>JAECXH010000113.1:22930000-24244043 GCA_018152175.1 Drosophila jambulina | reverse complement strand
AGTTATCGGAAAAGTGTTATCGGAATGTGTTCTGAAAGTTATCGGAAAGTGTTATAAAAGTTATCGGAAAAGTGTTATCGGAATGTGTTCTAAAAGTTATCGGAAAGTGTTATAAAAAGTTATCGGAAAAGTGTTATCGGAATGTGTTCTAAAAGTTATCGGAAAGTGTTATAAAAGTTATCGGAAAAGTGTTATCGGAATGTGTTCTAAAAGTTATCGGAAAGTGTTATAAAAGTTATCGGAAAAGTGTTATCGGAATGTGTTCTAAAAGTTATCGGAAAGTGTTATAAAAGTTATCGGAAAAGTGTTATCGGAATGTGTTCTAAAAGTTATCGGAAAGTGTTATAAAAGTTATCGGAAAAGTGTTATCGGAATGTGTTCTAAAAGTTATCGGAAAGTGTTATAAAAGTTATCGGAAAAGTGTTATCGGAATGTGTTCTAAAAGTTATCGGAAAGTGTTATAAAAGTTATCGGAAAAGTGTTATCGGAATGTGTTCTAAAAGTTATCGGAAAGTGTTATAAAAGTTATCGGAAAAGTGTTATCGGAATGTGTTCTAAAAGTTATCGGAAAGTGTTATAAAAGTTATCGGAAAAGTGTTATCGGAATGTGTTCTAAAAGTTATCGGAAAGTGTTATAAAAGTTATCGGAAAAGTGTTATCGGAATGTGTTCTAAAAGTTATCGGAAAGTGTTATAAAAGTTATCGGAAAAGTGTTATCGGAATGTGTTCTAAAAGTTATCGGAAAGTGTTATAAAAGTTATCGGAAAAGTGTTATCGGAATGTGTTCTAAAAGTTATCGGAAAGTGTTATAAAAGTTATCGGAAAAGTGTTATCGGAATGTGTTCTAAAAGTTATCGGAAAGTGTTATAAAAGTTATCGGAAAAGTGTTATCGGAATGTGTTCTAAAAGTTATCGGAAAGTGTTATAAAAGTTATCGGAAAAGTGTTATCGGAATGTGTTCTAAAAGTTATCGGAAAGTGTTATAAAAGTTATCGGAAAAGTGTTATCGGAATGTGTTCTAAAAGTTATCGGAAAGTGTTATAAAAGTTATCGGAAAAGTGTTATCGGAATGTGTTCTGAAAGTTATCGGAAAGTGTTATAAAAGTTATCGGAAAAGTGTTATCGGAATGTGTTCTAAAAGTTATCGGAAAGTGTTATAAAAGGTATCGGAAAAGTGTTATCGGAATGTGTTCTAAAAGTTATCGGAAAGTGTTATAAAAGTTATCGGAAAAGTGTTATCGGAATGTGTTCTGAAAGTTATCGGAAAGTGTTATAAAAGTTATCGGAAAAGTGTTATCGGAATGTGTTCTAAAAGTTATCGGAAAGTGTTATAAAAGTTATCGGAAAAGTGTTATCGGAATGTGTTCTAAAAGTTATCGGAAAGTGTTATAAAAGTTATCGGAAAAGTGTTATCGGAATGTGTTCTAAAAGTTATCGGAAAGTGTTATAAAAGTTATCGGAAAAGTGTTATCGGAATGTGTTCTGAAAGTTATCGGAAAGTGTTATAAAAGTTATCGGAAAAGTGTTATCGGAATGTGTTCTAAAAGTTATCGGAAAGTGTTATAAAAGTTATCGGAAAAGTGTTATCGGAATGTGTTCTAAAAGTTATCGGAAAGTGTTATAAAAGTTATCGGAAAAGTGTTATCGGAATGTGTTCTAAAAGTTATCGGAAAGTGTTATAAAAGTTATCGGAAAAGTGTTATCGGAATGTGTTCTGAAAGTTATCGGAAAGTGTTATAAAAGTTATCGGAAAAGTGTTATCGGAATGTGTTCTGAAAGTTATCGGAAAGTGTTATAAAAGTTATCGGAAAAGTGTTATCGGAATGTGTTCTAAAAGTTATCGGAAAGTGTTATAAAAGTTATCGGAAAAGTGTTATAGGAATGTGTTCTAAAAGTTATCGGAAAGTGTTATAAAAGTTATCGGAAAAGTGTTATCGTAATGTGTTCTAAAAGTTATCGGATAGTGTTATAAAAGTTATCGGAAAAGTGTTATCGGAATGTGTTCTAAAAGTTATCGGAAAGTGTTATAAAAGTTATCGGAAAAGTGTTATCGGAATGTGTTCTAAAAGTTATCGGAAAGTGTTATAAAAGTTATCGGAAAAGTGTTATCGGAATGTGTTCTAAAAGTTATCGGAAAGTGTTATAAAAGTTATCGGAAAAGTGTTATCGGAATGTGTTCTGAAAGTTATCGGAAAGTGTTATAAAAGTTATCGGAAAAGTGTTATCGGAATGTGTTCTAAAAGTTATCGGAAAGTGTTATAAAAGTTATCGGAAAAGTGTTATCGGAATGTGTTCTAAAAGTTATCGGAAAGTGTTATAAAAGTTATCGGAAAAGTGTTATCGGAATGTGTTCTAAAAGTTATCGGAAAGTGTTATAAAAGTTATCGGAAAAGTGTTATCGTAATGTGTTCTAAAAGTTATCGGAAAGTGTTATAAAAGTTATCGGAAAAGTGTTATCGGAATGTGTTCTAAAAGTTATCGGAAAGTGTTATAAAAGTTATCGGAAAAGTGTTATCGGAATGTGTTCTAAAAGTTATCGGAAAGTGTTATAAAAGTTATCGGAAAAGTGTTATCGGAATGTGTTCTAAAAGTTATCGGAAAGTGTTATAAAAGTTATCGGAAAAGTGTTATAGGAATGTGTTCTAAAAGTTATCGGAAAGTGTTATAAAAGTTATCGGAAAAGTGTTATCGTAATGTGTTCTAAAAGTTATCGGATAGTGTTATAAAAGTTATCGGAAAAGTGTTATCGGAATGTGTTCTAAAAGTTATCGGAAAGTGTTATAAAAGTTATCGGAAAAGTGTTATCGGAATGTGTTCTAAAAGTTATCGGAAAGTGTTATAAAAGTTATCGGAAAAGTGTTATCGGAATGTGTTCTAAAAGTTATCGGAAAGTGTTATAAAAGTTATCGGAAAAGTGTTATCGGAATGTGTTCTGAAAGTTATCGGAAAGTGTTATAAAAGTTATCGGAAAAGTGTTATCGGAATGTGTTCTAAAAGTTATCGGAAAGTGTTATAAAAGTTATCGGAAAAGTGTTATCGGAATGTGTTCTGAAAGTTATCGGAAAGTGTTATAAAAGTTATCGGAAAAGTGTTATCGGAATGTGTTCTGAAAGTTATCGGAAAGTGTTATAAAAGTTATCGGAAAAGTGTTATCGGAATGTGTTCTGAAAGTTATCGGAAAGTGTTATAAAAGTTATCGGAAAAGTGTTATCGGAATGTGTTCTAAAAGTTATCGGAAAGTGTTATAAAAGTTATCGGAAAAGTGTTATCGGAATGTGTTCTAAAAGTTATCGGAAAGTGTTATAAAAGTTATCGGAAAAGTGTTATCGGAATGTGTTCTAAAAGTTATCGGAAAGTGTTATAAAAGTTATCGGAAAAGTGTTATCGGAATGTGTTCTAAAAGTTATCGGAAAGTGTTATAAAAGTTATCGGAAAAGTGTTATCGGAATGTGTTCTGAAAGTTATCGGAAAGTGTTATAAAAGTTATCGGAAAAGTGTTATCGGAATGTGTTCTAAAAGTTATCGGAAAGTGTTATAAAAGTTATCGGAAAAGTGTTATCGGAATGTGTTCTGAAAGTTATCGGAAAGTGTTATAAAAGTTATCGGAAAAGTGTTATCGGAATGTGTTCTGAAAGTTATCGGAAAGTGTTATAAAAGTTATCGGAAAAGTGTTATCGTAATGTGTTCTAAAAGTTATCGGAAAGTGTTATAAAAGTTATCGGAAAAGTGTTATCGGAATGTGTTCTAAAAGTTATCGGAAAGTGTTATAAAAGTTATCGGAAAAGTGTTATCGGAATGTGTTCTAAAAGTTATCGGAAAGTGTTATAAAAGTTATCGGAAAAGTGTTATCGGAATGTGTTCTAAAAGTTATCGGAAAGTGTTATAAAAGGTATCGGAAAAGTGTTATCGGAATGTGTTCTAAAAGTTATCGGAAAGTGTTATAAAAGTTATCGGAAAAGTGTTATCGGAATGTGTTCTGAAAGTTATCGGAAAGTGTTATAAAAGTTATCGGAAAAGTGTTATCGGAATGTGTTCTAAAAGTTATCGGAAAGTGTTATAAAAGTTATCGGAAAAGTGTTATCGGAATGTGTTCTGAAAGTTATCGGAAAGTGTTATAAAAGTTATCGGAAAAGTGTTATCGGAATGTGTTCTGAAAGTTATCGGAAAGTGTTATAAAAGTTATCGGAAAAGTGTTATCGGAATGTGTTCTGAAAGTTATCGGAAAGTGTTATAAAAGTTATCGGAAAAGTGTTATCGGAATGTGTTCTAAAAGTTATCGGAAAGTGTTATAAAAGTTATCGGAAAAGTGTTATCGGAATGTGTTCTAAAAGTTATCGGAAAGTGTTATAAAAGTTATCGGAAAAGTGTTATCGGAATGTGTTCTAAAAGTTATCGGAAAGTGTTATAAAAGTTATCGGAAAAGTGTTATCGGAATGTGTTCTAAAAGTTATCGGAAAGTGTTATAAAAGTTATCGGAAAAGTGTTATCGGAATGTGTTCTGAAAGTTATCGGAAAGTGTTATAAAAGTTTTCGGAAAAGTGTTATCGGAATGTGTTCTAAAAGTTATCGGAAAGTGTTATAAAAGTTATCGGAAAAGTGTTATCGGAATGTGTTCTAAAAGTTATCGGAAAGTGTTATAAAAGTTATCGGAAAAGTGTTATCGGAATGTGTTCTAAAAGTTATCGGAAAGTGTTATAAAAGTTATCGGAAAAGTGTTATAGGAATGTGTTCTAAAAGTTATCGGAAAGTGTTATAAAAGTTATCGGAAAAGTGTTATCGTAATGTGTTCTAAAAGTTATCGGAAAGTGTTATAAAAGTTATCGGAAAAGTGTTATCGGAATGTGTTCTAAAAGTTATCGGAAAGTGTTATAAAAGTTATCGGAAAAGTGTTATCGGAATGTGTTCTAAAAGTTATCGGAAAGTGTTATAAAAGTTATCGGAAAAGTGTTATCGGAATGTGTTCTAAAAGTTATCGGAAAGTGTTATAAAAGTTATCGGAAAAGTGTTATAGGAATGTGTTCTAAAAGTTATCGGAAAGTGTTATAAAAGTTATCGGAAAAGTGTTATCGTAATGTGTTCTAAAAGTTATCGGATAGTGTTATAAAAGTTATCGGAAAAGTGTTATCGGAATGTGTTCTAAAAGTTATCGGAAAGTGTTATAAAAGTTATCGGAAAAGTGTTATCGGAATGTGTTCTAAAAGTTATCGGAAAGTGTTATAAAAGTTATCGGAAAAGTGTTATCGGAATGTGTTCTAAAAGTTATCGGAAAGTGTTATAAAAGTTATCGGAAAAGTGTTATCGGAATGTGTTCTGAAAGTTATCGGAAAGTGTTATAAAAGTTATCGGAAAAGTGTTATCGGAATGTGTTCTAAAAGTTATCGGAAAGTGTTATAAAAGGTATCGGAAAAGTGTTATCGGAATGTGTTCTAAAAGTTATCGGAAAGTGTTATAAAAGTTATCGGAAAAGTGTTATCGGAATGTGTTCTGAAAGTTATCGGAAAGTGTTATAAAAGTTATCGGAAAAGTGTTATCGGAATGTGTTCTAAAAGTTATCGGAAAGTGTTATAAAAGTTATCGGAAAAGTGTTATCGGAATGTGTTCTAAAAGTTATCGGAAAGTGTTATAAAAGTTATCGGAAAAGTGTTATCGGAATGTGTTCTAAAAGTTATCGGAAAGTGTTATAAAAGTTATCGGAAAAGTGTTATCGGAATGTGTTCTAAAAGTTATCGGAAAGTGTTATAAAAGTTATCGGAAAAGTGTTATCGGAATGTGTCCCAACAGTTATCGGAGAGTGGTCTAAAAGTTATCGAAATGTTATCAGAATGTAATCCAAAAGTTTTTAGAAAGTTAAATTTCCCGTCCCACCTAAATATTCCAAATTAGTTTTTTTTTTTTGTAAATTAGCACTATCTTTTGGCGACGTTTAGTCTATTGAATGTATTTTTTCTGCCGTCACTTTTTTTAAAGCAAATAAATTAATTTAACATTGCTAGATAGGTTTTTATACATTTTATATCCTCTAGTTGCAGTATTAAATCATAAGTTCGGCAATTTTTCGTTCTATTTTTAAATTTGTATGATATTTTCCTCCTTGAAATTATTTTATCAAAAAATGTATTTCTTTAAACTTACATAATGAATGATAATAATAATGTAAGTAAACGTCTTTCACTTACCGGCTTTAATAAGTATTTTTATTTATTTTTCACACTCTGTATGCTGCCGGCCAGCCGCACGAAAGAACCACGTGGTCTGCAATAAATAAATAGAGCCGCGACGAATGCTTTGTTACTATCGATACATACGATGTTTTTTATAAAGGCATATTCCAATAATCTTATCGACATAATTCGTGGCACTGCCAGGTGTTTAATATATGTACGGTAACGATGTTAATACTACATGGCCGCGGCACTGCCAAGCGTTAATATTTCGACTGCTGAAGGTCTTCAGTGTGCCCAAATGCTGTTGTAGCCGAAAATTCTATTCTTAGCTAAACATCTATACTAGCTAATTATTAGCTGTATATCTTTATTAGGTATGTATTTGCTCAATAGCTATATTAGCTATTTAGCTACATTTATGTGTACGCTATTTATTAGCTAAATATTTATTTCAGCTATTTATTAGCTAAATATGTATTACAGCTATTTATTAGCTATATATTCATATCAGATTTTTATTAGCTGAATATATATATCAGCTAATTAAAAGCTAAAAAGTTTAATCAGCTATTTATTAACTAAAAAGCTTTACAGGCTATATATAAATTTCAGCTATTTATTAGCTTTATTCTAATTATTTCATCTAAAAGCTATCTCGCTAAATATTTGGCTAGAAAGCTTTATATCTGAACATTTAGCTACAAAGCTGTTGCACAGGCAAAGGAAATTATTGTTAAAAAAAACTGAGCCAAAATTTAATAAATTAATTGATTGGCAATGTTTATTTTGTTATTTTTATTTAATCATTTAGCCGTAATTATAATATAAAACTTTTGTTGACGAACGTTTCTAAAGAGGTTCATTAATAAGGAGACGCTGCCTGCTGCCGGCGGCTGCCACGTGGTTAGCAACAAAAAAAACAGAGACGGCACAAGGCTTTGCCACTATCGATACATACGATGTTTTTATAGGGCCGATATATCAATGTTCTTATCGATATGGTTCGTGGCATTGCCAGGTATTAAAATTATGAACGGAACAATCGCTTATATGACGTGTCAGCGGCACTGCCAGGCTTTAAGAATTTGAGCGGTCATGGTCTTCAGTGTGCCCAAATGCAGTTGGGACGGAAATGCTATTTTTAGCTAGATAGCTAGATAGCTATATTAATTATTTAATAGCCGATATATCTATCGATGTTTTAATCGATATGGTGTGTGAATAAGCAACATTTTCCCAGGTTTTGAACCTTTTTATGTACTAACGCTGCAGTTGGTACATCGATATTATCGATTAAATTAGATCTATGGCCTATCTGGCCTATATTGGCTATATATCAATTTCAGATTTTTAATAGCTTTATTCTTATTATTTAGTCAAAAAGCTAATCTCGCTAAATATTTTATTAAAAGCTTTATAGATGAACATTTAGATACAAAACTATTGCACACGCAAAGGAAATTATTAAAAAAAAAACTGAGGAGCGGAAATTTAATAAATTAATTGACCGGCAATGTTTATTTTGTTATTTTTTTTTTCATCATTTAGCCGTAATTATAATATATAACTTTGGTTGACGAACGTTTCTAAAGAGGTTTATTAATAAGAAGACGCTGCCTGCTGCTGGCGGCTGCCACGTGGTTAGCAACAAAAAAATAGAGACGGCACAATGCTTTGCTACTACCGATACATACGATGTTCTTATCGATACGGTTCGTGGCATTGCCAGGTATTAAAATTATGAACGGAAACAATCGCTTATATGACGTGTCCGCGGCACTGCCAGGCTTTAAGAATTTGAGTGGTCATGGTCTTCAGTGTGCCCAAATGCAGTTGTGACGGAAATGCTATTTTTAGCTAGATAGCTAGATTGCTATTTTAGCTATTTAATAGCCGATAGATCTATCGATGTTTTAATCGATATGGTGTGTGAATAGGTAACATTTTCCCAGGTTTTGAACCATTTTATGTACTAACGCGACGGTTTGTACATCGAAATATCGATTTAAATAGCTGCATGGCCTATCTGGCAACATCTTATAAACTTTAGTATTACCGCCAAATTTAAACAATTGGGATTTTTTTTTAATAAAATCGTTAGATGAAAAAAAACAGCAAAACACACAAAGCTTACAAAATCACCATATCATATTCCGGTGCTATAATTTAGCAAACAAGGAATATGAAAAGGAAATAGAAATTACTTGTTCTTTCTCTTTGTTTTTCAATACTTTTATTTTAACCAACACTCCACTTCCTCAGTTTTTTCTTTACGAACCCCACATCCTATTTTAGAATTAACAAACAGTGAATGGTTTTTAATCGTGTAAAATTCTTTATAGTTTAGATGCAGTTTAGTTAGTTTTTCGGTCAATTTTAAAAAAGAGCGAACGAATCTTTTTTTTATATATTTTCTATTTTAAATTGTGGTTTAAATTTCTGTTTTTTTTTGTGCAGCAGAAATACAAACAATGCAGTCAAAATCTACTATATATGGGGTATATGGAATCAGACAAACTGGTAGAGTGATCTTATTTATTGATTACTTCATTTAAAAATGTACTTTTTAGAAATTTCATGAGTGGTTTTTAATCTGGCGTGTACGTATCTGCATTGGTTCAAGAATGTGGTAATGGGTTAGGAGAACGGGGGTCGAGGGTTAAAAATCCTGGGTCACTGAAGCTGGGGTCAAGGTGAAATGCTTTTTGGTTTTGTTTATATAAATGTACATTCGTTTTGCACCATGTACAGTGGCTTATTTCGTGCAGAGAAGAAATACAATATAATCGTCTCTCCTTCTTTAACGATTTCGAAAAGAATGTAAATACGGTAGTTTACATTAGAGTACATACATTTTAAATTAACAAATATATTTTTCTAATTATTAATAGGAAACAAAACAGTAGCATCGTTAAAATGTTCATTACAGCTTAAAGTTCAGCCTATTCTTCTGGGATTGTGCACAAAATACGCTGCAACATGAAAAATCCCTTAAATTGGTTTTTATTACATTATTATTATTTTTTGATTAAATACATTGTCTTTGTTATTTAATATTGTTAATATAAGGATTTAAAATGCTGCATTTAGTATTTGTATTATCATCTGTTAGCAACAAGGAATTTTTAAATTTTTGTTTCTTCACTGCACGAAATAATCTGCGAGCACGTGTATACAAAAACAAATATAATCATACTACAAATAATATATTACAGTTTTTAACATACATTTTTCCTAGTAATTCACAAAATTAGATACGACTTGGCTCACGCATTATCCCTTATTTTTTGATGACAATTAGTTTATGTTTAATTTTAAATTGTGCACTAGATACGAATATATCTTCATATATTTCAATATGCTGATAATATAAATAATTAATTTAGTTTTGAGATTGGATTTACTTAGCATTAGATTAGTATATGTAGTGCATAGTATATTTGCCCTAGGCACAATTTATATAAACGATAAACAGATAATTGGGTTCTAATTAGCACTAGATATCCTCCTTTTATCACCCATTCTTAACCTAGACCTAGTCATAGTCCTACTACTACTCCAACGCTTTCGCCTTTTGAACTAAAATTTCAATTAAAATAAAATTTAAATTCAAATATTGCGAAAAGTATACTTACATTTACTTGGACCCCGTCTTCTTGTTCGGCGACGTTCCTGTTGCCGTTGTTCATGAAGCCCTTCTTGAGAATAACCTCGCCGTCAGCAAACAATTGTCACTTGTCAGTCTTTTGCTGCTCCAGTCGTTGCAGTTTCTCGCTATCGCTTAGGTCGAAGGAATCTGAAAAAGAGAGATTATTAGATAAATAAAAAAATACCTTAGGTAGTAGCCAAGGGAGGAACTTACTCTTCGCTGTTATTCGCTCGGCGGGCATGGCCACGTTGCTGCCAACGCCTAGATTGGCGCTAAGCAACTGCGTGATCTAACGCTCGTCCAGACCAGGCTCCAAGTCACCGGGTACACTGTAGTAGCTGGAGCGAAAACCCTCGTCCTGACTGACGCCCGGCAGGTAAGGATAGATGGGTGGCGGGGTCTTTCGGCGCACCGTGTCCCAGTTGATGCCGGTGAAAAAGGGATGCGTGCTGATACTCTCTGGAGCTTACGCACCAGATCCTCTGCGTCCTTGTCGAAGCCCTGTAGGAAGTCAACCGTACAATCGAGGATCTCCTTGAAGATGACGTAGTCGTTGCTACCGCGGAATGGCGGCAAACCAGAGATCATCTGGTAGACAATGCAGCCCAGGGCCCAAAGGTCAGCCGCCGGTGTAATAAGTCCATTTTGAAGCACCTCTGGTGAAACGAACTGAGCGGTGCCAACAAAGCTGTTCTTGCGCTGACGATTGTAACGCCTCAGGCGTTGACGCGGCGAGTCCATCTCGTCCTGATGCTGCTGCTGGAGAACATCCTCATCGCTTTCGTCCAGCTCTTCCGAGTACCGATCATAGTACTTATCATCCCCATTGTCCAGTCAATCGCTGTCCTCCTCGTCATCTTCGTCCTAATGATAAGCCGCTGCTCCGAGGAATGCTCGGTGGCCTTGGAGAAACCAAAGTCGGCGATCAAAGTGTGCATGTCCTCGTCCAGCAGAATGTTCTCGGGCTTAAGGTCGCGATGCACCACATTGCGGCGATGCATCTGCAGGCAGGCCAGCAGCAGCTCGGCGGCATAGTGGCGGGGGCAGGCGACATCAAAGCTGCTGACGCGATTGATGTAGGGAAGCAGGTCAGCCTTGCGGGCGTTGGTAATCACGAAATAGAGGGAGCGCTGGTCCTGAAACGTGCAGTATACGTTGACAAACCGAGGCAGATTATAGTGTAAAAAAAAAACAAATATCAAAATAAAACAAGAGTTTGGGCGGTCATGGTCTTCAGTGTGCCCAAATGCGGTTGTGACGGAAATGCCATTATTAGCTAGATAGCTATATTAGCTATTTATTATCCGCTAAATAGCTGCATTAGCTATTTATTGGCCGATAGATCTATCGATAGGTGAGTGAATAAACTACATTTTCCCAGGTTTTAACCTTTTTATGTAATAACGCGACAGTTTGTACATCGATATATCGATTTAATTAGATGCATGGCCTATCTGGCCTGTATTGGCTATATTTCAATTTCAGCTATTTATTAGCTTTATTCTAATTATTTAGCCAAAAAGCTATCTCGCTAAATATTTTGCTAAAAAGCTTTATAGCTGAACATTTAGTTACAAAGGTGTTGCACACGCAAAGGAAATTATTGTTAAAAAAACTGAGGAGCGAAAATGTAATAAATTAATTGACCGGCAATGTTTATTTTGTTATTTTTATTTCATCTTTTAGACGTAATTATAATATATAACTTTCGTTGCCGAACGTTTCTGAAGAAGTTAATTAATAAGAAGGCGTTGCCTGCTGCGGGCGGCTGCCACATGGTTAGCAACAAAAAAATAGAGACGGCACAATGCTTTGCTACTACCGATACATACGATGTTCTTATCGATATGGTTCGTGGCACTGCCAGGTATTAAAATTATGAACGGAAACAATCGCTTATATGACGTGTCCGCGGCACTGCCAGGCTTTAAGAATTTGAGTGGTCATGGTCTTCAGTGTGCCCAAATGCAGTTGTGACGGAAATGCTATTTTTAGCTAGATAGCTAGATTGCTATTTTAGCTATTTAATAGCCGATAGATCTATCGATGTTTTAATCGATATGGTGTGTGAATAGGTAACATTTTCCCAGGTTTTGAACCATTTTATGTACTAACGCGACGGTTTGTACATCGAAATATCGATTTAATTAGCTGCATGGCCTATCTGGCAACATCTTATAAACTTTAGTATTACCGCCAAATTTAAACAATTGGGATTTTTTTTTAATAAAATCGTTAGATGAAAAAAAAACAGCAAAACACACAAAGCTTACAAAATCACCATATCATATTCCGGTGCTATAATTTAGCAAACAAGGAATATGAAAAGGAAATAGAAATTACTTGTTCTTTCTCTTTGTTTTTCAATACTTTTATTTTAACCAACACTCCACTTCCTCAGTTTTTTCTTTACAAACCCCACATCCTATTTTAGAATTAACAAACAGTGAATGGTTTTTAATCGTGTAAAATTCTTTATAGTTTAGATGCAGTTTAGTTAGTTTTTCGGTCAATTTTAAAAAAGAGCAAACGAATCTTTTTTTTATATATTTTCTATTTTAAATTGTGGTTTAAATTTCTGTTTTTTTTGTGCAGCAGAAATACAAACAATGCAGTCAAAATCTACTATATATGGGGTATATGGAATCAGACAAACTGGTAGAGTGATCTTATTTATTGATTACTTCATTTAAAAATGTACTTTTTAGAAATTTCATGAGTGGTTTTTAATCTGGCGTGTACGTATCTGCATTGGTTCAAGAATGTGGTAATGGGTTAGGAGAACGGGGGTCGAGGGTTAAAAATCCTGGGTCACTGAAGCTGGGGTCAAGGTGAAATGCTTTTTGGTTTTGTTTATATAAATGTACATTCGTTTTGCACCATGTACAGTGGCTTATTTCGTGCAGAGAAGAAATACAATATAATCGTCTCTCCTTCTTTAACGATTTCGAAAAGAATGTAAATACGGTAGTTTACATTAGAGTACATACATTTTAAATTAACAAATATATTTTTCTAATTATTAATAGGAAACAAAACAGTAGCATCGTTAAAATGTTCATTACAGCTTAAAGTTCAGCCTATTCTTCTGGGATTGTGCACAAAATACGCTGCAACATGAAAAATCCCTTAAATTGGTTTTTATTACATTATTATTATTTTTTGATTAAATACATTGTCTTTGTTATTTAATATTGTTAATATAAGGATTTAAAATGCTGCATTTAGTATTTGTATTATCATCTGTTAGCAACAAGGAATTTTTAAATTTTTGTTTCTTCACTGCACGAAATAATCTGCGAGCACGTGTATACAAAAACAAATATAATCATACTACAAATAATATATTACAGTTTTTAACATACATTTTTCCTAGTAATTCACAAAATTAGATACGACTTGGCTCACGCATTATCCCTTATTTTTTGATGACAATTAGTTTATGTTTAATTTTAAATTGTGCACTAGATACGAATATATCTTCATATATTTCAATATGCTGATAATATAAATAATTAATTTAGTTTTGAGATTGGATTTACTTAGCATTAGATTAGTATATGTAGTGCATAGTATATTTGCCCTAGGCACAATTTATATAAACGATAAACAGATAATTGGGTTCTAATTAGCACTAGATATCCTCCTTTTATCACCCATTCTTAACCTAGACCTAGTCATAGTCCTACTACTACTCCAACGCTTTCGCCTTTTGAACTAAAATTTCAATTAAAATAAAATTTAAATTCAAATATTGCGAAAAGTATACTTACATTTACTTGGACCCCGTCTTCTTGTTCGGCGACGTTCCTGTTGCCGTTGTTCATGAAGCCCTTCTTGAGAATAACCTCGCCGTCAGCAAACAATTGTCACTTGTCAGTCTTTTGCTGCTCCAGTCGTTGCAGTTTCTCGCTATCGCTTAGGTCGAAGGAATCTGAAAAAGAGAGATTATTAGATAAATAAAAAAATACCTTAGGTAGTAGCCAAGGGAGGAACTTACTCTTCGCTGTTATTCGCTCGGCGGGCATGGCCACGTTGCTGCCAACGCCTAGATTGGCGCTAAGCAACTGCGTGATCTAACGCTCGTCCAGACCAGGCTCCAAGTCACCGGGTACACTGTAGTAGCTGGAGCGAAAACCCTCGTCCTGACTGACGCCCGGCAGGTAAGGATAGATGGGTGGCGGGGTCTTTCGGCGCACCGTGTCCCAGTTGATGCCGGTGAAAAAGGGATGCGTGCTGATACTCTCTGGAGCTTACGCACCAGATCCTCTGCGTCCTTGTCGAAGCCCTGTAGGAAGTCAACCGTACAATCGAGGATCTCCTTGAAGATGACGTAGTCGTTGCTACCGCGGAATGGCGGCAAACCAGAGATCATCTGGTAGACAATGCAGCCCAGGGCCCAAAGGTCAGCCGCCGGTGTAATAAGTCCATTTTGAAGCACCTCTGGTGAAACGAACTGAGCGGTGCCAACAAAGCTGTTCTTGCGCTGACGATTGTAACGCCTCAGGCGTTGACGCGGCGAGTCCATCTCGTCCTGATGCTGCTGCTGGAGAACATCCTCATCGCTTTCGTCCAGCTCTTCCGAGTACCGATCATAGTACTTATCATCCCCATTGTCCAGTCAATCGCTGTCCTCCTCGTCATCTTCGTCCTAATGATAAGCCGCTGCTCCGAGGAATGCTCGGTGGCCTTGGAGAAACCAAAGTCGGCGATCAAAGTGTGCATGTCCTCGTCCAGCAGAATGTTCTCGGGCTTAAGGTCGCGATGCACCACATTGCGGCGATGCATCTGCAGGCAGGCCAGCAGCAGCTCGGCGGCATAGTGGCGGGTGCAGGCGACATCAAAGCTGCTGACGCGATTGATGTAGGGAAGCAGGTCAGCCTTGCGGGCGTTGGTAATCACGAAATAGAGGGAGCGCTGGTCCTGAAACGTGCAGTATACGTTGACAAACCGAGGCAGATTATAGTGTAAAAAAAAAACAAATATCAAAATAAAACAAGAGTTTGGGCGGTCATGGTCTTCAGTGTGCCCAAATGCGGTTGTGACGGAAATGCCATTATTAGCTAGATAGCTATATTAGCTATTTATTATCCGCTAAATAGCTGCATTAGCTATTTATTGGCCGATAGATCTATCGATAGGTGAGTGAATAAACTACATTTTAACCTTTTTATGTAATAACGCGACAGTTTGTACATCGATATATCGATTTAATTAGATGCATGGCCTATCTGGCCTGTATTGGCTATATTTCAATTTCAGCTATTTATTAGCTTTATTCTAATTATTTAGCCAAAAAGCTATCTCGCTAAATATTTTGCTAAAAAGCTTTATAGCTGAACATTTAGTTACAAAGGTGTTGCACACGCAAAGGAAATTATTGTTAAAAAAACTGAGGAGCGAAAATGTAATAAATTAATTGACCGGCAATGTTTATTTTGTTATTTTTATTTCATCTTTTAGACGTAATTATAATATATAACTTTCGTTGCCGAACGTTTCTGAAGAAGTTAATTAATAAGAAGGCGTTGCCTGCTGCGGGCGGCTGCCACATGGTTAGCAACAAAAAAATAGAGATGGCACAATGCTTTGCTACTACCGATACATACGATGTTCTTATCGATATGGTTCGTGGCACTGCCAGGTATTAAAATTATGAACGGAAACAATCGCTTATATGACGTGTCCGCGGCACTGCCAGGCTTTAAGAATTTGAGTGGTCATGGTCTTCAGTGTGCCCAAATGCAGTTGTGACGGAAATGCTATTTTTAGCTAGATAGCTAGATTGCTATTTTAGCTATTTAATAGCCGATAGATCTATCGATGTTTTAATCGATATGGTGTGTGAATAGGTAACATTTTCCCAGGTTTTGAACCATTTTATGTACTAACGCGACGGTTTGTACATCGAAATATCGATTTAATTAGCTGCATGGCCTATCTGGCATCATCTTATAAACTTTAGTATTACCGCCAAATTTAAACAATTGGGATTTTTTTTTAATAAAATCGTTAGATGAAAAAAAACAGCAAAACACACAAAGCTTACAAAATCACCATATCATATTCCGGTGCTATAATTTAGCAAACAAGGAATATGAAAAGGAAATAGAAATTACTTGTTCTTTCTCTTTGTTTTTCAATACTTTTATTTTAACCAACACTCCACTTCCTCAGTTTTTTCTTTACGAACCCCACATCCTATTTTAGAATTAACAAACAGTGAATGGTTTTTAATCGTGTAAAATTCTTTATAGTTTAGATGCAGTTTAGTTAGTTTTTCGGTCAATTTTAAAAAAGAGCAAACGAATCTTTTTTTTATATATTTTCTATTTTAAATTGTGGTTTAAATTTCTGTTTTTTTTGTGCAGCAGAAATACAAACAATGCAGTCAAAATCTACTATATATGGGGTATATGGAATCAGACAAACTGGTAGAGTGATCTTATTTATTGATTACTTCATTTAAAAATGTACTTTTTAGAAATTTCATGAGTGGTTTTTAATCTGGCGTGTACGTATCTGCATTGGTTCAAGAATGTGGTAATGGGTTAGGAGAACGGGGGTCGAGGGTTAAAAATCCTGGGTCACTGAAGCTGGGGCCAAGGTGAAATGCTTTTTGGTTTTGTTTATATAAATGTACATTCGTTTTGCACCATGTACAGTGGCTTATTTCGTGCAGAGAAGAAATACAATATAATCGTCTCTCCTTCTTTAACGATTTCGAAAAGAATGTAAATACGGTAGTTTACATTAGAGTACATACATTTTAAATTAACAAATATATTTTTCTAATTATTAATAGGAAACAAAACAGTAGCATCGTCTAAAATGTTCATTACAGCTTAAAGTTCGGCGTATTCTTCTGGGATTGTGCACGAAATACGCTGCAACATGAAAAATCCCTTAAATTGGTTTTTATTACATTATTATTATTTTTTGATTAAATACATTGTCTTTGTTATTTAATATTGTTAATATAAGGATTTAAAATGCTGCATTTAGTATTTGTATTATCATCTGTTAGCAACAAGGAATTTTTAAATTTTTGTTTCTTCACTGCACGAAATAATCTGCGAGCACGTGTATACAAAAACAAATATAATCATACTACAAATAATATATTACAGTTTTTAACATACATTTTTCCTAGTAATTCACAAAATTAGATACGACTTGTCTCACGCATTATCCCTTATTTTTTGATGACAATTAGTTTATGTTTATTTTTAAATTGTGCACTAGATACGAATATATCTTCATATATTTCAATATGCTGATAATATAAATAATTAATTTAGTTTTGAGATTGGATTTACTTAGCATTAGATTAGTATATGTAGTGCATAGTATATTTGCCCTAGGCACAATTTATATAAACGATAAACAGATAATTGGGTTCTAATTAGCACTAGATATCCTCCTTTTATCACCTTTTCTTAACCTAGTCCTAGTCATAGTCCTACTACTACTCCAACGCCTTCGCCTTTTGAACTAAATTTCAATTAAAATAGGATTTAAATTCAAATATTGCGAAAACTATACTTACATTTACTTGGACCCCGTCTTCTTGTTCGGCGACGTTCCTGTTGCCGTTGTTCATGAAGCCCTTCTTGAGAATAACCTCGCCGTTAGCAAACAATTGTCACATGTCAGTCTTTTGCTGCTCCAGTCGTTGCAGCTTCTCGCTATCGCTTAGGTCGAAGGAATCTGAAAAAGAGAGATTATTAGATAAATAAAAAAATACCTTAGGTAGTAGCCAAGGGAGGAACTTACTCTTCGCTGTTGATCGCTCGGCGGGCATGGCCACGCTGCTGCCAACGCCTAGTTCGGCGCTAAGCAACCGCGAGATCTAACGCTCGTCCAGACCAGGCTCCAAGTCACCGGGTACACTGTAGTAGCTGGAGCGAAAACCCTCGTCCTGACTGACGCCCGACAGGTAAGGATAGATGGGTGGCGGGGTCTTTCGGCGCACCGTGTCGCAGTTGATTCCGGTGAAAAAGGGATGCGTGCGGATACTCTCTGGAGCTTACGCACCAGATCCTCTGCGTCCTTGTCGAAGCCCTGTGGGAAGTCAACCGCACAATCGAGGATCTCCTTGAAGATGACGTAGTCGTTGCTACCTCGGTATCTGGTAGATAATGCAGCCCAGGGCCCAAAGGTCAGCCGCCGGTGTAATGGGTCCATTTTGAAGCACCTCTGGTGAAACGTACTGAGCGGTGCCAACAAAGCTGTTCTTGCGCCGACGATTGTAACGCCTCTGATGCTGCTGCTGGAGAACATCCTCATCGCCGTCGTCCAGCTCTTCCGAGTACCGATCATAGTACTTATCATCCCCATTGTCCAGTCGATCGCTGTCCTCCTCGTCATCCTCGTCCCAATGATAAGCCGCTGCTCCGAGGAATGCTCGGCGGCCTTGGAGAAACCAAAGTCGGCAATCAAAGTGTGCATGTCCTCGTCGAGCAGAATGTTCTCGGGCTTAAGGTCGCGATGCACCACATTGCGGCGATGCATCTGCTCGCAGGCCAGCAGCAGCTCGGCGGCATAGTGGCGGGTGCAGGCGACATCAAAGCTGCTGACGCGATTGATGTAGGGAAGCAGGTCAGCCTTGCGGGCGTTGGTAATCACGAAATAGAGGGAGCGCTGGTCCTGAAGCGTGCAGAATACGTTGACAAAGCGAGGCAGATTATAGTGTAAAAAAAAACAAATATCAAAATAAAACATTTAAATTGTATAAGATATATAAATAAGAAATATTGAAGTATTATTTATAGACTGCAGTCTGGAGGTCCTGAAAGTTATGCAGATCAAACTCAGAAGTAAACCAAAAATAAACAAATAGACATACTAGAAGTGATAGGACCGAAAGGAGTTTTGAGAAATAAAGGGAAAAAAAAGGACACAGTATTACTTCTGTCTTCGGACTGAATGCAATTCCGGCACCGTTTCTTGCGTGGGAAAGGTAAACTGGTTTTACAAGAGTAGAAAACTAATAAATTATGTGTGGTCACAAAGAACTGCAGGCAGGACAATGGAAAACAATTATAGATTGTGAGGAAAAACGTTAGAGTTACTCAGAAAATGCGCAAAATTGCCGAGAAGGGTTCAAAAGTGCTGCCAAAGGATTGGGTATTCTGCTGGCTGTTGTGTAATTTACGGGCACTCAGGATTGGGCTGACCATCATCAAACAGCTGCATTTGACCTCCCAGCATGGGCAAGCCGTATGCCTTTTGTCTGCTAAGGGACACTGCGCATTTTAAAAACTAATGCAATCTGGATATCCAGTTGTAATGATTTTAATAAAACGCTTTTACTAAAGAAACATAAAGGTACAAATTGTTTTAAATATTTATAGAAACTGATGGAAAAAACACCAGCAGTTTGTTAAAACATATTTCCTTAAGTGTATCTGAAGACTTTGGTTCGTATCTGAATTCACATATTTTTGTGTGGCAGTACTCTGGCAGCTGACAGGAAGTGTAATGACAAATTAACTCGAGGTTGAGTTCTAGTCGCGAGGTGGGACATTGCTCACACATTAGAGTTTTATTTTTATAGTTGTTGAAAATTTTTTAATGAATTTTTAGAGAAGACGCAAGTATGCAAAGAACAGAAAATGTTGAAAGGGGAGCGTTAGTAGAAAAATGTAATGCTCAGGAGCAGATGTGGGAAAAAACTTTCTATTTAGGCATTTTCAAGTGCATGTGGAATTCTCTTTTTTTAAGAATATGGTTGTCGGCAATTCGCTTAGTCCTTAGGCATATAGGACATACGATGGGACGTAACATATGTTGTGCTGCTTGTTTACTACGACCAAATTGGAGACTAGGTCTTTTTTTCCGTTACCATTTTAAGCTTCGTATTCGTGTATTTTGCTGGACATTCTTTGCTATTGACATCCTTCATCTTATCCTCCAGCAGGATCGTCGCTAGGATACCCTTTATGCTACTTTGGAGACGTCGTCCTGTTATTTGATGCCTTGTTAACTTTCATCTGCGGTACCGGCAACGGAGGTAGTGAGGGGCAAGAATTTCACTTGTTTTAGCTTGTTTTAGCTTGTTTTTCAATGAATGGCCTTTCCTGCTACGACAAGGCGGCCGTTGGCACTGCTCGTTTTTCCTTTTAATGAAATGTGAAGTACGCCTTCGTTTTACAATTTTTCTTCTTCATTTAGTTTTTTGTAAGCTTGCTTGGTACTATTTTTTGTTGGTTATTTCTTGGTTGGCGATAAGTCCAGTGCGTGGTATTTGCTTTCATGTGACATGAGTTTATTAGCTTTGAAAAGGTGGGGTATTGGGGTGGGGCGTTTTTGGATATTCTTTTAGGGGCTTTGGGTTACCTGGGTAGCCAATGTCTTTTGAAAATAAAACAATTATTGGAGGGGCATCGCAATTGAGATAAGAATCTTTAAATTCTAGAAATTTGGCAAACGTAAATTTAAGATATGACATTTGGAAAACTTACTGGTGTTGCCAGTAGCTTTCTTTGGAACGCAATGTTCTTGTTTTATTGACACGAACCCACTGGCTACACGTTTTAATAACAGCCAATTGTTGCTTTACGGTTCTATATATTCTATATTGTTCTCTCGGTGCTTTTTATTTGTGTGCATTACAATAACATTAAAATTAATTTTTAATATTTTTATTTACTTCTGGTTTATTTCTATAAAGCAATACTGAAAGAAAGAAGAGTAATGAAATGCGCAAATGCAGTGCTCTGAAAAATATATATATTAAAGAAAAAACGCCCGAACACTTGGAACATTTTTATTCAGTTAAGACAAATTTTCCGCATATAATTCGCAACTGATTCTAATATCTTTGGCATGAAGTGAGGTTGCCAGCCAAGTCTTAGATATGTATGTACTTACGCTAAAAGTAGCCTTTTTTAATCAAGAAAAATAACCCTTAATTTTAGAAAAAGTGTGCCTCTTTTTGACGATCAAATAGCCATAAAATTAATTATTAAGTATAAAACGCTCTAAAACAACATGTTTAATCGAAATATAAGAAAAAATTGCTCCAGATTGAGATTTTTAGGGAGAAGCTCGAAATCTGAGGCCAAAAAGTGCATTTTTTTTAGAAAAAAATATATTTATGTAATAGCACATTTGTACGTGTTTAGGAGTTGTCCGGCAGCCGAACCGGCCACCTAATTCAAGGAAGTTAGAACCAGTTGCGAATTATAGAGATTTATAGGTTACAACTTTAGGACATATGTACATACATGGATCAAGAAAAAACTTCATAGAAAATCAACTATATTTAAAAAATGTTTTTGCCATATTTAGGAAAAATCTTTCTTAAAACATGAAAATAGATCTAAATCAAGAAAAATCGCTCTGATTTAAGGGAATTTCTGAAATCCAGGACGACTCGCCTTTGCATCGTTTTTAGGGCGATTTTCTAAATCTACGGACAAAATGTGGGCTTTTTTAGGACGATCTAGGACGAGGTAAAAGTTGTTGAGTGTATTATTAACAAATCTGTAAATGGTAAATGGTCCACATGGTCTGGATGTTTGTTTGTATATTTGTAAGATCCCCTTGACATTTTTGAATAAGCACAGTGGTTTTTAAGGACTATACTTTATTACAAAAGCTCTTAAATGGTGTTTATTGTGTATGAGTGCTCCCGCTGTTCGCAACCAATAGTTTATCGCGCTTCTTTTTTCGTTTTTGTTTTCCCCTTACTTTTATTGGTAAACTTCAACTGTTTTGTATTTGTTTTGCGATTTACCTAAAATTTTATATTATTATTCTTAACTACAACACGACATCTTCATACTCTTAAAGGCGTGCCATTGTCGCAGCTCATAAAAAACAATAACTAGTAGGCTCTGCTGTGTGTGTGGGTTTGAATAAAAAATTTATGCGTTAGCTTGGGTGGCTGACAGGAGACAGGACATAGACATGTGTCCTTTATACCAACTGACAGAAGCATACATATAGTTTGAGGACAAAAAGTATGTGCATTTTATGCCCAGCTTAAGTTGCCTAACAAATTTTCATGAGCCCACGCCGCACTTCGTCTTCGTGTAGACTAAGAACATTCCAAATTATTGGCAAGATTTTTTTTTGGTTGGGGTTTAACACGTCTTACGTGGTTTTTATATACAAATTGAATGGGTACGCTTTAGAACTTTGTCGTATAATTGTCAATTTACCGGATTTACTTTTATGTTAAGGAAATAGCAACGTTGGTTCACCGGTGGGATCAACCTGAGTATAAATCTAGGCAGAATTTAGCTAGGAAATATTTTTAGTGGCGAGATTCGCACCGATTTCATTTGGTTGTTCAGCTTGAGACAATCCTCTTAACCCATACGCCGATATCCTTCTTGGAAGAAAAATAGTTCAGTTACCCAGGGTCCAGTTTCAAAGAGAACGATGCGGCAACATTTGCATATCCTTTGTGTAAGACTTAAATACCTATGGTGGGTATACATTAGGTAAGCTATTGACAAACTGTGCAGTGTGTTGGTGGGAGCACTTTTGTCAATGTAAGGTGATCCAAACGGATTATCTAGGTTTCCTTACTAGAACCTGCCCGGTACGAGGCGTGTACTATTTTCAGCCTTATCCACAACTTTTCTTTGCAAATCAAAGTCTCAGAAAAATTAAGCAGAAATCAAAAATAGAGGTATGTATATATAATTATTCGCAGCCGAAAGCCACCGCAGCTATGGCTAATCCCGATCCTATAGCTTAGTATATAATTAAGCATACAGTGTGCGTTTTAAATGTTTTTTGAGAATACCACGAACCTGTCGCTAAAAAAAGAAGACTTAAAAAAAAAAAGAAATAACAAACACTTAAAAAAGCGTGCATACTAAAAAAACGGATGGTAATTTTACAAGCTTAACCAGAGATTTCTCACCTGCTTAAACAAGTGTAAGACAACTGATCAAACTGCGAACATCAACCGTAAAAATATCAATAAATCAACTCACCTACATAAAAGGTTAAGCCGTTCAATGAGCAAAGACCTAATTTCCAAAGAACTGAGCCGAAGCATAGAAAATCGAGAAAATATAAATCTTTGTAAACAGTCCTATAAGAAACGCACTTCAGAATTGAAGAACCATTAAAATATAAGAAAAGGATTTCGGCCAGGATTTTTTGGGACTAGGGGAGAAAAACAGGGACATAAAAAATAGAGTAGAAACAGGAGAATGCGGGAGTGCGACTTATTGCCCTACAAGGTACTGCAGGTCGAAAAAACCTATCTACTGCGTTTGAACGGTAACAAAATATCTTGGCTGTTACGAGTAGTTTTAATAGTTTCCAAAATCAATAATCAAATCAACTGCAATGCGTATACAAATTATTATTATTTTGCAGAATACTTCCAAAATAAAATTTTTAAAAAAGAATTGAGGCTTAACATGATGAGCCATAATCCCGAAAAACGGCATACCTTGTTATATAATTCTCTACTCTGCTCTGCATATGCCACCCAGACACAGCTGTCTACAACTTAAAACCAGTTTGGTTCTTTAGATACCTTTGCAATTTCAGTGCAATGAAGGAATGTAAATCTTTGCAGCCCTGTATTCTTAATCAATGGTTTAGCATTGTCTTGGGTTCAACGTGTGTGCAAGGGATTATGCATATTGGTGTTCTCTCCTTTTCGGCTACTGTACATCTGTTTAGAAATAACCAAGTAACAACACAAGAAAGAATATATAATCGCCTGCAAACCAGTTTTTTATATACAGAATAATAAGAGGCTCCTGTAGTTAAGTGTGTACCATATATCTTGTGGTAACATTTGACTAGATTTAAGGAAACGATTAGTGCGAACGATATGTAGATAATTTCTCCGCAAAATTTATCGTATTCTTTTTGAAATAAGTAAGATTGATTGTAAGAACACCATATGTTAAGTCGTGTTACTTAAGCAAAACTTTAAAATAAAGTAATTTTAAATAAATTATGTGTACAAATAAAATGGTTTTACCTAGTGGACTCGAGAGAAATATAATACTTTTTTGATTATAATGCAATATATCGTGACTAACTAGAGAAACCATATTTCTAATTTTTTTTGTTTTGAATTTTTTTAATTGTTAAATTCTGCAAGTTTTGATATAAATAAAGAAAACAACAGCCCTTTAAGCCTAAGGTCAAAATCGTTTGGACATCTTACAATAAACAACATGACAATATAGAAAAAATGCCTCATATGTTGGTTCACAAACACTTTTAAAGGGTTCAAGTGGTCATTTCAGGTATATCCCTTTACCGGGGAAAAGGGCACCAACTGTTCGTGCCTATAATTCGAATTTAATCGGAATAGTTACTATTTGTTTGTTAGCCAGTTTGGGTTTTTGTTAGGGGTTACACAGGGCACATAAAGAAAAAAGGCAATAAACTGGGGCTAATTTCTGGTGTTTCTGTATTGCTTGGAAACATGCAATCATTATCTTCCAGAGAATGATATAGAAGAGCGGGTGTTAACTTCTGTAGAAGGGTTAAATGAAATAACGCATAATTCACCAGCAAATTGTATTTTAAGTTGATTACAATGGAACTGAATTTTTTCATAGCGAAGGTTTAATTTTGATGATTGGAGTTTCTGCAAAGAAAATTTTGCATGTGTATTCCGAAGCGGGTGCAGGTTAAGCGCCTGCCATACGAGCCAACGTTAATGGTCATGGTCTTCAAGCGATTGAGAAATTCATATTAATAAAACGCCCTGTACAATAGCGGTTAAATGCCTTCGCGTGACAAACGCAAACTGTCAGCACCAGGTAGGTTTTGATGGGTTTCCCCTCTCGTGCTGAAAATTTGAACGGAACCAATACATTTTGAAAGCCCCAAATCGTATGAACGTGCCATAAATCAAACGTAAATGTTAGCTTGATGATTTCGCGTTATAAACAGTGAACTTCTTGTTTAGGTAAAAAGTTCGCCTTTGTTTATGTAGCGTCGAAAGTTAATAGTGTCCAGCCCACATGAGCGTTAACAGTTTCTCCTCTTCCCCCTCTGCATTAAAACTAAAAAAAAACAACACGGCAAACCAAAACATGTATCCTAGGCCATTAATCAAACTATCTCACGGGAGCATCACACTCAACGAAAGCCTGCAAGTAAGCTGGAGAAACGGGGGTATCTGTATCTTTCAGTGACAGATATTTTCCTGGAACTTTTTACGCCATGGAAAAAACGGTCATTCGTTTTTTTAGCATATCTATGTGGTCCCAATAGTAAACGGAGAAAATTGAGAAATTTCGCAGACACATGTTTGAGTAACGAGAGAAGTTACAAAAAAGCTCGGCCGGAGAACTGTTTTTGCTTTTTTATCACAGCCTATTCTGATTACAATTCTACTGAGAAAAAAATTAGTGCTGTGCTAAATTAATGTGTTATAACGGTATCGAAAGAACTTTAATATATTTTCTGAAGGACCCCAAAATAAATGTGCACATGCATATCAATGATATCCATTAAAACAATGTCACAAGATTTCATTAAGAGATTTTAATATAACCTTTTTACATTTTATATTTCGTATGAGGCAGGTCCGCTAACTTCGCAATTATACCTAAACCCATTCAACTAATTGGAAGGCGACCTTCTTACGATACAAATATTTCGATAGCAGGAGAGAGTAGACTATCAAAAGATGGGATTTGTACAGAGCTCGAGGGCCTGCCAATAAAAAATCACATTAGAAACACACGCCGCCGTCAACAGCCAAATACAGATACGAAGGTCTCTTTGGCCATGTAATAAATGATCTATGTAATTGACTTATATGCCAAATACTACTAACAAAAGTTTGGCCTTAATGCGTTTATCTGAAAGTGACCCAAAATCATCTACCCCATACGCCCAGACATTCACCACGCTCCACTTCTAACATAAAAAACAAGAAAGTTGATATCAAGCCGTACTTCTCATACCTTAGGAGTGTTAAAAAATAATTATTATTGTAGTTCCATTTATGCAAGTGTAAAACGCCAACCAGAAACATTTTATTTAATAATATATATTTAAATAAATTGTCGGAGGCAATACAGACTCTTGGAAAAATGTTTCCGAAATACAGAGTTCTTGCAAAATTGTTTCACCCTCAGTAAGAGTATAAAAACCATAAGGAGTGTTCTTTTTTTGTAGGCAAATTTCGGTTGTGGCTGTAAGAAGTTGATTGCAAGGGGAGCTAAACGCAATATTGAGTGGGTGCTCTCCCACGATGAGGGTGCAAATAAAAATATTAACAACAAACTCCCACACATGTCAACTAACCCCCCGGAGAAGCCCCCTTATCCCAGCCTGATAGAGACTTTTATACACATCCCCTTGTGCGCCATTTGGGGCCCTGTGCATTAGCATGTTGTTGAATTACCTTCGATTTCTTTTGGGCTTTTGTCTTTATTTTTTTAACCGTGCTTATCGAATTAAGTTATCTTTGCGGCAATACATTGTCATTTATAGGCCCTTGTAACGGGCTCTTTATTACTGACGTGATTGTTGATGTGTTTAATATAAATCATATTTCCCAAAATGAACAGACTACCTTAAATTCACTTCTTGTAAAAAAAGTACATTTCTCGACAGTTCTTTTGGTTCGATTTGTTTTTTTTTAAGCCACCCACCCAGACGGCTTATCCTATCCCTTAAATTAAGCAAACATTTCAAAGACTACGACGTTACTTGCAAAAGTAAAGTAAAATAAATATTGTAAAAAGGTCTTTGGGTTTGTGTGTCCTAATTAAATGAGGGCGTGGAATGTGCTGTGTCATGGAACAGTCTCATTTTGGAAACGGTAGAGATCTACGAAAACGGCTTAAGCATTGCTCCTTTTTTAACTGAACATTTAATAATAAGAAAGTTACGATATAAACTTTAAAATGAGAATAAATAAAATTTAATTTTAATTCAAATCTCTAGGCAGTTAAAGCATCTTTAATGTTCAAAAACATTATTAAGCAACATCCTCCAATTCATTAAAAAATTGTATCAAAGCGATCAACAATTAACTTTCAATTCTGTATACTTCAAAAAATGTTTACAAGCTCTCAACTGTTTTAAATATTTACTAAATTAGCATATACTCGAAACTGTATAATAATGCATATTCTTATTTTCAAGAAACGTAGTTCTGAATTGCAGTATCTGTATTGTCCCCTTTTTACATAACGCTGTAGGCCCTTCCGACAGGGCGCTTGTGATTTCTAATAGGGGACCCTTTTCATTTCTAATTTTGTATACGTTTGGCATTAAAATAGAAAAAGGGAAAAATGGTATTGGAAACATGCAAATGGCGCGCCCAAACTGCGAGCAGAAAACGTTGGTCTGCGAAATCATTGTTTGGTCGAAGCGCCGTATTCGCTCACACAGTCAACAAAATTCATGCAGGGATATGCTGCCGTAGCACGTAATCAGTCACAGAAATGCCGGCCTTTTGTTTGCAGCCTGAATGAAGCCAAAGGGAACACAAAATCATCAAGGACGGAAAGAGAACCATAGACCTCCGCTTGGGGTCATCGTAAGGTCAGCAACGGGATTTTCATGCCATTGTTGACAAGGGATGCAACTCACTCGCATATACACATTTTGCCTGCTTTTCGGACAGTTTTCACATTTTTTTCATTTCTTTACTGGGATGCTGAAAAATTTTGCCATGCTTTTTAAAACTATTTTTTATCTGGGACCATGCAAAAGAGGATTCGAGGAGGATGCTACCGACACGCGAGTGTTTGAGTTTAGGGACTGCGTTTGGAGTGTGCCAAGAATTAAGCGTGCCTTCAGCCGCCTCTCAAGTAGAATTTTTTGTGAAACTCGCCCCTCTTTTTTTCTTGCTTTCGGCGACCTCTAATCGTATCTGCATATGTTGCGTAAATTGATATGCTGCATCGCAGATCCTTGTGCGTGACCAACTCACATATATTTATTTTTGGGAGTATTCTAGATGGAGGAACATTCGCCATTTTTGTTTAACCCCATTGAGTGAGGGCTGTAACTTTAACGGGGTGGCTGTTCATTGTCCAAAAGGGGTGGACATTATGCATATATGGTGGGTTCTTACTCTCTTAAAGGGTGGGCATTATGCATAACGCTTTTCATGAGGGTTGATATTTCAGACAGCAGTAGACGTCTGCTTATATATTACCCATGCATATTCCCGAATGCGATGTGACCGTTGCCAAATTTTGTATAGTTGCTATTGCAAAACTTGTTCACGAATTCAAAATTTTAGATATACACAATTAGTGGGGAAAGTTCCAACAATAACTAAATGTATTAAGAATTCATCGACTATAAACAGAAAAGATAATGTTCTCAAACTTGGAACTATCAGGTTATTCAGTACTCAATGGTATTATAAAAAAAATATTGAGATGTAGATTGAGCGCATAGCGGAATGTATTCATTTGCAACGCAGTGAAGGAGACAATTCCGACCCTATAAAGTGTATATTTTCTTAATTAGCATTAATATCCGAGTCGATCTAGCCATGTCCGTCTGTCCGTTTCTACGCAAACTAGTCCCTCAGTTTTGAAGATATCTGACTGAAACATTGCAGATAGTCTTCTTGATGCTCTCACTACTATAAAAGTCGGAACGGGCCGGATCAGACGGATCATATAGCTAGCATAGGAACGATCGGAAAATTTTGAGAAGAAGAAATAAAACTTAGCCAGTTTCCAACATATTATCAAATAGTTTGAGTCAGGCCATTTTATACTCTTCTAGAATTTCGGTTTTAATTCTATTAAATCGGACTACCATGTCATATACACCATAGGAACGTCCATGAAATTTATTGAAACCAAATTTAAATTTCGCTGTTTAGAAATATGTTTTCATCTGCTCTTAGATGTAGCCATTTTAAATTATTCCAGAATTACGGTTTTAATTTTATGCAAATTGGATGATTATATCATATAGCTGTCAAAGAAACAATCGTTAAGCGTAGAGGAAAATGCAAACTAAAACTGTAAGTATAGTATGATAGGTAAACGTTTAGAGCGAATTTTATACAATTCCTGTTAATTTTTCTGTTCATTTGATCAAATTTTGAATAATTACTAATAATTCAATTGTAAGCTGCAAGGGTATGGGTTAGCTTCCGTTCTTGCCTTAAATATTTTATAAATATATAAATCGTTTATATGAGTAACCTTTAAAGGATTGACTCAGATTGAAAACGTATACAAAACTAATGTATTTGAAAATAATAAATTTCAATAAAATTTTACAATTCCTAATATGCCTTAAACTAATGAAGTAAAGAAAAAATTAAAGAAAAGAAAGAAACATAAGGAACCACAGCACGCGACTGAGATCAGCGGTGGGGGATAAAAAGATTCTGCTTCCAAACTAGAGGTTGAGGCTTACTAAAAATCCTATTAAAAAACGCACACAAGGTAAACATATACAAACCAACAACAAACAAGCATCTCGGATCGATGAAGCGGCACAAGCGTTTTAAAAGAGATTTACCTATAAAAATACAAAAAATAGGTAGGCAACTGCGAATGAAACGAGAAACAAATTCGAAATGATAGGGGAACACTACTGACGAGAGGAGAACCGTCCGCCAGGCACGAGATCAAGGCGCATGAAGCAAGGAAGCTGCCACTTTTTAGGATCGTAAAAAGTGTGCTCACAGCATTCGAGGGTGGCACGCGACGGCGATCTTGATCCTGATCTGGCTTCGTTTCCTCACATACCTGGAAACGCTCTCTTCGACGGCTACTGCACTTTGTCTTCCCCGATTTAATATTCTGTTTTCCTTCCTCTTGTTTTTTAGAAACAGCTGCCATGCGACTGGCGCATTCCAATCTCTGGGGCGGCGACATTTTTAAAGTGTTCATTAGTCGCACGTTTACATATCCAAATTGTCAACATGCCAAGGAGATGGAAGAAAAACCGAAGGGGAACGCGTGCCTTGTGGCTTTTAATTGCTCTTCCCTAAAGGGGCGGAGGCGAGAGTTGGGATGCTACTCCTGCCATTGGGGATTAATGTGCTGCACACTTCGTTTGACAGCCGAGTGGTTTTGTCTGCAAGCGGTTGAAACTAGAAGTTGTTGGGGCACTGGGGCCCAGCAACTTCTAGTTTCAACTCCCCTGGCTGTTTATCTTCTGTTTTCTCCGTTTTCACTGTCAATTTTTTGTTTGATTTGTCATTTGATCGCGCGCACAGTTGGAACGATTATAAAATTTAAATCTCCCCTCGGAAAAGGTATTAGAATTCATTTATGAGAACAGAAACGTGGTGTGGCAAAAATATATATACATATATAAACTACATATATAAACTAAAAATTACTTTTTACGTTAATAATTTCTTACGTTAAAAACAATATCAACTCTTAATTTCAAAATACTCCAAAACTGTTGTAACGGCTGGATCTTCGGGAGGCTCCATATACGATAGGAAAATGTTAACTATTATTTAGCGTAGTTACGGGTTTGCTTGGTGTTTAGTTGGGGTTGCTGTCCTGACATGACCCGTTCCCTGGTTTTCTATAGTTTTCACACAAAATGTATACAAGCATTCGATGTAAAGTATAAAATCACTTTTAAAAATTGTGGCTATTGTTGCGTCAGCTTGGTCCTTTGTGTATTATCCTTTGTCCTGAATATAACGACAGTCACCCAGAATGTTTCTCTCCATGGCTTTGAATATTTGCTACGCTGCATGTGTGCGTACGACTGCCTAAGGCCAGAGGTCATCTAAGCGACACATAACGGCTCAGCTGTCGTTCCTAAATTTTAGATTAAGGGGTTTAAAGCAGTCGTAAAAATTCTAAGGGAACTAACTTCAAATTAAATATCTGCCTTTAGCCCATACATACTCATATTAAAATGGACTGTGCTGGAGTAATTGGTAAAAGAAATTTTAATGTTTAATGGTTTTATGTCCTTGAACGTATTAATCTCTAAGCTGAAAAAAAATTGTCAAAACTAGAGCACATGATTGTATAGGTACAGCCGCCGGTGTTGCAAGAACGTCAATCAATTTTTTAATATAATTGATAAGCATTGGAGTGATGCATCCTTCTAGAATTGTTCTTTTTGGCGGCAATTTCGGACCAACCGATGACCTAGGCTTGACCAGCTGTTCTCCCTTCCGAGTTGCCATTTTAGGGGTTGATCGGAGTTATGCTGGTCATGCGAAAAGGCAGAGTAGACTGACCAACGGAACCGCCAAGAGGCCTTGCGTCACTGCGCCACTGGATACGGCATTCGGGGGTTAGAAAACAGTTCAATTCACAATTCACCAAATAAGGATGATACAGAATTTCCCATATTTGTTAAAATTTTTTCTACAATTCTAGCATCCTTAATATATTGGGTAAGGGTTGTTCAAATCTGAAGGTGCCTAAGTGCACTACATTTTTGCGTCCACCCTCTATATCTTCTGGCTATTTTCAGGATTGAAATTACCGAAAAAAATTCGTGCCAATTTTAGTCATATCCCTTTAAATCCTTTCGTTGTGCACGTGCTAAAAAATCGTTGCAACCCTATAATCAGCCTAGGCGATCTCTCCCTCGTCAACAAAAAAACAAAATTCCTGGTTCTATTGTATTTCTGTCATTGGAAATTTTTTTGTATCAATTTTCAATTTTTTCACCCATTTTCAAGTTGATTTTCACCAACTCGGCGTTTGGTGGTGTGCAGACCGTTGATTAAGTCCGACGATTTAATGAAAGGGCATGAGTGTGCCTCACAGTTGTGTTTTGCACCACTTTGCCATGCCTGCCATGTAAAAGTAATTTTTTCGCATTTTTAAAACATTTTTTTTTGGAAATTTGCCCTACTATTGTCCTTAGAACGGGGTAACAGAAATAGCAACTAAAAGGAAAAAGGGAAACAGATGTGGGAGCGAGGGGCGAACGTGTCCTTAATGTGTCACACTTGATTATTACGAGCACCCTAACAATCGGAGGTTGCCATGTGAAATGTAAGGGTGAGAGCAAATTAAGTTTTACAGTAAAAGAATGTTTTTTTTTTTATTTTGTCGAGCTGCTTGCCTTGGCTTTAAAACTGAACACCTACGAAAAATATTAATGGTGCAAACTTCTAACTTCAGAGGCCTATCTATTTACAGTTCGCCAGTGCACACACATACAGCCATTTCTTTCAAAATTTTCAAGTTCCTTTTGACTCCAATAAGGGTCTGCTCGTTTCTACGAATGAAAATTAATTCACAAGTGTAGAAAAAAATTAACAAAAATAAGAAGCAGAAAGCAAAACACTTTTTCATTTACCCCAACCGCTCAGCAATCCCCAACTTTTCATCTCCTCCGCTCCGTATTTTCGCAGAGCCCACTGGCGGCTAACCATGCTCCACAGTGAAGGCACTTTACTTGGACGCTGGGATACTGGACCCTTGCGTTCCTCTTTCTTCTTTCCTCATCTCCGCCATTCGTAAAAAATTAGATTCATTTGTGCGCGTTTGCTTTATTATTTAAATTCCGACGTTATTTTTCTAAATTTTCGTCCTGCTGCTCGTTGTCCCGCTACAGCTACAAAAAGTGACGGAATTTTAATGGAAAATGCTGCTAACGTCGAAAAAATGGTTAAGCAAACAAAGATTTCAAACTTAGAGGTTGTCTAAGCTGCTTTCAACTCGAAGGACACGCGAAAAGGATGTGCTGGGCGCAGTTGCGTAAATTGAAAACCGGGCGCCGACGTTCGTGCGGCGTTAAACCGACACCGTTTTTCTCTACTCCTGCTAGTACATGCTCTGAATGCCCGGCGGCTCATTTTAAGTGAAAAATGAGCAAGAAGTGAAATGAAACAATGGACATAGAACCAAGACACGTAAAAAAATCGTGGCCAATTTGAATTTTTTTCACTTGCCCGCAGTTCTTATGGCCATTTTTGGTGGGTTAATGTGCTGTTGGGGTAAAGTAAAAAAGAAATGACCATCAGGAAGGAAAAAAGGTGATATAGTAGAAAAATTACATTAAATGAAAGCTGGGGGCTCCTCTTTTCTATCCTTAGTCAACCGAATGAGTTTTTTATTAGACGAGGAGCTGATAAATAATGACGAAGCATAGCAGAGACCAACTTAGAGGTTTTAAATGCTAAAAACTAAACCAGCAAAAATTTGTAATAGAAAGCTCCGAAGCTTTCCAAACAATTTATGAACAACATTTTATGAAATATCTGGTCCACCACGATATTTTGGGTGTGTCTTAAATATGTGGACTTTGTGCGAAAACTTCATTCGCAGTTCGCCTTCATATTTTTCGTTTTAATTTCTGTTTGCATTATCGCGTTTCATTTCTTGTTTATTCTATGACATTCGCCCAGCGATGTTTTTAATTAGCTGCTGACCATTATGTGTTATAAAGACGAAGATGGGCAGCAAGTGTTCATTGTCCTGTCATTTGCATAGCAAACTTTGACTCGCTATGCCATTATCGCGTATCTTTGTTTTTTAATTATATTGCAAGACAATTGAAATTAAATTTTCACATGAGTTCACGCGAATGATTCCCATTTTCAGAGCAGACGCCACAAATGGTATATAACTTTAATTTGGAGGTTTGATTTCTGCCGAAAATATGATATGCGAGTAGACATTATAAACATTGTATCCAACGCTGTATCTGTAAATACGTAAGGCCACCCGAAGTAAAATAACCTTTCCGACAACCCCTTTACAGACCACTTTTCCAAATTAGCCAGCAATTAGTGGTGTCATCAGCGACAAACACAAACAAACAAATAAATCAACCCTTTTCCCTTTGTGATTCTATTAGAGGGTGACATTTAATAACCCATTAAATGTTGCTTAAGAATGACTGGGGTAGTTAAGGCATATCTCCTGAACCGCTGTCATCGCGAAGGCATGACACACTTAACAAATACAAGAAAAAGGGAACTTTCGTTTCACGAATATATTACTTGCAAATATATATATAGATATATGTTTTTTGGCAATATTGTTTGTTTTTAAGGGTACGATAAAATTTGAGGGACTTGGAGCCAAAAAACAGGAGTAATAGTTCATCAATATATAACAAAAACATGTTGATATGGGGTAAGGGGGCTAGAAACCGGCCGAAATGAAGAATAAATAAACCAAGTTAAAAGTTGACAGGCGACTCGTCTACAGAGTCCGGGCCAAATTCCCTTCGTTGCTGCTGTTTTTGTTATCTGTTTTTGACAAACAAATCCTCAGGCGAAGAAGCTATCGTTGTGCGTGGATACGCTCGCCAGGACAACCTCCCAAAACGGATCTTAGTTCCTTCTTGAATGCTTGCTTGTCCACTGGCCTAGAAAATTGAAATATTTTGCTCTGCATGCTGGGAAAATTCAAATGCAGGAAAGAAAAGGCGCAAGAAAGCCGAAACACTAGATGGCGGTATATGAACGCGTGTCCGACTCTGAGCGCAAACGCGTAGAAGCACACAGGCACACGAGCGTCCTGTAGGTGTTGCCCTGCAAGACAGCTGCCAAGCCGATTTCCTTTGGCGCAAACCAATTTTCGTATCAATAAAAACGAAACTCTGTTATGGGTCTTCGGCTTTTGAATCGAAATCGAAATTTGGCCGCTTTCCCTTTTAAAAAGGCACAAGAACCCAAGTGGGGCACGACAAAGGCACTAATTGTACCGCTGAATGACGAAAGGAAAGCGAAAACTGTTCGAGGCGTCCGCCCTCGCCTATTTCTAAGCCGGAAGACAGTAATTAGAGAATACATGGAAATTTAAGGATCAGACCTAGGAGTAAGAGCCTAGAATTTGGAATGGTACGTGTGGAAGGAATTGCGGCCTTGGGATTAGAGCTTGGCGTACATGTGTGTTAAGTTACCGATTGCCTAATAACCAAAAATATGACCTTTGCCATGAGTTGCCATAAGTTGTAGCTATTAACAAGGCACATAATTTCAACCCGCGCATTCACTTACCCGATTTAAATTGAAAATAATTCTTTCTTTGGATACAAAGTGAAAATTAAAGACAGCACAATGGGGTGTCCAGCGGATGGGTAGCCTCTGGCATATCGGAAAAACTCTTTTACAGAATATCAATCATCCTGGAGTCAAGCGGTCAGTTGCATCGCCTGTATCATAAGTGTAGCAAACAAATGTTCTCTTGTTCGTAGACCTTACTAGCCTTTCGTCTCCGGGCTGGACATCTCACAGCGGGTCAATTTTTAAGGTTCTCAAGATCGGTATCGGGCATGGCATGTGCAGCAATTCTGCCATTTATCTTATCAGCGACTTGGCAAAAGTCGAACTCGGGTACCTCAAGGAACGTATTCCTCTTTTGCGTGTAAGCCGCATAAATGTTTTGTGTAATTATAACAAATGGAGTAGTTACACCTGCTGATATATTTCACAGAAGTAATGGTCGGTATATAAAAGACTGCGTTTAAAGACATGGCCTGAGGAGCATTATTATGATAAGATTAGATTCGGTCCCAGTTGCAGTAGGCAATGACAGGTAACAAGGCGCCATTGAAAATTAACTGCAAGGCACAATATTTCGTTTAAGGAAGAAGTATAAATTAGGGTTAAAAAGGATTTTGTTATTAGGAGTATTCGTGTTGAATTTAGCAATAATATAAAGAATAATTCTGCAATGTAGCCGTGCAATACACCGAATTATCAATAATCGGGAAAATAATATTAGGAAGTTATCTAGTTAAATCTTAACACACACGATTGGCTTGCTGACGAATAAAATCAATCAAGATAAACGAAAAAAGGGTAAAATAAAAAAAATGTTTACAATGGCGCCTACGATATACGACGGCCAAAAAGGGCTTGATAATCTCTTTTCCTTTTTGATGACTTTCTGGCCTTGACAACTTTACGTTCCAGTGAAATTTCGATTATGGACCAGAGCCAATTTACAGAAGCCTCGATTGAGACATTTCTGACAGAATAACGAACGAGGCGGTTATTGGTTTCTTCGCCCGCTTTCGTATCCTTTACGCCGAGATGGCATGTCAGCGATAAGTAGAGAAAGAAGGAATTCGAGGGAAGGATATAACGAGGACCTCGTAAGAGCCTAAGGAGTTGAGCCAACCACAAAATAGTGGCACGCGGTGGGATAAAAAAATCATTGTTAAGAAAGCGATTTGGTAGTAATAAAAACGGCTCCGATGACCCCAAGGTATTCACATCCTTTGTATGGTCGCGACCACTTTCACCTGTCCACACAAACACAAAAAGCATGTGTGTGCACGAGCACTCGGGACACTCCATACAGGAATGCGTTCGATTTTTATCTTTGAACCTGCTGCTACCGATTATGGCACATAAATTTGATAGGAAATTGTTCCAATTATTTCGAGGTTCGGTCTTTTCCTTCGTCGTTTTTTATGGACTTTGTGTGGTCGTGCCTCGCATGTCATTTTAAATGTGATTAAAGAAGAAAGCCGAACTCGTTTTGAACATGTTATTAAAAGAAATTTACAGGTTACGTAAATGGATAATATACCTTGTTGTCCCTTGCCCTATTTCAAAATTGGACAAACCTGCAGCTGGTGAAAGATCCATTTTAAAAATGTTGTTCAAAGCATAATTAACATGATTTGATGTGAATTGAGACGGGGTAAACAGCCTATCAATTGTTTAAAGAACATATTTAATTGATATTGAACAAAAAAGAGCAAAACCTTCAGACTGCTTTCTTAAGCAATTTTTTGTAATTTTTGCACTGGGAAATTTGTATTTTTATACATTGTTCAAGCAACAACGGCCACAAGAAGACATGTGAATTTGAGGCAATGTACCAAATATGTGTCACTTTTATTTTCAACACATATGACGCACTGAACTCATAGGATGCCAAAAATATTGAAGGAAAATTAAAATGTTTACAGCTTTTGTTATTTGTGGAGGCCACAAAGAATTACGTGAAAATTGTGTAAGGGGGTAGAATGAGGATGTAGACAAAAGTATTAATTTTTGATAGTCCTGCCAGCCGTTGGCGAATGACTCCAACAACCACACACCCGAAAAGCATAAAGGGCCTATAACTCGTGAGGTTGGCAAGGGGTTGGCTCTTCTCCCCAGAAATACCATTTAGTTATTTCGGGTAACACGAGAATAACTATAAAGTCGTTTATTAAATTTGTTTCGCGACCGCCTTGTCCCACGCAAAGTCATGGACCACCCGTTGGTGGTCAAAGCAAACAACTCGGAAAGTTTTAGTTGCTTATAGCTCTTACCCGGACCCTTGTAAAAACCCAATTTACCCCTTATGTGGGCCTGTCAAACGCATACGTCAAGGACTTCGCTTTTCCTGCTCCTAATCTCACAGCCGAACTTCGAAAGTCCAAACTCCCCCATCGACAAGAAGCTGCCATCACACATCAGCAAGAGGCATACACAGCCGCCATTTATAAAAGCCTTGATGTCTCATATTTCCGGTTATTCAACACACGCTCGGGATACACAAGCTGTATATATAGATGTTCACGTATATAGATGGTACACAAGACAAATCACCAATACATAGGGTAGATAAAATAACTTCAAGACGCAATAAAAAGGGTGAAAGGCAATCCAGAGCCTTTCGAATGTTCTGCGTGAGCTTCAACATTTTATATACATAAAGCGCCAGTTAGGGTCATGAAAGGCAACGCACATTGAGACACATGTGACAAAAGTCCGACAACCGTACCCTTCAAGTGTATATAGGCTGGCTGGATGAGTACGGCCGCTTTACCCTCGCAAGACGTATAAAAACTTTTTATTTTTATGTTTAGCTTGGTGCAAAACCCACCCCAGAACGTTTAGAGCGTTCTTGGTGTTTTTGCTTGGACTTCGACGAGACTAACCGGTCTGGCCAGGTCCAGTGCCGGTTCTGGCTCTTGGCCACATGTCGTCTTCGGTAACTGCTGCTTTCGCTATCAAAAATAAGGGAAAAAGTAACGAAAAAGCAAATGGGTTGACAGCGTAGGGTTGGTGGTGTTCGCACCATCATCACAAGGGTTACTTGTGGGTGAAGAGGGTAATGCGCCGTATACAGAGTCGCTAAAAGTGAAATAGACTATTGATTTCTCTGAATAACGGCAATATCTTTAACTATGGTAGATACTGAGTGTAGTTAAACTTGTTTTTCGTGACTTAAAATGCAGGGAATAACTCAAACATTTCTAGTTATTTATGAGTTAGTCAATAAATTGTTCTGTTAAGAACACAACGTAGTGAAAAACAATGCAAAAAAAATTTAAAACGAGGAATGAGAACGGAAAATTAATTGAAATTTTACTAAAAAGATGGACTTCGGTATGTTTTCTTGGAAAAAACGGAGCCATTCCCATGCTTTCAGATCCCCAGTCCCAACCCCAATTCCGCCATTTGAATCCAACACCCGCAATATATATTAACGCGCGAGTGTATACCGAGCAGAAGGTGGATACGACGCGAAACGTCTTAGGGGCATTTTACGAAACGGATATGAGAAACAACAAATCGCACGAAACATCATGACCAAGCTAAAAGAAAAGCAGGGTGGGGAGTGTTCATGACTCAGAATTTGCTTTTGAAAATTAAAAAATTCTTCAAAAAGGAAAAAAGCTGGACGTGGTCTGCTGGGTGCTAACGATGCCTGGGCGTATTGTCCTTGTCGCTTTGGCTGTTGTTGGGGTAAACAAAGGATCAAAAGCATACTAATTGTTTTCTACTTACGCGAAGGTCGCTTGCCTTTTTAAGGACATCGTGGCACAAGGAACAGGGAGAAATGCCTAAGCTAGTCGAGGCTAATCTTTGACGGCCTTTGAAGCATAATTTTTCAAAATGTAATTTGCAATTAAAGACAAAACAGCCACGGCGTAGAACGTGGAATTGATAACGCTTTTAACTACCCACGCCTTAGGCTTGGCTCGGCGCCTAACGTTTCTTTCCGTTAACGACCTTTCTTCTCATCCCCACCGGTATGTTTATTTGTAAAGGATGTTTGCTCCAGAGTACTTATATAAGGAGAATTTTAATTAATTGCGTTCTGTAGATGAGGACACAAAATGGAGCTGAATACGAGATTACATAAGCAATAAAGTAGAAAGTAGAAGTCGAGTCTTTGAAGAGTTATAAATTTTCCCTTACTCGCTTTAATACAAAGTACTAAAATTAGAGAAATAAAAAATAATGCTTTACATTAGGAGTGAAATTATTACAAGGGAAATAACTCTATAAAACTGAAACTAAAACCATATTACCGGACGTTTCGGCGCGAAGCAAAAAAGGCCACCACAAGCAGTCAGAGTAATTATATTACCAATTAGTTTTTGCATCTTCATATATGGATGTGTAAGTGATTTTTTTATTGGTTGTGTGAACAGCAGGCAGCAATTTTTTATGATGTAAGATTTCTTGTAACGTTACTGCGGTAGGAGGTTGGGGGAATACTGGGCGTATTAGGAAAACATGCTGTGCTATATTTTCACATCATTTCTTGATTAAAAACTACGGAGTTCTGCGTTCATAATAATTTTACTGACCGTAATTGAGGCACATTAATTAACTTAATGGTCATTTTATTTCGAGATCGTATACTTAAGTCAACTGTAACACCAATACAAGTAATTTTAATGCTTACACTATAGTATTTTGTTGGTTGGTAATAATTTGACAGCAGAGAGAAGATATCGTGATGAGAGCAGTATAAATAAGCAAGAAGAGCTTAAACACATGTGGTTTGCCTTCAAATGATATTATATTTAGAATTAATACATTACGATTTTTTGTATACATGTAAAAAAGTTTTGCCTTTTGCCATTGGCCATTTAAATGTATATATATACTAATCCGCCCTTTTCGATTCCAACCCTTTGCCAGTATTACTATACGACCACTATCCAACCCTTTAACTGTTTAACATATTAGGGTTGTTTGGCTAACTTCAAAACAAAATGAAAAACAAATTCATCCATCGCTGAAACAGGAAATGTGAGAGTACATAACCAGATAGATAACCCGAGCCAAGCGTTTAACCTATTTGTTGTCAAAACTATGCTGCACTGACCTTCCTGGTCATAGTTCTGTAAACCTGACGGGGCAGTGAACCATAAGCTTTGCGTAGACAATAAAAAACAGGGCTGATATGTTTGTCTATGTTAGACACCTTCGACTTTTTATATACCTCCCCTTCTGATTTAAAGTTTTTCACCATATCCCTTTACTTAATATTAAATGCTGAGCTATGGTACATAACATTGAAATACCACAAAACAGCTGCCAGCCATTTGAATAACGGAGGATGGAAGCAATTCAATTATCCTTTTTGGCTAAGGGTGACCCGAAGTTTGAGTCTTTCCTTACAGCAAACTATGTTATTGAAAAAGGCCTGGGTCGCAGTGCGATGTGGCTGAGAAGCCTGGTCGGGACACCCACGGCACACATGCACATTTAGGTCTTTGCTAAGCCAAAGGTCGACTGCTCTGCATAATATAAAGTCAACGCAAAAAGTAGCACACAAAAACATTTTTCTTCGACTTATGTTTGACCATGGAAATCCTTTAGGCAGTCCTTTTCCAAAGGGAGATTTGGTAAGGACAAGGGCCATTTGAGCGCAAATTCTTGCATAAAATAACAATTTGCATTAAAATTTTAATGCCTATAATATTTTGTTTGAGTTTCTACATATTTTCCGTATTCTTTACTGCTGGTTACTTCGGCACGTTTAAACATGAAAAGAATTTTAAATAACTGGTATAGGGGGAAAAAGGATGAATTGTGAAAAAACCAACAGAAATATTACGAAAATTTTTAATCACGGAATACAGACAATAATATATTTTTGTTTCCATAACTTTAGCTCTTTTGTGACTTGTTGCCTCCACGAAATAATATATTAAATAAAGTTCCGCACTAAAAATGAAATACCCTTTGCGTATAACTTTTAGGGAGCAAGAAGGGACCGAGAATTCGGTGTCTATCCATTATCCTTTCGCCTCAACCCAACCAATAAACATCAACGTTACTGTTGCGTCAAAATAAAATAGACATACAAGCGACAAGCCGGTCCTTTGTGATTGGAAGCTTTGCGTGAAATGTCTAAAGGCTCGAGAAACTTACTGTCAAACAAGAAAACCGATAATCATGAAAAGGATATTGTTATGGCCCTTCGATATTGTCTTGAGGATTATTAAGAAAATTGCGTGCACTGTGATTTAAGGGTTGGACAGTGAAAGCCAGCAATGATTACGGAATGGAACTTGGTACACCAAATAATGCCATCTCAATTTGCCAACACACCAATTTCCTTTCTATCCTACAACTTTTTACTACTTTTACTTGCTGCGTGAGCCTTTGGTGCCTGATTTGATGACGCGGCGAATGGAATCGAGATTGAGTTCTGGCTGGGAATTCAGATTGGGACTCGCTGTTGATGATGTGTGGCTGAAGCGTCTTAAGCAAATCCTTTTCAACGTACATTCAGCATCTTGATGGTTGCAGTTTGCCTAAGCGGTGTTGATGACTTTTTTTGTCCGACACCAACTGACTATTTCAGCATTTTTCCAATAAAATGATGCATTTAACGAAACAACCCCTTAAGCAGATCTAGGAGCCCTCAAAAGGTCCACATGCCATCAATTAGATGCGCCACACCAATCATTAAAGAAAGTGGTTTGCGAGCCGGAAAATGAAAGTAAGCGACAGCACTCTGCCCAAGAGGTCCTTTGAACCATTGCCAAGACCCTTTACTTCAATGCTTCAATTTCGACATCACACTAGTCACCTTCACTTTCGGCGCAGGCTGGCACTCAAGCATATGTTCCACTAATTTGACCCTTCCTTGTGGTTTTCTCAGCACCGTGTGCCACCAGTTACAATTCGACCCGCCTCACAATCTATGATCGCAACACTTGCTAACTGTCTATTCTTCCCTTTTCGAGGAGCAACTTTCTTTTTTGAAAATAAACAACAGATGTCTGAGCGACCAGTTTCAATTTTATCTTTGGTATTTAGCTGGAATTTTGAACATGGGTTATATCTTTATTATAAGAAGTTCATACATTTCTGTATAATACTTTAGCCTGGCTTTCTGACAAAAACATAACGTTCTATAATATTGTCCTAATTAATATCATTGACGTTATATGGATAATATATGGTATAGATTCTGAAATTGCAACGAAGAAATATATAATTAATGAATGGCCTTTCTTTTTCTCTAATAAAACATTAAGGAATTGAAGAAAAATTCTGTGATTTGACACGACGGTGAAAAATATACCACATCTAATGAGAACTGCGGTCAGATGATCGTAAAGACCAAAGAATAATTAGAGTTTGTCAATATTTGTCGGGTATAGCGATCTACAAACTGAGAAATTGGTATTGGTTAACACACAAATCGCAACCCAGAAACCAGATGAAAGTAACGCGACAGTCGGCAAACCTACAAAAGAAGAATGCATCGCAGCGAAAGGATTTCCAATGAGCACTTGAGCACGCGTAGACGTCAATATTTACAGAAGGATAACGTTCGTCGCGCGCCGCTCACCAAAAAAGGATGTTTGTCCTAATTCCACCAAAACGCAATGCTGCGGTTGATAAAAATTAAAGCCCAAGTGCGATTTGTTTAGGACGATCTTCGCTCGTTTCGTATTTGCCTAAGCATGTATGTTGTGTAATTTTCCTTATCGCTGTAGTTCAATTAAAGATAATTTCCGGCCATGCAGCCGTTTCATCTCTTCCCTGGCTCGCCATTACAGGATGCTAGTGTGTGCCTTATACAGGTGAAGCCATTTGATAAGCCATCAGGTGGGGGCTTACGTAAATTGGGTTTTAGGCGTTTTCCGGGAAGCGGCGTTAAGTTAATGTTTGCTCGTTATTGTTTCTGGGAAACTACCAAGCAGTCTTCAGGATTCCCATATGTTCGTATGAGAAACTAAAACCCCATTGGACCATCAATACTTATATATTTTTATTTACTCAGATAAATATTGGGAAGATTTAAAAAATTTTCTAATTAAATGTTTTTTGCGTTCACAAAATTAAAACTAATTTAAGCAAAATTCGGCACATCCTAGTAATGAAATAGAAAATATATTTAAAGAGGTCGTAGTACGGAAGCAATTGGGGAATATGCTTTATTTAGATTATAGTTGATAAAGAACACAAACCCAATAGGTTGCCTAACCGTTATCAATATCTTGATCTCACGTATACTGAACGATTCTTGCGATTGGAATCTAAAACGCTAAATCAACTACCTGTCACATTCAATTCCCAGCACAAGGCACCAAACAGACAGTAAATGATTAATTTGACATTTGAGCGACTTGAAAAACGAGGAAGTCACTCGAGGATCACCTCACAACTAACAATTGGGCGGTCCTCATGTGAACTCTTTCGACAGGGTGACATATTAGGCACATTAAAATGCCACAGGGCACCCTCGAAAGATAATTCAATTCTGAACTCCGAGGGAGACCCACAAGATTGTTTCGGGATAACGAAGGGGAAAAGAAATGTGAGCTCATTATCAAGTATTTAGAGATCGTGTCCCTTGGCTTTGTTCCCTATCCATGGCACCCCTTTCTTGACTCTCTCGCCTTCCGTTTTTTGTTCATCGGCGTTTTTTTTCTTCGCGTTCGTCTTCGTTTAACCCCTAATTTAGTGATCACCGCCAGTTTGTATTCCCCACTTCAATATAGTTTGCCTATGCTTCCCTGTATCTTATGATATAAAAGGGTCACTGGCGCACGCGTCTGACTCTCAAAATCTCGGCATGTGCGCTGTATCGGATCAGTCTTTTTTGCTTGGTATACTTTTATACATTTGAGGAACGGCCGGTTCTAGAAATGTGCCATATGGCATTTATCGTCTTGACGCTCTGACGTGTGTCAGTCTTGCGGCGAAAACTTTCGTGTTGATTTCTTGGGGTTAATTTGTTTTGCGACTCTATTAATTGGCTTCGTCTGGTTTCTTGTAGGCGTTCTCCACATTAAATGGGCAAGCATTTCAATCGAAAAACTAAAACTAATTGGTGACCCTTGGGCTACCTCTTAGCATAAATTAATACATCGATCGGACTTCCTGTTTCTTGGAGAGCCAATCAACTAGCCGTACACTGGGGATCGAGCTATGTTTGATCGCACATTAATATCAATATATTTTCCCGCAGTCAATATAACTTGCATGTGTTGACTCACACAATGCTAACTAGTTGCATGTGTCGATCGTTAGTTTCAATGGACCATGTCGTGGCGGAGTGTGGTGAGCTGTCCACCCTCGATCATGGGAACAGAACGCCTAACCTTTTATAACAGCTTAACGATGTTTGTTAAATACTCACAGAAAATACGACCAGAGGCAGTTCCGGGCATTATAAGAACCCAGTCACTACACCCGTCTGGCAATTCAAAAGAATGCTTTCCGGCACAGTTTTGAAACTGATCCACCTACAAAGCAACACCCACATCGGGGACTTAATCATCACACAGTTGCCCGTTTTTATGAGCTATCCACTTAAACTTAGTACAAAAGTTTGACCATCTCAATCCGTTGTATAGATGGATGCCAAAAATATATACATTCTTTTTTATAAATGAGTCTTTTGTATTCGAATTAAACAAGATTTGCTTTGAATATACCACGATAAACGTATGAATGAGGCCGATTAAAGAAGAGCTGCGGTCGCAACGGATTGCTGATTTTGGATGATATGATTCGTTGTCGCTTCCTGTAGTCGAATTGGATTGGATTTAAGGCATGGACAGTCATATGGCGGTGGGAATTGTGTTTGCCTTTAATCACATCATGCAAGGCTCATTTTAAAGAACAGCCGCTGCCTTAGCACGCAAATGTGGTTATCAGCACGTCACTTTCAATTTGAAGGCTTCGATCGGAGAGGGTTGCCGGACAACGCGATTATAATTACTTGATTTATTGCTCTTATTTCCAAAAAAGTAATTTGAATAAATTGAGAATATGTTGAAAGCGTGCGTGGGAAGGTTTTTGGCTTTACAGCTTTATCTGATGAATTGGATGTTAACCCTGAGAAACTAGTACGGAATCAAGAAGGATGGGAAATATGAGAGGCAAGGAGGATGCAGCTAAAATCATTTGCTTGTAGGCTGCCACAAGCCAAGTTCGAGCAGTTTGACCGATTGGGCAAACAAAAACTTTACTGCACAGAGGGAAATAACCGATGCGGATACTAATACACGATTAGTACTTTCGAAATATGTATACCCCTCTTTTGCGTAGTGTACGTCTTGACAAAGTTTCTTATTTTTCTCGGGGGTATTCGCTACTCATTAATTACGCAGTCCCGGCCTGACCATTTCTGGTGTTAATTTCAAACTTTCATCGATGGATGTATAGACTCGGGTAAACACACACGCATGCTATTTAAGCTACCGTCTCTCCATGTCCCTTATGTAATTGAAAACCAAAAGCAAAACAACAATAGCTCGTCTCTTCACAGAGCTAATGTTATTTGTGGCTTCAGGATATTAGTTATTAATGAACACGTTATGTATAGACCATGGATGAAAATGCATGAGGTGGATGAACCGGTGACAGCCAGATCGCTTGTATTCTTTTTATGTTGCCTTATACATACATATATGTACATAAATCCGAAATCACTATATTAAGGGTTGCTCTAGTTGTAGTTCGACATCATTACAATTTAGTTCACCTATTACGCCTCTCCAGGCACAACTGGGGATGTATCCGTTTAACACCTTTTATGGCCATTTACACTAGGATAGTTTTTTTTTGTATTTACTTTACAACTATAAATGACAAACAATTTATTAAAATGTTTTCCCAAAAGTACAAAATTTAACGAAAGGAAAAGGCCCTTTTAGTTTGGGTCATTTTACCTATACAATATCTTGGTAGTCTGTTAATATAAGAATAAACGGGAAATCGTTTTTAGACAATGTAAAAAAAATATTGAAAATAATTTTTTTCGTAACTCGAATAATTAAATATAAATGTGTTCGATTTTTTTTATAATAAATCTTATTGAATGAATTTGTAGATTTTGTTCAAAAGTGGATTACTTGTCATTGTCGTGGTTGTCTCGACTAAGTTAATACTGTCCAAAGTAATGGCCTATTACAAGTTTACGGCTCTGTTCAGATATTTAGAACCAGAAACTCAAAGAGTTGACGCCGCCATTTCGTATATTATCGATCAAACTCCGCCTACTTGGCTGACTCATCCGAAAAAATATCACGATACACACAGATGCAAACACTCGCAAATCGGTGAGAGACGCTGTCGAAATAAAAATAATGCACGAATGCTAAATAAAGAGTTAAGAGGGAAACAGCGAATGGCAATGAAAGAGTCGTGCGCGACTGTGTCTGTGTGTGTATTCGCCGCACTAATATACTGGCACAAGAACTCAGAAATCGATAAAAATAAGCAACTACCCCAAACGTTCCCATTCACCCTTTTAATGTACAAAATCCTTTCGCTTTCAATAGTAAATACATACACACATGCATAAACACATTTATGGGGCGCAGAGAGAAGAAGAGGCAGCGTAAAATAACTCACTCAAACACATGAGTGAAGGGGTAGAAGAAAGCGTTCAAATTGTTGCTTCCCCTTTTCTCTGAGCGAAGAGGTTGCGGCGAAGAGCGTGCCAGTGCGATGGTGACGAGTAAAGAGAGAAACGATATGTTCCGGCGGGCGTATTGGGGAGAGACGAAAAGAGCTAGATGAAGCTTCACATACGAAAGAGCGCAAGTCAATGGCCGACAGACGCTCAGCAGACGGAGACGGCATTAAAAGGGTTAAATTGGGCGACACGTGCGGGCGAAAGAGAGCGAAAGTGTTAAATTGGAGCACATGCGTGTTGTTTTCCGTCTCTGTTTTGGCGGCCATTTTTGTTTGTTATGGGTGGGCGCCCAGCAATGGAGCACGTGAAGGTCTTCCTATGCCGCCCCCCGAATGAGGTGGAATAGGGGAACAAAATGCAATGGGTTTCGCACAGGGTCACGTTACTGAATGGGAAAACATAAAAATGCGGAAGGACGCCGGACTACCCAGCATGTTTGTATGATATTCTGAGCTAAGGCCAGAGAAGTGTCATTTCATGGGAGTACATCGCTTAAATTCAACAGTACATAAATTTACACCTACGTATAGGCCAGATTTCCCAGATCTCACAATCAGTTTTTACAAAGGCCGTGTTTCTCACATTAAAAAACTTGCGCAAGGATTTAAGTCAGAATCCTTTAGAACAAAGTCCCTCGACTTTGCGGCTTATAACCTGCACACATGAATACAACACAACTCAGAGGAAGTAAAAGGTTAAAAGAAAACAATACAAAAATCGTCCTTTATCCAGAGGACGAGGTGACTGAGCCCGACACAAAGAGATTTTGAAAAGGGAAAGAATAAAAGATTCCAGGCACTTGCCGCAACAAGAAAGGGTAAAAAATTCCCAAGGTTACAGGAGAATGCTAACAAAGAATTAAAGATTTAGAAACTATCACGTCCTGCTACGGCGGTCGTACAAAATGTATAACTTATTAATAAATTTCCTTTTTTAATAAGAATTCATAGTATAGATACATACATATTTATGTATGTTCAGATTTCGATTAAAATTATCTATGAGCAATCTGCTTTGGCAATATGATCGCTGTGTCCGGTTCATTGTTTTCCATTTCAATATAGGACACTAGGACAAGGACATTATAATAGAATATCCTGTACATACACACGCTTGTTTATTTTTTCGCTGTGGTTTTGGTTTTCATTGGGAAAGTGAAAACGCAAACGGATGCACTTCATAGAGTTGTTCAGCTCAGTTTCATAAATTCGGCAGCATCCTTGTGGTTTGAGTTAAGTGGTCTCAAATTCTCTGTCTTGGTATTTACTTTAGGTGTTTCTGGATTCATGCAATTTTTGCGCATCCTTTGCGCTTTGTTGAACATTCTCACAGGTGTTCCCTGGTTCAGGTGTTTGGGTTTTGTTTGTTGTCCGGCCTCAAAAAGATTATCTTTCATAATGCAAGGGCCGATTTTGGTCAGCAATCCAAATTTCACTTCTTTTACAAATATAAAGGATAGTGTATTTAATTGGCTCTATACGAACGCAAAAAATGTTCAAAAAGAAAATAGTGAAGATGCCCTTGATTCATAAACTCACTAACCGAACAGATAATGTATACATGGTTCCTAAAAATTCCTAATGTCCCCCTTATACCTATTTTCCCAGCCAGCGCCTCATTTTGGGCACGCACTCAAGGTCATGCAAAGGTGACCATGTGCAGTGTTGAGCATATGCATATGCCTTGCCTTATGCAAGAAGAGTTCTTTACGTCTCTTGGCTCCTCCCCTATGTTCAACCGAGGAAAAATATTCGTTTCCCCAAGTGGTGAGCACATGGAGACAATTGTTGCAGGAAATGAGACATTTGCTTGGGGTTTCTTTAGGAAATATTTGAACTTTTTAACATTTGAAATGCAGCAGGCGCTGAGCACGCTTGTCGGATATGAATTTGATTTTTACAGAGGGGAAGAACAGAATAAAAAAATATACTGCCGACAAAAATAGCGCTCTTAACATGAAATAAAGGCACACGAATTATTTCTAATCACCGAGGGGAACACATTGTCCAACTTAAAACCAGAAAGAAATTGACATTAAGTAGGCAATAAACTTTGGTCACAAGCAAACTCACTTAAATTATATTATCCCTTTCCAAACACGCGCAAAACCGAGGTCCAAATACGAAAAGTGCCCTGACTTACACATCTAATCCATAGGGAAAAACAAAACATCTCTTTCAAAAAAATCCTATTTGCTCACATAATATGGTGCGCTTAATGTCGGCCAAGATACGTAAAACATTCAACGTCGCAAAAAATATCCCAGGACGTGGAGAAACTTGACTTGACCGCCACTTATAGCAGGGTGGCAGCTAATTTGCACCAAAACACACCGATGTGTCAATGCGCCGCCATAAAAGCAGGAGGAGCAGAGGCCTGCGAGGCGAAGGAGCTTCACAGGACGAACGCAACTTATTGCCCGTGTAAGCGAAAAAATTTGAGGACAGAACCATTGCTCTGTTATGTCTGCAAATGATTGCATTCGAGTTTGAGTGCCCTATATTGAAGCATACATTTTTTGGGAATAAGTTTCTGCTGCAAATAGGAGTTCCACTTTTTTAAATGTACCAAATGTGCTTCAGCTAGAGACGTTGGCGGCAACAATCATTCAAAAGTGGTGTGTGTACCTCTATCGAGCAAGCCCTATGTAAGGAAATTACACTGAGATCTACGCAGAAGAGTACACAAATTTCGACGTAGGAACAAAGCTTGCAACAGGATTGCTTTTTGGCTTAAGCGGCAATTTTACGATTCGAGGACACTCAAGCCCTAATATCCTTTTTAGCACTCACTAGGTTTTATTCCTTGGATTTTATTTCCGCTATTTCTAGTTGGTGCATAATATTGTGTTCCCTGTTATTCTGTTCTTTCCACTGCCACAAGGCGACATATACAGTATTTACTACGACACTTGTCAGCTGGCAACCTGCAAAGGATTGACACAGGATGCACAATGTGTAATGCGAGACGAGTAGCGGGTTGCAGGCATCGAAGGAAAGTGTTTGTTTCCCACACATGTAAAAAGGATACCATGATGCAAGGATGCGTGTCATGGGAAAGTGATTGTAACACATTTCTGAGAGAATCCTTTACGAACTCCTAGACTTCCTCTGCATTACGCTGCATATTAAATAGTAGAGTAGGTTGTTCACACACAGGATCGAATAGCACTTTAATTAATCATCGCTTCACGCTTGACCAAGTGAACTAATTTTACAGAAGTTCCGCACAAGAACTCCGCTGGTCAAGCGAGATTAGACAAGGCCATGTGGGAGCTGAGCGATATCCTGTGGCGGAGTATTCAGACATGTTTCCCAAATCCTTTATGAAATGCTCATTATGATCCCTATGCTGCAATACAGCAGAAAACAAAAGGATCTCTTGCCGAGGCGGCTCATCATCAATAATGTGAAACATGTTGCGAAATTTCGACTGAACACTCAAACCTTTTTTACTGGACAATGTGGCCAGCAGACAAAAGCAATAGAAAAATGACGAGACGGGCCTGAAGGCGAGCCGAAGTCCGAACAAAGGATTACCATTTACGGAGGGGAACGTCATGGGCTCGGAATAAAACGGCTCCGTATTTCTTATATGCCTTATGGACAGTTCGCGGACTTTAACTTTGAGGTAAGGTAGTGACTATGTAAAAATGATTATGTTGTATATGCCTATAGATTCTTGAAAAACGTTTATAAGCAGCGTAAAAGTTGTGCAATCGCACTTTATATAGCTAGGCATCAAATCGGGCAAAATCAGTAATATTAACTAAGTCTTTACAATTAACGCTGGTAGAATCAAATGACTTCAAACCACTTGATAGCATCGGTGGCAAGTTCCACATCCTTTATTATGGAAACAGCAAGGGTCACCTGATACTTTTTATTTTCACTTTAGAGGCAGGTACACAAAATCAGCGAAATCTTGATTCAAAAGGGACTTCCCAAATGCGGAATGATTTTTGTATTGATCGAATTACTTTTATCTTGATTAAATGATACTATAGGCCCAGGATACGTAGTCCTTTGGGATAAAAAATGTTTCCAGGAACTGGAAGAAAGGTTTGCACTAGAGTCGATGGTAGATTGCTTCTTGTGTTACACTTTCTAATGTTGTTTAAACTCTCAAATGGACCGAAATATAATTATTTGATACGTTACTTAAGTATTTAGAACCCATTTTCCTGTAAATGCAGCATGCAATGTGAATAAAAAGACAATCTTTGTCTCCTCCCTGAATTGTTACGCCTGCATCTATTTTATTTATTTTAAACGATTGAAGGCTTTGTAAAACTGAGTATGATCAAATATTGCAAAGGGCAATTTGTATACAAAAAATTGATTAATAATGAGCGGAAATATTTAGTTAGGAGCCATTGAATTGTCCAGTCACTTGGGGTGGGACCGAAGGGGCCGGTATGAACTAAAGAAATTGTCACACCGGATATGCTACTTTAATTTAAACAAAAAGAGAAACTATGCGGGCTTTCTTACTAAATGGTTACCAAAAAACTGGGATGCCATGGCATCAAACCGCAATCTACTCCCTAGGAAGAATACTTTCACCTTTTTTGCAACATGATAAGCGATCATTACGAGACCACACAATACCTGGCCGGAAATTCCGATTTTACTTTCCGTCTACAAATTTGATCGTTTAATCGTTACCCAAAGACCTGCCTACGCGGAAATGAAATTTGAATGCCCCAGAGGCGTGGCATTCCCTGTTATTGTTCTCGATTTGACGTGGAAATTATAGAAAATCTCCCTGCCTCCGATATACAATCGAAATCGAAAGTTGCCTGGACTACACGCTGATACCGGAAATGGTTTTTACTTTTATCGAGCGCCTCTCTGATTTATTTGTGTTTTATGTCCTAGTTACCCAAGTGTCGGGTTTCCCTTCAAGGGATAAGGACGAGGACCTTCGCCTAACAAACAAGAAGTGGAAAAATAAAATTCAACGAGGCATATGTGTTTTGTACCACATGAACTTGTTTTCCTAGCTGAAGAGGACAGGCCGGCCTTACATTTTGCATGCTCGCCTCAATGCGCACATTATTCGTCTGCGTTTCTCATCAACGGCACGGCACCCTGGTCAGAAGGCCAGCCAACGATATCCTGCCTTCCCATGTGCTTAAAATTTGTTATCCTTTTGCGCAAGATTGCACATATTTTGCGTGGGTTTCTCGGGCATGATTAGGGTCAGTATTGTATTTTATTTTCATTTCTTTCTAGGCCACTGGAATTTTCTAGTGGCGAAACTGCAAAGGATTTGCCTTGGTCACGAACTAATGAGCCAAGAGGGAAAATAAACTTCTCTCGGGTTCAGAAGCAACCGTATCCCTCACTTTAAAGCCAGTACTGAAAGTTCCATTACCTTCTTGGGTCAAGTTCATTAGTCCCCTTTTTGACTGGCGCCACAACGAAAATAAACATTTAACCTACCCAAATGTCTTGTCTCTTTTGGAGTGCCTCTAAAATAGATAAGACGCGGATTGTCATCACCCCAACACAAAGGGGCCAAGTTCAGCAACATTTTAATTTGCCTATTCAATAACAATATTTTAAAAATACATCCCGGCTCCACTCCCCGCTCCAGTGGAAATTTCTCACTCTTATCAGTCGCTTAGTCGGTGACAGTCGATTGAAATTGCAATTGAGTAAACATAGCCGGAAATGCATTTGCTTTCACCGACAATCACTGACCAGACTGACTTTGGGTTATCTTATTCGTATTGTTCCCTCCAGCCGCATCGGAGTCCAGTCATTTTTCCTCAGGCACTCTTGTAAAAATACTCCGCCGATTATCATGGCTTGCAGCTTATTTTTCTTTAAAATGACCCATAAAGGGTGTTCCTTTCAGAGCTCTGGTAAATGCAGTTTCAAAAATTCTCCTCTCTCAACCGTTTTGTAAGTTTCAAGGTTTCTACGCACCACAAGCCCAATACTTGTATAATGTACTCGGCACAAATGAAACTGAAAGGACTACGTGCATATTCAATAACTAAAAGGATTGCGGGCACATCTAAGACGGCGTACGAGTTTGATGCCTATTTCGAGCAGCGTGTCACTCGAGAGGGACAGTTTTTCGATACACTTACAATCCCCACACGCTCCCATATGTATAGGGCGGTTGATCAAAGAAACAGAAAGAAAGGATAATCTTATTGAGTTGAATGTCTGTTAATTTGCTGATGTGTCACGTAAGAATCTCGCAACGAATCGATAATTTATGTTAATGCTGCAAGGTGACATCTCAATCGGTTGTCTGGGCAATAGCCAGAAACGTGTCCACTCTCTATGGTAAAATACTTAACAACGCAGCACGGAGAACGCTCATGTCGCCTTTGCAAGGATGAGTGCAAAAATCCTTGCTCGCGGTCGGATATGTGCTGATAGTTCGAACCCACACATCAGTCGCCTAGGCGCCGGCTTGACAGGTTTTTCGGTCAACTCCTCAGGCATTTTACTAAGTTTAATATACAAGTATAAGGGTGGTGTGTCCTGTGTCTTTGGTTTTAAATTTTCAAAACTGTGTGAAGATATACTTATTTTATTTATATGCCAGTAAAGAATAAGTAAACTGTGTTTTTTAATGAATTAAAACATCTGCTTCTTTCAATCAATTGTGCCAGCACACTAAAGAAATAAGATCTCTGTCGTTCTCCATTCTTCAGTAAAGTTGACTAACTAAAACGATACCGCATGACGAGAATTTTTAAAAGAGAGCCACAGGAGCAACGATAAACTTTACCGGGCATTGAAAATTTTTCAACTGTAGTCTTGAATTTGGTCTTTTGTTGAATAACGTCAAATAATCTGAAGGAAAAAGTCTATTGAAGTGGGCTATCCCTGAATTATGATTAATGAATCTGCCGGAATGGAAGTTAGCCAACTGGCTGAGTGTCGTTGTTAAATTTTTAATGGTGCAGCCCAATTCCGGATCTAAACAAAGCTAAAATGCCAGTGACAAGAAAAAGAGAACATCGGAGCCTGCGACATACACAACAATTCTTCAGGAGTAGGAAGGGGAAAGGAGCTGCTTCCCTCGCCGTCTATAAATCATTCAGTGTTTTTAATGACGCACCGGGACTACCTTCATTTGTTGTAGGTGGCACTACAGTTGATTAATTGTTTCCCACTCGAGCCTAAAAAGGATTGGCCGTTAAAAATTGCCATTTGGCGCGCTTGTTGACAACCTATGCTTACAATTACTGACTTCATGCAGTCCGACTATATGTGTGTGGCCCTAATTCGAGCTCCTCGTCATATCAATTGTCGTCCAGCTGTCAACGGAAAATCAATGCAATTTACAGCTTCATTTTTGCAAATTTGCACAGAAAAAGTGACAGAATTAGGAACAGGACTGCTGACAGGCAACCACTAATAAACAAAGGACCCGGCCAGTCACCCCTCAAGTTTCGACTTAAAAAGCTGCTCAACCGTGTGAAATGCGATACTTGTATACTTTTTGTAGTTTTAATGCCTGTCTTGAGTTCTTTTTTGTTAGCTGACTTTTCTACGACTTCGCTTTAGTCTAATTGCCAAACAATCGCCGCCTGATTATCCTGTCACGCCTCAACTTTTTGCGGTTTCCACTGTGTGGTTTTGTTTAATTGGATTGACTTGCGGACATGTGAGTGACATCATGTCAACATCTTTATTGCACCTTTCCATTTTTGGCGCTACTCTGCTGTTTTCAAATCGCACGCAAAACGCGCATTGCTATGAACGGCCATGACTGAAACCTGGACCTTATCTTGCTAGATTAAAAAGTTGTGTTCTTTGAATGAGATCAAAATATTCTAATGGTATACTGCAATAACAATTAAATACGAATTATAAATTAACCTTTTCTGTTAGTCATATTGTTAGTTGATGAAAATAAAATGTAAGAGACAATAAAAACAGCTTAAATTAAGAAGAAAAATGGGGGTCTTTAACAGCCTCACAAATAAACTGTTGCATCTAAAAAAAGGAAGATGATTACAGTCTAGTCGTGGGTTAATCGATCACCTCAGTGTCTACGTGACAATCCCGGCTCTTTCTGTTGCCAAGCGTAAACATATATTTGTTCTACAATTCCCCCACTCTTTGAAACCGAAAGGAAGGCGATTTCTTCGAAAAAATAAATAGCTTTGATGCTGATAACAAACTGGTTGACTAAAATGCGCTCCGGGTGCATTGTACGACCCACTGATAAGCATAGCAAAGTCCTTGATCTTGACGCTGCGTTTCAACTCGCAAATTTATGCTTACTTTTTTCTATAGGTATTTTTGTCTAATATAATTTAGCTCAGCATCATAGTGCAGGAATAAACGTGGGACAAACCTTGATAAGAAAGCAAGTGCTCATAAGTAAAAAGTTGCGTGACAGGCCCAGCGGGCAACGCTATTGAAGCGATAAGAAAAGCCACGCCTGGGCCGAAAAGCCACGAAAATCATTCCTCAATTATACATCTGGGAGTGATTTGCATCAAGTGCTGGCGGATAAAACAGTAAAATGTTGAAGATGCCTCAAAATATATCCACATTTAATACTCAAAATATAAGTAAGGACAGCTGAAATCCGTTTGATGGCCAAGTTTAAACTCACTTGTAAAAAGTAAGTCGGAAATAACTGTCAGGACGAAGCATTAAAACATTTTTATAAAAATCTTTCAATCCCAAAAATAGGTGTTCAATAATTGCCCTTCCTTCGACTCGCCAAGTAATCTCACAGGAAGTTGAAATTTTTGACAATAACGTAATGTGCACAGTAGCCGTACGATTAGATGAGTTAGGGCGCGCTGCCTGGATTCCAAAATCGTTTGTTTTGGAAAATAAAGACCGCAATATTTCAGGAAGCGGATGGACCTTTATAACAGTTTCATAAAATAATTTAATAGGTGAGGACCCCGCCAACCGACAAATCAATCTAGATCTTAGGACCTAGTCAACTATTAATTGAAATAATTTAATATCCAACTTTCTATTGAATATAATAAAGGATTTTTATGTATATCAAATATTTTATTATATGTTATATACTTACATGGCTGATTTAACGGATTTCATGGTTTTCAGAATTTGGACCACGTCACAGGTAATAACAAGACCATTCTAAAATGTACACAAAATAATAAAACAAAAATCAGCAAAATATTAGGACAGGGATAGTTAACAAACTGAATGTACAAATTTAAAATCTGTTTTATTAATATAAATTAATTTAAATTTTTCTGAAAAATTCCTGTATCGAAAACAACAGCAGTAACTATATTCTGATTCTCTTACCCCTATTCAAACAATTTGACTCAGCGCACATGAAGTTCCACGTGGCGCAGTTTAAATCCTCGGATTAATCGTGATCTGCGGAACTGCGGTTTACTTATTGCGCCACAATCCTACCATTTCCTGGCGCGCATCGTAGATTAAGTCTAATCGGGCTCCTTAAGTTAACTATAATCCCAGCCTGATCACTGGATCAGTAGCTAAGCAACATTTTCCGGGATCGAAGTGAGTGAGTTACCTGCGCAGGTCATCTGTAAACGCCAACTGGTTCAGCTTAATCCGGGGATTCAACTTTTTCTACGGGCATGCTAATAAAAAAAATTTGTTTCAATTTATTTTTTCGACTCCAGTTTTACCTCTTTCCAGCAGCTGGGATCTGGACTGGGATAGAAAAAACATGTTACGTCTACCTCCAGAAACGGATTAAATTTTTTCGAACAAATAAGCCAGTCTTAAGCATGGCGATTAAGCTTGATCCCCTGCAAAGGGGCGTAATATTGACGGATTTTCCTCTAAATCCCTCTGCTAATCTCCGGCTTAGAGCGCGTCGCGATTTTTTTCGCGACTCGGCCTGCTTTGTTTTTTTTCTTTCGTTTTCTTCAATTCGCAAGAACGCAGGCCTCTGGGCCCAATGAGGATCATAATTATGGAATTCCTAAATATACTAAGGGCAGACGGCTGAGCAAGGAAGCAGATCTACCTGTAAGCGTGGGTTCCTGCAATGCCCGTTGAGTCCGAGACTGGCTCCGAGTCACAGGTAGAGAGAATACCAGCCTTGAGCTAGCCGGCAATTAAGAAGTCAAATTTCGCTTAAAAAGAAAAAATGGGCAGAAGAAAAACAATGCAAAAAATATGCAAACTGAACTAAATCCGGCTTAAGAATGTCGTAGGGCGTAGGATCCTTGCGTCATAAACAAGGCCGTGCCGTCCGGCGTTTTTGATCATTTGCATGTCACCAACACGTCGTAAATGAATTCGCCGCACACGGGGTGTCGATGCCAGTTCAATCAGCTATCTCACTCTTTCCCGCGCCTTTTATCCTATTCTTGACTTTTTTACGAATGCAAGTGGTTGACTTTTTTACTGGCACTTCCGTTTTTTAATGTTTTTTTATTATGAGTCCTGTTACCTGCTATTCTATGAGTGTTTAGCGTTTTTTAACAGGCATAGAGTGCATTGCACCGCACATCATGAAGCAGCTTCTGAATGAAGCTCACTATGTAAATCATGGATCAAGGTCCAGCGAACTATATAACTAAGTGCGGTACTCTTCGGAATAGAATTTACCCTCTACCCTGATTTTCCTGCTTACACATTTAATTAGCTGAGGAACTGCCCACCGAAAATTGCAAATATGTTGCAAGCAACGACTCATAGTCATTGTTCTTGGTCTGGGAAAGCAGGTTTTCCTGGTCATTTGGACCTGGCGGATTAGCCTCCTAATCCCCTGTGCGTGGGTGTTATTTACATGCTGTCCTCTTGTACCTATCCTTTATTTTCGCTAACAATTAGCAAAAATTGTTTATCAACTGTCGCCTACTGAGGCACGCAGAAAATATACCCGGAATAAAGTTTGATAATTTAGAACAAAACTCAAATGTAACAAATTCACAGAGCCTGACTGAAATAGTACACAAACCCAAAATGCATGCTTAGAAGAATTTCTAATCCGACCCTTTCCTGCGGCGGTAAACTAATCTTAATCCCTGCAGGAACTCTTCCGCGACCAGCTTAGGTAATCCTATGAACCAAGGCTTTCTGATTATATCACCAGGATCACGAATAGTTCCTAAAGACATAATTCATTGAAAAATGTTTTTCTTTTACTCTTTCTTAACCCTTGCCCTTAAAATGATCTGAGCTCCCGATTTTGACATGGCGTACGTCTGGCATGCGATAAAGATACCCAAAACTATGCCCCTTGGGTTCCTCCTTATTAATTTGATATAAAAATCCCATCCCTTTTTATAAGCGTGCCACATGCACGCCGAGTCAGTAAAAAACGAGATACAATTCGGTCTGAGGGATGCTGCTGGGAGCGATGATCAGGGTGAGTTGACGCAAGATTTTATGGTATAAAATAAAATGGTTCTTATAATATTAATGTTGTTTTGAAGAATATTTTTAAAATATCGGACAAAATCGAAAATTCAAATTATCATATACACTTTGCTAGTTTGTAATCCAAGCTAGTTCTGCAATAATCGCTCCTTAAGGACATTGTGTTCTCTCCCGCTGTACTCGTTCTCATGAAAAGGGGTTTCCCGTCGAATTAAAAACCTTGAATATGCGCAACCTTAAACTGACATGGAGTTTAAGGTTGTGCAGTTTCCATCCGCAGATTAGGGCAGACGATCAGCGGAGGGTTAATGATAAGTACGGGAACAATTTAAATCCCGGTCCAGACTTTAAGTACAAGGATTACTAAATAAACCACGTGATTAAGAATGATTTACATACGTTTTCACTTCATTCTTCCTCTATTTGAGTATGTTTCAACCACTGTCAACCACAACGATTGACAATAAATCAAGAAATTGGACTCTTAAAAAAACTTTGAAAAAAATCGATCGAGTGTTACAAATTACTTAAAAATTGTGGGCACACTCATGGGTTGCCAAACAATCAAAAAACCCCTATGCTGAAACCGTAGGGGTGCTTTAGTGCACATGCGTTACGTTCGATGTTTTAAGCCTTCACTTTCGATTTTATTTCCGCTTTCCCCCTTTTTTTATAAAACAATTGTCTCTTTGTTGACAGCCCTCGTGTTCATCCGATATATTTGCCCAAAATTTGTCTTTTTTTTCCCAAAAAAGAGTGAACTCAGCTTTTGTTTGCCTGAAGCATATATTTTTGTTTTTGTTCTCTTATAAAGGAGAGGTTTACAATTTGTGTTTGGAATGGACAAAACGAGTAATAAAATCTGGGCAGATGACGAAGAAAATATTGTATTTTAATATACAGTTTATGAGGAATTTGCGACTACCAAATTAATAATGTTTGGATTGAATTGTATTTGTTAACCTAGGTTAGTTTCCTCAGATTGAATCTTATCAACGGACCACACGCACTTTTCTACGCACTACTGCCCTACTTACACACACATTGTTTAACACGTGTGGAAGGCGTTCTCGAACGATTTCGGTTCTTTTTGCGATTCCAAATCTCGACTACTTCTGTTTCACTCACTGTGATAATATAGTCTCGGTTGCTGATTGTCGGCAAAACCATGGGAGATAATGCCCGGATCTGAATAAAATCAGTTGAGCTTAAGTCGCTTTTTCAATACCAAGACGTACTCTCTCCTTATCAAGCAAACAAGCCGAAATTTTTTCTGACTAATCCGAAACCTGGGAATTAGCGAAAATGTGCTCAAACCGGTCGGTTCAGCCCGAAACCCCAGAAATGCTTATCAATAGGGTCAGTTTTGGGTTCTCAAATATTGTTTAATGCCTTCTGCGAATTTTATTTTTGCTAAAATCTTTCGCTGAAGTCAACCATGCTCATTCGATGACAAAAACTATTCGAATTTTACGTAACATTATGCAGGGCAAGGATATGCGTGTTCCTTTCGGCCATTGTTCGTTTTCACTTTCGAAAAATCCACGGTAGTTCGCATTAACCGCCCGGCGAGTCCTGCGCGTCCTTGGCCTACCTACAAAAACCAGCATACCGATCTAGACCCATTTTCAAAATAAGTCCGACACAGCGTGTCCTTGCCATAAAAATCTACATAAAACCATTTAAAAGTCAATCCGCAAAAGTCACTGACAACGCCGAAGCAAGCTGAAAGGTTTCTATGTTCCAACTCTGCCGACTGTTTTTTATGATTCTTGGGTTTGTTTCTACCTGAAACTGTTTTTTACTAGTTCCGCATTGACGATTCGTTTTTTAGGCGTGTGTCAATAATTAGTTACCCATTAAACCGAACTTCCATTGCTTCGTGACTTCGCTCAACAGGCTGAAGGGAAACAGAAAAAACTCACTCATATACCTTTTTTACACTCGGGCCTTTTTCCTGCTTTGGGGTCTCGTCAAGCCGACGTTTTGTTTACTTCCTGTTCACTCTTACGGCGCACGCTTGAAATTCCACCCCGTCCTAAGCATCTCTTTTCCTGACTTTTGGCTCTTTCGCTCTCGCTCTTTCCCTTTCGCCCATTTCTCCTTTGGCGTTCATCCCCTTCGCAGATGAGTTCTTTTTCAAAAAACTCACATGCAGAAAGGGGAAATCGACATGAGACATCCCAGTGAGAGTCCTCTGGCCGCCCATTTCGAATGAGTTCGCATCTGATCCTTGCTCCACTTAATACCTTCTAGTGCACCTTTTATGAAGGCTCTAAAAACACAGGAAGTAGTCATAAGTTTTTAATGCCTCTTCATGGGCAACACATAGTTTTCATTTTTTATGTTTTATGACTACCAAAAAACGCAGGGCCATAAAACCACCTAGTGCGCAAACTTAAGATATTCCTCATATTTTTTGGTAAAAAAAAAACGGCATTGATTGTGGAACTAAAGTCAACTACGGCTTCGACGTTGAAATGTACCAGCGGCTGTCTCTGTCCCACCAATTTGCATATGAAAAATCAGCACTTTTAGGTAAAAAAAGGAAAAAAATGAACCGATGAAAATAACTCAGCTCAGCTCAACTCAACGGAGTGCCCAGTTCCAGTTTACCTGCTTCGGGTCTGGGGATCGTTTTTCGCCGTCGCCTCGATGCCTTCTCCTGCTCTCAGCATGCGTGTTCTGCGTGCGAGTGAGCGGGAGAGCGAATTGAGTGCGTGGCGGTGTGGCAGTGTGAGTGCGTGAGAGGGTGAGTGGGATTCTTTCGCCGCGGCAAAGCGTACTTATAGTTAGCTCACGCAGCGAATTTGTATCAGTCGTGATTTGGCTCTGTCAGTGAGAGGAACAACAATTTGTTGTGCCGCACACACAAACGCGAATAACACAAACCTAATCAAATTACAACTACCTCATTTTGCAAAATCGGTGAACTTTTATATAAAGGAAAAATAAGTGAAACTCTCTACCTCAAAGTACAAAAGTGCGTGAACGAAATAATTCATATCCAAACAAGAAAGTGCGGAAAAATTGGAAAAATTCAATCCAAAGAATATATCAGCGAATCGACATTGCATTTGCTCTGGTGAAGGCAACAAGAAGGAATTAAACACAGAAACAAGAACGTTTCGATGGCCATATCAATGCTGCAAGACGCACAGACACGAAGTAAGTATTGTTCAATATGTGTCTAATGTTAGTTTTTTAGCCTTCAGGCGTCCATTGGTTTTTGTGAATTTTAAAATATTTATTCTTAAACGGTTTTGTCTGAGATTGTGAAGAAACTTCCCAGACACTCTCGTATGGCAGTAGCGACGTCTAAATGTCTTTAGGCTGATGGCCGACGCCATGTTTACTGACACACACATTCGTTCGAATATACAAGCTCGCATTTACACATTTGGATCAATTAGGCTTTGTTTACAAGTTTGGCCAGAAACCGGCACTTAACTCGTTCCCCACCAAAACAAAAGCTAGAGAGAACAACACAGAGAGCAGTCAGAAGAGAACCAAGAGCACGGAGCTTCTCTCACATATGTAGCACACATGTGAAAGTTTTGCTCTCATGAGCTTCTGCTTGTAGCGAGTGACTTTCCACACCGAATCCTTCAGAGTCGCCACGCTCGTCCTTTTCTGACCGCCTAAGATGCTTTTTAAACGCTCTTGAACCGCCAACTAACTGTTATTTTACCTTTTGTTTCAGGCTTAGCTGCTGCATTGGCAGGCATCAAGAGAGAGGAGGTTTCTGTTGACCGCTCCATGTCGCTATCGCCACCAATGTCGGCCAACACATCAGCCACCAGCGCCGCAGCAATGTATCCGGCTATGGGTCTTCAACAGGCAGCCGCTGCCTCTGCCTTCGGAATGCTCTCACCCACCCAGCTCCTAGCTGCCAACCGGCAGGCTGCTGCCTTCATGGCGCAACTACCCATGAGCACATTGGCCAACACACTGTTCCCGCATAATCCCGCGGCGTTGTTTGGAGCCTGGGCCGCCCAGCAGACACTGCCTCCTCAGGGCACACACATGCATTCGCCACCAGCTAGTCCACACTCCCCGGTATCCACACCTCTGGGCAGTGGCAAACATCCACTGAGCTCCCCCAACAGCACCCCACAGCACCATGAGCCAGCGAAGAAGGCTCGCAAATTGTCGGTGAAGAAGGAGTTTCAGACGGAGATTAGCATGAGTGTGAATGATCTTTACCACACACCCGGTGGCCCAATCTCTCCGCCTTCGAGCGGCAGTTCTCCCAACTCCACCCATGAGGGCGTGGGTGGCAATGCAGGAGGTGCCGGCTCCAAGGACCCATCCCGCGACAAGAGCTTCACCTGCAAAATCTGTTCCCGCAGCTTCGGCTACAAGCACGTTTTGCAGAACCACGAGCGCACCCACACTGGCGAGAAACCCTTCGAATGTCCTGAGTGTCACAAACGCTTCACCCGGGACCACCACCTGAAGACCCATATGCGCCTTCACACTGGAGAGAAGCCATATCATTGCTCGCACTGCGATCGTCAATTCGTTCAGGTGGCCAACCTCAGGCGTCACTTGCGTGTCCACACTGGAGAGCGTCCGTACACATGCGAGATCTGCGACGGTAAATTCAGCGACTCCAATCAACTTAAGTCACATATGCTGGTGCACAACGGAGAAAAACCTTTCGAGTGCGAACGTTGCCACATGAAATTCCGACGGCGCCACCATCTGATGAACCACAAATGTGGCATCCAGTCGCCGCCCACTCCGGCTCTGTCGCCAGCCATGAGTGGCGATTTTCCCATGGCAGTCACCGCAATGGCTCTTGAGTCCTCCACCACCAAATTTGCGGCAATGTGCGCCAGCTATGGAGGTTCTGAAGAGTCGGTCGACTTGGAAAAAGGGCCTATGGAGGACGATGCCCCATTGGATTTGTCAGAGGATGGAGCCAGCTCCGTTGATGGACATTGCAGCAGCAGCATTGCACGGCGCAAGGCCCAGGATATTCGCAGAGTTTTCCGCCTGCCTCCCCCTCAGATCCTGCATGTAGCCAGCGATATGCCCGAGCAAACCGAACCTGAGGATTTGAGCATGCACTCTCCCCGCTCCGCCGAGTCCCACGAACAGAACGAAGATATTGACTTGGACGACCTGGATGATGCTGCAGCCCTCTATATGCGACAACAGCACCACTAGATCAGCCAAGCTCGCAATTGTACATAGACATGATCAGTTTTCATTAGATGAAAGCGACTGGAAATGATCCACACAAAATTGAAAATTTTGCCATTTCAAAGTGGAGAGCAAAGATTTTTGCAACAGGAATTTAATGCTAAGTACAAGAAACTAAAGATCAACCATATATAAAAATTAGAGAAATAATAGCACATAAATCAAAAAAACACAAAAATTGTACAAAAGTAGCTAAACATGCCATAAGCTTATCGCCGCCAAACCCCACCAAATTGAACCGAAAATGTCGTGCCATTCTTAATCCTAATTTAAGTTATATCGTTAGGTTTTCAAGTCACTTAAAATTGTATATATATCCAGCATATGCAGCTGCTAATTGTAAATTATACGGCTCTCCAACATTTTATATTGAATTACCAAATTTAAAGACACAAAAAATCATGAAATTAATGGCTCTGTTTGGTCATTTAGGTTATTTTTAGTTTAATTTAAAGGAGTTCTTAAAGAAAGCAATGCCAATAATCATGAATCAAAATTAACTTTAAGTTAAAATAATAAACAGAATTTTTTCTATGCTAATTGTTTTGTTTGCCATTAATATTTAGTACTATTATTTAATCATCTAGCATCTAATTAATACATTAATCTCGTTTTTATTGAGCAGAATTTGGCTTTTATATTCTTATTTAAATTTATATTTAGTTAATATGTTGCTGCATGCAATAGAAAAAATAAATGAATTGAAAAGCACATTGTTTTATTTTTATTTATTTGGTTTTTCGTTGAAAAGTCGAAAATATTTTGCAAAATAGGCTCCTGGCGCTGTTAAACTTCATTCTTCCATTTTGTAATTATAGTTTTGTTAATCGTTGTAAAACTATTAGGAACTTTCAAAAATATTAACAAGGCATACTAGCATAACAGACGTATAGCTCAATGCATTAACCAAAACTGTATATTAATCATACTTATCTTTATATTCGTAAATAATAGTTGTAATTGTAAGACTTGAACCAAGTAAACAGGAAGAAAATGCTATAACCAAATACCTCCAATACCTCTTTGTATCGAAATTGTTGTGAGCTGAACAGTATATACATACAACAATTCGGCAATCGTACAATTCAACTGAATTTATATACAAAATAGAAAAACAAAAGATATAAACTGCAAAGTTAAATGTATTGTAATTTTGATGAATATTTTAAAGGGATTAGGATTAAACAGAATTTTTGCGAATTAGACAAATTATGACTAAGTGTAAATAATATCTATGGATATGAACTTTAATTTAGGTTGTAAATAACAAAATAAACTTACAATACAATAATTTTAGTGCAATCTTTGGTTCAATTCATCGATGAGCAATCAAACTTGCCGAAAACTTTTAGTTTGTATGTTCTCAAGTCATAAAAATGCAACAAAATATTGTGTAATTTTCTTTGTTCATTCAAGTGTATGGTATACAAGTTCCTCAAGATTAAATGATTACAAAATAATAAAATCAGATAGCGAGCGCATTTCGAGTCCCTTGAAATTCTGCGCATTGCACGAAAGACCTCACACATGTTTCATATTAATTGTGTACATTAATACTCGAAGCTAATCTTTAGTATGGTTAAATCCTTAGGTGTAACTAGTATAAAACAAGTCAATTTGTATGTAAATAGAAGTATTCTACTAACTACAGCTCAAGTTGAGCTCAATATGGTAAATCAACCAATATACTCGAAGCTAAGCCGTAATCAAGAGTCATTCTCCAGTTTTCATATTAGCCGGTTAAAGATAAAATACCTGGTGCAATGCATTAGGAAATATCAACTAGACAAATTATAATAAATAAAATGATTGCATTAAATATTTCTATAAGCATATAGCCAGTAAACAGAGCTGTCAGTTTTGATCATAATCATTTCTAGTATATTGTTGTACTTTTAGGCTTTATATGCCAATACTATGCATATGATACACAAATATGTATACACACTGTAAGATTATTTATTTCTTTAAAACTAAAATATATTGTGTTAATAAACGAATTGTATGTCTGCGAAAAGAATATATATATTACAATATTGTGTTAAAAAATGTTCAGGACTCTTTTCTTTCTTTCAACAATAAGACATCGATCGAATCGAATCCGGGGCAGGAAAATTAGCGTGCTCTATTCCTCGTTTCTGCTCGAAGGCGACAACGGACGGCATTAAATAAATTTTTAATTTATGCAAACGAAGCCCTTTCGCATTATTTTACATTTGCCACAAGACGCCCCACTAATGCTGTCGCCACAACGCCCCACCCACCCCACTCCCCAGCTCGGCCCCTTCCAGTCATCCCTTCCCCGGAATTTGAATTCGCGTCTGGAGGCAGCAGCCGCTGGGAAAGAAAAGAATATAAAAAACGCGCCGCGCAGCCAGAAAATGTCACAGTGTTTTTCCCCATTTAATCTCCAGTGAGAGAGCAAACAACTACAACGCCACGAGGAGAAGGCAATACCACCCACTCAACCGCCCCAGCCGCTCCTCATTCAACCTTCCAGCAAAACTGACGCCTCCACTTCTTTGTGCCCCTTTCAACAGCCAAAAAAGGCTTCATCCTGGCAGCTCGCTGTATATAAAATGGCAGCATGTACGAGCATTACATAAAGGGCGTCTTATGTGCTTACATAGAGAGGTCTAGAAGAGTGAGACGGAGGACAAATGCTCGCGTACAGCGCTGCTTATTAGCATTTTAGCCTTTCTTCGTTTGGAGCTCCCAGAACGCTGTCAGCATGCACAGAAAAAAATACTTTTGGCGTCATTACCTATGACATTTCATGCGAAGGATTACCAACTCAGAGAGTCTGAAGAACACGTTTTTTTATATATTGTATTTATATGATTATGTGTATTTCTATAAAAATTAAGTTTAATTTGTACTAAATTGTTCTAGGTGTAGGCATCCATGCTTTTTTCCCCTCACCACTCATCTTCTTTTTTAGCTTTCGAGTAAATGATTTGGATTTGGAGGCAGAAAAATTTTTTCTCAAATGAGTTTACGAGTGTTTGGCTGTTAGGATTTTTTGGTGGGGCAAACGAAAGAAAACCCTAAGAAAATAAAAGGCATTCAAAATAAATTTAAAGGCTTCGCTGGCAACGAACCACGGACGTAGCCAACTGCCGTTCATTATTCAAATTGAAAAATTATGATTTTCACCCGCGACTCGCCTCGTCTAAAAAGGAGAAAGAGAGCGAGGGCTCAGACTCGACCAGTCCGAAATCGGCGCCCAGCCAAGCAAGGCATTATAATAAGCTCCCTGAAGGGGATGGACGGAGGAATGAAATCTGGAAAGGGTGTTAGAAGCGACATCTCAGTCTTAATGTTTCGAATACACCATAACATCCTTGGGTGATTCTAAGCTAATAGAAATTTGGAGATTCACATATTATTTGTTGTTAATGATTGCTTCCCACGTCTTTTTTTTTTTTAATTTTATCTTCGAAAATATTCTGCATTTGTCAGATGGTCAACTTACTTTTTAAGCCTTCCAAAGGTAAAATAAGCCGTAACTGTTAACGGGCCGTGTACCAAAACCTAGTAAACAAATGCAAACAATAGTTGTAGATATAATAGTAGACGAAAGGCAGGACAAAAGGTCCTCGGAATACATGCACGCACTAAGGGTCAAATCATACCTAGCTGTTTCCCTCTACCCCCGGCAGAGCCTGGCGGGATATGCAAAAAAAGGGCATGCAAATTTTAGCAAACACAATTAGCTAGGATTGGCATCAAGATCGGCACTCTGCTGCAATGCCCAGAATAGAATTCACACAGCACGTAGCCAAGGAGAAAGTGAAAAAGGTTGGCGGACATTGGCGCAGCGTGTTGCAAAATTATAAGTGCCGTAGAGGAAAACTAAGACGAGAGAAACAACGCTCATTATAATTTCACATTTGGAGTTCTACTCATTTTAGCTTGGAAATTACGAGCTTTGCTCTTTCTCTTATCGAGCTGTACCCAAAGCAGAAGAGCGCAAAAGGGGCAAAAGGGAATTACGGTAAGAAAAAAATGAAAAACAACCCTCTCGAATGGCAGCGACTGCGACGGTGGCAGCGGAGTCCGCAGCAACGATAACGGAAAACTCATTTGCATACGAAGTGCTTTCGCTTTCTCTCTACCAACCCCGCGCGCCACCTTCGTTGTTTCCAAGCATGGCGGCAATAGGCCACCTGCGCCTGTGAGCGAAAGAGAGGGTCGCCTACGCTTGCGTCCCTGTTACACCTTTGCCTCATCAAAGAGTTTAATGCTGGAACAACGCAGTCACAGCCAGGCCATCAGCCAGGATGCTGCGATGGGGCAAAGCTCTTTCGTCCTCGGCTGACTCGCTTCCTTTGCTGCTCATTATCAAGCAGCGAGCGTTAAACTCATTGAGACGTTTTGCATCTCTGCTCCCCTTCTGTCCTCTCGCCCCCTTTTCCCGCCCGCTTCTTCTCGGAACGAAGCTTTTCCAAGCAGCAGCTCTCGGCGGTTTCTCTGACTCATTTTACTTTTGTATTTTTCATTTCGGTCTCTCTAAAGTTTACGAAAAAGCAACGTAAAAGCGAAAAGACATTTTTGTTTAAAGAAAATTACGAACAACCCCTTTGGAATAAGAAGCTGACGAAGGACAAAAATGTAAGGAGTCGTGGAAGTGGATACGAAAAACGCCAGCGTAAAATCTAAAGAAATGAGCGTATATTATTCATGGTATTAATGTCGTAAGAACGTCAGGGAGGGGAGCAACGAAAGGAGAACGCGTGTCTCCCAACTGAAATTAATTTAGACTAATTCGCCTATATAGAGAGAAAAAAAAAGACGAAACTTGTCTCTTTTTATATATTTTAGGGAACTTCCCTATAAATACATTGATTCTAGTAAGATAAGCCTAAGGCCCATGACTGTAATCATCGAAGCAAGTTTTTAATATGTAGTTGGTTAGTTACTTCAAATTGAAAAACATGGTTTCTTCTAATGAGCCTCTATTTAAAACACGTTCGCCCTCAGCATTCAGAATTCCCACGACACCTCACATTCCATTTCTACATATGGTCTTCATAAATAAACATATCCTTTTCACCCTCCATATGTATCTCTATACCACGGGTAGCAGCACCGCCCAAGTAACCACAATGCCAATTCTATGATAAAAGCACTGATGATTACATAAACATTAGACAAGTGCGATGCCTTCCACCCTCACCCATATGTTTTTTATTTCCCACAAATTTCGACAATTTTGGACAAATTTACATGCATAAACCGCGAAGAGTTTGACGACGGAAACGGCAATTTTCCAACAACAATAACGGCAAAAAGCCACTACACACGCGATTTCCATGAGTTTCACCGAGGATTTCGTTACTCCCTCGGGGAGTTGGTAGACCCTTTCCTTCCCCTTTTTTTTGCAAAATTTGTTTAGAGAAAATCAAGTGAAAAACGTTTGAAAATTATATGCATGGTGTGGTTGGTGCCAGAGTGGGCGAGTGTCGGTGGGGAAGGAGTGCTGCTTGTTGACATTCTGCGTCCCAAGGAAAGTGAGCTATCAACAAGCTATCATTCACTACACACACTCGTATCTGCTTATGCATGTGTGGGCGAGGGCGTGTTGGCAAACTGTTGATACGATTTAAGCGATTTGTTGTGGGTTTTCCTTCGCAGTTGTTTATATTTTGCGGGTGCCTTGTACAAAGCATAAAAACTGTAGCATACATTTCAGCTTGCGTGTGGTAACGGGGATGAAGGCAATCGAAAGAGGTCACTTTCAGCTGGATATGTGCCAGCATGGTATAGTTCTCTTAGTGCCCAATTTAATTATAACCCATATATGGGCCAAAAAGGATTTTCTGACAACCACTTATTATTTAATAATGCTGCATTAACCTTCGCTTCGGGCACCCACGTTTTACTTATACTGCCTTTGGTGTGTCCTAATGGATTTGTAATTCGCTTACAGAATAAAGGACCCACCATAGAGCCTGTGCAAGCTTGCTTCTGGTAGCCTTTTAACTTATTTACGGCGGAGACCAAAAGTAGTCCTCGGGTCGACATAAGAGCCAGACATGTAAGTGACCACAATCAGCAGCAGAATCAGTTTCAGTATCTGCGCTCTCAAAAGGCAAACACTATTTTCCATCAAAAGCTTTCACCACAAAATATGCAAAACGCAATTAAACAGTCCAATGAAAAAATTTTAATTACCTTTTTATCCTGCAAAGTGGCCGGGTAGGAAGCAGGGCTTGACGGTATATCCTTTTAATAAGGCGACTCCTTTGCATAACAAGGAAAACATTAATTAAGATGCAGACAAAACCAGGACCAGGCCAGGATGACGGCTACGAAATAAGCGAATTAACAACAGCTAGGACTTTGCATAAATGAAAGGATAATCAGCCTATCAACCGGGCCAAGGACCAAAGGCACAAAATGGCGCGCAATTAACATGGAAATGACTTTGTTTGACACTCGAATGAAAGCAAGCATCCCAGTGGAAAGACAAAAGGCTTCTCTGTTGGGCATCCTGGAGTCTGGAGGGTTAAATTAGCAAAGGACCCAAAATGAAGCCAACAACAGCACAGCAGCGCGGGCATAATTTAATATTTCCCATTAAGCGCGACCATTAATGAACGGAGCGAGGGGAATCCCGCGACTGCGCAGGCTCTCTCAAGGAGAAAGACGTGGACATCCCCCTACATCCGTCTCATCCAGCCGACCAAGGCGAGTAATTAAGTTTATGCGAAGTACAAAATTTAATTTCGTTTGCCACCCCTTTTTAACCACCCCCCTTTGCGGCAGTGGGGAATCTTGGCTTTCATTTTGTGTTGGTTTTCTCTTCTTTTTTTTTGTTTCAAATGCCTTTTGAAGTATTTGCTTCCCTACTCGCCGCCCTTCGTTTGCTATAAGCATCTTAACGGCATCATTTGGCGTCGAGTTGCGCAGGTGGCCACGCAGTTTTTCTTAATGTAAAATTTTTATCAAGGTGGTATTATGTGTACGGCGTGTACTTTAAGGGAGAGCCTTTGACTTAAGGACCCCTGCTTATAATTTTTAATTGGAGTTTGAAGTGCGCCTAATGGGAGAGAAATAAGAGCAGGCTTAACAACAAATGCCTACATTTTTTATTAGTTTACGAATTCTGAACTTTGAAAAGAGAAATAAATATGTATTAATAAGCTTATACTCTTGATTTTCCAATTAGTTTCATTATTCATTCATGGCTTTTAAAAAAGGGTATACCAACCATATACAGCCTATGGGGCAACCTACATACATCGGTAGTCATGTCTTTCACTGCAAAATCATAAATCAATAATTTCCAATAAAGCTGAAGTACACCCATTCCCCATTAACTTGGTAGCCGTGCTATGCGTTCTATAAAGCGGGGCATATTTTCCAAATTAAAAAATCTAGCAACGAAGAAAAACATTTCGTGATGCTGGGGCACTGCATAATCAGCTTCGGCATGGCATATACTGCCGCAATCGACGTCTCTGCCACGCTTCCAACCCACCGATGCGCATAAATTAAGTTAACCCCTCACGGTAGAAAAAAAAAACGAGCGACGCGTCTGCCTCATTTTTTTGTTCATCTTTTTTATACCCTCGTAATGTATTTTGTGATTAACTTTCGCTTTGCATGCAACGCAGCGGGCTCATTTTACCCCTTTGATGCTTTTAAATAAATTCGCTTTTAGCATGGCAGTTGTATAAGTTCAAAAGGTTTGAAACATTTTTGAGGTTCGAAAAGCTAGCTCAAATTCGATAAATATTTTTAAAAAAAGCTCGGATCTACTCCTTTATGGATTCTACTTTTGCCAAAATACTAAAGATTTTAGTGTTTACATTGAATTTCTTTTTTAATTTTTACTTTTTATTATTTTAAGCCACTTGGAGAACATATTTTAATTTTTAAATACTTAAAAACAATATAAGTAAACACATTTTAAGGAACCGGATTTACTTTCTGAAATTATGAATTTTTTAAATTTGCTTTCATATGTCTGCGTTTTTTTCTTTACCCTTACCACAGTAACCCAAATTATTCTGCCCGAGCACATGCTAGAGTACCCACGTTTTTTTACCTATACCCTTGCTCTCCACTTTTTAACCCTTGCACAGCTTACTTGAATATTCACTTGTCAAATTCAGAAAAAAAAAACTGTACCAAAAAAACGGGCATTTGGGTTTTATGGATAGATCCTGATGCCGACAACTTCAGGGGTAAGTTAAGAACTTGATTTTCAAATCCCAACAGCAACACAAAGCAACAAAATGCAAATTAAAAGTTGTGGAAACCCCTTTTAAAAAGTGCAAAAAAGGGTTGTCGCTGTCCCAGCCGCAGGACTTTCAATGTTGTCTGGGTAACGAACAGAAAAAATCACTATGAAGGGTGCGTTTGTCGTGTGTCCTGCCAGGCACAGCCTCATTTTTTTGAATATTTAATTTTTTGGGTATGCAAATGCCGGCTGCTAAAAAAATTACACCCCAGCACAGAGATCTGTGTGTAACACAGGATACGGATTTTTGAAATTTGAAAAGGGTTTCGGTATCTAACCTACCTACAGTTCGTAGTTTTTCTGGCCCTCCTTTTTCGTTTTGCATACGACTATAATCCCTATTTAGGGGCCGCACACGCAGACGAAGATCATCATGGATTTTGCGCAAAGAATACGACTGGCACACGTCTGGTCCTTTGCCGTGGTTGAAAGCATCCGTCCCTGAGAGTAGCGGAAATTAGTTTTCCTTATAGATTTTCTTCGTTCTCAATGGGCGTCTCATTTACGCCTATTAGCAATTTAGACAGCTGTTCTCAAAGGTGAGCAAAAAAAAAAAACTCAAAGGCTTGCGGGCTTAAGTCCTGCCACTGACAGCTGCCCATTCCAGAGTCGTCGCCATGTCCTGCGGTGCTACTTCGTCCGCTGACCCTTGCCATTTTCAAGCATATCCAGATCCAAATACCTTTTTCAAATAGAACGGTCAATATGAGAAGAGAAAAGGGACACATGTTCAAACAAGCCGCACATTGTACTCACACAAGCCCCCACTGCCCCAATCATTTGCCCCAATAGTTGGTATTAGAAATCAGCTTGCTTCCGTGACATCATACGAGGTAAATATTGAAAACTGGCAAACACACGTGCACAGCAGGAAGACAAAAGGTCTTGGCCAAAAAACCAGACACACTGCCCAAGATAGGCTGAGCAGTACATGAGTTGGTTATACTGTACTTATTTAACCACTGCCTCATGATAATGAAGTTATTCATGGTATTTCGTCTATATTCAAGCCAAAAGCGCATATCAGATGCGCCATCGCAAACATGCTTTATCATTTGAAATGCGAGAAAATCTCGCAGGCAAAGGAGTTATCCTATCAACTTTTAAACCCTACTGAACTATTGGGATTTTATTCATAACTGACGATCGTGTCCCCGAATACCTAAACGTTAACTTTTATTCGCAGACACGACTCCGAGCATCATTTATAGTATCTACCTTTTAATTGTTTTTTCATCTTTTTTTCTTTTCCCAGAAGAACTCATTTGCCTGACAAAATTGCTTACATAGGATTTCAATCAAGAGACCCCAGTGTTTGCTGACTTTTGGTCGCAGCTTTTTTTTTTTGCAAGTTTTCATTTTTTCTGTAACTTTATTTTTTACAGACGCGTGGCATTTGTGTAATTGACGGCGGCGTTTCATTAGGCAGCCAAGCAAGGATTTGAAAGGATGTGCAGTGGCTAAGAAAAAAAATGTGAAAAAAATGGGCTACCCTCAAAAACTTCTTAAAAAGCTGACTGTGTCAAAGGTTTTTGTCTAAGTTCTGGGGGTTCCAGCGAAATTCGTTAGCAGGGCCAAGCCCGCTACCGGTGGCTTTGTCGGAAGTAAGCGTCAGACGCATTTTTTTATTTTGCTACGCTTGTTGCCAGAGGCCTCTTCAGAACAAGCGGGGGAAATGGCAAAAGAAAAAATCGATGGAGTAATTTCTGATTAAGCCAGTGGTAGAAGGGATAAGGACATCGGCGGGAAAACCTTAGCCTTCAGGAAGCCAATGATGAGTACAAGCGTCTGAAAACTGCGCACAGGGTAAACAGGAATTGGATATATATTGTTATTCGAAAAAATCGCTGGACCGTCTCCAGCGTCCTCCAAAACTTAAACAGCTGACTCGTGGACAGGTCTAATAGACCAACAATCCAGGGAGATCGCTCAACTTTTCGTATAAAACACATATCACCGAAACTGTTTTTGTTAGATAGAATATAAATGCTATATTAACCCTGAAATACCACTACTATCTAATAACAAAACTAATAATAAATACAATTCTTAACTTTAAATATTTTGAGTCACTTTAATTATTTATAAGCTAGTCAACATTTGACTTTTATTTAGTTAAAAAAAAAGCTTGACAACTGCGATAAAAAACAACCTCCCCCTTAACTTTTTTGGTAACTCAACCCTTAACTTTTTTTCGGCGGTTCTTCTAAATATAAAATTACACTATCAACATTAAGTTTAATACCCGCAAGTGCGGATGAATATTGGTAGCAGTAAAAATCGGAGTGAGGGTTTGGGTGTGGGGCAGGGTGCGACGGCGTCAGCGACAAATTCAAGTTTCTGGCAGCCGTTTTAAGTACCAAGCCCACACAGCCGAAAGTGGCTGGCAGGGTTCTCACTGTAGTGAGGGAGTTGAAAAAAATGTGCCACCCTCGGCCGTGGCAGGCGCAGAAAAAATTCTATAGCTATTAAAAAATGTAAAAGCGAAAACAACGAAAATCGCGCGTGTAAAGCAAGAGTAGAGAATTTGAATAGCGCCCACGCCGACTTCGCGTTAACTGCGCAGCCTGCGTCGGGGGATAATGTGGAAAATTGTGTTTTTCTCCTTGTGGGCGCACCTCCCTTTGCGAGGTTTGCTCTGCCATCGTGCTAGCTCATTTGCAAAGGGTGAATAAACTTAAGAGAAATGAGAAGCAGGAAAAACGAACGAAGTTGAGAAGCTCGTCGAGGCAAGCTCAAGCAAATAAATCGCTAGGGAAGCAAATGCAAGAGTTTTTATATTTAGACCTGATATCACCAGTCTGCATTTCCCTTAAAAGTGTATCTGATTACAAGTATTATGTTGAAATGCACAGTTATTAAACACTGTTTTAATGCCGGTGAGTCCGATTCGCCGATAACTTATCTCTAAGCGAATACAACAAGACGCTCTCACAAGCCTGTTCAATTTCCTCAAGCAACATGCTTTTAATTTTAAGAGCGAACGTCGAGGACATACCCAGGACCCCTTCCACACCCTGTCACGACTGCTCCCCACCGTTAAGACGGCAACGAATCCCTTTCGCCTGGTGCTGTCTCATTTGGCAATCTCGTTCCGAGCAAAGGGGTTGGAGTTCGTTACCACCGATGTTGATCGATATTTTAATTTTATTTTTTTCGCAATTTTCTATTTCTTGTTCTTTTCTACTCAGTACGTTTCCTTAGCTTTGGCTCTTAGCTTGGTTTTTTCATTTTTTATCTCATTTGCTGCTTTGATTTTCCTGCCAAGGATGTCGATGATGAAGCTCGATTTGCAAGTGTTGGCCTGTGTGTGTTGCAAATATATGTTGGTTGCCTTTTGTTCATTTGCATTGGACTCGTTTTCATTACGAGCCCTTGGATTTTCCTCATATCCATACATATATACCTCCCCCTTCGAGTCTGTCTATGCACACGTTTCCCCATGGCACTTTCTTTGTGGAGCGTTGTTATTAAGTTTGCATTTCTGGCATCTAGACGGGAGTCGGCGCTTCCTGTATATCTACCACTATTGGCAACTCTTTTGATGTACATAAGTACATACATATACAGCTAGAAGTCTAATCTGATTACTACATACATGTACACGTAATTCAAATTATTAAAAATATTTATCTAATACTTCTTGAGATCATTTCCAGACTATAAACACGATTTAAACACATTACAAGCGGCGTAAATATTCAACGGACACTGAAAAGCTTTTAGACTTAGCCTTCAGAGAAACTACCAAAACAATTACGCCAATTATTGCGGATATAAAAACTTAAAAGGTGGTTCATGAAAGCACAAGCACCTAAAATTAGGGAAATAAAACAAAAATGTTTTTGTTTTGACGAAAATCCGCCTTAGAGGGCAGGAGAGAAAGCATAGGTATGTCGACATCTTTCGTGGGCTCCTGAAACCATAGCGAATAAAAATGTCATAAAATTTGAAAAGCAGCAGACAGACAAGCTCAGCAGGGGTGACGGTGACAGAAGGACCATGAGCCAACATATGCCTAGCAAGGAATTGCAATTTTCCTGCCTTGGGGTGTTCTCCAGGCTGTTCCTGATACTGTCGTTTCTTCTAATGCAATTAGATGAGTGCCAGGAAAGTCAGCGAGGACTTCAACTTCGATGACATTTCAGTCCACGCAGCCAAATTTTGTTAATGTGTTTCCCTGGTACAGGAAAACGCATATGAATATTTTATAGTTCATAATATGAGACACGGTCCTGCGATACGCAAGGGAGGATGGAGTCTGCTGTATCAACATTAAAAGCTGTATTAACAAATTGTTTTTCAATTCGGCTTATAAAATAATGAAATTAAATAAGTTACATTATAACTTAATTGCCTTTGAAGAAGAAAATTTGAAAAAAATGTAGTATGCAATAAAATACAATTTATGTAATACTTATAGCTTTTTAAAGTATTAAATAGATCTAATACTCTTCACAAGAAAATCTTAAATATTTGTTGTACTTCAATAAAAAAAATTCCAGACTTGTATTGAATACAACGCCGCAACATAGAAATGATATCAGGCCTCAGTATAAGATAAACCTATCCTAAAGTATTTGGATCAGACAAAGCAAAGTTCAAAGTCCACTGGTAGGTCCCAACCTTCTTCTTCAACTGTTGTGAACTTAGTTATCGATATTATTAGCTTGAAAACAAAAATAATTGACTTTCTATCAACTTAGGCCTCATGGACACCAGACAACGCTTTTGGCCCATATAAATTATTATTTTTTTTAAATTTATTGTCCATATCTTAAGTATGAACCCAGCTATTGGATGTTAGGCAAGATCTGTAAATATATTCGAAAAATCTTCTTAATATTAAAACTATCGCCCTTTGAGAAATACTTCGGACTTACACTGGAATCGGCCGAAAGCCCAACTCATCGCCGTCTTATTTGTCTTTGAAACACGCGCATAAATAAATCTCATTTGCGAAGACAGGAGCTGCGCGGGGCAGTTGAGGCACGATGGGGATAGGGATGCGCTAAAGTTTGACCAATGGAAATTTGTTGATTTTGCTGCGGTTGAGGTTCCTTTGCAGACTGAAGATAAATGGCATTGGAATTAATTAAGTTGTTAATTTCCCATTAAGCACTATAGGCTGTGCACGTAAGGAGCAGATACAACGCAAACATGTGGCAGCGTAGGAAGGGGCGGAGTGTGAGACCTCCTGACAGCACTTGACAAAATTATGTGCCCAGTGGCAACATTTAACCTTTCAGCGTGGTGGAAAGGAAACAAGAAAACACAAACAACTGCTCTAGGCAATAACGCAGCGCTCCCCCAGCATTACCTTAGACCCGGACGACTGTGGCAGGAACTCCAGCTCCTTTTCCGAGCCAACAGTCACATATGCGTATGTTGGTCGCGGAAGCAGCACGCGTCAACATTTAGTGCTGGTTTACCCGCCTTGCTCCTGTGGCCACATCCACATGTGTGCCATATTTGCATAAGGAATCTCGCACCAAAAGCATTACAAATCGTTACCCTTCACCTACCGCCACCACGCAAGCACATACGCTTCACCCTCAACACTATGAAAGGACTCGCATGACCTCACACCGGCACATTCGAGATTCGCAGTCCCCCTTTCTCTCTGACTCGCCTCTCATCGCTAATAGAGCGTAATAAATGTCATGTTTTCCAGGATCAGGCCGAGCTACTCCTTTCACCGCTTTCAATTGCCATTGTTGTTGCTGCTGAAAAGGGTCACACTCGTATGGGGAAAGCGGAACCCCTTGTCCTTATCAATTTGCTCGGAGAAATGAGCTGTTTATTTGATGATATTCGAGGCACTTTTTGTAATGATTTGAGATGGATGGTAGATAAGTGAAGTTAACCCATTTGACGGTGAGTTATATCGGATTATGGTTTTCGAAATGGTAGACTCACTTTACAATAGAGGTAGAAGTAGTGAGAAAAAGATGAAGGAAAACTAAGAGAAAACATGAAAGGAAGCCAACTTCGGAAAGTTTGCAAACCCTTGCACTTTGCAAGTGGCCAGGGGCCCCTTTTAAAATTATTTATAATATTAAATAAAAACCCTTCTTTTAAATAAACTATAAAAACTTAAAAATTGTGAGAATTTAATAAGAAAAAAAAAACAAAATTTTTTCTGGAAAACATGGCTAGATTTACTCGGCTGTTGATGTCAACCTTGAACTCTGCTGCAAGATTCTAAATAAAAATATAATGCCTTTCAAGGGTATAAATATGCCTAATTTTCGAGGCCTTGGCGTACTGCCGTAAATAATTTTCATCTCTTCAAACTGTATGCCAGGTTCCCCTTCTTTGTTGTCCAAAGCCGCCATTAAAAGCTTACGAATTGTAACTTATATCCACGAACAAAAATATGAGAAGCTGTGCGGGGCAGAGGAGGGCCAGTAAGAGGGTGAGTGATGAGTGGTCTGGGGGTGGGCGAAAACCTTTTGTTTTTATCATTTTCCAATGCCCTTGCTGCCCTTGCGAAGCTCGAGCTCTTTCCCTTTCTGCCTCCCACTCATCCAGTCACCTCCTTCATTACAGCCCCCGTCTCAGGCTGCTGCTGCTGTTGGTACCGCTACTTTTGGCCTACGTGCTCTTTGCTTAATTTTAAACACCCCCTCATTTGCATAAATGAATTATTTTCAACCCCAAAGAAGCATCAACAAAAAATTAAGATTGGAATACGGGGAAGGCAAGGAAATGAAAATGAGAAACAAAGTGAAAGGCGAGACAAGAAATTGCTGTGCATGCGCAAATTTTTCAAGTGCAAAGCGCTGTGATAGAGAAGGACCCGGGAAAAGACGAGGAAGAATGGGGCTGAATGGCACTTAAAAGTAAGCTTAATGGGCAACTGGCCACGTCAAGAGTTCAGGCCATAAAAAGCCCAAAGGAAAAACAAAAAATTACGATAAATTTGTGCTCTCTCCGAATCCGTTGGTGCCTGCCTGATAACCGTTAAACGCAAACAATTAAAAATGACAGTTAGGAGGAAGCAGGGTACACAAAGGACATAAAACTGCTTGAAGACCAGGTGGATGTGTGCCCCTTCCCCTCCTGGCATGAAATGACACAATTTCAATTTCAGTTTCAATTTTTTTACCAAAGAAGGAGCGTCATATTCCTTTTCGTTACGGAAAGGCAACACCGAAGTGCAACTGCTTGCCAAGGTATGTCGGGGCCTCGGCCCTTGATTGACCTGCATCTCACCCCCGCAAAGGATCGGTAGTTTTTGGTATGACAGTCCCTTTCCTCTTCCTTCTGTTCTTGGCAACTATGCCGTTTTTTGCAGTATTTGTTTGTTTAGCAGCCAAATGTCAAGCGGGCGTTGGTTTTAGTTTTCCCATCCGCTCCATTGTGATCCTTTGATCCACAGTTGCAATTCCTTTCGGGCCCGCTCAAGAGTTAAGGCCATTGTTAGACGGAGGGTGCGTTGCAGACAATCCGCTGGCTGTCCCTGTAATACCCTAAATGAGCGTAAAATATTAGGCAAGATTGGGTTTAGCAGCCTATTGGATGAGGCCGTTAATGGGTACCTGACTGGACAACCTAGCCTCTAATCAATCATTTGGGTTTGTATCCACTCAGACAATGGAAATCTATTCATTATTTGATTTCAATGGCTTGGTCCTTCTGCAAAAACTCCAAGGCAGATCTAATGAATTCTTAAAAGGCTTTACCAATATACCAGAGTGGAGAGAGTTCCTATTTATTTTGAAGAAGATTTACTTCTTAGAGCTTTGTAAGCTGCCATCACAAAGCTACGTTTAAGAAAACTGGTCGAATTAAAAAAACCGTAGCCTTTTCTTAAATTATCCTTTGCAGTATGTATGATTATCATCGTCTATCTGATTTTGCATAACCATCTTAATACTGTTTTGTCTGCTGTTGTCCTTCATTTGGCAGCAGCCAAGCGTGTGTTGAAGGAGCGGAATCGACACTCAGGCCAACAATTATTCCAGAGATTAGGAAAGCAGGTGGTCCCGTATTTCTTGGCTTGCAGCCGCTGCAATTTGAGACCCATTTCAGTTTACAGTTGCATAGAGAAGGGACGGAACGTGCAGCAAACAGAGATGCAATTACGATCCGACATCGATTGAGTGGAAGTGATTAATGCCAGAAAAGACGTAAAAATAATGCCGGCACTTCCTGATACTTTTCACTATTCCCATCTATTTAAACCAACCGAGATCAACATATTATAACTTTTTATTTTTGCGTTTTACGAAAAAATTCCTTTTGAAAAACAAACTCCCATCAAAGAGGCTCAAGAAACAACTCAAAAGCCGAGACAAGTGGGCAAAGCAGAATGCAAACTTGTAAGACCTTTTTCGACAGCTGCTTTGGCTACCAGGGAGTATTTATATGGGTGGCGGCCGGGACTCCACAAGAAAGTTCATTAAAATTATGCCCTTTTCTAATTTTGAATTGGTCGCCAGAAGGAACGGGGGTAAGAGGAGCACGAGGACCGCACGATAGGCACTTGTTTTGGCTTCCTCGTCTTTTGCTTTTGACAATAATCACTGGACTGTTAATTTGTTTCAAGCACAAATTTTGGTTGGCTCTCGTTTTCTGTTTTTCTTTCCAGTTGAAGAAACTTTGGCGCATGCAAATCAAAAGAAATCAAAGTTTTGGAATAAAAAAAAAAATAAATAAAAGTAAGCGGGAAAACCAAAACTTTTCCAAACTCTGGTATAGGCCTCACTTCTGATGGGTCTAGAATGACACTCCCCATTCACCCTTGTTTTAAGAAAAAGGGTTAAACCAGCAGCGGCAACCTCATTGGTCGCTTGGTGACTGCCCACTGGGCAAGGGTTGTGGGACTGAAAGGGTTGAAATGTTAAAACAAACGATGACCGGCCATTGGAACGAGCTAAGAAAGCTCCCCTGCATTAATGTTGATTACTTTTTTTAGTGCTGCTGCCCCCGCCCTTTCTCTGCATTTATCTTACGCCTTGCTATATATATGTTTCAAACAAGGTTGGGACGAGAAACAACCCCATCGGAAGAGCAGACGTCGCGCCACGGTAAAATATGCAAATTTTTTCATTACAAAATGCTTGTCACTCACAGAGGGTATACAGAATTTCCTACACACGGGAAAATGAAAAACAAATACCCTGCGTAGATCATTACGGGCTCGAAGTTGGTAGGTTATGTTGTGAATGGTTTTTGGGGAAAATATGAAGAGTATTAAGGAGTCGGCGAACATCAATCTGCCCTTTTCAGTTCGATAGCATTGCTGCTGCTTCCTCCCCCCTTACCGGCAACGACACAGGGTTGCCAGCTTGAGGTTGCAATAAGAACCCCCTTCCCAGACGCCTCATTTCACATCTTTGCCGTATAGAGCACCCCCATCACTTAATTTTTAACAAATGCTGTTGTGCGCCATCCTTGCTTCGTCTCGCTTTGTAAAAGAAAAGTTCGCGCTGTTTTCCAAGGGTTGCCTCGGGGGCAAATAATTTATGGCACCCGTGTGTACTGCCTCCTGGCTCTAACCAAGCTCCAAGTCTTCCCCTTTGCCGCTGTTCCTGTACCTCCTGCTTTCCTGTCCCCGGCTAATCTGACATGAGCTTAATGAGAAAAATCTGCAATTTGCGTCTTTCGTGTGCGTGTCGCATTCTGTCCTCATTTTCGCTTGTGTGCGTTTTACAATAATTTTAACTTTGTAAGAGTTGGGGCTGCTACCTATTATGTGGAAGATTTGGGTCTTTCGCGTATTTTAAATGTTATACATTTGAGTTCTAATCACCATAGTAAACCAGCCCGGTTTATGATTTAAAAGCTTTAAATAAATACCCACGTCGATAAAAAGAAAGTAAATAAACAACCGCAGCAGCTTTGATGGATACACATTACGCGGAGCAATTAAAATTTTCCATTTCATTCAACCGAAAACGCAGAAAGTTTTACCTTTTTGAGTTGTATTTTTCTTTTCCTTCTTTGATTTGTTTTTTTGAACTTTATCAAGAGGATGGATGAGAACGGAGCAGGAACAGGAGCAGAAAATTTTCCCTAAATGTTATTTTACCCACAAGCCTGCTAACCAATAAGGCCGTTCATTTACACTGAATTAAGTTTATCATAAACATGGCAACCCAGCCTCGGTCTAAATATAAGCTGTCGAAAAGGAAGAAAAATTAAAGCGCCTGTCACTTGCAATTATTTGCCCACGGGCAGATATCCGCTTCAGTTACAGCTCCAAGTAGAAAAATTAACCAAACTGATCAACCGTTGCCTTGGCAGAGTTGCGACCAGCAAAGGCAAACTGTTTCATTGATTATTAATAGTCAGTGGCAGGTATTGGAACGGCTAATTAATGGAGCAGATTTTTTAATAATCAATTCATTCTACGATTGAACGTTAAAAGAGGGAAAATGAAATAACGTAATTTATATACGTAGTCACAGGCGTAACATTCCTTTTCGGCAGCTGCAACTTATGCAAATCAATGGAACGAAAAGGGCTTTGGAATGAAATAGAGCAATTTGTTTGGTAGGGGTTGAATTTATATCATATTCTTAATCGAATTCAATCGAGAAATAAGTTGAGAATGCCAAGGACGACAATATGCGAATAACCAAATCTTGGTGAGAGAAACCTTTCTGATTTGGGAACTAAAACCTAACCAAAATTATCATTGAAACGTTCACAAACCTTTTTAAACACTTATTTGAATGCATTTGATTTCCTGACCCTCGGCGCTCTTCTTCAAAATTTGAATGACACAAACAGGTGGTAAAAGGTGACCCAATCGAGGCCCACACTTTATGCTTCTTAACTTGTGTGTTTATTTGTATTTGTATGCTTGATTCAAACACAATAAGTAAGCCAACAATTTTTTAACTGCGACCCTGACATGTTTCGCCCAGGTCCTCTATCATACAATAACTCCTCTATTCGGAGGGGTCCGAGAAAGTTTGTAATTTTCATTTATATTCTGGGTTAATATTTTCACGTTTTTACAATTTAATGTTGCTCCCTAACATCCTGAAAGAAGGGTCTATTGAAAGGCAAGGCGGAAACATGCTTAGTGAAAATATGTCGATATGAGTAGTCTGCAACAAAATAATCAATTTTGGATTGTCAAACAAATCGTCATTTACACATGAGTATTTTGAAAAACTTTGTGGTTAAATTTTAACAGAGAGCATGGGTACCTGCTTGGAACGTTATTTTTGCCCAAACAAGCCTGTCTGCAGCACAGGCAGACGGGCCACCTTCTACTATCCGGGTGGTGGGACCTATTCCGGCTATTGGTCTTGCAACAAACACCACGGCTGGGGCGTGAAGAAGACTGCCAAGCGAACCTCCAAGAACTTTTCGGGTAAAAAAGAGCCCGACGGGCAGCTCGTCTACGAGGGTCACTGGGTGATGAACAAGCGGCAGGGAGTCGGATCAATGTTACGCAAGCGTGGCACGGATGTGCAGCTGATTTACGCGGGGAGATGGTACGACGATATGAAGTGCGGCGAGGGCAAGCAATTCTATCCCGATGGGTGCGTCTACTTCGGCCAATGGTTAAGAAACCGACGACATGGACTTGGCATTCAGTGGTACAAAGATGGGGGCATCTATGCGGGCGAGTGGGAGACTGATTTCCGTCACGGCCTGGGGGTCATGTTCTATGGTTCGTAGTAGACAATTAATTTAATCGATACTTCCTTACATTATGAATGGAAAACTAGCTAATGGCAACCGCTATGAAGGACACTTCGCACGAGGATATAAAAACGGTGAGGGTGTGTTCTATCACATGCACACCGGCCAAATTCAAAAAGGGATGTGGGAGAACGATAATGCAAAGGTGTCAGTGATGCAGGACGAGCCCACAATACGATGCAATAACGGAGTGACTCCATATCCAATTCCACGGAACTATCTTAAGTATCCAAACGAAATAATGCGGGAGTTATTTCAAAAGTTCAAAGTGGCTGGCGATAAGCCTCATCGTAGATTCAATGACAAAGTTAGTCTTGACTTTGTTCATCATTACCGACATTATGCCTCATTCGAAGAGCGCTTCGCCTCGCCGACAATTGTGGACCTCTATCCCAACGCAAAGTTGGCCTGCACCTGCGACTGCGAGCAGATTGCTAGAGCAGAAACCACCGTTAGTCAGATATAGCCATGTCTATTCGAATCTGTATTATTGTGCCCAGCAAATTGGAATTGATGTAATTTTCAGGGAACAAATAGAATTCCATGTCACATGTTCAGTCCTGGGATATTTTTGGTAAGCATGCGCTCAGTATAAATTGTTTATTAATTATTAAAATTCTATTTACTTATATACATTAGCTTTGTTGTCCTTTCACTGCTGAAAAATTGCTACTTTGGAACTTTAAGCCGACAGAATGAGGTTTTTCTCTAATGGCCGCTAAAATACCTGCGTATCCCCATCGCTCCCCAACTCCGTCAACAAGATGGACTTGCCACGCCCAAAACGAACCACCCACCCACCAACCCCAAAAGGGACACCCACGTTTTCTACTTAATGATAAAAGAAAGGACATTAGCGGGCCTCGGCGCATCTCCACGTTCCGAGCGTCTTTCAAGTGAAAAGCAAAGAATTAAAAAAAATTAACAAAAAAAAAAAGGTCGGAAAAGAAAAGCGATGGTAAAAGGAAGCAACAAAAAATGGGGACGCGCACAATGAAAGAAAAGAAAAAGATTTCAAACCACCTCCCAGTGCACCCTCTACATACCGCCACCTCCTCCTGCTAGCTCTCCATTTATCAAGTTCCTTTTATTTCGGTGCGCGGGCGTAGTTAAAAATTAATAAATGAAATTAATGCCGGCGACACTTTGCGAGGCATTGGCCAGTACGGAAGTTGAAGATGTTGCCAAGGTTTTCCTTTGACTTCCCTCTGTTTACATCAAAAACATTTTCATTTGAAATATTAAGCGCCTAAAAGTCGATAATGCTTTTTTCTTGCCTGTGACAGCTGCGTCACATGAATTTAATTAGAGCCAGCTGAATTTCACTAGGGAGGCAACACTTTTTTTGCCGCCCAAGTCCATCCAACGCAATTAACTGCCCACTCCGCGCAGCAAAAGTAAAAACTTTGCGGAAAAATCTCTGTAAATTCATCTTTGTCGCTGCCGGTGATTAATCACAAGCCAGAGGAGGCCAGAAAGAAAGAGCACTGCGGGCCCTGACCCATTGAACAGGTGTAATGCTGGGAAAAAGTGTGTGTATGTGCGCCTTTTAAACTGTCCCCCCGGTGCCGTTAGGCGGTGACTACACATTTTAAAAAGTTTACGCCTAATATGCAAAAGCAGGCCAGGCTTGGTGGCGGATTAAAAAGTTTTCTCCAGCCCCTCCGTAGCCGACAGGAAAATGGAGTAAGGCATCAAGCGTTCTAAGGAAAATTATCGCGTGGTAAGAAATTTACTCAAACTGGAGATTTTTTTATCTGGTCAAATATGATATTTTAGGGGCAATAAGTTAAACCTTTTCCATCACTATAAAAGTATTTTAATGTTTAAATATCTCTCTACTTATCTCTTACAAATTACTAACGCTACTTGGTGCGGTATTTTCTTGGTGGTAATTGTCCAAAAATTTCACCTTCGGGATTTTTTGATGCGAACGGCGGCTCAAAAATAGCCGGACTTAGTCCCGTCGATGGTAGCCGCGAAGGAAAAGTAATGGGATTGACCACGGTCCTTCCGGGCGGAAACATTTCATCAAAGGTAGCAGTGGCTAGGATTTCATTAGCCACATCTAAAAACTTCTTGGAAAGACCGTGCTCGAGGCCAGGCACTATCTCATTTAGATACAAGTCCTGATTGTTATTGATAAGGGCATTGCCGACATCTCCCAATATCCGATCGCCATTGAACAAGTTCTCTAGATTCAATTTGAAGTCCTTGAATTCGATCCGCATGGTCATCTTAGTGAACTTTACATAGTCTTGGCCATTTCGCCCATAGCGAGTGCCTCGCATTTTGACGGATGCTTTTGCGTTCTCTAGTTTGGGATATAAGTTTAGTCAGTGTCGTTTGTTCGTATAAGGAAGAAACATACCGCAATACCCCTGCATGTTTCCCCTTCCCTTTATGTCGAGAAGGAGCAAATTGAGGTGCATTGAATACCGACCCCTAAAGTCGATGCGCGGAAGTGTAATCCAAAGATCATACGATATTTCCAAGGGTTTCGCTCTTTGTAAAAAATCGCAAATTATTGGCAGAAACCTTTTACAATATTCATATAGTTACATTAGGCGATCAATGATAAAGTTACTCCCTCCGGTCGCCTCGAGATCCGTAAACACAGCTTGAAACTGGCTACTTCGGCCTAGTTCAATGTTATCGAGGGCCAAGGGCTCGAGGGGAGGCGTTGTATAGCCATCTCCAAGATTACCATGGACTAGTAAAGGCCTTAAATTGTAGACAGCATTGATGATGCAGCGTTCCAATTGAGGATCATCTCGTGCACATGGCTTAATTGTAGACGCTGTACAAAATTATATTGAAATCACTTAGCTTTGTCTTAATTTTTATTGGCTTTCGTGAAAATCGAAATGATGAATATGAAAGATGAATATAACCTTTTCCTAGCTTGGCGACACTTACGCAACTTCGCACATATTAATTGGATCAGAGCCAATAATAAAGCCAGCAGTAAGCCTAATCGATTTCCACACCAATCAGGGATCATCTTGCGTAGCGTTTATTTAAATAAAAAATTACAATGAGTCACGGGATGTGGGGATGGAATGAACCGCAGTTGTTCCGCTCGAACGATCGACTAACGATTCGTCCAGTCCCGGATTGTGCTTTTGATTGAATTAAGCTAAGCTTAAGTCTCTCTCGCGACATTTTCGTCGCTTTTAATGAGCCACTCGCGTCCACGGACGTCAACAAGCGAAGACACAGTTGTATCTATTGGAAACGAAACGTACTCGCAGCCGACCCCACTCAGGGGCACGTGAGGTGTCGCCTTGCATGTAAAGTTAAATTTATGTAGTTTTAAGTGAATTAAAACAAAGCTGAATATGCTGCTGTAATTCTGAATAATAACAAAGGCAAGCAAATCAGCTGCGGAAATTTAAATAATAAATTTGACTACCGTCCTCAAGAGGCCAAAATGCTTGTCTCTTAACTTATTAGAAATGCGGCAGGACAGCAAAAAACTAGATTGGGGATAACATCAACACCAATCACAAAAAATACGAAATGTTTATATTTTTTGATGCAAATTCTCAAATTGCTAACGAAGCAAACACCCTACTTTGAAGGAAAACCTAAGGCTATGGTGTTTACTCCACCGGCTACTGCGAATCCAACAAACGAAATCCCTAACGAATGAATGCAGCGAAGTAAAAATGAAATGTTTAACACAATATAAAGTTCATTTCACTGGATGGAAAACCACATTCCAGGCTGCTAGCTTGTGTCTAATGTAACTTTAGCTATCAATAAATGAAAATGAAACATTTAAACATCCCTCATTTTTTGTTTTTAAAGGCGTGCATACTCAAAGAAATCCCAAATAGTTTAAAATCTATATTAATGGATACCAATACAAAAAAATTTTTCAAGCTAAAACAAAGGTAATTGCATCTAGGCAACATCCACCCCTCGTTTTTGTTAATGCTCCAATCAGGCGCAATGACCCCTGACACCCAGTGTACGTCTATACATATGACCACGCAGGAGGCAGCTACCTATGTACCTTTAATGTCGTAAGGTAATTGAGGAAGTTCGTCGAAAGGAAATGCTTCCACATACATACATCTAAACTTTCTTCATGTTTTAACACAACCAAAAATTTTATAGTTATACCACAGCCGCTCAAAATGAAAAGTTGTCCGAAAATAAAACCTGCAGCGCATTTAAATGATGGGGTCCTTATATAAAAAAAAAAAACTGTTGGCAGGCCATCAGCACGAGCAGCATCAACTCGAGCCTCACCAACCCCTATGCCACACCAACTTTTTATTTATGCTGTTTTCAAGAAGATAGAAACACATCAAATTTGTAACAAATTACATTTGATGCATGTAATAAAAATCCCGCACAGCTGGCCAAGCGAAAATTCTCTCCTACATCAATAGGCGTTCGCACCGCATTTTGGCCTAATTAAGTTTTCAAGTGCAATAAAATGATGGCTGGATCCGGGGACTCAGGATCTGCAAGTTGGTCGAAAGGGAGTCGAGGGGGAGCAAATGCCCTATTGCGTGCGGGCATCAAATTTGCGGACAAGTACATAAAACACAAGTTAAAAACTTAAATGGATTTACCACAATATGACCAAAAGCGATGATGGAGATGATGATGGTCAACGTACACGAACAGGCATACACGCGTTGCTAAATTTCTTCTCATTTCTGGATTACTTAAAAGTTGCCATGATTTATGTGTTGGACGGAAAGACTGCAGCCTTTACTCGACTTGAAATGAATCCATTAAACATAAACTTGAATTCCACAATTATAAGCTTATTTATTCCGTATTCCATCGGCGCTTAGGCTTTTTACAAAGTACCATATAGCGTTATTTCTAGCCCCAAGAGTAATATGAGAGAACTGAGAACAACTGAGAAAGTTAAAAAGCCAATTACTCAGGTCGCTGATGTTATCAAACAAAATAACCTTATCGGGGTAAGATAAATCCTACAGTACAGACAATAACAAAATTGACAAAAAATAAAAAAAATAATAATGCAACTTGTTCTAAAATTTTTTTTCTAGAGTTAATTGACAGGTTAAAAAACAAGCCAATTTATAGGAATTATACTGACTCTGTGTATGGTATTTATTTGTAGACAATTTGGGAGACCTTTAAATTATACATCTAAAGCAAATAGAGTAAATAGAATATATCACCTAAAACGGACCGGATTAAGCCTATAAAATGTTGTTAGCTATGTGAAATATAAAACGTATTGCTAAGATTGCATAAGATGATTAAATACTACTCAATTATATAGGGCGCACTTCTCTGCTGGGGGTCAGGCTAAGAAACATATTATTTTCTATTATATGTGAGCCGAAATATTTACAACCATTGCATCTGGCGCATGCTTCGTAAAAGTTAGTCTACAATACCGTCGCACCCAAGTAATATATGTACACCGATCAAAAAGGTATTATCTCTCCTATGACAGCTGCAATTTACAGACCAACGATCAAATAGATTCCCAGACTGAACTGCGTACATGTATCACCTGAAATGGGCCGGATCAAGCCTATAATGTAAAACGTATCACTAAGATTGTATAAGACGATTAAATATTAATCAATTACATATATTTAAAGACGGAGAAAGCTCCAGGATGCTTAAAAACTAGATTATGTGCGCCTTTATTCTGTTGATTCCATTTTAAGTACGAATTTCTCCATTATGACGTTGAGGCGCTTGCGTTCCTTTAGCTGCTGTTGCATTATGTTAGAGATCTGCGTACCCAGAGCTAATATTGCCTCCGTATTAGCTTCAGTTCGCTGAGCGTTCAAGCGGGTTTGCCTATTTAACTCCCGCAGTTCCTTTGCGATGTCCAATAGCACCGGAACAGAGCTCTCATGCTCAATTTGTAAAGAATCCTCGTCATCCAGCTTTCGTTTCTTAGGACTGGTCCGTGGAGTGATGGAGTTAATACTCTGCTCTAACTTTACACTCCTCACATTGATCGGGTTGCCGCACTCCTCTTCCTCCTCCTCTTCATCATCATAGTCTTCTGAGGACGGAAAATATAGTGGGTATTTTTGTTGATCCTTTTGGGCTTACCATTGTCCGTCGGAGGGGCTTCGTCGTGGTCTGTTTTTATGTTGCGCAGAGAAAGGCTGTGTGACATTTCTGATCGAGCTTTTGGACGGGTCTCGACAATAGTATCCGCCATGTCGTACAAGTCGCTGATCACTGCCACCGCATCCTCCAGGGGGGTGAGAGTGTCCTGGTACAGCGAACCTTTACCGCTGGCATTTGAGTCCTCTAGACGGTTATTGGTAATCTTCTTTTTGATGCAGCTCTTCCAATCCTTCCACACCCGTTTCCACTCGCAGGCCTCCTTTACAGGAGGACCTACGCTATTAAGCTCCTTCGCTAATCGCTTCCAGGCTGCCTCCGCAGCTTGCTTGTCGCCCTTAAGGTAGTTTTTGGCAATGATTGGATGCCGCTCCATAAAGGCAACGAATATGGCATCCTGCTGGGCGGTTCTGTGCTTGCCCCTTGCCAGAACAAAACGAAAGTCAGCTGTATTCTTCCATAGAAGCTTCCAGAGTTTGCTTACATGATCCGTCCTTGCGATTGCTGATAACCTCCTTAATGTTGGATTATTCTTTCCATTTTTCCACGAATCGTCAATAAATTAAGACCTATTTTGCTTATAGAGGTGGGAAAACTGCCTAGAGGTGCAAGAACATTGATATCACTATATCGATGTTTTTACAATACGATAGTAATCGATGAAAATTTACCGCGGCTTCGAACCATTCCATTTTTTAGTACGAAGGTGGTAAAACCGGCTAGTTGCACTAACAGATTTTGGCCACACTTGAAATTAAGGCGCGTTTTTAAAATACAAAAATAATTTGATCACAATTTATTTTTTTATAGATTTTTTTTTAAGCGTAAAACATTTTTATTAAATGGAATAAAGAATAAATAAAGAAAGAATAAAATTTTGCACAAAAAACTGAAAACTGTTTGCCTAGTCCCAACGGCCCATATCTTATCACTCATTATAGATAAGCGTTGTCTCAAAGATTACAACACTGGACTCAGTCGGCACATGGGCGAGGCACAGCACTAACTGGGCAGAAAAGTTACCATTCAGTACGAAAAGACTAGCAGGTGAAACAAGGTAGTGCTGAAAAAGTGTTTGGATGCCAGCGGCGGTGGCGATAAGTGAAACATTCTATCAAAGAATCGAAAAATAATAAATTCCTGCCAACAGAGCTTAAACGCAAAACAAAAATTCCCTCCGTTGAAAAGTCAACAAAGAAATAAGTATAAAAAAGCTAAAAAATTTCAAGAATGCATGCTCATATTTAGAGCTCTGCCAAGTTTGTTATCTAATCACAACGCCTTAAATTAATGTGTTAGCTTTACCAAGTTTATAAATTGGGGCGCGGGCCGACAATGTTCTTTTGTGTATTTTACACCTGACTCATTTTCCGATGTATGCACATCGTACATGTATCCCACAGAATGGTTATTATCAGGTGGACGGTAATACCAATCTATATGGGACAAACTACAATACTCTACGGGTTTCATATAAACTGATAAACGATATCTATGTACTATACATAGGCATACATAGGCAAGTGGACTTGACTCATGGGCGGTTACAGTGTTTTTTTTCGGACTGATAACTGAATATTTGCCAATGACGTCACCTTGTGTTGAAGAACGTCAGCCGGAAGTAAATTTTTTTAAATGACCTGCTTATTTCAGCTTCTTCAGAAACATGGGGTATTACTTTCTTCATTAATAATACCACACCATAATAATTTTGTCAACCGATTGAAAATCGGAAATAATCTTAACAGTGATTAAAGCAATATTTGAAATGACTAAGAAGTAAGATCAATAATCAGACATTTACACTGTGTAAACATTGACACATCAAAAAGCTTAGGCCTTTGTTTTCTGATAAGGCCTCAACGATAGGGAGTTCGTCGGTGTGCGTGCTATTATTATTTAGTAGACTTATATATGAGATAGGTGGTAACTATTGTCCAGAAAATATTCGTGTCAGGGTCAATTTATGATTTAGAACAACGGTGGCACGGCTATATACTGATTCGATCCCTCTGTTTTTAAGCTTCACAACGAAAACGAAACACCCAACCATGTTACCAATGCAGATTAAGGCAGCAGTCGCCTGCCTGGGTGTGGTCCTCATCCTGGGGGCCGTACAGGCCCAGGAAAATGCGATGCTACAGATACCGCCATCCTTGGTCGAGTGTTACAACACATCCTTCTTCATGAATCGGGATAACCGGTTGCCTGCCAACATGGACACGCTAATTTCGCTTATCGAGAAGGTGGAAAACAACTACGCGACGACCGGTGTGCAGGCAGATATTCGAACAGTAGCCGTATCATTGCTGCATCGTTTCCGCCAAGATGGTATCAAAAAGGCTCCTGGCATAAATGCCGCAAATGGCGTTTTACCATACAGTCCCACAGGCTTCCAGTTCCCGAAGTTTAGAATCTTATTGTCCCGCCTTATCCCGGGTAATGCCAACAGCTTTCCCAATAATTCGTTGACCAGTGTGGAGCGATGTTCCCTTCACTTTATGCTCTCGAGCACATTTGATACGAGAGTGCGGGGAGATGAGAACACAGTCTGCAATCAGCTCTCCCAGTACCGAGCTCAGCGACTTCCGCGGTCCTTGAAGAAGGACGACAGCAACAACTTCATTGGCGATGTGGAGTGGCTCGACACGCGCCCGAAGCGAGGAGGGGCTTCTGGCTCCAGCTCTAAATATGGACAACTTGCAGAACTGGATTACGACACAGACTGGGCATATGCCGGCACGGAAGGGACCAGCCAATGTCCCGTCGAGGATGGTCTAGTGCGTACGCGCTGGGGAACGGTGTCAGCGGGAACCGTGATTGCCGGCATTGCAGCAGGCGTACAGCAGCAGACCATTCAGACGAATACCTTGCTGGCCCTGTCGCAACGACGTGGTCGTGGGCGCAGCCAGTCCCAGACAAGCAACAGCATTGACAATCGGTGGGCAGCTACCATAGCCGGAGACTTGGCCGAGGTGGCATTGATCCAAGTGCCTGTGTCCAGCGGCAATGCAGCTTCCGTTGGAGCTACTGGTGGATGGAACGACACAGTGCTTCCGCATTGGTACTTCTTATCGCAACGCACCAACCTTGAGGCGACCGATGCCGAGATCCGTGGCGGTCTTGATGGCCTGATTCTGGCCAAGAATGTCGCCAACTGGAGAACTCAGGCATCTAGTCTAAAACTTTCTCAGTTGCTTCGCATGTACTACTCCACGAATGGTGTTTTAAGTTCCGGAATCAATGCCTGCAGCAGGCAGAGTCTATTCCCAACCGTGGCGCCATCACAGGAAATGGAGGCCCAGACGGCTGCCTTTGCTCAGGTGTTAGAGCGTGAGATGCAACTGCGGGTAACTATCGACCCGAACCGTATTCCCGAGTTTGCCGGTAATGCCAGTTTATCACTGGTTACGTATGTTCGTAAGTAATCAAAATTATTTGTATTATCGCGGAACCACCCTGCATTTAGTCAAGCTTGTAATTTAGATATTCTGAACATTTTTATACCCATAATTTAAATGTAAAAGAACTTGGCCTTTTACTGTTTGTGTGCATTACGGTTTCTATGTTCTTCCTCTATCAGCACAATCTCTTAACGATGTGTCGTGTACGGCAACCACCAACCTGGATCTGACGGATATCATTACTCCAATGACCAACTTGTACGTTTTCTTGGACACTTCTTGGCAGTACAGCAACATTGTTGACTATGTGGTGTAAGTCCTCAGAAAAGTATTGAGAAAATCATTCTTTAATTTATTGCACGGCACGTTATAGGTACGTTCTGCAGCAATTAAATATTCACCCCTATGCCAGCACAGTCACCATTCTCTCCGCCCAGGATGGCTCGATTATCGTGAATACCACAAACTATATCACCGATGTCTATCAGCAATGGAATGTGACTACTCAGGCGCAATGTAAGTCATTTTCACGAGACACAGACTGAAGCTAATAAGCCGTTCAAACAGATAATCAGGGTTTCAACCTACCAACTGTGCTGCGCACTATTCAAAACCTTACGCAGAACTTGATGAATGAGGAAAGGACCAATTCAAGTTTGAGTGGCCATTCCCTAGTGGCTTTAATGATTCCAAATCAGGCAACCATAAATGATGGCGACTCAAGCTATGCAACTACGGAAATCCAGTATATCCAAGAGCAGATTCCGGATCTTCGCTTCATTTACTATGGCGGTGGAAGCATTCAGAGGTTCTCCAGCTTTGTTCGGGATCCCTCGCAAGATCTTTTCTCTCTAACTTATGGCAGTACGGTGGCTACATCTGCTGGACCGGTCGCAAAGCGCATCATTCAAAGTAAAAGAAACGTGATGTTTTGCGATATAATCGACTAATAAAAAGAGTTTTCATTTCAGTTCCTCGGCGCGTCATCAACCCTCGTTGTGGGTCAAATTGGTACACCAGCAGCTGGGGTACTGATCAGATAGCTCAGTATGTGGGGCCAGGAAAGGTAAACTTTTACCGAATTTCTGCCAACTATTTCTTTGGAACTGGAGCAAACCGGTATCTGACCGTTCTGTCCCAGAATGGAGGAACGTATAACATTTGTACCTCGCGAAGCTATGCGTGGCCCCAGCAGAACTCAACGACAAGCTCCACAACAAGCACAATAGACCAGACCTGCTCGCAAATAAGCGGAAGCAGCTTTAGCTACGATCTTTCAAGCGCTTGCACGGGATATTACACTATCACCCAGTGTCCGGACCTTTATTTCTCGGTCCAGGCCACCTCCAACACAACCTCTTGCAATGATGACGCCTGCCAGACACCGGATCAATGGCGCTACGTCATGTCCATGGTCAATATGGGATGCTACAGCGGTGTCTCCGGCCTGGCAGCCAGCTTGCTAACAGTTCTATTTGCCCTGATGGTGCAGCGGTTGCTTCTGTAATTGGTGACTAATGTATCATAGTTTCCGCGATACAGAGGCAGAGTTCAAAGCATATCTTCCCTAGTCCCGTCCCCTACCCGCACATTTATTTTGTCGTTTTACATTAATCTTATATTTTTCTTACTTAAGTTGTATGTTCCAGTGAAACGTAGAGAATAAATACCCCCACTAGAACTGCATTTTATCCTTTTATTTAATTTGCGGAGTGGTTCCCGATGACTCGTCGTGTAAGTGGCAGAAAGACACTAACTAACGCTGCTGTTTGCATTATATTTTAGCTATTATGGACTACTTCCCGACTCAACAGTGGTCCGACATTTCAAATTTGACAACTGTTATAGCGAATATATATGTGTTTGTCGACACTTACTGGCCATACAGTTGGGTCGTTGATTACGTCGCGTGAGTACGTCTTAGGAAAAATTAACTTCAAATTCACCAATCTAATTTCTTACAGTTACGTTCTTCAGGGGCTCAACATTCATCCATATGCTAGTAATGTAACCATTTTCGCAGCTTCTGATGCGTCAGTCATGGTAAATACCACCGAATACATTACAAACGTCTATGAAGAATGGAACTCAACATCACACTCTTGGCGTGAGAAAGTCCAATATTTGTTCAAGGCTGACTTAATCATGATTAAAATTTTGTTAGATCCTACTGGCTTCAACCTGCCGCTTATTTTAAATGCGGTAACCGGCAGGGTAGAGGACTTGCTCGATGCTGAACGGGACACCGACAATCTCGGTGGGCGATCATTAGTCGCCCTTATGGTACCAAGTCCCCTCTCCTATGTTGATGAGCACGACTATGACTATTGCCAGCGATATTTGGAGAGACTGCGCTGGCGCCTTCCAAACCTACAGTTTATTTACTACGGTGGTGGGGCCCTGGTACGGTTCCATGACTTTGTTCGGAACCCGAGCAAAGATTTGTTTCTTCTAAACACTGAAAAGCCACCAGAAAACTGCGGAGACCCCGTCATTACTCGAATTCGTCAAGGTGAGTCTAGCCTATTTAAGTCGATATTTATTGACGTGCCTTAACTCTTTCAGTTCCCCGTCGTCTCTCCAATCCCCGCTGTTACTCGAACGGGGATATAACTGAGTTCGGGACAAACTCTCTGGAACAATTAGCTCGTTTGGGATCTATAAATTTCTACAGACTTGATTCCTTATATTTGCCGGGCAGACAGAGCATGCGTTACCTAAAAATCGAACCGATCAGTAAAATCACTTTCACGGTGTGCACTTCTCGAAGTATTGAACTGCCTTTTAGAAACCAGAGTGCGCCGCTTAGGGCGGAAGAGACCTGCGAGTCCACAGCTTTGGGATCATATAGCTATGATCTTACTGATGCTTGTGTTGGCTACGATTTCGAGCCTTGCCCCCCTTTATTTTTTTCTGTTCAAGCGCAAAATTTTGGCGAAATTTCGTGTACCCTAGATGCTTGTCAAACACCGGATGAAACGCAGTACCTCGTTAGTTTAAATAATCTCGGCTGTAACAGTGCTACTACCGTAAAACTAACAGTTGCTGCAGTGGTTCACGCTATTTTACTGTTGTTTTTGGTTTAAATGGCAATACATGTTCCCAATAATAAGACTACTAAATCAAAAAATTACTTTGCTGGTTGCCGATTAATATTTAAGGTATTTTTTTTATTTTTATCAGCAGTAAAATTAAAATCTATTTTAGCTAAAATTGTCATAAATAAAAAAAGGTTGTAAACTCAAAAGCTAAAATAAGTTTTAAATTTTTAAAAAAAATTAGTATAACATTTTTCCAATATTTTAATTTTAATAAGTTTATATTTTAATGAATCGAAATATATAAAACCCTTTCGCCTTTAGATGCTACCATGAGTTCAAGGACCTGCTTCACTTAGGGAGATTATCTGGGAGTTTTTTTATATTATTTGGCACATTTTAATATGTTATACATTTGCATATAAGCTTTTCATATTAAATATTTTCTAAAGGACCTTGTGGGACATTTGCTTGATTAATTACATGCATATTATTTGTTTTTATCTGAAATTATTTTTTGTTTTTGTTTATAGAAAAAAATGAAACTTATAATTTTCTTTTTCTTTATTTATTTTCATTTTTTCCTTTTATTCCCAGTTCACCGTATTTTTCTCGGCAAAACCTTTTTATTTCAGTTGAACTTTTATACCTTTTATACAAGTTTCGTCCTTTGCGTGGCGCCACCTATGCATCTGTTTTAAAAAACAAGGCTGCAGAGCTTGACTACAACTGCTAACAGCGCACTCTGGCGGTCTAAGTCACCTAAAACCTTGAGCAAAAATTTCAAGGCTTAAAAGCTCCAAAAATATGCAACAATTTCAAAAGCTCACACATTCATTATCAATTTTTTGCAACAATAAACAGTTTTTCAACCAATGATATCGAATAGACGCGGCAGAGCAGCAAGGACCCGCAACTGACCAATGAACGCTCAGAGCGAAGAAAGAAGAGAGCGCAAAGTGTGCAACGCCGACGCAATAAGAAATAGCATCAGTGTTGGCTACTAACAAAAGAAAAAGCTAGATTATGTAAGCTATGAATTAATTAAAGTAGTGCCTATTTTTCAGTACTAAATACATGCGAGAAATTGACTAAAATTAAATAATTAACGACTTTTCGTAGAAACAACTGAGCTTTATTATCAATAAGAAATATTTAAAGCACTATACAAACAAGAAACGAACGATTTTCCCGCCTTTCTGAAAGTATCTAACAATACATTTAGCTAAAAAAAATAGCCATGACAAAACTGAGATGTCACTGAAGCAGAAGCAGTGCCATAAATTCAAATTGAAATACTTAAGGGGTATGAGCGAAATGGCAATATTCTAACGGTGTTTCGGCACTTCATCTCAAAAACAAGGGCTTAGTTCGCGCGTTTTTAAAATCTTGTGCATGGTTCTTTGTTAAAGGGTTTTGCGTCAGTTTTTGGTACACTTTCAAATTAGCTTTTTACATTTAGTTACTATTTAAGAATCTAGGAGGATTAATTACAATTATCTTTCTACAATTATTATATTTTTCCATTTTTCATTTATATTTTAAATAATTTTTATTTGTAACCTAACAAAATTTTAATTTATATTTATAGAAATGACTTTATATATTTATAAAATTTTTCTTTAATTCCCAACTGAAATTTTGCTCGGCAAAAGTTTTTGAATCGAACATGCTTCGCCTTTGACTTGCGCTATTGCTAACAGCGCCCTCTGGCGGACTGAGTCACCTAGAACTTAAACCAAAAGTTTCAAGGGGTAAAATTCAATTATTTTGTATGACAGCTCCATATGTTATATCCTTCCGATCAGGCTCTGTGATTTTCCACAGATTATTTCGGGTTTCACTTCCTATCAGCATGTTTACACTGCTTTGTCGACGGATTACACCAGTGTGTACGGCTTTTTTCATTGCTTCTCAGACATTCAATATTCTGCACTGCTTTCTTATTCTATTAAGTAGTGACCCAAACCATATTTATACATATTTAGAATTTGGATTTTTTTATACATATTTGCTATGTGCGAACATTATCATTATGGACGGCCGAATCAAATGCAATTGTTTATATTTCCCATAGTATACAAAAAAATCTAGCTTTTAACTGTAAAAAAAAATCAATTTTACAACCTTTTTGATTTAAAATAAGTTTCCTAGTTGAAAGGCTTAATTTGGACGGTATTAGTATTAAATATCTTTCTTTTAAATTTCTGAAAATAAAATACAAAATCAAAGGCAGACCTAAACGTCCTGAAGAAAAAATAAAATAAATAACGATTTCTGCCGCTTGAATTTATTTTACTGGCGTTTTTTTCGAGTTCGTGTATGAATTTATATGTAATGAAAAAGGTGCCAGGGATAAAAAGGAGCAGCAACTTTGTGAATAGATGGAGGAGATACAGTCGCTTTAATTTAGGAAATGTCAAAATATTCCAGCACCCGACAGACATCGGACAGAACTTGTTGGCGTCGTCATCGCCATGCCATTGTTACATTTTAATAATCTAAAAATCGTTGGAGCTCCACACTACCTTCAAGCGTTCTAATTCCCAAACAGCACTTGTCGCAAAACAAGAAAATCATCAATTTTATTTTGGACTTTCTGATTTCATTTTTTCTTTTTCGGATATTTGCCGGCAAGCACCCGAACCATGTAGGCATCCCTATGGCTGCTTCTCTGAAATCCCAAAGTTCGAGATACAAAGGCTCTTCTATTCGACTGGGGTGGATATGGAGGCGTTTTTGTAAAGGAAAGCTATTCTTAATCAAGCGAAAGGATGCACACACAGGAAGGGGAGAATCGTAGATGTAGGGGGAGTGGAAATCAAAACTCCCGATCTAGAATTTTCCTACATTATTTACATTTAATGCGACACATAATTACAAAAGAAAGAACACATTGGCAATGCATTGTGAGTTGCATGTGCTGTATGCGATTTCGTTTTGCCCCTGGGGGGTTCACCAGGAAGTCAAGCGTTGCATTTGCTCCTTCCTAAAATGTACCACATGAACATGAGCTGGGAATAACATTCATGCAACCAATTGATGTCATTCGGACGGACCCCTTCCCTCCAGGAGCAATTCTTGATGTGGTGGTTGCACTGTAAATGGCCAATGGGCTGGGGTGGAAACATAAAAAACTGGTTTGCAGTCGTAGCACGCTTCGAGCCGGTTGTTCCTAAATGACCTTAGGTCAGTTTAAATCTTGCGTAAAATTTAAAAGGGGTAAAAATGAGTGCTAATTGTCAACACTTACGAAAGTGGTCAGCCATTACGGAGGGGCAGATCGAGATAATTTCATTTTTTTTTCGTCGTGCCAATTGTAAATTCGAATTCATTAATACGAGACCCTTCAAAAATGAGTATATAAGTATGAAAAGTTTTACAGAACAGCATTTCAGCAATAAATAAATATATAACTATAATCCCCATTTCCGTGTTGCCTAAGGCTTTACCTTAAGAGCCGATAAAGTTATTTTTAAGATAAAATAAAACTGAAGAACTTTAGCATAATGAATCACAATTTGTGATGCTCCCGTAGGTATCCGGCTCAGGCCAACAAACTTAATCAAATCTGTCAGAAAAACCGCAGCCCAACTCAACTCATTTCGCCTTGCCGTCTGACAAATGCTGCCCCAAGACACAACAGCTCAAGTTTCTGTATGCACTTGCCATACGTCTTTAAGGATCCGCACATGCCCCACAAAGCCACCGGATGTGACCGCAAAACAGTGCCTGGCGTATTTGCAGCTAAGAGATATGTCTAAGAAAATATTATTGCTGACTTTGCATCGGAAGTTGATGAAATACTTCACTAACATGAGATGAAAGAGGAGGCTGGGACGCATATCAGTGTCCTGACAGGCTAGCTCAGGACACGCAAGGGACAAAACCAGGGCGACCGCAAATCAAACTGGCTGCTAAAGTTTCGGCCCAAGGCAATGGGTAACATGTGATAAGTTTATTGTCTTGCCGCATGGCGCCGAGGCTCACTCCCAAATCCAAATGAGAAATGAAAAAAGGACCCAGCACCAATATCACATTTCATAGGAGAAAATATGGTTTCTTTGTAAATAAATTAAGTTGTCTCGCCCACAAATATTAATTGCTTAATTAGCATATGCGTCTGGCGTGACCAGAGAAACCCAAAATCCCTTTCGGGCGCCAACTTGGCTGGGGGTGACAGAAAGGACGAAGGGTGACAGTTTCAACAGAAACTCGCCCGAAGAAATTTGTGTACAACTGAGGTAAGTCCATTCTCATATGTTTGCTTAACAAGACACGTGCCCATGCGTTGGGAGAAGCCTTCTTCGACATATTCGCCTGCTTAGAACAGTGGCACAAAAACTCGATTATTCCCTGAAGTAGAAATCGACTTTCTATTTTAAGAGAGGGAAAATATATAGAAATCAATTAGCATACCTAAAAAATTTGTCATTCAGTATCAAAACTCAATAAGAAAAGAAAAGCTCTCGCCTTGTTACATCTCTTGCTCGGTCAGAGTACAAGGTTTTAAAACATACATGCACCGCATAAGCATTTCACTCTTGAAATTGGGGGTTGTTATTCATTTTGGGCCTTTAATTATTGTTGTTTCTGCTTTGTTCTTTGGGTATTGTGCCTCGTGTTTTTTAGATGCTTCAGATGTAGGCTATCGATTTTTGCTTGCTCGTTTTTACGTGAAAAACTGGGCGGCTGGCTGATTATAAAAAAAATCGACTTAAAACTAATAAACTTATGCAAAACATATCCAAACCAAAAAATAAATGCTCATAAAATAAAAGTACCGCATACATATGGTACATATATCTGCAGGAAATATATTTTCCTTAAATTTTAACGGAAGCATCATGGCTAAAAGTTCGGCCACCTCTTAGAGTAGCGAAAAAACTTTATGCACAACGAGCATAATTAGTGTTCTACTTTAATTCTTGGGTATTTAGTGGATTCTGAGAAACAAACACTCTGAACAATTTCATTAACTGTAAACGAAGCACGAGAGGACGTAAGTATCCTTCACCAAGGCAGGCTCCATATACTCGCGTTTTAATTGCAGATACCAAGGAAACCGCAAGCTAACAATCCATTAACTTTTTGCCACTCGACTGGGAGAAACTAAAGGAAATGGGCACCCAAGGCACTGGCTTTGCCTCTGGCTTTGCTTGCAAAAGGGAAATATAACTTTTTATACTTTTTTCCGCTTTGGGTTCACATTGCAGCTGTAAAGGGCTCTTCATCATCTGCAGCAGCAAACAGACCTGCAAATTATGAAGGATAAAGGACTTCGCGGCTGCAGGCAGACATACGCGTGTATTATGATGTGCTTATAATAATTTTATTCTCGCTTTTTTCTCTAGGCAAAGCTAGTTTTTCCGCTGTCAGATTTTTAAGGGTTTTTTTTTGTTTATTTTGGGAAGTAAAAACATCTTTAAAATTAAAGAGTTTAATCACTTGCAAATGTGGGAGTCGTATGCATGCCATATTTTCCGGAGCAAACTGACTATTTCCGATTAACCCAAATTAAAGTTTCCTTACCCTGCATCATCTGTGGCAGCGGCTCACCTTGAATTGATGAGTAAATAGGCAATGCTGTCACGGTCAACAACCCCAAGCTAACCCTTTATGCTCTGCAGTCTCACCCACCTCAGAAACTGTGTAACTGGAATAAACAGCTGTTCCGATGGATGCCAAGGGTCTGTCTGCATTGGGCATACAAGCAAGGATCAGTGGAGATGTGAATTTGAATATGAAATAGGGCATACCGGAGCGATCCCATGCTCGATTATGAGGGTTAGAAATCCCAAACAGGATGCTGCGTGCGTGCCCCGAACAGAAAGGGTATCGTGTGGCAAATTTTCAATATTGCGATAAGCATCTTGCACAACATACGCACATGTCCTTGACCACAAGACATTTGAATACGTGTGCCCGGCCGGCCGTGATTAATGAAGTGTTGACCGAGTCAAAATTAATGTGAGACTTTGGCCCTGATAGGAAAACTGACCAACGGAAAACCTTTTTTGGGAAGCATATGTGCTTCCAAGGAAACTCTGGATGTGAGGGGTAGGGGCCGGTTGGGGTAAACTTGGCAAACCATGTGCTAAGTGGCATGTGGTCAAGGGGCCACAAGTTTTGGGTCCACGGTCAAGAATAGTTTCAATTTACGCCTTATGAGCAAACATTCATCAAATGTGCTTCCGAAATTTTAAATGTCAAAAGCCCGGGCGCACACCCCCGCCACGGCTCTTCCACAGCTGTTAGTGCAACCCTTATCGAGGCCGAAATGGGTTAACTGTCCGGTTGGCGAGTTTGAGTGTCCGGTTTTGGAATAATTAATCACAGACTCGCATGCGATTTGTAAAGTTAATTACCGTGGCGAAAGCTCATATCGAAGAGAAGGGGTTTGCTTCGGCTTGAGCCCAGATAATAAGTGGCAGGGTGTGAGACAGCCGTTGCCGTGTGTGTCTAAGTGCTCTGCTTGTCTCCAATTACTGACAGTTTAGCACATATTCCAACTCGACGTGGCTTGGCATTTATTATTCATGTCCTGCCCGTTTTCTATCTCCACTTTGGCTCCTCATGCGTCTGGGTAAACATTTCCCATTGACAGTGTTCTCAAGTCCAGAGTCTATCTTTCCTGGGCCCGACTGCAGTGTTTGCTGGCGGGGTTTCCCTTGCAATAACAGTTATTAGTTATCTGTGAGCACCGTCTTGGCCAAAAAGTGTTTCGCTTAAAAAGCTCCATAAAAAATTCATGGCTGGACGCCGCATTGCAACATGCAAGGCGAAAACTGTTTTGGGAGTGTGCTGTGATTTAAATTCAACTGGAGGTTTGAAAATTCATCGGCTTAATATGTGAAGGAATAAGTGAAATCCTAAACGTTCTACAGTAAACTTAAAGCCAACCCAACTCAAAAAGGCGAGAGAAGTCACAAGTCATTTATTGATTTTATTATGGGACCATAAAACTTTTCTCATCTCGAAAGGGGCTCTGTGACACAAAATAGAAAATAGCGTAGGAGCGTGAGCCATCCGAATGTATGTTAAAGGGGTAGCCCCCCTTTGTTTTAATTGATTTCGAAATCGTTTGCAGATCTTGTAAAAGTCAGACGCCCTTTAGGGAATTCGATTTTAACGTGTGTGTATCGTACTGTATTTTCTATAGCGTGAATGGAATGTCAAGAAAACGGTAGCACATTTGATTAAATACGGCTTTGTTGGTACTTAAAGCAGTTTATGATTACCTAACTTATGATCGCTAATGTAAGTACTTTACAATTCAGCGTTATGTCTTTATATTGTAATTACAAACGCTTAACAATAATGAAAGTAATTACCAAAAAGCCCCTCTAAACTTGAATTTTTATGTGCGACACGCAATGTTGATCCATGCGGGCATAAATAAATACAGAAAACAAAGAATTTCACACGAAAATGCATAAATTAATCAAAAATATTGTTTGTATTGAGGGAAGGCGAACTTGGGGAAAAGAAAGCCGCCCACACGCGACAATTGACCCTTTTGTTAATTAAATTTCGAAGACAATGGAAGGACATTTCGTGTGTGTGCCATGATGATATGCAAACAAGCAAACAAATTGGTTTGGGTCAGGAGTGAAGTGTTTACCATGAGAATATGAAAGGTATCGCCTGTCCTGATAAGGTCGGCGATATAAATTTACAAGGGGCGATAGTGCCAGGCTGCTACTCCCGGTCTGGCTACTCAGTGGTCGAAAGGAAAATAAAATATGTCCCATAAATTTTCGGCTGAAACGAAGAAAAAGGGTTGACGTTGACAGAGCCCCAGCGGGTAGTGACACCCTTGCAGCCCTAGGTCTCGCAGAAGCTACGATAGATAAATATACGGATAGGTGTAGGCAGACAGGCAGGATATGGATTCCCTGCATATGATGTTTATCCAGTCGTCTATTAGCCCACATAAATTATGAACGCGCATTCGGAATGTGCATGTAGTTTATTAGCACTTGAGAACTCGAGCTCGAACTATTGCGTGTGCCCTTTTAATGTCCTTTGCATGTTGGCCTCTCTTGCCAAAATTATCCCATTTCTCTATTTGTATTAATTTACATACGACACGCATTCTCGCACTTTGGCCATCGTCCTGCTAGAAGAAGGCCTAATGGGTTGACATTTATGATATATATGCGTGTGGCCAATGTTAGGTCGCATTCAATTAGTTGGGATACTCCTCATGCAGAAGGTTGTCTGACCGCCATAAACGAAATTGTCACTAGTCAAAGGTTGTATTTCAAGAACTCACATTATTTGAAAAGCGAGAACCAGCTTTTTTAATGCAGGAGTGAGAACGACTTGGTCGATAAGCCCAGCGCCAATATTTAACTGCAACATACATTTCTGTGTCAATCAACATAAATTAAAGCCAATAAAAATCAGCAGCGGGTATGAAAAAATATTATCAGATAAATGATATCAAGGCTTCCTTTGATGCGGGCGGCATGGCAACCCCAAAGACCAAAATCGAATCAACGGCCAGGCGCGGGACAGGAAGATGAGGCTGAGTTCCGACTACCGGGAAGGACATCGCCACGCCGAGGGCTGGACAACGACCGAGGCAGTCGTTGTCCCTGCCACAGACTCTTGTCAATAATTCAACTTATCACCGGCGGATATTAGAATGAAAAACCCAAAGAACAACACATCCGGACACCCTTGAGGGCGCGTCAATAAAAACACATTTGAATGATGCATTTCTGAGTTTTCAGCTGGCGGGATCTTATTGAAAGGTGTTGGCGCTTATCAAAAGAGGGGTAAGAGCCTTGAAAAATTCTTGTGGAAGTACTTCAACTCTAAACTTTGTGTCACTTCTTTGAAAATATATTTTGCATCTTGAAGGTCTATCCACCCTGCTATTCGTATTGAGAATGGAAATCCTTAGAAAAGCAAACCAAAAACTCACCACCCAGCCAGATACGAAGCGTTTTATTTACTTTCGTTCACTTCGATCTGGTTTTCGGTTTTTCTTTCCGTTCGTTGTTGCGAAGCATCCTTTAAAGTGCTAAGGTGCTTGTAAATATTTTCTTTGGAGAAACTTGACATTTTGATAGAGCCGGGTTGGGTTATTGGCGTGGGAAACCTACATTAAAGTTATCATTTTTGTTGCTTAAATGCTCCTAAAAACAATCTATCTAAATATAAACTGCGAATATATTTTTTCTACTCTTTGAGCTTTGCTTTTGTAAAGACAGACTCGTGTGTCTCGGAAAATATACCCTAGTAAAGTCCTAAAGCAAAAGACCTGATTATCTTTTTAAAAATATGCATTTGTTCAATTACTATAGTTCAGCGATTCTCCACGTTGATGTAAATCTCCATGTGACCCGCTTTCTGAACTTTAAATTATACCCCTTCGTATATTTCTCATCTATATTATAATCACCATGTGCGTTCAGTATAAAAATAACATTTTGGAAAGCAAATGCATCAGTTGTAAAGATATTCTGCCATGGGGCGACAATTGGTGGGAGGAATCAACATTTGCAGACCGAAAGGACATCATCTAATTGTCTCTTTTACAGATTCTCGTCCTTTCGCTGATTCTTTTCGTCGGCAGCTCACATGCTGTCATTAGTGAGTTGGCCCGCCAGGGCGAATCAGCCATCCAGGGATTGGCAGACATCAAGCTGGCACCCCTGAGATATTTGGATGCGATCGTAGGGACTAATCCCGGGGGATTAGGTTTTTACGGTGGAGCTGGAGGAGCTGTATCAGCGGCTGCAGCTTTGCAAGCGGCCAACCAACTTGGAATTGGAGCCAAACTTGGACTCGGCCCATTGATCACTACGGTCGGCCAAGGAGATGACTTAATGACCATTATAAGAAACGCAGGACCATTTAATCCTCTAGGGGTTCCTAGATACCCTTATCTAGGGTACCCTAATTGGCCTAGGCCTTTTTTAGGGCACCCGAGTAATCCACTATTGCCAGGTGGACCTGGCGGTCCCGGCGGTCCCGGTAGTCCTAGCGGACCCGGTGGTCCCGGCGGCCCCAATGGTCCTGGTGGTCCTGTTCGTCCCGGCGGTTTCGGTCTACGGTTCCCCAGATTTCCAGGATTAAGAATTCCACTTCCACATATAACAATTGGCGCCGGAAGTTCTATAGGTACAGGCTCAGGTCCAGGCCCAGGTCCAGGCTCAGGTCCAGGCAGTAGGCCAGGTATTACAGCAAACGTAGGCCCAGGACTCTTCAATTTCGGCGGATTATTCGGCACTGGGCTTTTCGGTACAAGAGGCCTCTTTGGCACTGGCATTCTTCCTGGATGGGTTCTTGACCCCCTCGGGATCTTCACCCCACTCGGAAACCTGTTCGGAGGCCTAGGAAGCTTGTTCGGATTGTCATCAAACGTGGAGGTGCATCGCACTGGTCTCCTTGACCGTAACGTACAAGGTACCATCTCTCTGGATCTCGGCGGTTCTATACCAACGCCAAAAACATTTTTGAGACAACTTATATCGCCAGTTATAAACTGGTTGGGTTAGAAGAACGAAAACGATTGCGCAATGGAAAAACGGATCCGACGGCTTACCGCTTAGGTTTAATCTTTTAGTGCTAAGAAACGACAATTGTCGGGGTAAAATAAACATTTGTCTTGGCCAAGCTTTGTAGTTATAATAACGATTAATAAAACTAAGCAGCATTCCAATTGTATGGGATTTTAAATGGTGACCAGGGGCGAATGTTAACCACTTCGTGTAACTATGTTTTTTCTTTGACATCTAGGTCCAAACAAATATAATATGTTGACTTTTTGGTAAAGTTGAGTAAATAAAGTCATATTTCCTTCTTTTGTATTCCTGACGAATAGATCCCTTTATATAATATTGAATGCGTATTTAATTCAAAGTATATGCGACCGAACGGGGTTTTCATATCGCTATTATTCTATAATAATATAAATAGAGGAAAACTTAACAATGTTTTGTCTGTTAAATTTTGTTATATTTTTCTAAATTTGGCTGACAACTGACACGAAAACTGATGAAGTCGCATAAATATTATTTTAATGATATGTATTCTAAAAAGGTTTAACGTATTTAAGAGATCAATTAAATCACTAGCCTTTTCCTAAAATATTATAGCATATTGCCCACCTGGAATATAACATATACTACAGACTGAAGGATGTCTATCTCAAAACAAATTCTCAACATTTCTCAATTTGAAGAGGGGTTACATCATTGAAACTGACTTCATTAAGCAAAAGTGTAACGTTTTTTATTTTAAACTTAGTAAACTGATTCTTAACCTAATGAAAACTAATCCAAACGTCTTTGGCCTTGCTGTGATAGATTTTTCCCGATCTCACGATTTAATTGCAAACTGCAAGCCTATACAAACTTCGGTATCCCGAAGTTAGCTTTTTTCTGGTAACTTGTTGGTATTGGTATTCGCCTTTTGATCCAGACATATAATTTAAGGGCAAAGGTCAATGGTCCGCTTGTATATTGGGAAATTAGCCAAGGTTTCTTTTATTACTATGAGAAAATAAAATCAACCTGGTGTCGAGTTTTTGGAAAAAAAAAACATTTTTTTTCGATTTATATTAACATATTTTCAATTTGCATTTAAATGCTCAACAGACTTCTATAAATGTCACCTACATTTTTTAGCCGTCATCTGTACAATAGCCTTTAACGGAGTCACAATTCTGAAATCTCAGACATGATGCGCCTATTGGTAAGAATGGATTGTCTTATTTAATCCCTATGTCAAAATTAAGCTTTTACTTTACAGATGCTTATGATCACATTGACGTTGTTGACTGGCAGTGTCCTTGGCAATATCGATCTTCTGATGAGTCTAATTACCGGCAGACCTCTTGGCGGTTTTAGGCTAAATATCCCTGTTACCAGTAGGTACGTGGTTCCCGCACCAGCAGTTTCGTATGGATTTGACATTGGTCGCTGATTTCGACGACTTCATACATATGCACTTGGGCTAAGCTTATTCATATATAATGGATTTGTGTGTTAATATTTAAATATATCCTTCCCAAGGACATAAAACGAGTCTTAATTTTATTTCCTACACTTTTACGGAATGGATCGAAAATCTGAATTTAAAGATATTTAAATTTTATTATTAATTAATAAAACGGCCTATGAATGAAAAACATATTGTAAGCCATTTAAAACGATATTGCACAGTTTTTAAGAAAATGGAATAATATGTTCATATGTATAATTTTGGTTTGAGCAAAAGTTTTTTACTTTTTGACCGCATAAGTTTGTGATCACGTTAAACGTTACATGTACGAAATGTAGGACACATTTAATACAAAAAATGCCTTTCTTTAGACAACTCTTATGTTTTAATGATTTTTCTGGTAGACTTTCAAATATTTTATTTCTTTAGAATAAAAAAAAATGTTGACCGTGGCCCTCAATGTATATTTTAATATATATTTTAATCTCGAAACTTATCTGGCTGGTTGTTGTTTGAGATTGACACCTGAGTCGCTTGGGCGGACTTTGGGAGTTTTATAAGCACTCAATATCATGATTCGGCGAAGAAGAGGACCAAGTATTTATTAAACAGCATTGGATTTAGAACAGTAATTTTTGCATTAGAACCTTCTGTTCGATATTATATAAAACTTATAAGTTGTTTACGTTTCAATAAATACATAAATTGACTTTTTCTCAAAGTTTTCACTATTTCTCATATACTACATATAGTAAAGATTACATATATGAAAATATATTCCGACTGTGAAATTATCAAATTAACCCTGAGCTGCAATGAATTTGGAAAACTTTACGACATAATTACCATATTTGTAATAGGCATTCAAGCGCTATATAAGCGCGGATAAATCCATATTTTCTATTATTTTAGCACAACCTTCAAGAAAGGCAGTTGACTAAATCTTCCACAATGATTCGCGCTTTGGTAAGAAGCTTTTCGCCTAGTTTGAATTCAGTAATAAACAAGTTTATCCCACAGGTCCTAGCTCTTGTATTGGCTTTGCTAGCTGACAGTGCCTTCGGCGATATCGAGAACCTACTAAGTGTGATTGGCTTGGGACCTCGAGTTGGCTTTCCATTAGGCTTCCGTGTACCAGGTAGTGGAGTTAGCTGGAGCTCTCCAATTGGTGATGGCTATATAGGATATGGCCGCTAAAATCTCGGACTTTCGAGTCAAGCCTTCAGCACAATGTTTAAGACTGTGATCTTATATATTCCTATATAGGACAATTGTCCAGTCAGCTTCCACAGTCAAAAATCAATAAAGCTATCCTTTCTCGTGCATACAAAAACCTACTGATCAAATGTGAAGTAGCTAACAATCAGTAAGCTAGATTATATCTACATTTTCAACCCTTTGTAGTGGAGAAAAGACAAGAGAGAGGCAGCCAGAATGCACGGTAAAGGTGCTTCATCGGTTAGAGTAGAATTTGATACATGGAATTTCAGATTCGCGTTGGTGGCCATTTTAATTTTTGGCCACGCAAACCGCCAACACGCGCCACCACGTCCACGTCCTTCCAATTTTCTATAGCAAGCTTCCCCATCCACAGGACATCGGCTTTTCACCCCAGCCTCTTGGCGCTTTGTTCACCCACTTCGTTAGTTATGTAAATGACTTTGTTTAGTCTTCGCATTGTTGCCCTCTTCCTTGGCTTTCTAAGTAATTCCGCTGACAAGCTGGCAACGCCGTTATCGCGGGCACACACACACACAGACAGCTCACGCATGTTTCGCTTCTCGAGTAGGCTCAGATTTTAACCCTTTGGAAGCATTACCACCCCAAAGATTGGAAGTCTTTTTGTGTCTACTCATGTAGTTGCTTATGTACAAGCCGAAAAGGGGAAATTTCCCGCTCATCACGCATGAAAATCGCGCTTATATATACGGCTATGTACGTATTTGTGTTTGTGTTTTGTCGTTGGACAGGCTTTGGTTCCTCTGCGTATTTATTCTATATTATGGTGAGCATATCTTATGATTCGCGTGACCAGATTTATCGCTGATATTCCATTAAAAATTGTTTAAATTTATCATTCAAAAATTAATTGAAGCGAAATTTACCCCACTAGTGATCCCTTTATGAATAACTAATTTATTTCAACCTATCATCAAGCCAGTCGATTTTATTTTCATATTTCATATGTGTGTTTTTACGTACAGTTCTCCCTTAAGGATTCGTACTGTGTCAAAAAATGTTATCTGAGTCAGTATAGTTTATATGACTCAGTTTAAGACTACGTAATTCATTTTTAACAACTTGCGATTGTATCAATACTAACATATTGCAAATTAAAATGCTAATGTTTCAAGATTTGATGAGCGATGATGAGGGAACTCCGTCCTCATGCAGAGCTTTTTATTACTTGCCACATTTGCTCTAAGCTAAATGTAAAAATGCAAAAGAAATTAAGCCCCAAGGACAGTGTCTCTGTCCGAGCTGTCTTCCCGTATTTTTCTATACTCCGTTTTGATTAACATTCGTTGCTAGGTGGAGGCAGCCACCGTCTTCGTCTGGAGCAAAGGACAGACTGTTTTAATTACTTTTGGGGGTAGTTTTTAAATTCAGCTTTTAATTTTTTTCTTTCAAAGTCTGTCTGAGTTTTACTTAAAGAAATACAATTGGACTGCGCGTAGAGAAATTACTGACATATCTGCATGCATGTAACAAATTTCTGGCATGAGTCCACTGTGCTTTCAAGCATGTCCTATTCAATTACCAGAATGTATCTATTGCTTAATCTGATTAATGAGTGACCGAGAGGCAACACTCAATCCGGTTTAGTGCCTGGGGTGCATTTTGCCACGGATCTAACCACTTGACCGTGATATAAATATTTTTTCTTGCCCGTTGACCACATGAAACCGGAAATAACATAATTGACCCCGGGGAATGGACAACAAACACCGAGAAAAGGCGGTATCATGGAAAATCGCATCAACTGACCAGAGCCCTAAGTGATTTGAGTCTCTATCTGTTGCGCCGGGCGACGGACAATCAACGGCGAACAAGGAGGGTCGTCCTGGACAGTGGATGCGCCCCTTCCCTCTATTCAACTTCCCCTGTGGGTCAGTATCAGCTCGTGCTGGACTGTTTGCCCGGGCCTGGTCAGTGGGATGGTCAGCTTTCATGTGCGACTGTCGCGTGTGTGCTGTGTAAACAAATCAATTACCGACGCTAAATGCATTTTACGAGCCCTCACTCACATTTGAATTTTAAATGAGGCCTATTCCCCTGGAAGGGCTTTACGGTCAGCTTACGGTTCACACCTCTTTATGTTTATTTGTTATTTAAATGTGTTTTTAAATTGATGAATAGACTGGTTATTTGAAGACATGCTGAGAAAGTGACTTGTTGAAGCTAATTATGACGCAGCTAATAAGTGTGAAGCTTATCATAAAAAACCCCAATATTGTGCCATACGCTGTTTATCTTCCTGTCCCCCTCAAAACCTTTTTTAGGTTTTTATTTTAAATAGAACCTGAATGCAGCAGCCCATAAGTTTTTAAAAGCCGTGAGGGAACACACGCTTTTATTGCACACCACTTGACTGCTGACTGCAGCTCGACTCGCATTCAGAGCAGTCAAGTGCGAAATAATACTCCCCTCCTACCCCTGCAAGGCAGTTGGTTGCTGTCCTGTTGCTGCAGCTGCCTGTGCGGACTGCATCCTTGCAGCCTAAAGTCCTTTATTACAGTCAACTGCGAGTCAAACGAAGTGCAACAGTCAACGTGCTTGTGCATATGCATTTCAATGCAGAATAAAGGTCCCGGCTCGTCCTCGTCAGCACAGCCTCAGCCTCGCTCCTCGAGGTGTTGCACATGCGGTGCAGGCGCAGCCTCTGGTTGCATTATCCTTTACAAATCGTTGGTTGTTTTGGTTCTCCCCTTTATTTTGCATTTGAATAGGCTGGCAAGTGGCAAGTGGCAAGTGGCATGGACGGGCAAGGCACCGTACAGGGAGGAAAAACGTCATTTTTGCAGTTTTCACACGTGAACAAGGAAGCGTTACAGGTGGGCGGCTCTTACCCCACACTTTTTAAGTTGGACAGGTGTTTCGGCAATAAAACCATTAGTAGTGACTTAAGCGGACTTTTATATTGATAGACGGGGGAAATAAATAAGTAAATCTAAGGTCCTCATAGGGTTAACCCATCATCTTTTCTGCTAAGCTGCGGACTACGTTCTCATCGTAGTCTTCGATTTCGTCGTCCCCATCGTCAATGTCCACGTCATTCGGCCTGGTGGGATATCCTTGCTCTGGGGGAACGATCTTGACGCCGTGATCACCAAACAAGAGGCAATCAAAGTTTCTGCAAGCGGGGTGAAGTGATAATTACCCTCTTGCTTCCCATCGTCTCAGTACTTGCCTCTCAAACAACTCGAATCCCTGAAACTCCCCCGACATGAACATGCAGACATGCATGTTGCGACCCACAAACCAAATGTCATGGAACTGAATGCAGGCCCTGGCAAAGTTGAAACGTGGCGGCCTGAAGCAGAAAGGAGGTGGATTTTGGCCAGACACCTTCCGGCGGAACCAAATGTTGTTATTCACGCGCATGCGCAACTCGAAGGAAAACTCTTCAGGACGATAGGCGACTTCTGTGCAGCTGTTCATTCCAATTACCGAAAGAAAACCTAAAAGCAGACATTGTGAACGCGATCACATAAATCATAGAGCTTCATAGCTACGATTTGCTGACTCACCGGCACAGCACTTGCACAATCCAGTGTCGCAAGTGCAAGGTATGCGATTTACCAGGTTGCTCAGAGTTATGTTGGGCAAACTCAGTTGCCTGGACTCTTCCTCATGCGCGAGCAGATTGAGCCGGTGATTGAGTAGTCCAAGCTGCAAGGCAGCGTCATATGCCAAGTCTTCGCTTGGCGGTTGCAGTGGCACTGAGTGGGAGTCACAAGAATAAACAGAGGAGCACCGAATCCACGCATGGAACACGTACAAGTGCTTTGTCAATTTTTGGTAGTAGACACAGGTTTTCCTTTCCAAACATAATAATAAATATTTACACGCTTTCACCAAAATCTTCCTGCTAAAATCTAATTATACACAACATTCTTTCACCAAAAACTTCCTTCCGTTTCGAATCGAGATTAGTAGCTCAAGTACTTTGATGTATTAAAAAAGGCAAGCGAAAAGTAACAAAAATATAAACAAACAAACTTGCCAAATCATTCACGCCAAACTTCCGCGTATTATGTTAATCAGTTCCGCATCGAGCCAACTGACGTAGCCGGCGAGCCAAGCCACAGCGGGCGCCTAACAGTTTCAACTATTAACCTTGGGTGCACAAACAAGTTGTCTGGGTCTGAGTCGGAGATGCGAGCAAATTTTGATGTCAATGAAACCGTCGAAGCGGCCCAAACGAGTTGGGCACATTAAGAGCTAGGTGGTCAAGATCATGGACAGCGGATGTGGAGAGCAGAGAGAAAACGAACAATATCGGTATCAGATTTGGAGTCTCTCTTCAGATGAGTTGCATATATTACTATTGGGTTAAAAGACCGGCGCCCAAAATATATGAGAAATTATCGCATAAAATGGATATACCGGGAACGTGGAATGCCTTTGAAAACCACAGCTTTGGTTTCACGGTCTTCAAGAGGTCGTGCTATTAAGTCTATTGGTTTTTATTGCAGGACGGCATTGAATTGGCGGCACGTCTCCGCCTTCAACTTTGGACAATTTTACAGTATTTAATTGACCGAGCTTCCATCAAGCTGACCGGTACAATTTGTTATTGAAATTTTTGTTTTTATCGCAGATTTCTTGTATGGTTAATAATAACAAAAACATTCGAATAACTTAAATAAGAATAGGAGCAGCACAGATTTCATCAGTTAGCCAAAATTAGTTTAATTGTATATTCCAAACCAAAGTATTTTTAGGTATTAACAATTAAAAAGTATATACAAAAAGGATAAATAAAACACCATCACGCATTAATATACAAAGTAATTGCCTTTATTGTACAGCTTAACACAGTGCCTCATATCGAGTATCACAAATTCGCTTCAGAACAAAATCTTGATCTGTATTCTTGGAATATATTTTCTTCCACAATCCATTATCTTAGGCTATAATATATATTTACAAGCTTATATCGGGCTTTTAGAGAGCCCAGACATCAGAAAATTCGACATCAATTAAAGTACACACTATTTCATACTATGTACAACTTTTTACGTTAGGCAAACCTTTACAAAGCGATAAAATATCGGCATGGCGAACGGATTAATAAAGTTAATAACTAAGTAGTAAAAGTAAGACATAAAATGAGAGTTCTTTGTACTACCGGTGTCCGACTTGGAGACAGCCAAGAGAGAGGCAGCACAGAGTAGATAGAAGAAGAGACGTGGATGTGAACTGGCTGCTGGCATCTTGGCACGAAGATGGGTTCAGGGAACGTAATTGAAATGAAGGTTGCTATTGACCAGCGTTGTGGTCGGTGACTTCGCACGCTTTTGTCGTTGGATTATCTTTAAGTTATTAAGATATTCCGTTGTTGGGATCTGCGTTTTCCCCTGCTTCTTTATTTGGATTCGGATTTGGGGGATTGTCAACACCAAGCAATAAACTCCACTCGGACACGTAACTTTCGCTTTCGTGCAAAAAGCGACGAAAGTGTGTTAAAACCAACTTCAATTTTAGTTTCTATAAAGTTAAGTTGCGTTTACTCGACGCATTTATATGTTTTTCACACTTGGCGCGGACTCAAGGCGCGGGCGCAGCTCCGTACGTGCTAATGGCCAAAATACAACTGGCCAAGAAAACGGTAGCGCATGCGCATGCCAAGCGAGCGGGCCACAGACAGCGAGCGATCGAGTATTGGCCATCGACAGCTCTAGAGCTCTACCGCTCCACTGCCCCAGCAGCTCCAACCGCGGGACGGGCCCCAGACGACGATGACAACTACGACTGCGTCAATGTCGGCCGCCTGAGCGTCTCTTTAAAAAGACATTTTTTCGCACACTTGGAAGGGAGCATTGCCTATCTGACAGGAGGACGATCGTATGATGAGTACACACTATATATATTTATGAATTGACTGTATTATAAGAACACTCACATAAGATTATAATCAGAGTTAACATATTTAGAGCCATAAGCATTTGTTTTTTGCAGGGCATACGAGCTTCGGTGTGTCAACTGTTTAGTATCGTATTACAACTTCAGCCGAGGCAAAAACCAGTATTTTATGCATAGTTATCTCAACAGCTTTGCCGATTTGTGGGAACTCTGTTATAATTTCTCTCAGATCATCTTTACCGCTTGCTCGGAGGCAGACGCTAGACTCTCACTTTTTACAGTACGACTCGTTTAGGCGGCGCTCAGTTTGGAAATTTATAAACTTTTAATTGAGTTGTCGCCTTAAATGGTGTTTTGATCCGACGTGTCTGCTGGGGTATTGCACTTTTCGAAATCTCTTTGTGTGCCCAAGGCGTTCAGTGCTTGCCGCAGATCTCTAACGACTTAATTGTTATGAGTCATTGACGAGAAGAGACTCTTTAACTGGACCAATCCGAAATGGATCAAGCGAAATGGCACACTTTCATTGCCCAAAGGTATTTTCAGAGCAATTGATAAGTGGCTTACACACCCAGTAAGTGTATCTTATTTGCATGGAAACTGGTTTGCGGAATGACTGCGCAGATTTTTGTCATCATTTCTTTAACCTTTTCTATGTCAACATGTTATAGAGACTAGATTTTTTAAAACTCGTTCAATATACCAGTGCGTGACCGACAGGCGGCCTCTGAAACCGGCTAACAAGCCAATGCCACTACCATGTGATTATCTCTTGAGGTACAATCGAAAATTGATTTGTGAATCTCAAAACGGCCACCCGAACAGCAGCCGAACCAGGACAATCAACATTACTTGCAGTTGGAAAAATCTGCACGTAAATCATGTGAAGTCAATTTCTCTTGCTCAATTTTCCACTTTTGGCAAATATGTCAAAAAAGCCCTGAGAGCCTCCTCTAAGTCGTGAGCAAACATTTGGTTGGAGCTGGCTCCTCTGATCCGCTGTTGCTATTGTTTGGTAGCATCTTGTGGCCTAATAATAGCATGTTAACTCATAACATGCTATCAATCACTCAAATTTCGTATCTGCTCACTGTGGCCGCGGATAATTTTTCGGCTAGAGGCAGGGCGTAGCAGACGCAAGGGGAGTCAACTAGATAATTCGCATGTGAAAAGTGGAAAATCGTTGCTTGCTCGGTCTGAGCCAGATCCCGGCGAAGCAATTCATGCATGATTCAAAAATGAAAGCAACCAAATATGATTTGTGGAGCAGAACATGGCGCCAGATTGACCGAAAAACCCAGCGGAAAATTATGAGGCATCTGATTTTTATGGTAAAGTCAAATACGTATGTCTATCTATACTAGGGTCTATTCCATACTTTCGACTAGAAAGAGCCCCCTGTTTAAATTTTAGTAAAAGGTAAAACATAGACTTTCAAACCCCTTTAATCATTTTATTTTACTCATTTGCAAATTCTCCTTTCGCTTGTTAATGCCAGAACCTCCATAGGAAGGATGTTTTTTTCAATGTTTTACCTTTTTATATTTTTGGCATTGCTTTGTTGCGTTAATTATGGACCAGGACCACTAGTGAGCATGGAACGGCCAATTAAGGAAAAGTCTATTCTGTTTGGTACTTTTCATACTTGTGATTTTTTACCTGCCCGTAAGCACAGTAAAAGGAAACATTATATTTTTGTTTTTGTTTTTTCTTAAACTCCAAAGCAACCCTTCTTCCGTGCATACTTTTTGGAAAAATAATTTTCAACTGAAATTATACTCGTGAATTTAAAAAAGTACCTGAACCCCCTTCCGTGTAAGGTTTTTTCGGGTTTCTTTAACTCTGCCAGGTCTGACCATTAGCACAGTGAAATATTTAAAAAGTATATAAATTTATTTAAGACTTTAAGGCTAATAAAAAAACAAATCATGTCTTGCGGTTGTGCAAGATTTTAGGCTGCCTTGGCCTGACTGCATGTTGTTCGTTTTTTTGTTTTTACATATCCCCTTGAACTTCTCTTGAAGCATCCTTCGTTTGCAATCATTTGGGGGTTATAATTAACCCTCTTGCATGAGCAACATGTAAAAGGCCCTTTTCTCCCATCTGCCCTCACCGTGCAAACCACTTCATGGCGTATATCTAAAAATAAAGTTATAAAAAAACAACAAGCCGGAAGAACAGAAATTAGTTTTTTCTCTTTTTGGCTGAAACTGCCGAAAAATGAAAGAATTGCAATATGCAGCCACATATTCTCTGAGGACACTTGACTTTGGGCTTCTTGTTGCCTTTTGGAGCTGCAGCCAAAAACGAGGGAGCGCCACATTGCCTGTTGACAGCTCAGCTCAGAGCAGTTCCCCTGCCTCGCCTTGCCGGCAACAGTCGTGGACGTTTTTTGTGAACTCTAGACATTTGGCGGTGCCAATTAATTAAGCGAAATAAAAGCCAAACAAGCTGTCACGGGAGTGGGCAGCGTTCATTAGTAGCTGCCGAGGGTGGCAGCGGGAGTGGGTGTGCAGGCGCAGGCTGGTGTAAGGATTGCATAGATTCCACAATTCAATTTTGAGGCCCATGCAATTTGCTCCCTTCAAACTGCTGAGCTTTAATTCGCAATTAGTGCAATTCAATCAGCGTAGCGCCGCTCTGGGGGGATGCGCTCGGGTATCTGCTCCGGCCTGCCACAGTCGTGGACGGGTTGAGGTTATCCACGACGCCTTTTACCACCTGCGGCTCGCGGTGATTACGAGCAACATGAGCATAAAAATTGCTTACGCTTTGTAGACAAAATCTGCGCCACTAGGAGGCGGGCGCCAGCCGGTACCTCGGCTCAGTGGTGTCGTTCATGGAAATCGGAGAACTGCAACTGAGACTTCATCTGCAACTGAATCTGCGTCTGCGCTTGAATCTCCGTTGTCGGCTATCGATGGGCACGTGATCCGAAGTGAAATGCAAATCTTCCGGGAAGAACACGACTTTGTGGACTCGGGAGGTCTACCTAATCGAGCGCTGTGTCACGCGCTCATCCCTGGATGAACCTGAACTCTTGTCGGCGCCTTACAACTCGTTTATGACACATGATGCAGCTGATGGAGATTGCCGCTCGCACGGCTATCGACAATCCTCTGAGGAACAGAAACTGGCGCTTAATTTAGATTAAACGACTTACTGTATACAATTTATTGGCTTAAACTTTAATTGAACAACAACAAGCCGGCGGAAGGGGCCCGAAAACCAACATTTCTAGGTGGTCAGTCCCCTGCCCAGAATGGCGAGATAGGCTTCACCGGCTATAGCTCATGTGCTGGGAGCTTCGTGGTCATTGATCACGACTCTATTACCAGAGAAAATCAGTTTTGCTACCTCTGGTCCTTGAACCATTTTGGGTGTCGGCTATAGGTGAAAGATAGCCGTCTCCTTAAGCCATGAGCGCTGCGGAGACTCGGACAGAAGTATTTTAGAATTTTTAGTTTGCATGTTCCTCAATTTGCCAAATGTGCTAACATGTGGGCTGAAAAAATGGCTTGTGTTGCCCGGATGAGTAGGAGCAAGGACAACGTGCTCCGATACCACCTGTTGAGCCTCTAGTCGGGGTCATGTCAACACTGGGGGCGCCCGACGAAGCTCTTCCTACAGCTTGTTAACTTGATGGCCACCGACTATTTAATGAGAGCACATTCATTTTCCAAAGTCATCTCCTTGGCCATATCTTACTTGAATGCGAAAAAAGGCGAACGGACAGTTGAGTTTGAGGGGCTGTAGGACTTGCATTGAAGTCTGACTCTACTAAGTATGAGAGTCAATAAGTCGATTACACTTATCCCTAGGAAACTGGGACCAACTCATTTCCATGCATACCTCTCCTATGCATTTACGTTCGGGCGTTCGCGGCAATCGCAACGCAGTCACGTCCCATATGATGACGATGAAGAGTATGGCAATCACTGGCAATGCAGGAAAACCAATCAACACAGCTACCCTGCTGGTGGGGGCTTAGATGGCTGCAGTTAGGAATAAAACAATCTATCACGTATGTAATTCCCATGAAAAATTTGCACAGGGTCCTGCACAGAAGATGATGAAGGCACAGCGGATCCAAAAACGGGAGCCGAATTGTTGAAGGTGGAATAATAACTTCGTGCAACTGAAAAGCAACATGCTTGGTTTTGAAGCGTGGCCAATCGATTCGCGAAACGCAATGCACATGACCGGAGTGCACCAGTTTTAATGTATTTCGGTCTATCCGAATGCATTAGGCCGGGTGAGTTCAGCCCTAAGTTCAGCACAATTTGCGGCGGAGCAAATAAAATGCTATCTGCACGATCTGGCCAATCGATCGATCTGTGCGTTGCTGTGGCAACACGTAGAGACCCAATTTTTAAGCATTTCGCCAGCTACTTGTTACGGGTCAGACGGGGAGCGAGCCTCATCATCAATTTCGCCCAGGCTGCTCGGTCTCATAATCCCATGTTTGTTTGCATTAGCCACCGCAGACAGGCTGCAATTATGTCGTTTGGGCTTGATGGCAACCGAGACTGTGACTGGGCCTTTGGCTTGTACTTGTGAGACTGATTCGGATTTCGTATTTTGTATTTCGGAGGGGAAATCTGCCTCCCAACCCCTGCTCCCCGTTATAGAGCGAATTCAGAAGCTGTACCTTTTCGGAGGGTTTTCACGACTGTGCTGTCTCGAGGGGACTTCAACTGGAGAGGAAAAGCATGGCGAGTCGGTGAGGGTATTCAACGTTTCATCTCGTTGTCTACCCATTGCATTCTTGATTGCTGCAGACTTTGTGGCGCATATGAATTATGGGTTCAGTTCGGCTTTAAAATCGGTAGTCGAGTCACATTCCATTGGTCTGCACTTTGGCTTTCTGACTCTACTGGGTTCTGCGCTGATTTTGACGTTCCCATTGTCGGTTAGTGGACCATGGGAAATAGTATCCTCAGCGCTGTGCCAATGTTATTGCGACGCGTGAAAACGCGTGCGAATCGCATCAGCTTCAGTGCAGTCAACGAACCGCACGCTCCACTGCCTCAACTCGGTTTTTTTTGTTTTCCACTCGGTTTTTTTTCACATTTTTCAAAATTAACACTTCGCCACACTCTGGCTTGCACTCACACTTTCCCGAAATCATAAATGCGCATAAATTATGCCAAAAACACAAGCCAACCCTGTTGCCATTCGTTTCGCGGTTTTTCTTGCCGCTTTAGATTTAATGAGTGAAAAATCATGTTAAACATTTAATGCACATGTCGGACTCACTTTTTTTCGTTTTAAGCCACCGAGTACTAACCTAGAATAAGAGTACTCTTTAATGGTTGTAATGAAAATTTTTCCCATTATTCACAAGACTGACAGGCTAGTTTATCGGTACGCAAAAATTCTAAAAAAAAAGTTTGTCGAAGTTGTAATTTGGGGAAGGAGATTCATATAATCATTATAAGAAATTCAATGACTTAAATTATAACACCCTGCCGAAGTGGAAAATATACTATTAATTGCAATAAATGTATACATATTTAGAAGTCTGTTCAATATATCAATGCTCTTTAAATTTTTGCAATATTAATAAAGCCAGATAATCACAGACAGAATAGCAGCTCCATCCAAATTCGTTTGCAGGTCTCCATGGACACACTGAAATTGAGTGCGATTACAACACCAAGAAAAAGAAGCGGCGCCAAGAGTTCCAGGACTTAACCACTGGATCCTGTCAGGGCCCGTCTAGGTTCGCAAGAGGGGAAACGCACGATGAAATCGTCTACGAAAATCATTAAACGTAACTTTGTGGCATTTGGAGAAGGCTCTCAATGCTTTTGCCTGACTGATTTGTTAATTTTGCATTTGTATCGAATTTAAATAAAATTCCCTTCGTCGCCAGAAAAAGTTTGGATTTTCACGAATGAGTCTGCAATTTACTTTCGTGTCTATGTTTTTTTCTATCATTGCAAATAATTTGTAATGAATTGACAAAAATCTACTGGGAACACAGCAGGCATTACCCAGCTACACCTCCATCCATACATATATAATACGCTTTTAATGAGAAGTACAGGATTCGGTTTGGGCTCTGGGCGAGAAAGTCCTTGGGGCGTAGGCAAAAGCACTGTCCGCGAGCTGTCAATTAAATTAAACGCTGCGTTTCGGTCGAGTTCGAGACTTTGCTTAATTTCGATTACGCATCTTCTTTTTCGTACGTCGCCTGGGGTCCCCGGATTTGGCAGAGTCATGCCATGACATTACTTGATTACCGGTGACACGCACTCGATCACTCGAGCGAAGAGACTGGTATTAAATTGGTGGTTCGGACCAAGTTTAATTACTTATTTACATGCAGCGAGCATCTGTGCGCCGTTTCATGTGTGAAGTTGGAGCCGGAGTGTGGGCTGCTTTTAGGCGGCCTTTAAAGTTCCAAACTGATTGATAGAAAGGCAAATAAAAATCGTATATTTAAAGCAGCCTTGAAATTCCTTCCAGCTTGGCTATTCATGACTCATAACTTTGGCACAATAAAAAATCGAGTAAGGAGCCCAACAACAACAAATGGAACTTCTGTGCGCCAGAAGGAGCCTCATGCACGCGCCCGCTGGAATTCGAAGTTAGCTCCGAACACAAAAGTGAAAATTATCGCCAGACGGAGGAGGCGATGGCAGATGAAAGTACACTCAAGCAGTCTCGCTGCCTCTAGTGTTTGCGTGGCTTATTCAACTTTGCCCAGTGCAAAATGGAACGAAAAGAATCGCTGAAACAAGTGTCTATGTGAGACTCGGACGGGCGTAGGCTGGGCGCCCTCCTTGCCGTCTACGAATCCCAAAAATGTGCACAGACTCCGCTTATCCGCTTCCGCCCGCTTATCCACGACGGGATCCAGCCGACCTGAGCTTCAGCGACGATGTCTGGCAAGGCGATTTAGCAAATTAAAAGGTTTTTAATGCATGGAGTGCTCTCTTACTTATTTCATAATTTGATGCCAACTGTGCCATGCAAATGCATTACGGCTGAGTCCACAGGACGAGCCTGGAATCTGTGAATCCAGAAGGCAGAACACAGGATCCAGTATCCGCCTGTGCTCCAGTCGGCTGTCTTTTACTTTTATTATAAACTTGTACATTTTATTCTTACGGAAGGGTTTCTCATTGACTTTCTGTAGGCCCTGTGCAATTTCCTCTTGACTATTGCAGACGCTGGAGAAAAATATACACAGGATGCGAGAAACTCGTTTTTAATTGCAAAATAAATCGAAATGAAGAACATATATTTTTCTGGCAGAAAAAATCATTTAAAAAAAAGTAAATTCGAACTGCTGTCATAATAAAACATTAATTTACCTAATAAATAAACACTTACGCAGGAAGTTTACTTCCGATTAACCGCCGCATCCCCTCAACCCACACCTGCCGGCGCCAATCTAAATGAAGTAATCTATTCAAACCCTCTTAAAAAGCCACCGCAAATTACACACTTGACTGCGACAGCTACACACGTTCGGCACATCGACACATTGCGAAATCGGAAAACTCGGTGGTGGGAGGTGGAAAATGGGAAATGGAAAGCGAAACCTTATTTTGCAGGCGCGCACACAAGAACAACTGTCACGTGTCCCGTTGAGTGCTTTGTTCTGGAAAATTTCGCCAGTCGGAAAATTCGCAAACGAGTGGTGGGAGCGCTTACATCCTCCCCCTGCTGCTCTCCTCTCATTCCTTTGACAGCCAATTTCCCAAATTCTGGGCTATTGGGTTTTGTACTTTTGCGGGTTGCTGAGGTAATGGAGATCTGGGCTTATGAATGTTCAATTGCTTTGTGCAAAAAACCGAAGGCATTTAAATACGCAACGCGAACGCAATAAATGACAGTTGAATTTTTGATAAATGTCAGCGCGTGTGCTTTGTGCGAAAAACAGCACGAAAGGAAGGGCATTTTAAGGGGGAGTGTGTTGGACTGCAGCACAGCTTTTATGGCTCTGCAGAAAAGTTGTCCCGACATTGCCCGGGGCTATTTTCCGTGACTTAAGGGCGCCACTTTCAACAAATTAAGCCAATTTAACGACTATGGTGGCAGGGGCGGCTTATTTCGAAGCATTTAATATGTGCGATGGGAAAAACAGCCATGAAAACACGTTTATCAATACATATGCATGAATAAATAAGTAGAGAGCACAAACTATTTCATACTTCACAAATAAATTCTCGACATAATTTCCTGTTATTTCTTTTCAATCCTTTTCAGGCAGACCTAACGAACTAAATGGAAACGACAAACTTGGGCGGCCACAAGAAACGCACGCTGGACAGGGCCAGTGTCCAGTGGCCGGGATAAGAAACTTCAAGAACAACTAAAAATTCCTGAGCAAGCAAATAATAATAATTTTGTGTACAATCCTTGGACTCGGTCGCTCTCACCCCTCTCCGCACAACTGGCCGGGAGAGAGGTCAGACTGCGCCTTTGTTTATGACGCAGTAATATTGAAATCAGGATAATTGTGCAAAAGGATGTGAAGAAAAAACCGCAAATACTTTGGGTCCGGCGCTAGAGCCAAGCACCAGCCCCAAGTAGTCATTCATTCCGTAACGAAGATATCTCGAGAGCAATTTCAGTGCGACAAAAACTGAAAACTGGGCGAGGAAGGCGGGCAGCGGACGACGGAGGCTGGGGCTGAAGTGGAGTGAAAACTCTACCATGCAGAAAGTGGTCAACATTTTTGCCACTGCCATGGGCAAGAATAAAAGACGTCGCCCAACAAATGCAATCCGAGTGCAGCAAAAAGGTAGCAATCATGGTGCCGAGTAGTCGTCGAATAATAATAACCTCCATCCTAGTTTCTGTTGTATGCTGCTTAGCAGTGGCTGTGGCAGGGGTGGCGGCAGCGCTGTGGCGCTCTCGGTAATAAACCATAAGACATTCTCCGTGGCATATTCTCGTAAATGTGGCAGTGAAAGGCCAAATTAAAATGAGCAGTCAGCTCGGAAATATCCTGTTAAACCGAGCTGTGTCGCCTCCCCGACCATAAGAATATATGGATTTGGGCTTGGGAAAGGTTGAACATTAAAAGCTGATCTTCAGCTTTATGCATTTTCCACTCATTTTTATTTGTAGTTAAAGAACTCAATCAATATAAAAATATTTTAGTGAATCCTTTAAGAAGTTTGATACTTCGTTTTTGTGTGCATGTTGCGGGCACGCAATGAGGAGCACCTTGGGTCAAAAGGGCCTTCGCCTGCCTAAGCAACCCTAAAATTGAAAATTCTAACCCAAAAAATAACCTTAAATTAGCATTCACAAAGCTCCTGTATATTAGAGCCGCTGTCGCCATCTCATCGTGGCCGTCAAGCGCATCTCAAAGGACGTTCTTTCATAATTAATTCTCACACAGAAAAATGTTCAAAGATATTTTTGCACTTTTGCACAACCACCCTTACCACCAGCCAAGCCGGCTGCCACCTGCTGCCTCCTGCCACTAGCCGCAGCTCCGAGCCTTTCAAAACACAGGGCTTGTGTGGCTACGTCAAAAGCAGCGACAGCCCAAAACAAAGCAAAATGCTAAATGCGGTAAAAAATCAAAAATGTAAAAATCAAGAGGCAAAGCGCGCAAAATAAAACATGTTTACCTCTACAATTTGACTGCTACTTTTTCCATGCGGGCGGTTGGATATGCAAATTTCCTTTTGTGCCGTTAAGAGTATTTCGGGACCTATACCCCATCTCGCGGTGCTTTAGTTCCTCCGCAGCACTGTCTCGGCGTCGGCTGCTATGATTTATACACTCACGGCGTGCGCGTATTTATCAAACTCTAATTAATCGGTGATAAACCGATCAAGACGCTAAATGCTGCACTACACGAAGCCGCCGAGGCACCGAGCAGACGGAGACTCTGGCGAACTCTCCCAACGGATCTGCACTTTGCGCCTGCAAACGGGTTTGTGTGGTGGGGAACACCTCCTGCCAAAACTCGACTCCGATTGCCTTTTATGTTTCTGGTTTCTGTTTCGCAGAGCACCGATTACCATGTGATTTCCACCTCCCCCAGCCACTCCACCGACATCAATAGCCACATCTCCATCTCCAGGCCCCTTGCCGCGCGGAGGAGTTCAGGAGTACGAGTACGAGTACGAGTATTTGCTGAAGCAATTTGCTTTCCTGAATCTCTGGCCTGACCAAGGCGACTGCGATGCAATCAATATATGCTCGTGTCCAGCAAATAATAGACTTCAAACTGGCATTTTAAGCGTTTTTTCGCAGCCAACGTCTATGTACAGAGTTAGTGCGAGTGAGCCTACAAGGAGTCGGCCCAGCGTTTTGGGGATTCGATAATTTCCTTCCTCTCTCGGTGGGCAGAAGACTTTTCTTCCAAATGCTCACATAGTTAGATTTAAAAATAGTTGGCTTTGCGCCGAGCAAACAGGGGCCTCTATCGCGGCCAGTTAGCTCCTTCTGCACCGGCCCAGAAAACCATTCAGCTCTAGGCCCGGAGCATCCTGTATATGTCATAGCAATGAACTCTAATCCACTTTAGCAAATCAATTTATTAGCCACGTATGACTTATGTGTTTTTAAATGTGCGCTTGCATGTGTTGTCTGGCTTGAAGTTGGGCTTAGAGGTGGTGGCTTTCCTACAAACTGAGGAGGTGCAAGAAATTTATGTTAACATGGTCTGCGTAGCGCCCTCTGGTATGTAATTTGGCGTTGTTTAGGTATCACGATTACGATTCCACTTCAACTGGACCTTTGCGCTGGTTGTGGCTCGCTGTTTGGGTCGGCGCAAATAGGCCGTAAAATACGAGCCCTCGTATATGTGAGTCTAGCCTGAGTGTAAGCCATGATTATCTCCGCTTTAAATGATATGTGCGAGGAAATTGAGTTCCGGAGCAGGCCATTTAGCGTCAATAGCGAGCATGTGAATTAGCCGGTGGGAGTGGTGTGTGCTCGGGCCTGGAATCGCATTTATTTATAGTAAGTCACTATAATTGCGAGCAGCTAGGCGGCCCCTGTGTCATCGCCCAATGCCAAAGTCAACAAACGGGACAAAGTTCCAAATATCAATTACCCTGTGCAAGACGGCACTCGTTGCCAAAAAAAAAAAGAGGAGAAAATGGGGAAGTGTTTAGTTTTTGTGGTGCAACTTTTTGGGAAACTCCACCATCTGCGGACCCGCACATAAACGTTGAGTATAAATTGAAAAAGCCATTTTGCTGCCAATTTAGCAAACACTTAAACCAATTTTGCACTTCAATCCACCGACGCACACAAAAAGTGTACCCAGTCTCACACTCCGCCGCTCGCTGGCTCTCTAGCTGAAGCCACACATTTGCACATCCCGGATCCTTGCCTGCATCGACGTCGACTTTGACGCGGCACCAAGGACGACCCGAAAGTCAGTGGCCCTGTCTGCAGGACGGAGTGTGTAGGAAGCATCCAAAACGTTGCCAACAAAGTGTGAAAATGTCAAGTCGTAAAGTGTGCACTGTCCAGGAGCTCGAAGGGGGTCGGTACGGCTGAAGTCTGTAAAGTGGAGTACTTGCTTGGACGTGGGTAGTCGCTACTCCCTTATCTGCGAAGGCAGTTTTAATTTAATACTCCACTTTGGGTCTGGTAGGAGTATCATCGCATCCACTGAGAGAACCCTAAGCTGGTTAAGCGAAGAAGAGCAAGTGAGCAAGTAAGCTAGTAAGAATTTTAGGTTTCCTATAAACTAGTGACCTCTGGGTGTGCGATCAAAGCTGTCAATGATTCAAGAACCAAACAAAAAATGTCCTGTATTTGCGAATTCCATACGCCAGGTGTGGACAGCACCAAAATCGTTACGCCAGCCAACGACGACTCTTCAACAACAGTCTCCCCAAAAGAGTGAGCATTCAATTGATTACCATGGCGACGCTACCACCCGGCCTTTTTTCAGTGCTGATCCAGAAGAGTTAACAGAGCCGAGTGTCGAAAACTCTGCAGTGTCGGCCTCCGAATTAGCCGACTGTCGTGCCGAGAACTGGCTCCTAAGGAAGAAGCTGCGCGAGTACGAGGTCACCATTGAGAACTTGGAACAGCTGGTGTCCACCTTAGTTGAGAAGCAGCACCACATCTTGAGCGAAATGTTTAACCTGCGAACGCAAAACCACGAACTTCAGTCGGAGTGTCACCTCCAGCGCGAGTATCACTCGATGGAGAGGAACAGCTTGCTGAGGCAACTGAACGATGCGCAGATTTTGTGCCAGAACCGAGCTGCGACCTTGGTAAGTTTGTCAAGGCCATCAGGGCATTGTAAATGTAGTAGAAGTCCCTCACACAGGAAAGGCGTTCGAATAATAGAGAGTCTCCCATCAACTCGGGCTCGTCGTTCGTAGCCAGCTCTGACAACGAGGATCAGGGCGAGTACGGCAGCGACAGCAACGACGAGCGGGAGTCGAATTGTGAGGAGGAAAACGAGAACGTCTCGGCAGACAGTTTAGCACCGAGTTCCGAATGCAGCTCACCCATCCCGACGTGCTCAGAATCGGAGGACACGGACCTGGAAGATGATCAGTCTGGGGAAGATAGCAGCAGTAGTAACAGCGAGACAGACTGACTGGCCATAAGAATACTCCTCCTTGTAATTAAAGTTTCTGTTTACTTAAATAAAATTTAAGAGTTTGCTTCTTTAAGGTTGTGTGCATTCGCCCCGGGGAATCTATGGACTCACATTTAACGCATTAAGTAATCAAAACAAAAACGTGACAATCGCACAAAACAAACCAAACAATAAATTTGACATAACGTGACGGTAGTAGACTGTCAAACAGACAGTGAGTACAAAGAATAAACGCCGCAAATGAGAAAAATGGATAAAACCTGTACAAAGTATTTGCATATCAAAACGCTAAAGGATGTGGAGGAACCCCTTGCAGAAGGGCTCTCCAGAAATGATTGAATGGCTGGTAAATAAAGGGCCGGCCGGAGGGGGGCAAGTATTTAAATCACTCGCAAAAACGTGTTAAGTGTTTATCTATCGAACAAGTTGAAGGCAAAAAGAGTAAGTAGAAGCCGCAGCTTTTGGCTGAACTGTGCCTGGTTCGGGACTCTGCCCCGGGCCAAGTGGTAAGATGAGCGGAATGTGTGCTGCTCGCTTGTGTGCTGCTGGGTGTCGGGCAATTTATCAAGCCGGAAAGTTTTTAGCACAAATGAGTCGTGGCAAGGCAAGCAAAGGTCCCGGTCCAACTCCCAGCCGCCCGTTTGCCACCAGGATTAATGAGTCTCGTGTCCTCGTGCTGCTGGCCGTCCTATTCTTCATCCTCGACACCCGCCTCGCAACACGTACCAATAATCCATCATCGGTCCTCCCCAAGTGGCAACTTGTGGAAGCTTTTCGGATGCTCCACAGATCGCTTATCGGGATCGGGATGTTGGGGATGTGTGCAAAGCTCCTGGCTATCATATATGGATATTGATAGCAGGAGATACTCTTGTGTCATAAATGGCAGGCTCATTGGCTTGGTCATTTCAGGCCAAGATTCTTAACTTTTTGCCCTGGCACCGGCAGACAAAGGGGAATATAACAATGCACGCTGCTCTGCAGGTCAACAGTGTAGCCGCCGTTCCACGGAAATTATTAATGGCCAGCAGCCGCGACTCTATGCATATCGAGTCAGGAACAGTTTGCAATATCATTTATCAGCTGGGAACTTTGTTCAAGAACTTGTTGCGCACAAAAAAGATTTTCGTGTACACGTGAGTATCGCCGCGGATGCCACTTCTGCCTCGAACCACCGACCTACAGAGCTACCGAGGACTACCGCGGCACAAATGGCTGGGATAAGAGATGTGAAACCGAACATGGCTTGAAAGGAAAGCGCGCGCTTATGACTTAAATATATTAATACGCGATGCCAACGTGGCAGCCTAAACGCTATGCAAATCGCATTGTGAAAGGTGAGGTGGCCTGATACTGCAACACCCTGGCCCTTGCCCGAATGGTCCTTCACAGCGCCTCCTCATCAGCAACGGTTTCAGCACCACCGAAACCCGCAACAAGTAGCACCATTGCATGTGACTGGGCAATGAGAATGTGCAGGAGAGATGCTTGCGGACAAGATTAATGGATATATATTTGGGGCTACATTTGAGATAGCGGAGGCCTTGTTCAGAACGGACATATGACACCCGAGTGCTGCTAAGTGGTCGTCAGCTTGACTTTGTAAATGACTAATATGCAAGTCTGTGGTACGAGACCAATGGCAAATACAAGTCATGCGCAAACCCCCTGTGGCAATAAACGATAAAAATAGCGTTTTTTCTGGATCAACGCCTACCTATTTACTCAACCGTGCAAGTACACAAAACATTCGCAGAAGCAGAAAAACTGCAAAAACGTATTCGCGTGTTCTAAGCAATTTCAAACCAATAATCGTTGGGTGTCTTTTAAATTAAGTAACCAGAGCCATGCAAGCCAAATATTAAGCCATATTGACATGCCTGTCGATACGACGATGTGTGTGATGGGAAAGAGGCAAGGACTTTATTGTTATTCTTTTCATTTGACTAATCTAAAATTAAAATCATTCGCCGCTACTGTGGCAGAACGATAAAAGAACGAATGAATGATACATGGCGATTGATAAACGTTGTGTAAGCTCGTGAAACATACAACATAGAATTGAAGGTGAGCAGGAGTATCCACTCGTTTTTCTCCTCTAATGAGAATGACAAACTATCGGAGCACGACAAAAATAATTAAACAATTGGAGGAAGACCTGTGATCGCTTCGCTCTACGTGTGTTTATATATCTGCATGTCCTCGGGCAGGGAGGTTTTCTACCCTAATAAACAGTTTGATTTTAATCAATGAACCGCAAAGTCAAATACATGAAAATTCCATCCAATGAAGGCGGACAGGCAGACAACAGTTTGTTCTCTCTTAATTGTAAACCTTTTTCGTGTATACTACGCGGCTCATTAAATAGCTTTTGTATTTGTTTAGACACGGCAACTATGCAAACAGCTTTCAGCTGCAACTTTCTCCAGGGGTTAAAGGCTGAAAAGGATAGCATTCCTTTTAGAAGTATATGTACAAACGTATATTTGTCCCACAGGGTTTCTCATGCATATTTATGCCACTTAATTTTTTCGTTACGCGAATGAATGGAATCGAAGAGTATTTATTTCAACGACTGTTTATGTATGTATAGCGTTAAGTTTGATTGTGTTCTAAGAGGCCGAACCCCATTTTTGGGCGTAATTAAAGGACCCCATGCCCCGTGGATTCCAGACAGTCGGCTTACCCTTGTGACCCATGCATATTTATGAGTATGGATTTAATAAACATTTGTATTTATTTGTCTGATTATAGTCAGACAGACCTAGCTTCGTAGAATGAAATTCTTTTTGTCTTTGATGGTTTTGTTTTGTTGCTACACCACGGATCATTTAAACACAACCAATAGCCAAGCAGCAACCACCAGCTCCTCGTAATTTAGTTTTGCAATGAAGCTTGCATGTTGGCGCTTAGCAAAAAAGTCTTCTGACAGTAAAAACCCAACAGTAGATTATTATATTTGAATTCCCCACATTTTACTTAAAAGAAGTCAGTCTGATCGACGGATCACAGCCATATAGGAGCCAAAACACATGCTCCCCCTCAAGCTGCAATTTGGCCTCTGACAAGGTCCACGGACTGCAGTATTTTTAACAAGACGAACGTACGATAAAAGCGACTATTGAATCATACTAATTTTAGCGAGGGAAACCATTTTCTAAATTAAGGAAAATAATAGAGCACACAGCCAGGTGAATGGGAGTCGTGGAAAGTGCAACATGTGTTGCACCTAGAGTACCGCTACGATTACGATCGTTATCACCAAATCAGCGGCAGGGGTTAATAGAGCTGTATTCAACCAGTCGTGAAGGCGACTCCGGCTAACGATCACGTGGCTCAAAGCCAGCGAGGCGGCAGCACACATGGCCCCCATGTTGGCCTCGCTGCCTCCAGCTGCCAAAGATCGGGCGCTGGTGCAGCTCTGGCGGAGTTGGCCACATTATTTGCAGATCTCGCACCTCGGCTACCAGCGCGGCTAGCAAACGGAGAACGAACATGCGATCGGACAACCCGCCTGCCACGATGCCCCCATCAGCAGCTCGCACTTGACCACACTTATCCATCTTCTTGGCAAAATGTTGTGATAAAGCCAGCGATCCTCCAGCGAAATCGCCGTTTGATCGCCGAACCGATTCCCCTGCCGCACTTCGATTATGCTTAAGTAGACAGCCAGCTACTTAACCCCCAGCTAAAGCGGTTGACTTTGACGATCAGCTCTGGCTAGCAGAGGGAGGAAGAGGCGACGGCGACTCTGGGCACAGCGGATTATCTTGTTTTGGCAGGGCGTCATTTTTTAGTAAATTACTTTAATAGTATAAACATAATCATTTGTATTGCGGCTGCTGCTCGGCACGGCTGGCAAGTACATGGCGCACTCAGGTGCAGGCCATGGACGCTCGCTCGTGCCTCGATTCTAGTAGTAATTTCATTCTAGTTACCAAGCTGTGATCGGTCGAATCACAGTTATCTGGGTAACAGTGAAAAATTGAAAATTGTATATGTGCGAAGAATGGGCCTTGGCTGCATCCAACTACATAGATCATCATATTTGATGGCAGGCGAGATATCGACCCATTCCCTGTGAGGCGCAAGGCAGAATAAAGGCCTAACGAAAATGTGCTCTCAACTTATATTAATCTGTCCTGGCTATTCGGTGTGGAGATCAAAAGGTGAACTCAATTACGATCCACAAATTCGAGAACTCAAAACGCAGCTGTCAATGTGTTCGCCCTTTCAGAAAAAAGGTGTCCCCTGGCAGGGACCTCATTTAAATTTTTAATCAAACTTATTTGCATATGTGTGGATCGCTTACCTGAGCATACAATATCGGCAGACAAAGATCGCTGGGGATCGCCCTAAAAGGGATTAATTCAAACAGCTGGATGCTGCGTCGGTACGGCCCCGTAAAGGGTTGATGATACTCCTTCTCCTGCCACTTTATCCTCGTTCCACGTAAAATGTTGTTTTCCTAGCAAATAAAAAATGCACGAAAATTTGAATAAAACAGCAAGTAAAATGTTGCATGAAAGGGAGGAGAAACGACCAAGAGTAAAGCGCGAAAACCACGAAAATTTTTGCATAATTTATTGAAATTTCGTGGCACAGACAAAGGAGTCGGAGCGGGACCAGAACCACGAGCCGAGCACCCGAGTCCGAGTCCGAAATTGCATGAAATGTGTTTCTATTTTCCTGCGGCAGCGTCGAGCTCCTCGCTGCATTATCCTTTTTGGGTTGTGTGCATTTATTTTTCATTTGCATGAATTTTTCATTGTTTTCCCAGACACGAAAGGAGCTGCCGCTAGGATGCACTTAACGCTCCATGGGATCAAGGACAAACACGCGATATTTGTCAGTGGGAAATCAGCTTGAAAATCGAGCCAAGTCAAGTCGAGTTTTCTGTAGACACCGTCTAGCATATAGACATTTATCCTCTTGATAAACTTTCCAGAAGAGCAAGTAAATATTTTTCGTTTTAATGCAGCAAAATCTATAACATTTCTCAGTTGGCCCCGGTGTCCTACCACGGAGAAATACAAACAGATTTTCACGCAATTTGTTGTCTAAAGAGAGGTTACAGCTTGGATACTCAGTGAAGATGGAGCTTATACTAACAAGGCAATGAAATAAATGGAAAAAACTTTTATAATATGTTTGAAGAATTTAATAACGTTAACGGAGTTATCTTCTAAGAATACTAGTCGAATTTGCATTGCAAGATATTATTTATATGTCGTCCACAATTAAGGTTATTGGTCTTGGTTATGATCGATTTCATTGGAGTTAACTTCCCATATCTGGTATGCCTTAATGTAAATGGGAAAAATCTTTTTATAAAATACATTCTAGTAAATAAGTTAGTTAGCACTGCCCGATACAGTCTAAACTAATAAATTGTAATAAAATGAAGCCTTTTCTACGCAATCAGCCATTTTCCAAGAATCGATCCGGGGGTGAAGCACCTTAGATTTAATCGAAAGTTAAATCCTTTACACGAGTATGTCCATATCCTAACAACAACAATGGAAACGCATGCTAACCCCACTCCCATCCCCCATTGCATTTGTCTAGGAGAGGGTGGCAGCGTGGGTTGGTTGGTGGTGGCACCACCATCGCGGTATCTTCGGCGTCGGTGGTTGCTAAATGCAATTTATCATAAAAAGCAAAAAAGATAGAAGCTTGAAATTGAAGCAGACGACCCCTTCAAGGGTGGAGTAAGAGTCAAAGTTCGCTGGGAATAGGAATATAGTAGAGCTGGAAGGGCGAGGGTAAACATGGCACACACACCCACACCCGGGCACACACAGCTCATCTAATAAGACGCATTTAGCGTCTGTCAGTCTCGAGTGTGGAACGGAGGGCAAGCAGCCGAGGAAAAAGCAAATAGGAAAAAGTTATGGAGCTGTAATAAATTGGATTAGTTCGAGAAGCGACGCCATTTTGTCTTCCACGTTGAAATTTATAAGCACACATATAAAACGGCGCAAGTGGGGAAAGCGAACTTAACTACACACTTTGCAGGCCGCACGCTGCTTTTCATTTGGAAGGGATTAGCGAGGCTTCGGGGGGTCCAAGAGGGAAAGTCTCAGCAGCACCGGGGCAGGGGAGGCCTGAAGAGCGCCACTTTCACTAAGGGACGGACCCAAGCACCACCGTCTCTATCTGGCTGTAGGCTACGTGCCAAATCAAAATCAGATTCCATTATGGGTTTCGCTCAACTCGCTCGAATTGCACTCGAATTTGCATATGAAAGCGATTCATTTTTTCCTCTTTGTCGTCCTGCCTAATATTTGGCACCTTTCTGCCTTTGTTCGCTAAATGATTCAATCCAATGTTCGCTTTCAAATTGTCTGTTATGTGAGGCCCGCTTCCCCTGCCATCGTTCTGCCACAGCATCCTGCATCAGCTTCCCGATTTTCCCGCTTCATCAATTGGTTTCATATATGCAAATTTTCAAAACTCTCCTGTATCCTCGATTCTACGTACCCCGTCGCATTTTCTTTTTTATTACGGGATGCAGCTGCCTCTTTCTGAGATGCTGTTTTGGGTTTGGTATTTGAGCTATTCATTTCGCCGTCGGTATTCAACTGAGCTGTTGGTTTCTAGGATTTTGCTTGGATAATTGGATAACTTTAAAAGAAAACTGACCCGGGGCGTCACTCAGGGTAAAAAAATAACTTGAAAAGCGTTAATCGAAGTACGATATGTGTTTTCGTTGCTTTGAGTTTTCAAAAGTGTGTTGATAAATGTAGAATTTGACAAAAGCATGATCAGCGTGGGAAGTTTAGAGGCTCTAAGCTGAAAATAATTTTTATTTTTAAAATTGTCTTCTCTTGTGCACATTTGTATCAAAAGAGCCCCACCAAAACTATTCGTATTCTTATTATTTTAGGCAAATAATTCTGGCTCCATGCGTTTCTTAGCGCTCTCAAATTAAATTTTTAATTCACTTCAGTCAATGCAAACAGAAACCCCTTGTGACAGCTATATTACTCATCCCCCGGCATGCTCCTTTCCGCTGGCTGTTAATTTATTTAACTACCGAGCTTCTAAGCCCGCGTTTACCCCACATATCAAAGCTTCGTTTGCCATCAAATGGATTTCATTTTGAAATCCAATAACTGCCAAAAGGAAACATTTTCTAGCCAGCCGGGACAACCCTTTTAGTCGCTATCTACTTCTGCGGGGGAAGCGGGGTACGCGTATATATCGTAAACTGAAACATTCTCGCAGTACATAATGTACCGGGCTGTGCGTGTGTGTGTGTATAAGTACCCGTATACAGAAACGGCACACCAGAGCACGTAGCAGTGAATTTCGCACTTTACGCAATTTTTCCCCGCCAGCGCGAAAAGGGTTGAAAGTGCGTATGGACATGGCAGGACAAACACCCCGGCAACGCACACACACACACGCACACACTCCGCGGCGTTGCCAGATTGTCATCGCTGGCATTTCGCCCTCATTGCTCCAAGCATCATCGTCCTCTCATTCCGAAAACCCTTTCCTTGACAGACGCTGTCCCGCGTCGGCGGCCATTATTATTTTCTTTCCAGCTCTTTCACTGGCCTCGGACCCGCCGCCCACCACCACCTCGCTGCTCCACCCCCCGGGGTCCTGTGCTCCCCGCCGCCTTCTTCGACGTTATTGTAATTTTCTTAAAAATATTTTGGCAGTAAACTTTCTAGATTTAAGCCCTTCCCGGCGAGCTTTCCTCGCTGCCTCAGCCCCCGCCGTCCTTTCAAGCCATTCCCGAGGTTTTGCGGTTTGCACGGCTTTACGGCGGCTCCCAGTGAACTCTTCCACAGCCCCAATTCCCTCCTACGCTACAGCCTGTTTTGCCACAGCTTCGCCCATCAACGGCAACCAGGGAACTGGCGTTTTAATCTCATTTTATGAAATGAAAATTTTTCAATTTTTCGACAAGAGATAAACTTTTTCTACTTGAATGCGTAATTACTCGGCTTTCGAATGAAATGCTGTGAATTTCCGCCGAGTTCTCTGCTGACTTTTGTTGGTCACCATCGCCGCTGGTGATGCGATGGTTGCGCTGCCACAGCTGTGCTGCGGTGAGCGATGCCGCTGCCGCGGTGCTGTATCCGTTGGCTTTGATTTCCATAATGGCGGACGATAGAGGCATAACTGTTATTAAGATTATTAAAACGTGCTGGGGAGACGGAGACTTATGATGTGGTCAGCTGAGTCGCTCATAATATGCCGTGGTGGAAAGGGTGATCCGGGATGTGCGGCGAACCCTAGGCGAAGGATAGTTTAAATTCAAATCGACTTTGAAATATAAAATATTCCTTGGCCCATTTGAACAATAATAACTTTTAAATGTTATTGTAACAAAGAAGGATCTTGCAGAAGACAATATTGAAGGTTCTTGCAAGTAAGCACGCAAATAAACAAAGAACATTTTACGTCATGGAAAAATAGTGAGGGAACTGGACAGCATATAAAATACAGGAAGTCTTTAAAATTTGCTTATTTATTTGGGTAAAGAATTAAAAAATAACCAACTAACTACATGCCTATTGCTGATGAATCTATGAATGAAATATTGAGTTCCAAAGGAATAACGTACCCAGCTTTTCATAAGAAAGATTTTGCCGCACGTAAAGTCAAAGCCCCAGAAGCAAAGGCAAAAGCAAAAGAAAAATGTAAACAAAACGGAAAACAGAAAATGTCTGAAGATGGTAAAAAACTTTTTCCTAACTTTGTTTTTGCTTAATGAGCAAATACACATACATACACACACGCTATGCCCAAGAAGGCATTAAAAAATGCGTTAAGGGCGCGTTGCCAAGGGCCCAGAGAACAAATATTAATTCTTGGCATAAGCGGCCCACACACACACGCACAAAACTCACAGACACATGTCCTTAAAAAAGCCTAGGATATTTAAAAATGTTTCGGATTCTGGGGAGGCGCAAGGACTCCACATACACTAGCTGCGGGGGTTGATTCTTGTGGTACCCTGTACAGGGCTGATAGGGTCGAGTTGATTAACCATACATTATGATTAAGAAACAATATTGTTTTCAATAAATTGATAAATAGCTTACAATTTACTAAGTGTAATATTACCCAAAAAGAAATTAAATACATAAATAAATATAATAAAAAAAATTAACAAGTGCCTAATAAAAATATTTTGTTACTATTAAGTCACACCCAGAATGTCAGTAATTAGTAAGCTAAGAGGATATGCAATGATTCGGTTCTTTATCATGTTTTTCTCCCAAAAAATGTACCGGACAAACGCTGAAAAATTAAGATTGGGACTGTCTTGATGCCGCACATGTCGCTTTGGGTGTTGCCTCCCATCGCTTACTACCACAACGCCATCAATCCCTCCGCACGGCAACCTGTATCCACCCACGCACACTCTGGATTCGACGTAAATTATTTAGACTCATTTAATGTGCCGCTGAGAAGCATCGCTTTTTTACGATTTTCAATTTTTATTTTGCCGTTCCTTGCCACCCTTCGAATGCGTTTTTGTTCTCTTCGGGTACATTTAGTTTGGGGTATTTTTCTGCGTAAAAGCAAAGAAATTTCGGTGGAAAATTAAAATAATGTGTCCCCTGTCGCCGCCAGACGCGACTGGCGGACTTGAATCTGATGTGGGGCGCTGGACCAGCTGGTTTTATTACTCTCTGCAGCAAGGCGATAATCTTCCCTTATGGGACAAAAAACTCAGACAATGAGTGCCTTCGAAAATTAACGCATCTTCAGGGCCATAGCTGATAGTACTGAGCACTGTGACCGATCTCTGAAGCCAATCCAAACAACGGTCAAGCTGAAAAGGCTCACAAGACCCGCGGACCCTACCACCAATTCAAAGCTAATTACTGCCACTTGAATTGATAATGCGATTGGTGTCATGTTTGCCTTGTCACTCAACCCCCTAATAACACGCTCGTTAATTCGTGTTCACACTGACCACTGGCGATTGGACGAGGGCAGGAGGGGTAAAACAGGAAGTGACTTGGTCGGCCCTGAGCGAAGCGGTCAGTCGGGTCAACTGGTTTCTAGCTGACCCGCTGACTCCTGAAGTGTTTATCCTGCAGTACAGCGATTGTTTGACTTTTGCTTTGGGCAGTGCATAAATTAGCATTAGCATTATGCAAACAGGGAACCACACAGGGGGATTTTATAGCGGTCATTGGGCAATTAGCATTGTAATTGATGGGCTTATGGTGTTCATTCCAGAGGCACGATACAACTTGATATACCGAAAGGGGAAAGACAAATCCTGTACAACAAAAACAAAAACGAAACGAGTTGTAGTAGTCTCCACCTGTATTAGTACTTGATCTTGTCTTCAAGTATAATAGGCCCCGACAATACATAGTTTGAAGATTTTTTTTTCAAGTATCCAAGTGTGTGGGTCTCTTGCCGGAAATAAAATTTCTACAACATTTTAGCAGGAAGGTCCGCAGCTACTGCAGCAGCCGCCTCCACAGCAAGGTCCGCAGGGTCCACTATAGAAACCACACCGCGGTCCAAAGCATCGACCACTGAAGCAAGGACTGCAGCAGGGGTAATAGCAGGTTCCACAACAAGGTCCGCAACACATGACTAAATGTTTTATATAACAATATGAAAATTGATTTATTTTATTTTATTTCCTTTTTTTTGAGGATACTCACTGAACAACGAAAATTCAAAGAACTTGAACACCTAACAAGATATTTTTAATGCTGTCGGGTTTACTGCCGGTGTAAGACTGAATTATAACCGAAGGTGCTAGTCGTACACACATTTGACAGGTGACAGAAAACAGATCAAGGCTGACTAGAAGCCAAATTTGTTTTGTATTTATTATACATATTTTTGTAAATGTTCAACACAGAGGAGACACCTAAAGTGCTTTTCTTTTCGCTTTAACCCCTAATTTTCTCCTAGTTTTTATGCGCTTATAAAATTCATATGAAAATACACTTTACGCGTAGGGCAGAAGCAAAATAACGCATAAATTACTTATATACATACATATCTACTTATAAATGTACCTTAAAAACTGCTTTAGTTCCGCAATTTGAAGTTTCATATAAACATATTAAAAAAATATACATATACATATGTATGTGCAATGAGTTGGTTTCTGATAATACAATGTGCTAATGCACGCATTGGCGTTTGTACATCAACGAAATGCGCAGTAAGAATCAATGCAAAACGTTTTCAAGCCACGCTTTGCAGAAAATTTAACATTAATTATATAATTCATTCTTTACGAATTTCTACTACTACTTGCGAATTTCGTAAACAAGTGTATGTACATACATAGATATGTATGTTTATATATGAAGTACGCATCGGCGTTTGTGCATTAACGAGATACGCAATAAAAAGTAATGCAAAATGTTATGTGAAATATTTCATAAGTTATTTAACAGCTTCATTTATGCACAATTGTATGCAGCTCGGCCAGCATTAATATTGAAAACTAACTTATTGGCAATAATTTCACAATAGTTTCGCATGACTTACTTGCTGATGTAGTTTCACTTTTCAGCTCAAAATGACCACACACTGCCGACAAAAACACGACAAGTACGAGGAGAGCGTTGTGGTGTGCTCCTCAGATGGCTCCTTTAACTCACTTGACTTAATTTAACTTTCAAAAATCGAACTGATCGGCAGGTTTCACGTTTGCAAACTTGGTGTAAGGCACAACTTAAACAACCACGTGACCCAGTGGTGCCTGGATCAAGAAAAAAAAGCCAAAAACGCTAAAACAGTTAAGAAAAAAGCTTTTTTCCCGCTTTGACACTCCAAAAACAGCCAAATCTGGCTGGAAAAAAGCTGAAATGACACCACTGATGTGAGCTTGGAAGATCGTTGCACGATCCGGTTATCGATAACAAAAAGGCGGTGCATGTTTAATGTTTTAAAACACCATCTGTGTTTTATGGAACATCGGACCATCGTAGCTGAATCTATCGATAAAAGGGTCAAGCAATCTTTCATCTCCATCACTGCATACTTAAAATAAGACCGATTTAGAGAACGTGAACTTTGCAAATCTTTTTGATTTTTAAGTTTATTAAAGTTATATCAAAGGAGCCATCTCAGGAGAAAGGGCCGTCACCGCTTTTCTGGTAGAAGTCTGCAATGCCTCGTCATGTGCAAGTAAGCAATGAGAAACTACTTTTACTTAAGTTATACTAAGTTATTGAGTATTATTGCCAATAAGCGAGTTCTCAATATTCATGCTGGGTGAATTGCACGCTGACCATACATAAATGGGCACGTACATACTACATAGTATATATATACACAAGCTCAGGGTATTCTTGAAAACATTGTACATTGAGTAATCATTAATTATAGATATGCAACTTAAGTGTGGGGTGAGAAAGGTGAGAAAGCCACAGTAAACAGAACAATAGTTTAACACCTTTATTATTACTTGATCTTGTCTTCAAGCATAATAGGCCCCGACATAACATAGTTTGTAGGTATTTTTTTGTTTAAGTATCCAAGCATCTCGGTCCCTTGTCCAAAATTAAATTTTTTGCAACATTTTAGCAGGAAGGTCCGCAGCTGCTGCAGCAGCCTCCTCCACAGCAAGGTCCACAGGGCCCGCTGTAGAACCCGCACCGCGGTCCAAAGCAGCGACCACTGAAGCAAGGACTGCAGCAGGGGTAATAGCAGGTTCCACAGCAAGGTCCGCAACACATGACTAAATGTTTTATATAACAGTATGAAAATTGATTTATTTTATTTTATTTACTTTTTTTTTTGAGGATACTCACTGAACAACGAAAATTCAAAGAACTTGAACACTTAACAAGATATTTTTAATGTTGTCGGGGTTGATGTCGGTGTAAGACTGATTGTAAAACGTAGGACTAGTCGTACACACATTTGACAGGTAGCAGAATACATATCAACGCTAACTAGATGCTAAATTACTTAACATTTTCGAAATTCAATGGAAAAATGTCCACTTTCTTAAATTCCTACATTTCAATTTTGAGTTTCTTTGATTTTTTAACTTTCCTTTTAGGTATGTCTTAATTAAATAAGTTGAAGGTAGATATTTTTAGAGATACAAAGCCATATAAGCTGAACCAAATTTCGGTACGGCTTGACCATTTGTAAGCCAGTTTCCGATTGCCATCAGAAACTCATTTATGCTGTAAATATGAACACAAGTGAAAGTAAACCCTGCCGCCTTAACCTGTTATGTGCCCAAAAAAGCGTTATTCTTCATTAATATTCTTGGGCTCCTAATCACCCACCTTATCCCCCGGCATACAGTTACACTTATGCAAATTAGCGGCACTACTAATATAAGGCATATTCTTGGATAATTAACAACGTCAAACAAGTTCCAGCTTTATGGCGTGCATTACCCTGGACTCATGTGGTAAACGTGAATGACCACCACTTGACCATTTAGCGAACCTGTACTCGGCACGCGTCCCAAGGACTGCGATATAATACCAAGCCTAATGACCACTACGCACTTCCGCCGAGGCCTCTTAGCTCAAGGACTCATGCGTATTTCTACTAGTCTGGGCTTTAATAAATATTCAAATACAGTCGCCAAAGTGTGTCGCATATTAAAAAGTCATTTTCCCAGCAAATGAGTTAACATTTTCTCTTCAGTTGGGTCTTACGAAACGCGTAGGAGCAGAAGGCTCTGCGAAGGGAGACGGAAGCACATGCTGTTTGACATGAGCTTGGCCGGAAGTGCCATACGTGCCGGAAATGCGTGATTTTTTATGTAGAATCGGATTATTTTCAGGTCGATATGTGAAAGCCTAAATAACTTTCGCTAACTCATGTTCTGAAATTATGAGCAATTAAATTAATGTACTGTATTTATGGAACTTTGCTTAACCAAGACCATTAGTAAATTGGCAGAAACTAAAAAAGGTATTTCTATTTTTACCTATTACTTTTTATTTACTTCTCTTAACATCAAACAAAATGAATATTAATGATTCTGAAACATTCCCAAATCTCTTAAAATCCTCTCGTCTGCCGGAATCACTTCCCTTGTTACTCTTGTATGTTTCCTTCATTTAAATTCTGATTTTACTCAACGTTTCGCAAACGTCAACTACAAATCCTTGAAAATCATAAATATTCCAAACTGTTCGCTTTTGTTTTGTTTTCGGAATCCGCGTCTTGACGTTTGAGTTTTCCGTGGATCGGCTTATGTTGCCTGTCCAATCCCACTGGATTTCCTCGTTCATTTTTAACGATTTTTCGTTTCGTAGTTGGTGTGTCTATGCTTACGAGTTTTCCTGCTTCTCGTTGTCACCGTGTAGTCTGTTTTAAAAAATTTTTTTGTAATCTTAAATGGCAGTGGAGCGCTAAAGCTCCAGCCGTAGCTATATGGCTTTGAGCATCATCTCGGGATCGATTCGATACTTCTTTCGGGCGGATGCTCTGCTTGTGTTTGTTGTTCGGGCTTGTCATCTGGCTAAGCTCTAAAAATTAATGATGCGCGGCACATTCGAGAGTCCCTGCTGTCATTGGCTGGGCTGGATAACCAGAATATATGTAAGTATGCAAAAAGAATAAAAAATAGAAACAAAATTCACATTCGCCGCTCTAAGCTGCGGCTTAGGTTCGCTTGCTCATTGATGAAAATTAATGAGTGTGCGTGTTGTGCTCCGTAAATATTCAAAAGGAATGTTTTCGGAGATTCTGTAGTTGGTTTCCTGCCCCGGGACCTAGCCCGCTCTCAGCTATCGCGCATTCGCCCCACAACGGGCTACAGACTCAGGACACAAAACTCGGGGCACAGGACTCAAGACTAATTTGCATAATTACAGCCCGTAATTTTTTTCCTCTTTTACGCAGACAAAAGTATACACACGAATTGCTTGTGTGCGACCTTTACCAAAGGGACGCAGTTTCCTTTTTTGTGTATGGCACTTTTTACTCGATATTTGTTTATTACACAACCGTACACACGCACTCACACACACATTGGAGTGTACAATTTTTGATTTCTAACGAACAATGTACAACCGTACGTACAGTGTACACACCCAAAAGGCACACAGAGACAGATACGCAGAGTGAGTGACAATGTGCTCAATGAATATTCATTCGCATTTTTATATATTCACTCCTAAAGTGAATACTGGTTAGAAATGCACAAATTCAAGTATGGATATAATCATGTATTATTGTGCTGACTTGTGTTAATATACTGCATTTATGTTCATACGTTTAGAGTAGTTGAATTATGCCAGAGCACCATAAAGAATCTCATTAACTTTTTCTTTCGGCGAGAAAAGTTTTCCCACTCCCAAACTTTTGTGTGTGCAACCCTCAAAGTAATTTTCCTTTTTTTCGGCGTACATATACAGATTTTGAAACTAATTTTACGAAGCGCTCTTCTCTCTTTTTCGCTGTATTTTCTCTCAATTTGAAGATGGAGTCGTCGGACTCGGGACAATCCGGATTTTGAGTTCATTCCACTCATTAGCATGTGCTCGGCGTAAGGAAGAAGGAAAATGGAGAACGGAAAATCGCAGGGGAGGAGGCAGTTTTTCTTGTCTGCTTTCTTCCTTTAATTTTATCGATTTTTCTGGATGGGTCGCACTGCTCTTTACCGTTACAAGCTAATGAGCTGCACTTGTGCTCCGATTCGCTCGGACGTAATCATTCAACTTTGCTGGAATCGCTGATTATAATCAGCATAATGTGTACTCTCTTACACTTCAATAGTTCACGCCACGGATCAGTGGAGCTTGGGCTGGAGCCTGTCCTGGTCCTGGACGGACCAGACCGGACCGGCCCGGAATGGACCTCCCTGCCCTGCGGCACCGATGCGTAGTGAGAATGGAGAGACGCAGCTCTCGCCGGGGCAACTATGGCTTCTATGCCATATTTCTTATAGGCTCTAATAACCGTAATCAGGTTAACGTTAACGTTCAGTTTACCTACTGATTTGCTGCCACTTGGCAGTCACTCCTATCGCGGCCTCGGTTTCTGCCACGGTTCCTGCTCAGTGAATGTGTGAACATTCGGAGCCCAGTTTCTGCAGCGCGCTTTTCAGTTGCCGAATGCCCCGCAGATAGTAATACAGAAGATTTCAGATACTCGATTTTAATCAAAGCGAGGTCTTTCGGGCCGGAGCTAGAGATCGTAGCCGCTGCTGGCCGGTTGAGCAGCCGAAAGACCTTTCTCCCGCACGTTAGCTGTTTATATAATTATGATATTTGATTTAATGACGACTTGCTTCCGAAACAATCCAATCAAAAAATTTGATTGAAGTGGGCGTAGCCTTAGCAAAACTGCCAAAGTAACTTCTGCTGCCTGCCAGGCGTGAAACTATTCCAAAGGTCAGCCAGTTAAAAGAGTTCCTTACACTTGCTAATGGCCAACCAGCTCTGGGAATTGTTTTCGCTGATTTACTGTAATGGGCCACACCGCGAGCCCAGCCCAGCCCATCCGGGCCAACCATGCAGTTTTCCAGCGAATTTATAACCACGTGATCAACCCGCACACTCACATGGCAGCAACGCGATCTGGCGATATTAAATTCTTAATTTGGAAACATTAGCAGGAGCAGGAGCAGGGAAAAGGCAGCAGGCAGGCCGTGCCCAGTGGACGAGCTAGGTGAGAAGCGGTTGGAAATTCGCAATCCAGTGCTCCTACTACTTTATGGGGTCTCCATTACACTCGACTAAGGCCGAGGCACTCTTCACTGCGCCTCGCCACAAGCGAAGTCAAGGCGGCAAAATTTAATACCCATATATCGTTGCAGGCTGCTACACAACACACACACGGTGCGCGGAGCCATAGTGCTCCGGGGATGCCGGCCGCGCACACCTCCCGCCCGCTTTTGATTTTTAAATTGAAAATAATAATTTTGCGCACTCAATTTTCAGCGATTTGTCAAAACATTGTTTATTGTCGACGCCAAGTCCCGATCCTCCGACGGTCCGATGGTCGGATGGCCCAAGACCGACTCCACATCGCCGGTTACCCCTTTTCTCCGGACTCTCTCCTGCACAAGCGGCCGCGGCGGCGCACTTTAAGTTAATTGAAATATTTCAACGATTTTCGCCCTGTGGTTTCTTCTACCTGCCGTCGAGTGTCCGTCTTCGGGATCAAAGGGGATGCCTCTCTGCATGCGGCTGCGATCAAAGAGCCTTTTGCATATTCCTCTCGGATTACTTCTTGCTGACTGCCTCCTTTTAATAGAATCCAACGCTCATTTCTATCGCATGCGATTTATTTCCTACGAATTTCGGTTCACGAGTCCCGGCCTCAGCCGCCGGTTGTGTGCGGAGTTCAATATTGATTTTTATTGCCATTTGACCGCTAGGCGCCATATTGCTTTTAAATTGAGTGATTATTGGTCTGGGATAGCCAGCCGGTATTGATATGAGAAAATTGTAGAGGCAAGTATTGGCAGGCGAATTGTTGGGACTCTGAGGAAGGATCGTGAACAGCGCCTGATTAGCTCAAATGAAAAGTGAGCCTTCTCTTGGTTGATGGCCATTACATAATAAGCAGAATATGGGCCTGAAGATCGTTCCGTTATTATAATTAATTCATATTTGAAAGCCTTTAATAAACTAGAGACTTTTGTCCCAAGCTTTTATTCAGCTTACTGTTTCCCAAACTGGATCGTGGGTCCCACGAAATGATTAACTGCCTCATAAGCTCCGGCCCGACGTCGACCGCAGAGCGGCCTGTCACTTGGCCAGAGGCCTGCTGAGCACTTTCCGAGGTAATCCCAAGGCTTTGTAGCCTACAAATTTGCGGCTTGTTCGTTCTGAGAGACTGCACCTCATCATGCTGGAACTCCGGCCATCTGGGTTTCCTTTGGCAAGTGTACGACTGTCATACGCTATTTCCACTGTGGTGTCCGGGTAAAAATGGTATACAGTGTCGTCCAGAATTGGGAAGAAGTCTGCCAACGCCCCAAAAGTTTTTGAGCCGTCGGAAGGCAGCGCGTAAATCTTTTGCATAATTCAGTGCCTGCTTTTTCTTGTGCCTCTCCAAACCCACTTGAGGGGCCACTTCCTCCTCCTCCTTATATCCTCTATCCGCCATCCTCTATCCCGGCAGCCGCCTGTCGCACCAACGTCTCCGGCCATGCCACCCTCACGCACTGCCCCGGAGTCCTTGTTTGTGTCCAAGTCCATCCATTCGAACAAGCCCTCCGTCTGTACCCATTCCCCGACAGCATCTTGCCGGGTGCCCGGTGCAAAACCTCGGCTGTCCTTCATTCGCACCCATTCCTCAGTCCACAGTCCACAACCACCCCTGGCCTCATCCTCGTCGCGTGCGTTTTATAGTTAAACATGCCACCCATTTAATAATCATCCCTTCGAGTTTCTGTTATGTCGCAGCCACATGTAAATGATTTCTTCCTTGGCCTCCACACTTCGCTGAGTTGCCGCGTTCTGTGCAAACACACTCTGGATGTTGCTGTAGATGGATGTATATACATTTTTAAAAACTTATCCCGAAGCTCCTGTTGGGAGCGTGTTCAGGACCACGGCTTTCTCCGTGGTCTCTCGGGGCGTCATTTGTATAAAGCGAAGGTGAAGGATTTTTCAATTCCGCTGCTGCCCCCCCACTAAACGCGTTCGGTCCCTTTGTTTTCAATTGGACCACCGTGGAGTGAATTGCTCAGATACAGCGGCAATGCTGTCTAGTTTATTGCATTGCTGTCTACCCCACTGTTCCAAATGCCAATTTATTTTTATCTACGCACTTCGATCCTTCTTCATTTACCTAAAATTTTATTGCATGTAAACAAAGCTGTTGTCTAGGAGGGTGGAGTCAGGTCCTAGAAAGGACTGGGGGTAGATTTTGTTATACTTTCCCCGTAAAAAGAAAAAGTACTTTTGCCACCAGAATTTGATTAAAATTCAGGGACCTATTCTAAATTTGTTCGAACCAGTAAACAATATCATATCGCATTAGCTGGTCGTCAGACATTAGAGTGAAAATTCGACATTAAACGACATTTTATCGACTAATCTCACGTGCAATTTAACGAATTTGCCAAAACACTTGGTTCACTGCCCAAGTAGTAGGCGATAGACGGGCCTGGACAGAGCTACGCAGTTATACCGCACCTAAGCCTGTCCGCCTTCTAGCATCTCGCAATTTCACGAGGGCTGGAAGTGGAAGTTGCGCATGCGCAGTTGGCGTTCTCGGATGGCGATGATATCGCAGTGCGGGCATCGATGCCTGCTTGGCACGAAACATGAACTCCTTGCCAGTCTCAAATATAATATTTGTATGCGTTATGGGCACATGCGGTCCATGGGCCATAGGAGTTGCAAAAGCAGGAAGAGCTAGAAGGCGAGTCGTAGGAAGCAGTTGCAGAAAGCCTTGTTAGGCCGGAGCTGCCTTAGCCGGGCCGAGTCTGTGGCCACCATCGTCATTATCATCATCATGGCCTAAGCAGGCATTGAGTTGTGAACGCTAGTAACTCTGGGTCCAGGTCCGTCCTCGATCGTCGGGACTTTGGCTGGGGAGCCCTGGGGTCATTTAGCTTCTTAAATGTAATTCGACGTGTTCGTGCGGTATTTTTCGGCAACACTTCGCAAGTGATTCTTGCGCTCTAAGAAATATGGCTAGCATTGGCTTTCGAACGTATTCACTGACAGAGTTGCCTAAGCGCCTTGAACAGGAAAATGTTTAACTCATAGTTTCATAGTTTTTATGTGGGTTTAAGATCTAGGTATTTACAGAGACCACGTATAATACATATAACATGAAAAAATATCACAAATCTCGATCATTACTATGTAATTCGGACATAATGATCTTTATGAATTTTTGACATTGTGAATTTTTAGTTTATACTTATTATTTAAACTAGGTGTAGCTCTATTCCGCTACTCTGGCAATCGCTGACTGGATAAACCATACCGTTGCTAATATTATTTATACGTTATTCATTGATAATTGGACAGCGCCAGAAAAAGAACATCTGAACAAATTTTCCAGCAAATGGCTGGGCAGATGATGCCCCAAAGCCTAGCCCAGTCAATTTCATTGTTTTCCGGTGTCTGAATTGTTATCCTTTGCACCTCTGTCTGCCACAAACTGCCACAGCCTGTCTGCATCGAAAGCTGGGCTTTGGCTTTCACTTTGACCAGCTCGCTCCATGCCTGCTCCCCCAGCCACATACGATTCATTCCCAGGTACAGGAATTCCTCTTGATTCCGCTGGTCCACGAGCTCTGCCGCTTCGGCAGTCCTTCGCTAGTGGCACTCAGCTGGCTGACTGCAGTTTCAGCAACACCCACAATTGGGCTACCCAGTCCAGTTCCTAGTTTGCGGCACTTTGCACTTGAAATGAGATCGCCAATGGATCAGACACTCGAGTCATGGAAATGATTTATTTGAGCACGCGCACTTGAACCCACAAAGTGAGCCCCTGGAGCCTATTGGTAGTTTGCAAGCCTCGGCTATCACTGGGCAATTAATCCGAGTGATTGGCGATTTCACGCCCACGTAGAGCATAGGTCTGTTGAAATATAGAGGAAATTCCAAACTGTGGGGAAATGCCAGGGTCTACGGAGAATGGGCAAAGAAAAAGGGCGCAGAAATATGCTGTTTCCAGCTTACAGCCAAGTTTGTCCTTTAGAACAGTAGTAGTAGGAACAGTAGAGGAAATAGACTTCTACTATAGTAAAATAGTAGCTTAAAAGTATCGCCGTAACGTATATTATGTGTTCAATTAATCAAGAAAAACTAATTAAGTAATTAAGTATTTGTCTTGAACTTTTCGGACCCCTCATTTTCCAACTTTAATCTCTTGATAAACTCACACTGTTGCTGCGTTCTCAAATCGCAGCTAATTCGGGGTATGTTTCTGCACATCCCAGGCGCAGCAAAATCGTGCAATGCATGCTAGAGCAACCATCCCCACGGAGCTCCTCCAACTCCTTGGCCCCAGAAGGAAGACAAATGACAGCAATTGACTTCATTAGCAGTAAACGTCAAGCAATGCACCGCATGGAGAGTGCGTGTGTAATTTTTATAACAACAAACAAAACGCTAGCGGTCTCCTCCCACTACCTACGCCCTCCCACCCGGCCGGATCCACCCTTCAGGACTGGAGCACACACACACCACCGCATGTCCTGAGGCATTTGCCAAAACCCTCGGAAAAGTCAGAGTGAAATTTGCATACGCATTTCGCTTGCATCCTGCGTGAAGGCAGTCGGATAAACTGGCCGCAGTGACTCCATTACGGCGTACCCCGGGACAGACAATGAAACCATCAAAATCCAATGAAATAAAATAAAATTCCAATAAAAACATTTTGGCAAAAGGGCAACAAGGGGGAGAGCCGTGTGCCCTTGGCCTGGCTGCTGGCCATGGGTTCCATCCCGCTTGACAGCCCTTGGAAGGGAAGATGGTGTGTGCAGCCAACCAAAATCTGATCATATACAAGCCACCACCCAACTTCCACCCAACCATCGTCATCCTCCCCCTCTCCGTTGACGTGTGCTTGGGATTTTGCAAATTTTCGCAATGTCGTGGAAAAACCACTGGAAAAACTGTTTTCTTTGTGCTGATGCTGGCGCTGTGCTGGTGTTTGCCTTCACCCTTGTTAGTGGTTTCTGCCATGCGACTCTGCTAAACTGTCAAATGTCAACATGACACTTGGTGGGTTTTGTCAACCCAGAAGGAGAGTCCTGGGCCAGGAGCAGGAGAACCCTGAGAGAAAGAGGGCTGCCCCAATAAATTTCAACTGCATGCAAATAATGTATCGTCTGACGCTTTGGGTCTCCTGACTCAAATATTTTAACTTCTCCACGTACTCTTCGTCTTCACGAGCTATTAAAGATTTACGGAAATTCGCTGCGTACCCAGATGCAATTGCCGACGAGGACGTGGCGAGTGCAACAGTCACAAGATCGGAGCCAGATTTTGCAGTACATAATTACCGACATATGCCACACATATCCACGGGCAGCCGGCCCAGCAGAGGCAAAGTAACTCACTTTGACTAGCCAGTTGGCCGGGTCTGTTGTCTTTGGAGCCGCACAATTTACGATGCATATTTAGATCAGGCCGTATTATACGGTGTAATCGCGCTCACAGACGATTGTTGCCACGCTGCACGTTTCGTGCAAATTGGAATGGAGCCATGCTGTTGATGGGTACGAAATATTCCCTCTCGACCCTTGCAGTCGCACCAGCCTCATCGCCGCTTTCAAATTAGGCATTTCGCTGAGCGTCTCGCATTCTCAGCATTTGTCGTTTCGATTTGGGGTATTTGTGCCTTGTAAGCCTTAAGAGAACCAAGTTTTAAATTCCTTAGAGCTTAAAAATCCTCCTTGAACCATTCATTTTCGCTTAACCACTATTTCACGCCATTAAGCGCGCACATCCGAGAGCCGTGCTCCTTATGGAACCGGTTTCGGACCCTTATTCAACACTTCTATTTCCTCTACAAATTACGACTTAATCAGAAATTGACCCACAACACGAGTGTGATTCAAAAACGAGCGAAGGGCAACAGTGGCGGACACCAGGCGGGGGGAACAGGGTGACAGGCAAAGGTCACCCAATGTCCATGACGACGATGGATTTCAGGCAGCGACGGGCAACAACAGACTGACCGCACGAACAAATAAACGGACACGGGTCGGCGGTAAAGGTCAGTTTCGGTGTCGTTTTCGTTTTCAGTAGCAGCAACAAAAGGGGGCAATCATAATAAAAAAGCATTCGTAAAGGGGTGTCGATTGTACGTAGGGGTGAGTGCCGCTGCCGGCGGAGGGATGGCTGGCTACTCAGAGCTATTGTGGCTCTGGTTGTTGGGTTTCCTCTGCTCCTGGCAGCGGTCGCAAATCAATTAAGGCGGCAATCATAACGAAAAGCCTCATACCGGTTTCTGCCAACGGTTCAGTTCGTTGGCTTCTTGGCAGGTTGACCTAGGTCGCATTCCAGACCAGCCGGGGAAGTGTGCGAAATCAGCACAGCCATTAAATTAAGCATCCGGAAATAAGCGGAAATGCTTGCTTTCAGATTCCTTTAGCGGCGCCTGGGGTCGGCGAACAATAAAAAGTGGCCATTCCTTCGGCGAAAATCAAATTGATAATAATTTGCAAGTATATAAAAAAAATTTATTGGTCCCTCTTGATTTTCGTACTTCAAAATCCGAGAAACTCCACTCCCAATCGTGTGGAATCCCACCCGTCTTCATATTTGTACTTATTTGTAAAATAAGAAAGATAAGTGCAGGCGAAATAAAGGTTAAAATATTACACGCTCCAGAACGTGACCAATGCAAATGCATATGAGCCGAAGGAGAAGGGGCGAAGAAGTCAACTTAATTGAACTTTGCAGCCCAATGTACTGCTCCTGCGGCCGAGGAGTGCGGAGGTGACTTGGCCAGAGCCTGAACCCCAGTCTCAGCCTCAGCCCTCATGTAGATCATCTGGGCAGGGAAACGAGAATAAAAGCTGGCCCTTACACTCTTCAGCTCGCGTGTGTATCGCAGCTGGAGGATCAGCAGCGGCAGCAGCCGAGGCATGGAATTATCGGTCACGTAGTAAAACAAACATTTTATAAGAATGCAATACGTTAGCTTTGTTCGCCATGGAAACCACTCATAATGGATGATAATCGGTTGGGCTTTGCAGTGGGAGCGGGGACTTCGAGTGGAGCATTATGGCAATGTCTGTGTAGCGCCACTTGGCCAGGTTCACAGCCTGTCTGTCTGTCCGTAGGGTTCGATCGCGGTGCGGGAAGCGGTGTGAACACGAACCTCCGGCACTTTCGTTGGCCAGCCAGCCCCTGTCCAAGTAATTTGATTTGACTTTCTTATAAAGAATGATTTAGTGTGTGAGCTATAAAATAATTAGGCGCTGCCTGCTTCCGTTGACAATATGTTTAATAGGCGTAATAGTTTCCGATCCGTGAGGCTGTCTCGTGCAATTTTCCACAAGATGAAGCCGAAGACGAACCCGACCCGGTCTCAGTCCCTTTAGAGCGCCGGATTGTATGACAATAAGATAATAATACCTCCGAGATACACGGGCAATTCCCTTTATATCCCTGAGCTGCTGACAGGCGCCGCATGCTGCCCCCAAGGAGGCGGGGCGTAGGAAGAGAGCTCTCTACTTTGCCGGCGTGCAAATTTATTCTGGGAACAGGAATTTATGACACGCAACTTCGCACACCCGCTGCACGTAAACAAACATACACCCTCGCCTCGTACTCGGAACAGGCAGCCAATAAACTAAACGACGAGCCATCCCCCTCTTGGTCTTTCAATGTTTGCAAAAAAAAACACTGGGAAGGAAAGAATCGGGCTTACCCTAATTTAGTTTGGCTTTCACTTTCATACTCTGGGTTTTGGCAACGGCGAACGGCAGACGGCGGGGGAACTTTCTCTAGCATCCCTTCCCCTTGGCCCGCACAAGTGAGCAGCTACCCCTGCGACTCAGAGGGTTTTCTATTTCACGTCATCGCTTTGATTGCAATTCAATTGCAAAATTGGCAAAAACATCAATTTCATGCCGCCGCAGAACAATCATCAAGTGCCAAGCCATTACGTAATCAGCGGCAATGGCGGGGGTGGAGACAGGGGATGCAGGGGCTGCAGGGGCTGCGAGGCCTAGGCCGAGACCGAGGGGTGTGACCCAACAAGTATTAGGCAAACATGTTACCCATATCCTAATCCCGCGCCCTGCTCAGCGAACCCCATAAAGGATACTTAACTCGACTTTACACAATCTGATTTTCGGCTTGCAAATTTTTTCTTCTGCGTGGCGCATTTTCCGAGTTTGCCAATTTTCCTATCTCCTTCCGTGTGCGTTCTGCGGGAGAGGGTGGCTTGTTGTGGTTGTTGGTTTAGTGGTGTTGTGATTTCGTGGCTCTGCCATTGTTGTACTCGGGCCTTGTGTTATTGTTATCGTCGTCGTTCTTGGTGCTCAAGGTAACCAGGAAATATTTGATAAACGGTTCAATCGCATTTGCATTAGAATAAGCAAGGAAAAGTCTATTTCTATCGGCAGCGAATGAAGGAGGGCGAGGGGGAGGAGAGGGTTGTGAAAGGGATGTTCATTTTGTACGAATTTCGATCAAATTAGAGGCCTGCAGGCTCTCTCTACTGTCTGCTTTGGCAGCGGACTGGCCTAAGGGAAAGGTAATCGTAATTGCAGTTAATTCCGATCAATACTTTTCCGACTTAATGACGTGCTATTTACTAAATAGTTTTTCGGTAGTGATTTCAACGCAGCGCAAGAAAGTTGCGGATTAATTTACCAACGAACATTAAGCGAACTCAATTTCTTCAGAGTAAGAGTAAATCGCTTTCCCGAGGATAAGTTTTCATCGCCGCATCTTTCGTAACTCGGTAGTTACTTCCATTCACTCAGTATTATGATAATCTCCATTCATCCGATACCCCGATGAACGGGAGTAACAGAATACCAGAACCCATAGGCCCATGAGCAGCCGCGGCTGTCGACCAAGTGTAGTCCTCCCCACCATCGGTGCTGGGGCGATTGAAAATGCTAATGGCAGTGGCACCTAGCGGCCAGCTTTGGCCTGCTGTCGCTCAAAAAGTTCCTGCCACCAAATCCAATTGATTTCAACCAATTTCTCAAACTCCTCTGCCGAAGGAGAAGGGGAAATGGAGGACAAAAAGGAATACGTGCCAGGCGGAAATAAAAAATAAGAGAAATAGCAAAAAATCAATTGAAAAAACTTTTTTATTTTCCCGATGCCAGCGAGGAAAACTCTCACGCCCACGACCCACCATCCATCCTAATCCCAGTTCCATTCGCAATACCACTTCCATTCCCTCAGACTTCCCATTCTCAGTCCATCCCCTATGCCTCTAAGCCTCCAAGCTTCAAGCAGTCCCAGCATTCGGAGCACCAACGTTTCCATACTCGTGCGTCGCATGAGTGACAAAGAAATGGGAAAAATTGAGAACTAAATCCGGCGATGCGGCGAGTCCTTCGACAGCTCGGCGGATTCTCATTGGCCGTTGGGCAACACATGGAACCCGGATTGTCAATGGAGTTGCGTATCCAAATGGGCAGCCCCCAGCTATTGCCTCATCCACACATAATCGTGTATATATGTATACATATATATATATATATATATCGCTGTCTATCCCGGTCGGTATAGTATATTGTAGTGGAGGCTGGCGACTGCTGCTTGCAAGTGTAGCAAATAAAATGCAAAAGATGCCGAATAAAAAATTACATTTGGATACAAATCGAAACCGGAAGGCGGATAGCGGTGGTGAATGGGCGGATCGGGTCGGTTCGGACGAAGAAAGACCGGGGAGCATTTCAATTGAATATTTAATGGCAGCCAACTGCTGCTCAGTTGACTGGGATTGGGGGTGGCATTGGAACTCTGCATTTTTGTCGGTGGTTACGAGACTGTTTTGGTAATCGGAATATAGTAATTTTAATGACTAGATTTAATGACTAGATTTCGGGGCAGAGTAATTAATTTGCTCAGTACATCAATAAGCTGGCACAAATAACATAGAAAATTACTTACCGAATCAGATTTTCACTTTCAATTTTAATTCGAATACATTCCACTTGCTTCTTTGATAGTATTTATAATCCAGACACATGTATGACATATGATGTGTATGAGCCAATTGGAGTGATGAACTCTTTGGAGGAAATCCGAAACACGTGCCTCATCTCAGGCACGTGACTATAGGAAATTTTAAAATTTTCTCTGAAATAAAATAAATAAAAACATTAAATAAAAAACTAAAGTGAACAAGAAGGGAGGAAAAATTTAAAATATTCTATATATTTAAGTACAAGAAACTGTCCAAATAGCAGTCAATTGATTTTACTCTAAGCTTTCGCCAAGTTGTCAACATTCGCCCGGAAATTGGTCATTATCTGCAGCGTCTCGGCCAAACTTCACGTGGCTTTTGGTCATTATGGCCGAGAGCACAGAGTAAAGAACGAAAATGAAAATATAAAAAACCTTGGGAAAACTTGCGTTTTTCTTTTTTCCGGGAGTCCATTGTGCCGGGGCAAGACGACGAGGCGCAGAGGCAGCGCGGAGGAGACCGAAGAAAAAAGCCATCCAGGCGAACTGTTGTTCAAAGTCAAGGCGAAATCTTAAAGTAATAAAGTAGCCGCCATCGCGAGGTCAGTGCTGGACCTGGTCAGAAGTGTGAATGACCTTAAAGTGACCCGCTTACAGCCCCGCATTGTGGCCGAGTTGGTTTCTCCCGCGCTTTAACTTCCTTGTTGCCTGGACCAGGACTTGGCCTTGACTTGAATTAAGTTAAACTTTCCTTCGGTCCATTTCTAACATTTTTTCTTCCCATTCTTTGATTTGCCAACTGCATTGCCTTTGTCGTCGAACCCTTGCCTTTGCCTTTAACTGTCATATTTCCGTAATAAAGCTTTCCCCCACTCCAAAGTACTTTTAAATAATTTCAAAGCTTTGAGGAGACCTTTGGGACAGGCTACATAACTGAAGAGGATCACTCCGCTCTCTAAAAGTCCTTTGAGTTGTGGCACAAAGTAGAGGGCTTTGCGGCTGTAACGTCAATTAAAGGCCTACACTCCGATTATCATTTGCATTGCAGCATTGCATCCAGAGTCAACGTGTCGTATGCGCAATTTTTAAGGCATATACATAACTCATACGTAGTGTCGGCGTCCTGCTCACATGGTCAAGCCGTTCCAGACAATTCCATTCGTGCCAGGGAACCCTCGTACATATGAAATGCTCTAGAGTGTACATACATACCTACATACACACGCCTTTACATAAGCAATGTGGGAGGGCAAAGGTACGAATGAGTACATAAGGATGCAATCCTATGTATGATTTTGTGTGCTAAATAAACCTAAACATGCTGGCAGAGAACTCATTCGTTTCCCATTCGTCGCTTCGTTGGGAGACCCGGCAACACATTAAGTTCAAAGCGAATGGATGAGAGTTAAAATGAGCCCCACACACCATACACACCAACACGCACACATACACACACACACACACACACAGGGCAAGTGAGCACAAGTACGCAACGAGTACAGAGAATAAATCACACGAAATGCGAATGGAACGAAACGAAACCGAAGCGCAGTACCAAACAGTCGCTTACATACACATGCACACACACATTCACTCTTTCACCAGGCAGCTTCTGCCCACCGCCACTCGCCACCCAAAACCCACCGCTCCCCTTTCCCATCTCTAAAACAAGCAGCGACGACGACGTCGCTTAAAAATCCCACAACAGTGGAAAGCAGAAAGGGGAATGGAATTCCGCTGAGAAAGAAAAAGACGGGGGAATGAAAGAGGGGAGAAGACACACAACCAGAGACATGCAGACGACAAAAAAGGCGGAGTCTAAAAACTGGGGAGCAAAACAAGTACAGCAGCAACAACAACAGCAACAGCAACTGCGTCAGCTGAGAAAGGAAATAAAAAACATGTAAGACACAGCCACACACACCCGCCCACATACATACATACATATATACCTCTATATGTATTAAAGCGCCAACTCGTGTGCAGCTAAATAACAACAACAACACGCGCATGTATATGTGTGTATCTATATGTGAGCAGTTTTCTCTCTCTGTCGCTGGCGCCCGCTCTCTTTCTCTCTGGAAAGGAAAAAGTGGGGAGCAAAAAAATGAAGCGAATACCGAGCCAAAGTCGAGCTGCGCAGCCGACAGCGCTGCTGGAGCCTCAGCCTCGGTCGCCGTCGCCGTCGACGCAGCGTGTATGACGAATACAACTCTCATACACACTCATACGTGGCTGGAGCTCGAACTTCGGATCCAGAGAGGGAGCCAGCTGAAGGGGGGGCATTGGAAGGGGGGACAGAGCGAAGATGATGACGATGCCTGATTCGTGCATGGGTAAATATGCTTACATACGAATGTACCTCTATGCGCCGTACAAATATATGTACATCCATACATATATCATGGGGAGGTGCATGTGTTTTGAATTTATTGCTGCCGAAGGAGTGGACTCGTACAGAGGGGCAGGTGGAAACTTAATAAAAGATGAAAAAGGAAGCGTAAATGAAGACCACTTCCCAATCCTCAATACAGAAAGGGTCCCTGGGAAGGGGTTTCAAAAGTAATCTTAAATAAAATATACAAAAATTAGGAGTGAAGAGAGAGTTTTGGTTTTTTTTTAAGATAAAAAAAAGCTAGAGGGAGTGGTAATTTAAATTAAATTGAGATACTTCAAAACTTGGAAATGAATGAGTTCATTCTGGAGAATTATACTGATCATATAGATTTTCAGATAGGATAATTAACGGAAAAGTTGCAGTGTTGAAGTTCCATATGATATTAAAATTATATTTAAAAAAAGTCCCAGAAAGATAGAACAGAGGCGATAAGAAGTAACTGATTTAAAAGGGATTGAAGCATTTCTGGGAGTGCTATATGTATTTACATATATCATTAGTATTTTTTTTTTAGTCAGTAAATAAATAAATTATACTTTTCAAAGTATGCATAAGAAACGCTTATGCAGATAAGCCGCCTCCATTTTGGCTTATTTCCATGCTGATTTTTTAGCAACAAAACCCGGCTGAAAGCAAATTGCGCAAATACAAAACGGAAATGTTTCCATCAGCCAACCGAGAGGGGGGAAAAGCTAGGCGAAGCGAGCCCTTTTCGCCGAGGCAGGACACAGGCCACAGGACGCGAGGATAGGCGGAGGCAGAGAGAAAATAAATTAAAAATCTGACTTAATGCGCAACAAAAAGAATGGCGAAAATCTGTGCATTTGTAAGAGGAAACAAAATATCCACAAAACAAAATATGCCAGCGGAGAACGGGAGAGCTTCGAATAGGAGCCACGGGAAAGGCACTCTATTCGGAGCGCATTCCAGTTCGGAGACTCGGTGGAAGTACGACGACGACGACACTCTGTCTGCGGGGAAAAGACACTCGAGTTTGGCTCAGAGAGACAGCGCGCACTCGTGCGAGAGAGGAGCTGCGGCAGCGACTTGAGTGACTTTTGAGCGCCCTCTCGCAAGACAGCAGTATCAGTGCCCGATTCGAGTCGGTCTCCGCGTTTATTTATCTGGCGACTCCTTATGTGCCGGGAGGACATAGGACTTACCATGTAGTGAAAGGGTTAAAAACCTGTGATCTTTCCAGACACCCCCACTAACTTTCCCCCTTTTTCACTTGCAGATAGTTAAGCGTGGAACTTTTCTTGTCTGAATTATTGATTAATTTTCCTGGTTATTTAAGCTGAAGTGTTGGGTAGACAGAGTCCAAGTCTACCGCATTCTTCTCTGAAATGCTACCTTTAAAGCGTCCTTAGCTACCCGAATATTTGACGACAGCATTAACCCTTAATTCTGGGAATTAATTCGCCGTCATTGTACCTGACTCGCCCCCTCGCTTAACCTTTAAACGATGATTGTCTTCGCTGCCTATTTTGGGCTTTGAATGATTCTCAGTGATTTTTCACACAAATCAATGTGCCCGCCCCTCAGCCACCCACCTGAGCACCCTTTCATCTCCAGGTCGTAAAAGCCTAATTGATAATTTTACTTTAAAACATCATTATCGTCATCGTCATTCGCAATGGAGAACGACTCCCGTCCCGTCCGTTCGTCCTGCGCTATGCAAATCAATCAGCCTGGCATTTGGGGCAAATTAATTTCAGACATTTTTCTTTCCTCGAAATTAAATGTGAAAATGGTTGGATGCCGCACAGGTCGCCACTGTTTCGAAAATTAATTAAATGATTCACGTTAAGCCCGAAATCTTTGCCATTTTATTTGGCCTTATAAATGAGTAGTTTTCCAACCGCACTAGCTTTATAAATACCCAGTAAACACTTAGTATTCCTGAATAGCCCAGGTAATGGGCCTACCTTACGTAATAATCCATATCCATATCACCGAACAGTGAGTAATATTTACCGCCCACACCAATAAGAGCCGTAAACGTGCCTCTGATCGCGACGATTGATCGTTTAGCAAGGGTTACCACCTACTTCGGTGCCGGTGCTGCACTTTTCCACATTTTCTGTGGCTTCCAGGCATGGCGAGGTGTTTTCTTGCGCCAAACAGCAATTTGTTGCCTTCACCCTTCCTATACCCTGCCAAAGGGTACAGCCTGAGCAATGTCAGTACTATACAGCAAAGGTAGTGACATTCTGAATGCCCATATGCCTCAGGACCACATCTCCCAGTTGGCGGTGTTGCTAGGGTAAAGCTTTCGTCGCTACGAAATCGAAAGTCCGTACCTCAGATTTCCTTTTTTATGGTACGTTTAAGTCAATTGTTTAATTTATGACTTTGGCGATATTATGCTGGCCGGTAGAGGAATCAAAAGGAGCTGTTTCGCTTGGACTTTTCGGAATTTGCTATTTCGTAGCCGCATGGATTGCATTGGTAGGAGAAAAATAGACACTATTCTGTGTGAACTCATTTGCTAATGATGCCCTGATCTGTTTACCATTTGAACTTAACAAATCGGGTCTCGCCACTCACGGCTTAACAACGAAGCGCCATCGATGGACACTCGGCCTGTCTGCCTGTCCGTGCTGAAGGAATGAGCGAGAAGAGGGAATCACTTTCAGTGGACTATGATTTATTTGGAGCACTAGGCAGCGAGACCTCGTTAGGACCATCGAAGAGAGAATAAATGAGCAAAGACAGAAGCTGCTGATATAGATGAACACGGAGCTGCACATGGACGACGGATGGAATAGGGATAGGGGTTGAGAGCCGAACGCTCCGAGATCGCAGCTTGCAAAATCGATTCTGGCACCAGCGAGCAGCGGTTGGACATCTTCGACGCTCCGCTGCAGCTCCGCTGGAAGTTCGTTAGCCGAACAACTCGCGGGCCGTTGTCTTGGGAAATCTTGTCCAGACGGCAAATTTAGCTGTAAAATGTCATTTCGTGCAGACAAGTTAACAAGGCAAATAATAATGTTGACGGGTTGCATGGACCCGATCCCAATAACCGAATAACCGAATCCCAGCCAACCAGCCCGGTCGGTCAACTGGTTTACTGGGTCAATCTGATTAGTTTGGGGGTTCCTCAAGCAAGCAGCTTTTAGTGTCGAAACTTATTCGCGTAACAATAAATTATCGTCGGCGATTATGAGATCCCTTTCCTCTGCGCGGTACGTTGAACTTTCTGTTGACATTTGAGTCTGTCTAATTACCGGCTAAAGTTCAGGCCCGGTCCGATGATGGATCAATAGAAGACACGCCACAGATACGTAGATAGCATCGCTCCGAGCGATTCATTTCCACGCTTCGTTCACACACAGTTCTCGAAAATTTCTCACACTGGCCCCCTCCCCCATCACCTTCCCAGCAACAACAATGGGAGAAAATATAATAGACACATTATAAGACCAGACAAAACAGACAAATGCCCAAACTACGATTCGTCAATTGTATTCAAATTCATGCAAATGGGCAGCGCCCTCAGAGGTGGCGCAACGGCAGAGGAAGATCAGAAGAAGCCATGCCCCGTTCCCGCTCCAGTTTCAGATTCAGTGCCCGCTCCAGGTCCATCTCACTACCAGTACGCGGTAACGTGCCATGAAATTGATCTTCACACTTGAAACAATTTGAAAGCGCTCACATGCTGGGCCTGGGCAGCCGCAGGCCGGCTGTTGTCTTCGCGGTCCGAGCGTCCGAATAAACCACTTCGAGTTTAGTTCGGACCGTTTTCGTTTTCGGCGGTTGTTTGCCTTTGCTCTGCCAGCTCCTCAGATCCGCTGATCTGCTGATCCGCTGTTAAGCCCGATTAGTTTCTGCTGAGCTTTGATCAGCGCATATGTCTGATGGGAGACGTCTCCTCTTTGTCTTCGCTGCCGCTGCTGTTGCTGGGCTCCTGAGCCGCTAATCACGCGTGCAACATGCCGCAGATCCACAAAGGGTTCACCGGTGGTTAGCTCTGGCTGCTCCAGACCTTTGTTTGCTGGAGATCGGAATTGCGAGAAATGTGTGTCAGTTACTTTCCTCCTACAGCGCAGAGAGTTGCCAAAAGTGGCTGAATTAAATGGGATCAGTTGCTGCGATCTGGTCCCTTCTCTGTTTATATTGGTTATGCTCTTGCGGGCTTCACCGGGCGAGCCGCCTCTAAAAGTTCTACTCGCTTCAAACGCATTTTAATGTTGATGCGCCGATAGAGCGAGTCCGATAGGCGAGGAAAGCGCCAAATGGTCGGCAAAAGACCACGACCTGATCTGGGAGCACAAATCGGCTGTGGCATGATGAAGGCACCAGCTGACGAACCTCGGGGGAGACCAGCGCCTACAATTAGAATCAAATTTGGTGCTGGGTGCTCGCTTCGGCCGGGGAGGCATCTGCATTTCATCTAACTAGGAAGGCTGGCCATGACCACATTGTGCGTCACGATGCGGCCCCCGATCGAGATCTTGGACGCGACTCGACTCGGCTTTCGGGACTCCACTCACTCACACTCGCACTCACATACGTGAGGAGGCAACGTCGACTCCCTGTCCCTTCGGTTTGATACGTCGGCGTGGCCGATGATGCTGCTGATTCGGATCTCCGAGTTTCTATGTTCTGATCTTGATTTCGATTTCAGCAACATGCATTGTTGGCGGGCTCTTGTCTGGTCGCCAGAGCTGGTGCTGATGCTGATGCTAGTGCTGGTGCTGTTCCCTCGCTGGCGACGACTCCCTGGTGCGGCAGCTGCAGCTTCAACTCTGAACTTGCAACAAATTCAAGCGCCAAATTTGAATGCCCCACCACGACGATGAAGATGATGACGATGATTGGGCGCACCCGGCGCAAGGGCGGTTCGGGGGCAGTGGGGCCACTGCTGCAGGAGGAGCGTCGGAGCGTGTTGTGTATGCGATCGGTTGGCTCCGAGTTCTGCTCCCAGAGCACGGCTCCCTTTTCTCATTGTACTATTTTCCTTTTCGTATGACACGACAAACATGATCTTGTTGCGGCAGTTGTTGTTCTCCTGGTGGCTGTTTCTGTTAGTAGATCACTTCGCTCTTTGTGTGGCTTTATCAGTCGAGACAAGCGCTACGTTTATTGCTGCAGGAGTAGGGGTCGGCGTTGGGCAGGAGTGGAGTTCAGTGCAGTTCCTTGCGGACTTCCAACTCCACCTACACCGAGGCACTACCACTGCTCGCCACCCGAGCCTCTCTCGCTCAGGGGCTGGCCCTCTTGACCACGTGATCACGATTTATTTGCTCGCCTTGCATTGTTGCGGCCCGAGTGGTTGTTCTTGTTGCTGTTTTCGTTGCTGTTTGTTTGGGCCTAAATACCCCGCGTGTTGGTGCTGCTGTTGCAGCAGCCACCGCAACTGTTGCCGTTGTTGCTGCCGCAGCTTCATTGCAGTGAGTTTGTATCCCGAAACATTTCCCGTTGTGCAGCTTGATCGCATTTTTGTTTTAGTTGAGGAATCAATAATTTACTTGGATTGAAAAAAAAATAATTTTTAAACTTCGACTGGGGCCGTTTTTTTATGTCCCTAGAAATCATTCATCGGTCTATTGAAAACATAACAACTATAAATAATAGTTTAGAAGTTCCGACTGCAACATTTTATGTCAGTATCCTTAAACTAAAAGAAGTACAGCTGATGGAAACTTGTCCTTTGCTAAATAGTCAGGGCTAGTGGGGCAGATTAATTCTAAACAATTCGAAAAATAATCATTTCCTAAATTTTTATCAATTTATACAAATTTTTTAAATTTGCTACATCTACATCAACATGCCGCTAAAATAACAAATTAAAAAATTTTCCTAAAATATGAAATTATGAAATTTACTGAATTTTTAACCTTTTCAAGAAAAGTACAGAAAATCTTATCGAATCGAAAATAACCCCATTTTGAGTTAGTTATAGTATAAGTAAAAATTTATTTTTCCAAAAAATTAATGTGCAAAAATATCGATTTAAAGTCCCAATAATGCAATAGTGACAAAATTCTTATATACTTCAATTCCTAATTTAAACCTTAATCAAGAAAGAATAAAATATTGGAACAATACCGAAAAAAAAATTTACGTAACATTTTTCAAAATTTAAAAGGGGCAACATTATAAATATTAAAAAAAAAATTACATTTTTTACTTTCAATCTCACATATGCTGGAATTTGTTAAAAATGCATGAACGATTAGGATTTCGTTTGAATATCCAGTTTATCAAGGATTCCTGCTCCTTGTAATTCGCCATTATATTGAGGTAAATCCTCTTTATTAGGTTTTGAAATATAAGTGACCAGAAGTTTTACATATCTCATATCTGTGTTCAAGTTCTGGTTATAGCACACTGTATGACAATACATTAAAACAATGGAGTCAATCTCAGCGCCCTTAATGGCATGAAAAACTAAATTTTAACTTTAAATTACAGCCTTGTTAATGAAAATCAAATATTCCACAACCTTTCCGCATCATTGCTCATCCAAAACCAGTTGGAAACCCAATTAACATTCAGCCTCCATATAGAATACGACTCAGTTCCAATTAGAATCAGATGATGCTCGTACAAGTCGCACAAAAACAGGCAAATAGCATGGCCAATTCGGCCAAGATCCAATCTGGGCATTGACAGCGGCCCCAAAAACCAGTTCAGATGGCTCCTTGCTGTTTTTGCTGTAGTTGGCTGCCCGACGCCCGATCTGTTGAGGCAAATGTCGGTCATAATATATTTCTGACCAATTAGAACGAAAACTAATTGCTCAAGAGCCAACGGGGAAGACCGCTGACCAATTAGTCAGGCCAACAAAACATAAACCACGACCAGGCCGAAAGAAGAGCCGAGAGAGAGAGAGAGAGAGAGCGGCGATCGGGAAGAGAGGCTTCGAGCCGTCTGCCATGTGGCCGAAACCAGTTCCGAGACCCCTGAAAATTGGCCAACCAACCAGGGATCTCGAAAAACGCTCAAAACACACCAAAACCTCACAGAAAGCTCGGGTCGCAGCTCAAAACGAACTTGTCGAGGGGCTCTGGCCGATTTTAGCCGAGCCAAGAAAGTCAGTTGCTGGCCAAACGCGAAGTTAACCTGACGCGCAGGCGCATAGTCCAACTGGAACCGATCCGAGTCGTAATGTGATCAATATCGTAACTGCATCGAAGGTTCACGCGCCGTCGGAAGTCCATTACCGTCCATAAACTAATCAGAAAACGATCATGTGCAATTGGGGATTTAGAATTAAAACGCCCAAATGAAAATTAATACAAGGGGCTTTTAGCAGCTCGCAAGACCCGCTGAACACCCTGAGACCCAGAAATATATTAACTCGAACTCACGCGAATGCAAATATTACATTTTGAACGTCAGCTGGACTAACACTGATTTGAATTTGGAATTTAGCATTTCTCATTTAATAAATTGAAATGTAATTAAAAGTGAGCAGCAAAAAGTTGGGAAATATTGCCAGAAACGCCCCGTGTGTCTTTGTGAGGGCCACCGACTGAAGTATTTGCTATATTTGCATAAGTTCACATCGCAAATAGATAATAAGAATCGCGAGTATTTTTCCATAATCAAATTAAATTAATTTATAAATACTTCTTAATTGAATCTTAATGGGCCCTGGCGGTAAAAGACCCCCGTGTCGATGTCTGAATGAGCACCTTCAACTTGGCCAGTTCTTGAATATTCTATGCGGCTTTTCAACTCGAAGGTAAGTTCAATTAGTTGTGCCTAAGAGGTTAAGAGTTCGAGTCTCTCTGCCCTGTGTCCCTGGCAATAAACTTCTGTCGTAAAATATGCGCAACACGCAAGCCAGAGCTGCGAATATTTTAAATTAGTGGGCGGACGGCTGATTTAAGGCAGTAGGTTCTCAACTAATAGAACGAGCTGCCATCCTTGGGTTTCACTTTTCCAAATTGTTGAAATGGTTATGAGATCTCAGGCTATAATGCCATGGACAGAGGCTTATAAATTTCCATATTGCCCCACACGTCAACAAGTACTTGCAATGAAGAGACCCGAGTAATTGCCGAAAAGCATACCTCTCGGCTGGTGGAGGTGGGCAAAAAAAGACTCTTGGCTGCCATGACAGCAAATGTCGAAGTCCAGAAATAAGGTTGAATCCGAGGACGAGAGAGACGCGGCGGCGGGCTGGAGTAGGAACGACATCGACAAAGCGAACAATGCGAGTTCGGGTGAACCAGACATGGATAGCATAAGACGTCATATCCGCAGGGAATTCGCAACAATTACTAATAACAAAAACAATAAAAACCAACAGCAACACACAAAAAGGTTATCAAACTGCTGAAATCAAAACAAATCGCACAGCGAAATGAAGCAATAAAAGCCAAGCGCCGGCATTCGCTTTGGATTTCTGCTTTAGCCGCCGCTTCTGTGGCCCAGGGATATGCCAAGGATACGACATGTTGATAGTGGGTTTGGCTCGCTTTCCAGCTTTTTGTCCACTTGCCAGATGCCACTGCAGACGCCGGAGTCGGCAAGAAACAGTAGCCGACCTCCGATGCGAGAGGCAGATTCACTCCAGATACGTGTTGAAGGGGCCGTCCTGGGGGCGTGCATAAATTTATTGCACAGTGAAAGTGCTCGAGTGTGCTCGAAGGACGCTAGCGTCAGATGGGGCAGCTTTAAGTGATGACAATTGTGAGAATGATTCAGGTTTCCGAGGTGTGCCTCATTTTAAAGGTTCCAAAAAGTGATAGGACATTGCGATCTCCATTAGCCACCATTGCTCGATGCCTATCGAACGCCAAGCACCCGGCACCCACAGCAGACAGGATCTCCTAATGAAGCGACCAGCTTTCCTATCACCGAGATCTTGCCTAATTTTGATGATAATCCGGCGCTTCCGAAACAGAAGCACCTTCCTCTCGCTGGCCCTTCTCCGCACCAGACTGACCTAATTTTCGGTGTGTAGGGGGATTAGCCGCCCCTGTCTTGTGGTCACTAATAGTGGTCCGTCGCTGTTCGACTGGAACCGCAGGCTGGGCCGGGGCGAATGTCCTGCCTGCCAGGGGCTAGACGATGACAATCTTAACTTTTGCTGCTAAAGGATTTGCATTCTCTGATGCTGCTAATGTTTATTTGATTTCGCTTTTGTCTGGACTGCAGCAGGAACTGGGACAATGCCCAGTCGGCCGGGTTACGGCGCAGTTTGGCTAATCCTGGCGCTAGGATTATCCTCTATTTAGACGTGGCTCAGTCACAAGTCTAGACAATGGTCAGCGCCAGGCATCTCGATAAGCGTAATTTGTTTCCAATTGCGATCTGCCAAATGAGCGTGACGATGATGCAATGACTGTGCTTGACAAGCGCCGTTCCACATATGGCTGGCCAGCAGAGATAACCCTTGGCCATTTTTTATGTTCTAGGTCAGCAAAAGTCTTCCACTGCCCCAGGCAGGCAACGGAGGAACAATGGACCACACCGCGACAGGCAGAGATTCGGCTGGTCAAGTAGCAAAGTTAAGGTCTCTGCTTTTGGTTTGGCCTAGGGATGGGCTCGTGATTGGATCATGACGCCGAATGTTCGTCTATGACTCTACGTAGTTGTATCCAACGAATATGGGCTAGTTCCCACATCCAACGCGATGATCATCACCCCCTCCCATCAAACAGAATATGACGCCTTGGGCATCTGAATATTGAAGTCGAAGCCGATGTCGATGTAGATGTAGATGTCGATGCCATGCAGCTGGCTGAGCAGCGATTTCAATAATGTTATACAAACAATAAAGCCATTTGAGGGGCCGTGGCTATAAATAAATATTATTTTACTTATTTTAATTCATTCTTCATACTCGTACGATTAGGCCGAGCCTGGCATTTGCATAGCTCTTCTTTGTTGGCTAACAGAGCCATCAATTGTCCAACATCGCTCGGTTGTGATTCGATCCGATCCGATCCCAGGCGGGGATCCATTGTTTGCAGCTCGCTGCACGTGTGGCAGGCACAAAAACTGTGCCTCACATATGAGCTGGAGTTGGAGCTGAGGAGTGGCCATTCTTGGTATTGATACCGAGACCCCACAGCCTTGGCACAAAACGGAGAAGTAAGGCGACGCCTTGGTGAAGGTTGTGGGGAAAACGTTGAGTTAGCCAAGAGTGCCTGCAGCAGATCTGACCGTCAGATCTGGCCAAAATGTTACACATAAATACAGTGATTAACTTAAATCATAAAGCTGGAACCTTTATTTATTCGATTCGCTTTATTCAAATGCTTCTAAGACTGAGGCCCAACTTTAATTGCATTTTGCTAATTACAAATATGAGTCAATTAAAAGTTTTCCAGTCGTATTTCTAATTAGTTGTGTGAGCAATCTCAAAGTTGCTTCCAAGAAGCTAACTTTATGTACAAAAACGCAACTTGAAATGACAATTTTATGAAGTAGACTGTTTTCTTTTAAAGGATTAAATCAATGTTAATATTATTTCATTCATTTTCTAATTTTCAAATCTATTTACACGTAATTTTGCTATATTTCTTTATTTAAATTAATTGATTGCTTTGAATCGACCGAAAGCTGGAAATAATTTGTATTTCCAATATGTAGAAGCGAATTCTAATTTCATTTTGAGAAAAAGACTCAAATCTTGCATCTCCGTTCAGTGAAACTCAACTAGGAGTACGATAACACATACAAATGGCCAATTGTTAAGGTGCAGTGCACCTTGAGTTGTAAGTAATTAAAAACAATGAGTGACCATTGTCCAAAAGAGAAATAACTAAAATGTCCGGCAGCAGTTGGTATAATAGAATAAAAGAAAGACATTATAATCAGACAACAGTAGCGCAAATAAAGAGGAACTCCGGCTGAAAGATGACGCCCGAGAACTCCTCCCCGGCCGATGTGAAAAGAAATTCGAGTGGACAGGGCTCTCCCGGGGAAGTGGAACTGGCCACCGATAATATCACTTTAAGGTGATTCCCAGCGCATATTATGACAGAGATAAACATCGCTTTAAGCGGACGACAGCTCGCCGGCGACTCTGGCGACGAGTGACCAACTTTAAAGGCCGCTCTTGGTACTCGCAGAATGTAAATTCACCTCAAAACGTTTTTTTCCCCGTCTGCCCAAGGAAAGCCGAAAAAACTGAAAGAAAATGGAGGAGAGAAAAAGAAAATACCGGAGTAATAAGAAGAACAACTTTCGGACAATAAAGGTTAACTTAGGAAAGTTGTCCGCCGCCGCCGTGCTGGTCAGTTTTGTTGGCGGTGCCGACGACCGCGCGAATCGATTTTTATCTCGGCGATAAGAAAGCGGTGGGGCGGGGGCGGGGCGCTCTGGCCAGGGAACACGGAACTATGTGCCCAAGTTAATGAGCCAGCCCACAAGTCACGGCCCGGTCAACTTTCTTAAAGGGAAGACGAAAATTTAAATTAGCCCAGACAGCAGTTTTGTTGAGTCCCCGCCACGAAATGTATGCCCATGTGCAGGCATATGGGACGACGGGGAGACACCCGAAATAAGAAACTAACTGGAATTATAATTTAAGCGTGTGAAAAACCCATTGAATTGTGTGAAAAACTTAAAGATTTCCTTTTGTAGTTCTTAAATGTGTTCACATTTGAGTTCGCAGCCGGTGCGAGCGCGAGGTGCGGGGAAGTGGAACTGGACTAGTAATCAGTAAATAGTGTGGGGCTATGGGAATGTGTAGTTAACTGTATAAGTAATGCTCGGGCATGAATGCGCCAGCGCGTTCGGGGTTAATGTGTGTGAATGACCACGCCGGGCCTAAAATAAAACTCCGAGATGCCACATTTCTCCCTAACTACTGCACAGGAGTAGTAATTATTTGCACTATCAGCTCTAGACCATAATGGGCGCTCCGCATATGTTAGTCAGACCGACAACAGTGTATCGTTGTCTACCTAGGGAAAGTACATAAGCTACTCGTCTCGTAGAGACGGGGAACTGGAGCCCCATTGGGGAATGGGCTTGGCTAAGAGACTCGAGCCCATTGGGGGAGCAAGCACCGAGTGAGCGAACGTACGGATGGGCGCCTAACTCTTATGTGAGTACAGCGGGTACATTATATGGGCTATGTGCGCACTTACACTGATAGAAAATTTGGTCAATATAAATAGTTTTTGGTCACGAAAGTAGCAAACGTTTATTTTGCTCTTATTTTAAAAATAATCAATTTTAATTTTAATTCATGCAAATAAAAAAGCCCCAAATAGGAATAATATCAGTGTACGTATATACGCAAACATTCGATAATGCGAGCGAGCTCCTACGTACTATATATACGTGTATATAGCAATGTAAAAGTGTGTCTCCGCATGTACCGATTGTGGAAAATAAGCAGCGACAACGACGAACTTTTTCGTGTGGGCGGCGAACGAGGAAAAAAGGAAAACACCGCCCGTGGAAAAACTTTGGCTCATACGCGGGAGCGAGATAGATGACGATAACGATGACGACGACGCCGAGCAGATACGACGCTTGGGGATTGGGGTTGGAAGGGGGATGAAAGGGGAGTAGCTGTGCACGGTTAAGAGTGTGAATGTGCGTGTGCTCAGCGCCAGTCCCTGAATAATGGTGGGGAAACTGTGCTGGAAAAGCCCCTATGCCCAGGCGGAGGTTGGACAGGGCTGGCCAAGCACCCAGCTCTGATGAGTCCGAAAACACTTGTGGTGCCCAGCAAGAACATCGATGGGAAAGTCTTAAGTTTTCCTTTAGAACTGCCGCGTATTTTCTTAGCCTTCTGGGGGAACGACTTTCACTTTTCCCTCCTTTGTCTCCTCGTAATGAACTAGCCAGGAAGATTGCGCGATAGGGGCCCGACCAGGGATTAAGAAAGCACAGGGAGCCTGATTCGGAACTTAGTCAAGAATTTCAAGGGGCAGTTTATTAAACAGATAATATTGCTCAGGGGAAAAAATAAAAGGGGATAGAACCCCATAAGGGAGAAGTGTCAAATATTGGTTGCCTCTTACCAGGGGCAAGGCTGTTCGGCATATCCGGCTGTGATTGTGGATAAACTTTTAAGAAAAAAGAAAAAATATACACAGCAGTGGAAGCAAAGGCAAAATTCGAACTCATTAATGAAGACGGATGGAAAGGGAGAAGAGCGAACGCTGGGAGGGCAGCCGAAAAAGAGACAGTTCAAAATACTACGCAATCGCTCCAAATAATTCCATCCCCTTTCCTTCCGAGACGAAGTACAAAGAATGTCTGGAGTTGGCTAATAAGAAGTAGCAGAACTTGAAATATTCTAGGCAGAAGAAATTAATGAAAATATCAGAGAAAGGAGGAGAGGAGAAAGCAACCACCGAGCCCCCGAATGTCCACATATCCCAACCCTCCCCTAACTAAATCGTTATTTGTTTCCATGCCCAGGAAGTTATTTAAAAAACTCGCTATTGTCTTTTGAGCTCAAATTTCAACTTAAGACAAACAAGGAAGACGGACATGACAGGCGCGTGGTGGGGGAATGGGGGGACGGCGCTGCAAGCACGGACATGGGCATGGCCATGGCAACGGGCCCTGGTTCTCAAGTAGATGCCGTCCAGGGATAATGCTAGGAGCAAGACAGCTGCTCTCGGGACGAAAAATGCTTTGGTAAACAATATTAATGAATAAACTGAGATAGTGGAGCACAGAAGCAGCGGCAGAGAGGTGAACGGAAACAACTTCAGCTATGCCAACTGTCTGGCCAAATTGCTGGGTTGACACGGTAGAGAAAAGGGCCACTGCAGAAAGTGAGAATATATTTAATAACGAAAACGAACAAGACAAAAATGTGATAACACGAAAATAACTGGTCGAAGGACATAACATCTAGTTCTTTCTCGAAGCCTCATATCTCCCTCTTCATCGTTATTTAGTAAGTGCAGTCCTTCTTATAAAACTTGGTTAGACATTATTTCCAATTTCTGGTTTTGTCAGTTTCAATTTCAAACCTTAGCCTGGTCCAGGCCACATTAAAAATATCCTGACCAGACCGCCACGGAGGCATTGTTAACAGTTGCAAAATGAAAACGGCGTTGACGTCGACAACAGCAAGTGACTTTTTACACCCAGTTCTAAGCGAGTATTGTGTTCACGACGATTTTAGTAAGATCGCTTATCAAAACCGTGTTAATGAGAGAAAATATCTAGCCCTGGTCTATAAACAGCCTGTTAAGGAATGGAAAGGGAATATTAAGACTCTGATTAGAGCAAGAGATTTCACCTTAACAAGAAACTTAAAACGATTATTTTTAATAAATGAAGTACGGGGTATTTCCTAATCGAGGTACTTAACGACGGCATATTTATTGATTTGCTTCTTGCCTATGGCTGTTGCTGTTGATGTTTGTCATGCATATCCTTATTGCCAGCCGTTAGCGCGAACGTCGGAGGTGGCAGCGGTGCGTCCACTTGGTCTACACGGAGGAGGACTCGCTCCCAGAATGTTTTCCCTGCCTGACATCCGGGGAAAGGGAGGTCTACGTGCCTGCGCTGCATCAGCCACGGTGCAGCCCCAAATCCCGCCATCTCCTGTCTCCCCGTCTCCGTTTTCGGATTCGCCTTGTGGAGGCAATCTCATCCTACCCGGCGAGTCACTCGCTTGTTGCTTTTGACTCCCCGGCGTATTTCTTGGGCAAAGTTTTCTCGCGCTTGGCGTCTCGCTCCCTTGCTGGCCCTGTCTTTGTCTCTCCCGCTTGCTAGCCACTGCCGGCTTCCTTTTTATTTTCTTTTAATCATATTTAATTTTTTTAGCTTTTTCATTCTCGGGCCCGAGTTTTTTCCTCCATTTTTTCTCTTCTTTGCCTGCTTTTCCGGCGCGTTTTCTCGGCGCTGTCGAGCAACCTGCTGCTACTTTCTGGGCGCCTGTTCCTCCGCTGGACTTGGCCGGCCATCCAGCTTCCTCAGCCACTTTCTTCTTTGGGTCTTGGCCGCGTCGGGTCGCCTCCACTGGTGGTCAAGTTGTATTTACACTTGTGGCGCATTGATTTTTTCAGTCTCCTCTTCGCCTTTTTCCGGCACTGTCCGCTGAGTAATGGCTTTGTTTTTTAAGGGCTTTGTTTTTATGTGTTTTCTTCTGCAGACATTTTTTCTTACTTCTCCCGTTGTCTTCGCTTTGTCAACTTTTGGCCAGACTTTTGAGCTGACTGGCAGGTGGCGGTGTTGCCAGAAAAAGGGCGGATGACCAGCGTCTGTGTGCCCACTGTGTCTTGGCTATGCCTTCATTTTAGCTTCGGACTCTTTCCAGAATGGTTTACAAGTTTCAAGTCATATTTAAATGTATATGGGTTTCTATTCTTCATGTAGGGAACTATAAGATGAATAACGACATTGATGAATGCCTTGCCGAAGGGTTGAAGGGAAAAAACCTCAACCCCGAAACTTGCCTTTGAAAATTACTTGAATAGAAAAGGGTTGTGGGGCACTAAGAAATAAAGGCCTCCGTTGAGATACCGCGGCCACCTGATATCTCGTTAACATGCATCAATAATGACCCAATCCCAAGAGCATCATCCTGTGCCTCCATTCCCGTCCCCTAAGCCCTTGGCGCTAAAGAAGTTACTCGTGGATAGAAGCTCTCGGAACACGCTCCGCGGAGCCACTGGCAACGGACAGAGGACAGCGGACGTCGGCAAACTTGTGAGCTCTTAATTAGTAAATGCTGGCCATTATGGCGGCTCCAGTGCTGCCTCCTCCGCACTCCGCACTCCACAGTCCACGGTCTACGGCCGACCCCAGCACCGCCCACGCCCTCCACAGAACATCTCGAGTGGCAAACAGACCAGAAAGCTTCTTCGCTTGGCGGGACTCGTATATAACCCATACAAAGGGAATTTCATACATTTCATAATTATCAGGCGAGTCAAGAACCCCTTTATCACAAGCAGGCGCACCTACAAGCGCTCCGCGCTCGTTGCCCCTGCCATCCACCCCCCCAAGGACCTCCCACGATAAACCCTCTATGTGCACGGACGGCCAAAGGATAACGAAGCAGAGAGAAGAGTGGACCGAGAGAGAGAAAGGGCGCATCTCCTTCCCCTGCCATGGCAGCGCTCCTCTCAAGCGCGCTCATTTTCGCGAGCGTGAAAAATTGAGCAACCAAGGAAAATACGGGAAAAAAGAAAATATAGCGGCGTCCTGGGCCGGAGACATGCGCACGTGTGCCGCGGAAAGCGCGCGGAAGGGGTGGGAGCGAAAAGTGGGAAACGCGAGCTCGAGCAATGAAAATGTAAATTTCCACTCGGTTCCTGCAGCCAGCCCCACGCAGGCAGAGATCCAAGCAGAGACACAGACACGGACGGAGACGGGGCAGAGGCAGAGCCGCAGCAGCCGCTGCTGCGAGCAGACCACGGCAGGCACGCGCTGCATATGGCGACTTGGATTGTGGAACAACAGGCACGGCAGGCAGGCACGGTGCTCTGCTCGCTGGGATTGAAAATCGAAATAGTTGGGAACGCAATTTGCATAATTTCCAAATAAATCCCCTCGAACGAACGCAGCGAGGAGGTGCATCCGCTTCCCGGCCCGGGACTGTGCCACCCCATGAATCAGTTCCCTTTCTTTTTTTTGTTATAAGGTGTAAAAAATGTGTAAACGTATCCTTTATTTGTCCTTTCTCTGAACTGCATTTGCATATGAAACGCAGCACTTTCGTGCGTTGAATCCTGACATTTGCATAATCGATGCGCGCATGCGTGCAGTGTTGGTTTTTTTGTTCGCAATACGATATGATTTCTACCCCTCAGATTGATCAGTTCTAATTCCGTTATGGATGGGTTAGCGACATATTGCCATCCGAATAGCATATTTATATAGCATTTCATGATTTACTCTGTTCTTTTGCGGAGATCAGACAGCGAGGCAGCTCCTATAATTTTTTTTAAACCATACAAAAACAATCCTAATCATCCCTTCACACACGGGAGGCAGGAAAAAGCGGAGCTACCCAGACGAAGGAGTGACACCCTCAGAGCCTAGACCCAAACTGGGCGTCACAGTACCTTCGTTCCCCAGACTCCACCAAAGGAAAACAGGCAAAGAAGGGCGCAAAGTAAAAATCGAAGAAAAACAATTAAAATTTATGGCGAAAGCGGAGCGTTGGAAACAAAAGGCCTGCAAACAAATCATAAAATGCAAATGAACTACAAAAGAGAAAACAGAATTAAGTGTAAAGAAGACAAACAGAAAAGCGGAGAGTAGGCTACACAAAAAGAAACAGGAATGAAAATAAGATAAAGCTCTAGTAGGATTCCAAATAGGACAAAGACATCCCCGTGGGGAAGTATAGGTCTAGCGCCCAATCGATCTGTTCTGTTGGGATCGATCGAATCTACAGAAATGGATATAGAGGTCCTGGTAATCGCTTTGGAATGTCGGGTTGGCACAATTCCTCCATTTTCCCATACGCCAGCAGTCATACGCTCTTAGGAGCCCGACATCGACCAATGTCTGGTCTCGGCTGACCCCGACTAATCCATCCGAGCACATATGTGGGCGTGTGTATATGCACGCGTGTCCTGTGTGCCGTATCCTGCCCTGTGTCCTATGTACTGTGTGTATTGGTGAGCGAGGAGAGATTTGCGCCAACAAATCGAAATGTTGCAAAAACTTGCTCATATGGCCTACACACAATAACAGGGCAGGGCGCACACATGGAAAGTCACCCTCCCTGCCGCCTGTCGTTCGGAATTTCCCGCAACCGCTTTTCCGATTTCCACAAAAATCGCGCTCAGCCAGGGGTTGGTTTTTCCGAACTTCGCGATGTGCTCGTACATACAGACATACAGACATTTTTTTGTTTTCCATTTCTCTTTCGCACACATGCCGGCGAGAGCGAGAGACATATGTACGTACTGCGTGCGCTATGTGTGTGTAATATGTTGTGTATATGATTTTTTTCTTTCCTGTGGCACTGCGCCAACGCCGAGGTCCTGGCGCTCCACCCTCCGTTCGCCGAGCTCCTATGTAAAAGGCAGCTCGCATGCATGGCGTGGAAATAGATAACATATTAAAAACTGGGCACATGCGACAAGGACGGCGACGGCGCTGCGACAGAGCAGCCGGCAGCGCTGCTGGAAAAGCCTGAAAAACTGCGCTGCAGCTTTCCCGGGCAGATGAGCAGCAGAAGAGTTGTCCATGTGTGGGTACAGATACACCCCCACGTACGTTGTTTAGGTCTCGTGCTCTCTCCCTCTCTCTCATGCCGACGTATCCTGCGTTTCGCTCTCTGCTGGCTTCTCTCTCGCTCTCGCTCCCCCGGTGGCTCAGTGTGCCACTTTCCCCATTCGACAGCGGGAAAAACTCAACTCGCAGCTTTGAAATTTCCATAAGCTGACAAAAAAGGGATATGTTGAAGACGACGACGACGTCGACGTCGACTGAGGCGCCGGCGTTTTTGGGGGCCCGTTAAAAAATGTTACACTCACGCGCAGTTGGCGTCCAACGTGTGACAACTGTGAGCTGTGAGTGAATAAGCGCGGGGTGGGTGTCCTTATAAGTCCTCGCTGGTGTTGTTGTTGTTGTTGTTGTTGTTGTTGTTGTTGTTGTTGTCTGGTGGTGGCTATTACTCTTTACGGGCATTCCTGGGCCTCCACATGAGTGTGTGTGTGTGCGAGGGGGACGACTTTGGTTGGTGTGCGTGTGTTTTCCGCTCTTTCGTGCTCTTTTTTGCTCCTTTCGTGTCGCTTCGGTTCGCCTCGTGTCGCTCGGCTCGTCCTCGTCTTCGGCTACGCATGTGTATGCAAATGTATTTCGTATACACATATACATAATAAATTTTTTTCGGTGTACGTGACGTGCGAGGACATCCTCGCCCGCTCCTTCTCCTGCTGTTGTGATAAGGGAAAATATATATTTTATATGATGAAGGAGTAAGGACGACGGCGTCTCTGCCAGCTCCGCTGCTTCGGCGGGCTTCGCAGCCTGCTTCAGCCAAACCCGATCCGACCGAGCTTCGTCCTGCCGAACGGAACACAGCATCAGCATCCTCCTCATGTGTTGCTCCGTCTGTTTGTGGCCCGCTGCTCATAAGTGTGCGCGTATGGGGGTGGCTACTGCCGGTGAGGTGTGGGCGTCCATGGGGGCAGCAGCGCGTGTGTGCCGTCGCTGCCGCCGGAGCTGCTGCTGTCGCTACTGTTGGCTGCGGCGCAGTTGCTGTGTTTTTTCGGCCGGGCCGACATCATTTGAATTAGTCGCTTCGTGACGTTTGAACGGTTCGAGACATACACGCGACCCACACAAGCTCGGCATTACCCGTTACCCGTTAGCCTCTACGATGTGCAGCGGTCGTCTATAACGCCGCCGCCGATAAAACTTAGTTTTAACCCGATCGAAAAGTATGTTAACCCATTAAGCTCTCATATGTGAATGACAGTATAAAGTAAAGAAATTAGGGATTACCTAGTGCTTAAAAAGGACACTCAACCAGCAGAATACGGAATAAGTTCGCGATTTAGAATAGTTTTTACTAATGTTCCGAAGTTTGTACATTTTTGTAACAAAATTTGGATAGAGATGTGTTTAAGCAAATAATAAATCAAATGTAATTTTCATTTTTTTTTTGGCAATTTTTGAGAGCATTAATCAAAAATCTAAAAAGATCGGACCCATTCTAAGCTTCCGGATTGATTTGCAATATATTTATTTGAATAGTTTCCGTCCGATATTTAAATTTATATTTACGCTTTGTACTCGAAATTACAAAATATTAAACCAGTTCGCGATTGCAAAATGAACTCTCCGCCAAAAAAAAGTAGTGTTTTCTGTGCTGCGGGCATCGCGCCTATCATAAATAAACATGTGCAAAACATTTTTAAATGCAACCCAAACCGAGTTCTTCGAAAACTGCCAAATTAAAGGATCGGTGTAGCCATATAAACACACAAATGGGCCGCAAATTGACCTGTCAGCAGCCATTTAGGAGAGAAATACGTGGCCCGTCGCCATCTACCTGTGCCTCGGTTGGCCTGCAGCACCTCAGCTTGTTCTGTTTGTTTGTTGTATGTGTGTGTCTGTCAACATAGACGATCACGCACCTGATTATCACCTGCAAGGCCGACCAAGTCGGGAACTCTGGGTTCTGCCGAGGGCTGGGCACAGGCACTGCGAGAGCGATACGATACCGAACAGATCCTGTCGCTCCCACCCCGAACACACATGCACATGAGGGGTGAGAGTGTGTTTAGTGCGGGGTGTGTGGTGAGGGCAGCTCGCTCATAGGTGCAATTATTTGCATAGATTTGGTTCAGTTTGTTGCAAACCCTCGACAGGAACGTGTTGCGATCAACCGAGCTACGCGGCAGTGACAACCCAGACTCGTTAGATATTGTAAATTATGCTTCTAGATTTTTATAGAAAGGATTAAAGTGAAGACTGTAAGCACAGAGAAATCTATAGTGCGAGTGCAAGCCAAATAATACGAAATTGAAAGAAAATTTGTACGGATATATGAGATAACCAGGCTTTTGCTGACATCAAATGGTATGTAAGGTTAAAAGTGGCTCAGCTGTTTGAGCATCCTGTGATTAAAATGGTTTCTTGGTTAAGCTCCTGGCTATAAAATGCAAATTGTTTAAACTCTTCCGGAAGTAACTGCTTAATGTGCGATCCGTAGCCTGACTGACTTGACTTACTTTGGCATTAATTAAAAAACTTGACAGTCTCTCTGCTCGGCGCTCCACTAACTTGCTTTTACCTGTCGCCACTCTAAAGCAAAATAAATAAATAAAAATGTTGTCTCAGCTGCCGCAACCGCAAATGAGTTACGAGCAAAAAAGCAAAAAATAGCGAAAAGGAGTAAACCAAACCCGAACGCCTAGCAGTTCCCTGCTAATTGCACATTGTTGCATTCGAGCGTGGTTATCCTTCGCCTCTGGTTTTGGTCTCGGTCCCTTCAGCAGCAGGTCCTGGCGTGGAGAAGCATGTGTTAATATGCGGTTTCCAGCCCCAGCTCCAGCCGCCAACTCAACCACTCGGCAGATAGCGAGCAGGACGAGCCAAAGATGCAGCGAGTACGGCAAATAAAAATGTTTATTTTGCCTGCGCTCCTACCAAAGTTTTTTAATTTTGCACCATGAAGCCAGGGCGAGGGACTCGGAAGTTTTCTGGGTGGCCGTAGACGTAGTCAGGCAGATGGTGACTCTTTTTAAAATTCACACACGCAGGAGTTAAGAGTGTATCAGAACAGGGGTGCCAGACAGTGGATGAATTAATTAGACGAGCACTGGAAATGGCACGACTAAGAAGAAACCGCTCAGTTCGGGGGATTACACTATCAAAATGTCAGTTTGATCCCTGTTTTATATTTAAGAAACGAGAACTAAAGGTGTGCCGAACCAATGAAGTAATTGCAATCTCGGAAAAGCAAAAGCTTCATTCTTTGCAGCTTCATCTCCACTTTCTTCCCACTGTGCCACAGTTAAGCAAAGCAAAACAAAGCACAAGCCGGGGCAGACGCACGCAGGGTCTGACGGGAGATGGGAATGAGCCATTATCACACATCACACATCTGCATGTGATATCCTCGAGGATATGCGACACGACACGTAGCAACTGTGATTGCTACACCTTGGCTTTGTTGTCCCTGCTCATCGCCAGCTCCTCTCCTGCCGGCTTTTGTCTTTTTTGCAGCTATTCTCTGGCCCCACAGCTGGAAAAATGATATATGCCGCGACTCATTAACATATTATCACACGGCACACACTTCAGATATGCCTCGCGGCATATGTCATGAATACGAATACATTATGCCCGGCATTACCCCTAAGCTCTGCTTATTCGTCTCCCGCCTAATATCCTCCCTCTCTCGCTCTTTCAGAAAAGCGGAGCGCTCTGCACGTGACTTTAACGGGGCATGTTAAAGGACGCCGACCAGGAGCTGATTAAACGCCGCCCACTGACGTCGCTCCCCATGGCCGACTTCGCCCGTCAGGTGGCGCCCGCACAGCTGCCCCTATCCCTGCCGCTCCAACTGCCGCTGCCTATGCCCATGCCGCTGCCACTCCTGGCCAAGACTCCGGGCAGCGACCACGCCCCCATACACTCCACGCCACCCACGACACCGCCCACGCCGCCGCCCCTGCCTCTGAACATGAGTCAGACGGCAGCGGGAGCAGCGCCAGAAACGACGACTCCACCAGGTCACAGTCCACCAGCCACACCGCCCACCGGGGGAGCAACTGGCAACAACGCGGCGCCGCAGGATCACTACAGTCTTCGCTGGAACAACCACCAGAACCACATCCTGCGAGCCTTCGACGCCCTGCTACAGACCAAGACTCTGGTGGATGTGACCCTGGTCTGCGCCGAAACGTCGATCCGTGCTCACAAAATGGTTCTCTCCGCCTGCTCGCCCTTCTTCCAGCGCGTCTTCGCAGAGACACCCTGCAAGCATCCCGTGATCGTTCTCAAGGACTTTCGCGGCTGGGTGGTGCAGGCTATCGTCGACTTTATGTACCGCGGCGAGATCAGCGTGCCACAGCAGCGTCTCCAGACCCTCATTCAGGCCGGCGAGTCGCTGCAAGTGCGGGGTCTTGTGGAGAGCTCAGTGCCGGAACACACACCCACTCCGGCAGCCTCGCCCGACGACTTCGCAATGCTGGACGCCTCCATGCTGTCATCTAGCTTCGACGACGAGTCGCCTTCGATGGTTCGCCCATCGGCAGCGGGCAAGCTGATGATGTCCTCGGCCCGTCTTTTCGGCAGCGCGTCAAACACCATGGCAGCGCTCAGTCTACGCCGCAAGCGCGAACAGGAGTGCGACCGTGAGCTAGAGAGCGACCAGGAACTCGGAGGCAGTTCGCCAATGCCACGTCGCAAGCAAGCCCGCCCACGCCGTCGCTCCGGCGATGTTCCCCACGACTTTGCCCTGAACAAGACCGAGGCGGAGCCCCTGCAAACTGTGATCAAGCACGAGCTCCTCGACCGAGCGGAAAGGGATCACGACGAGGAAAATGATCAGGAACCAGATCAGGATCAGAATCAGAGCCACAGTGAGGCAGAGAAGAACGGGGCCACGTCAACGGAAACGTCCACAGAGCAGGCCAAGGAGAAGCACCCGCTGAAACCAGAGGGACCCGATCAGCCCCACGAGCTGGACGACGACGATGACGACGAACAGGATCAGGAGGAAGAGGAGGAGCAGGACATTGAAGAGCTTATTCACACGACCAACGAGCTAAGGCGACAGGCTGCAGTGGCTGCTGCTAATGCAGCTGCTATGTCGCCCAGCCCCTCGCCCTGTCCCAGCGACGGGCCCGAGGACCTTTGCACCACCAAGAAGGACAAGGATGGAAACAGTGCGAACACCAGTGGTGCCCATTCCTCAGACTGTGAGTCCAACAACAATAACAACAACAACAGCAGCAAACTGCAGGACAACAACCAGCGCATCATGCTGTCCCTGAAGGACATCCGCCAACTGAACGCCAATCCCAACCCAACGGCCATCCACACGCCCACCAGCTGCTCCGGTGGCAACAACGGCCTGCTTAGCTTTCCACCGCCCGGTATGCGGCCACCGGGACTGCCGGACAGCCCGCCCTGCCACATGGAAGCCCTGGAGGCTCAGATGCACGCTGCTGCCGCTGCAGCTGTAGCCGCAGCAGGAGCCGGCGAGCATCCCTTCCACCACATGGAGCACCAGATGGAGATGTCCCTAGCAGCAGCGGCGGCAGCAGCTGCTATGCACCAGAGAGACCCGCGGGATTCCCGCGACCCCCGAGACCACAACGCATTTGCCAGCAACCTGCTGGGCCCAATGGGGATGCCCCCGTTCGGGGGGCCCAACGGAGGACCTCCGGGCAGCAGTGGTCCAGGAAGCGGATGTCCTGGCCAGGCGGCGCACGAACGGCTCGAGGAGAGCATGAATCGACTGAGCAAAGAGCTCGGCAAGGAATTTGGAAAGGACTTCGGCAAGGAGTTTGGCAAGGAATTCGCCCCGTCGTCCCCGATGAGTCTGCCCGGACACTTTAATCCGCCGGATGGACCACAGCATCCGCCTTCGCCTCTGCCTTTCCCCGGCATGTCCTCGGCGATGACGCTGACGCCACCGCACAGTAAGTAGCCATAGCCGGTTTGAATATAATTTCGTTTGACTTCACTGAAGAGGTCACTGGGTTATTGGCCCTTCGTGGTGTGTAGATTCCACTCACTGTCACCTCCCAACGGAAGTCTTTAATAACGCCAGCTTACTTCCAACTGCTCACGTACCAGAGTCCTCATCCTCATCCCCATCCTGCCTAACGAAGAGCCGCGTCCCTTTGACATGTTTGCTTGTCCCTCTTGCCAAAGCTGGCGACGAAATGCAACATGTGGCCTCTGTGCGACATCAAAGTGTCGTCAAGTATCCTTAGAGAAGGACTCTTGCATTTTTACGCTTCCAAAGCTGTCGCAAAGCCCCTAAGCATATTAAGGCTCCTCTTGCTGTTGCGCCCCCATCTGCCGATGTCATATGACAGAACGACCGGTAGAGACCCCAAACCGCGATTTGACTGCATTTAATGGGAGCTGGGGTAGGGATTGAAATGCTTCCGAACCTGTCAATCCCCAGTGTTCATTCCTTCTACTAATTAAGTCATAAAAAGTTTGCGCTGCTGACAGCTCATAAGAAATATGGAAATGCAATCGCATAGGCAATGGGTGTCCTAATAATTTGACAGTTTGGCAGGCCCCCAGTTCGTTCTCCGGTCTTGGTGAAATCTGTCCTACAGACAACTTCGTCTGGGGAGTGCCCAGCAAGAGGAAGTTGCGGTTGAGTCCCGGGCTGGAACTGCAATCGTATTCGAAGTAAATTCAATTGCGTTTTATATGATTTTTTATATTCATGTCACCCAGAGTCAGGCGAAACAAACGCAAACACAAATTGAGGTGCAAAGGTCGGAAAGAAGGCGGCGGGCTGGTTGGGTTTGCTTCCGACGTTGCGTGCAGAAAGCGCAAGAAATTTATGTTGTGTCTCCCCGAACATGTGAGGAGAAGTTCCGGAGCGGTTTGAGTTCAAACTGTCAGCAGACGTTTAGCGAAATGACTTTTAAGTTGCCTGGCTGCGCCCCAGCACCCTCTGAGCCCGCCTCCTTCGGCCATGTGTTGTGTTTAAAGTATGCCAAAGCGCGCACAACTTAAACCTTTTGGCAAACAACTTTGGCAGCGTCGGCGGCATAAATAAAAATACGAAGGCGACGTCTCGTGCCCGGCTGCCCCTGCCCTTTTCCTCACCCCAGTCAGTGCCCTCACCCAAGTTTTGCATATAAGTCGCGCGATATTCATATTAATAATATCCGTTTGGGGAGGCCCACGCCGAGCAGAGCCACAGCCAAGGACCAGGACCTTCACCTGGGGAAGGCGGGGCGGCCGAATGCAGGCGAGACGCGCGCACACAGGATATAAAATAAATTAAGGCACAAAAATATGAAAAATTGTACGAAAATACCGAGTGGAAGTCAGGCAGGAAGCGCAATACCTTTTAATGCGACAAAAATTTCAGCCAACATATCAGAGCAAGGACTGCGACTGCGACTGAGACTGAGACTGCCGCGGAATGGGCGAAGCGAGCAAAGCGCACCAAAGTCGCGTCGTTTTCAAGCAAATCGCTAACTACTGCATAAACAGGCTGCAGGCAATGAAGGAGCCAGCTAGGACACAGTCGGCAATGAGCTTAGGTTTCAACAGTATATTACCCTAGAGAATTACTTGTTATATTTTATCGTTTAGAATTTAATCAAATTTAAAAAGAAACATTTAGATTTAGAATTGGAATCTGTTGGCGTCCCATACTTTACGGTTAAAATTAATTCACATGTACAATTTAAGGGATAGGTATAAAAAGGTCTATTCAGAGTATTTCATAACCCGTGCTACCCAGTGTGGTTTACAAGGAGCCCCTCATCCCTGACCGGGAGCTTGGCAGACAGTCCTGGAAGAGATTTACCACCGTTTGTCATTCGCCGTTCACCGGTGGTCGTTTGTATGAAGAATGTGATTTACTTTTTCTGCTGAAATATTTTCGGCGTGAAAATCATTGAACTAATAGCTTGTGACATGTGGTAGGGGCGGTGGAGTCTATCTGCTCGAGACCCTTCAGAATTTTGAAAGAGAAATCCACTAATTTTGGGCGCCGTCAAAGGAAGTGGGGAGAAAAGAAAGCACATTACGTATACGCCTCGTGTTGTAATGTCTACTTCAGAACACAGAGTCAAACAATGTGCGCTCGTTATTTGTGTCATTATGCTGCAGATACAACACATCCTCGAGACACAGATACGGATAGAGCCAAGGATACCGATATAAGGGGACGTATCCGTGCCTTATTCATATGCTCGAGCATTGTCTTCTCCCCCCCAACTGTTGTCTGTGTGTGAGCTCGTCTGTTGATGGGTTTGTTTGCATCTTGGAATCCGCGGCGCGACTTATGAAATCATTCAGCACAATGTCAATATTATGCGTTGGCTGAGGCTCCTTGCAGGACGGCCTGCTTTGGTTATCCCTCAGTCCTCGGCCCGCCTCATCAGCTATCCAATTGTTTCACTCATGTGGAGAAGTGCACTCGAAGCGTAAAATATTAATAGAATAACGAGTTGCCATTGTTTACTATCCGGTCGGAGCCGCTTCTCGGAGTGTGCTCGCATCTATTGTCTTGGCTAATCAGCTTCAGTGGGCTGGAAAATGAGTCGCTTATGCTGATTTTCACGGCTGCAGTAACTCTTATATAAGGCAGTGCAGAGTGCAGTGGGTTTTAAAAATAAGTTATGCGCCCCCACTAATCGTAATGTCTCCTTTCTTCTGCAGTGTTTGGCCTGGACTCGCCACTGGGACTGTTTCCGCCCGGAATCGATCCCGGAAAGCTGTACAACCCCTTAATGGAAATGAGCGATCCGAGGGACATGCCCGGTGGACCGCCGCCGTTTCTCAAAAAGAAAAGTAAGTACAAGCGGCCCCAGAAAAGTAATCGTAATTGCGCAAGAACAAACTTTCGCCAAGCCGAGCGGAGTCGAGCAAACAACTAATTAACCCCAGAAACAATTGTGAACCTCGGGACCCAAGGGAACAGCACACAGCACACAGCTAGCAGCCAACACCTCCCCACCTCCCAAGAAAAGGTTCGAAATCATTTCGACATGATTGGCGTCGATCACGTTGAGCCAGTCGAGCTTGTAGGCCGATCGATCGGTTCCGTGCTTGGCTGCAATACTTCACACCTGACTGATTGATCTCGCTGCAGAGTTCAGGCCGCGTCTTTTACCTTTGTGCCTCTCGCATTTGATCTGCTGCACTCTGGCTCACGTATTTGAGGCGGGGGGCAGTTGGAAAACACTTTGGGCTCCGGAATCCGGATCGATTGTGGGTAATTGAAGAGTAAATAGAAAGGGTCATAGCCAGCCTTGCCAGTAAGTGGCCGGGCTAAACAGTAACTGATTGTATTACCCCAAGATCTGTTGCGAAATCATATTTAGCTAGGATTATCTCATATCTCGTCCCCGAGAGTCCCCTTTTCGAAAGCTAGCATTTGTAGAAAAACTGAGGCAATCAGTTCGTTTAGCCGCATTCTATGCCTCCCCTCCATCCCTTTCCACACCCTCCAATCGGTTCCAGATGCGATCACCGATCACCGAACACCGATCACTGATCACTCGTGCGATCATGTGAGGCGGCAAATTTGTTTCTGCGGTTTTCCTGTGCGCGGATGTAATCGCTGAATCGTTCGAGAAATGGTTTGTTTGTTTCTTTGCTGGTTTCTTCAATGGGGCAACATGTGCACCTATGCATATCGCAGCGTAAACGTCGTTTTTTCTGATTGACAAATGGGTGAGGCGGGGCGATGCCAGTGGAGTTGAGGCACTCGCAGCCTTATGTTTCTATCGTTTTTTGCCGGTTCACCTGCGGCAGTCAGTAAAACCTCAGAGTTAATGAAGTTTTTTTCGTACATACATACGTATTTTTCGTAAGGAAATCATCATAATTTCCCATTTTCTGTAAATGTGGTTCAGAAATCCATTGTCTCCAACTGATCGATAAATGGGAAGTGAAGGAATCGAAGAGGGGCATAAGATAATCTACATGTGAGCCATTTGCTTTGACAGTTCACCTGACAGTCGAGCGGCTTTGATGGGTTAAGTGCTTGGCTATTACTGTCTGTTACTTATTACCGTTTTTAATATTCGATGCATGTAGGCTGGGGCTTAAACTCCGCAAGATTTTTTGGAAATTTTGGTAGTTTAAGAAACTTGAGACTTTCAAGCAGAAAACTTTTTGGTCTGGCAAACGTCTCTCCAAGTTAATTGCTCAATTTTCTGCTGCTCAATAAACCATCAATCGAGGCAATAACAATGCCCGCGTCGTGATCATATGTTTGGAATATTATCCAGGGCTCCAGGGGGGAAAAGGGGAAACCAGGCAGGGAAGATCGGCCAAGTGTTATCTAATCTGTATCTTCAAGCATGCTGAGCGACGTCGATCGTCGGAATCACAAACACAATTACAACAATGTAAGCCGGCAAATAAAACGCAAATCTGGCGTATAGCACGATATTCTTTATTGCAAATCTGCAAAACCCGTTTGCCAACTGATACCAATCGGGAGCAGGAGTACGAGTTCGAGCCGGGGAAGCTCTACACTCACAGCTTCGATGCGAATGCGATCCCTCTCGTGCTCCATGGCCGCAATCGTGTGGGTGTGATTAACTGATTTGTTCACATTCATTTGTTCATTCGCGATTTTTTTTTTGTTTTTAGTTTTGGTTTTTTGTTTTGAGCTCTGTCTGCGAAACGTGATTTGCGATTTGTACCAAATTCAAATTTCGTTTATGTGAAAGCCCGATGCGGCTAACTTGGCTAACAGTTTTGTCTGTTGGAACTTCATTAGCCTGGCTACATACTCCGAGCGACCAGGTATTTTCTGAAGTTTCTGCAGTTCCTACAGTTTCCATTTCGCCGAAATCAAAGGGTCAGACCCTGCTTGTGACCCAGCCACTGGAGGCGCAGGCCCCGTTGCTAACCTCCGAAATAAAGGAAAATTCATATGATCAGGCCGAGGCAACCGCGGAATTAGTAGTTAGCCGAAGCCACACATTCACCAGCATTCTATCCCACTCTGCCTTCATTGTCGAGCAGCCAGGAAAAGGTTGAAAGGAACCTGTGGCTTCGCTGACGCTGTTTGCAGTGCCGGTGCCGGGCGATATCTGAGGATCTAAATTGAGTTTTAGCGGCGCATGTGACGCCGCAGCCGTTGCACTCTTGTAATTTGCATACAGAGGAGAGCCGGGGCCGGGTCAGGATGGGAACCTCCACAGCGTTTGCCTTTCTTCGTTGCCATTGCCGTTGCCTTTGCAGTGCCGAACGATCGCTCTCCCCAGTCCCCCAATACGTGCCACACAAAGAATCGTAGCAGGGTGTGTACGAGCTGAAGGCAAGACGTTGCCCAGATCCCAGACAATGGGTGACTTTTCAGCAAATTTGTCTAGGAAGCAGCATATGAGACCAGGAGAGATTGAAACATTAGCAGATGTAAGCGGAGCGATAAGCTGGTGCTCGTGCTCGTGGCGCCCAAGGTCCCCTTCTGTGTGTGTGTGCCCTGTCAACCTTAAGTCCTAATCCACTTTGTCCCCGTCTTTTTCTTACAGTGCCTCGACCAAAGGGACAGCACTCGGCGCCGCGCGGTGGGCCACCTCGCTCCTGGACCAACACAGAGCTAACGGAGGCACTGCAGCATGTATGGAACAAAAAGATGACCACGTCGCAGGCCTCTCGCATCTTCGGCATCCCGTACAACTCCCTGCTCATGTACGTGAGGGGCAAGTACGGAAAGAGCCTGAAGCTGGAGCAGCTGCGCAAGGACTGCATCAGCGGACCCCCCATCGAGATGCTTCAGATGGGCATCAGCGGTGGCAGCGGAGGCGGTGGCAGCAGTTCCAGCAAGAGCGAGAAAAACAAGGAGCGCAAGGAAAAGGACAAGGACAAGGGCTCCACGGGCAACAACAGTTCCGGAGGAACTTCGAATGCACCTGGCGGAGGAGGTCAGTCATCTGGAAACGGTCCCTCCATGCCGCATCCCAGTGAAATGGGCTCCCTAGGACCGCTGGACCTGGAGCTGGGACTACCACTGGGCCCGCCAGGTGGCCCGCGGAGCAACAGCTCAGAGCCCGATCTGCTGAGCGGACCGAATGCTCTCTTCAATCCCTTCAACCCGCAGGGCTTCTACCCAGACTTCGCGGGCGGCTTTCCCGGCCTCCCACTGAGCATGCTGAACCTGCTGCCTCCATCGGAGCGCCACCATGCGGCGGCTGCTATGCACCACCTGGGTGTCACCATGGACGAGGACTGCAAGTCGGTGGGATCGAAGCAGTCCTCCTCCCTGGACGACGACTACTCGGGACCCGGGATGCCCATGTCGCTGGAACAGCGGCGAGAGATGAGCGCGACAGGACCTCCGCTGACACAGTCGAACGGGGGAGGAGGGCAGGATTGAAACTTGTGGCGGGATTGGGCAACCGGGGCTGCCAACGCCAATCCAATGTACTTTCCGGCCTTCGAGCTGGACCAGGAGCAGAACCCAACCCATCGGACCCTGTCGTCGCGACCCGCCCTGCACCAGATGGCCTGCCGTGAGCTAAGCTTGAAGCCCGATCTGTTTTTGGCCAGACGCAAGCTCAAGCGATTCCGGGCGAAACGCCAGCTTCAGGCGCAGATGGAGGTACTAGAGCCGGCGGCTAGCGATTCTCCTGCTACTCATCCCGCCGCCAGCCACGCGCTGCCTCCACTGAGGACTTAAATGTGAACGTAAACTTGAATGCAATATGTCTACTCTTAGTTGTTTTTTTCTGTATGTTTTATGCTTTGTTTAGTGGCTCTAAAGAACAATATTTGAGTTACGCGGACTAGCCATCCTTTTGTTTGAGCAAAGAAGGTGTGTATATTTTGTGCTGGTGCTTTTAGTTCCTACTCCCAATTATATTTTCATATTTTTCGGTTAATTTTAGTTAAGTAATTGAATATGACAAAGCTTACAAAGCAGTTGAGGCAATACACAAAACAGTATCTATTACACACTGTATTATTATATAATTTAAGTATTGAACGGAATATAATCAAAATGCAAGGGGGTTTCGATCGAGAAGGAGGTCATGTAAATACGCGAGACATTAATGCCGCTCAGTTTGGGAGGAATATAGTTCGTAATGCAAGACGTTGCAATTAGAAGTATTGATATCGAAATATCGACCGATGCATTGCCGATGACTGTACCAAAATTTTTAATGTTATTTTATAAAAAAGAAAAACAAAAGCAAGGAACAAGACGAACATTAGCTGTAGTCGTAAGTGTTCTCGTAGGCAATTCGTATATTTGTATAGAAAACATCTGCACCGATATTCCTCACTCATAGTTGTGCACATTCCCCAACCCAGCTCCCGACATCCGATGTAACATTCCTAGTTAAATGTAGACGACGCTTTGTAAATCTCAGCCAACCTAAAGGAACCCTGCAGATCTACCCGTTTTGTAATCTGATTTGTAAAAAAGAAAACGCCACATCTAACCGATTACAAGGCGACGAGGCGACATATTTCCCGCGCATAGTGTTAATAATTTATAAGCTCAAATAAAATATTTTAATATTAAATATTACAACCCAAACTTATAAATGTAAGTAAATGAAAAATCAAGTATATTCATTACAATAAATAGTAAAAGTTATTAAATCAACCGTTGAAATCTATTTTATGCAATAATTGGAAAATCTATAGTTCATAATATAAAGAAGAAATTAAGCTAATTTCGGCACGCCGTAGTTTGTAAACAAGCAATTGGATTATTATGAATTAATGAATTTTTGTCAAATGTAAAGAAAAACTTTTCTGAGGCTAGGCTTCTTTATTTTCTCATCAGTATATAAATCGGACGACTACATAATATAGCGGCCAAGAGATCAATACGTTAAGAAGTGGTAAGGGGTTACATCGTTAAAATTGTCAAAAATTAAAAACGAGTTTTAGGGTATTATGCTCTTAGTCAGAAGCTTAAAACACAGTGAAGGAGTCATTTGCGACCCTATAAACCATATATATTCTTGATCAGCATCAAGAGCAGACTGCAGATTCTATCTGGCCATGTTTTGGTGAAAAAATAATTTTACTCAATTTTTGCAATATTATAAATATTGTTACCAAGTTTACGAGAACCCATTGCACTCACTTAAAAACTACTCAAGTAAGCACGATTTAAGAGCGTAGAGGAACTCACCTGAATTAAGAAGTAACTTAAATAAAAGTTGTCGCCGCGTGGCTTAGCGGCTCTGATGGTAGCTCCAAGCCACTGCCCAGCGCGTGGTATGTCCCTGATGGAATTCCGTGGTGCTGACATTCGCCACCTGCCGTTATTTTAGATAGTCCAATATCCCAGGTACGTTGGCCTTGACGCCCAGCATTGTGGTGAAGATGCTGCCACCAAGGACAATAGGAAACAGAGCACGGAAAACGGAAAATGCAGAACGAGGAGCAAAGTAAAGTTAAATTTAATTTCAATTAGTTGGACACTAATCAAGATTGACTTACCGTACGCGCTGCTGGTTTTCCAGGCTCTCGTCAATGATGCCCTGCACGAACTTCACTTCGCCGCCCACGCAAGTGAGCTCCTCCTGGCTGCCAGTTCTGGCATTGTTGGGTGCAGGACGTCGCTCTGGATTTCTTGTATTACCCCCAAAAGGATTGGGCAAATTGGAGTCGAAAAAGGGTGGATTGCACAGGCAAAAGTGGAAGTCAGTCGCCTGCTCCTTATCCAGAAAATAGCTTTTAAATATGGAATTCTTATCAGGCTGACCATAGACATTGATGAGGCCTTCCAGTTGGTCTCTTTTTACATTCTCCCGAGCATACTCGATGTTTTGGAGCTTCGATTCTAGGGCGAACATGTGCCAACTGTTTTTCTTGGCCCCCAGCAGCGAATACATGCAGGAAGAACCACATCCTAGGGGATATTCTTAAATAAATCAATGGCTATTATAATCCGAAAAACCCACCTACATATATCAATGCCTCTAATTTTCTCCAATTTCAGGGGTTCCATCAGATCTTCCAGCTACATAATGTAGTTCAAGCGCAGAGCCAATGTGGGCACCAGACTTCCCGGGGCAAAGTCGACATTTAAATCCGAATACTCCTTCAGCAGCATCTTGGTGAGTTCCCTCAGCGTCTTTTCATTGCGAAAATTCACAGAGACTTTGCCAGTAAGCTCCTAATTATTGAAACAAGAAATCAAGACAAAATTTAAGAAACTTCGAAGACGACCTTACCAATTGGCACACTTGCCGGAAGACCTTGTACTTAATGGCCAGTTTGGTGTAATCAGATGCCTGACGCAATACATTACGCGGATGCATGCCAAATTTCATAGCTTTTCTGTTGGTTTTCACTATTGTTTTTTAATAAAAATTACAATTTTCAATAAATGCCGCGAAAACATACAGCTGTTCAGCTCAAGAGTCCGGTCACTAGATAAGTGATGGAACTTGGCCGATAACTTATTGTACCAAATAAATACCAGGCGTTAATAGGGGTTTATACAATTCGTCGGGACTGGTCCTACTGCCACTTGTTGTTGTAATTTTTGTTTACAAATTTGTTGTTTTTTCATGCAGGCTGCTCAATTAAGGGGTTACATCGTTAAAATTGTTAAAAATTAAAAACTGGTTTCTGGGTATTATTCTCCTAGTCAGAAGCTTAAAACACATTGAAGGAGTCATTTGCGACCCTATAAACCATATATATTATTGATCAGCATCAAGAACAGATTCTATCTAGCCATGTTTTGGAGAAAAAATAATTTTACTCAATTTTTTAAAAATAATAATTACTTTGAACTTTACATCGATATTTTCTTAATACTAAAGGATAACGTACATGTAAAATGTAATAAAATAGTTGTTAAGCATTTTGATCAACATTAACAAGCTTATGAAATTGTTTAAAAAAAAAATCGACTGGCTGCCACGCACAGGCGATGAAACATTTTTTCGTCGCGATCGGTTGGTTTTTTGCTCCGCGGTTGAAGTTAAATTAAATTCGTTTTTAAGTGAATAATTTGTAAAAATTAGCAACTGTCTTTGATAATTAGTGAAAAACCATAAGGTGAGAAGTTTTTGGAGTATAGAAACGGAAGAAAATCGGCTTTGTTAAACGGAAAATCGAACGCAGTGCGCCGGCGTCGGTGGCGTTTCACTTACGGAGAACTGGAGTATTTTCTATCGCTGCTGTCAATTAAACGTTCAATTGAGCGATGATTGGACCCTGATGAATGAGGAAATATAATGGGTTCGTTTATTATTCGATATTATTGCTTGAAGAACTATAAATTATTGTAAAAAGTGTTTTTAAGTGTTTGTGAGTGAGCTTTTGAACCTGTTGCCTGTTTTGGAAGCTTTTACGCCTTAAAACTTATGGTTGAGGTTATAGGTGACTCCGTCCGCAAGAGGACCCTGTTAGCAATTGTTGTCAAGCTCTGAAGTCTAGTTTTCAGAACCAGCAACATAGGTGGCGCCACTCAAGGGAGGAAACTTGTATTAATGGTATGAGTTCGACTTCAAAAGATTTTGCCGAGGAATAAAGGGAAAGTTTAAAATAAATAAATTATAAATACAGAAAATTAAGAGTAACATTTTTTTGTTAAGATAAGACAGAAAAAAATAAAAAATGATTCAACAAAATTTAATTTATCAAGTAAAAGCCCTTGAACAATTTTTAATTGTACAAAGCTTATATTTTTTTTCTTGAAATAGCTAGAAAACTACCGGAAAAATAGCTCATAGATAGTGCAAAACAAGATGGCGCTATAAAGTGCGACAGCAGCCAGTTGTTTTCCATTATGTGTTATAGATGGCGCTGTACAGGGTCGTAGCATTCAAATATTTTCTGCAAGAAAATGGCGCGTTTTCGATTAAATTTGAATTAGTTTGCCTTCGTGAAACACTGTATATGACACGATTTGAATTCACGAAACGACAGGACATTCTTATCGCTAATCACAGGGTTCAGAGTCCGTTCAGTCCGCACTTTATCGCAACTTTTCGCATGCTATTGCACCCTACAATCGTTTTATTATTGCTGCTCCTCTATGGGATTGGTCAGTGAACCCAAGACACTCGCAATGGATCATTAAATCTCGCGCCAAAGCAATGGCCTTTGTGCTAAGCTTTACGACATTGCAGTCAACTTTTGGGAATTAATTAAGTATAATCCTAAAGAGGAATGCTAGCTTGTGCACTATAAGAACCCTTTTAATTTGCAATATTGAAAACAGGTATAGGAGAAAAAAGGCGAATGTGTTGTTGACCTTCCCAGCCCTATTTTAAATATCAAGTCAGTTTTTTATCTATAAAATATTAAACAGCGACACGTTGGCAAATATCCGCATCAAACAAGTAGTGAGACTCTACTCTCATTGCGTCCCGCTGCGCTGTCTGACAATACGAGACCGAGACGCCTTATCACCAATGACTAAGATTATCTTAACGTGCTGACGTTGCGTTGTTTTGATTTCTGCTTGGGTATACCTGAGAAGGTTTAGCAGAGAAAGTGCTCACACATTTGTAAATGTGAACTGTCGCTGAAATCATTACCCAAATCCAAGTGGGCACCGTCTGACCTGGAGCAATTAGGTGGCCAAATGACCCACAGGCGGTCACATTGCCGAATCAGGCGGTCAAGACAAGGAAAGTGCATGGACTTAGGCGCGGGCATGTGACATGTGCGTCGCCGCTGCTCTGTGTCAGGCCGCCGAGGTCTAAAAATACCCGGCTAAGCCTTCAGTGGAAGTGTTCCTAGACGAGAAGACATTCTAATACCCGCTGAGGGCGGGTATTAGGGTATATTGAGTTTGTGTCTTATTGAAACCCTAGCTCTAAATCAGATTATTTTAGCATTGGGAAGTACTCTCATAAGGAATGTTAAACGATTGAAATGTGGGTGTGTTTAAAGAGGCCTGTCTCTGTGCTAAATTGCTGGGTATCAATATTCCCCGACAAGCCGAACTCGGTTTTGTTTTCTTGTTTCCACAGCACTCAGCTGGTGGTGGCTGTGGCAGAGTGCGCTCTTCGGAGCTCTCTACGGCGAAACGCTCTCTGTTTGTGCGCGTGCGCTGTGATACCCTGGCGGAGGGTATTCTATTTTCAATCAGAAGGTTGCAACACAGTGAAGAATTGGCTTTGACTCTATAGAGCATATGTACGCATTTCTCGCTAACACTAACTAACTTAGTATGAAACTTTGAAGAATTGAATGGTTCTGAAGAGCATCTATGTTTGATATCTACACTCAACAATGTGTATTGCTTGTAAGGGTGTACAAAAGTCGACTACCCAAAAATAGTCGTCTTCCTCGTTTTAAACGCGCGGCGAACGACTCCCAGTCTGAATTCTCGGTCCGGTTGAATCAGTCTTTTCTCGTACCTGCAGCGAGTTGGATATCTCCGTTGTCGGCTGGCAACCGCGCTCCGAGCGGCGCGTATATGCGGATCTGTAGTAACTGTTTTCGTTAATCAGTTTGTTTTGTGAATAAATAATAGTATCGGAACTAACAAGCCGCGACGCCTGCAGTTTGACTGAGGGAAATACATATATCTAGAGGAAACTGCACAGCGGCGGCGTATCTCGCGAAAGCATACGAAATACCTGCAAATAATCCAACACAAACAGAAAATAATAGATAAAAGAGCAACAGAAATTATTACGAAAATGCGCCCAGAAAATTAAGAAATAAAGAAGCACGGATATATATTTCGATCGCAGCGTAGCGAAGAAAGTATTCGTTGTTTATTTATGTTGTGCGTGTGTGAGTGGGGGGCACAAACAGCTGTGGGGGCAACAAAAGCAACAACCGCGTCGAATATCCCGAGCGTTGAATAAATTTCTTGAGCAGCAGCCAGCGACAAAAGTTCTGAAATTCCAAAAATCTCCGTGCTTTCCTCCACAAGACTTGGGGATTTTCTTGCGTCTTCGTCAGGTAAGTTGAGTTCCGTTCCTGCGAAATCGCTAGTTCGCCCAGAGTTCGTTCTGTTTATCTGAAAAAGACGGGTGGTTGAGGGCGGCTATCTATGTTTGTTGGAGCAGACTGATATCATTGAGCAACACACTTTCGAGATTCGCAGGCAAGTTCAATGCTTGCGAGCAGACACCAAAGCCAGGGAGCAGGGGAGGAAGAAAGCAAAAAGGGACGTCGTGGTGGCAAATACCACTGGGAGTATTTATTTTGCGGAAATTAGACATCTTTAATAATTTATGCAACAGGTAAACGGGCCAGAGTACTGGAGCCTCTTCTGATCTCTCAAGGTTCAATTTTTATTAGGCAAAGGTACATGGCTTGGCCCCTGAAAGTTTGCTTTCTGAACACCATGTCGACAGAGCAGCTGCGAGCAGGGAGTAATTGGTCTGGGAAAAGAAGCTGAGAGTATATACATTCTCCCGGCAATGGTTGAACATTATTGCAGTCATAGACCAACCGAGCAGTGAGCATGGAGAGTCCCTGGGAAAAATCGATAAAAACGCACGCCAGCAGCGGCCCCAGAGCTGGTGCTGCCGCTCCTTCATCGCACTCCGCCAAATAAGGGCATCAGGAAGTCCGTCCGGCAGCAAATCGGAAAACTTCTTAAGCGACTAGAACTTGCTTCTAATTGGGAAGCAAAGAGGGCAAGGGAGGCCGAGCTGAAATGCAGTCAATGCATTCGTCTTCGTCCCCATTGAGCAATCCTGCGAGAGTCATTGCCATCTGCCGAAAAGGGAAATCGGCAAGCAAGTCTGGGCAGCCAATATTTCTGCTGGATTTTCGTTTGGGCCTTCAACCTCTAGATGTCAACGAAAACAAAAACAACGCGATATTGTGGGAGAGTAAGAAGGGATGGCTGGCGCAGGCGCAAGGACTTTTCGGCTCTCTTTCAATGTGTAGTTGCTTTCAGCCAGAATTCAGTCTTCCATTTGCCTGATGTTTTTTGCTCCTCTCGTGTTATTGTTATTATTGTCATTGCCTATTGTTAATGCTGCATTTTTGGCAACGAACTGTGTCGCTTGTATGTATATCTGCGGACTGGGCTGCACCACTCCAGCAGCTACCCCGCACAGCCAGCTCCCCGATAGCTCCTTAAACCAGACTAAAGAGCCAAATGAAAAGCGACGTGGAAAACGAGTTTTTCATTTCAAAGAACAGCAAACAGCAATTGCATTGGGCGCAGCTAGATTGGAGATGGAACAAGCTTAATGATGATGTATCTAACTCGAAGTCAGGGGTGTCGAAATCCCTCCATTATTTTCCCAAAGCTGTAGGTGCTTCTCGATATATTGGATATCAGTAAAAGTCTTGCACTGTGGCTCCCCTCATCCCCCAACAGCCTGCCTAAGTGGGTCACTAAGAAATAATGTTCTTGACCAACATCTCGGGCTGATGCGTTTATCATAGAGAGAAAAAGAAACTTGTTTGCTGTGTGCAAGAGCGACTGCGGGGATCGAGATGCGGTGGAAAAGCGAAAGCCGCATGCGAAATTAAGGGAAATGTCGCAAGGCAAATATGCCTCGAACAGCGGGGAAAAGTGAAACGACAAAGCTTCCGCATTGGGTTACCTGCAGATTGGCTAACCATTCGCAAACATTTATCAATTCCCTCTGTCGCGGTCTCAGTCGTTATCGCACCGACGTCGACATGGACCAAAACCGTAAAAATTAATCTGTAATTTAACGTCGTACTCCCAATTAGCCAACGCCAATATGTTGGGGCCGCCGTTCCTTTGTCGCTGATATCTCGCTTTGTTTGTGTACGAAGTTTTTCAATGTTTATCGCCCGTTGTTTTCCCATCATCCCCACAAACCCATACCACACAACCCGCTCTGCGCGGCTTCGCCTTGGTCTGGGTCTGGAAGTGCATTGAACCCTGCTGGCAATCATGGGAGGAATTAAGGGAAAAGTATTTAATCGTTCTCCAGTTTCGCTTGGTTTTCTGCAGACTGGTAATTCCTCAGCCCGGCAAGAGATCAATCAATATAAATATCGTTCTTTAGGCCATTTTACCACCATTCCCACATTAATCCTGCCACTGCTTGCACTTGTCTCCCTTATCTGTTTGCCCACAGCCCCGAGCTTCCGACTGTCCTGGGAAATCTGGTGAAAATTTTTAATCGCCACAAAGTGCTCGTGTTATCGCATAGCTGCAGTTCCAGCTTCAGCTGCAGCGTAGTGGGAAGAAGTTTCCACCCTGGTGCCTGCGGCGATTCCACATTACATCACTCTGCATATGTGAATTCTTAATTACATTAATCGCGATGTGCCTCGCCAGAGCTTGCATGTCCCGGTAATTGGTTTCATGTGGTCCCTTGCTGTGCCCTCTGCTCCGCGCCCTGCCAGGGTAATTGCGTTTGAACATCGCTAAAAAAGAACGCTTTAATCTGCACATGCCTGGGTGAAGTTATAAAGCAAGTAGTAAGGTCAGGTTTTAACATCACGACAAAAAACATTTAAAACTCAAGAGCAGAGAGAAGGGAAGTGACATGTCCAAAGAACATACATATAAAGACTTCCGATTCGAGTATCCCTGACCCCCAGTGACTTTAATTGATACAGGAACTTTTTACTAGAATTTCGTCGTCACAGACCCAATGCCGGTGAAAGGCACAAGGCACGCGTCGAGCTGCTAGAGACCAGACCGGCTGAAAACTGGTAAGCCAGCCGCTTCCTCATTGGAACCTGAAGTAGCCGGCGAGGAGGCAGCTTCACAGCGTCACAGTCACGTTCTGGCTTATTAATGATTAAATAATACAGCATTGTTGTCATCCGAGTTTTGGAGCGTGAAAATTTCCTAAAGCGAGACGAACAAAAAAATCAAGCTGCGACCGGTTCATTCTAATAAACTGTTAACGAACATAAATTGTTTATTGCATTAGTTCAATAACTCAGCGAAATTAAATGGAATCAGCCTGGGGCTTTCTGCTAATTGCTTGCCAGATTCTGCTGGAGCAGTCACAGGCACTAACGTCTGGTGTCGCATCGTAGAAAAATCCCAAATAAATTTCTTAACTTCCTCCAAATGGTTTACCCAGCTGGTATCGGCCTGGCGCCAATCACAACCTTACTCAGCACTGAGATCTGTATAGCCCTCAAGAGTGTGCTTTCGATACCACTTGAAGCTACGCGTTTCTATTAGGCCGAAGTCTGATTTGAATGCGGCTGAAGTTTGATTTATGATCGTGGCAAAGGGCCGGTTGCCGCTGGCCCTGACAGAGGGTGCAAATGTCATTGGGCCGAGATTTGCCTCAACCAAAGTGCATTACATAACCGGTTAGTTTTTAAGCTAAGCTTCAAACACGTTATATTTCGTTCGTAGAAGTTTTGGGCACAAGACCTTTACAGTCGTACAAATATGTGAGGGGGCAGTGGCAGTCGGCTGTTTATGCAACGTTTTTCGCTGAAGATCTCTTCCACTCTACTTCCAGAATGGTCGTACTGAATACCAATTGCCAAAACATTTGGCCCACAGTTCCCTGACCTCTAGATCTCTTCTTCTGCGGATAATTATCGAGGGGCAGCCACGCAGTTATCGAGTGAAATCAGCATTAATCGCCGACTTTCCTAACGGCACTCTCCTGAGTGCTACATGTCACGAAAGAGAAATACAAAAATTACAGATCATGCTAATGACCCATTAGGCCTCAACAAGCGTCGCGACGATGCAAAAATATGTGCCAAGTAAACAAATGCTTACCCCATAGCGAACAGAAGGAAATAACAGCAATTAGAGGAGGCGATTTTTTACAATCTTTACCCGAACGTTGTCTTTCAAAAGCGTTTACTCAGGAAGTCTCTTATATTGAACAATATCTAGGCCCGGCCAAGGGCTTGGCGTTGAGTGAGTCACTAGGGGGCGGGAAAAAGTGAGAAATTCAGCTTAAAACTCCCACATGCCCGATGAAGTGTAAATCATGTTAATTGGCAAACATTTATGGCATAATTGCAGAGCGATTGCTGTCACTCATTAAATAACCGTTTAGCCAACCCGCGCGCTTTCGTCAAATGAAAGTGAAAAGCAGAAAACCTCAAGGAGATTTTGGATAATTATTTACCCGATATGGGGAGAAAGTAAAGTACTGGATAAGTAAGACTACTGGGCTGCACGCTCGTGACATCCTTTAGCTGGGGCACAAAACAAATTCAAAGTTCCGCATCTGGATAAATTTGTTGTTTTTCTTCTAACGCCGCAATTCACAACTCATGGCAATTCCATTTTAATGTGGCTTTGTTTGCCACCTATTTTTGTGGGGGTTACGGCTACAAAGCCGAGTGCAAACTAGAGTAGAATCACTGAGGAGAAGCTGGCACGAACATGGACAGAGAACAAAGCTGAGAGGGAAAGCGCTTTAACAATGAACTTTAGACAGAGAACGACGAAATGAGAAAATGGGAACGCAAATGTGAATGCGAATAAAGCGTGGAAAGCGTTAAAAGTTCAAACGCCCCGAGCGACAAGTTAACAAGCCGCATCAGCCATATGTGTATGGCCTTCCATCGTATAGCAACATATACGAGTATAAATAAAAGCGGTAAAATACATTATAAGACAACAGTAAATCCCAGAGACTAAACCCTAATGCATGGATATGTGTCCAGTCTGAAAGGCGGACAAAGATTGTGTCAAAAAAATATACTTAGCAGCAATACTGTGTCGCACGACGAATTAGAAACGCGTGCTGGGGTAGGGAGTTGGCTCTCGTCTCGTCAGCTCGTGAAATGAAATAAATATCAAGCACCGTTTACTGACGAATAGTGTTAGCAAGTGTTGCGTCGAAAGGTCTTTGTCTAACGCAGTCTGTCTCAGGCCAGTGACTTGGGCTGAAGTCAGTTATCCCCGCATTTGCACAGTTGGTGCCAGTTTAGACTTGTTTCAATATATCAAACGTGTGTGTTGTGGAAATGGTCCGAGGAAATCGCTTTTAATTGCTCGAGTTCTTAATTACTTTCAACGCTTTTATAAAGCTCTTAAGGCTATTAGCCAGCAATCACATGTGTCCAAGAGCTGAGTAGTTCCGTTCAAACGGTTCCAAAGGGACAGGATAAAATGATTGGGAAAAATAAATATTTGAAACATTTGAAACCTGAGAATGGAACTACTCCGACACTCTTCCCCATAAACAATCCAATGCCTGACAATGTGAACATAGGCATGGACAGGGAGATTAGAGTCAATTATACCAATATCAATGGGACTACCTGGAGGGTGTACCTGCTATTTAGTCAAAGGGGCATAATTAATTAAAAAATGTTCCTGCACAAATAAAATCTCTATTTGGCTTCTACATTTTAATAAGGGCTGGTATTATGCATCTTAATCTATCATCAGTCCTCTTAGGAAGAAACAAAGCACATCGTCGTATGGGTACTTGGCCCATTAGAACGTATGTACGTGGTACGTCGTCTTGGACCGTGACTCTATGCCTCGAGAACGCCCCCAGTTACGAATTAAAGGCAACCACCAGGAGTGCGTCACTTTCGACACCCCATCCCAAGCCCCAACCCGCCCAAGCGCTGCAGGAGGTACATCTGCATGCAGAGACGAACTGTGAAACATTCTCGCCAGTCGTCATAGTTGTTTGCGTTCGGAGCCCGCCGGATCCCATCTCCAGCCATCTAGCAGAGGGCTTCCCAGCGCCAATTAAGGCGACAATTGGCTGGGCGTTGTCTGGGAACTATCTGTAGGCGCCCAACGCCAATCCCTCTTTTCGCCTTGGTCCTGCATTTATGCCTGTGTTTTCCAAAGCCAGCCGCGTATTTAAGTGAAAAGCGATCGACGGGACGTGCCCCTCCACAACATATCGGTACAAAATAATATTCCAGTTTGGCTCAACAAAATATTTATTTAAATCTTCCTTTGTTGTTTTTTTTTGTCACTGAAAAGCAGCGCCATTTACTGTGCGCCAAGGAGGTTAATTAGTATTGATTGTGGGAGTAGGTCTTCCCTTGCAGACAGCCGGGCTGTTTCGAAACTAGAGATTGGCAAACAAAAACGACATCGACAGAAAGAAACGAAAAATGAAACAAAGTGCGAATTAATTAAAAAGTAAAGTGCAAAACCAAGAGGCGGGCACAATAAGGCGCGAGCTCTGGAAATGGAGAAGGCAGAAAGACACTTATACGCAGCCACAAAGGTAGAGACACCTCGAAGACTTGTGCGTGGAATTTAATATTGTTATAAATATCACTCGAAAAATAAATCTACACTAATTGGATTCAAATACCGATAGTTGGCATCGGGGGAGGCAAGGAAGCAGACCAAAATAAAACGATCGATTTCCAGTAGCATAATTTTAAGATGCATTAAGCATTCATTTTATTTTGGAAAGCTTTCCTGTGCTAGTTAAAATTTAAAAAAATTTAGTAAAATTATTTTTTCTCCAAAACATGGCCAGATAGAACCTGCTCTTGATGCTGATCAAGAATATATATGGTTTATAGGGTCGCAAATGACTCCTTCACTGTGTTTTAAGCTTCTGACTAAGAGCACAATACCCAGAAACTCGTTTTTAATTTTTGACAATTTTAACGATGTAACCCCTTACAAAATTTTGAAAAATTGAGTAACAATTTTTTTTCTCCAAAACTCTTGATGCTGATCAAGAATATATTTCGTTTATAGGGTCGCAAATGACTCCTTCACGTGTATTAAACTTTTAACTGAAATCAATACCCTGGTTGGTGTTCCGGTGCTGATGGCCTTTCTCTTTGTGGCCTCCTGCTTTCAGGAGGACTATGTTTTTAGGTGGTGCCAGAAATAAAAATATGTGGCTACTTATATAGATATAGATACTTTTTGGGCAAGTTTGGATAGACCACCCTTTTACCCGCAACTGTGCTTCGGATGGGCGAAACGACAACCCGACACATACTATGGATCAGTCACGGAGATATCAAAATTGATTCGAGCACCAAACAACCGAAATCGGTGTAAACAATTATACTCGTACATATCCAGTGCGAATGCCAGCAGAAAAGAGCGGAAATCACGTTTTAACACTGCTGACGTTCAAGTGGCTAATGAATGGTCGACTGGGGCCTACAGGAAAGAGCTAAAGGGGTCTTGAAAAAAGGCGACCCCAGTCTGCTTCCGTCCGCCAGCAAACGAAGGGGGAGCCCTTTGCCAAGAGGCCACGGGGCGGATTGGCTGTGGGTGGACAGTACGGCAAAGGTGTGTAAAGATTTATGACGTCGTTGCCGGCGCTGGCTTACACATGTTCTCTGTTCTCCCGGCAAACACAACAGAAAAAGAATATCAACTCGATAGTGCGCCGCAGCGGTATTTGTAGCTTTTCACCCATCCCAACGCCAAGAAACGTGACTGTGGGGAGCCCCGTGGCTCCCAAGTAGTGGGTGTTAATATTTTTATGGTCGTGTCTACATTGCTACCTGCACTCTAGCAGCCAGACCGCCAGCCAGAGAGATGCACTTTTTTAGGGGAATGTCTTCAAGAGAAGTTTCCCAGTCCTGGACCGGCAGCCACTGTGCTAAAGGGCTTTTATTGGTTTTGTCGCCGAGTCGTAATTGCATCATAAATATTTGCACCGCATTATGGCAACAATTTAAACAAGTCCTTTTGGCCCCAGTCCAAAGCTACCTAGAATGCCAATAAGAGTAAAATGTAACGCAAACTTTTCAAAGTTCAAGACAAACGAGATGGCGAAGGCCTTACAAATTTTGCCTCTAAAACATATCGATCTCATTAACCCAAGCTATTTTTCTGGTGTCCTTTCTCTGAATGGCATGAGCCTTTCAATGTCTGTGCAGTCCCCGAAGGCTTGCACTCGTCACAGAATACATTTTGGTCCATTTACGGCTAAGGATAGCAGTAAAAATGACAACAATGATGACATGGAAATAGCACAATGATATTGGATAAAGGGATTGTGGAGCCCTGATGAATGGCAGCAAGATAATTTGCAGTGAGAGTGACATTAAAATGCACTTGCCAAGTGGAAACGAGCACTGCAAATTGGGCAGACAGCAAACAGACAAGCATTGTGCCTTCCGTTGGGGCTGAAACAATTGAAAGCAAAAGTGGGGAAATTGAGAGGCCGGGGCATTTTTAATGGCTAAATTCTCTCAACAGCTGGCAAGTAATTAGAAACAGCCAGAGAAGGAGCCCAGCCACCAGACGCCAAGAATGTGAGGCAATTCTATCGAAGAAGTTTGCTTTGAACTTCTTCTGAACATGAATTGTGGCCATCATTCGCACACAGTCTCGATGAACCAAGAAGTTTCAGTTTCCGAAGTTTGGGAAACTCAAGAGAAGGTCTCAACAGCTCCATTTGAACTTTTATTATATTTGGTTTCTTCGGGGCTTGGGCGCTCCAAATCATATCAGAGCTCTTTCCCTAAAGTACTCTTACTTTTAAATAATTACCTCTTTTAACATGGAAAAATATTTCAAGTTCTAAACTTCCCATTTTCATTTTGCCCCAATTTGCCGAGATTGTTTGTTACATGTATTGCATAAATTTAAAAAAAAATAAAAGCAGAATTCTGAAAGAGCACAAGAGCAAAGTGCCAAATAGTCTCGCAATTAGCCAGCACAAGTGAGGTAAATAATTTATACGCGGGAGCTCGAGAAACGACAAACTGAAGTTCAAGCATCCCGCCGAGGAGTCGAAATACCAAGTTGAAAAATGTGTGGCGGCTAATAATTTTAGAAGCATATAAAGCAGAGGACTGAGAGCTTCGTGGTGGTGTGCGTGGGTGGGTCCACACACACAGGCATACCACTTATTTATATATACATACGTGTTCACAAAAGAATATCAGAATGTTTGTGGCAACATGTGCTGGCGTATGTTTTAAATTGCTCTCGCTTGCACAGATGTTGCAATATGCAAACAAGCGGGGCGGTAGCCACCGCCAGCTACGTCACGGAGTACACGGTCGCCCTGCTGGCCAGAGGCCCAGAGGAAGCACGAGGAGTGGAGTGGAGAGCGCTCGGAACTTCGGCAGGCTGAATCATTTCCATTTCCATGCATATTAGAGAGCGCACATAACATATACTGCCTCCAGCACATCGCTCACTTTGCCTGTCGCTATTCCGTAGTGGATCGGGGACGGGACACTATTTCCCGGGCAGCTGTGATAAAGCGATTCCTGGTCTTGTAAATGCCTGCGATAAATCGGGAATTTCCAAAAACTTTATCAAAGTGCGTGTTTGTTTAAGTAAATCTGAAATTAACACAAGCTTGGCGACTGGCCTGCTCCAGTTGCGACGAAATTTAATTGATAGTCTGGATAATTTGGTCTGCTTTCAACATGATAATTGTTGTTTCATTCCATTTATCTTTGGCGCTTGCTTGGTGCCTCCTCTATCTGTTATTCGGTTGCAATAATAATTACAATCATTGCTGCCTTTTTTGTAATAGTCATTGTGAATGCGCAACAATAAATACAGCTACAATATCGGGCTGAATAAATTAAGCCCATAATCGGTGCGGTACGAGTATCATACCGGTGTGCCATTACATTTGTCCAAACAATTCCACGCACCTGTGTAAGTCTCCATTGTGATGAGTATTTCTATACAGTCGGTTTGAAGTTGAGCGAATTGCTTCAGGCCCATCGTTGAAATGCATAAAAGTCACTGACACGTTAAATCAAACGTTGTTTACATTCAGGTAGATGCGCTAATGTAGAAAAACTTCCGTTATTATTAATTTAAAATAAAACCAATAGATATGCCTGCCTCTGTTAGCCGATCATTCAATCAACCATAACCCCGTAAAAATTATGTTCGTTAATTTCAAAGAAATAAATAATTAATACAAAAACAAACACATTATCACAGAACGAGAAATAATTTGTTTCGAACTCAAATATATACCGATCTAATCGTATTGAAATTTTATGCAGATTGCTCTATTCCGCTTCCGTCCTATTTTTTTTTTTGGCTAATAAATAATTTTTAGGATACAAACTACGTAATACTTATGCAGGCTTTGTTGCCTAATTTTTCAGCAATATCCTTATAAATTCATAGTAAAGTAACCACTTTCGCATTTCCGAGTTCCCTGTTTAATATATATTGTGTATTTTCTAGACGAAATTCTCCCAAGTTATACCCTCTGGTCAGTCACTACTAATAAACATAAATAATATATTGCTATGCGTTTATCACTCTAGGCACGTTTAAGCGAATCACGTTTCGCAAAGGAAACAAATAAAAAATGCAAATCGATGTGTTACCTCTACCTTTTGTTTATTTATAGTTTTTTATCTTTTATGTGAGGCATCTATTTGTGTGCTCTTCATTGCTAAATTCGTAAAGCATTAAATATATAAATTTTACACTCAGAAGAGCTAACTGAGAATAAAGCCACCTGTGGATCTGCTTGAATGAAAGCAGTAAACAAAGAAATTTATTAGAAATGGCCCAAGTGCCGTAAAAAAAATAAACACCCCAAGTGTGTGGGTGTACATATTCCATTGTGTACTGCTCTGGCTTATTTATTTGTATGCAAAGCCGATTCGTTGGACGCTGGCACTTGGCCAAAATAATTAAAACGGATTTTTAAAAATAAACAGAAAGAAGTGCAATAGCCGCAACATGCGCCACCGAATTGATTGTTCATTCAAAAGTAAACAAAAACACCTAAGCGCAAACAGCGGAGTTCATACAATAAAATAATAAATAATTAAATATTGATGTTAATTTCACTGGATTCTTTCGCGAAGGTCAGCACCGGGAATTTTAATTGCAAAATGCAATCAAATGTATAAGCTGTTCCGATTTCTGGACAATTCGCTCGTCTGTCCCCCACATATCAGCTCCATATCTCGAATAACGAGAGTGCAAAATCGTTTCGGGATAATTCGCCAGCGGTACACCCATGTTTGGAGCATCCACTCGTGTGTACAGTGGCTCACCGCTAAGTCATGAAGTGCATTTCATAAAAATTGTAATTAAGGAATTAATTGTTACTAATACCAAATTTTCGATTTAATCTGCTTCATTCGTTTTAGGACTGCATAAGTAATCAATTTTATCCCTTTAAATCGTTTATACATTGATTGCCAATATATATATATAACAGAATTTTAAAAATGGCAAAACAATCGCTTTACCACATAACTAGAATTCACAATTTTTAAAATTAAGTAAAATATATTCTCTAGTTACGGATAACCGACAAAAGGTACATAAAATGTTATTTAAGACTTTACCTTTAAGAGCCAAAAGTGAAATTCGAGTAGGTGTCTTTTGCCCAGTCGGAGCTTTAGTCTTTCGATCCATATTCCCTTTTGTATTCCGACTTGGACGCAAAGTCAGTTGTTGTCTGCACCAGATTGGCGTTTTGTGTCCCATCGAACGAACCACTTTTCAATGTCAGTCGCTCGCCCACGCTTCATCCTGGCCTTCAGTTGGGTGCTGCGGACCTCGGAGAGCTCAAGAGCAGCAATATGTGCATGTGTGTATGCATTTCTGTCCCTGGATATGGCGTTTACAATGAGTTTTAATCTGGAAAACATATTTTAAATGCAATATTCCATGCTAAGCAAAAGAGGCAACTATTATATTCTTGGGCTGTGTATCAGAGCTGGTGCGCAGTAGCGATACGGTGCTTATCGGGTTAGGCAGCTCCATAATAACAGTATAAGAATAAATGATCATAAATGACTACCGTACTGCTTTTAAATATAGGAACCAAAGCTTATCGGGGCGGTGATAGCCATAACCCAACAATTTGGCTTACACTCACATGGCCTTTCGTTTCAGTTGCAAAAATACACTAGCTCAGTCACGACGAAGAGGATATAGCGCCATTGTGATTGTGATTAGTTGGAAAAAATCTCATTCACTCCCGCGTCATGTACTTAGGGGAAATGCTCTTGCTGGCCTGCCTGGTATTGCTGTCCGGCGGGCTTCCGCACCTCACGTCCACCACCACAACCACCACTCTTGTGGCTGCTATGTCTATCGCCAACCAGGACTTGGAGCGCTACTTTAGGCCGGGCAACGGCACCCACAGCTTTGTTGGCATTGAGGACCGTATTGCAGTAGACGTCTACAACTATGCCTTTCTCAACTGGTCATACGTGGACCACAGCAACATCTTGTGCAGCATGGACTTTCCCCAGGAGCAGGCTCGCTACGGAGAGGGGAAGGTGCTGAACATCACTGGGCGTCTGGTGCACATCAGCGCCACGGACAATGTCAACGATGACTTTGCCTGCACGCCCTACATCAGGGGCACCATGGGAGCTCCCACACCCGAAAAGGGCGTGACCTGGATAGCTTTGGTTCGGCGTGGACGCTGCACCTTTGAGGAAAAAGTGAAGCATGTCTACCAGCAGAACGCCGCCGGAGTCATTATCTACAATGACAAGCAGGTGATGCAGCTGGAGAAGATGCAGATCAAGGGCAAGACAAGTAAGTTTAGTCGTTGTCAGGCAAGCTTAGCTGGGGCCTATTAATTAAGTGAATTGGCGCTCCTGCAGGAAACATAGCCGCCGTCATAACTTATCAGAATATTGGACAGGATCTGGCCATGACGCTTGATCAGGGCTATAACGTGACGATCTCCATCATCGAGGGCAGGCGGGGAGTTCGCACCGTCAGCAGCTTAAACCGGTGAGTTTTCAAAAAAAAAAGCAGTTAAGATTATATGCTCCCTTATTCCCCCGAGAAGTTGTTAGCGGAACTTATTTAGCAGTTAGTTATAGCCTATCTTGTTAGGAAAGTGAAAAATATGTTTCCTTTAAAAGGTAAAAAGCAACTGTTCCTTATCATGAACATGGAGACGCCGGGGTTTGAACCCGGGACTTCTCACATGCGAAGCGAGCGCTCTACCACTGAGCTACGTCCCCTGGCGGCTGCATTGGAGCCAAACGTTTTACTTGACTACGTGTCGGTACAGCAGTATAGTTTAGGACGATACAGCAGTGCAGTGTTATCGGTAACACTGGGCATGGAAGCGATTGTAAAGCAGTTTACACGAAACAAAATGTAAAGGTAGTGAAAACTGTAAAAACTATAAAACATGTAAATAAAAATAAAACATGTAAATAAATAAAAAAAAAAAATATTAAAAAAAAAGATAAAATAATGGAAAGCTATAAGAAAAGCTATTAAAATTGTGTAATGGAATACTAATAAATTGCGGAAAGAATCAGCTTTCCTTTAGGGATTTTAGCTGTAAAAATTAAGATAGGATTAAACTAATCTAAATTGACTAATATAATAAAATAATTTAATAATAACCCTCCAAATTAAAGCAAATAAATTAATAATTGCTTCCACAAAATGTAGCTAATATAACTCATCCGTTTTCTTTTAGAACGTCAGTGCTATTTGTGTCCATATCCTTTATTGTGTTGATGATTATTTCGCTGGTCTGGCTCATTTTCTACTATATCCAGCGGTTCCGCTATATGCAGGCGAAGGACCAACAATCGGTAAGGGAGCCGACTAACAGATCCTAGAATTATATTAAGGTCTTCCACCAATTCGCAGCGCAACCTATGCTCTGTCACTAAAAAAGCCATCATGAAGATTCCAACGAAAACGGGGAAGATCAGCGACGAAAAGGACGTGGACAGTGACTGCTGTGCTATTTGCATTGAGGCCTACAAGCCGACGGACACCATTCGGATATTGCCTTGCAAGTAAGGTCTAGGTCGATAGAACTCTATAGAGTAAAACAAACCAAATTCATCCTTTCAGGCACGAGTTTCACAAAAACTGCATCGATCCGTGGTTAATCGAGCACCGAACATGTCCCATGTGCAAGCTCGACGTGCTCAAGTTCTACGGATATGTGGTGGGTGACCAAATCTATCAAACGCCCAGCCCGCAGCACACAGCGCCCATTGCCGCAATGGCTGTTGCCCAGCAGCAGCCGCCCTCTATCGAAGAGGTGGTGCCCGTGATTGTAGTGGCCTTGCCGCACGGCCAGGGGCAGCAGCCCCTTCAGCAGCTGCAGGCCAGCACCATCAGTAGCCTTGCTCCTAGTCATTACCTTCCGCGTAGTCGTAGTCCTAGCAGTAGTAACCAGCAGCAGCTACAGCCGCTTCCGTATCAGCATCTTCAGCATCAGCATAACCAGCAGCAGGTGGCGGTGGAGCGGGGTCGACGCAACTCCGCTCCCGCCACAATGCCGCACGCTATTATTTGTACTGCCAGCCATCAAGTGACTGATGTTTAAGGTATCTGACGCCACCCAAATACGTCTAAGTCTAAAGTGCGACATTCTAACAGCTGTATTTGAAACAGAGCAGTATATAGCTCCAATCTAAGAACCTAGAAACCAGACCAATGTTCACCTTTCCCGTCAACACCCTGCATCGAAACTAAGTTGAGGATCCCTATCAGCCTGACCCATGAATTACTATTATTTGAATTGTGTTCTAAGCTGTGAAAGATACTCTTTGTGAATTTAGGTAATGCTAACGTTCGTAGATTCAATTTGCCAGAATATCCTGGAATGACCTAACAGAGACGGCAATGACTGGTTTGACCCTGGCCTTTATGACTGAACATTAAGGACCAAAGGTTCAGACAATGCGCTTCGAAATAGATGAGTAACAAGTGTTAATCGATCCAGAGTAACGTAAAGGGTGTTCGGAATATGGTGTGTTCAATCATTTGTAAATAAACTCAGAAACTTGAGAACCGTGTACTTAAAAGTGCTGATAAGAAGACTTTAATTTTAGTTTTACAAGAGCCCACGCACATTATATGTATGTAAGCAACCGCTAGAAGTTAAACTTAAAAACGGAATTATGAATTAACTTGGATCGCTTAGGTTTTAAGGTAAATGTTTAATTTCTATATAAGCGTACGGATTGTCGATAATCGTAGACGAGAGAAATTACTTGCGAGTACTACAATAACAATGCCTACCTAAAATACTATACCAATACCAATAATTATAAACAATAACTATATCATATAGCTGTAGAAGAGATGTAATGTTGAATGCAATAATTTTTAGCAAAATCAGCGACTGTTTTGCTAGTCAACACATAACATAAATAGATTTGCAAACTGATTGCACACTCAGCGCACTGTAAACATTAGTTTTTACTCTAATATCGAAGGTGCCAAAGTATTAAGTTGTTTAAATTGAAAACAAGGGACAGTGAATTATATTTGAAATGAGTTGTAATGCCTTATGTTTTCTGTGTTTATTTGTATTTGTATATCTATAGTCTTCGGTCAATTTCTGTAAATTATTCTGTGTTCACGTTTTGTTTGCGTTGTTAATCATCGACCTCAAAACAAGACAAGTTGATCGGTTAGAACAACCGAAAAATACATAGATTATCTTTGCTAAGCCCCTTAAACAAATTGTGGACTCAAACATTTATAAGAACCAACCAAAAATAAACATAATGAATTTTTAAAAATTAAAACGCTCGAGAGTCACCGCTTCCTTGCCTTCTAGAGTTGCTTGTGATCGCATCACTATTTACCTGATGCCGAACCAGAACTAGAAGAACATTTCTTATTGCAGTTTCTAGGGAGTGAGGAAAGTATCCTGGAATACCAACCAGACCCGCCAGAGCGGGTGCTAATAGTGGATGCAGGAGGTGCCTCCGCCCTAGAGCCCGTAGCCGGACAAGCTCCAGCTCGGCCCAGCGGTCTAGCGGATCTTATTCGAAGCCGCGATTTCGTAATCGACTTTCCTCGAGTATTTGTCCTGGATAGCGGCAGTGTGGTAGGAGCTCGAGAAGTACTCTTCCCCAGCCGATTGCCTGAGCGATCTCAGAGCTCCTTGTCGCTAAGGCAAGCCCGCGACTGGATGTACCTGATGAGCAACAAGCTGGAGGAACAACATGGTCTGCGACGTCTACGCAAAGACGAGATGCAACAAGTAAGCTATGCTTTAGTACGAAGGCTAAAATTGTCTAGCCCCTGACTTTGGTTTTCTTCCAGCAACTTCTTAGTGCTCGGGATTCGGCCCGCCACCGGCGCTCCCGATCTGCAGATGGTCGGTACTCAACCGGATGCTTTGGTGGCCGCCAGCGCCAGCCCTCTGTCCAGGGGTCGGCTGTCCAAGGTCAAACCCAGCTCCAGACGTTGGTGGATGTCCCCCAGATGCGGCGCACCAGCTCCTCGCAGACCCTTCAGCAGCTGACGGACGCTTCCTACGCCCAGTCCCGACAGAGGCAGCGCGAGACCTTCGACTTTGCCAGGACTCGGCGTCGCTTCATGAGGCGCGAGAGCGACGAGATATCATTGCGCTCACTGGTTAGGTATCCTCCTGTGCCCCAGCAGCCACACCGGGCGAGAGAGGCCGTTGGAAGTGGCCACAGTGACCAGATCACCATTCAAGTTAATGGCGAAGGTGTCAATCTCAATGAGTAATTGTAACTGCTTATGCTTATTTGGTGAACTAATTGTTTAAAATATAATCTATCTATAATCAGTAGCTTAGAACGTTTTTTTAAGTAGTCTTAATTACAGTATCTAACGAATGGACTGGGGTTTGTCGGTGGGGTAAAGGAGATTGTGACCCCTTTTTTCACATGCCCAACTTGGGGCGAATTCCATTAGGGATTTGAGCGTGCCCTCGGCCTGGTGAAGAAACACAAAACACGGCCTGATTTCAGCCAACTGATTTGTGTCTGGGCATCGACCAGGCAGACAGCGAGGCAGCAGAAACTGGAAACGGAGCGCAGAAAAGCCGCTGCGATTCGACAGCTCAGGGAAGAGCCAGATTTTGATCCCACCGAATGCATGTAGAGCAAAGAGCGCAAAAATAGAGCACAAGTTATGAGGAAGCCGAGCGGTTGAAGTTGCCGCGGCCAACGACAGCTAATAAGAATTCATCATGTACCGCAGCATCGGTCAGACAGCTGCGAGTGGCGGTCAGCAGGGGGAGCCGTACCAGAGGTAACTCCCCCAGGTGGACGCTGGACGAAGGGCAGACCGCCGCCTGCACGCGCCGTAATTGCAACGCAACAGGAGGCCGCTGATGCCTGGACCAGGAGCAACCCGAAGCAGCCCCAGCTCCACTCGATGTTTATAAACTTAAAGTCTGTAATCACATTAGGGCATGTAGTCGGGAGATCGAGGGATCGAGGGCTCGGGCTTCGGCTCTGACTCTTACGCCCAAGCTGCTGCGGCTCTAGCTTCGATTCTCTGGCTCCGCGCTGGCTCTGTTGACTTCGCTAAATCCTCTTCTCCCGTCGATCTCTGATGCCCCTTGGCAATCGATGACAGCACGTACGAGCTGGGCTGCCCCTCCCGAAGATTGGATGAGCAGCCGCTCTCTTTGTGTTTTTTTTTTTTATTCTTTAGCTCTTGGCTTTGGACACAAGAGGCGTGTCGCTGGTGGGCGTTGCACTGAGCATTCATGATAAAATTATTATATTGTCTGAGGGCCGCTGTTTTAAGGAAGCCGTGGTCAAAGCCAGCCAGGAAAAAACGGATGAGGTCATCAACATAAACATACCATAATTTTCGAACCTGAATATTGAATTCCCAATTTGATTTTGAAAGGAAGAGGAAGTTGTCGCTGAAAAGTGCTGCCCATAAAAGGTCCTTTTGCAGCTTCTGGGCACTAGATATCGCTAACAACGATATATAATGAAATTAATATATTGTGTTAAGTAAATTTAATGGATTTCATGAACTGTATCTGTATCTTTGATACGTTTTTTCCTATTTCTTGTAACTGGGCGATTAACATTAGCAGACCCATAAGACTACAATTGATGAGGCGACCAAGAACTGCTCTATATATTTGTATTTTCCACAATTTAAGAGGCAATAGAAGCTGTTCCAAACTGCCGTAAAATAAATTAACAGTGCTGATCTTAAAGGACCTCCGTTGCCATTTTTCGTCTGGTACATGAAATTATGAATTTGAAAAATGCGAACTGAACATTTTTCAAATGTCCTATATATACTGACTTTTGGAAATTATTCGCTTATTGGGAATCATAGGCTCAAAAAGTCGTATGTATACTTTATACATATATCTATACATTTCGAACAGGGACTTGTAATCTATATTTATTTTATTTAGCTTTGGATTTGTTTGGCCGATAAAATCGACTTCTTATTCACAAGGTCCTTACTCAAACTCATATATTGCTACCGCCCGGCATCAGCTAACCCGCCGAGGATTTTCCTTTCCGGGTGGTTTAGGGCCATAAATAAATTGGCGCACGACAAAAAACAATGCACCGTGCTAATGTGGCAAGTAGGAGGCGATGCCATTGAGCCGGATCTAATAGCCCAGGCGGCAGATGTGGCTACGTTCTCGGTGTTCAGATCGCTGATGACCGACCGCTCAGCCAGGCCAGTCCAGGCCACAATGCGATCACCAGAGCCGTCGCTAATTTGCTGTAAATGAGTAACACGACGCAATTCATTGCATTGCATTGCTGCTATTGAGGACTCTGATCCTTCATATGCTCCATGCACACCATTCGGAACGAATTGGGGAAACAATAAAACCGTTCTCTGCAATCCTCCTCCTCTGAAGTGTGAAGTTAAATCCAATCAAGGATCCAAGAAGAGTGTCCTTGCGAATACATATATTCTGATTAACTTTACTTCAGCAGTATACTTTTGCTTCCGTATCCAGAGATCGCGGGACGGGAAGATCGCCACAAGGATCAGCCAGAGGGCAGCGCAAAAATGGCGATTCGATGCGCTGACTGAGTCATGTGTGCCGATCATCCCCTGAATGCCCCGACAGCAGCTCTCGGCACGGGCCCGAACTGGATCTAGCTCGGCCAGTAGATGTGGTGTGTGTCACAATTGTGAGACGCTATACTGATCATTGAATACTATTAAATATTTTTTACAAGCCTAATGATTGACCATTGCAATGTATGGTAATGTATGATAATTATGCAAAAAAGATGTATTAAATCATTTGGGCTATTTTCAATAACAGCTATTCGGAAGTCAGTTTGCGCCACAGGCCTTCCTAACAATGTTCTTCCAATTACCACAGCTAGATTCGATATCTGTGCCAATATCTAGATTCCCCCTTGACCTGCTCCCACTAGCAAAGTGCTTCATTCTGTAGGCGATCAGAGTAATCCCACGGATAATTCGACGCTGCCTGTGTTGGCCTTAGGGAGGCCACGGCCACATGCCAGTCCTGGGCTCATGAATATGTTATTTGGTCCGCCTTGCTGACGCGAGAGTGATTCATAGGCCAGTGTTTTCTCCGGGCGATCTTTTCGTGCTACACTTTTCTGGGCTGTTGATGGCGATGGCGATCATGTTGATTGTTCGCTGATATAAATATAAATGGGCGCGCATTGCGCTGATTTGTCGGCTCGACTACAAAGCAAAGACTAACGGCAATTTAGCTTGGTCTTTCGGATTCTGCCCAGGCAGTCAGCGATCTCCTAGATTACCACGATCCAGATCTTGTAAATCAGTTCGCTAAGCGATATTTTTTATGACCTCTATAGTGTTTCTATGTATATTGAAGCAGGCCTTAGAAAGGCCTTTATTGATGGTTCGTCAGCGATCATTGAGGCTGAACTTGTTACCACTGGACCAGTTCATTCACAAGCAGAAAGAGACCTGACTCAAGCCGATCACAAAGTTAATCCATAAATTGTCACAATATCAAAAATCAACCAAAATATTTTCTAGTACTGCCCAAGCCACTTCCCCGCGGGGAAGCGTCTTTGGAAGAGTCTTCGAAGTTCTACCGAAATCGGTATATCCGAATATCCGCTTATATAGATCAGTGCGATCAGCGGACAAAAACAAGAGGACGAAAAAAGACAAGAAAACGGTATGTTGTCAAACGTTGAGTTGGCTCAGCCGCAGGCCGAGATTAAGGTGGGACTTCGCACCCGACTCCGACTCTGTGTCCAAGGCCGGAGATGAGCTGAGCGGCGAGTCAAGGAATCAAGACTTGCCAAAGACAGCGGGGGCGTGGCTGCATTTTGATTGAAATCAAACACAAAAGCAGATTACAATTTATTTATTTGGCGAAGCGGCGTGTGGGAAAGAGGGAAAAGGAGTCCGAATCCGAGGCAGGAGGATGCGCCCGAAAGGTGCGCGTGTGCACTGGATTATCCCTGTGCACTTGTTACACATAGTCGCCAACCACAACCGCAGACCGACAAAAGCAAGGGAATTTAAAGACGTCCAAGTTCAAGGGCCGCAGGAGACCACGACGAAATGAACTCATCAGACTCCGACTCGGATGGACTCAAAACCGAAAATAAACTGATCCCGTCCGCCTGCCGCAGGCCGAATGAAAGCGGATTAGTTGGCCGAGAGGGTGCTAAGCCGGGTAAACGCCTACTCGGCCGAAAGTCATTTCATGTTGTGCCAGAAAGGATTTACCAAGCGAGCCACTGACACAATTTCTTGCACCTTCACCTCAGCAGGATAACATCAAGATCGTGCCTTGATCCTGTCCTGCACGGTTTGGCAATATTTATTAGGTTTTATTGGATTTTTGGCTTAGACTCAGGGCACTGCGCAATCTTAGATATGATTCTACCAGCGGGCACAGGAACATAAAGTAAGGTCCTCCCCCAAGGACCTTTTTTCGGACACCTCCTTGGGCAAAACCAATTCCACTTGGTCAAGGAGAATTACTCTGGGGCATTATTACCGGCAACATGCAGATCATCTTGTAGTCGCATTTTTTGGCCATTGTCAAATTATCAATGATCAGCCACCCAATCCAGGCAAGATAAGCACAGCGAGGGTCTCCACTTAGCACAGACGTGTGCCGAATTGTAATTACCGATTTCCTTATTAGTGAAGATGATCTGCTTACGGAATAAAATTTATATCTGCCTTTATAATCCAGTTTTCAAAAAACTTTTTGTTAACTTCTGGCTTACAAAAATAAAGCCGGACGCTTTAAAGGACTTCGTCTGGATTTATAGCCATGGCTGCCGTTCTCCGGACTTCCCCTTTTGGCAAGGATTGCAATTCATGATGGCTGCCACGGAGAGCAGAGGAAGTACGATTTTTTCAACCACCAAATGTAAGGCCCCTTCTGACAGGGAACAACTTCAGTCTGGGCTCTGTCACACCAAGCGTTTATAACCGCCAAAAGTAAACATCCACCGAGCAGATCGAAGCGTAATAAGCGTAAAAATAATCCATCTTTCCGCTAAGCAAGCTGCATTCGTCCATTCCCGTCAACTCGTCCTGTTCCGACACTTGGGCGCACGGTCTGCCAGGACCTCCCCTTGGCGGGATCACGGTATGGCTAGGCCTAGGGCAGCTGGCAGCTAGCAGCACAGAAAGTGTCAAAAAATGTTTCATTTTAGATCTGTTGAAAAATAATGCTCCCGTCTTTGTCCTTTTTTCCCGTGATTTCTGCACGCTTCACGCCAATTTGCGCGCCTATCAGCTAGGTGATGGTAGTGATGGTGGTGGCTATGATGTCCTAGAACCCATTTCCCACTGCATCGCACCCCGCGCTGAATGCCTTCTAGTTTTCCGATGGAGATTGGCCTCAACTGCTGCATCCTTTCGCACATTGTTACTGGCCCTCCCCTTCCATGAGAATCACTTTCAGTGGCGCGAAATATAATTCATTTAAATGATTGGGTTGTTTGTATAGGGGAAGTCGTGGAAATTCGTTTTTCCACTCGTTCACAGAGTCATGGACGTTCTGTAGTCGTTGGTGCTTGGGGGTGTTCCAACAAAATAGTGCAAATGCGTCATAGTTCCCACAAAAGGCATTTTTAAGATCAAAGCTCCAAGTTAGACATATCACTTTTTACGAGCATTTATCGTAGCGAATTGTGGAATTTCAGACTGGAAACGTGTTGGACGAGAAAGAGCTTTTGAGTTTTAGAAATTACCAACAATTGACATAATAACAAACGCTTGTCTTGCTTTTTGTTCCAATAGAAAAGCAGCCGAAGACAACTGTAAGCGAATCAGCTCGATAGTACGAGTACGAGCACAATATGGGTCTACTATTACAATTACTAATGCCAGTTGGCCGGGTCGGCATCGGCATCAACATCGGCTTCGGTGAAAGATCAAAGCGAAGCACAAAGCTGTGTTGGCTAGGAAATAACACAGCAAATAGCATTGCCAGCGTGCACAATAACAAAGGCAAAAAAGATAAAAATAAAAATAATAAAATATAAGCCAAGGCAAAGTGATGTTCAGCAAAAATAGCTCAGACACAACGGCAACAAGAAGCTTTGCAATGCCATCGCCAGCTCCAGCTCCGTCTCTTTCCGAAACCAAAGCCATTCCGGGATACACCTAGAACTGCTCTCGCCAACTTTCCCAAGCAATGCCAGTACGCAAATATATCATAGCCGGCTAGTTACCCTGATGGATGGTACAGCTGAATGGTTCATGACTCATCCGCACTGGTGGCCCCCACTGGCTGCTTCCTCGATCCCCCCAGTGCCATCCTGTCGAGCAGGTACGACACCAAAGTTACGGTTTGATCACAAGTTGAGCGTAAAATATGCTAAAGATCATCGGGTGTCAGTGGCTGTGGCAGTGTGTGTGCCAGCAAATAGGCATAAAATGATCAAAGAATCTTCGCGCGCCAGGCCACTCCGCAGAGTCGCCTCCGAACCCAGCGGTTCACCTGGACAGGACTCGGAATTGGTCATCATCTGCAAGTCGCCATCGCAAACGGCACGTATACTAACTACGTGCGCGCATTTTGTAAAATAACATTCAATTTGTGCAACCTGATCAGACTCAGACCCAGCCCAGGCTCAGGCTGATCGCCGATCGCCCTTCCACGACCCCTCGAATGCGCCTGCATTACTTAATAAATAATCAAAGCACTACGTTGTAATCCCATTTTTCTGCGATCCACATTTCCGAATCTTGCGACTGACGCTTGTGCATATTTTTACGCTTGCTTAAAATGGCCAAGTACCGAGTGCGCCCCGTGCACAGTGCACGGTGCTCAGAGCTCAAAGAAACCGCCGACGGTCATCCGTCCCGCTCCGACACTTGCAACAGTGCAACTGCCACCATCAGAGATGGAAATTACATGTTGCGGGCCACTCTGATGATTTCTGCAATTGCTGGTCAGCATCGGCGGCAATAACAACAATTTGTTCGCATTGCCGGTGCAGACAGGCTGGCTGCTGCCGCTTCATTGGTGCACAGCAAGAAAAGAAATGTGTGAATCGGGCTAAGGGATATTAAAATTTATTCCAATTATGTCTTTACGAGAAAGAAAGCTAACTTGGGGAAGACGATGTTTGTGTACCCTAGCAGTTTACCATTGGATCAGGATGCTGAATTTATAATATTTTGATATAATATTTTTTTTTAGTGATTAAGACTTTAATGATGAATAGAAATACATATGACTTTTGGCAATCCTTCGATGTTTGGCCTACACATATTATTAAGAAGATCTCAATATAAGGATTAACTGGACTTTAAGTTGACATTTTTATGAGTTTCACAGTTTTCCAAAATTATCACTAAACCAAATAAGCATTCATTTTAATTCAGAAAGCATTCCTGCGCTGTTATTTTTTAGCACAACAAAAATTGTAATCTTAAATATTAAACTTTTTTGAAATATTGACGGTTGTTAGAAAATTTTTAAAAAGTTGGTTTCTTCAAAACAGTACCAGATAGAATCTGCTCTTGATAGCCTGAAGGCCTTCGTTGCTCTGGCTATTTCTCTTTGTATCTCAAAATTAATTTTAAGGTACAATTAATTAAATAAATAAATAAATCTGCTCTTGATGCTGATCAAGAATATGTATGGTTTATAGGGTCGCAAATGACTCCTTCACTGTGTTTTAAGCTTCTAAAAAAAAGAGCATAATACCCAAAAACTCGTTTTTAATTTTTGAAAATTTTAACGATTTAACCCCTTATAAAATTTTGAAAAATTTAGTAAAATTTTTTTTTCACCAAGACATGGCCAGATAGAATCTGCTCTTGATGCTGATCAAGAATATATATGGTTTATAGGGTCGCAAATGACTCCTTCACTGTGTTTTAAGCTTCTGAAAAAGAGCATAATGCCCAAAAACTCGTTTTTAATTTTTGACAATTTTAACGATGTAACCCCTTATAAAATTTTGAAAAATTGAGTAAAATTTTTTTTTCACCAAACCATGGCCAGATAGAATCTGCTCTTGATGCTGATCAAAAATATATATGATTTATAGGGTCGCAAATGACTCCTTCACTGTGTTTTAAGCTTCTGAAAAAGAGCATAATACCCAAAAACTCGTTTTTAATTTTTGACAATTTTAACGATGTAACCCCTTATAAAATTTTGAAAAATTGAGTAAAATTTTTTTTTCACCAAACCATGGCCAGATAGAATCTGCTCTTGATGCTGATCAAGAATATATATGGTTTATAGGGTCGCAAATGACTCCTTCACTGTGTTTTAAGCTTCTGAAAAAGAGCATAATACCCAAAAACTCGTTTTTAATTGTTGACAATTTTAACGATGTAACCCCTTATAAAATTTTGAAAAATTGAGTAAAATTTTTTTTTCACCAAAACATGGCCAGATAGAATCTGCTCTTGATGCTGATCAAGAATATATATGGTTTATAGGGTCGCAAATGACTCCTTCACTGTGTTTTAAGCTTCTGAAAAAGAGCATAATACCCAAAACTCGTTTTTAATTTTTGACAATTTTAACGATGTAACCACTTATAAAATTTTGAAAAATTGAGTAAAATTTTTTTTCACCAAAACATGGCCAGATAGAATCTGCTCTTGATGCTGATCAAGAATATATATGGTTTATAGGGTCGCAAATGACTCCTTCACTGTGTTTTAAGCTTCTGAAAAAGAGCATAATACCCAAAAACTCGTTTTTAATTTTTGACAATTTTAACGATGGCCAGATAGAATCTGCTCTTGATGCTGATCAAGAATATATATGGTTTATAGGGTCGCAAATGACTCCTTCACTGTGTTTTAAGCTTCTGAAAAAGAGCATAATACCCAAAAACTCGTTTTTAATTTTTGACAATTTTAACGATGTAACCCTTTATAAAATTTTGAAAAATTGAGTAAAATTTTTTTTTCACCAAAACATGGCCAAATAGAATCTGCTCTTGATGCTGATCAAGAATATATATGGTTTATAGGGTCGCAAATGACTCCTTCACTGTGTTTTAAGCTTCTGAAAAAGAGCATAATACCCAAAAACTCGTTTTTAATTTTTGACAATTTTAACGATGTAACCACTTATAAAATTTTGAAAAATTGAGGAAAATTTTTTTTTCACCAAAACATGGCCAGATAGAATCTGCTCTTGATGCTGATCAAGAATATATATGGTTTATAGGGTCGCAAATGACTCCTTCACTGTGTTTTAAGCTTCTGAAAAAGAGCATAATACCCAAAAACTCGTTTTTAATTTTTGACAATTTTAACGATGTAACCCTTTATAAAATTTTGAAAAATTGAGTAAAATTTTTTTTTCACCAAAACATGGCCAGATAGAATCTGCTCTTGATGCTGATCAAGAATATATATGGTTTATAGGGTCGCAAATGACTCCTTCACTGTGTTTTAAGCTTCTGAAAATGAGCATAATACCCAAAAACTCGTTTTTAATTTTTGACAATTTTAACGATGTAACCACTTATAAAATTTTGAAAAATTGAGTAAAATTTTTTTTCACCAAAACATGGCCAGATAGAATCTGCTCTTGATGCTGATCAAGAATATATATGGTTTATAGGGTCGCAAATGACTCCTTCACTGTGTTTTAAGCTTCTGAAAAAGAGCATAATACCCAAAAACTCGTTTTTAATTTTTGACAATTTTAACGATGTAACCCCTTATAAAATTTTGAAAAATTGAGTAAAATTTTTTTTTCACCAAACCATGGCCAGATAGAATCTGCTCTTGATGCTGATCAAGAATATATATGGTTTATAGGGTCGCAAATGACTCCTTCACTGTGTTTTAAGCTTCTGAAAAAGAGCATAATACCCAAAAACTCGTTTTTAATTTTTGACAATTTTAACGATGTAACCCTTTATAAAATTTTGAAAAATTGAGTAAAATTTTTTTCACCAAAACATGGCCAGATAGAATCTGCTCTTGATGCTGATCAAGAATATATATGGTTTATAGGGTCGCAAATGACTGCTTCACTGTGTTTTAAGCTTCTGAAAAAGAGCATAATACCCAAAAACTCGTTTTTAATTTTTGACAATTTTAACGATGTAACCCCTTATAAAATTTTGAAAAATTGAGTAAAATTTTTTTTTCACCAAACCATGGCCAGATAGAATCTGCTCTTGATGCTGATCAAGAATATATATGATTTATAGGGTCGCAAATGACTCCTTCACTGTGTTTTAAGCTTCTGAAAAAGAGCATAATACCCAAAAACTCGTTTTTAATTTTTGACAATTTTAACGATGTAACCCCTTATAAAATTTTGAAAAATTGAGTAAAATTTTTTTTCACCAAAACATGGCCAGATAGAATCTGCTCTTGATGCTGATCAAGAATATATATGGTTTATAGGGTCGCAAATGACTCCTTCACTGTGTTTTAAGCTTCTGAAAAAGAGCATAATACCCAAAAACTCGTTTTTAATTTTTGACAATTTTAACGATGTAACCCATTATAAAATTTTGAAAAATTGAGTAAAATTTTTTTTTCACCAAAACATGGCCAGATAGAATCTGCTCTTGATGCTGATCAAGAATATATATGGTTTATAGGGTCGCAAATGACTGCTTCACTGTGTTTTAAGCTTCTGAAAAAGAGCATAATACCCAAAAACTCGTTTTTAATTTTTGACAATTTTAACGATGTAACCCCTTATAAAATTTTGAAAAATTGAGTAAAATTTTTTTTTCACCAAACCATGGCCAGATAGAATCTGCTCTTGATGCTGATCAAGAATATATATGATTTATAGGGTCGCAAATGACTCCTTCACTGTGTTTTAAGCTTCTGAAAAAGAGCATAATACCCAAAAACTCGTTTTTAATTTTTGACAATTTTAACGATGTAACCCCTTATAAAATTTTGAAAAATTGAGTAAAATTTTTTTTTCACCAAACCATGGCCAGATAGAATCTGCTCTTGATGCTGATCAAGAATATATATGGTTTATAGGGTCGCAAATGACTCCTTCACTGTGTTTTAAGCTTCTGAAAAAGAGCATAATACCCAAAAACTCGTTTTTAATTTTTGACAATTTTAACGATGTAACCACTTATAAAATTTTGAAAAATTGAGTAAAATTTTTTTTCACCAAAACATGGCCAGATAGAATCTGCTCTTGATGCTGATCAAGAATATATATGGTTTATAGGGTCGCAAATGACTCCTTCACTGTGTTTTAAGCTTCTGAAAAAGAGCATAATACCCAAAAACTCGTTTTTAATTTTTGACAATTTTAACGATGTAACCCCTTATAAAATTTTGAAAAATTGAGTAAAATTTTTTTTTCACCAAACCATGGCCAGATAGAATCTGCTCTTGATGCTGATCAAGAATATATATGATTTATAGGGTCGCAAATGACTCCTTCACTGTGTTTTAAGCTTCTGAAAAAGAGCATAATACCCAAAAACTCGTTTTTAATTTTTGACAATTTTAACGATGTAACCCCTTATAAAATTTTGAAAAATTGAGTAAAATTTTTTTTTCACCAAACCATGGCCAGATAGAATCTGCTCTTGATGCTGATCAAGAATATATATGGTTTATAGGGTCGCAAATGACTCCTCCACTGTGTTTTAAGCTTCTGAAAAAGAGCATAATACCCAAAAACTCGTTTTTAATTTTTGACAATTTTAACGATGTAACCACTTATAAAATTTTGAAAAATTGAGTAAAATTTTTTTTCACCAAAACATGGCCAGATAGAATCTGCTCTTGATGCTGATCAAGAATATATATGGTTTATAGGGTCGCAAATGACTCCTTCACTGTGTTTTAAGCTTCTGAAAAAGAGCATAATACCCAAAAACTCGTTTTTAATTTTTGACAATTTTAACGATGGCCAGATAGAATCTGCTCTTGATGCTGATCAAGAATATATATGGTTTATAGGGTCGCAAATGACTCCTTCACTGTGTTTTAAGCTTCTGAAAAAGAGCATAATACCCAAAAACTCGTTTTTAATTTTTGACAATTTTAACGATGTAACCCTTTATAAAATTTTGAAAAATTGAGTAAAATTTTTTTTTCACCAAAACATGGCCAGATAGAATCTGCTCTTGATGCTGATCAAGAATATATATGGTTTATAGGGTCGCAAATGACTCCTTCACTGTGTTTTAAGCTTCTGAAAAAGAGCATAATACCCAAAAACTCGTTTTTAATTTTTGACAATTTTAACGATGTAACCACTTATAAAATTTTGAAAAATTGAGGAAAATTTTTTTTTCACCAAAACATGGCCAGATAGAATCTGCTCTTGATGCTGATCAAGAATATATATGGTTTATAGGGTCGCAAATGACTCCTTCACTGTGTTTTAAGCTTCTGAAAATGAGCATAATACCCAAAAACTCGTTTTTAATTTTTGACAATTTTAACGATGTAACCACTTATAAAATTTTGAAAAATTGAGTAAAATTTTTTTTTCACCAAAACATGGCCAGATAGAATCTGCTCTTGATGTTGATCAAGAATATATATGGTTTATAGGGCCGCAAATGACTCCTTCACTGTGTTTTAAGCTTCTGAAAATGAGCATAATACCCAAAAACTCGTTTTTAATTTTTGACAATTTTAACGATGTAACCACTTATAAAATTTTGAAAAATTGAGTAAAATTTTTTTTTCACCAAAACATGGCCAGATAGAATCTGCTCTTGATGCTGTTCAAGAATATATATGGTTTATAGGGTCGCAAATGACTCCTTCACTGTGTTTTAAGCTTCTGAAAAAGAGCATAATACCCAAAAACTCGTTTTTAATTTTTGACAATTTTAACGATGTAACCCCTTATAAAATTTTGAAAAATTGAGTAAAATTTTTTTTCACCAAAACATGGCCAGATAGAATCTGCTCTTGATGCTGATCAAGAATATATATGGTTTATAGGGTCGCAAATGACTCCTTCACTGTGTTTTAAGCTTCTGAAAAAGAGCATAATACCCAAAAACTCGTTTTTAATTTTTGACAATTTTAACGATGTAACCCCTTATAAAATTTTGAAAAATTGAGTAAAATTTTTTTTTCACCAAACCATGGCCAGATAGAATCTGCTCTTGATGCTGATCAAGAATATATATGGTTTATAGGGTCGCAAATGACTCCTTCACTGTGTTTTAAGCTTCTGAAAAAGAGCATAATACCCAAAAACTCGTTTTTAATTTTTGACAATTTTAACGATGTAACCCATTATAAAATTTTGAAAAATTGAGTAAAATTTTTTTTCACCAAAACATGGCCAGATAGAATCTGCTCTTGATGCTGATCAAGAATATATATGGTTTATAGGGTCGCAAATGACTGCTTCACTGTGTTTTAAGCTTCTGAAAAAGAGCATAATACCCAAAAACTCGTTTTTAATTTTTGACAATTTTAACGATGTAACCCCTTATAAAATTTTGAAAAATTGAGTAAAATTTTTTTTTCACCAAACCATGGCCAGATAGAATCTGCTCTTGATGCTGATCAAGAATATATATGATTTATAGGGTCGCAAATGACTCCTTCACTGTGTTTTAAGCTTCTGAAAAAGAGCATAATACCCAAAAACTCGTTTTTAATTTTTGACAATTTTAACGATGTAACCCCTTATAAAATTTTGAAAAATTGAGTAAAATTTTTTTTTCACCAAACCATGGCCAGATAGAATCTGCTCTTGATGCTGATCAAGAATATATATGGTTTATAGGGTCGCAAATGACTCCTTCACTGTGTTTTAAGCTTCTGAAAAAGAGCATAATACCCAAAAACTCGTTTTTAATTTTTGACAATTTTAACGATGTAACCACTTATAAAATTTTGAAAAATTGAGTAAAATTTTTTTTCACCAAAACATGGCCAGATAGAATCTGCTCTTGATGCTGATCAAGAATATATATGGTTTATAGGGTCGCAAATGACTCCTTCACTGTGTTTTAAGCTTCTGAAAAAGAGCATAATACCCAAAAACTCGTTTTTAATTTTTGACAATTTTAACGATGTAACCCCTTATAAAATTTTGAAAAATTGAGTAAAATTTTTTTTTCACCAAACCATGGCCAGATAGAATCTGCTCTTGATGCTGATCAAGAATATATATGGTTTATAGGGTCGCAAATGACTCCTCCACTGTGTTTTAAGGTTTTGAAAAAGAGCATAATACCCAAAAACTCGTTTTTAATTTTTGACAATTTTAACGATGTAACCACTTATAAAATTTTGAAAAATTGAGTAAAATTTTTTTTCACCAAAACATGGCCAGATAGAATCTGCTCTTGTTAATGTTCGAAATATAGGTTTATAGCGATGACTCCACTGTGTTTTAAGCTTCTGAAAAAGAGCATAATACCCAAAACTCGTTTTTAATTTTTGACAATTTTAACGATGGCCAGATAGAATCTGCTCTTGATGCTGATCAAGAATATATATGGTTTATAGGGTCGCAAATGACTCCTTCACTGTGTTTTAAGCTTCTGAAAAAGAGCATAATACCCAAAAACTCGTTTTTAATTTTTGACAATTTTAACGATGTAACCCTTTATAAAATTTTGAAAAATTGAGTAAAATTTTTTTCACCAAAACATGGCCAGATAGAATCTGCTCTTGATGCTGATCAAGAATATATATGGTTTATAGGGTCGCAAATGACTCCTTCACTGTGTTTTAAGCTTCTGAAAAAGAGCATAATACCCAAAAACTCGTTTTTAATTTTTGACAATTTTAACGATGTAACCACTTATAAAATTTTGAAAAATTGAGGAAAATTTTTTTTTCACCAAAACATGGCCAGATAGAATCTGCTCTTGATGCTGATCAAGAATATATATGGTTTATAGGGTCGCAAATGACTCCTTCACTGTGTTTTAAGCTTCTGAAAAAGAGCATAATACCCAAAAACTCGTTTTTAATTTTTGACAATTTTAACGATGTAACCACTTATAAAATTTTGAAAAATTGAGTAAAATTTTTTTTCACCAAAACATGGCCAGATAGAATCTGCTCTTGATGTTGATCAAGAATATATATGGTTTATAGGGTCGCAAATGACTCCTTCACTGTGTTTTAAGCTTCTGAAAATGAGCATAATACCCAAAAACTCGTTTTTAATTTTTGACAATTTTAACGATGTAACCACTTATAAAATTTTGAAAAATTGAGTAAAATTTTTTTTCACCAAAACATGGCCAGATAGAATCTGCTCTTGATGCTGTTCAAGAATATATATGGTTTATAGGGTCGCAAATGACTCCTTCACTGTGTTTTAAGCTTCTGAAAAAGAGCATAATACCCAAAAACTCGTTTTTAATTTTTGACAATTTTAACGATGTAACCCCTTATAAAATTTTGAAAAATTGAGTAAAATTTTTTTTCACCAAAACATGGCCAGATAGAATCTGCTCTTGATGCTGATCAAGAATATATATGGTTTATAGGGTCGCAAATGACTCCTTCACTGTGTTTTAAGCTTCTGAAAAAGAGCATAATACCCAAAAACTCGTTTTTAATTTTTGACAATTTTAACGATGTAACCCCTTATAAAATTTTGAAAAATTGAGTAAAATTTTTTTTTCACCAAAACATGGCCAGATAGAATCTGCTCTTGATGCTGATCAAGAATATATATGGTTTATAGGGTCGCAAATGACTCCTTCACTGTGTTTTAAGCTTCTGAAAAAGAGCATAATACCCAAAAACTCGTTTTTAATTTTTGACAATTTTAACGATGTAACCCCTTATAAAATTTTGAAAAATTGAGTAAAATTTTTTTCACCAAAACATGGCCAGATAGAATCTGCTCTTGATGCTGATCAAGAATATATATGGTTTATAGGGTCGCAAATGACTCCTTCACTGTGTTTTAAGCTTCTGAAAAAGAGCATAATACCCAAAAACTCGTTTTTAATTTTTGACAATTTTAACGATGTAACCCCTTATAAAATTTTGAAAAATTGAGTAAAATTTTTTTCACCAAAACATGGCCAGATAGAATCTGCTCTTGATGCTGATCAAGAATATATATGGTTTATAGGGTCGCAAATGACTCCTTCACTGTGTTTTAAGCTTCTGAAAAAGAGCATAATACCCAAAAACTCGTTTTTAATTTTTGACAATTTTAACGATGTAACCCCTTATAAAATTTTGAAAATTGAGTAAAATTTTTTACACCAAAACATGGCCAGATAGAATCTGCTCTTGATGCTGATCAAGAATATATATGGTTTATAGGGTCGCAAATGACTCCTTCACTGTGTTTTAAGCTTCTGAAAAAGAGCATAATACCCAAAAACTCGTTTTTAATTTTTGACAATTTTAACGATGTAACCCCTTATAAAATTTTGAAAAATTGAGTAAAATTTTTTTCACCAAAACATGGCCAGATAGAATCTGCTCTTGATGCTGATCAAGAATATATATGGTTTATAGGGTCGCAAATGACTCCTTCACTGTGTTTTAAGCTTCTGAAAAAGAGCATAATACCCAAAAACTCGTTTTTAATTTTTGACAATTTTAACGATGTAACCCCTTATAAAATTTTGAAAAATTGAGTAAAATTTTTTTCACCAAAACATGGCCAGATAGAATCTGCTCTTGATGCTGATCAAGAATATATATGGTTTATAGGGTCGCAAATGACTCCTTCACTGTGTTTTAAGCTTCTGAAAAAGAGCATAATACCCAAAAACTCGTTTTTAATTTTTGACAATTTTAACGATGTAACCCCTTATAAAATTTTGAAAAATTGAGTAAAATTTTTTTTCACCAAAACATGGCCAGATAGAATCTGCTCTTGATGCTGATCAAGAATATATATGGTTTATAGGGTCGCAAATGACTCCTTCACTGTGTTTTAAGCTTCTGAAAAGAGCATAATACCCAAAAACTCGTTTTTAATTTTTGACAATTTTAACGATGTAACCCCTTATAAAATTTTGAAAAATTGAGTAAAATTTTTTTCACCAAAACATGGCCAGATAGAATCTGCTCTTGATGCTGATCAAGAATATATATGGTTTATAGGGTCGCAAATGACTCCTTCACTGTGTTTTAAGCTTCTGAAAAAGAGCATAATACCCAAAAACTCGTTTTTAATTTTTGACAATTTTAACGATGTAACCCCTTATAAAATTTTGAAAAATTGAGTAAAATTTTTTTTCACCAAAACATGGCCAGATAGAATCTGCTCTTGATGCTGATCAAGAATATATATGGTTTATAGGGTCGCAAATGACTCCTTCACTGTGTTTTAAGCTTCTGAAAAAGAGCATAATACCCAAAAACTCGTTTTTAATTTTTGACAATTTTAACGATGTAACCCCTTATAAAATTTTGAAAAATTGAGTAAAATTTTTTTTCACCAAAACATGGCCAGATAGAATCTGCTCTTGATGCTGATCAAGAATATATATGGTTTATAGGGTCGCAAATGACTCCTTCACTGTGTTTTAAGCTTCTGAAAAAGAGCATAATACCCAAAAACTCGTTTTTAATTTTTGACAATTTTAACGATGTAACCCCTTATAAAATTTTGAAAAATTGAGTAAAATTTTTTTCACCAAAACATGGCCAGATAGAATCTGCTCTTGATGCTGATCAAGAATATATATGGTTTATAGGGTCGCAAATGACTCCTTCACTGTGTTTTAAGCTTCTGAAAAAGAGCATAATACCCAAAAACTCGTTTTTAATTTTTGACAATTTTAACGATGTAACCCCTTATAAAATTTTGAAAAATTGAGTAAAATTTTTTTCACCAAAACATGGCCAGATAGAATCTGCTCTTGATGCTGATCAAGAATATATATGGTTTATAGGGTCGCAAATGACTCCTTCACTGTGTTTTAAGCTTCTGAAAAAGAGCATAATACCCAAAAACTCGTTTTTAATTTTTGACAATTTTAACGATGTAACCCCTTATAAAATTTTGAAAAATTGAGTAAAATTTTTTTTCACCAAAACATGGCCAGATAGAATCTGCTCTTGATGCTGATCAAGAATATATATGGTTTATAGGGTCGCAAATGACTCCTTCACTGTGTTTTAAGCTTCTGAAAAAGAGCATAATACCCAAAAACTCGTTTTTAATTTTTGACAATTTTAACGATGTAACCCCTTATAAAATTTTGAAAAATTGAGTAAAATTTTTTTTCACCAAAACATGGCCAGATAGAATCTGCTCTTGATGCTGATCAAGAATATATATGGTTTATAGGGTCGCAAATGACTCCTTCACTGTGTTTTAAGCTTCTGAAAAAGAGCATAATACCCAAAAACTCGTTTTTAATTTTTGACAATTTTAACGATGTAACCCCTTATAAAATTTTGAAAAATTGAGTAAAATTTTTTTTCACCAAAACATGGCCAGATAGAATCTGCTCTTGATGCTGATCAAGAATATATATGGTTTATAGGGTCGCAAATGACTCCTTCACTGTGTTTTAAGCTTCTGAAAAAGAGCATAATACCCAAAAACTCGTTTTTAATTTTTGACAATTTTAACGATGTAACCCCTTATAAAATTTTGAAAAATTGAGTAAAATTTTTTTTCACCAAAACATGGCCAGATAGAATCTGCTCTTGATGCTGATCAAGAATATATATGGTTTATAGGGTCGCAAATGACTCCTTCACTGTGTTTTAAGCTTCTGAAAAAGAGCATAATACCCAAAAACTCGTTTTTAATTTTTGACAATTTTAACGATGTAACCCCTTATAAAATTTTGAAAAATTGAGTAAAATTTTTTTCACCAAAACATGGCCAGATAGAATCTGCTCTTGATGCTGATCAAGAATATATATGGTTTATAGGGTCGCAAATGACTCCTTCACTGTGTTTTAAGCTTCTGAAAAAGAGCATAATACCCAAAAACTCGTTTTTAATTTTTGACAATTTTAACGATGTAACCCCTTATAAAATTTTGAAAAATTGAGTAAAATTTTTTTCACCAAAACATGGCCAGATAGAATCTGCTCTTGATGCTGATCAAGAATATATATGGTTTATAGGGTCGCAAATGACTCCTTCACTGTGTTTTAAGCTTCTGAAAAAGAGCATAATACCCAAAAACTCGTTTTTAATTTTTGACAATTTTAACGATGTAACCCCTTATAAAATTTTGAAAAATTGAGTAAAATTTTTTTTCACCAAAACATGGCCAGATAGAATCTGCTCTTGATGCTGATCAAGAATATATATGGTTTATAGGGTCGCAAATGACTCCTTCACTGTGTTTTAAGCTTCTGAAAAAGAGCATAATACCCAAAAACTCGTTTTTAATTTTTGACAATTTTAACGATGTAACCCCTTATAAAATTTTGAAAAATTGAGTAAAATTTTTTTCACCAAAACATGGCCAGATAGAATCTGCTCTTGATGCTGATCAAGAATATATATGGTTTATAGGGTCGCAAATGACTCCTTCACTGTGTTTTAAGCTTCTGAAAAAGAGCATAATACCCAAAAACTCGTTTTTAATTTTTGACAATTTTAACGATGTAACCCCTTATAAAATTTTGAAAAATTGAGTAAAATTTTTTTTCACCAAAACATGGCCAGATAGAATCTGCTCTTGATGCTGATCAAGAATATATATGGTTTATAGGGTCGCAAATGACTCCTTCACTGTGTTTTAAGCTTCTGAAAAAGAGCATAATACCCAAAAACTCGTTTTTAATTTTTGACAATTTTAACGATGTAACCCCTTATAAAATTTTGAAAAATTGAGTAAAATTTTTTTTTCACCAAAACATGGCCAGATAGAATCTGCTCTTGATGCTGATCAAGAATATATATGGTTTATAGGGTCGCAAATGACTCCTTCACTGTGTTTTAAGCTTCTGAAAAAGAGCATAATACCCAAAAACTCGTTTTTAATTTTTGACAATTTTAACGATGTAACCCCTTATAAAATTTTGAAAAATTGAGTAAAATTTTTTTTCACCAAAACATGGCCAGATAGAATCTGCTCTTGATGCTGATCAAGAATATATATGGTTTATAGGGTCGCAAATGACTCCTTCACTGTGTTTTAAGCTTCTGAAAAAGAGCATAATACCCAAAAACTCGTTTTTAATTTTTGACAATTTTAACGATGTAACCCCTTATAAAATTTTGAAAAATTGAGTAAAATTTTTTTTCACCAAAACATGGCCAGATAGAATCTGCTCTTGATGCTGATCAAGAATATATATGGTTTATAGGGTCGCAAATGACTCCTTCACTGTGTTTTAAGCTTCTGAAAAAGAGCATAATACCCAAAAACTCGTTTTTAATTTTTGACAATTTTAACGATGTAACCCCTTATAAAATTTTGAAAAATTGAGTAAAATTTTTTTTCACCAAAACATGGCCAGATAGAATCTGCTCTTGATGCTGATCAAGAATATATATGGTTTATAGGGTCGCAAATGACTCCTTCACTGTGTTTTAAGCTTCTGAAAAAGAGCATAATACCCAAAAACTCGTTTTTAATTTTTGACAATTTTAACGATGTAACCCCTTATAAAATTTTGAAAAATTGAGTAAAATTTTTTTTCACCAAAACATGGCCAGATAGAATCTGCTCTTGATGCTGATCAAGAATATATATGGTTTATAGGGTCGCAAATGACTCCTTCACTGTGTTTTAAGCTTCTGAAAAAGAGCATAATACCCAAAAACTCGTTTTTAATTTTTGACAATTTTAACGATGTAACCCCTTATAAAATTTTGAAAAATTGAGTAAAAAATTTTTTCACCAAAACATGGCCAGATAGAATCTGCTCTTGATGCTGATCAAGAATATATATGGTTTATAGGGTCGCAAATGACTCCTTCACTGTGTTTTAAGCTTCTGAAAAAGAGCATAATACCCAAAAACTCGTTTTTAATTTTTGACAATTTTAACGATGTAACCCCTTATAAAATTTTGAAAAATTGAGTAAAATTTTTTTTCACCAAAACATGGCCAGATAGAATCTGCTCTTGATGCTGATCAAGAATATATATGGTTTATAGGGTCGCAAATGACTCCTTCACTGTGTTTTAAGCTTCTGAAAAAGAGCATAATACCCAAAAACTCGTTTTTAATTTTTGACAATTTTAACGATGTAACCCCTTATAAAATTTTGAAAAATTGAGTAAAATTTTTTTTCACCAAAACATGGCCAGATAGAATCTGCTCTTGATGCTGATCAAGAATATATATGGTTTATAGGGTCGCAAATGACTCCTTCACTGTGTTTTAAGCTTCTGAAAAAGAGCATAATACCCAAAAACTCGTTTTTAATTTTTGACAATTTTAACGATGTAACCCCTTATAAAATTTTGAAAAATTGAGTAAAATTTTTTTTCACCAAAACATGGCCAGATAGAATCTGCTCTTGATGCTGATCAAGAATATATATGGTTTATAGGGTCGCAAATGACTCCTTCACTGTGTTTTAAGCTTCTGAAAAAGAGCATAATACCCAAAAACTCGTTTTTAATTTTTGACAATTTTAACGATGTAACCCCTTATAAAATTTTGAAAAATTGAGTAAAATTTTTTTTCACCAAAACATGGCCAGATAGAATCTGCTCTTGATGCTGATCAAGAATATATATGGTTTATAGGGTCGCAAATGACTCCTTCACTGTGTTTTAAGCTTCTGAAAAAGAGCATAATACCCAAAAACTCGTTTTTAATTTTTGACAATTTTAACGATGTAACCCCTTATAAAATTTTGAAAAATTGAGTAAAATTTTTTTTCACCAAAACATGGCCAGATAGAATCTGCTCTTGATGCTGATCAAGAATATATATGGTTTATAGGGTCGCAAATGACTCCTTCACTGTGTTTTAAGCTTCTGAAAAAGAGCATAATACCCAAAAACTCGTTTTTAATTTTTGACAATTTTAACGATGTAACCCCTTATAAAATTTTGAAAAATTGAGTAAAATTTTTTTTCACCAAAACATGGCCAGATAGAATCTGCTCTTGATGCTGATCAAGAATATATATGGTTTATAGGGTCGCAAATGACTCCTTCACTGTGTTTTAAGCTTCTGAAAAAGAGCATAATACCCAAAAACTCGTTTTTAATTTTTGACAATTTTAACGATGTAACCCCTTATAAAATTTTGAAAAATTGAGTAAAATTTTTTTTCACCAAAACATGGCCAGATAGAATCTGCTCTTGATGCTGATCAAGAATATATATGGTTTATAGGGTCGCAAATGACTCCTTCACTGTGTTTTAAGCTTCTGAAAAAGAGCATAATACCCAAAAACTCGTTTTTAATTTTTGACAATTTTAACGATGTAACCCCTTATAAAATTTTGAAAAATTGAGTAAAATTTTTTTTCACCAAAACATGGCCAGATAGAATCTGCTCTTGATGCTGATCAAGAATATATATGGTTTATAGGGTCGCAAATGACTCCTTCACTGTGTTTTAAGCTTCTGAAAAAGAGCATAATACCCAAAAACTCGTTTTTAATTTTTGACAATTTTAACGATGTAACCCCTTATAAAATTTTGAAAAATTGAGTAAAATTTTTTTCACCAAAACATGGCCAGATAGAATCTGCTCTTGATGCTGATCAAGAATATATATGGTTTATAGGGTCGCAAATGACTCCTTCACTGTGTTTTAAGCTTCTGAAAAAGAGCATAATACCCAAAAACTCGTTTTTAATTTTTGACAATTTTAACGATGTAACCCCTTATAAAATTTTGAAAAATTGAGTAAAATTTTTTTTCACCAAAACATGGCCAGATAGAATCTGCTCTTGATGCTGATCAAGAATATATATGGTTTATAGGGTCGCAAATGACTCCTTCACTGTGTTTTAAGCTTCTGAAAAAGAGCATAATACCCAAAAACTCGTTTTTAATTTTTGACAATTTTAACGATGTAACCCCTTATAAAATTTTGAAAAATTGAGTAAAATTTTTTTTCACCAAAACATGGCCAGATAGAATCTGCTCTTGATGCTGATCAAGAATATATATGGTTTATAGGGTCGCAAATGACTCCTTCACTGTGTTTTAAGCTTCTGAAAAAATTTTAACGATGTAACCCCTTATAAAATTTTGAAAAATTGAGTAAAATTTTTTTTCACCAAAACATGGCCAGATAGAATCTGCTCTTGATGCTGATCAAGAATATATATGGTTTATAGGGTCGCAAATGACTCCTTCACTGTGTTTTAAGCTTCTGAAAAAGAGCATAATACCCAAAAACTCGTTTTTAATTTTTGACAATTTTAACGATGTAACCCCTTATAAAATTTTGAAAAATTGAGTAAAATTTTTTTTCACCAAAACATGGCCAGATAGAATCTGCTCTTGATGCTGATCAAGAATATATATGGTTTATAGGGTCGCAAATGACTCCTTCACTGTGTTTTAAGCTTCTGAAAAAGAGCATAATACCCAAAAACTCGTTTTTAATTTTTGACAATTTTAACGATGTAACCCCTTATAAAATTTTGAAAAATTGAGTAAAATTTTTTTTCACCAAAACATGGCCAGATAGAATCTGCTCTTGATGCTGATCAAGAATATATATGGTTTATAGGGTCGCAAATGACTCCTTCACTGTGTTTTAAGCTTCTGAAAAAGAGCATAATACCCAAAAACTCGTTTTTAATTTTTGACAATTTTAACGATGTAACCCCTTATAAAATTTTGAAAAATTGAGTAAAATTTTTTTTCACCAAAACATGGCCAGATAGAATCTGCTCTTGATGCTGATCAAGAATATATATGGTTTATAGGGTCGCAAATGACTCCTTCACTGTGTTTTAAGCTTCTGAAAAAGAGCATAATACCCAAAAACTCGTTTTTAATTTTTGACAATTTTAACGATGTAACCCCTTATAAAATTTTGAAAAATTGAGTAAAATTTTTTTCACCAAAACATGGCCAGATAGAATCTGCTCTTGATGCTGATCAAGAATATATATGGTTTATAGGGTCGCAAATGACTCCTTCACTGTGTTTTAAGCTTCTGAAAAAGAGCATAATACCCAAAAACTCGTTTTTAATTTTTGACAATTTTAACGATGTAACCCCTTATAAAATTTTGAAAAATTGAGTAAAATTTTTTTTCACCAAAACATGGCCAGATAGAATCTGCTCTTGATGCTGATCAAGAATATATATGGTTTATAGGGTCGCAAATGACTCCTTCACTGTGTTTTAAGCTTCTGAAAAAGAGCATAATACCCAAAAACTCGTTTTTAATTTTTGACAATTTTAACGATGTAACCCCTTATAAAATTTTGAAAAATTGAGTAAAATTTTTTTCACCAAAACATGGCCAGATAGAATCTGCTCTTGATGCTGATCAAGAATATATATGGTTTATAGGGTCGCAAATGACTCCTTCACTGTGTTTTAAGCTTCTGAAAAAGAGCATAATACCCAAAAACTCGTTTTTAATTTTTGACAATTTTAACGATGTAACCCCTTATAAAATTTTGAAAAATTGAGTAAAATTTTTTTTCACCAAAACATGGCCAGATAGAATCTGCTCTTGATGCTGATCAAGAATATATATGGTTTATAGGGTCGCAAATGACTCCTTCACTGTGTTTTAAGCTTCTGAAAAAGAGCATAATACCCAAAAACTCGTTTTTAATTTTTGACAATTTTAACGATGTAACCCCTTATAAAATTTTGAAAAATTGAGTAAAATTTTTTTTTCACCAAAACATGGCCAGATAGAATCTGCTCTTGATGCTGATCAAGAATATATATGGTTTATAGGGTCGCAAATGACTCCTTCACTGTGTTTTAAGCTTCTGAAAAAGAGCATAATACCCAAAAACTCGTTTTTAATTTTTGACAATTTTAACGATGTAACCCCTTATAAAATTTTGAAAAATTGAGTAAAATTTTTTTTCACCAAAACATGGCCAGATAGAATCTGCTCTTGATGCTGATCAAGAATATATATGGTTTATAGGGTCGCAAATGACTCCTTCACTGTGTTTTAAGCTTCTGAAAAAGAGCATAATACCCAAAAACTCGTTTTTAATTTTTGACAATTTTAACGATGTAACCCCTTATAAAATTTTGAAAAATTGAGTAAAATTTTTTTTCACCAAAACATGGCCAGATAGAATCTGCTCTTGATGCTGATCAAGAATATATATGGTTTATAGGGTCGCAAATGACTCCTTCACTGTGTTTTAAGCTTCTGAAAAAGAGCATAATACCCAAAAACTCGTTTTTAATTTTTGACAATTTTAACGATGTAACCCCTTATAAAATTTTGAAAAATTGAGTAAAATTTTTTTTCACCAAAACATGGCCAGATAGAATCTGCTCTTGATGCTGATCAAGAATATATATGGTTTATAGGGTCGCAAATGACTCCTTCACTGTGTTTTAAGCTTCTGAAAAAGAGCATAATACCCAAAAACTCGTTTTTAATTTTTGACAATTTTAACGATGTAACCCCTTATAAAATTTTGAAAAATTGAGTAAAATTTTTTTCACCAAAACATGGCCAGATAGAATCTGCTCTTGATGCTGATCAAGAATATATATGGTTTATAGGGTCGCAAATGACTCCTTCACTGTGTTTTAAGCTTCTGAAAAAGAGCATAATACCCAAAAACTCGTTTTTAATTTTTGACAATTTTAACGATGTAACCCCTTATAAAATTTTGAAAAATTGAGTAAAATTTTTTTTCACCAAAACATGGCCAGATAGAATCTGCTCTTGATGCTGATCAAGAATATATATGGTTTATAGGGTCGCAAATGACTCCTTCACTGTGTTTTAAGCTTCTGAAAAAGAGCATAATACCCAAAAACTCGTTTTTAATTTTTGACAATTTTAACGATGTAACCCCTTATAAAATTTTGAAAAATTGAGTAAAATTTTTTTTCACCAAAACATGGCCAGATAGAATCTGCTCTTGATGCTGATCAAGAATATATATGGTTTATAGGGTCGCAAATGACTCCTTCACTGTGTTTTAAGCTTCTGAAAAAGAGCATAATACCCAAAAACTCGTTTTTAATTTTTGACAATTTTAACGATGTAACCCCTTATAAAATTTTGAAAAATTGAGTAAAATTTTTTTTCACCAAAACATGGCCAGATAGAATCTGCTCTTGATGCTGATCAAGAATATATATGGTTTATAGGGTCGCAAATGACTCCTTCACTGTGTTTTAAGCTTCTGAAAAAGAGCATAATACCCAAAAACTCGTTTTTAATTTTTGACAATTTTAACGATGTAACCCCTTATAAAATTTTGAAAAATTGAGTAAAATTTTTTTTCACCAAAACATGGCCAGATAGAATCTGCTCTTGATGCTGATCAAGAATATATATGGTTTATAGGGTCGCAAATGACTCCTTCACTGTGTTTTAAGCTTCTGAAAAAGAGCATAATACCCAAAAACTCGTTTTTAATTTTTGACAATTTTAACGATGTAACCCCTTATAAAATTTTGAAAAATTGAGTAAAATTTTTTTTCACCAAAACATGGCCAGATAGAATCTGCTCTTGATGCTGATCAAGAATATATATGGTTTATAGGGTCGCAAATGACTCCTTCACTGTGTTTTAAGCTTCTGAAAAAGAGCATAATACCCAAAAACTCGTTTTTAATTTTTGACAATTTTAACGATGTAACCCCTTATAAAATTTTGAAAAATTGAGTAAAATTTTTTTCACCAAAACATGGCCAGATAGAATCTGCTCTTGATGCTGATCAAGAATATATATGGTTTATAGGGTCGCAAATGACTCCTTCACTGTGTTTTAAGCTTCTGAAAAAGAGCATAATACCCAAAAACTCGTTTTTAATTTTTGACAATTTTAACGATGTAACCCCTTATAAAATTTTGAAAAATTGAGTAAAATTTTTTTTCACCAAAACATGGCCAGATAGAATCTGCTCTTGATGCTGATCAAGAATATATATGGTTTATAGGGTCGCAAATGACTCCTTCACTGTGTTTTAAGCTTCTGAAAAAGAGCATAATACCCAAAAACTCGTTTTTAATTTTTGACAATTTTAACGATGTAACCCCTTATAAAATTTTGAAAAATTGAGTAAAATTTTTTTTTCACCAAAACATGGCCAGATAGAATCTGCTCTTGATGCTGATCAAGAATATATATGGTTTATAGGGTCGCAAATGACTCCTTCACTGTGTTTTAAGCTTCTGAAAAAGAGCATAATACCCAAAAACTCGTTTTTAATTTTTGACAATTTTAACGATGTAACCCCTTATAAAATTTTGAAAAATTGAGTAAAATTTTTTTTCACCAAAACATGGCCAGATAGAATCTGCTCTTGATGCTGATCAAGAATATATATGGTTTATAGGGTCGCAAATGACTCCTTCACTGTGTTTTAAGCTTCTGAAAAAGAGCATAATACCCAAAAACTCGTTTTTAATTTTTGACAATTTTAACGATGTAACCCCTTATAAAATTTTGAAAAATTGAGTAAAATTTTTTTTCACCAAAACATGGCCAGATAGAATCTGCTCTTGATGCTGATCAAGAATATATATGGTTTATAGGGTCGCAAATGACTCCTTCACTGTGTTTTAAGCTTCTGAAAAAGAGCATAATACCCAAAAACTCGTTTTTAATTTTTGACAATTTTAACGATGTAACCCCTTATAAAATTTTGAAAAATTGAGTAAAATTTTTTTTCACCAAAACATGGCCAGATAGAATCTGCTCTTGATGCTGATCAAGAATATATATGGTTTATAGGGTCGCAAATGACTCCTTCACTGTGTTTTAAGCTTCTGAAAAAGAGCATAATACCCAAAAACTCGTTTTTAATTTTTGACAATTTTAACGATGTAACCCCTTATAAAATTTTGAAAAATTGAGTAAAATTTTTTTTCACCAAAACATGGCCAGATAGAATCTGCTCTTGATGCTGATCAAGAATATATATGGTTTATAGGGTCGCAAATGACTCCTTCACTGTGTTTTAAGCTTCTGAAAAAGAGCATAATACCCAAAAACTCGTTTTTAATTTTTGACAATTTTAACGATGTAACCCCTTATAAAATTTTGAAAAATTGAGTAAAATTTTTTTTTCACCAAAACATGGCCAGATAGAATCTGCTCTTGATGCTGATCAAGAATATATATGGTTTATAGGGTCGCAAATGACTCCTTCACTGTGTTTTAAGCTTCTGAAAAAGAGCATAATACCCAAAAACTCGTTTTTAATTTTTGACAATTTTAACGATGTAACCCCTTATAAAATTTTGAAAAATTGAGTAAAATTTTTTTCACCAAAACATGGCCAGATAGAATCTGCTCTTGATGCTGATCAAGAATATATATGGTTTATAGGGTCGCAAATGACTCCTTCACTGTGTTTTAAGCTTCTGAAAAAATTTTAACGATGTAACCCCTTATAAAATTTTGAAAAATTGAGTAAAATTTTTTTTTCACCAAAACATGGCCAGATAGAATCTGCTCTTGATGCTGATCAAGAATATATATGGTTTATAGGGTCGCAAATGACTCCTTCACTGTGTTTTAAGCTTCTGAAAAAGAGCATAATACCCAAAAACTCGTTTTTAATTTTTGACAATTTTAACGATGTAACCCCTTATAAAATTTTGAAAAATTGAGTAAAATTTTTTTTCACCAAAACATGGCCAGATAGAATCTGCTCTTGATGCTGATCAAGAATATATATGGTTTATAGGGTCGCAAATGACTCCTTCACTGTGTTTTAAGCTTCTGAAAAAGAGCATAATACCCAAAAACTCGTTTTTAATTTTTGACAATTTTAACGATGTAACCCCTTATAAAATTTTGAAAAATTGAGTAAAATTTTTTTTCACCAAAACATGGCCAGATAGAATCTGCTCTTGATGCTGATCAAGAATATATATGGTTTATAGGGTCGCAAATGACTCCTTCACTGTGTTTTAAGCTTCTGAAAAAGAGCATAATACCCAAAAACTCGTTTTTAATTTTTGACAATTTTAACGATGTAACCCCTTATAAAATTTTGAAAAATTGAGTAAAATTTTTTTTCACCAAAACATGGCCAGATAGAATCTGCTCTTGATGCTGATCAAGAATATATATGGTTTATAGGGTCGCAAATGACTCCTTCACTGTGTTTTAAGCTTCTGAAAAAGAGCATAATACCCAAAAACTCGTTTTTAATTTTTGACAATTTTAACGATGGAACCCCTTTTATAAAATTTTGAAAAATTGAGTAAAATTTTTTTTCACCAAAACATGGCCAGATAGAATCTGCTCTTGATGCTGATCAAGAATATATATGGTTTATAGGGTCGCAAATGACTCCTTCACTGTGTTTTAAGCTTCTGAAAAAGAGCATAATACCCAAAAACTCGTTTTTAATTTTTGACAATTTTAACGATGTAACCCCTTATAAAATTTTGAAAAATTGAGTAAAATTTTTTTCACCAAAACATGGCCAGATAGAATCTGCTCTTGATGCTGATCAAGAATATATATGGTTTATAGGGTCGCAAATGACTCCTTCACTGTGTTTTAAGCTTCTGAAAAAGAGCATAATACCCAAAAACTCGTTTTTAATTTTTGACAATTTTAACGATGTAACCCCTTATAAAATTTTGAAAAATTGAGTAAAATTTTTTTTCACCAAAACATGGCCAGATAGAATCTGCTCTTGATGCTGATCAAGAATATATATGGTTTATAGGGTCGCAAATGACTCCTTCACTGTGTTTTAAGCTTCTGAAAAAGAGCATAATACCCAAAAACTCGTTTTTAATTTTTGACAATTTTAACGATGTAACCCCTTATAAAATTTTGAAAAATTGAGTAAAATTTTTTTTCACCAAAACATGGCCAGATAGAATCTGCTCTTGATGCTGATCAAGAATATATATGGTTTATAGGGTCGCAAATGACTCCTTCACTGTGTTTTAAGCTTCTGAAAAAGAGCATAATACCCAAAAACTCGTTTTTAATTTTTGACAATTTTAACGATGTAACCCCTTATAAAATTTTGAAAAATTGAGTAAAATTTTTTTTCACCAAAACATGGCCAGATAGAATCTGCTCTTGATGCTGATCAAGAATATATATGGTTTATAGGGTCGCAAATGACTCCTTCACTGTGTTTTAAGCTTCTGAAAAAGAGCATAATACCCAAAAACTCGTTTTTAATTTTTGACAATTTTAACGATGTAACCCCTTATAAAATTTTGAAAAATTGAGTAAAATTTTTTTTCACCAAAACATGGCCAGATAGAATCTGCTCTTGATGCTGATCAAGAATATATATGGTTTATAGGGTCGCAAATGACTCCTTCACTGTGTTTTAAGCTTCTGAAAAAGAGCATAATACCCAAAAACTCGTTTTTAATTTTTGACAATTTTAACGATGTAACCCCTTATAAAATTTTGAAAAATTGAGTAAAATTTTTTTCACCAAAACATGGCCAGATAGAATCTGCTCTTGATGCTGATCAAGAATATATATGGTTTATAGGGTCGCAAATGACTCCTTCACTGTGTTTTAAGCTTCTGAAAAAGAGCATAATACCCAAAAACTCGTTTTTAATTTTTGACAATTTTAACGATGTAACCCCTTATAAAATTTTGAAAAATTGAGTAAAATTTTTTTTCACCAAAACATGGCCAGATAGAATCTGCTCTTGATGCTGATCAAGAATATATATGGTTTATAGGGTCGCAAATGACTCCTTCACTGTGTTTTAAGCTTCTGAAAAAGAGCATAATACCCAAAAACTCGTTTTTAATTTTTGACAATTTTAACGATGTAACCCCTTATAAAATTTTGAAAAATTGAGTAAAATTTTTTTTCACCAAAACATGGCCAGATAGAATCTGCTCTTGATGCTGATCAAGAATATATATGGTTTATAGGGTCGCAAATGACTCCTTCACTGTGTTTTAAGCTTCTGAAAAAGAGCATAATACCCAAAAACTCGTTTTTAATTTTTGACAATTTTAACGATGTAACCCCTTATAAAATTTTGAAAAATTGAGTAAAATTTTTTTTCACCAAAACATGGCCAGATAGAATCTGCTCTTGATGCTGATCAAGAATATATATGGTTTATAGGGTCGCAAATGACTCCTTCACTGTGTTTTAAGCTTCTGAAAAAGAGCATAATACCCAAAAACTCGTTTTTAATTTTTGACAATTTTAACGATGTAACCCCTTATAAAATTTTGAAAAATTGAGTAAAATTTTTTTTCACCAAAACATGGCCAGATAGAATCTGCTCTTGATGCTGATCAAGAATATATATGGTTTATAGGGTCGCAAATGACTCCTTCACTGTGTTTTAAGCTTCTGAAAAAGAGCATAATACCCAAAAACTCGTTTTTAATTTTTGACAATTTTAACGATGTAACCCCTTATAAAATTTTGAAAAATTGAGTAAAATTTTTTTTCACCAAAACATGGCCAGATAGAATCTGCTCTTGATGCTGATCAAGAATATATATGGTTTATAGGGTCGCAAATGACTCCTTCACTGTGTTTTAAGCTTCTGAAAAAGAGCATAATACCCAAAAACTCGTTTTTAATTTTTGACAATTTTAACGATGTAACCCCTTATAAAATTTTGAAAAATTGAGTAAAATTTTTTTTCACCAAAACATGGCCAGATAGAATCTGCTCTTGATGCTGATCAAGAATATATATGGTTTATAGGGTCGCAAATGACTCCTTCACTGTGTTTTAAGCTTCTGAAAAAGAGCATAATACCCAAAAACTCGTTTTTAATTTTTGACAATTTTAACGATGTAACCCCTTATAAAATTTTGAAAAATTGAGTAAAATTTTTTTTCACCAAAACATGGCCAGATAGAATCTGCTCTTGATGCTGATCAAGAATATATATGGTTTATAGGGTCGCAAATGACTCCTTCACTGTGTTTTAAGCTTCTGAAAAAGAGCATAATACCCAAAAACTCGTTTTTAATTTTTGACAATTTTAACGATGTAACCCCTTATAAAATTTTGAAAAATTGAGTAAAATTTTTTTTCACCAAAACATGGCCAGATAGAATCTGCTCTTGATGCTGATCAAGAATATATATGGTTTATAGGGTCGCAAATGACTCCTTCACTGTGTTTTAAGCTTCTGAAAAAGAGCATAATACCCAAAAACTCGTTTTTAATTTTTGACAATTTTAACGATGTAACCCCTTATAAAATTTTGAAAAATTGAGTAAAATTTTTTTTCACCAAAACATGGCCAGATAGAATCTGCTCTTGATGCTGATCAAGAATATATATGGTTTATAGGGTCGCAAATGACTCCTTCACTGTGTTTTAAGCTTCTGAAAAAGAGCATAATACCCAAAAACTCGTTTTTAATTTTTGACAATTTTAACGATGTAACCCCTTATAAAATTTTGAAAAATTGAGTAAAATTTTTTTTCACCAAAACATGGCCAGATAGAATCTGCTCTTGATGCTGATCAAGAATATATATGGTTTATAGGGTCGCAAATGACTCCTTCACTGTGTTTTAAGCTTCTGAAAAAGAGCATAATACCCAAAAACTCGTTTTTAATTTTTGACAATTTTAACGATGTAACCCCTTATAAAATTTTGAAAAATTGAGTAAAATTTTTTTTCACCAAAACATGGCCAGATAGAATCTGCTCTTGATGCTGATCAAGAATATATATGGTTTATAGGGTCGCAAATGACTCCTTCACTGTGTTTTAAGCTTCTGAAAAAGAGCATAATACCCAAAAACTCGTTTTTAATTTTTGACAATTTTAACGATGTAACCCCTTATAAAATTTTGAAAAATTGAGTAAAATTTTTTTTCACCAAAACATGGCCAGATAGAATCTGCTCTTGATGCTGATCAAGAATATATATGGTTTATAGGGTCGCAAATGACTCCTTCACTGTGTTTTAAGCTTCTGAAAAAGAGCATAATACCCAAAAACTCGTTTTTAATTTTTGACAATTTTAACGATGTAACCCCTTATAAAATTTTGAAAAATTGAGTAAAATTTTTTTCACCAAAACATGGCCAGATAGAATCTGCTCTTGATGCTGATCAAGAATATATATGGTTTATAGGGTCGCAAATGACTCCTTCACTGTGTTTTAAGCTTCTGAAAAAGAGCATAATACCCAAAAACTCGTTTTTAATTTTTGACAATTTTAACGATGTAACCCCTTATAAAATTTTGAAAAATTGAGTAAAATTTTTTTTCACCAAAACATGGCCAGATAGAATCTGCTCTTGATGCTGATCAAGAATATATATGGTTTATAGGGTCGCAAATGACTCCTTCACTGTGTTTTAAGCTTCTGAAAAAGAGCATAATACCCAAAAACTCGTTTTTAATTTTTGACAATTTTAACGATGTAACCCCTTATAAAATTTTGAAAAATTGAGTAAAATTTTTTTTCACCAAAACATGGCCAGATAGAATCTGCTCTTGATGCTGATCAAGAATATATATGGTTTATAGGGTCGCAAATGACTCCTTCACTGTGTTTTAAGCTTCTGAAAAAGAGCATAATACCCAAAAACTCGTTTTTAATTTTTGACAATTTTAACGATGTAACCCCTTATAAAATTTTGAAAAATTGAGTAAAATTTTTTTTCACCAAAACATGGCCAGATAGAATCTGCTCTTGATGCTGATCAAGAATATATATGGTTTATAGGGTCGCAAATGACTCCTTCACTGTGTTTTAAGCTTCTGAAAAAGAGCATAATACCCAAAAACTCGTTTTTAATTTTTGACAATTTTAACGATGTAACCCCTTATAAAATTTTGAAAAATTGAGTAAAATTTTTTTCACCAAAACATGGCCAGATAGAATCTGCTCTTGATGCTGATCAAGAATATATATGGTTTATAGGGTCGCAAATGACTCCTTCACTGTGTTTTAAGCTTCTGAAAAAGAGCATAATACCCAAAAACTCGTTTTTAATTTTTGACAATTTTAACGATGTAACCCCTTATAAAATTTTGAAAAATTGAGTAAAATTTTTTTTCACCAAAACATGGCCAGATAGAATCTGCTCTTGATGCTGATCAAGAATATATATGGTTTATAGGGTCGCAAATGACTCCTTCACTGTGTTTTAAGCTTCTGAAAAAGAGCATAATACCCAAAAACTCGTTTTTAATTTTTGACAATTTTAACGATGTAACCCCTTATAAAATTTTGAAAAATTGAGTAAAATTTTTTTTCACCAAAACATGGCCAGATAGAATCTGCTCTTGATGCTGATCAAGAATATATATGGTTTATAGGGTCGCAAATGACTCCTTCACTGTGTTTTAAGCTTCTGAAAAAGAGCATAATACCCAAAAACTCGTTTTTAATTTTTGACAATTTTAACGATGTAACCCCTTATAAAATTTTGAAAAATTGAGTAAAATTTTTTTCACCAAAACATGGCCAGATAGAATCTGCTCTTGATGCTGATCAAGAATATATATGGTTTATAGGGTCGCAAATGACTCCTTCACTGTGTTTTAAGCTTCTGAAAAAGAGCATAATACCCAAAAACTCGTTTTTAATTTTTGACAATTTTAACGATGTAACCCCTTATAAAATTTTGAAAAATTGAGTAAAATTTTTTTTCACCAAAACATGGCCAGATAGAATCTGCTCTTGATGCTGATCAAGAATATATATGGTTTATAGGGTCGCAAATGACTCCTTCACTGTGTTTTAAGCTTCTGAAAAAGAGCATAATACCCAAAAACTCGTTTTTAATTTTTGACAATTTTAACGATGTAACCCCTTATAAAATTTTGAAAAATTGAGTAAAATTTTTTTTCACCAAAACATGGCCAGATAGAATCTGCTCTTGATGCTGATCAAGAATATATATGGTTTATAGGGTCGCAAATGACTCCTTCACTGTGTTTTAAGCTTCTGAAAAAGAGCATAATACCCAAAAACTCGTTTTTAATTTTTGACAATTTTAACGATGTAACCCCTTATAAAATTTTGAAAAATTGAGTAAAATTTTTTTTCACCAAAACATGGCCAGATAGAATCTGCTCTTGATGCTGATCAAGAATATATATGGTTTATAGGGTCGCAAATGACTCCTTCACTGTGTTTTAAGCTTCTGAAAAAGAGCATAATACCCAAAAACTCGTTTTTAATTTTTGACAATTTTAACGATGTAACCCCTTATAAAATTTTGAAAAATTGAGTAAAATTTTTTTCACCAAAACATGGCCAGATAGAATCTGCTCTTGATGCTGATCAAGAATATATATGGTTTATAGGGTCGCAAATGACTCCTTCACTGTGTTTTAAGCTTCTGAAAAAGAGCATAATACCCAAAAACTCGTTTTTAATTTTTGACAATTTTAACGATGTAACCCCTTATAAAATTTTGAAAAATTGAGTAAAATTTTTTTTCACCAAAACATGGCCAGATAGAATCTGCTCTTGATGCTGATCAAGAATATATATGGTTTATAGGGTCGCAAATGACTCCTTCACTGTGTTTTAAGCTTCTGAAAAAGAGCATAATACCCAAAAACTCGTTTTTAATTTTTGACAATTTTAACGATGTAACCCCTTATAAAATTTTGAAAAATTGAGTAAAATTTTTTTTCACCAAAACATGGCCAGATAGAATCTGCTCTTGATGCTGATCAAGAATATATATGGTTTATAGGGTCGCAAATGACTCCTTCACTGTGTTTTAAGCTTCTGAAAAAGAGCATAATACCCAAAAACTCGTTTTTAATTTTTGACAATTTTAACGATGTAACCCCTTATAAAATTTTGAAAAATTGAGTAAAATTTTTTTTCACCAAAACATGGCCAGATAGAATCTGCTCTTGATGCTGATCAAGAATATATATGGTTTATAGGGTCGCAAATGACTCCTTCACTGTGTTTTAAGCTTCTGAAAAAGAGCATAATACCCAAAAACTCGTTTTTAATTTTTGACAATTTTAACGATGTAACCCCTTATAAAATTTTGAAAAATTGAGTAAAATTTTTTTCACCAAAACATGGCCAGATAGAATCTGCTCTTGATGCTGATCAAGAATATATATGGTTTATAGGGTCGCAAATGACTCCTTCACTGTGTTTTAAGCTTCTGAAAAAATTTTAACGATGTAACCCCTTATAAAATTTTGAAAAATTGAGTAAAATTTTTTTTTCACCAAAACATGGCCAGATAGAATCTGCTCTTGATGCTGATCAAGAATATATATGGTTTATAGGGTCGCAAATGACTCCTTCACTGTGTTTTAAGCTTCTGAAAAAGAGCATAATACCCAAAAACTCGTTTTTAATTTTTGACAATTTTAACGATGTAACCCCTTATAAAATTTTGAAAAATTGAGTAAAATTTTTTTTCACCAAAACATGGCCAGATAGAATCTGCTCTTGATGCTGATCAAGAATATATATGGTTTATAGGGTCGCAAATGACTCCTTCACTGTGTTTTAAGCTTCTGAAAAAGAGCATAATACCCAAAAACTCGTTTTTAATTTTTGACAATTTTAACGATGTAACCCCTTATAAAATTTTGAAAAATTGAGTAAAATTTTTTTTTCACCAAAACATGGCCAGATAGAATCTGCTCTTGATGCTGATCAAGAATATATATGGTTTATAGGGTCGCAAATGACTCCTTCACTGTGTTTTAAGCTTCTGAAAAAGAGCATAATACCCAAAAACTCGTTTTTAATTTTTGACAATTTTAACGATGTAACCCCTTATAAAATTTTGAAAAATTGAGTAAAATTTTTTTTCACCAAAACATGGCCAGATAGAATCTGCTCTTGATGCTGATCAAGAATATATATGGTTTATAGGGTCGCAAATGACTCCTTCACTGTGTTTTAAGCTTCTGAAAAAGAGCATAATACCCAAAAACTCGTTTTTAATTTTTGACAATTTTAACGATGTAACCCCTTATAAAATTTTGAAAAATTGAGTAAAATTTTTTTTCACCAAAACATGGCCAGATAGAATCTGCTCTTGATGCTGATCAAGAATATATATGGTTTATAGGGTCGCAAATGACTCCTTCACTGTGTTTTAAGCTTCTGAAAAAGAGCATAATACCCAAAAACTCGTTTTTAATTTTTGACAATTTTAACGATGTAACCCCTTATAAAATTTTGAAAAATTGAGTAAAATTTTTTTTCACCAAAACATGGCCAGATAGAATCTGCTCTTGATGCTGATCAAGAATATATATGGTTTATAGGGTCGCAAATGACTCCTTCACTGTGTTTTAAGCTTCTGAAAAAGAGCATAATACCCAAAAACTCGTTTTTAATTTTTGACAATTTTAACGATGTAACCCCTTATAAAATTTTGAAAAATTGAGTAAAATTTTTTTTCACCAAAACATGGCCAGATAGAATCTGCTCTTGATGCTGATCAAGAATATATATGGTTTATAGGGTCGCAAATGACTCCTTCACTGTGTTTTAAGCTTCTGAAAAAGAGCATAATACCCAAAAACTCGTTTTTAATTTTTGACAATTTTAACGATGTAACCCCTTATAAAATTTTGAAAAATTGAGTAAAATTTTTTTTCACCAAAACATGGCCAGATAGAATCTGCTCTTGATGCTGATCAAGAATATATATGGTTTATAGGGTCGCAAATGACTCCTTCACTGTGTTTTAAGCTTCTGAAAAAGAGCATAATACCCAAAAACTCGTTTTTAATTTTTGACAATTTTAACGATGTAACCCCTTATAAAATTTTGAAAAATTGAGTAAAATTTTTTTTCACCAAAACATGGCCAGATAGAATCTGCTCTTGATGCTGATCAAGAATATATATGGTTTATAGGGTCGCAAATGACTCCTTCACTGTGTTTTAAGCTTCTGAAAAAGAGCATAATACCCAAAAACTCGTTTTTAATTTTTGACAATTTTAACGATGTAACCCCTTATAAAATTTTGAAAAATTGAGTAAAATTTTTTTTCACCAAAACATGGCCAGATAGAATCTGCTCTTGATGCTGATCAAGAATATATATGGTTTATAGGGTCGCAAATGACTCCTTCACTGTGTTTTAAGCTTCTGAAAAAGAGCATAATACCCAAAAACTCGTTTTTAATTTTTGACAATTTTAACGATGTAACCCCTTATAAAATTTTGAAAAATTGAGTAAAATTTTTTTTCACCAAAACATGGCCAGATAGAATCTGCTCTTGATGCTGATCAAGAATATATATGGTTTATAGGGTCGCAAATGACTCCTTCACTGTGTTTTAAGCTTCTGAAAAAGAGCATAATACCCAAAAACTCGTTTTTAATTTTTGACAATTTTAACGATGTAACCCCTTATAAAATTTTGAAAAATTGAGTAAAATTTTTTTTCACCAAAACATGGCCAGATAGAATCTGCTCTTGATGCTGATCAAGAATATATATGGTTTATAGGGTCGCAAATGACTCCTTCACTGTGTTTTAAGCTTCTGAAAAAGAGCATAATACCCAAAAACTCGTTTTTAATTTTTGACAATTTTAACGATGTAACCCCTTATAAAATTTTGAAAAATTGAGTAAAATTTTTTTTCACCAAAACATGGCCAGATAGAATCTGCTCTTGATGCTGATCAAGAATATATATGGTTTATAGGGTCGCAAATGACTCCTTCACTGTGTTTTAAGCTTCTGAAAAAGAGCATAATACCCAAAAACTCGTTTTTAATTTTTGACAATTTTAACGATGTAACCCCTTATAAAATTTTGAAAAATTGAGTAAAATTTTTTTTTCACCAAAACATGGCCAGATAGAATCTGCTCTTGATGCTGATCAAGAATATATATGGTTTATAGGGTCGCAAATGACTCCTTCACTGTGTTTTAAGCTTCTGAAAAAGAGCATAATACCCAAAAACTCGTTTTTAATTTTTGACAATTTTAACGATGTAACCCCTTATAAAATTTTGAAAAATTGAGTAAAATTTTTTTCACCAAAACATGGCCAGATAGAATCTGCTCTTGATGCTGATCAAGAATATATATGGTTTATAGGGTCGCAAATGACTCCTTCACTGTGTTTTAAGCTTCTGAAAAAGAGCATAATACCCAAAAACTCGTTTTTAATTTTTGACAATTTTAACGATGTAACCCCTTATAAAATTTTGAAAAATTGAGTAAAATTTTTTTTCACCAAAACATGGCCAGATAGAATCTGCTCTTGATGCTGATCAAGAATATATATGGTTTATAGGGTCGCAAATGACTCCTTCACTGTGTTTTAAGCTTCTGAAAAAGAGCATAATACCCAAAAACTCGTTTTTAATTTTTGACAATTTTAACGATGTAACCCCTTATAAAATTTTGAAAAATTGAGTAAAATTTTTTTTCACCAAAACATGGCCAGATAGAATCTGCTCTTGATGCTGATCAAGAATATATATGGTTTATAGGGTCGCAAATGACTCCTTCACTGTGTTTTAAGCTTCTGAAAAAGAGCATAATACCCAAAAACTCGTTTTTAATTTTTGACAATTTTAACGATGTAACCCCTTATAAAATTTTGAAAAATTGAGTAAAATTTTTTTTCACCAAAACATGGCCAGATAGAATCTGCTCTTGATGCTGATCAAGAATATATATGGTTTATAGGGTCGCAAATGACTCCTTCACTGTGTTTTAAGCTTCTGAAAAAGAGCATAATACCCAAAAACTCGTTTTTAATTTTTGACAATTTTAACGATGTAACCCCTTATAAAATTTTGAAAAATTGAGTAAAATTTTTTTCACCAAAACATGGCCAGATAGAATCTGCTCTTGATGCTGATCAAGAATATATATGGTTTATAGGGTCGCAAATGACTCCTTCACTGTGTTTTAAGCTTCTGAAAAAGAGCATAATACCCAAAAACTCGTTTTTAATTTTTGACAATTTTAACGATGTAACCCCTTATAAAATTTTGAAAAATTGAGTAAAATTTTTTTTCACCAAAACATGGCCAGATAGAATCTGCTCTTGATGCTGATCAAGAATATATATGGTTTATAGGGTCGCAAATGACTCCTTCACTGTGTTTTAAGCTTCTGAAAAAGAGCATAATACCCAAAAACTCGTTTTTAATTTTTGACAATTTTAACGATGTAACCCCTTATAAAATTTTGAAAAATTGAGTAAAATTTTTTTTTCACCAAAACATGGCCAGATAGAATCTGCTCTTGATGCTGATCAAGAATATATATGGTTTATAGGGTCGCAAATGACTCCTTCACTGTGTTTTAAGCTTCTGAAAAAGAGCATAATACCCAAAAACTCGTTTTTAATTTTTGACAATTTTAACGATGTAACCCCTTATAAAATTTTGAAAAATTGAGTAAAATTTTTTTTCACCAAAACATGGCCAGATAGAATCTGCTCTTGATGCTGATCAAGAATATATATGGTTTATAGGGTCGCAAATGACTCCTTCACTGTGTTTTAAGCTTCTGAAAAAGAGCATAATACCCAAAAACTCGTTTTTAATTTTTGACAATTTTAACGATGTAACCCCTTATAAAATTTTGAAAAATTGAGTAAAATTTTTTTTCACCAAAACATGGCCAGATAGAATCTGCTCTTGATGCTGATCAAGAATATATATGGTTTATAGGGTCGCAAATGACTCCTTCACTGTGTTTTAAGCTTCTGAAAAAGAGCATAATACCCAAAAACTCGTTTTTAATTTTTGACAATTTTAACGATGTAACCCCTTATAAAATTTTGAAAAATTGAGTAAAATTTTTTTTCACCAAAACATGGCCAGATAGAATCTGCTCTTGATGCTGATCAAGAATATATATGGTTTATAGGGTCGCAAATGACTCCTTCACTGTGTTTTAAGCTTCTGAAAAAGAGCATAATACCCAAAAACTCGTTTTTAATTTTTGACAATTTTAACGATGTAACCCCTTATAAAATTTTGAAAAATTGAGTAAAATTTTTTTTCACCAAAACATGGCCAGATAGAATCTGCTCTTGATGCTGATCAAGAATATATATGGTTTATAGGGTCGCAAATGACTCCTTCACTGTGTTTTAAGCTTCTGAAAAAGAGCATAATACCCAAAAACTCGTTTTTAATTTTTGACAATTTTAACGATGTAACCCCTTATAAAATTTTGAAAAATTGAGTAAAATTTTTTTTCACCAAAACATGGCCAGATAGAATCTGCTCTTGATGCTGATCAAGAATATATATGGTTTATAGGGTCGCAAATGACTCCTTCACTGTGTTTTAAGCTTCTGAAAAAGAGCATAATACCCAAAAACTCGTTTTTAATTTTTGACAATTTTAACGATGTAACCCCTTATAAAATTTTGAAAAATTGAGTAAAATTTTTTTTCACCAAAACATGGCCAGATAGAATCTGCTCTTGATGCTGATCAAGAATATATATGGTTTATAGGGTCGCAAATGACTCCTTCACTGTGTTTTAAGCTTCTGAAAAAGAGCATAATACCCAAAAACTCGTTTTTAATTTTTGACAATTTTAACGATGTAACCCCTTATAAAATTTTGAAAAATTGAGTAAAATTTTTTTTCACCAAAACATGGCCAGATAGAATCTGCTCTTGATGCTGATCAAGAATATATATGGTTTATAGGGTCGCAAATGACTCCTTCACTGTGTTTTAAGCTTCTGAAAAAGAGCATAATACCCAAAACTCGTTTTTAATTTTTGACAATTTTAACGATGTAACCCCTTATAAAATTTTGAAAAATTGAGTAAAATTTTTTTTCACCAAAACATGGCCAGATAGAATCTGCTCTTGATGCTGATCAAGAATATATATGGTTTATAGGGTCGCAAATGACTCCTTCACTGTGTTTTAAGCTTCTGAAAAAGAGCATAATACCCAAAAACTCGTTTTTAATTTTTGACAATTTTAACGATGTAACCCCTTATAAAATTTTGAAAAATTGAGTAAAATTTTTTTTCACCAAAACATGGCCAGATAGAATCTGCTCTTGATGCTGATCAAGAATATATATGGTTTATAGGGTCGCAAATGACTCCTTCACTGTGTTTTAAGCTTCTGAAAAAGAGCATAATACCCAAAAACTCGTTTTTAATTTTTGACAATTTTAACGATGTAACCCCTTATAAAATTTTGAAAAATTGAGTAAAATTTTTTTCACCAAAACATGGCCAGATAGAATCTGCTCTTGATGCTGATCAAGAATATATATGGTTTATAGGGTCGCAAATGACTCCTTCACTGTGTTTTAAGCTTCTGAAAAAGAGCATAATACCCAAAAACTCGTTTTTAATTTTTGACAATTTTAACGATGTAACCCCTTATAAAATTTTGAAAAATTGAGTAAAATTTTTTTTCACCAAAACATGGCCAGATAGAATCTGCTCTTGATGCTGATCAAGAATATATATGGTTTATAGGGTCGCAAATGACTCCTTCACTGTGTTTTAAGCTTCTGAAAAAGAGCATAATACCCAAAAACTCGTTTTTAATTTTTGACAATTTTAACGATGTAACCCCTTATAAAATTTTGAAAAATTGAGTAAAATTTTTTTCACCAAAACATGGCCAGATAGAATCTGCTCTTGATGCTGATCAAGAATATATATGGTTTATAGGGTCGCAAATGACTCCTTCACTGTGTTTTAAGCTTCTGAAAAAGAGCATAATACCCAAAAACTCGTTTTTAATTTTTGACAATTTTAACGATGTAACCCCTTATAAAATTTTGAAAAATTGAGTAAAATTTTTTTCACCAAAACATGGCCAGATAGAATCTGCTCTTGATGCTGATCAAGAATATATATGGTTTATAGGGTCGCAAATGACTCCTTCACTGTGTTTTAAGCTTCTGAAAAAGAGCATAATACCCAAAAACTCGTTTTTAATTTTTGACAATTTTAACGATGTAACCCCTTATAAAATTTTGAAAAATTGAGTAAAATTTTTTTTCACCAAAACATGGCCAGATAGAATCTGCTCTTGATGCTGATCAAGAATATATATGGTTTATAGGGTCGCAAATGACTCCTTCACTGTGTTTTAAGCTTCTGAAAAAGAGCATAATACCCAAAAACTCGTTTTTAATTTTTGACAATTTTAACGATGTAACCCCTTATAAAATTTTGAAAAATTGAGTAAAATTTTTTTTCACCAAAACATGGCCAGATAGAATCTGCTCTTGATGCTGATCAAGAATATATATGGTTTATAGGGTCGCAAATGACTCCTTCACTGTGTTTTAAGCTTCTGAAAAAGAGCATAATACCCAAAAACTCGTTTTTAATTTTTGACAATTTTAACGATGTAACCCCTTATAAAATTTTGAAAAATTGAGTAAAATTTTTTTTCACCAAAACATGGCCAGATAGAATCTGCTCTTGATGCTGATCAAGAATATATATGGTTTATAGGGTCGCAAATGACTCCTTCACTGTGTTTTAAGCTTCTGAAAAAGAGCATAATACCCAAAAACTCGTTTTTAATTTTTGACAATTTTAACGATGTAACCCCTTATAAAATTTTGAAAAATTGAGTAAAATTTTTTTTCACCAAAACATGGCCAGATAGAATCTGCTCTTGATGCTGATCAAGAATATATATGGTTTATAGGGTCGCAAATGACTCCTTCACTGTGTTTTAAGCTTCTGAAAAAGAGCATAATACCCAAAAACTCGTTTTTAATTTTTGACAATTTTAACGATGTAACCCCTTATAAAATTTTGAAAAATTGAGTAAAATTTTTTTCACCAAAACATGGCCAGATAGAATCTGCTCTTGATGCTGATCAAGAATATATATGGTTTATAGGGTCGCAAATGACTCCTTCACTGTGTTTTAAGCTTCTGAAAAAATTTTAACGATGTAACCCCTTATAAAATTTTGAAAAATTGAGTAAAATTTTTTTTCACCAAAACATGGCCAGATAGAATCTGCTCTTGATGCTGATCAAGAATATATATGGTTTATAGGGTCGCAAATGACTCCTTCACTGTGTTTTAAGCTTCTGAAAAAGAGCATAATACCCAAAAACTCGTTTTTAATTTTTGACAATTTTAACGATGTAACCCCTTATAAAATTTTGAAAAATTGAGTAAAATTTTTTTTCACCAAAACATGGCCAGATAGAATCTGCTCTTGATGCTGATCAAGAATATATATGGTTTATAGGGTCGCAAATGACTCCTTCACTGTGTTTTAAGCTTCTGAAAAAGAGCATAATACCCAAAAACTCGTTTTTAATTTTTGACAATTTTAACGATGTAACCCCTTATAAAATTTTGAAAAATTGAGTAAAATTTTTTTTCACCAAAACATGGCCAGATAGAATCTGCTCTTGATGCTGATCAAGAATATATATGGTTTATAGGGTCGCAAATGACTCCTTCACTGTGTTTTAAGCTTCTGAAAAAGAGCATAATACCCAAAAACTCGTTTTTAATTTTTGACAATTTTAACGATGTAACCCCTTATAAAATTTTGAAAAATTGAGTAAAATTTTTTTTCACCAAAACATGGCCAGATAGAATCTGCTCTTGATGCTGATCAAGAATATATATGGTTTATAGGGTCGCAAATGACTCCTTCACTGTGTTTTAAGCTTCTGAAAAAGAGCATAATACCCAAAAACTCGTTTTTAATTTTTGACAATTTTAACGATGTAACCCCTTATAAAATTTTGAAAAATTGAGTAAAATTTTTTTTCACCAAAACATGGCCAGATAGAATCTGCTCTTGATGCTGATCAAGAATATATATGGTTTATAGGGTCGCAAATGACTCCTTCACTGTGTTTTAAGCTTCTGAAAAAGAGCATAATACCCAAAAACTCGTTTTTAATTTTTGACAATTTTAACGATGTAACCCCTTATAAAATTTTGAAAAATTGAGTAAAATTTTTTTTCACCAAAACATGGCCAGATAGAATCTGCTCTTGATGCTGATCAAGAATATATATGGTTTATAGGGTCGCAAATGACTCCTTCACTGTGTTTTAAGCTTCTGAAAAAGAGCATAATACCCAAAAACTCGTTTTTAATTTTTGACAATTTTAACGATGTAACCCCTTATAAAATTTTGAAAAATTGAGTAAAATTTTTTTCACCAAAACATGGCCAGATAGAATCTGCTCTTGATGCTGATCAAGAATATATATGGTTTATAGGGTCGCAAATGACTCCTTCACTGTGTTTTAAGCTTCTGAAAAAGAGCATAATACCCAAAAACTCGTTTTTAATTTTTGACAATTTTAACGATGTAACCCCTTATAAAATTTTGAAAAATTGAGTAAAATTTTTTTCACCAAAACATGGCCAGATAGAATCTGCTCTTGATGCTGATCAAGAATATATATGGTTTATAGGGTCGCAAATGACTCCTTCACTGTGTTTTAAGCTTCTGAAAAAGAGCATAATACCCAAAAACTCGTTTTTAATTTTTGACAATTTTAACGATGTAACCCCTTATAAAATTTTGAAAAATTGAGTAAAATTTTTTTTCACCAAAACATGGCCAGATAGAATCTGCTCTTGATGCTGATCAAGAATATATATGGTTTATAGGGTCGCAAATGACTCCTTCACTGTGTTTTAAGCTTCTGAAAAAGAGCATAATACCCAAAAACTCGTTTTTAATTTTTGACAATTTTAACGATGTAACCCCTTATAAAATTTTGAAAAATTGAGTAAAATTTTTTTCACCAAAACATGGCCAGATAGAATCTGCTCTTGATGCTGATCAAGAATATATATGGTTTATAGGGTCGCAAATGACTCCTTCACTGTGTTTTAAGCTTCTGAAAAAGAGCATAATACCCAAAAACTCGTTTTTAATTTTTGACAATTTTAACGATGTAACCCCTTATAAAATTTTGAAAAATTGAGTAAAATTTTTTTCACCAAAACATGGCCAGATAGAATCTGCTCTTGATGCTGATCAAGAATATATATGGTTTATAGGGTCGCAAATGACTCCTTCACTGTGTTTTAAGCTTCTGAAAAAGAGCATAATACCCAAAAACTCGTTTTTAATTTTTGACAATTTTAACGATGTAACCCCTTATAAAATTTTGAAAAATTGAGTAAAATTTTTTTTCACCAAAACATGGCCAGATAGAATCTGCTCTTGATGCTGATCAAGAATATATATGGTTTATAGGGTCGCAAATGACTCCTTCACTGTGTTTTAAGCTTCTGAAAAAGAGCATAATACCCAAAAACTCGTTTTTAATTTTTGACAATTTTAACGATGTAACCCCTTATAAAATTTTGAAAAATTGAGTAAAATTTTTTTCACCAAAACATGGCCAGATAGAATCTGCTCTTGATGCTGATCAAGAATATATATGGTTTATAGGGTCGCAAATGACTCCTTCACTGTGTTTTAAGCTTCTGAAAAAGAGCATAATACCCAAAAACTCGTTTTTAATTTTTGACAATTTTAACGATGTAACCCCTTATAAAATTTTGAAAAATTGAGTAAAATTTTTTTTCACCAAAACATGGCCAGATAGAATCTGCTCTTGATGCTGATCAAGAATATATATGGTTTATAGGGTCGCAAATGACTCCTTCACTGTGTTTTAAGCTTCTGAAAAAGAGCATAATACCCAAAAACTCGTTTTTAATTTTTGACAATTTTAACGATGTAACCCCTTATAAAATTTTGAAAAATTGAGTAAAATTTTTTTCACCAAAACATGGCCAGATAGAATCTGCTCTTGATGCTGATCAAGAATATATATGGTTTATAGGGTCGCAAATGACTCCTTCACTGTGTTTTAAGCTTCTGAAAAAGAGCATAATACCCAAAAACTCGTTTTTAATTTTTGACAATTTTAACGATGTAACCCCTTATAAAATTTTGAAAAATTGAGTAAAATTTTTTTTCACCAAAACATGGCCAGATAGAATCTGCTCTTGATGCTGATCAAGAATATATATGGTTTATAGGGTCGCAAATGACTCCTTCACTGTGTTTTAAGCTTCTGAAAAAGAGCATAATACCCAAAAACTCGTTTTTAATTTTTGACAATTTTAACGATGTAACCCCTTATAAAATTTTGAAAAATTGAGTAAAATTTTTTTTCACCAAAACATGGCCAGATAGAATCTGCTCTTGATGCTGATCAAGAATATATATGGTTTATAGGGTCGCAAATGACTCCTTCACTGTGTTTTAAGCTTCTGAAAAAGAGCATAATACCCAAAAACTCGTTTTTAATTTTTGACAATTTTAACGATGTAACCCCTTATAAAATTTTGAAAAATTGAGTAAAATTTTTTTTCACCAAAACATGGCCAGATAGAATCTGCTCTTGATGCTGATCAAGAATATATATGGTTTATAGGGTCGCAAATGACTCCTTCACTGTGTTTTAAGCTTCTGAAAAAGAGCATAATACCCAAAAACTCGTTTTTAATTTTTGACAATTTTAACGATGTAACCCCTTATAAAATTTTGAAAAATTGAGTAAAATTTTTTTTCACCAAAACATGGCCAGATAGAATCTGCTCTTGATGCTGATCAAGAATATATATGGTTTATAGGGTCGCAAATGACTCCTTCACTGTGTTTTAAGCTTCTGAAAAAGAGCATAATACCCAAAAACTCGTTTTTAATTTTTGACAATTTTAACGATGTAACCCCTTATAAAATTTTGAAAAATTGAGTAAAATTTTTTTTTCACCAAAACATGGCCAGATAGAATCTGCTCTTGATGCTGATCAAGAATATATATGGTTTATAGGGTCGCAAATGACTCCTTCACTGTGTTTTAAGCTTCTGAAAAAGAGCATAATACCCAAAAACTCGTTTTTAATTTTTGACAATTTTAACGATGTAACCCCTTATAAAATTTTGAAAAATTGAGTAAAATTTTTTTCACCAAAACATGGCCAGATAGAATCTGCTCTTGATGCTGATCAAGAATATATATGGTTTATAGGGTCGCAAATGACTCCTTCACTGTGTTTTAAGCTTCTGAAAAAGAGCATAATACCCAAAAACTCGTTTTTAATTTTTGACAATTTTAACGATGTAACCCCTTATAAAATTTTGAAAAATTGAGTAAAATTTTTTTTCACCAAAACATGGCCAGATAGAATCTGCTCTTGATGCTGATCAAGAATATATATGGTTTATAGGGTCGCAAATGACTCCTTCACTGTGTTTTAAGCTTCTGAAAAAGAGCATAATACCCAAAAACTCGTTTTTAATTTTTGACAATTTTAACGATGTAACCCCTTATAAAATTTTGAAAAATTGAGTAAAATTTTTTTTCACCAAAACATGGCCAGATAGAATCTGCTCTTGATGCTGATCAAGAATATATATGGTTTATAGGGTCGCAAATGACTCCTTCACTGTGTTTTAAGCTTCTGAAAAAGAGCATAATACCCAAAAACTCGTTTTTAATTTTTGACAATTTTAACGATGTAACCCCTTATAAAATTTTGAAAAATTGAGTAAAATTTTTTTTCACCAAAACATGGCCAGATAGAATCTGCTCTTGATGCTGATCAAGAATATATATGGTTTATAGGGTCGCAAATGACTCCTTCACTGTGTTTTAAGCTTCTGAAAAAGAGCATAATACCCAAAAACTCGTTTTTAATTTTTGACAATTTTAACGATGTAACCCCTTATAAAATTTTGAAAAATTGAGTAAAATTTTTTTTCACCAAAACATGGCCAGATAGAATCTGCTCTTGATGCTGATCAAGAATATATATGGTTTATAGGGTCGCAAATGACTCCTTCACTGTGTTTTAAGCTTCTGAAAAAGAGCATAATACCCAAAAACTCGTTTTTAATTTTTGACAATTTTAACGATGTAACCCCTTATAAAATTTTGAAAAATTGAGTAAAATTTTTTTTCACCAAAACATGGCCAGATAGAATCTGCTCTTGATGCTGATCAAGAATATATATGGTTTATAGGGTCGCAAATGACTCCTTCACTGTGTTTTAAGCTTCTGAAAAAGAGCATAATACCCAAAAACTCGTTTTTAATTTTTGACAATTTTAACGATGTAACCCCTTATAAAATTTTGAAAAATTGAGTAAAATTTTTTTTCACCAAAACATGGCCAGATAGAATCTGCTCTTGATGCTGATCAAGAATATATATGGTTTATAGGGTCGCAAATGACTCCTTCACTGTGTTTTAAGCTTCTGAAAAAGAGCATAATACCCAAAAACTCGTTTTTAATTTTTGACAATTTTAACGATGTAACCCCTTATAAAATTTTGAAAAATTGAGTAAAATTTTTTTTTCACCAAAACATGGCCAGATAGAATCTGCTCTTGATGCTGATCAAGAATATATATGGTTTATAGGGTCGCAAATGACTCCTTCACTGTGTTTTAAGCTTCTGAAAAAATTTTAACGATGTAACCCCTTATAAAATTTTGAAAAATTGAGTAAAATTTTTTTTTCACCAAAACATGGCCAGATAGAATCTGCTCTTGATGCTGATCAAGAATATATATGGTTTATAGGGTCGCAAATGACTCCTTCACTGTGTTTTAAGCTTCTGAAAAAGAGCATAATACCCAAAAACTCGTTTTTAATTTTTGACAATTTTAACGATGTAACCCCTTATAAAATTTTGAAAAATTGAGTAAAATTTTTTTTCACCAAAACATGGCCAGATAGAATCTGCTCTTGATGCTGATCAAGAATATATATGGTTTATAGGGTCGCAAATGACTCCTTCACTGTGTTTTAAGCTTCTGAAAAAGAGCATAATACCCAAAAACTCGTTTTTAATTTTTGACAATTTTAACGATGTAACCCCTTATAAAATTTTGAAAAATTGAGTAAAATTTTTTTCACCAAAACATGGCCAGATAGAATCTGCTCTTGATGCTGATCAAGAATATATATGGTTTATAGGGTCGCAAATGACTCCTTCACTGTGTTTTAAGCTTCTGAAAAAGAGCATAATACCCAAAAACTCGTTTTTAATTTTTGACAATTTTAACGATGTAACCCCTTATAAAATTTTGAAAAATTGAGTAAAATTTTTTTTCACCAAAACATGGCCAGATAGAATCTGCTCTTGATGCTGATCAAGAATATATATGGTTTATAGGGTCGCAAATGACTCCTTCACTGTGTTTTAAGCTTCTGAAAAAGAGCATAATACCCAAAAACTCGTTTTTAATTTTTGACAATTTTAACGATGTAACCCCTTATAAAATTTTGAAAAATTGAGTAAAATTTTTTTTCACCAAAACATGGCCAGATAGAATCTGCTCTTGATGCTGATCAAGAATATATATGGTTTATAGGGTCGCAAATGACTCCTTCACTGTGTTTTAAGCTTCTGAAAAAGAGCATAATACCCAAAAACTCGTTTTTAATTTTTGACAATTTTAACGATGTAACCCCTTATAAAATTTTGAAAAATTGAGTAAAATTTTTTTCACCAAAACATGGCCAGATAGAATCTGCTCTTGATGCTGATCAAGAATATATATGGTTTATAGGGTCGCAAATGACTCCTTCACTGTGTTTTAAGCTTCTGAAAAAGAGCATAATACCCAAAAACTCGTTTTTAATTTTTGACAATTTTAACGATGTAACCCCTTATAAAATTTTGAAAAATTGAGTAAAATTTTTTTTCACCAAAACATGGCCAGATAGAATCTGCTCTTGATGCTGATCAAGAATATATATGGTTTATAGGGTCGCAAATGACTCCTTCACTGTGTTTTAAGCTTCTGAAAAAGAGCATAATACCCAAAAACTCGTTTTTAATTTTTGACAATTTTAACGATGTAACCCCTTATAAAATTTTGAAAAATTGAGTAAAATTTTTTTTCACCAAAACATGGCCAGATAGAATCTGCTCTTGATGCTGATCAAGAATATATATGGTTTATAGGGTCGCAAATGACTCCTTCACTGTGTTTTAAGCTTCTGAAAAAGAGCATAATACCCAAAAACTCGTTTTTAATTTTTGACAATTTTAACGATGTAACCCCTTATAAAATTTTGAAAAATTGAGTAAAATTTTTTTTCACCAAAACATGGCCAGATAGAATCTGCTCTTGATGCTGATCAAGAATATATATGGTTTATAGGGTCGCAAATGACTCCTTCACTGTGTTTTAAGCTTCTGAAAAAGAGCATAATACCCAAAAACTCGTTTTTAATTTTTGACAATTTTAACGATGTAACCCCTTATAAAATTTTGAAAAATTGAGTAAAATTTTTTTTCACCAAAACATGGCCAGATAGAATCTGCTCTTGATGCTGATCAAGAATATATATGGTTTATAGGGTCGCAAATGACTCCTTCACTGTGTTTTAAGCTTCTGAAAAAGAGCATAATACCCAAAAACTCGTTTTTAATTTTTGACAATTTTAACGATGTAACCCCTTATAAAATTTTGAAAAATTGAGTAAAATTTTTTTCACCAAAACATGGCCAGATAGAATCTGCTCTTGATGCTGATCAAGAATATATATGGTTTATAGGGTCGCAAATGACTCCTTCACTGTGTTTTAAGCTTCTGAAAAAGAGCATAATACCCAAAAACTCGTTTTTAATTTTTGACAATTTTAACGATGTAACCCCTTATAAAATTTTGAAAAATTGAGTAAAATTTTTTTTCACCAAAACATGGCCAGATAGAATCTGCTCTTGATGCTGATCAAGAATATATATGGTTTATAGGGTCGCAAATGACTCCTTCACTGTGTTTTAAGCTTCTGAAAAAGAGCATAATACCCAAAAACTCGTTTTTAATTTTTGACAATTTTAACGATGTAACCCCTTATAAAATTTTGAAAAATTGAGTAAAATTTTTTTTCACCAAAACATGGCCAGATAGAATCTGCTCTTGATGCTGATCAAGAATATATATGGTTTATAGGGTCGCAAATGACTCCTTCACTGTGTTTTAAGCTTCTGAAAAAGAGCATAATACCCAAAAACTCGTTTTTAATTTTTGACAATTTTAACGATGTAACCCCTTATAAAATTTTGAAAAATTGAGTAAAATTTTTTTCACCAAAACATGGCCAGATAGAATCTGCTCTTGATGCTGATCAAGAATATATATGGTTTATAGGGTCGCAAATGACTCCTTCACTGTGTTTTAAGCTTCTGAAAAAGAGCATAATACCCAAAAACTCGTTTTTAATTTTTGACAATTTTAACGATGTAACCCCTTATAAAATTTTGAAAAATTGAGTAAAATTTTTTTTCACCAAAACATGGCCAGATAGAATCTGCTCTTGATGCTGATCAAGAATATATATGGTTTATAGGGTCGCAAATGACTCCTTCACTGTGTTTTAAGCTTCTGAAAAAGAGCATAATACCCAAAAACTCGTTTTTAATTTTTGACAATTTTAACGATGTAACCCCTTATAAAATTTTGAAAAATTGAGTAAAATTTTTTTTCACCAAAACATGGCCAGATAGAATCTGCTCTTGATGCTGATCAAGAATATATATGGTTTATAGGGTCGCAAATGACTCCTTCACTGTGTTTTAAGCTTCTGAAAAAGAGCATAATACCCAAAAACTCGTTTTTAATTTTTGACAATTTTAACGATGTAACCCCTTATAAAATTTTGAAAAATTGAGTAAAATTTTTTTTCACCAAAACATGGCCAGATAGAATCTGCTCTTGATGCTGATCAAGAATATATATGGTTTATAGGGTCGCAAATGACTCCTTCACTGTGTTTTAAGCTTCTGAAAAAGAGCATAATACCCAAAAACTCGTTTTTAATTTTTGACAATTTTAACGATGTAACCCCTTATAAAATTTTGAAAAATTGAGTAAAATTTTTTTTCACCAAAACATGGCCAGATAGAATCTGCTCTTGATGCTGATCAAGAATATATATGGTTTATAGGGTCGCAAATGACTCCTTCACTGTGTTTTAAGCTTCTGAAAAAGAGCATAATACCCAAAAACTCGTTTTTAATTTTTGACAATTTTAACGATGTAACCCCTTATAAAATTTTGAAAAATTGAGTAAAATTTTTTTTCACCAAAACATGGCCAGATAGAATCTGCTCTTGATGCTGATCAAGAATATATATGGTTTATAGGGTCGCAAATGACTCCTTCACTGTGTTTTAAGCTTCTGAAAAAGAGCATAATACCCAAAAACTCGTTTTTAATTTTTGACAATTTTAACGATGTAACCCCTTATAAAATTTTGAAAAATTGAGTAAAATTTTTTTTCACCAAAACATGGCCAGATAGAATCTGCTCTTGATGCTGATCAAGAATATATATGGTTTATAGGGTCGCAAATGACTCCTTCACTGTGTTTTAAGCTTCTGAAAAAGAGCATAATACCCAAAAACTCGTTTTTAATTTTTGACAATTTTAACGATGTAACCCCTTATAAAATTTTGAAAAATTGAGTAAAATTTTTTTTCACCAAAACATGGCCAGATAGAATCTGCTCTTGATGCTGATCAAGAATATATATGGTTTATAGGGTCGCAAATGACTCCTTCACTGTGTTTTAAGCTTCTGAAAAAGAGCATAATACCCAAAAACTCGTTTTTAATTTTTGACAATTTTAACGATGTAACCCCTTATAAAATTTTGAAAAATTGAGTAAAATTTTTTTCACCAAAACATGGCCAGATAGAATCTGCTCTTGATGCTGATCAAGAATATATATGGTTTATAGGGTCGCAAATGACTCCTTCACTGTGTTTTAAGCTTCTGAAAAAGAGCATAATACCCAAAAACTCGTTTTTAATTTTTGACAATTTTAACGATGTAACCCCTTATAAAATTTTGAAAAATTGAGTAAAATTTTTTTTCACCAAAACATGGCCAGATAGAATCTGCTCTTGATGCTGATCAAGAATATATATGGTTTATAGGGTCGCAAATGACTCCTTCACTGTGTTTTAAGCTTCTGAAAAAGAGCATAATACCCAAAAACTCGTTTTTAATTTTTGACAATTTTAACGATGTAACCCCTTATAAAATTTTGAAAAATTGAGTAAAATTTTTTTTCACCAAAACATGGCCAGATAGAATCTGCTCTTGATGCTGATCAAGAATATATATGGTTTATAGGGTCGCAAATGACTCCTTCACTGTGTTTTAAGCTTCTGAAAAAGAGCATAATACCCAAAAACTCGTTTTTAATTTTTGACAATTTTAACGATGTAACCCCTTATAAAATTTTGAAAAATTGAGTAAAATTTTTTTCACCAAAACATGGCCAGATAGAATCTGCTCTTGATGCTGATCAAGAATATATATGGTTTATAGGGTCGCAAATGACTCCTTCACTGTGTTTTAAGCTTCTGAAAAAGAGCATAATACCCAAAAACTCGTTTTTAATTTTTGACAATTTTAACGATGTAACCCCTTATAAAATTTTGAAAAATTGAGTAAAATTTTTTTTCACCAAAACATGGCCAGATAGAATCTGCTCTTGATGCTGATCAAGAATATATATGGTTTATAGGGTCGCAAATGACTCCTTCACTGTGTTTTAAGCTTCTGAAAAAGAGCATAATACCCAAAAACTCGTTTTTAATTTTTGACAATTTTAACGATGTAACCCCTTATAAAATTTTGAAAAATTGAGTAAAATTTTTTTTCACCAAAACATGGCCAGATAGAATCTGCTCTTGATGCTGATCAAGAATATATATGGTTTATAGGGTCGCAAATGACTCCTTCACTGTGTTTTAAGCTTCTGAAAAAGAGCATAATACCCAAAAACTCGTTTTTAATTTTTGACAATTTTAACGATGTAACCCCTTATAAAATTTTGAAAAATTGAGTAAAATTTTTTTTCACCAAAACATGGCCAGATAGAATCTGCTCTTGATGCTGATCAAGAATATATATGGTTTATAGGGTCGCAAATGACTCCTTCACTGTGTTTTAAGCTTCTGAAAAAGAGCATAATACCCAAAAACTCGTTTTTAATTTTTGACAATTTTAACGATGTAACCCCTTATAAAATTTTGAAAAATTGAGTAAAATTTTTTTTCACCAAAACATGGCCAGATAGAATCTGCTCTTGATGCTGATCAAGAATATATATGGTTTATAGGGTCGCAAATGACTCCTTCACTGTGTTTTAAGCTTCTGAAAAAGAGCATAATACCCAAAAACTCGTTTTTAATTTTTGACAATTTTAACGATGTAACCCCTTATAAAATTTTGAAAAATTGAGTAAAATTTTTTTTCACCAAAACATGGCCAGATAGAATCTGCTCTTGATGCTGATCAAGAATATATATGGTTTATAGGGTCGCAAATGACTCCTTCACTGTGTTTTAAGCTTCTGAAAAAGAGCATAATACCCAAAAACTCGTTTTTAATTTTTGACAATTTTAACGATGTAACCCCTTATAAAATTTTGAAAAATTGAGTAAAATTTTTTTTCACCAAAACATGGCCAGATAGAATCTGCTCTTGATGCTGATCAAGAATATATATGGTTTATAGGGTCGCAAATGACTCCTTCACTGTGTTTTAAGCTTCTGAAAAAGAGCATAATACCCAAAAACTCGTTTTTAATTTTTGACAATTTTAACGATGTAACCCCTTATAAAATTTTGAAAAATTGAGTAAAATTTTTTTTCACCAAAACATGGCCAGATAGAATCTGCTCTTGATGCTGATCAAGAATATATATGGTTTATAGGGTCGCAAATGACTCCTTCACTGTGTTTTAAGCTTCTGAAAAAGAGCATAATACCCAAAAACTCGTTTTTAATTTTTGACAATTTTAACGATGTAACCCCTTATAAAATTTTGAAAAATTGAGTAAAATTTTTTTTCACCAAAACATGGCCAGATAGAATCTGCTCTTGATGCTGATCAAGAATATATATGGTTTATAGGGTCGCAAATGACTCCTTCACTGTGTTTTAAGCTTCTGAAAAAGAGCATAATACCCAAAAACTCGTTTTTAATTTTTGACAATTTTAACGATGTAACCCCTTATAAAATTTTGAAAAATTGAGTAAAATTTTTTTTCACCAAAACATGGCCAGATAGAATCTGCTCTTGATGCTGATCAAGAATATATATGGTTTATAGGGTCGCAAATGACTCCTTCACTGTGTTTTAAGCTTCTGAAAAAGAGCATAATACCCAAAAACTCGTTTTTAATTTTTGACAATTTTAACGATGTAACCCCTTATAAAATTTTGAAAAATTGAGTAAAATTTTTTTTCACCAAAACATGGCCAGATAGAATCTGCTCTTGATGCTGATCAAGAATATATATGGTTTATAGGGTCGCAAATGACTCCTTCACTGTGTTTTAAGCTTCTGAAAAAGAGCATAATACCCAAAAACTCGTTTTTAATTTTTGACAATTTTAACGATGTAACCCCTTATAAAATTTTGAAAAATTGAGTAAAATTTTTTTTCACCAAAACATGGCCAGATAGAATCTGCTCTTGATGCTGATCAAGAATATATATGGTTTATAGGGTCGCAAATGACTCCTTCACTGTGTTTTAAGCTTCTGAAAAAGAGCATAATACCCAAAAACTCGTTTTTAATTTTTGACAATTTTAACGATGTAACCCCTTATAAAATTTTGAAAAATTGAGTAAAATTTTTTTTCACCAAAACATGGCCAGATAGAATCTGCTCTTGATGCTGATCAAGAATATATATGGTTTATAGGGTCGCAAATGACTCCTTCACTGTGTTTTAAGCTTCTGAAAAAGAGCATAATACCCAAAAACTCGTTTTTAATTTTTGACAATTTTAACGATGTAACCCCTTATAAAATTTTGAAAAATTGAGTAAAATTTTTTTTCACCAAAACATGGCCAGATAGAATCTGCTCTTGATGCTGATCAAGAATATATATGGTTTATAGGGTCGCAAATGACTCCTTCACTGTGTTTTAAGCTTCTGAAAAAGAGCATAATACCCAAAAACTCGTTTTTAATTTTTGACAATTTTAACGATGTAACCCCTTATAAAATTTTGAAAAATTGAGTAAAATTTTTTTTCACCAAAACATGGCCAGATAGAATCTGCTCTTGATGCTGATCAAGAATATATATGGTTTATAGGGTCGCAAATGACTCCTTCACTGTGTTTTAAGCTTCTGAAAAAGAGCATAATACCCAAAAACTCGTTTTTAATTTTTGACAATTTTAACGATGTAACCCCTTATAAAATTTTGAAAAATTGAGTAAAATTTTTTTTCACCAAAACATGGCCAGATAGAATCTGCTCTTGATGCTGATCAAGAATATATATGGTTTATAGGGTCGCAAATGACTCCTTCACTGTGTTTTAAGCTTCTGAAAAAGAGCATAATACCCAAAAACTCGTTTTTAATTTTTGACAATTTTAACGATGTAACCCCTTATAAAATTTTGAAAAATTGAGTAAAATTTTTTTTCACCAAAACATGGCCAGATAGAATCTGCTCTTGATGCTGATCAAGAATATATATGGTTTATAGGGTCGCAAATGACTCCTTCACTGTGTTTTAAGCTTCTGAAAAAGAGCATAATACCCAAAAACTCGTTTTTAATTTTTGACAATTTTAACGATGTAACCCCTTATAAAATTTTGAAAAATTGAGTAAAATTTTTTTTCACCAAAACATGGCCAGATAGAATCTGCTCTTGATGCTGATCAAGAATATATATGGTTTATAGGGTCGCAAATGACTCCTTCACTGTGTTTTAAGCTTCTGAAAAAGAGCATAATACCCAAAAACTCGTTTTTAATTTTTGACAATTTTAACGATGTAACCCCTTATAAAATTTTGAAAAATTGAGTAAAATTTTTTTTCACCAAAACATGGCCAGATAGAATCTGCTCTTGATGCTGATCAAGAATATATATGGTTTATAGGGTCGCAAATGACTCCTTCACTGTGTTTTAAGCTTCTGAAAAAGAGCATAATACCCAAAAACTCGTTTTTAATTTTTGACAATTTTAACGATGTAACCCCTTATAAAATTTTGAAAAATTGAGTAAAATTTTTTTCACCAAAACATGGCCAGATAGAATCTGCTCTTGATGCTGATCAAGAATATATATGGTTTATAGGGTCGCAAATGACTCCTTCACTGTGTTTTAAGCTTCTGAAAAAGAGCATAATACCCAAAAACTCGTTTTTAATTTTTGACAATTTTAACGATGTAACCCCTTATAAAATTTTGAAAAATTGAGTAAAATTTTTTTTCACCAAAACATGGCCAGATAGAATCTGCTCTTGATGCTGATCAAGAATATATATGGTTTATAGGGTCGCAAATGACTCCTTCACTGTGTTTTAAGCTTCTGAAAAAGAGCATAATACCCAAAAACTCGTTTTTAATTTTTGACAATTTTAACGATGTAACCCCTTATAAAATTTTGAAAAATTGAGTAAAATTTTTTTCACCAAAACATGGCCAGATAGAATCTGCTCTTGATGCTGATCAAGAATATATATGGTTTATAGGGTCGCAAATGACTCCTTCACTGTGTTTTAAGCTTCTGAAAAAGAGCATAATACCCAAAAACTCGTTTTTAATTTTTGACAATTTTAACGATGTAACCCCTTATAAAATTTTGAAAAATTGAGTAAAATTTTTTTTCACCAAAACATGGCCAGATAGAATCTGCTCTTGATGCTGATCAAGAATATATATGGTTTATAGGGTCGCAAATGACTCCTTCACTGTGTTTTAAGCTTCTGAAAAAGAGCATAATACCCAAAAACTCGTTTTTAATTTTTGACAATTTTAACGATGTAACCCCTTATAAAATTTTGAAAAATTGAGTAAAATTTTTTTTCACCAAAACATGGCCAGATAGAATCTGCTCTTGATGCTGATCAAGAATATATATGGTTTATAGGGTCGCAAATGACTCCTTCACTGTGTTTTAAGCTTCTGAAAAAGAGCATAATACCCAAAAACTCGTTTTTAATTTTTGACAATTTTAACGATGTAACCCCTTATAAAATTTTGAAAAATTGAGTAAAATTTTTTTTCACCAAAACATGGCCAGATAGAATCTGCTCTTGATGCTGATCAAGAATATATATGGTTTATAGGGTCGCAAATGACTCCTTCACTGTGTTTTAAGCTTCTGAAAAAGAGCATAATACCCAAAAACTCGTTTTTAATTTTTGACAATTTTAACGATGTAACCCCTTATAAAATTTTGAAAAATTGAGTAAAATTTTTTTCACCAAAACATGGCCAGATAGAATCTGCTCTTGATGCTGATCAAGAATATATATGGTTTATAGGGTCGCAAATGACTCCTTCACTGTGTTTTAAGCTTCTGAAAAAGAGCATAATACCCAAAAACTCGTTTTTAATTTTTGACAATTTTAACGATGTAACCCCTTATAAAATTTTGAAAAATTGAGTAAAATTTTTTTTCACCAAAACATGGCCAGATAGAATCTGCTCTTGATGCTGATCAAGAATATATATGGTTTATAGGGTCGCAAATGACTCCTTCACTGTGTTTTAAGCTTCTGAAAAAGAGCATAATACCCAAAAACTCGTTTTTAATTTTTGACAATTTTAACGATGTAACCCCTTATAAAATTTTGAAAAATTGAGTAAAATTTTTTTCACCAAAACATGGCCAGATAGAATCTGCTCTTGATGCTGATCAAGAATATATATGGTTTATAGGGTCGCAAATGACTCCTTCACTGTGTTTTAAGCTTCTGAAAAAGAGCATAATACCCAAAAACTCGTTTTTAATTTTTGACAATTTTAACGATGTAACCCCTTATAAAATTTTGAAAAATTGAGTAAAATTTTTTTTCACCAAAACATGGCCAGATAGAATCTGCTCTTGATGCTGATCAAGAATATATATGGTTTATAGGGTCGCAAATGACTCCTTCACTGTGTTTTAAGCTTCTGAAAAAGAGCATAATACCCAAAAACTCGTTTTTAATTTTTGACAATTTTAACGATGTAACCCCTTATAAAATTTTGAAAAATTGAGTAAAATTTTTTTTCACCAAAACATGGCCAGATAGAATCTGCTCTTGATGCTGATCAAGAATATATATGGTTTATAGGGTCGCAAATGACTCCTTCACTGTGTTTTAAGCTTCTGAAAAAGAGCATAATACCCAAAAACTCGTTTTTAATTTTTGACAATTTTAACGATGTAACCCCTTATAAAATTTTGAAAAATTGAGTAAAATTTTTTTTCACCAAAACATGGCCAGATAGAATCTGCTCTTGATGCTGATCAAGAATATATATGGTTTATAGGGTCGCAAATGACTCCTTCACTGTGTTTTAAGCTTCTGAAAAAGAGCATAATACCCAAAAACTCGTTTTTAATTTTTGACAATTTTAACGATGTAACCCCTTATAAAATTTTGAAAAATTGAGTAAAATTTTTTTTCACCAAAACATGGCCAGATAGAATCTGCTCTTGATGCTGATCAAGAATATATATGGTTTATAGGGTCGCAAATGACTCCTTCACTGTGTTTTAAGCTTCTGAAAAAGAGCATAATACCCAAAAACTCGTTTTTAATTTTTGACAATTTTAACGATGTAACCCCTTATAAAATTTTGAAAAATTGAGTAAAATTTTTTTCACCAAAACATGGCCAGATAGAATCTGCTCTTGATGCTGATCAAGAATATATATGGTTTATAGGGTCGCAAATGACTCCTTCACTGTGTTTTAAGCTTCTGAAAAAGAGCATAATACCCAAAAACTCGTTTTTAATTTTTGACAATTTTAACGATGTAACCCCTTATAAAATTTTGAAAAATTGAGTAAAATTTTTTTTCACCAAAACATGGCCAGATAGAATCTGCTCTTGATGCTGATCAAGAATATATATGGTTTATAGGGTCGCAAATGACTCCTTCACTGTGTTTTAAGCTTCTGAAAAAGAGCATAATACCCAAAAACTCGTTTTTAATTTTTGACAATTTTAACGATGTAACCCCTTATAAAATTTTGAAAAATTGAGTAAAATTTTTTTTCACCAAAACATGGCCAGATAGAATCTGCTCTTGATGCTGATCAAGAATATATATGGTTTATAGGGTCGCAAATGACTCCTTCACTGTGTTTTAAGCTTCTGAAAAAGAGCATAATACCCAAAAACTCGTTTTTAATTTTTGACAATTTTAACGATGTAACCCCTTATAAAATTTTGAAAAATTGAGTAAAATTTTTTTTCACCAAAACATGGCCAGATAGAATCTGCTCTTGATGCTGATCAAGAATATATATGGTTTATAGGGTCGCAAATGACTCCTTCACTGTGTTTTAAGCTTCTGAAAAAGAGCATAATACCCAAAAACTCGTTTTTAATTTTTGACAATTTTAACGATGTAACCCCTTATAAAATTTTGAAAAATTGAGTAAAATTTTTTTTCACCAAAACATGGCCAGATAGAATCTGCTCTTGATGCTGATCAAGAATATATATGGTTTATAGGGTCGCAAATGACTCCTTCACTGTGTTTTAAGCTTCTGAAAAAGAGCATAATACCCAAAAACTCGTTTTTAATTTTTGACAATTTTAACGATGTAACCCCTTATAAAATTTTGAAAAATTGAGTAAAATTTTTTTCACCAAAACATGGCCAGATAGAATCTGCTCTTGATGCTGATCAAGAATATATATGGTTTATAGGGTCGCAAATGACTCCTTCACTGTGTTTTAAGCTTCTGAAAAAGAGCATAATACCCAAAAACTCGTTTTTAATTTTTGACAATTTTAACGATGTAACCCCTTATAAAATTTTGAAAAATTGAGTAAAATTTTTTTCACCAAAACATGGCCAGATAGAATCTGCTCTTGATGCTGATCAAGAATATATATGGTTTATAGGGTCGCAAATGACTCCTTCACTGTGTTTTAAGCTTCTGAAAAAGAGCATAATACCCAAAAACTCGTTTTTAATTTTTGACAATTTTAACGATGTAACCCCTTATAAAATTTTGAAAAATTGAGTAAAATTTTTTTTCACCAAAACATGGCCAGATAGAATCTGCTCTTGATGCTGATCAAGAATATATATGGTTTATAGGGTCGCAAATGACTCCTTCACTGTGTTTTAAGCTTCTGAAAAAGAGCATAATACCCAAAAACTCGTTTTTAATTTTTGACAATTTTAACGATGTAACCCCTTATAAAATTTTGAAAAATTGAGTAAAATTTTTTTTCACCAAAACATGGCCAGATAGAATCTGCTCTTGATGCTGATCAAGAATATATATGGTTTATAGGGTCGCAAATGACTCCTTCACTGTGTTTTAAGCTTCTGAAAAGAGCATAATACCCAAAAACTCGTTTTTAATTTTTGACAATTTTAACGATGTAACCCCTTATAAAATTTTGAAAAATTGAGTAAAATTTTTTTTCACCAAAACATGGCCAGATAGAATCTGCTCTTGATGCTGATCAAGAATATATATGGTTTATAGGGTCGCAAATGACTCCTTCACTGTGTTTTAAGCTTCTGAAAAAGAGCATAATACCCAAAAACTCGTTTTTAATTTTTGACAATTTTAACGATGTAACCCCTTATAAAATTTTGAAAAATTGAGTAAAATTTTTTTCACCAAAACATGGCCAGATAGAATCTGCTCTTGATGCTGATCAAGAATATATATGGTTTATAGGGTCGCAAATGACTCCTTCACTGTGTTTTAAGCTTCTGAAAAAGAGCATAATACCCAAAAACTCGTTTTTAATTTTTGACAATTTTAACGATGTAACCCCTTATAAAATTTTGAAAAATTGAGTAAAATTTTTTTTCACCAAAACATGGCCAGATAGAATCTGCTCTTGATGCTGATCAAGAATATATATGGTTTATAGGGTCGCAAATGACTCCTTCACTGTGTTTTAAGCTTCTGAAAAAGAGCATAATACCCAAAAACTCGTTTTTAATTTTTGACAATTTTAACGATGTAACCCCTTATAAAATTTTGAAAAATTGAGTAAAATTTTTTTTCACCAAAACATGGCCAGATAGAATCTGCTCTTGATGCTGATCAAGAATATATATGGTTTATAGGGTCGCAAATGACTCCTTCACTGTGTTTTAAGCTTCTGAAAAAGAGCATAATACCCAAAAACTCGTTTTTAATTTTTGACAATTTTAACGATGTAACCCCTTATAAAATTTTGAAAAATTGAGTAAAATTTTTTTTCACCAAAACATGGCCAGATAGAATCTGCTCTTGATGCTGATCAAGAATATATATGGTTTATAGGGTCGCAAATGACTCCTTCACTGTGTTTTAAGCTTCTGAAAAAGAGCATAATACCCAAAAACTCGTTTTTAATTTTTGACAATTTTAACGATGTAACCCCTTATAAAATTTTGAAAAATTGAGTAAAATTTTTTTTCACCAAAACATGGCCAGATAGAATCTGCTCTTGATGCTGATCAAGAATATATATGGTTTATAGGGTCGCAAATGACTCCTTCACTGTGTTTTAAGCTTCTGAAAAAGAGCATAATACCCAAAAACTCGTTTTTAATTTTTGACAATTTTAACGATGTAACCCCTTATAAAATTTTGAAAAATTGAGTAAAATTTTTTTCACCAAAACATGGCCAGATAGAATCTGCTCTTGATGCTGATCAAGAATATATATGGTTTATAGGGTCGCAAATGACTCCTTCACTGTGTTTTAAGCTTCTGAAAAAGAGCATAATACCCAAAAACTCGTTTTTAATTTTTGACAATTTTAACGATGTAACCCCTTATAAAATTTTGAAAAATTGAGTAAAATTTTTTTCACCAAAACATGGCCAGATAGAATCTGCTCTTGATGCTGATCAAGAATATATATGGTTTATAGGGTCGCAAATGACTCCTTCACTGTGTTTTAAGCTTCTGAAAAAGAGCATAATACCCAAAAACTCGTTTTTAATTTTTGACAATTTTAACGATGTAACCCCTTATAAAATTTTGAAAAATTGAGTAAAATTTTTTTTCACCAAAACATGGCCAGATAGAATCTGCTCTTGATGCTGATCAAGAATATATATGGTTTATAGGGTCGCAAATGACTCCTTCACTGTGTTTTAAGCTTCTGAAAAAGAGCATAATACCCAAAAACTCGTTTTTAATTTTTGACAATTTTAACGATGTAACCCCTTATAAAATTTTGAAAAATTGAGTAAAATTTTTTTTCACCAAAACATGGCCAGATAGAATCTGCTCTTGATGCTGATCAAGAATATATATGGTTTATAGGGTCGCAAATGACTCCTTCACTGTGTTTTAAGCTTCTGAAAAAGAGCATAATACCCAAAAACTCGTTTTTAATTTTTGACAATTTTAACGATGTAACCCCTTATAAAATTTTGAAAAATTGAGTAAAATTTTTTTTCACCAAAACATGGCCAGATAGAATCTGCTCTTGATGCTGATCAAGAATATATATGGTTTATAGGGTCGCAAATGACTCCTTCACTGTGTTTTAAGCTTCTGAAAAAGAGCATAATACCCAAAAACTCGTTTTTAATTTTTGACAATTTTAACGATGTAACCCCTTATAAAATTTTGAAAAATTGAGTAAAATTTTTTTCACCAAAACATGGCCAGATAGAATCTGCTCTTGATGCTGATCAAGAATATATATGGTTTATAGGGTCGCAAATGACTCCTTCACTGTGTTTTAAGCTTCTGAAAAAGAGCATAATACCCAAAAACTCGTTTTTAATTTTTGACAATTTTAACGATGTAACCCCTTATAAAATTTTGAAAAATTGAGTAAAATTTTTTTTCACCAAAACATGGCCAGATAGAATCTGCTCTTGATGCTGATCAAGAATATATATGGTTTATAGGGTCGCAAATGACTCCTTCACTGTGTTTTAAGCTTCTGAAAAAGAGCATAATACCCAAAAACTCGTTTTTAATTTTTGACAATTTTAACGATGTAACCCCTTATAAAATTTTGAAAAATTGAGTAAAATTTTTTTTTCACTAAAACATGGCCAGATAGAATCTGCTCTTGATGCTGATCAAGAATATATATGGTTTATAGGGTCGCAAATGACTCCTTCACTGTGTTTTAAGCTTCTGAAAAAGAGCATAATACCCAAAAACTCGTTTTTAATTTTTGACAATTTTAACGATGTAACCCCTTATAAAATTTTGAAAAATTGAGTAAAATTTTTTTTCACCAAAACATGGCCAGATAGAATCTGCTCTTGATGCTGATCAAGAATATATATGGTTTATAGGGTCGCAAATGACTCCTTCACTGTGTTTTAAGCTTCTGAAAAAGAGCATAATACCCAAAAACTCGTTTTTAATTTTTGACAATTTTAACGATGTAACCCCTTATAAAATTTTGAAAAATTGAGTAAAATTTTTTTTTCACTAAAACATGGCCAGATAGAATCTGCTCTTGATGCTGATCAAGAATATATATGGTTTATAGGGTCGCAAATGACTCCTTCACTGTGTTTTAAGCTTCTGAAAAAGAGCATAATACCCAAAAACTCGTTTTTAATTTTTGACAATTTTAACGATGTAACCCCTTTTAAAATTTTGAAAAATTGAGTAAAATTTTTTTTCACCAAAACATGGCCAGATAGAATCTGCTCTTGATGCTGATCAAGAATATATATGGTTTATAGGGTCGCAAATGACTCCTTCACTGTGTTTTAAGCTTCTGAAAAAGAGCATAATACCCAAAAACTCGTTTTTAATTTTTGACAATTTTAACGATGTAACCCCTTATAAAATTTTGAAAAATTGAGTAAAATTTTTTTTTACCAAAACATGGCCAGATAGAATCTGCTCTTGATGCTGATCAAGAATATATATGGTTTATAGGGTCGCAAATGACTCCTTCACTGTGTTTTAAGCTTCTGAAAAAGAGCATAATACCCAAAAACTCGTTTTTAATTTTTGACAATTTTAACGATGTAACCCCTTATAAAATTTTGAAAAATTGAGTAAAATTTTTTTTTCACTAAAACATGGCCAGATAGAATCTGCTCTTGATGCTGATCAAGAATATATATGGTTTATAGGGTCGCAAATGACTCCTTCACTGTGTTTTAAGCTTCTGAAAAAGAGCATAATACCCAAAAACTCGTTTTTAATTTTTGACAATTTTAACGATGTAACCCCTTATAAAATTTTGAAAAATTGAGTAAAATTTTTTTTCACCAAAACATGGCCAGATAGAATCTGCTCTTGATGCTGATCAAGAATATATATGGTTTATAGGGTCGCAAATGACTCCTTCACTGTGTTTTAAGCTTCTGAAAAAGAGCATAATACCCAAAAACTCGTTTTTAATTTTTGACAATTTTAACGATGTAACCCCTTTTAAAATTTTGAAAAATTGAGTAAAATTTTTTTTTCACTAAAACATGGCCAGATAGAATCTGCTCTTGATGCTGATCAAGAATATATATGGTTTATAGGGTCGCAAATGACTCCTTCACTGTGTTTTAAGCTTCTGAAAAAGAGCATAATACCCAAAAACTCGTTTTTAATTTTTGACAATTTTAACGATGTAACCCCTTTTAAAATTTTGAAAAATTGAGTAAAATTTTTTTTCACCAAAACATGGCCAGATAGAATCTGCTCTTGATGCTGATCAAGAATATATATGGTTTATAGGGTCGCAAATGACTCCTTCACTGTGTTTTAAGCTTCTGAAAAAGAGCATAATACCCAAAAACTCGTTTTTAATTTTTGACAATTTTAACGATGTAACCCCTTATAAAATTTTGAAAAATTGAGTAAAATTTTTTTTTACCAAAACATGGCCAGATAGAATCTGCTCTTGATGCTGATCAAGAATATATATGGTTTATAGGGTCGCAAATGACTCCTTCACTGTGTTTTAAGCTTCTGAAAAAGAGCATAATACCCAAAAACTCGTTTTTAATTTTTGACAATTTTAACGATGTAACCCCTTATAAAATTTTAATTTAAAATTTTTCACCAAAACATGGCCAGATAGAATCTGCTCTTGATGCTGATCAAGAATATATATGGTTTATAGGGTCGCAAATGACTCCTTCACTGTGTTTTAAGCTTCTGAAAAAGAGCATAATACCCAAAAACTCGTTTTTAATTTTTGACAATTTTAACGATGTAACCCCTTATAAAATTTTGAAAAATTGAGTAAAATTTTTTTTTACCAAAACATGGCCAGATAGAATCTGCTCTTGATGCTGATCAAGAATATATATGGTTTATAGGGTCGCAAATGACTCCTTCACTGTGTTTTAAGCTTCTGAAAAAGAGCATAATACCCAAAAACTCGTTTTTAATTTTTGACAATTTTAACGATGTAACCCCTTATAAAATTTTGAAAAATTGAGTAAAATTTTTTTTCACCAAAACATGGACAGATAGAATCTGCTCTTGATGCTGATCAAGAATATATATGGTTTATAGGGTCGCAAATGACTCCTTCACTGTGTTTTAAGCTTCTGAAAAAGAGCATAATACCCAAAAACTCGTTTTTAATTTTTGACAATTTTAACGATGTAACCCCTTATAAAATTTTGAAAAATTGAGTAAAATTTTTTTTTCACTAAAACATGGCCAGATAGAATCTGCTCTTGATGCTGATCAAGAATATATATGGTTTATAGGGTCGCAAATGACTCCTTCACTGTGTTTTAAGCTTCTGAAAAAGAGCATAATACCCAAAAACTCGTTTTTAATTTTTGACAATTTTAACGATGTAACCCCTTATAAAATTTTGAAAAATTGAGTAAAATTTTTTTTTCACCAAAACATGGCCAGATAGAATCTGCTCTTGATGCTGATCAAGAATATATATGGTTTATAGGGTCGCAAATGACTCCTTCACTGTGTTTTAAGCTTCTGAAAAAGAGCATAATACCCAAAAACTCGTTTTTAATTTTTGACAATTTTAACGATGTAACCCCTTATAAAATTTTGAAAAATTGAGTAAAATTTTTTTTTACCAAAACATGGCCAGATAGAATCTGCTCTTGATGCTGATCAAGAATATATATGGTTTATAGGGTCGCAAATGACTCCTTCACTGTGTTTTAAGCTTCTGAAAAAGAGCATAATACCCAAAAACTCGTTTTTAATTTTTGACAATTTTAACGATGTAACCCCTTATAAAATTTTGAAAAATTGAGTAAAATTTTTTTTCACCAAAACATGGACAGATAGAATCTGCTCTTGATGCTGATCAAGAATATATATGGTTTATAGGGTCGCAAATGACTCCTTCACTGTGTTTTAAGCTTCTGAAAAAGAGCATAATACCCAAAAACTCGTTTTTAATTTTTGACAATTTTAACGATGTAACCCCTTATAAAATTTTGAAAAATTGAGTAAAATTTTTTTTTCACTAAAACATGGCCAGATAGAATCTGCTCTTGATGCTGATCAAGAATATATATGGTTTATAGGGTCGCAAATGACTCCTTCACTGTGTTTTAAGCTTCTGAAAAAGAGCATAATACCCAAAAACTCGTTTTTAATTTTTGACAATTTTAACGATGTAACCCCTTATAAAATTTTGAAAAATTGAGTAAAATTTTTTTCACCAAAACATGGCCAGATAGAATCTGCTCTTGATGCTGATCAAGAATATATATGGTTTATAGGGTCGCAAATGACTCCTTCACTGTGTTTTAAGCTTCTGAAAAAGAGCATAATACCCAAAAACTCGTTTTTAATTTTTGACAATTTTAACGATGTAACCCCTTATAAAATTTTGAAAAATTGAGTAAAATTTTTTTTCACCAAAACATGGCCAGATAGAATCTGCTCTTGATGCTGATCAAGAATATATATGGTTTATAGGGTCGCAAATGACTCCTTCACTGTGTTTTAAGCTTCTGAAAAAGAGCATAATACCCAAAAACTCGTTTTTAATTTTTGACAATTTTAACGATGTAACCACTTATAAAATTTTGAAAAATTGAGTAAAATTTTTTTTTCACTAAAACATGGCCAGATAGAATCTGCTCTTGATGCTGATCAAGAATATATATGGTTTATAGGGTCGCAAATGACTCCTTCACTGTGTTTTAAGCTTCTGAAAAAGAGCATAATACCCAAAAACTCGTTTTTAATTTTTGACAATTTTAACGATGTAACCCCTTATAAAATTTTGAAAAATTGAGTAAAATTTTTTTTCACCAAAACATGGCCAGATAGAATCTGCTCTTGATGCTGATCAAGAATATATATGGTTTATAGGGTCGCAAATGACTCCTTCACTGTGTTTTAAGCTTCTGAAAAAGAGCATAATACCCAAAAACTCGTTTTTAATTTTTGACAATTTTAACGATGTAACCCCTTATAAAATTTTGAAAAATTGAGTAAAATTTTTTTTCACCAAAACATGGCCAGATAGAATCTGCTCTTGATGCTGATCAAGAATATATATGGTTTATAGGGTCGCAAATGACTCCTTCACTGTGTTTTAAGCTTCTGAAAAAGAGCATAATACCCAAAAACTCGTTTTTAATTTTTGACAATTTTAACGATGTAACCCCTTATAAAATTATGAAAAATTCAGTAAAATTTTTTTTTCACCAAAACATGGCCAGATAGAATCTGCTCTTGATGCTGATCAAGAATATATATGGTTTATAGGGTCGCAAATGACTCCTTCACTGTGTTTTAAGCTTCTGAAAAAGAGCATAATACCCAAAAACTCGTTTTTAATTTTTGACAATTTTAACGATGTAACCCCTTATAAAATTTTGAAAAATTGAGTAAAATTTTTTTTTCACCAAAACATGGCCAGATAGAATCTGCTCTTGATGCTGATCAAGAATATATATGGTTTATAGGGTCGCAAATGACTCCTTCACTGTGTTTTAAGCTTCTGAAAAAGAGCATAAAACCCGAAAACTCGTTTTTAATTTTTGACAATTTTAACGATGTAACCCCTTATAAAATTTTGAAAAATTGAGTAAAATTTTTTTTTCACCAAAACATGGCCAGATAGAATCTGATCTTGATGCTGATCAAGAATATATATGGTTTATAGGGTCGCAAATGACTCCTTCACTGTGTTTTAAGCTTCTGAAAAAGAGCATAATACCCAAAAACTCGTTTTTAATTTTTGACAATTTTAACGATGTAACCCCTTATAAAATTTTGAAAAATTGAGTAAAATTTTTTTTTCACCAAAACATGGCCAGATAGAATCTGCTCTTGATGCTGATCAAGAATATATATGGTTTATAGGGTCGCAAATGACTCCTTCACTGTGTTTTAAGCTTCTGAAAAAGAGCATTAAACCCGAAAACTCGTTTTTAATTTTTGACAATTTTAACGATGTAACCCCTTATAAAATTTTGAAAAATTGAGTAAAATTTTTTTTCACCAAAACATGGCCAGATAGAATCTGATCTTGATGCTGATCAAGAATATATATGGTTTATAGGGTCGCAAATGACTCCTTCACTGTGTTTTAAGCTTCTGAAAAAGAGCATAATACCCAAAAACTCGTTTTTAATTTTTGACAATTTTAACGATGTAACCCCTTATAAAATTTTGAAAAATTGAGTAAAATTTTTTTTCACCAAAACATGGCCAGATAGAATCTGCTCTTGATGCTGATCAAGAATATATATGGTTTATAGGGTCGCAAATGACTCCTTCACTGTGTTTTAAGCTTCTGAAAAAGGGCATAATACCCAAAAACTCGTTTTTAATTTTTGACAATTTTAACGATGTAACCCCTTATAAAATTTTGAAAAATTGAGTAAAATTTTTTTTTCACCAAAACATGGCCAGGTAGAATCTGCTCTTGATGCTGATCAAGAATATATATGGTTTATAGGGTCGCAAATGACTCCTTCACTGTGTTTTAAGCTTCTGAAAAAGAGCATAATACCCAAAAACTCGTTTTTAATTTTTGACAATTTTAACGATGTAACCCCTTATAAAATTTAAAAAAATTGAGTAAAATTTTTTTTTCACCAAAACATGGCCAGATAGAATCTGCTCTTGATGCTGATCAAGAATATATATGGTTTATAGGGTCGCAAATGACTCCTTCACTGTGTTTTAAGCTTCTAAAAAGGGCATAATACCCAAAAACTCGTTTTTAATTTTTGACAATTTTAACGATGTAACCCCTTATAAAATTTTGAAAAATTGAGTAAAATTTTTTTTTCACCAAAACATGGCCAGATAGAATCTGCTCTTGATGCTGATCAAGAATATATATGGTTTATAGGGTCGCAAATGACTCCTTCACTGTGTTTTAAGCTTCTGAAAAAGAGCATAATACCCAAAAACTCGTTTTTAATTTTTGACAATTTTAACGATGTAACCCCTTATAAAATTATGAAAAATTGAGTAAAATTTTTTTTTCACCAAAACATGGCCAGATAGAATCTGCTCTTGATGCTGATCAAGAATATATATGGTTTATAGGGTCGCAAATGACTCCTTCACTGTGTTTTAAGCTTCTGAAAAAGAGCATAATACCCAAAAACTCGTTTTTAATTTTTGACAATTTTAACGAGTAACCCCTTATAAAATTTTGAAAAATTGAGTAAAATTTTTTTTTCACTAAAACATGGCCAGATAGAATCTGCTCTTGATGCTGATCAAGAATATATATGGTTTATAGGGTCGCAAATGACTCCTTCACTGTGTTTTAAGCTTCTGAAAAAGAGCATAATACCCAAAAACTCGTTTTTAATTTTTGACAATTTTAACGATGTAACCCCTTATAAAATTTTGAAAAATTGAGTAAAATTTTTTTTCACCAAAACATGGCCAGATAGAATCTGCTCTTGATGCTGATCAAGAATATATATGGTTTATAGGGTCGCAAATGACTCCTTCACTGTGTTTTAAGCTTCTGAAAAAGAGCATAATACCCAAAAACTCGTTTTTAATTTTTGACAATTTTAACGATGTAACCCCTTTTAAAATTTTGAAAAATTGAGTAAAATTTTTTTTTCACTAAAACATGGCCAGATAGAATCTGCTCTTGATGCTGATCAAGAATATATATGGTTTATAGGGTCGCAAATGACTCCTTCACTGTGTTTTAAGCTTCTGAAAAAGAGCATAATACCCAAAAACTCGTTTTTAATTTTTGACAATTTTAACGATGTAACCCCTTATAAAATTTTGAAAAATTGAGTAAAATTTTTTTTCACCAAAACATGGCCAGATAGAATCTGCTCTTGATGCTGATCAAGAATATATATGGTTTATAGGGTCGCAAATGACTCCTTCACTGTGTTTTAAGCTTCTGAAAAAGAGCATAATACCCAAAAACTCGTTTTTAATTTTTGACAATTTTAACGATGTAACCCCTTATAAAATTATGAAAAATTGAGTAAAATTTTTTTTCACCAAAACATGGCCAGATAGAATCTGCTCTTGATGCTGATCAAGAATATATATGGTTTATAGGGTCGCAAATGACTCCTTCACTGTGTTTTAAGCTTCTGAAAAAGAGCATAATACCCAAAAACTCGTTTTTAATTTTTGACAATTTTAACGATGTAACCCCTTATAAAATTTTGAAAAATTGAGTAAAATTTTTTTTCACCAAAACATGGCCAGATAGAATCTGCTCTTGATGCTGATCAAGAATATATATGGTTTATAGGGTCGCAAATGACTCCTTCACTGTGTTTTAAGCTTCTGAAAAAGAGCATAAAACCCGAAAACTCGTTTTTAATTTTTGACAATTTTAACGATGTAACCCCTTATAAAATTTTGAAAAATTGAGTAAAATTTTTTTTTCACCAAAACATGGCCAGATAGAATCTGATCTTGATGCTGATCAAGAATATATATGGTTTATAGGGTCGCAAATGACTCCTTCACTGTGTTTTAAGCTTCTGAAAAAGAGCATAATACCCAAAAACTCGTTTTTAATTTTTGACAATTTTAACGATGTAACCCCTTATAAAATTTTGAAAAATTGAGTAAAATTTTTTTTCACCAAAACATGGCCAGATAGAATCTGCTCTTGATGCTGATCAAGAATATATATGGTTTATAGGGTCGCAAATGACTCCTTCACTGTGTTTTAAGCTTCTGAAAAAGAGCATTAAACCCGAAAACTCGTTTTTAATTTTTGACAATTTTAACGATGTAACCCCTTATAAAATTTTGAAAAATTGAGTAAAATTTTTTTTTCACCAAAACATGGCCAGATAGAATCTGATCTTGATGCTGATCAAGAATATATATGGTTTATAGGGTCGCAAATGACTCCTTCACTGTGTTTTAAGCTTCTGAAAAAGAGCATAATACCCAAAAACTCGTTTTTAATTTTTGACAATTTTAACGATGTAACCCCTTATAAAATTTTGAAAAATTGAGTAAAATTTTTTTTCACCAAAACATGGCCAGATAGAATCTGCTCTTGATGCTGATCAAGAATATATATGGTTTATAGGGTCGCAAATGACTCCTTCACTGTGTTTTAAGCTTCTGAAAAAGGGCATAATACCCAAAAACTCGTTTTTAATTTTTGACAATTTTAACGATGTAACCCCTTATAAAATTTTGAAAAATTGAGTAAAATTTTTTTTTCACCAAAACATGGCCAGGTAGAATCTGCTCTTGATGCTGATCAAGAATATATATGGTTTATAGGGTCGCAAATGACTCCTTCACTGTGTTTTAAGCTTCTGAAAAAGAGCATAATACCCAAAAACTCGTTTTTAATTTTTGACAATTTTAACGATGTAACCCCTTATAAAATTTAAAAAATTGAGTAAAATTTTTTTTTCGCCAAAACATGGCCAGATAGAATCTGCTCTTGATGCTGATCAAGAATATATATGGTTTATAGGGTCGCAAATGACTCCTTCACTGTGTTTTAAGCTTCTAAAAAGGGCATAATACCCAAAAACTCGTTTTTAATTTTTGACAATTTTAACGATGTAACCCCTTATAAAATTTTGAAAAATTGAGTAAAATTTTTTTTTCACCAAAACATGGCCAGATAGAATCTGCTCTTGATGCTGATCAAGAATATATATGGTTTATAGGGTCGCAAATGACTCCTTCACTGTGTTTTAAGCTTCTGAAAAAGAGCATAATACCCAAAAACTCGTTTTTAATTTTTGACAATTTTAACGATGTAACCCCTTATAAAATTATGAAAAATTGAGTAAAATTTTTTTTTCACCAAAACATGGCCAGATAGAATCTGCTCTTGATGCTGATCAAGAATATATATGGTTTATAGGGTCGCAAATGACTCCTTCACTGTGTTTTAAGCTTCTGAAAAAGAGCATAATACCCAAAAACTCGTTTTTAATTTTTGACAATTTTAACGAGTAACCCCTTATAAAATTTTGAAAAATTGAGTAAAATTTTTTTTTCACTAAAACATGGCCAGATAGAATCTGCTCTTGATGCTGATCAAGAATATATATGGTTTATAGGGTCGCAAATGACTCCTTCACTGTGTTTTAAGCTTCTGAAAAAGAGCATAATACCCAAAAACTCGTTTTTAATTTTTGACAATTTTAACGATGTAACCCCTTATAAAATTTTGAAAAATTGAGTAAAATTTTTTTTCACCAAAACATGGCCAGATAGAATCTGCTCTTGATGCTGATCAAGAATATATATGGTTTATAGGGTCGCAAATGACTCCTTCACTGTGTTTTAAGCTTCTGAAAAAGAGCATAATACCCAAAAACTCGTTTTTAATTTTTGACAATTTTAACGATGTAACCCCTTTTAAAATTTTGAAAAATTGAGTAAAATTTTTTTTTCACTAAAACATGGCCAGATAGAATCTGCTCTTGATGCTGATCAAGAATATATATGGTTTATAGGGTCGCAAATGACTCCTTCACTGTGTTTTAAGCTTCTGAAAAAGAGCATAATACCCAAAAACTCGTTTTTAATTTTTGACAATTTTAACGATGTAACCCCTTATAAAATTTTGAAAAATTGAGTAAAATTTTTTTTCACCAAAACATGGCCAGATAGAATCTGCTCTTGATGCTGATCAAGAATATATATGGTTTATAGGGTCGCAAATGACTCCTTCACTGTGTTTTAAGCTTCTGAAAAAGAGCATAATACCCAAAAACTCGTTTTTAATTTTTGACAATTTTAACGAGTAACCCCTTATAAAATTTTGAAAAATTGAGTAAAATTTTTTTTTCACTAAAACATGGCCAGATAGAATCTGCTCTTGATGCTGATCAAGAATATATATGGTTTATAGGGTCGCAAATGACTCCTTCACTGTGTTTTAAGCTTCTGAAAAAGAGCATAATACCCAAAAACTCGTTTTTAATTTTTGACAATTTTAACGATGTAACCCCTTATAAAATTTTGAAAAATTGAGTAAAATTTTTTTTTCACCAAAACATGGCCAGATAGAATCTGATCTTGATGCTGATCAAGAATATATATGGTTTATAGGGTCGCAAATGACTCCTTCACTGTGTTTTAAGCTTCTGAAAAAGAGCATAATACCCAAAAACTCGTTTTTAATTTTTGACAATTTTAACGATGTAACCCCTTATAAAATTTTGAAAAATTGAGTAAAATTTTTTTCACCAAAACATGGCCAGATAGAATCTGCTCTTGATGCTGATCAAGAATATATATGGTTTATAGGGTCGCAAATGACTCCTTCACTGTGTTTTAAGCTTCTGAAAAAGAGCATAAAACCCGAAAACTCGTTTTTAATTTTTGACAATTTTAACGATGTAACCCCTTATAAAATTTTGAAAAATTGAGTAAAATTTTTTTTTCACCAAAACATGGCCAGATAGAATCTGATCTTGATGCTGATCAAGAATATATATGGTTTATAGGGTCGCAAATGACTCCTTCACTGTGTTTTAAGCTTCTGAAAAAGAGCATAATACCCAAAAACTCGTTTTTAATTTTTGACAATTTTAACGATGTAACCCCTTATAAAATTTTGAAAAATTGAGTAAAATTTTTTTCACCAAAACATGGCCAGATAGAATCTGCTCTTGATGCTGATCAAGAATATATATGGTTTATAGGGTCGCAAATGACTCCTTCACTGTGTTTTAAGCTTCTGAAAAAGAGCATTAAACCCGAAAACTCGTTTTTAATTTTTGACAATTTTAACGATGTAACCCCTTATAAAATTTTGAAAAATTGAGTAAAATTTTTTTTTCACCAAAACATGGCCAGATAGAATCTGATCTTGATGCTGATCAAGAATATATATGGTTTATAGGGTCGCAAATGACTCCTTCACTGTGTTTTAAGCTTCTGAAAAAGAGCATAATACCCAAAAACTCGTTTTTAATTTTTGACAATTTTAACGATGTAACCCCTTATAAAATTTTGAAAAATTGAGTAAAATTTTTTTTTCACCAAAACATGGCCAGGTAGAATCTGCTCTTGATGCTGATCAAGAATATATATGGTTTATAGGGTCGCAAATGACTCCTTCACTGTGTTTTAAGCTTCTGAAAAAGAGCATAATACCCAAAAACTCGTTTTTAATTTTTGACAATTTTAACGATGTAACCCCTTATAAAATTTAAAAAAATTGAGTAAAATTTTTTTTTTCACCAAAACATGGCCAGATAGAATCTGCTCTTGATGCTGATCAAGAATATATATGGTTTATAGGGTCGCAAATGACTCCTTCACTGTGTTTTAAGCTTCTAAAAAGGGCATAATACCCAAAAACTCGTTTTTAATTTTTGACAATTTTAACGATGTAACCCCTTATAAAATTTTGAAAAATTGAGTAAAATTTTTTTTCACCAAAACATGGCCAGATAGAATCTGCTCTTGATGCTGATCAAGAATATACATATATGGTTTATAGGGTCGCAAATGACTCCTTCACTGTGTTTTAAGCTTCTGAAAAAGAGCATAATACCCAAAAACTCGTTTTTAATTTTTGACAATTTTAACGATGTAACCCCTTATAAAATTTTGAAAAATTGAGTAAAATTTTTTTTTCACCAAAACATGGCCAGATAGAATCTGCTCTTGATGCTGATCAAGAATATATATGGTTTATAGGGTCGCAAATGACTCCTTCACTGTGTTTTAAGCTTCTGAAAAAGAGCATAATACCCAAAAACTCGTTTTTAATTTTTGACAATTTTAACGATGTAACCCCTTATAAAATTTTGAAAAATTGAGTACAATTTTTTTTTCACCAAAACATGGCCAGATAGAATCTGCTCTTGATGCTGATCAAGAATATATATGGTTTATAGGGTCGCAAATGACTCCTTCACTGTGTTTTAAGCTTCTGAAAAAGAGCATAATACCCAAAAACTCGTTTTTAATTTTTGACCATTTTGCGCTCTTTGCGCTGGACATGGCTAGAGCGATGCCGCTGATAATGCTGATCAAGAATATATATGGTTTATAGGGTCGGAAATGGGTTCTTCACTGTTTTGCAAGCTTAAGGCCAAGTGGCAGAGATGCCAATCTAGCTATTGCCAATAGAGCCACTCACATAGTTTTTGACTGAAAATTCCTAACGCCTTCAACGGTTTTATGATCATAACTTGGTTTTGTCTGGTTTTTAAATGCGAACATTTCTGCATTTAAAACTCGATATCTAATTTTTGGCCAATTTTTGACAATTTTATCGATGTAACCCCTTACAATTTTTTCAAAAATTGGGTCAAATTTTTCTTTGGCCCTTCAACAGTTTTATGATCACAACTTGGCCAAAACTCAACCGATTTCAGTCTGGTTTGGTTTGGCTGATTTGGCAATTACCTATCAACATTTAAAAGTTGAATTCAAATTTGCCAGTTAATTTGTATAGCGGCCACCCACAGTCTTTTTAAATTTGATTTCAAACTTAGCGGCTTACCTTTATGGCGGGTACCTATCATAATTTTAAATTCAAATTTTGCGGTTTAGTTAACATATTTAATTTTTTTTTTGTTGTTCTACAACATATTGTTGGTGTAAAATAGTTGTTGTAGTTGTTGTAGGCAAAACCCGGCTTCAATCTCTACATTTTCAGTACAAATTCACCATTTTCTGGATTTCATGCACCAGGCGAACAGAAAGCAGAAAAGAGCGACGGAGATCTGTTATAAGCTGTTATAAAATTCCCGAGTTTCGAACCACCGACAGATCTTGGTATGGAAGTTATCGCAGACTGTAGCCTTGTTAATCGGCGGGACCTATCGTCATTTTGAATTTGAATTCAAATTTGGCAGTTAACTTAGTTGGCGGTTACCTGTCATTATTTTAAAATTAAATTCAAATTTGGCAGTTGACTGATTCGGCGGTTACCTATCATCATTTAAAAGTTGAAATTAAATTTGCCAGTTAATTTGTATAGCGGCCACCCACAGCCTTTTTAAATTCGATTTCAAACTTAGCGGCTTACCTATATGGCGGGTAACTATCATTATTTTAAATTCAAATTTTGCGGTTTAGTTAACATATTTAATTTTTTTTTGTTGTTCTACAACATATTGTTGGTGTAAAATAGTTGTTGTAGTTGTTGTAGGCAAAACCCGGCTTCAATCTCTACATTTTCAGTACAAATTCACCATTTTCTGGATTTCATGCACCAGGCGAACAGAAAGCAGAAAAGAGCGACGGAGATCTGTTATAAGCTGTTATAAAATTCCCGAGTTTCGAACCACCGACAGATCTTGGTATGGAAGTTATCGCAGACTGTAGCCTTGTTAATCGGCGGGACCTATCGTCATTTTGAATTCGAATTCAAATTTGGCAGTTAACTTAGTTGGCGGTTACCTGTCATTATTTTAAAATTAAATTCAAATTTGGCAGTTGACTGATTCGGCGGTTACCTATCATCATTTAAAAGTTAAAATAAAATTTGCCAGTTAATTTGTATAGCGGCCACCCACAGCCTTTTTAAATTCGATTTCAAACTTAGCGGCTTACCTATATGGCGGGTAACTATCATTATTTTAAATTCAAATTTTGCGGTTTAGTTAACATATTTAATTTTTTTTTTTGTTGTTCTACAACATATTGTTGGTGTAAAATAGTTGTTGTAGTTGTTGTAGGCAAAACCCGGCTTCAATGTCTACATTTTCAGTACAAATTCACCATTTTCTGGATTTCATGCACCAGGCGAACAGAAAGCAGAAAAGAGCGACGGAGATCTGTTATAAGCTGTTATAAAATTCCCGAGTTTCGAACCACCGACAGATCTTGGTATGGAAGTTATCGCAGACTGTAGCCTTGTTAATCGGCGGGACCTATCGTCATTTTGAATTTGAATTCAAATTTGGCAGTTAACTTAGTTGGCGGTTACCTGTCATTATTTTAAAATTAAATTCAAATTTGGCAGTTGACTGATTCGGCGGTTATCTATCATCATTTAAAAGTTGAAATTAAATTTGCCAGTTAATTTGTATAGCGGCCACCCACAGCCTTTTTAAATTCGATTTCAAACTTAGCGGCTTACCTATATGGCGGGTAACTATCATTATTTTAAATTCAAATTTTGCGGTTTAGTTAACATATTTAATTTTTTTTTTGTTGTTCTACAACATATTGTTGGTGTAAAATAGTTGTTGTAGTTGTTGTAGGCAAAACCCGGCTTCAATCTCTACATTTTCAGTACAAATTCACCATTTTCTGGATTTCATGCACCAGGCGAACAGAAAGCAGAAAAGAGCGACGGAGATCTGTTATAAGCTGTTATAAAATTCCCGAGTTTCGAACCACCGACAGATCTTGGTATGGAAGTTATCGCAGACTGTAGCCTTGTTAATCGGCGGGACCTATCGTCATTTTGAATTTGAATTCAAATTTGGCAGTTAACTTAGTTGGCGGTTACCTGTCATTATTTTAAAATTAAATTCAAATTTGGCAGTTGACTGATTCGGCGGTTACCTATCATCATTTAAAAGTTGAAATTAAATTTGCCAGTTAATTTGTATAGCGGCCACCCACAGCCTTTTTAAATTCGATTTCAAACTTAGCGGCTTACCTATATGGCGGGTAACTATCATTATTTTAAATTCAAATTTTGCGGTTTAGTTAACATATTTAATTTTTTTTTGTTGTTCTACAACATATTGTTGGTGTAAAATAGTTGTTGTAGTTGTTGTAGGCAAAACCCGGCTTCAATCTCTACATTTTCAGTACAAATTTACCATTTTCTGGATTTCATGCACCAGGCGAACAGAAAGCAGAAAAGAGCGACGGAGATCTGTTATAAGCTGTTATAAAATTCCCGAGTTTCGAACCACCGACAGATCTTGGTATGGAAGTTATCGCAGACTGTAGCCTTGTTAATCGGCGGGACCTATCGTCATTTTGAATTTGAATTCAAATTTGGCAGTTAACTTAGTTGGCGGTTACCTGTCATTATTTTAAAATTAAATTCAAATTTGGCAGTTGACTGATTCGGCGGTTACCTATCATCATTTAAAAGTTAAAATAAAATTTGCCAGTTAATTTGTATAGCGGCCACCCACAGCCTTTTTAAATTCGATTTCAAACTTAGCGGCTTACCTATATGGCGGGTACCTATCATAATTTTAAATTCAAATTTTGCGGTTTAGTTAACATATTTAATTTTTTTTGTTGTTCTACAACATATTGTTGGTGTAAAATAGTTGTTGTAGTTGTTGTAGGCAAAACCCGGCTTCAATGTCTACATTTTCAGTACAAATTCACCATTTTCTGGATTTCATGCACCAGGCGAACAGAAAGCAGAAAAGAGCGACGGAGATCTGTTATAAGCTGTTATAAAATTCCCGAGTTTCGAACCACCGACAGATCTTGGTATGGAAGTTATCGCAGACTGTAAAATTTTGAAAAATTGAGTAAAATTATTTTTTCACCAAAACATGGCCAGATAGAATCTGCTCTTGATGCTGATCAAGAATATATATGGTTTACAAAATTTACAAAATTTACAAAATTTTTATAAATTGAGTAAAATTATTTTTTCTTTAAAACATGGCTAGATAGAATCTGCTCTTGATGCTGATCAAAAATTTTTAGGACTCCCTCACTGCAACGCAGTGATAAATAATAATAATAATACCCTGCAAGGCTATAAATTTATATAGTTATATAAAGTATTTAAAAATTATCTTTCTTTTTTAGTTTTTGCAAATGCAGTGTATTTTAAAAAGTATCTTAATATGAATTCTATATCGAACTGCACTTTTTTTTCTGTGCGTTCCAGTTGCATCGCAAATCGACTCGCGCTGCACTGCCATGACTCAGTCGATCTTCTGGGCCTGATCCAGGGCTCCTCTCGGTCTGGGGGTTTCTTATTGAATTATAATGTTATTTAGTTGCGGCTGCCGCTGTGGCTTCTGTACCGACGTCATCGATTATGGCTTGCAGACGCAGGCTCCAGACTTTGTGGTTGTCGTTGTGGTGCTTTAGTAGCATATAAAGACATTGGAGGAGGCCTATGATCAGATACCTTTAAGTGGCCGAGCTCAAGTAAATAATGAGTCTTCAGGCACCCCTTAGAATGGAAAGTATCTGGGGGAAACACCTGCAAAAATAGGGAACCACTCCATAATATAGACATACTGGCACCTCGGGTCGTCATAGCTCGAGCCCTGCGGAGTGATTTAAACCTCACATGCGTAACTCAAACACTCGACTTATCAAATTTTCAACGCGAATCGCTTAAATCTCACACGTAATTGCCTAGCAGCGGTTTCAGAGCGACGCGGAGTCAGAATCAGCCCTCGCAATGCTACACCGCGATCCATAAAGAACTTACCGAGAGATATGCTCTAAATATGCGTTACGTAACGGAATTTAAAGCGTTCCTTATCAGATTGGCTTTGATGTTTTATCAACGCTCGCTGCTCATGGTTCTCATGAACGTGAATGCTCGCACACATATTGTTGCCGCTTTCGGCATGGTTGTTGTAGCTGCTTTCCGGCTACGCTATTTAATACATAAACAATTTTTAATGAATATATGATATACATTTTTCGGCGTGCGGCTCGAAACAAGCAAATGAGTGTGTGAAATATTGGCGGAAAATTACCAAAACGTCAACACTTGAAAATAGTCTTATTTTTCATCAGCGGCCGAACGGTGCCTTTTGCTGCGGATCGTTGCATTAACTGTGCAGATCGGTGGCAATTATCGTTTGCATTTTTAATTTGATACATGTTGGTCGGACATATGTAAGCGGGGAAGAATTAAACTTATAGATCGATAGCTCGGCAGGTCATCAATCATAAAAATATAGTCTCAAAGTGAATCCAGCTACCGGAGCTAAACCTTTGAGCCAGTCGACCGCACAGGAAGTCTGCTTTAAGGCAACCAAATTCGCATGCCTCCATCTTCGGGTCCCGTCTATCGAAAACGCATAAATCACGGCCTTCATCTGGATGTGACGGGAGCGGCTTTCAACAGCTCTGTCAAAGTGCCGCTGCGAAACTCGTACTCGGGCCACGACTGGCCACACAAATTTAATTTGTGTATAAAAGTATCCAAGTTGGTGGGCCTGAGACCAAGACCCAGCCCAGGATAAGAGTCGTCGGATGCACAAACGAAGCCGCAGGCTACTGTATGGAAAGGGAATGACAAAGTGGAAACAGGACAGGCCAGGCAGGATGGAAATCCCCAGGACGAGATGTGCGATCAATTATGATTGTCACAGCTGACACACATTATCGCCCTCGCACAGTGTGCGGAAGGGAGACAGCGTACCTCGAACCTGTCGTCATGGCCGGACCAGGACTCTCGCGATCCTCGGGCCCCGAGATATGAACTAATTGATGTTTTCATTTCGGGCTCTCTGACGGTCGGAGAACGTATTCATTCTAGGTGGTAAGTACGACGCCCGCTGAGCACACATAATTGAGAGCAGCGGGAAGGTCCTGAAGAGCACCGAGATCCCAGATTCACAGATCTTCCTACCTACAGCTATCGGCCGTAACTAGTGCAGAGTGCATGGGGAAGGACTAGCCCAACGTATAAGTAGGTCTTGCCCTCCTGCGCTGTCATTTTGTCAATGGCTTTGTGCACTCCCGTGTGCACTTCGCCGCCTTTCGGGCTCTCTCATCTTCGGCCAGGCCCCTTTTTCGGCGGCATCTTTAAAGTCCTGATGTTGGTGGTCGCCGGAGTTCAGTGCTCATATTTTGCGCATCCCATTGTCAATTGCTCTATTTGGCTGCCAGCGATGTGTGTGGCTCCCAGGACAATGCACAGTTCCCAAATTATTCTCGTATTATCGAATCCACCACTGTACGTGTTTGCCGTTTTTGTCTCTAATTGTTTAATTGTCAGATCATGAGTCGGCTTGTTGTCTGGCCATGTCAGAGGAGAGTACTCTGCCTACGCCCAGGACCCTCCGTCATCCAGCCACTACGAGGAGTCGCATCGCTACGAGGGATAGATGGGCGATCGGCATGTTAGTACATTGTCGTCCTGTCATTTCAGGGACAATTTCCTGAACTATTTTGGGGGATGCTTGTGCTTGCTTGTGTGAACCTGTCAGGGTTCTGCCGCATGTACATGGCCACAACAGGTCCGTGTGTGGTCCAGAATCTGGGAGACAATGTCATTAGACTCTAATGGAGTGTGAGAGGCTTGTCTCTATTGTGTTCCATTGCAATAATGGGATGAATTTAATGTCACAAAGGGCCAAGTAGAGGCATTCCCATTTAAAATTAATAACCAAAATTCTATATTTCTGTACGGGATTTAGTTCGGTATTTTTATATTCTTAGCTGCCGATTTACAGATCTTTAAAAAACCATAAAATATTGCATAAGATGCTGGGATAAGGATAGGTTCCTCAGTGTGTATATAAAAAAATGATCGAGCACAAACTAAAAACTGCAATTTCTTTAACTTTTATAATTGTTTTTATTTAATCGAGAATAGAACTTAGAGCCTGGGTTGTAGCAATTTATGTATATTTATTTAAATTTTATAGAGTGTAATCCTTATCAAGAGTTAACTCACCTTTACCACTAAATCAGTTGCTTTCCGTTCTTCGCGAAAGGTACTAAATTACCCCACAAGAATATTAAAAATAATGTTTTCTAAATTTTAAATTTCAACTTTTATTTTGTTTTGATTATAGCTCCTCTTCTTAAATCTACAAAAACATGACTCTTAAAGTAAAATTCGAAATAGGTTTAAACAGTCTTAGGGTCTTTAGATGACGACTTATCGCTATCCTTAAAGTACTACCAAGAGAGTTAAGCGGTTAGAATCCGAAGTATGGGTAGGTGGGGGCGGCAGGCATCATGGAGTTCTTCTGGTCGACCTGGTGGTGGTATCCGCCCATGTGGTTGGGTGCGGTTGCCGGGGGCGGGAAGAAGGAGCCGGCGAAGTTGTAGCTGTCCCACGAGGAGGGATGATGGGACCCAGAGGCAGCAGCGGACGCGAACTGGGAGCGGAGCTGCTCTGCGGATGTGGCAGCTGTGGCAGCACTAGGCATGGAATAGGCAGAGGTACCGGCGGCAGAGTATGCGGCACTGCCTGATCCCACCCCGTAGGTGGGGTTCATGAAATCGCCGCTGGCACCTGGCTGTTGGGCCTGCGACTGCACCGGGCTGTGAGCGGCGGAGCTGCTGCCAGAGGTGCTGCTGGCAGGGGACATAGAGGCAACCGACCCTCCATATCCGGGGTGGGTCTCATAGGCAGCTCCCGATGTCGGCCAGGACTGGGAACTGTAAAGGCCCATGTTTGGGACGGCGGCAGCGGCAGATGCGGCGGATGAAGTGGGTCCATATGAACCGGCTGTGGGAGCAAATCCAGGCACTTGCTGGGTGTTCAGCTGCTTGCGTAGACGAGCACGGCGGTTGGAGAACCACACTTGAACACGGGCCTCGGTCAATCCTGTGCCCTGGGCCAGCTCCTCGCGAGTGTAGACATCGGGGTACTGAGTGCGGGCAAAGATGCGCTCCAGGGCGTCGATCTGGTCGTTGGAGAAGGTGGTGCGTGAACGCCTCTGCTTCCGCTTCAGCTGTACACTGGGCTCAGCATCGTCCTCGCTCTCGTCCTCGCTGCCCGCTGATCCAGCACCTCCCCCGCCAAGGATGCCATCAATGCTGTGAGAGGCTCCCGATCCGGAGGATCCGCGCAGCAGGCGTGAAATGGAACTAACAGAAGGGGCACTCTGCTTGTCGCAGACTCCGGCTTCGATCAGTTTGGCGCGGATCTCCCAGCTGAAGATGCCGGGCTGCGACTGCTTCAGCTCCTCGATCCTGGCCTCGATGTCGGGAGTGGCCACGCGCGGCTTACTGCCGCCGATCACGCCGGGGCGGATGGAGCCCGTCTCTTGGAAGCGGTTGAGGATCTTCGAGACGCAGCCGTGGGACACGCGCAGCTGGCGGGAGATGACGCAGGGCCGAACTCCGGCGGCTGCCATCTCTACGATTTGACGGCGGATGTGATTGGGTAGTGGACGCCCGTTGATGAAGACGCCACCAAGCTGGTTGACGCGACCTTGTCCTAGAATTAAAAGAGAAGAAGGAATGGAGATAAGTACATGTGGGCAATCGGGAATCTGGGGTAATCCCACTTTCTGTGATCCTCTTAATACGGTTCAAGTGCGCTTGCTGGTGGCCTAGTTTCCGAGCCCAAGATCTTTCAATTAACTTTTTTTCGTTCCCAATTGAGCGGCAGGGACCACTTCACTGCCTTCAGTGCGGAGCGCTCTAAAGAGGATAAGCCAGAGGATCACTTGGCACGATCTTTTGTTGCGGACGGACACAAACGATTCGTTGGCTATTTGTAGACACAACAAAACGCAAATTGGCAATTTGCGTAGGCCTTTTTTTGTCGAGAGAATAGAAAGCCGATCTGGCCGGGAATGCAGCTGCATCCCAGGCCGGCTCATGCAATGAAATCAAACTAATAATGCATAAGCGCTCCAGAGACGCCCAGCTGTGCCGGCTAATATGAGCATAAGTGTGTGTGTGCCGGCCCCAAAAACACCAAACACAACGGCCAAAAGCCGAAAAAGAAATAAAGTCCCAGTCCATATGCAGGCAGGGCCTGGTGTTTGGGGCGCTGACGTTGCCAGCTACGTGATACCCAAGTCTCGGGTCCCGGATCGGAGTCGATCCAAGATCAAAGCCCAGCGCCCCAAAGCCGCCGGGGCAAGAGACGAGCCATGAACTGGTCGCGCCAAAAAGTCTGCAGAGACCGGGCTTAAGTCTGGGACTGGGCTAGGACTGGGTCTGGGCCTGGGCCTCGACCGATCACAATCAATAAAAGCTGATCATGCTGCCGGACGGGTAATGATCTCTCGTTTGAAAACAGCAGGCGAAAGCGCTGTTCGAATGATGAGCCAGCACTTTTCCACCTTGGCCTGACGTTTTGTACTCGTAATTGTGGTAATTGGTAATGCTCGTTGCGATCTATGGATCTGCGATCTGCGATCTGTGATCTACAATGTGCCATCAATATCGATATTGGTGCTTACCTTGGAAGGGATATCCGGCAAAGTAGGGTGTCATGTTGATAGCCGAAACAGCCATGTCTTTTTCCGTCGAGTTTGAGTAATCCGTGGTTCGTCTTGGATATCACTTTCTGAAGTCTTGGCTTCCCCTAGTTTTCTTTTACGATCTGCACACACAGTTGCCCGAAATGCACGCAGGTTAGAATATTTTCGAATGCGCTAAGAGAGGTGATGCTGCTCGTTTGCTTGACAGCTCGAAACTGATTTTGAGACGGTCAGCCGCAAGACTAAAACGAATTCGTGAGATTCTCCGGGCCTGGGAAAACGAGTTTTCGGTCAGCCGGGGCAACCGGTGCGGCGAGGGTGGAAGTGCGAGCAGTTGAGCCGAGAGCTGCAGCGACAGCGGGAGCGAGAGGTGGCGATCTGTCAGTTGGCCAGAGCAGGGCAGCACTCTCCCGGCTCCGTGAGTGTGCCAGAGGAGTGCAGTCGAGCAGAGCGACAGGGAAAGGGAGAGTGAGGGTTTTCATAACATGGCTGCAATTTCGTTGGCTCCGCCTTCGGAAAACCGAGCTGAATTTCGACTGGTATTCCTCCCTGACCGGGCTCTGGCACCACTCCGAGTCGAGTGGGTAAGAGCTGCTGATTATTTATTTTATTTTCCGCTAATTTAGAGTTATGCGAGTCCCCTGGATTTTCTATGTTTCATACTCGCACCAACTTACTGCCGAGTTGATTGCGCATATCGTAATCACATTACTAACACAATTTCCGCAGCCACCTTCGCAAACAAGCAGTTTTCCCTTCGCCCGGCACAGAAATAGATTTCCATTATGGAATCCGTAGAGCAGCAAACACTGTGGCTCAATTCAAGGCTCTGAATGATTGTGGGGAGGCAGGAAAAGATGAATGCAAAAAGTTCTAAGCCCACAGAGCTCTTTTGCTGCCATACTTCGTCCAGACAGGCCATGAAACGCATTTCGTTTGCATTCCATTCTGGCGGCAAGACTTCTCAGTGGCCTTGGGGCTGGATGGGGTTCCTGGGGGCTCAGGACACGTGTCTGGCCCCCTCCATAGCGGGATTTTCCTGTTCAGTTGGCAAACGAGTCCGTTCAATTGATTCGAAGGCACAAGTGCCTCAAAGCCAGTTACAAAGGACTCTATTCCGGCACTATGTTTTATGGTTTAACTCGGCAACACGCTTCATTAAAAGTTCATTTCGCAGCTGTGATTCAATTACCGAGCCGGGCAGAGTCGTTGCTGTTTGTCTACATTAATTAGAGAGCCAGAGGCCACCCATACTCACACCCCGGGCCGAAACAAAAGCCAAAATTAATATTCATGAGAAAGAGACTCGGAACGACCACTAATATGTGTGGACGGACGAGTGGGAAGCTGACAAAAACATTTTCGCACGAGCAAAAAGGAAGAGGAAAAAGAAAAAGTAAACTCCATTTCCAAGTGCATGACTTTTGGTTAATTTCCAGCGAGTGCGAGTGCGAGTGCTCTCGGCCACGACTGTCGGCCAAAATCAAAGAAATTTCGGCCATGTTGCGTATACGCCGCGTGTGCGAGCATTGAAATTATGCGGCATCATAGCCAAGGCAAGGCTGAGACGTGAACAATGTGTGGATACGGACTGAGTTGTTGCCACTGTTGTTGGTTGTCGCTTGTTGGGTTTTGCTGGTTGGTTGGGGCGAGGGGCTCTGTGTCTGTATCTGTGAGATACTTTCGGCGTGGGTGCGACGCTGAGCGCTGAATGTGTGCCATTTGGCAATAATTGCGGGACTATTGTTCGCCTGGCCGCCACGCTCGGTGTGTGGCTTCGCCTCGAGGCAATCGCTCAAATCGTTTGACAACTGAAACTGCTACTGTGCGATTGGCAAAGTCGCCGCAGATTCGGATTCGGATTCAGTTCAGATACGGACCGTGTCAGCGGGAATGATGAATCTGTGCGCGTCTCGAACACTGTAATTTGAATGGCAAGTGTTCGCTTGGAGACTCTATTATCTGCATTGACTGCCATTGTTTTATATATCTTTAGCTATATGCCACATAGCCTGTTCACTTTCGCATTGACCTGGACCACATCTGAGAGCCGCCAGCTTTTCGATACACAATATTTGTTGGAAACAAATGACCCCTCCTCAGACTCAGCTCCAGTCGACGACGGAATACTTTTCTCCCCGTTGGCTTTGGAATTTTTGTGGGAACTTTTTAATATTTTTCGTTAGCCAGAAGCAGAGCAGATAGTGGGCCAGGGAGGAGTCAATGTATTTGCCTAGCTGTCGAGTATCAGTTCGAGCTAGAAAATTCATTTGCGGAAAAGACAGACAAACGGCTGACTGCTAGACTTGAGTGATGGCCCTAAAATGCTGTGGAATTCAATTTCTACAGGCATTCCTTTCTCCTCTTCGCTCGGAAGGCGTTTGAGAGTCGTTCGAAGGGGGCTTTCCGTATCGATAGAAGCCACTACCCAAAACGCCGCGAATAATTTTTCATAAGCGTCGTGTATTAGTGTGTAATGAAGACCCCGTCCGAAACACTCGGCTAATGACTCCCAAAACGCTTCCAATAAATTCCGCTGAGAAATTACCACTAACGCCCATATGTCAGCTTAGGCCAAAGCTGGAGCTGGAGCTGAGGCCCAGGGCAACAACAACAGCTGTGGCAGCGGAACAAGAAAACTAAATTAAAACTCAACCGCAACTGTTTACACAGCAAATGTTACCACAAAGGGGCGGCATGGCCTGTTCTGGCTCCAGGCTGAAAGCCAAATCCCAGGAACAGAAACAGAGATGATTAATTAAGGCGGCTACTTGGCAGCGTAGGATCGGGATCGGAGCCAGTTGGTCGCCGCCGCAGAGGTGAGAAGAGTAATATGTACAAATATATCACTCCCTTGGAACGGTTAAAAACGAATTAATAATGTGTGATCGGAGGCCGCCCCCAGAAATGCGGGATGGCAGTTGGCGAGGAGTAGGAACGGAGTTACTGAAGGACCCCGCAGCCAGGACTGACCCAGCCAATCAGGAGTGTTGTGCGGGATGACGCGGCAAAAGGATCTCGCCCGGGGACCGCTTGACTCTGGTTGGGTGCACAAAGAATGCCATTATGTCCATGATCTGTGGTTTCCCCCTCCAATCCCCGCGCAGCTTCGTTTGCGGCGCTTTGTCGGCAAAAGTGTGAACAGAACTGAACAGGGGAGTGGAGTGGAATGGTGTGAGGGATTTAGGGGAGGATACGGACACCCAAGCCGCCGCCGCCACCATCGAAGTGTGAATTCTAACAGCCCGCGTCGGCTGTGCCGTCGTAAATAATGCATTCGGGACTCGGTCACAGTCGCTGAAATGTACGGATTCCTTGAATCCACTGAATCCCAAGGAGCCAATATTGATCGCGTTGAAGATGAAGGAATATTCAGCCTAATTGCCCACGGCGTAGCGCCTTCATTTATCGCATTCCTGTTAATTCCGAGCCGATCCCGGATCGCACATCGATCGCCTTCTGATATGGCTTCGATTCCTTTGCCTCGATTGCTTTGCCCCGATTCCTTTGCTTCGATTCCTTTGCTCCGATTCCAGATCTTAGATGGGTCAGCCAGCGTTTGGCTTGGCGTTAAGCCATAAACTCGTTTAGCACCTGCCGCGGCGGCCCCGAAAGGTGCGATGTCAATGATTGTAATTATGACGCCTGCACATATTGCCCAACAAAAGGGTTTCGCCGACTCGGCTCGACACGGCCAAATCGGTCGTCATGATCGAATCTCTCTCCACAATCGAGAGGCCTTCCCAGCCATATCTGTATCCTGGGCGAAACCAACTGTGACCCGACCCGCTAAGCTTTTCGGAACAAATGCCTTTTCGATGCAGCTCGGTTGCATCCTACCTCATCCGTGGTGGAAAATAATTCATGTCTTATCACATTACGATTATAACTAATTTGACACTGAAATATTGAATATGTGCGCTTAGATGAAATAATCACGAAATGCCATCAATCCTTTGAGGATGACGCAGCTCAGGGCATACTTATGTACTCCAACCTCAGAAAAACATAAATAATCCACATAAATTCGTGCAAGAGCAGGAATTTTCCCTCTGATTTCGGTGGTTTTGATTTATTTACCATAGTAAATATAAATGCATTCGAAATGCATTTTAGCTATGCACTCGGCCCGCCACCGATCTTCGAAATTATCGTCAGCCACTGCTGAGCTGGTTCATGTGAAAATGGAAATGGAAAATAAAAAATTATACAAGGGCTTACTCCAGAGCCATTGAACGGTTAGATTGTGGTTCTACCTTTAATTAAAAACGCATTTCCCGATGTCCAGCCATGCCTCACTGTCAGTTGCATTTCCAAATCGATTTGATACAATTTCGACTTTGTTGATTTTTCCCAAAAGTGACAATTGGCCAGCGTGATTCTCCATTATTCTCAGGTGAGCCCTTTCGTCGGCACATGTCAAAGTGCTGGGCCCTATGCCGCGATTATGATTGTGGCCTCAAGTCCAGTTCCCGTTAAGGCAGCTGATGTATGGCCTCGTGCCGACTTTTCCAAATCAAATTGCAGCTTTCTTGGCACAGCTCTTTTCCCTCGGTTCCGGCGAGTGTGGAAAATTGAGCTGCATGTTATCTTCTGTTGATTTAATTAGATTTCGATTTGTTGCGCCATTTTGCGCATTTAATTGATGTTAGGTTCCTGGAATCGGAGATTATTACCGAGCTAGTTTTGAAGATGCCGCCGCCGCCCTGGCCAGATAAGGCCCCTCCACTTTATTGTACTGTATAACTTTCTGAAATCGTGACAGATAGTTTCCACTTATTAGACACCTCCGCCAAGACAGCCAGCTCTGCGAAGATGTTTTACTGCTATTTAAATTGCCATCCATATCTGCGTGTCTGGATATAACTCACTGCCTTTAGTGGGCGTCCAAATCAATTTGCAATAAGCATCTAAGCGTCATTAGGGCGATTAACACGTAAGGCATCAGCATCTTCATTATCATTATTGCCGCTCTATGCTAATTTCCCGGCTCGGTGGCCGAAAACCCACAAAATGCCAAGTCTCTAATTTAATTAGCATAATTTGGCAACACCTTTTTCGGGTGTTGACGCCTACCATCAACCTGGCAGATGCGTATCTTCCGGATAGCCTCGCTCGCAGATACCAGACACCCGTGTTTGCTGTTTGTGCGTTTAGGCTAAAAAGCGCTGCTAAAGCGATTGGCAACGCCGGCAGTGGCAGTGGCATGCAGGATGTAGGCCGTATCCAGAAGTTGACTAAGTTGGCGTGTCAAATCGATCATCGGCACAGTTTGACAAGTCTATTTGGCCGACAGAGAGACAGGTCCGTGAAGCAGGAAACAAAACCGAGCCAAGCCGGGCCAAACAAAGTCTCTGGACCACCGGCAGTTTCGGTCTGGCCAAGTCCAGACGCAGAGTCGCCCTGTATAGGGACAGGGACGGAGCGTAACACTTACGATTTGTAATGGCCTCTAATCATGCGACAAAAAGAGGAAGAGGTCCTCCTGGCAGGACCTACCGCCGCGGCAGCAAAACAGGTAGCCGATTGGGCAAATGTAGCATCTCTGCGCGCCGTCAGTCTGCGGTTCTGGTGTTAATGGTTTGTTAGTACGCGGCGGTGTCCTTGTCCTTGTCCGCCCACCCAATGCCCAATGCCCTACACCCGATATTCGATACTCCGCCCACCGCAATTATGACTCCTGTGGTCGTAGTGTTGCCGGTAATTTAGTTATCTCCCGAGACTTCACGCGATTTTCGCCGGAAATTGACGGTCGGCGGTCGAAAGCCACAGAGATCTTTGATTTAGCATGCACTGTTTAAAAACGCATTCGGCAGCCTATAAGCCGGCTTTACAGCCAATGCCCGGCGATAAACACCGCAGACAATACAATACGCCGGCTCATAAATCTGCGGAAATCTGGCTGGCCCTGCTGCATCGATTGGCGGAAAGGGGGCTGCATGTTTAGCAAATTACTCAACAGCTGGCCAGCTGGAGGATCTGCTGCTGGGGAGCGGGCGAAGGGCGTCCAGCTTGCCATTAAATAAATTATAACGAACACAGCCCCTCGTGGCACGCTGAGCAGAATGGACTCCACCGCCAGCAAATTACTCCCTGCCCGCCGTCGATGAGCCCGAGCCCTCTCCATGTGGGAGACGACACGCTGTCTGCAGTTTCCGCGGATGAGGATCCCGGCGGCAGGCCAGAGGATCCCAAGGAGGAGGGGCATGTGTCAGCAACTTGCTCAAAGCAAATGCCGCTGGGAGTTGGCCTTTTGGCTGTGTTTTTAATTTATGTTATTGATGCGAAAGATATATGAAAGGCACTGAGAGAAATGGGGGGACTCGGCTTTGCATGCTGGTTGCAAGACTCCCATAACAATTTACCGAGTTTCCAGCTTGGACCTTAAATATTTTCCCCATAAGCAATGTTTTAGCGGCCGTAAAAGCCCAAGGCAAAAGGTGTGTGGGAAAACTGTGCAGATGCAAATGCAAATGCGAAATTTCGGTGAAGGTTGCACTTCAAGATTCTGCGTGAGCAGTTAACGGGCAAGCCAAAACGAGGAACACAGACGAAATGAGTTACGGATTTGCCATCGCTTAAGTTGAGTGCCAATCTGAGCCGGCTCCAAACCCCAGTCATATAAACAAATGAACATATGTAAAATTCATGCTCGACAGCGACAACGCGGGCTGAGACTGAGCTGGGGATCCGTCTCGGACTGAGGCTGATGCTGATGTGTTTTACGACTTGACACAGAGCCTCAGAGGATGGGATGGGCTGGGATGAGGATGAGGTCTCCACAGTGACTGGACAAAGTGGCCGACAAAAGTCGGTCGGAGATCCGTGCGCTTCAGCTCGGAGTTCGGAGTTCGGAACTGACTGAAATGGCTTTGAAGCGCACATTTGCCAAAGTGATCGTAAAAATGCCAAGCCAAATACCTTGAGCACGTCAAGCGCGGCAATTAAAATTGAACTTTTATGTTACAATGACATATAGCCCAGTCGCAGTCGCAGAGCGCCTTAGAGCTCTGAAATGAGATGGTGATGGGTGGCGAGGAGTGGAGGCCATCCGTGAGAACGGGTGAGATCAAAAGCTTGAGCCGCAGATACGCACTTGCAACTGGGAAAAGGACGCATATAGAGCCAAGCCTCTGTCTCTGTTGGCCGGACAATGCAAATGCCCCGTCCTCGACCCGTGCCCCGTGCAGTTTTGTTTCACAATTTAATTGCAAATAAATTGAGTTTTTGGTACTTCATTTAAGCGAAACACGCTAAACTTTCCTGGACTGGCAGCGGTTCCATTAAAGTAGTCGTCGTCGTCGGCTGTCTCGGGATGTCTCTCTTGCTCTCCTCGTCGAAGCACAGCTGGCTTTTACGAGACTCTGAAAGTTTCGAAACTAATTCTTTGCATGAAATTAAAATTGTTTCCTATCCAACTGAGCTCTGAAGATGTCTCTTTTCAGCAGGACTCTACCCTTTACGTTCTCGCTTTCCTTCCTGGAACACATCTCCCACTTGCACCCCCCTGTCTCATAATAATGTCCCGCTAACTGATCCATCAGAACTCCGTTAGAAAACTGTCAACAGATGCTCGGGAACTCTGAGATTGGGCACACACAGTAGTCTCTGGGCCCCTGAAAGTATGAGTTGATGACCAAACGGAAGGCAAAACAAACAGCCTGGCGAGCCGACAAATATTGAACAATCACATATGACAGATCGCTCGTCCATCTGGACTAGGACAAGTGAAAATTAGGCACACACACGCGTACAGCTCACACTCACACACTCACCAGCACACCCAGCGAGGACAGTTGTCAAACAGTTTTCACTCCTTCATGCTAAATTTGCAAGGCAAACAAACGCTGTCGTTGGTCCCGCTGGACCTGCCACATCCAGGCAGTCGACCCAGTGGCAGTGGCAAGGACGACGGAGGTGTCACAACGGCGGGGTGCCAGGAGCTGCAGGCACAGCGAGTGTCGATGCTCGATTGGAATTCGGAATAGAGTTCGGATTTGGATTCGGTAGTCCTCAGCCCCAGTCGTTACCAGATGCCACAGGTCCATTCTGAGAAGCCTTCAGCTATTCATGAAGCTGCTAATAATAATTTTGAAAGACCACTTCGCACTCCTATTCGAAAGAGGTTTACGATCTCGTGAGTTTGAATGAATTTGACTGTACCCACACAGGCCCTTTACGGCCCCTCGTAATGATCTATAGAGCAAGTTTTATGTCTGCTCTTGGCGACAAAATTTACAGCCTTCAGTAAATCACGATAGTAGTGTGCAGTGTGGCAAACATGTGCTCGGATTCAGGATAAGACTGCGGCGCCATAAAACCGTATCTTGAGCGTGGCTCAGGGACCCCGAAGCCTGTACAAGGATGCTTCTTTAAGGCCGTAGCCATTGAGTCTGAATTCCGTTTATGATACGCTAATTGGGGGCTTTGTTGACGAAATATTAACTGGAATGTGTCCCAAAGAGTGTGAACTATAACACGATTTGCTTTCATTGTATACGAATTTTGTAGTTTTTTTTTTTTTTGTCAAAGATCAGATTGTAGAAATTAAAGCAATTTAATTTAGAATATCTGCATTCTGAATATCTGATTTCCCACTGATATGTCATTCTTACGAGCCTTGCCATGTTTAATTTGAAGTCCTTCTCTCCTTAAACACATTTTCATTTTCTCGCCTTAGACTCACAGGCAGGAAGTTAATATGCCACAACCACATTTATGGACAAATTTCCGTTTCACGAGGCACTAAAAGGACGCCTTGGCTCCTTATCAAAAGATGGAGATTCTGGCGCTGCTACGCTTGAGGTGCTCCGATAATTGAAAACTGTCAATACGCAAATTAGGGAATTTGTCATGTTATCGTGACCAAGTGCCTGTGGTCTCGGCCTGAGCACGGAAATGGGCGGAGACGCAATCAATTAATGCCCTGGCCAGACAGGCATGTCCTGCTTGGCTCATTTGCATTGCCGCGCAGACGAGGCATTCCAGTGCACTCAAGTGCTTGGCAGTGCTGGGTCCTTGCATAACGCTTCATTAGCATCCAGTTTATTGCTGATTACCGCACAGGGACTCCCGGGCCAGCTTGTTAGAACGATCATAGGGCATAGTCCCGAGTACCTAGAGGTAGTGTTGCCTCAGCCTGCCAGCTCATTCCGCTCGATTCAGCTCGGCAGTTCGAAAGATGTTTGAATATTTTTATAGCTCGGAGATTTGCATGCGGCCTGCTGCCAGGAGCGGACTCCCTCCCGTACTCATTCGTACAAAAGGCAAGGAGCAGCCATTTTGGCTCCGAAGCCAAATCTACCACTCCCTTCCCTGTTCTTTCCAGGTCCTGTGTGGAAGCCAGATGCAGGCGGCATGTGCGTATCCTTAATATGCGTAAACTTCACGCTTAATTCTTTATATTATGATGATGTCCTTTCGCTGTTTTCGCTTTTGTTCGTTGGTTTTTCAATTTTTCAAAAACTGCAGACCGTTCGAACTGTACCAGGTGTGACTTTCGTTTGCCATTAATGGCTGTTGATAGATTTTTATGTTTGTATATCGGCAAATGACTTTTCCAGTCCGGGGTAGAAGTTTCTAGGGGAGTCTTCGCTCTGGCATTCCCATCTTGACTTTTTGATGCCTCCTGCCAGCTTGTACATAATTTTCCGGACATGTAATTCTTCAGTCCTCCATCCAACCCAGCAGTCAGCTAATGAGCTCGAAGCTAATCCCCATACGCCGACATTATTACATTAAATTTCATAAATCAAATGCAGCTTCCTGGGCTAACCCCAGGCCAGCCATGGTTGCATCGAACGAACAAGCATGAGCTGGCTAAGCCAAGAAGCTAAAGGAAGCCCGAACACAACCCATAAACCTTACTGACAAAGACTTGGCCTAACTAGCCAGGAAGAAAGGATGCGGCAGAGAGGCCGGGAGCGGAAGAATGGGATAAACATACATTTGGGACACACGACACACGCAACTGTGGGTGCTAAAAATGCCAAAACCGGAACGATTGATAATGCGTCCTGGTCTGGGTAATGGGCAATGGCGTTGGACCTGGTCCGGGCTCCCTGCGTCCTGTGCCCTGTGCCGACGGCAGCCTTCACGCTTTAATTGGCTGCCGGCGACAAAATAAAAGTCATACAATTCAGGACGGGACAGCTGCACACACCACACACACACCCATAGTGATCGGGCGAATTTTGACGGGGGTTGATGTGCGGACGGATTATGGATGCGGATTCGGATTCGGATGCGGATGCGCTTTGCTATCAAACATCCAGCGGAGAACCGCCCCGAACTGGCTCGGCCAATCAGAGCTCTTCCCGGGCGTGGCATTAGCTCGATTAAAGCGCGGAGAAAGACCGATTCTCTCCGGGACTCTCTCGCGCGCCCTTGCCTCTCTGTCGCGCAGCGAAGTTTGATCGGTGCCATATTGTATCTGGGTATCCGAGCATTCGAGTATCTGTACCTGGAGCGGCGTGGCGCTATCAACCACCGAGGGGCGGACGCGAAAGCTGCTCTCGCTCTCCTCATCCCAAGCCAGCATCTACGACTCCAGCCCGACGATGGTGGTGGTGGTCGCCGCGGAAACCAGTTTATGGAGCGATCTCATTGTGAAGTAGTCGTCGACATAGCCCAGGCCCGGCCGGCCTTCGTTAATTTATGCTCGCGCTTCTCTTTAGTTGCTTTGCAAGTCTCGTGCTGTTTGATCGCCGAAGCGCGCGTAATTCCAAGAAAAATCCCGCTGCGTCCGAGTTCGATTGTCGCCTCTGCCTATCGGGTTGGGTTCGGAGTTGCGAACTTCCGTCGGAATCGTGATGGAGTGGAGCCTTCGGCCAACTTCCGAGTGAATAACTGCAGAGAATACTTAGCATCTCATGTGCAATTTTATCGAGTTTGAAGCACTACTTCAAAGCCAAAACCAAAGGCAGTTCGTGCTACAGTGAGGCATCAGTTTAGATCTTAAGTTTCCAGTAAGCAGATTGGATCCGGACAATGGATATGTCCAGCGCCAACTCGTTGCGACCCCTCTTCGCGGGCTATCCTTTTCAAGGTGAGCTTTAGTCTGGGTATTCTCCTGTTCAAATCCTTCTTTAAATGTCAGGACATTTTGGTATTTAAATTAGACCTTGGTCGGCTCGTCTGGGTAACAAATACATTTATATTGCAGATTGATTTATTTTGGTTACATGCTAGTGCGCATAATCTATACCCAATACCGTGTTTTCATTCGCTTCTATTCACTTTTCGCAGGACAAGGTCGCGTCAACCAGCTCGGGGGCGTCTTCATCAACGGTCGTCCGCTGCCCAATCACATTCGCCTGAAGATCGTGGAAATGGCGGCCAGTGGCGTTCGTCCCTGTGTGATTTCCCGCCAGCTGCGCGTCTCCCACGGCTGTGTGTCAAAGATCCTGAACCGTTACCAGGAGACGGGCTCCATTAGGCCGGGCGTGATAGGTGGGTCCAAGCCGAAGGTGACCTCGCCGGAAATAGAGACGCGGATCGATGAGCTACGGAAGGAAAACGCCGGGATATTCAGTTGGGAGATACGCGAGAAGCTGATCAAGGTGAGTATCCAGTTGCAGTCGCAGCCGCACCTGCAGAACTGCAGGAAGCAATAAATGTGCCAAAACATGGAAGCCAGGACATTGTCAGAGACCGCATGCCATTATTTGCAGACACAGAAAATGCGATGCAAACCAGAGTTCCCGATCGCCGGCAGCCTACTTCCGTTTTCCGAAAAGTCACGTGGCAGACTCGGGCCGCCCGCTGGCTTTGTTATGGCACGTTGCCGACTCCTCCGCTTCCGATACCGACACCTCCCGGTCCTTTTTGCATGCATATGCCGGCTGGCCAGATGGCCCAAGGACTGAGGACCAAGGACCGATTTTGAACTTGGCCGCTCTCTCATTGACAAATTTGTTGTACAACGGCGACGACAAATTTTGCTTGCCACCCAAACCGTTGAGAAATCGATTAAACCATAAAGAGTTGTTGTTGTCGTCTTCCCTGTGTCGGCATCGGCATCGGTTGTGTTTTATCCTTGAGGCGGCGACAAGGTGCAAAAAGAGAATATATGTTTATGTGCCCTCGGGACATCGCTCCAAACTTCCTGTTTGACATGCAATTCAGAGGCATGAGCAAATGACAATGTGTGGTGGCAGTGAGGTTGGAAAACATTGCCCATAGTTTAAGTTTCGCTCGGTGAACTTCCCACCAGATGCACTTAATTCATGTCACGTTTTAATAGACGACTTTTAAATCCAACAAAGCCAGTTGTGCGACATCCATCCTCAGCTTTAATATGTCACCGGAGACAACGGAAAACCCCGGTCACAAAACTTATTACGCTCGCCAACACCGATCTGTTATTAGCGTTAAACTGGAGAGAAGATGAGCATACACAGACACCTCGATCAGTGGGAAAAACAAAGTCCAAAGTTGAGATGGGGCTCGAACTTATTTCTGAACCTACGCCAACACCGAGCGGCCAGCTGTCGGGATCAGCTCCTCTGATCCACGTAAATGGATGGATGAGGACTGTCTTGGAGTGCTGTTTAGCCTTTCGGCGAGATTGCAGGAGGCGGGAGATCCCTGCGAGTACGAGAACAAGAGATCGTGTATTCATGCGCCAGCCTCTTTTGGCGGCTCTCGTCTCGCTCTTTATTTGAAGCCGCAATTAGCCACACTTTATGTGGCGATGCGATTCGGGCGACCATCGATACGATCGGCCAGATCTCGCACACGCACATGCACATAGTATAAATATATTTATCATAGCCTGAAGATGCTCACTTTATCCGAGAGGTGCTGTTGCTCCTCGCTCTGCCCGGCAGTGGGCGTCAGCTGGAACCCTGCCCCCAGGTGCGCTTCACGCTTAATTAGAATAGGCTGTGGGCACCTGGCGGCCTCCTGCCTCCCATTCCATTCTGGCCGTCCTGGCCATGGCCCCTCCCAGTCGATGGAGATGCATCTTGTTCGACGATCGTGATTGATTTCGGGGGTTGCTATTGCACTCTAGCTGATCCTGGGATTCCTGTCTTAAGACCTTTAAAATCAATGACCCGCTGACAAAGTGGTGATTTCCTGGAAACTTAATTATTAAAAAGCACAAGGCTACTGTCACTCATACCAAATAATACAAAAACGCTAGCAGAAGCCCGAAGGAGGTAGACATTTTGTAGACAAAGACCACAGCGATTTGGTCAAGTATAAGCGCAGTCAAGTGTCAATCTGACTGTCAACTAATTAATTAAATTTCAATTGAAATTGTTAAGCCAGAACTCGCAGGCAGAAAACGTACCTCGCAGTCGGGGGCTCGCCTCAGATCGAGATCAGTTTGGGTCGGGATTGGAATTGCTATCCAGTTGTCAGTTGCCCCAAGATTAGCCGTCACACATTCCAGCAGCCGAGCAGCAACCGGTCTCCGGCTCAGTCCCAACTCCAGCTCCAGCTCTGCGATCATAAATAACCCAACAACGTCCAGTTAAAAATCAAAACACATTGCTGTTGTTGTTCCCATGACACATTCAATAGAAATAGGAGCCAGTAGCCAGCAGAGGACCAACCAGACAGCGCACCCAGCCAGCCAGCATCCATTCCAATCCAAATCCCGACTGGACAAAATGTCAGTCTGTTTCCGTGGCCGGCGTCTCGGACTGTCTGGTCTCGCTGTCTTGTCTATGAGGTGCCAGTTATGCCACCTTTGTTCGCCGGGGAATTAGCCACAGCCCCTTGCCCGTCGCTCCACAATAATTTCGTTAGTGGAAAAATTAATTTTTATTAATCATGAAAATGTTTGCGGCACATGCCACTCCATTTGAGCAACGCCTGACACTCTGGGTCACTGTCTGCCGTCTGACGCGGACTGCATCCAGTACCCAGAACTGGGCTCTCACTCCCAGAGAGAAGACTCCGCGTCGCACAGTTGCTGAAGCCGACATGTCGCTCTAATGAAATCTGACAGTTTTCGGTTCCGAGGAGAGGGTTTCCAAGAGGAATCGCTTGGGGGATTGATTTGGTGATCGGACTTACCCGTGTGTTTCTTTGATTCTAGTGCTGCCCGGCAAGCGCCATTAGGTGATGAGCGGTGGGTCGAGATTTCTTACCAAGAAAAGGGCTTGAACGCCGCTGAACTGTGTCAAAGTCAGAGAGAGAAGAGCTTAACTTTGCATGTGGAAGCTTAACTTCACGCCGTGCCATTTCTCGCATTTTGTTTTCCATTCCCCCAGCGGATTCTTCGGCATCTCAGCACTTGTCCCGCCTCTTGGCACAACACGCGACAAGGGCCAACGCCAGATAGAGATAAATCTCATGCCTGGCCTAACTCTCGGCTTGACATTTCCCTAATTGGATTACAAAGCAAAGAAGGCAGGGGAAGCGCTACACAAAATTGTCCAAACACAAACAGCTGCCCGGCCTCTGCGGCATTAATGTCAGAGCTTTCCAAGTGCATTGTCCCCATCGGGAACAGTAGCTTCTGCAGGGGCTTTTTGGAGGCCTCCGCCTTATCTTAATTGGACCTGCTTCGTGTTAGAATAGGAATCGATTTAAGATAAATCCGAATTATAATCCCATTTCTAATCGAGTAACTTTCTCTCTTAGGAGGGCTTCGCGGATCCCCCTTCGACGTCGTCTATTAGCCGCTTGTTGCGTGGAAATGATCGCGGCAGCGAAGATGGTCGGAAGGACTACACCATACACGGAATACTCGGAGGTAAGCCAAAACCACTGGGAAAGAGTCGGGGAGTGGACCGGGGACCAGGACCGGGGGAATCTATCTCGCTGTGAAAATCACCGATCATTTATTTGATAGTTTCGGAAAATCATCATCAAATCATTTGTAGCTCAAATCAACAAACTGAACTGGTGGCGGCGGCAACATGGCTTTGATCGTCTTAGAACTAGCGACTTAAACTTAAATAAAAGCCGCTCGGAATGGAAAACGAGGGGAGGGAGAAGAAGACTACAATGGATCTCTCTGGCCGATACGATAACGATCTCGATCGCTTGTTTTCTACACACCACGGCCGAAATAGGTGTAGATGATGACACCTGAGAATCAAAAGTACACCAGGCGGACTCGGAGGTTCGAGATTCTTTTGCCCAGTCCCAGTCCGAGCTAATAACCCTGCTTTCCTCTGCCTTGCGTGAGACTTCGTACTGACCGCTCCTCTGTCCCATGATCGGAGCCAATAATCGGACCGAATATGCATAGTCATTCGATAATCGACCGGCGGGGTCAAAGCCAGAGAGCTTGGTATTCGGCATTCGGCTTTCGGCATTTGGAAAATTGGTTAGAAAAATGTTTTGTATGATTCATTGCACTGTACTTGGCTTTTTCAATTAGGGTCCGGTAGTCGAGCTACTTTGCCATGCCCTCCCTTTTCGCAATTGTCAGTTTTTGCCGACATCCTCTGATATTTTGCCGACCTCGGACTGTCACAACACAGATCCCGCCTCACAATGGCCCGCAGGGGGATTCCCATAGACGTCACCTTGACTTTGTCTCTCTCTGTGTGACTACAAGCCGACAATGACTCTGGCTTGCATTCGATCAATGAATGCTGTACGAATATGTGGGTCGTCCGTCCTTGAAGGGAATGTGCCCTGTTGTTCCTTTCTATTTTTTTGTATTCAAAATTCGCGCAAGAAAAAGGGAACTACAGGTGAAAATCCTAAAGGAGAGCAGGAGTGAAGTTAGAGGAGGACATTTGACCTCTCCAGCTTCGTGCCTTGAAGCCGTGAAGCACCTGTATGCTCGGGCTACTTAACTCGAAGCCGGAATCGTACAAATATAAAATGTATATGCCCCAAGTAAGGGTAGTCATTATGTTGTCGAAGCGTATAATAAGCCCACGCCCTCCCATCATCATTGATTCCCCCGTCCTCGCGGGCAGAGGGACCAATCCCGCTCCATCATTACGGTCTTGTGGATGGACCGAAGTGGCGGCCAGCTCGCAATCACAACCCCAAACGAAAAGGTTGCGCAGAGACACATCCGAAGAGACCCCAGCTGTGCTGGAATCTTTGGGATCTGAGATCTGGGATCTGGGATCTGGGACTGAGGGACCTGGGTCTCGGGATAACAAAGTCGGTGCCCGTTGCCTGTAATCAACGCCTTCTTTGCCGGCGACCAAGTGACTCCTGCCCCTCCTCACCTGCGGACGCCGAAAATGAAATTATGCATTATTAAATATGTTTCTCCATCTTATATTTCGCGTATAATTTCGTTTGATTTGGATTTTGTACAATTTATACAACCGACCAGCCGCCACGTCCACGTCCACGTCCAACTCGGAGACTCTTTCCCAGCTTCCCCGACTACAAAGCCCCACTGTCGCTCTCTGTGTTTATCGGCGGCTCGCTTTGATCTGGCGAATACCGAAAAAACGCTGGAAAAATATGAAATACCCAATAATAGCTGAATGTACCCCGATAAAAGAGAAAGAGAAAATTGTGTGGGGGCTACCGAAATAACGAAATAAGTTAGGTGACAATAATGCTGTTATAATTTGAGTCCGCCAAAGCCGTTATTAAGAGCATTGATAGCGTCCGACATATGCCTGCCCCTGCTTCAGCCCCAATAGAGATCCTCACCTAAAAATACCAATTTAAACTGTATTATATCGGAATAATTAAAGGTGTGTTTGGTGGGGAAGAAGGTAAAGCATCAGAGTCTGAGTCAGAGTCAGAGTCAGCTAATTATAATTTAAATCTGGCAATATTTGAGCGGCTTTCCTGCATAGCTCTCTCAAGAGTGGGTCGAAGAGATCGTGGCAATTATTCGGAAACCGATGCGACCTCTTCGCCACTTCTCCGAAATCAGCAGCTCGATAAATACCGATGCTGATAATTCCTGTTCACCACGCCCCGTCGAAGGCACAACAAACACACCGCTAAACGCTGGCAACGCCTCCACCGAGACGCCTGACAATAGCCAAGCTGTCTGACTCGGATCCCGAGACCATGACTGATAAATACGCGTGCGATTTGTTTTATTTAGTGCGATCCCAGGCCGGTACAAGTCCGGCCCACTCAGAGAGCGAAGAAAGTGACGCAACACAAAGAAATCAAATGCCAAAACACCGACACGGGGAAGTCAACGAGGGACCCAACCAGACCCGATGAGAAAGAAAAGGCGAGCAGAACACTTGTGGCAATTAGTGGCCGCAACAATGGCATCAAGAGAGCCGCCGTGGGAATGGCCAATGCTATTTACAAAATACTCCTACTATCACAAGGGTCCGGGACCAGACAATGCGGCAGCAGTGCCCAGGATCAGTCAGGGTCCTGCCAAACGCTGCTGAGCCCAAACAGGTTCAATTATTGCAGAAAACCCAGTACAGACAGAAAATAAGAGTAAGACAAGAAATAGAAATGATTTCAGGAAAATAAAATCCTTAATTTTATTTATTGAATTTTTTTATTTTAATTTTACTAAATTTTTTTTTAATTTTATAAGGGGTTACATCGTTAAAATTGTCAAAAATTAAAAACAGTTTTTGGGTATTATGCTCTTTTTCAGAAGCTTAAAACACAGTGAAGAAGTCATTTGCGACCCTATAACCCATATATATTCTTGATCAGCATCAAGAGCAGATTCTATCTGGCCATGTTTTGGTGAAAAAAAAAATTTACTCAATTTTTCAAAATTTTATAAGGGGTTACATCGTTAAAATTGTCAAAAATTAAAAACGAGTTTTTGGGTATTATGCTCTTTTTCAGAAGCCTAAAACACAGTGATGGAGTCATTTGCGACCCTATAAACCATATATATTCTTGATCAGCATCAAGAGCAGATTTTATCTGGCCATGTTTTGGTGAAAAAAAAATTTTACTCAATTTTTCAAAATTTTATCGTTAAAATTGTCAAAAATTAAAAACGTGTTTTAGGGTATTATGCTCTTTTTCAGAAGCCTAAAACACAGTGATGGAGTCATTTGCGACCCTATAAACCATATATATTCTTGATCAGCCTCAAGAGCAGATTCTATCTGGACATGTTTTGGTGAAAAAAATATTTTACTCAATTTTTCAAAATTTTATAAGGGGTTACATCGTTAAAATTGTCAAAAATTAAAAACGAGTTTTAGGGTATTATGCTCTTTTTCAGAAGCCTAAAACACAGTGATGGAGTCATTTGCGACCTTATAAACCATATATATTCTTGATCAGCATCAAGAGCAGATTCTATCTGGCCATGTTTTGGTGAAAAAAAAATTTTATAAGGGGTTACATCGTTAAAATTGTCAAAAATTAAAAACGAGGTTTAGGGTATTATGCTCTTTTTCAGAAGCTTAAAACACAGTGATGGAGTCATTTGCGACCCTATAAACCATATATATTCTTGATCAGCATCAAGAGCAGATTTCATCTGGCCATGTTTTGGTGAAAAAAAATTTTACTCAATTTTTCAAAATTTTATAAGGGGTTACATCGTTAAAATTGTCAAAAATTAAAAACGAGTTTTTGGGTATTATGCTCTTTTTCAGAAGCTTAAAACACAGTGAAGGAGTCATTTGCGACCCTATAAACCATATATATTCTTGATCAGCATCAAGAGCAGATTTTATCTGGCCATGTTTTGGTGAAAAAAAAATTTTACTCAATTTTTCAAAATTTTATCGTTAAAATTGTCAAAAATTAAAAACGTGTTTTAGGGTATTATGCTCTTTTTCAGAAGCCTAAAACACAGTGATGGAGTCATTTGCGACCCTATAAACCATATATATTCTTGATCAGCCTCAAGAGCAGATTCTATCTGGACATGTTTTGGTGAAAAAAATATTTTACTCAATTTTTCAAAATTTTATAAGGGGTTACATCGTTAAAATTGTCAAAAATTAAAAACGAGTTTTTGGGTATTATGCTCTTTTTCAGAAGCCTAAAACACAGTGATGGAGTCATTTGCGACCCTATAAACCATATATATTCTTGATCAGCATCAAGAGCAGATTCTATCTGGCCATGTTTTGGTGAAAAAAAATTTTACTCAATTTTTCAAAATTTTATCGTTAAAATTGTCAAAAATTAAAAACGAGTTTTAGGGTATTATGCTCTTTTTCAGAAGCCTAAAACACAGTGATGGAGTCATTTGCGACCCTATAAACCATATATATTCTTGATCAGCATCAAGAGCAGATTTCATCTGGCCATGTTTTGGTGAAAAAAAATTTTACTCAATTTTTCAAAATTTTATAAGGGGTTACATCGTTAAAATTGTCAAAAATTAAAAACGAGTTTTTGGGTATTATGCTCTTTTTCAGAAGCTTAAAACACAGTGAAGGAGTCATTTGCGACCCTATAAACCATATATATTCTTGATCAGCATCAAGAGCAGATTTTATCTGGCCATGTTTTGGTGAAAAAAATTTTACTCAATTTTTCAAAATTTTATCGTTAAAATTGTCAAAAATTAAAAACGTGTTTTAGGGTATTATGCTCTTTTTCAGAAGCCTAAAACACAGTGATGGAGTCATTTGCGACCCTATAAACCATATATATTCTTGATCAGCATCAAGAGCAGATTCTATCTGGACATGTTTTGGTGAAAAAAATATTTTACTCAATTTTTCAAAATTTTATAAGGGGTTACATCGTTAAAATTGTCAAAAATTAAAAACGAGTTTTTGTGTATTATGCTCTTTTTCAGAAGCTTAAAACACAGTGAAGGAGTCATTTGCGACCCTATAAACCATATATATTCTTGATCAGCATCAAGAGCAGATTTTATATGGCCATGTTTTGGTGAAAAAAATTTTACTCAATTTTTCAAAATTTTATCGTTAAAATTGTCAAAAATTAAAAACGAGTTTTAGGGTATTATGCTCTTTTGCAGAAGCCTAAAACACAGTGATGGAGTCATTTGCGACCCTATAAACCATATATATTCTTGATCAGCATCAAGAGCAGATTCTATCTGGACATGTTTTGGTGAAAAAAATATTTTACTCAATTTTTCAAAATTTTATAAGGGGTTACATCGTTAAAATTGTCAAAAATTAAAAACGAGTTTTTGGGTATTATGCTCTTTTTCAGAAGCCTAAAACACAGTGATGGAGTCATTTGCGACCCTATAAACCATATATATTCTTGATCAGCATCAAGAGCAGATTCTATCTGGCCATGTTTTGGTGAAAAAAATTTTTATAAGGGGTTACATCGTTAAAATTGTCAAAAATTAAAAACGAGTTTTAGGGTATTATGCTCTTTTTCAGAAGCCTAAAACACAGTGAAGGAGTCATTTGCGACCCTATAAACCATATATATTCTTGATCAGCCTCAAGAGCAGATTCTATCTGGACATGTTTTGGTGAAAAAAATATTTTACTCAATTTTTCAAAATTTTATAAGGGGTTACATCGTTAAAATTGTCAAAAATTAAAAACGAGTTTTTGGGTATTATGCTCTTTTTCAGAAGCCTAAAACACAGTGATGGAGTCATTTGCGACCCTATAAACCATATATATTCTTGATCAGCATCAAGAGCAGATTCTATCTGGCCATGTTTTGGTGAAAAAAAATTTTATAAGGGGTTACATCGTTAAAATTGTCAAAAATTAAAAACGAGTTTTAGGGTATTATGCTCTTTTTCAGAAGCCTAAAACACAGTGATGGAGTCATTTGCGACCCTATAAACCATATATATTCTTGATCAGCATCAAGAGCAGATTCTATCTGGCCATGTTTTGGTGAAAAAAAATTTTATAAGGGGTTACATCGTTAAAATTGTCAAAAATTAAAAACGAGTTTTAGGGTATTATGCTCTTTTTCAGAAGCCTAAAACACAGTGATGGAGTCATTTGCGACCCTATAAACCATATATATTCTTGATCAGCATCAAGAGCAGATTCTATCTGGCCATGTTTTGGTGAAAAAAAATTTTATAAGGGGTTACATCGTTAAAATTGTCAAAAATTAAAAACGAGTTTTAGGGTATTATGCTCTTTTTCAGAAGCCTAAAACACAGTGATGGAGTCATTTGCGACCCTATAAACCATATATATTCTTGATCAGCATCAAGAGCAGATTCTATCTGGACATGTTTTGGTGAAAAAAATATTTTACTCAATTTTTCAAAATTTTATAAGGGGTTACATCGTTAAAATTGTCAAAAATTAAAAACGAGTTTTTGTGTATTATGCTCTTTTTCAGAAGCTTAAAACACAGTGAAGGAGTCATTTGCGACCCTATAAACCATATATATTCTTGATCAGCATCAAGAGCAGATTTTATATGGCCATGTTTTGGTGAAAAAAAATTTTACTCAATTTTTCAAAATTTTATCGTTAAAATTGTCAAAAATTAAAAACGAGTTTTAGGGTATTATGCTCTTTTTCAGAAGCCTAAAACACAGTGATGGAGTCATTTGCGACCCTATAAACCATATATATTCTTGATCAGCATCAAGAGCAGATTTCATCTGGCCATGTTTTGGTGAAAAAAAATTTTACTCAATTTTTCAAAATTTTATAAGGGGTTACATCGTTAAAATTGTCAAAAATTAAAAACGAGTTTTTGGGTATTATGCTCTTTTTCAGAAGCTTAAAACACAGTGAAGGAGTCATTTGCGACCCTATAAACCATATATATTCTTGATCAGCATCAAGAGCAGATTTTATCTGGCCATGTTTTGGTGAAAAAAAAATTTTACTCAATTTTTCAAAATTTTATCGTTAAAATTGTCAAAAATTAAAAACGTGTTTTAGGGTATTATGCTCTTTTTCAGAAGCCTAAAACACAGTGATGGAGTCATTTGCGACCCTATAAACCATATATATTCTTGATCAGCATCAAGAGCAGATTCTATCTGGACATGTTTTGGTGAAAAAAATATTTTACTCAATTTTTCAAAATTTTATAAGGGGTTACATCGTTAAAATTGTCAAAAATTAAAAACGAGTTTTTGTGTATTATGCTCTTTTTCAGAAGCTTAAAACACAGTGAAGGAGTCATTTGCGACCCTATAAACCATATATATTCTTGATCAGCATCAAGAGCAGATTTTATATGGCCATGTTTTGGTGAAAAAAAAATTTTACTCAATTTTTCAAAATTTTATCGTTAAAATTGTCAAAAATTAAAAACGAGTTTTAGGGTATTATGCTCTTTTGCAGAAGCCTAAAACACAGTGATGGAGTCATTTGCGACCCTATAAACCATATATATTCTTGATCAGCATCAAGAGCAGATTCTATCTGGACATGTTTTGGTGAAAAAAATATTTTACTCAATTTTTCAAAATTTTATAAGGGGTTACATCGTTAAAATTGTCAAAAATTAAAAACGAGTTTTTGGGTATTATGCTCTTTTTCAGAAGCCTAAAACACAGTGATGGAGTCATTTGCGACCCTATAAACCATATATATTCTTGATCAGCATCAAGAGCAGATTCTATCTGGCCATGTTTTGGTGAAAAAAATTTTTATAAGGGGTTACATCGTTAAAATTGTCAAAAATTAAAAACGAGTTTTAGGGTATTATGCTCTTTTTCAGAAGCCTAAAACACAGTGAAGGAGTCATTTGCGACCCTATAAACCATATATATTCTTGATCAGCCTCAAGAGCAGATTCTATCTGGACATGTTTTGGTGAAAAAAATATTTTACTCAATTTTTCAAAATTTTATAAGGGGTTACATCGTTAAAATTGTCAAAAATTAAAAACGAGTTTTTGGGTATTATGCTCTTTTTCAGAAGCCTAAAACACAGTGATGGAGTCATTTGCGACCCTATAAACCATATATATTCTTGATCAGCATCAAGAGCAGATTCTATCTGGCCATGTTTTGGTGAAAAAAAAATTTTATAAGGGGTTACATCGTTAAAATTGTCAAAAATTAAAAACGAGTTTTAGGGTATTATGCTCTTTTTCAGAAGCCTAAAACACAGTGATGGAGTCATTTGCGACCCTATAAACCATATATATTCTTGATCAGCATCAAGAGCAGATTCTATCTGGCCATGTTTTGGTGAAAAAAAAATTTTATAAGGGGTTACATCGTTAAAATTGTCAAAAATTAAAAACGAGTTTTAGGGTATTATGCTCTTTTTCAGAAGCCTAAAACACAGTGATGGAGTCATTTGCGACCCTATAAACCATATATATTCTTGATCAGCATCAAGAGCAGATTCTATCTGGCCATGTTTTGGTGAAAAAAAATTTTATAAGGGGTTACATCGTTAAAATTGTCAAAAATTAAAAACGAGTTTTAGGGTATTATGCTCTTTTTCAGAAGCCTAAAACACAGTGATGGAGTCATTTGCGACCCTATAAACCATATATATTCTTGATCAGCATCAAGAGCAGATTCTATCTGGACATGTTTTGGTGAAAAAAATATTTTACTCAATTTTTCAAAATTTTATAAGGGGTTACATCGTTAAAATTGTCAAAAATTAAAAACGAGTTTTTGTGTATTATGCTCTTTTTCAGAAGCTTAAAACACAGTGAAGGAGTCATTTGCGACCCTATAAACCATATATATTCTTGATCAGCATCAAGAGCAGATTTTATATGGCCATGTTTTGGTGAAAAAAAAATTTTACTCAATTTTTCAAAATTTTATCGTTAAAATTGTCAAAAATTAAAAACGAGTTTTAGGGTATTATGCTCTTTTGCAGAAGCCTAAAACACAGTGATGGAGTCATTTGCGACCCTATAAACCATATATATTCTTGATCAGCATCAAGAGCAGATTCTATCTGGACATGTTTTGGTGAAAAAAATATTTTACTCAATTTTTCAAAATTTTATAAGGGGTTACATCGTTAAAATTGTCAAAAATTAAAAACGAGTTTTTGGGTATTATGCTCTTTTTCAGAAGCCTAAAACACAGTGATGGAGTCATTTGCGACCCTATAAACCATATATATTCTTGATCAGCATCAAGAGCAGATTCTATCTGGCCATGTTTTGGTGAAAAAAAATTTTTATAAGGGGTTACATCGTTAAAATTGTCAAAAATTAAAAACGAGTTTTAGGGTATTATGCTCTTTTTCAGAAGCCTAAAACACAGTGAAGGAGTCATTTGCGACCCTATAAACCATATATATTCTTGATCAGCATCAAGAGCAGATTCTATCTGGACATGTTTTGGTGAAGAAAATATTTTACTCAATTTTTCAAAATTTTATAAGGGGTTACATCGTTAAAATTGTCAAAAATTAAAAACGAGTTTTTGGGTATTATGCTCTTTTTCAGAAGCTTAAAACACAGTGAAGGAGTCATTTGCGACCCTATAAACCATATATATTCTTGATCAGCATCAAGAGCAGATTCTATCTGGCCATGTTTTGGTGAAAAAAAAATTTTACTCAATTTTTCAAAATTTTGTAAGGGTTACATCGTTAAAATTATCAAAAATTAAAAACGAGTTTTTGGGTATTATGCTCTTTTTCAGAAGCCTAAAACACAGTGATGGAGTCATTTGCGACCCTATAAACCATATATATTCTTGATCAGCATCAAGAGCAGATTCTATCTGGCCATGTTTTGGTGAAAAAAAAATTTTATAAGGGGTTACATCGTTAAAATTGTCAAAAATTAAAAACGAGTTTTTGGGTATTATGCTCTTTTTCAGAAGCTTAAAACACAGTGAAGGAGTCATTTGCGACCCTATAAACCATATATATTCTTGATCAGCATCAAGAGCAGATTCTATCTGGCCATGTTTTGGTGAAAAAAAAATTTTACTCAATTTTTCAAAATTTTGTAAGGGTTACATCGTTAAAATTATCAAAAATTAAAGACGAGTTTTAGGGTATTATGCTCTTTTTCAGAAGCTTAAAACACAGTGAAGTAGTCATTTGCGGCCCTATAAACCATATATATTCTTGATCAGGATCAAAAGCAGATTCTATTTGGCCAAGTTTTGGAGAAAATAATTTTACTCCCTTTTTTAAAATATTGTCATCGTTAAAATTGTCAAAAATTAAAAACGAGTTTTAGGGTTAGTAGTAGGTAGTTATGATTGATTTCCATTTCAGCCCCCTATAAAATATCGAAAGTATATTTGTGAATAAATGAAATCTTATTGAAAAATTGAAATCATTTTTTCAAACAAAAAGAGCTCCTATTACATTTAATCCTTTGAGTGTACGCAGCAAAAAAATTAAATGGTCGAAGGACGAAGGCAAGTGATCCTGTTTTGGGAGTTCACACCTCTAATGATTCGCAACGGGATGTCGACGAGAGATAGCTAGAGAGAGAGTGAGAAGCAGGGAGGACGGGAGGAGCATTCCTGCAGTGTCACATGACAAATGACTGCCGAAGGCAAAGGAGCAGCAGAGCTCGACGGTGATTGCGCAAAAATATAGTCCGCTGTCCTTGCATGTGCGTGCGGTGGTCTCTAACCCCGCCAGCAGCACCGACTTCGGGGCTTGAAGCCCGAACCCGCACCGGAGCTGACCCTATCTCACACATATGGCCCGATGATCCAGTGGCTGGCTCATTTGTTCGACTCGAAAACCCATTAAAATCGTTCATGCCCGAAAAAAGTGTCAACGTAACAAAAGCATCGCCTCGACTTCAAATGCACCGATCCGGGGCGGCGTCTTTAATGCCCACCAGGGTGTCCTGGAGCGTTCCGTTTGATCTCATTGTGGCTCGGCCCGACCCTCATGTATGCGTTCCACCGCCTTCGATGCACTGCTGCAGCGCCCCCTCCTGAGTCTGAGTCGGAGTCTGAGCCGATCGTGTTGATGAGTTACAAAATATTTTATTAACGTATTATCACACTTTAACCGACGCTCGTTTCTCTCGTTGCTGCCCTCTCTTTCGTTCTGTTCATCTGGGATTTGTTTTGATCAAGTGTTTGTGTGCATTGTTATTTAAATTAGTTTCATTTCATTCTGGCCCGACCTCGGACTCCTCCGATTCCTCCTCGATTCCGATGATTACGTTTCTTCTGCCGCCGGATTATGATTATAACTAATTTCGGCCTCTTTTCCGTGTACCTCGTACCGCCCCAACATGGAAGCCCTGGCGACTTTTGTAAATTAGTTTAAATGGGGCTCAGCGGGAAATATGATTTGAATTAAAACATGGTATTTAGTGTTCTACTCATTTGTGTTTTTCCGTTGGCTCCGATTTTTCCATTGCGAGGGCGTTTCTGAATAATTAATGGGTAAAATTATACGATTTCCTGAAATATACTCCTGAAATATACTTGTGGCGATAGCCCTAAAAATGTTCCTTCTTTGGGTCCAGTAGAAGAATGAAAATAAAACCAATAAGAGTTTTCTTAGCTGCATTATTGAAGTCAGGAAGTTGTTGAATAATAGTTGAATAATATTTTTTTATCAATCCAATCCAATAATTTTTGCGGAGCTTAATTCAGCCCAAAACCTCATGGTTTTAAGCTTTGCACAAATTTCCCCTTCTGCAAGATAACATGATTTTTTCTTATTATAGATACTTGTGCTCGATATTGTTTCCCCAATTGTATTGTTCAAAAATAATATATTTTGGCCAAATTGTTAAGACTCTGGCAGCCATGCCATTCCATGCCATTCCTTCGCGCTCAAACCTATCCCATGTGAGCGGCATTACTTTTAAAGCTCCTGTAATCCTTATGCTGACATGGATCTTAAGACTTAAGAAATAACATACGGCGGAGTCGCGCCGAACTGAAATGAGCCGCGCGAAGCTGGGCTTGGGTATGAGTTTTGGTTTAGGCTTGGGACAGGCACTGGCACTGGGGTTACCCCTTCGGTCAGGTCCATGTCATTCAGGCCCGAGACATGTCAAATCCCGAATCTGCGGCTCGGAGACAGGGAGCGCGTTTCCCAAACTGACATCTGACAGGCGGTCGGTCCCGCGTTCTCCCGCGGAGCAGGGTTTCTCCCCTCATCCCCGCTTCGCTCGAGAATGGATTTTCAATTGCAGGTCGCCTTGCATTAGATGCACCAATTTAAGTCGTAGATTCGGTGTCAGGACTGTTGATTGATGACAGAGCTTGGGTTCCCTGCCCAAATCGACCGCAGTAGGAAAATGGGTTGGGTTCCGATTGATTTTTGTGCAGCAATTGTCCATCAAAAGTGAGTGGACTCTAAAAATAAGCACACACACAGTGAACGGCATGGAAAATGACCGCTTGCCTTTTGCACTTTGCCACCTTTGGGGCCGGGGCCACACAAGGCAGCGCCTACCTGCTGTTCGGGAACACAACTTGAACGTCGTCAGAGATGATGGAATACCTGCCCAGATTACGAAACCGCAGTAATTTATCAAAGCTTAGGGCCTCAAACAGTTTTCCACCGATGCCAGGTCACCGGTCACCGAAAAGAAAGCCCAGCAATTCAAAGACGCAGCGCAGCTCCACAGTAGTCAGGGTGGTGCCCTGCCGGTCGGAGTTGGTGCCAAAATAAAAAGGCTTTTGTCTGGGTCGCCGCTGGATTGTTTTCGTCCGCTGGCCCCCGCTCCCTTGGCATGGATGGGCAAGTAGCAACAAATTAATAAAATGTTTAACATTTAAAAACTAATTGATTTTTCTGCCTTCCACCTTTTCTTCTGTCGTTTCCCTGGCCCGCTCCATCGCTTTGTCTTCTCGACCCAGCTCTGCTCTCGGGCCGGCTCCGCTAGGTCTTCGCAGCTCCAGGAACCCGCTCGGAACCGACCCCCTTATTTCGTATAATTAAGTTTTATTGTTTCGTGTGTTGAAAGATTAATAGCCCGACTTCTGTATTTTATCATTCATATCCATCCATTTCGATTCAACTTAATACGCATGTGAACTTTTCGACTTCTTTATTGGACCACAGGCCGAACTAAACAGTGGGCGTTCCGAGCTCCGTTCCGATGCGATGTTTCGCTTAAGGGGATTTTGGGTGTGGCTTGTGGGTCGTCGCCGAAGCTCATAAGCGTGCCAAAAGATTGCTTTACAGATTGGGGTTTGTCCCCAATAAAAAATGAAATACCCCTATTCCGACAATCTGCCAGAGGGGTTTTGATATTGATGATAGCTCAAGGATTAGACCAGTACCAATTCCGTTTGATATAACTCCCATTAATCGGAGCGGAACAGGTAACCGGAAATCATATAATTCCTAATTTCAATTAATAATATCGCCTGGAAGACCGGAAAAGATTAACAAGCCAACACACTGACCGCAATATCGTTTCCCAAGCAGGAGAGGCTCAGCCACACACAAACCCAAGAAGCGATGATAAATTTAACCGAGTGCCGAGGTATTTCCGCTTCGCCAGCAGACACAAATAGTGGTCACAGCGGGATCAGGACGCGCTGGGTCCTAATCCTAAGCGAAGTCCTTTGAAAAACGAGCTTGTGATCTTGTTGAATAATTCCCGCAGAGGCGACCGCTTCTACGCTTTGATCCCAAGCCGTTAGGGGTTGCTACTCCTCCGCTCCGCCCCCGAACACGCGGCCTATTGTGTAATGAGCTCTCCAAATAATTTGGCATGGCTGTTCCTCTTGGTGAGGCTCCTCCGCCGCCGCCACACGCCGCGCTTCAAGCCCGATTGCCAATGACGGCGGCTTTTCCCGGCTTGCCTTTCGTAAACAGATGCCGAAGTTAATTGGCGCACTCCTCCATGGCCGCTGACAACTTGCCGATCATCTTCTTGTGTAACGTGATATATTGTGTCACTTGTCAATGCTGTGACTTTTACGAGCTGCCTGCGGCAACGCCCCCTCTCTCTATCTCTGCTCGGAGTCCATGGAGTGGAGTGCCTTCTGTGGGATCGTCGGTGGCTTTGACAGATTTGCTGCGCTCCCTGACGTTTCAATTAATATGCAATGGCGCGCATTGAACGTCGACTCCCATTCCCATTCTCATGGAGTTGAAGCTGGAACTGTGATCGGGGGTCACACGATCGCCGGCGATCCACGTCGGTGGCCCCTATTCATTGAATCCGGAGATCAAGCCGTCGAATACGATTCATTTTCAAGGGGTGTGGAGAATTTAATGGCCTCTTACAAGGCGTTTCTAATCTTAGAGCTCCCCTTAATGCCTTTATTTTAACCCCAATCGCCTTCCCATCCTTGCAGGCCGCGACTCGGACATGAGTGACACGGAGTCGGAGCCGGGGATTCCGCTAAAGCGCAAGCAGCGCCGTTCCCGCACCACCTTCACCGCCGAGCAGCTGGAGGCTCTAGAGCGGGCCTTTGCCCGCACCCAGTACCCGGATGTCTATACCCGGGAGGAGCTGGCCCAGACCACGGGCCTGACCGAGGCTCGTATCCAAGTCTGGTTTTCAAATCGCCGGGCCCGTCTTCGCAAGCACTCGGGTGGCTCGAGCTCCGGCCTCTCGCCCATGAACAGTGGCGGCAGCTCTAGCGTGGGCGTGGGCGTGGGACCTAGTGGGGCCACTGCTCCCCTAGGCTTTGGCCCCCTCGGAGTAGGCTCCATGGCGGGCTACAGCCCGGCACCAGGAACCACCGCCAACGGAGCAGGCATGAACGAGGCGGTTCATCATACGGCTCACGCCCCCAGCTCCCATCACAGTGCAGCAGCAGCTGCTGCGGCGGCGCACCACCACACGCAGATGGGAGGCTACGACTTGGTCCAGAGTGCGGCCCAGCACGGATTCCCTGGCGGCTTTGCTCAGCCCGGACACTTTGGCAGTCAAAACTATTATCATCAAGGTGGGTGACCTATATTTGGTGAAGGACACTGCGCGGACACTGCGCTGTCTAAAAGTCCTTTCGTTTAACTGATTAACTTTGCCCTTTATAACATATCCCCATCCCTTTACAGACTACTCTAAGCTGTCCATAGATGACTTCTCCAAGCTGACCGCCGACAGTGTTTCCAAGATCTCGCCCTCGTTGCACCTGAGCGACTACTCCAAGTTGGAGTCCCAGTCGCCCTCAAACTGGTCGCAAGCCGCCTACCATCTCAATCAGACGGCGGTGGCCGCGGCAAACTACAATGCCCACGTGGCCCAGCACCAGCTCAACGACTATGCCGCTGCAGCGGCTCACGGGAACGCGGCAGCGGCGGCTGCCTACAACCACAATCACCCCTTGCCGGCACAGGGCCAGGCCAAGTACTGGTCATGAGCCGGAGGAGATGTAACCTCTCGGTTTTCGCGTTAGTTTTATGCATTCCAATTATCAGTAGAGGCAGGCAGAGGCGTATGGAGTATTAAGCAACTATTTATACCCCTGAAACGTGAATATGGAAAGTATCGGCTTGGCTATAATATAAGGTTACTTCGCTTACTGCCTGGGCTTACATGGCATTCGGTGGCGCATTAAGGCTGGCAGCACTTCGAACCGATAGATGTACATTAATTTATATTTATTATTTTAAGGCGATATTGTTAAACAAGCTAGGTACATGAATTCATTCTGAATCAAAGATAATAAAAATATTAAAACCAAGAGTCGTTGCATCTTTCTTTGGAGGTGAATTGAGAGCCCCTGGGTCAACCCCCAATTAAAGCCTCAACTTGTATTGTAGGAACAAACCAGTAATATTTGTATATATTTGCAATAGATTTATACGATATACATAGTGTGTATACAGATACATATAACTTTGATAATTGGTGGATACTTCCGCTGTGAGTCTAGCTTCCTCCGAGTCTTCGAAGCTCAACCTCATGCATGCGTGCGTAGATATAATCATTCATCATAGATATAATAATTCATATATAATCGAAGTAAATATTTTGTAATAAATAATTTGTTCTTTTTAGCATTTTGAATACTTGTAGTTTGATTTGAAAGTACATAATCGTTTAAGTTAATTATTGACAACATCAGACTTATTATTACACACAGTGAATATGTTTATTTAAATTTCTTTCGTATTTTCAGGACTTTTTCTAGTAATTTGAAAGGGTTAAAATCAATCCAAATATGCCTTGTAATGAAATACATGATACCCTTGATATATATGTATCTATACTTTATTGTCAGTATTTATTGTTTATTGTCGGAAATACATACTTGTATATATATAGTATAATTATGTATATGTAAATCGATATTTTTTTCGTTATTTCTCACCAAGTTTTATTGTCTTTGACGCAGTTTGTTAACAATCTCATTTTTGTTTATGATCGTTGGTGGTGACTTAGCTTTGGACTAGGGTTAGCACATATTTATTGTCATATACACATAGAAGACTTTGAGGAAAAGGAACTAAACTGGTATCAGTATACTATAGCGACGAAGGAAAGGTAAGGGTTCTCGTTGTCCGAGCAAGGTACAGCATTGGCACTAACTTGATGTTTCCTTCCACTGTTTAAATTTTAGCGACGATATGACTGGCATTGATATTAATCGTTTATCGTTCTATGCTTTGCACTGATATCAGTTACTTCAGTTGTTGGTAAATATTTTATACATTGAGAGATACAGCGATACAGAGTGGCACCTCCGACTGCGGCCCTCGATTGCTCGCTCGCGGGCCATGTGGCGGCCGGGGGTGCAGCAGGTGTTGTGTGTGACTTCGATAACGCGGGTTCTACGTTTAATAAGTTGAATGGTACGCATAGTCCTACATTTGGTAACGGATACTGATACTTTACTTTAACCCGACACCGTGTAATCGGTACCGCATAATTTTGCATAAAGAGTATATTGTCGATATTTAGTATTCGTAATTGTCCAAGTTGCGTCGAAATTCGCGTCGGTGCAGGGCTGTGATACGCGGCGGAGTGCCCCAGGTGTGGAAGGGCGGATATGCGGGAGCCCCGGATCGCAGGAACGACCGATCGGACGAGGAGCTCCTCGCGTTTCCAGTGGGCAGCGAGTTACTGGTCACTCCCTCCGGGTCCACGTAGTACTTGGACAGACGGCCGCGTATGCCAGCTCCGCTCCAGTTGATCATTGGTTGGTTGGGGATGAAACACTGCTTACAAACGGCTGCGGTGGGTTGACGCAGTCGCTCGTGTTGGGGGAAGTACCCGACCTGTGGGTAGGAGAACGCCATGGTTATTTCACCGAATCGCCAACCGACATTTCACACGTTCTCTACGGCTAGACAGAATGGAAAACGAATGGACCCTCAGCCAATACTATATAGTAGGTCCGGATGCAGTCGATTCTTCCGAAGAACCCGCCAAGGCTAAACTACGGAAAGAGGCGTAAGTAAAACAAAAGAACACATCGAATAAAGTTAAAGCTTCCAAAGCAGGACCAGATCATGCCAATGAGCGTAAACATGCCAATACAAACTGATTATAAGGAGGACCACCACAAACAAAAGGAATTTAACAAATAATTCTAAATGATTTTATATACAAGTGCCCACAGACATAATTTTTCCAGGAGCAGATGGTAAACCTTGGGGCTATATACAGGTGTTATTGATGAACGAATATATTTGTTTATATTATATTTTAAGAGAGAAGTTTTCCTTAGGGATGTTTTTTACGCATTGCATTTACATCACTCTTATAGAGCCACCTAGCGGCATCTAAGTTAAAGTGTTGCATTCTTTTCAGCTGCTTTAAAACTCAAACAAAATTTTATCAGATGGGAACAGATTTTTTAAAGGTGACTTATTCTTTAGAAAAGTGCAGAAGCAGACTTATCCTGATTTGTTTTAAAGCTCTCGGCTTGGCATGCAAGCTGAGTGGCAGACAAAGTGCCGGAAATTAGCCGATTATCCCCAGCACGCAACGGCACCGGAAAACCCTGGGCAAACGACACAATTTTGGAAAATGCACGGAAATCAAACTTCCGAGAACAGTTTAAATGAAAGAAAAATTCATTCAAATGCTGGCGGAAATGTGTGTGAGCAATTCTCCTGATTGTCGCCAGGATAATTCAGTTAGAAGAGGCCGAACAGCCCACTTTCAAAGCTGGAATAACACAAACGCAACACTATTCTGCAATTCGCAATGAAAATTTAGGACTACCGTGCTTTTTCCGAACATTCACTACTACCGGAGGGTCACACAGAAAAGGCCTTCGAAGCCACTAGCTCTATAACGAAAACTCCAACTCAGGCCAAGAACACAATCATACGAGTATAGTAATTTCCACAACAGATAAACGGAGGAACAGAGAACAGAGGAAGGAAATGAGGAAAACAAAAGTAAGTAGTGCAGCACACATCGAACCATCGCCATTTACTCATACAAATTGCCTGGCGTCACGTCCCGAGCGACTGAAACGCCCCCCGGCCCCGCCGTAGCCACCGCCGCCTCCTACGGTCGGACTGCGCAGGTAGCGGTAGCTGGGCAGGAATCCGGAGCGGTACACGGCACCAATGTGGCGCTTCTGCGGTGCTGGCAACTGCTCCTCCGGCTGCATCTCCTCCTCCTCGGCGACAGCGACTGCGGCATTGGCATCGTTGCCATGCTCGATGCCGAACAACTCTGGATCCTTGGAGGTGTCTTTATGGAATAATATATGTATATGTAAACGTATGTACAGAACTGTGCTAAAAAAAAGGTGCCGCATGGCCGCTAGCTAAGGTGCAGGTGCTGAGTTAAATTGTTCAAGTGAAGTTCGTGTCCGGGAATCAAAAATGTATCTTCGGCCAGCCGAAGTCTCTGCAGTCTTGCGGGGATTAGAGGCTGAACTCATCCCACTCATCGAATACTCACCTAGGAAACGCTTCTCTGCCCGACGATAGTCGTTCCAGTCCAGGTCGGCGTAGCCAGCATAGCTGGGGTACCACCAGTAGCTCTGCATGGGATCGGCGTAGTCAGGAGCGGCGGCCGGCAGGAGCATCTCCTCGTCCTCGCGCTTCTGCTGGACTCCGTGCACTGGGGAGGATTTCAGGGCTCCCAGGTTCCTCTTCTCGGCGCTGGCCCGTTGGTTGTGATGCTGCTGGGAGTTGTACCTGGCGACGGCCGCCACATTCCGCTTGGGCTGCTCGCGGTGGGTGGAGGGAGCACTTTGCAGCCGAGCGAGGGTGGCCAAGTTGCGCTTTCCGTTGGGTATAGGGAGCTGAAAGTCGCGCGCCAAGGTGCCCACATTCCGCTTGCCGTAGGTCATCAGTCCGCCCGCCCTGGCCAGCGAGCCGATGTAGCGCTTCTGCTCACTCGGCTCTCCAGAGTCCGCATCTGCATAGTCCTCACCCGGCTCCGCAGTGGGCAGCTGTCCGTTCTTGGCCAGGGTGGCGAGACTCCTCTTCGGGGCATTCAGGAGCCCCTGAGCAGCCAAGGCGGCCACCGAGCGCTTGTCCTCCTCCACATAGTCGGAGTACTCACCCAGCGGTTGTTCCTCGCCCACGGCCAGCTGACGTTCACGGAGTAAGTTCTTCAACTGATTGCGCAAGGCGGAGGCCTAAGGTAGAAGGGATTCGCGGAGAGGCGGGAAGGCAGAAAGCAATTTAAATTCAAAGCTTGGGCAGATGTTGCCAACATTGGCAGAAGAAATAAATCCTTTCACGTCAGGGATAAATACGGATGCTGCAGCAGCAGGTGACTTACGTGAAGCTGGTACTCAGGACTGGGGTTCATCAGTTGATTTATAATGGACTCCATCTCGCAGGGCGACACATTGGCAACATCCTCGGTGGCGCTCACGGCAAAAGAGCGTGGCTGGATGGTCTGAAAGAAGGGTGAGCCGGAAGGGATATATTATTTCAATCATCCTCCGGATCAATGAATTGTATTTGCATTAAGCCATCTCCTAGAGAGCTGGCGCCCACGCTTCTCCAGCTTTTCCAAGGGAAATGTCTCTGTTCATTGTCTTCCACTTAATTGCCGCAATCATTTACACTAAATTGAGTTTGAAATGTGTTGACACTTGGCGCCTTCTCACTTCTTCGGCCCTTCAAAGTTTTCTCCCATCGAACCCACGTATCTTTGGGGCTTTTGAGGTCATAAATTTTCCGATTTTCACTCGAAACGCTCGCCCATGAACTTATTTACTTAGTGACTTTATTGTTGCCTACTTATGGGAGTCCATTAGGATATTGAAGTGCGTTTCAGAGAGTGAGCAATACAGGACTCACTAATTCTAAGCGACTGGCCAGCAACACGTTTAAGGAACCCCTCACTGACGTTCATACCTTTCAAGTCAACGTCAAAGTGTTCAACAAGAAAAACAGCCGAACAGGCAACAGAATTAAGTCCTTACAAGGCACACTATGGTACAGTATGGGAATGAGTCTATGTGTGTAGCCGGGCAACCAGAATGCTAAGCCGAACTCATAATATTTTGCTTTCAGCGTACACAACGACATCGGCAGACAGGTCGAAGCAGTTTGCTCAAGCGAGAGGATGATTCCAGTCCCAGGAGCTCTGAGCTCGTGGTTATCTCGGGAGTTGGAGAGCATGTGTGCTCAGATGCCTTCCTTCCGCCCAAGCATCTGAGTGCCTGGGGTGGCCAGGAGACAATGCTTCCGCTTTTAATAACTGGTCTGCAGAGAGAGAATGGCATGAATGGCGGAAGGAAGAGCGCACAGGATGCGTCGCAGGACGTGCTAGCTGGAGCCCGTAAATCTCGTATAGAAATTGACAATCTCTTGCTTGTTCCACTCCATACCAGAGTGGCTTTCTGCCTTATTAGCACTTGAAATAACAACCCAAAGGTGTTTGCCAAGTCAACTGCTCCTTGTTTGAACTTTCGGTATTGGTTTCCCAGCAAATAATTCACAAATCGTAGTGGCGAGTGTAACGGATCCCCAAATTGTTTTGGGTCATAAATTTGTCCCACAACCAAAAATTCTTTCGATAAAAATGCTTAAAATTGTGAAAAATGTTATTTGTATTGGAAAAAGAGACCAGGTAAACAAAAGCTTATCAATTACAATGAAAACAGTGCACTCGTGCTTCCGTTTCCCTGTAATGTATGTACCTAATAAAAATAGCGCCTTGTGACGTATTCCGAGTGATATTAAATTATGCCACCGAGGCTTTAAGAATTTGTTGTCCGGAAACTGCGCTCTTGTCACCAGCATTTCCTAAACAAACAGGCGAAAAAACGCAAAATGCTGGGGCGGATGTACTGCGTAGGAAGGGGCCTCTGACTAAGACTGGGAGCTGCATGGACGAGCTTTCCATTCAGAAAGCAGCAGCAGCCTTGTATGTTGCGCAACAATTTGTGCGGTTGCTTTCTCATTTCTCTAATTTTCCGTCACGGATTTAAGGGCCCGAGAAAAAGCTTAAAATACTTTATGGGCTATTAAAATTATGAAACTTTCTCTGTATAATCTGTTTTACACTTCACCCTATTTCTGGAGCCGGTGCACATTCCAGGATAATTAGGATTCTCGGCTATTGTTAAATTACCCTTTGCCCAGGCCCAGAGGCCTCAGCACTTCTGAAGTTAATACCTGCGTTTGGCAACAAAACACTCATTCGGCCGGTAAATGAAATAAACCCGAAACACGGCCGCAATTAAAAGCAAGTCCAATTAAAGTTTAAGCCCACGCTGGGGAGGGAAAAATCAATAAGCAAATAAAAGGGACCTAATTAAACTTTCCCTGTGTCCAATCGAGTGGACAGAGCCGTCAGGACACGGCCAATAAAAGAGTGGATGGCCATCGATTGGATTCGGATTTCGCCTGGCTAATTGGGCGTGAGATATGCAACATATGCATTGACCTGGAGCGGAATCAGCTTCTCCGGACACCGTCTGATCCTTCTGCTCTCTCCTCCTGGCCTAGGGCCAACAGGAACGACTGATTCGGTTTGGCTCTCCCTCTGCTTGAGCCGCTTATGTCGCCTGAGCCCGCCGCAAGCAAATTTTATTATCGCAGACGCTTGGCCTCGTCCTCTGTTCTCGTGGAGAGGATACTTTCCGTACGGCTCCGAGGCAATTTAATGGCGCACATTGTTGCTTTTTCCCTTAACTTAAATAAATACTCTGTGCGCAATATTAAAACTTAAGTGCTCTGACCTTCCCCGGGCGGGAATTCCGAGTGTCTGAGACCTGGAGACGAGGCAGCTTGAGTTGTTGCTACGCTCGGCGCATAAGGTGAGTTGGGAAAAGGTACAAAATTCCAACTGTAATACTTTTAAAAGTATCTTCAAGGGATCCAGAGAGGCAAAGCAGGAATTTTCTTACGCAACGGCAGGGATTAACGGGGAATGTGTATTAATTTATTAAGTTGCATCAATCCAACTGTCAGCTTTTAATTTCAAGCCAGCTGGTTGCGTCCTGTCCACAATTATCCACAATTACACTAAAGCTTCATGGCCCATTATGGCCAACTGACATTCAGATTCAAATGTGTCCATTGCAGATTTCCTGTTGAAATGCCTCTATTAAGTGTAACTGTCCATTTTAGCAATGAAAGCCACATGTACCTTTTTTTTTGTACACACATTTGTGCGCCAGTTTACCAGGAAGAGGAGTAGAGGCAGGGAAAGGAAAGTGACCTAATGTTCGGTGCTTTGGAATTACTGACACCAGAGTAAAAATAGACAACGCCCATCAAATATACTGAGTGTAAGGACTTTTCTCCATTTAACCTGAATAATTGGAGGGATATTAATGGATGACAGTTACTGAGATTTCATTAAATGTCAGATGGCAACTCTAAGGAGGGTAATCACTGTACATTAGTTGATAATTTTATGTAGTTATTATATTTGACCACCAGAAACTTTAAACTTAGAAACCACTTTTAAATGCAAGCCGCATAGACAGTAGAGGGAACTTTGTAAGTTTGGCAAGCAGCTTCCGAAAGGGTCTTCTCATCAAGCATGTAAACAGCATAACTTTTTTGATATATCATAGAAATGGTTGGTTGGATATGCCCAGCTACCCTCCTCCCTTCCCATTTATGGCAACGCATACTAAAAAAGAGCGAGAAGAAGGGGAAGGCAAACAAGTGAACAGAACAGAACCAGCGAGGGAATGGCAAACCGCCCCGCCTTTATGCGTGGGGCTGGAAATTGATTACCATTGTGCCCCCGTCGAAACCAATTCGACTTGCTGGCATTTTAATGAAAATGTACGCTCACAACTGGCGTATCAATGGAAACAAGGCACACGCCATTGATATATATCTGAGTTATGTTCGTGTTCATTCTCTCTTATTTGCATATTACTCGTACTCGCTTATTGGCAGCGTCTTTGGCATAATAAATTCCGCAAACCCAACGAATCGAGCGAAAAATGTGTTAAGAAACGCAGATTTTCAAGGATTGGAACCTCATTTGGCAGAGAGAAAAAAAAAAATTAAACAAGCATATTTACTTAATCAATGTCCAGGGAAGGGAACATTGCAAAAAGTTTTCAGACATTTCTAAAACAATTCTCGACCCCGAGTCATGGTCCCTAAAATTTTTCAAAAAGATCCTGGTCCTGGTCGTAATTGTTGAGTCCCAAAACTTTTCTTAAGAAAATTAATATTTACATTTTATCCCATTCAGATTGGAACGGTGCGTATACGCGATATAATGGCCGCGTATACGCAATATTCTGGTTGGTACGCCGACACGTATATTTAAAGCACTGGCTTGTGTAAAGTGTTTATTGATCTCTGGCTCATTAAACAGCTCTGACAATGACAGGCCTTATCTCGTATGCTGCCAGCAAAAGGCAAACTCACGCGCTTCTGTCACTCCAATATCGGCATTCATTTCGCTTCGAGTGTTTGCACCGTCACTCCGCCGCTGAAAGCTGACTCACTGTATTGCACTATTTCGAAGCCAAACACAGCAGCGATTGTACAGTTACAACAAATACGCCCCACACTTCGACTTGCCAGTTGTCACTCTGCCGATGCAGTTTCCTCTGACGTTGCAATAGTATCCTCACAGCCATGTCAACGGTAGAGCAGTTGGAGCTGCAGGAAATTAGCTGGATGCTATCAGCAGTTTAATACGACAGAATTCCAGCCTTTTTCGAACCCTCAAGTCAAAGGAAGTTTCATTTGTGCAATTCCATACACTAACTGTCAAGTTGATTGCAAATTTCTAAGCATGTTTGTTGTCCTCTCAAAGAAACCATTGTGCGGTTTCTTATTTTAAGGATTATCAGTACTTTTTACTCCGACCGCAATTTCCTTAATTTCTTTGTGGCTGTGAAAGCAGATTAGAATCTGCGAAACTTGAGAATTTCTCAGCCTCTTAATCTGTTTTTACAATGTTTGCCAAAGCTTTTTAAACTTTTAATTAATGCTTGGCGCATATTTAATTGCGGAGCGGGTAAAACGAGGCTCCTGCTGAGCATATGAAAGCACAATTTGACAAAGTGGTTTTAGAGCGCCGGTCGACAGCTATGATGAACAGCTGTCAGGGGAGTGAAAGGTGCACGAATATGTGCAAATGCCAGGGAATGTCAGCAAGGGACAATAGAACGGTCATGAAATAGTTAAAAAAGAGTGGAAAATAAGTGAAAAACGAGCTGAAAACTGCACATTTTCCCGCATGTGCTGTCGTCCTGTTTGCAAGTGGTCAGCCTTTGGCCTGATGATGTTGCAACCGCAGCGCAACTGTTGCAGCCGCAGAAGAATACTGCTGGTGGATTGGGCGTGGCTGGCCAAGCAGGGGCTTTTGAAAAATGAAGGATAATTTAGCAGCAGCTGCCGACAATTTTGTACTTTGCGACAATCTAATTTATGGTGAGTAAAGGACAAGACACTCTTCGCAATTGCTGGAGTAAATGGACTAGATATCGCTCCGACAGGGACTTTAAGCGAACGTCTGTAATTAGCTTTTTTTATAAATAGCGAAAATCTTCTTAGCTCTGCCGTAGGATTATATTCTGTTTTCAATTCCGTTTCACAGGACTCTCTCACAAGCGAATTTCACCGAAATTCATGCCCCGCCGCACACGTCAACACATAAAAAGATAAATTTAGGTGCAGGCAGCGGACTGGAATCGGGCAATCGGTCCAAAGGAAGCAGCGGCACACAAAGACCGAATGCTGCTGATGGCGCTAGAAAAATTTCAAATTGAAAAATATAATCCCCGGGACTTACCGCGTTCAGCAGCATCGAGAGCAAAAGCATCAGCCGCCTGCTGCTGAGTGCAGATTTGTGCACGGCCTGCATGGTGGTCGCGGATGTGGCTGGAAGGGCCTCCTTGGAGCTAATCAACTGCAAAGTCCCTGTTAATTGAGTTTTTCTCGTGCTGCTCCTTCAGCTTTCAAGCGCCGTGATGCGGCGTCGAGATCGACCCACAAAATCGAGCGGCTCGTACCCGAAAGTATGCAACGGATGATTCAAACTGTAACGGAAACGCCAACGCGACGCGGCTGTGTCACCCAGAGAGCTTTGCCCAGAAACGTTCGCCACGAAGTCGGTTGCTCGACTGCTTGCCACCAGCCAGGACCTCCGACTTTTTATACCCGGAGCGGTCCCACGGATAAGCTCTCTCTCGGGAGCGGGAGCGAAACCGAAGCCGAGCGAGCTCGGATAACGGCCAATGGCCATGTGTCAACTGTTGCTCTTGCGGGCGGCATACTTTCGGGCTCTCTGTTGCGCGTGCAGTGTCCTGTTTTTCGGGCCTCTTATGTAGGTGATGACGTCATAGCGGCTGCAGGACACAGCCAGTGTAACTTGTTGGCAGGCCAATATGGATTCAGGCCAAGCGGCCGCAAGCGTACAGTGGCTGCAGTCATTGGGTAATAAGTATATTTATTTTCATCTGACATTCCTGTGAAGTAGGCTGGAAAACATGTTTTAAAAATACATATTTAAATTTAAAAATAATTGTTATAATTACTCTTCGATAAAAATAAAAGATTTAACTAAGTTCGTTGTTTTCTGATACTTAATAGCAATGCTAAGTCCAGTTTATGAGGTGGTAAGCCCACTGTTCGACCCGCCGCTTAACTCTCTTAGGGACCAATCAAAGAGAGTCTGGTTTCAGCTCTTCTGCGCTCTTGGCCATATGCCGCCGCTCTCAGCGGAGTTGTTAGCCAGGCTCTAATTGTAGGCGAACCGGAGACGGAAATGCGAGTTGCCCATACGCACTGTAGCCACTGTGGCAGGGGCGTAGGAGGAATCGGAACTGCAGGCGTTGGGGACATAATAAACTTGAAAAGTTTTGAAATATGCGACACTTGATATTTACGGTGGTGGCAATGCAGAAGGGCAGAGCTGCTTCCAATTAAATGTCCTGTCTCCTGATGCATTTGGGAAAGTAATGATTTTGCAAGACCAAAAATGCACACCGAGATATCTAATTTTTAAATATACTTTATTTGGAGTGAATTACAATGGTAATAATTAAATACATTTAGGCGTCGTTAAAATATTTTCCTATATTCGTTACACAGTTATCGAGTTAAGAGTAATCTTCAGTTTGGTTATCGCATATCAATGGGCTGGCATAACATTATCAATCACATGAAATCGTCCATTATTCTAAGTGAATATTTGTATCATTTGCCAATGAAGGTCCTGCAGCTAAATGAAGTTCCATAAATTAAGAATTCAGTCCTGTGTGTGCAGGAGAGCGGAAGAGTTGTGGCCCGCTTAGCTTGGCTCTCGCTGTCAGCGAAGGTCCCGAAAATAATAAATAACCAAATAGACGGGAAGGTGGCTCAGCTCGAACCCACCCGTCGAGCGGGGCGACTGCCCCGACTGCCGACTGTCGACTGCCGTTGTAAGCTAAATTTATGCAAATTCCGAGCGCCGAGCACTGGAAATTATGAAGCGTAAAGGCTAAACGTAACCACCACACGCAAACAGATCCGCTAATGCAGCAGGAGCAATGCACAAAAAATGCAGAGGCGGCCGCCGACACATCATATGCCTACGTCAGTGGATCCGGCCGAGCAGGGTGGGGGTTGACCCACGTCACGCCTCAATGCAGGAGGAGCGCGGATGCGGAGGACGGCCGGCAGCTTCTAGCTGGCGGATAGATTGCACGCCGATATAGACGGCAAATAAACCTGTCGGCGTGCCGCATCGGAAGGGGTTGCAGCAGCTGCCCATGCATGAAATTCTGGTCAGCAGACCAGAGCAACAGTCGAGGATGAGATGGTGAGAGTGGAAGGCTGGAAAGCATCCCTAAGGGCAAATGCATGCAATATTTATGCTGCTTTTTGTAATCCCCCTTGAGCCCGAGAGGTGCTAAATCATTGAATAAACGTATGGTGATATAGACATACATAATATACTTCAGCCCAATATAGAGGTATTATAACTGGCTAAATTAATATCCAAAATTTAGCCAATGTTGTTTAAAATCGATATCCTTAGATTTGCAGAGTAGTATACATTTCGATCAAGAGTTCCTCTTAACAGCAAATATCATTTGCATATAATTTAATCGAGAATTCTTTAATCTAAATCAGCCATCGGCGTAACCTGGCAATATATACATACATATATGGATAAGACATTCAAACTTTCGTTAGAAAAAGTAGCCGTCATGTGGTCACGCTTTAAAAATATCGCAAACTGAACAACAATGTCAGGCTGAGAGCTTCAGTGCGAAACCACTTTTTGTTCTGTTTTATTTTATTTTAACCGCCTTGGGGTCTGAATGTTGAGGGTCTGTGGCCCAGCAGCGCAGAACGAGCGGTGGAATTGATGTGTACCAAAACTGGGCATATATTTCATTATCACAGCGGTTCGACGTAACGTGCTTCGCATTTTAATCGGCAGCCCGGCAGACAGCCTGGCATTTCCATATGCTAATTGGTTATTTAAATTTACGAGTCATAACAACGACACAATCTAATGAGAATACAAATAGCATGGTCACCACTGGCTAATCATCAGCTGTTTAAACTTAAAACCAGTCAGCGAATGATCTGAGCCGACTCCCAAACAGGCTGGGACTGGCGTTCTTGATTTATTTCTTTTCATATTATTTATTTTCACCCGCCTTGTGTGTAACTGTCACCTCTCTGGGTAAATTAAATAAAAGGTAGGCGCAGGTGTCACTCGTGGTGCAAATTTGGTTGTAGAGGTCGTTGTGCCTAGAATACATCATGAGATTAATTCAACTTCAGTTCGAAGCTCCACTGAGCTGCACGTTTGATTGTAAAGATTTATAAACTGGTCGTTAAAAGGTTGTAGGCTACAAATTAAAAACTATTATAATTTAAAAAGGTAGGAGTACAAAACTTTCCTCCATGTTCAGGATTGGGGTAATAACTGATAAATGTAACTCAAATTTAGCAACTAATGAAAACCAATTGAGTTGTTTGTCATTTTATAATTTACAAGCTTTATTTTTATTTTTTATACGAAATGGGAGGAGGTTCATTGCTCATTCGAAGTTACTCAATTCAAATTGAAGCCAATTGTGTCAAGAATCGGCCAAAAACAAAAGAGCTCACAAAGCAAATTATATTTAAATTGAAGGGGTTTCTAATTTACATATTTGGAGTGTTTTACTTACACAATAGCATACATACATACTCATACTTATGTTTTACATAGGTTTACATTTTAGACATATACATACATCGTATTATAGAGCGCGATTTATAATATCATCCCTAAATCAATGGTCAATTCGATTTTAGTACCTTTACGAATTACGGCTCTTACCAACTAGCAAAATAAGAAGCCATTCGAAATCATAGAACATTATTTCTTGCAATGCAAATAAAAAGAGTTTAAATTATTTCTACACGAATGCAGTATGTATATACTTGTTTCTATAACTTATACTTTTGATTCATTTCCGTTTGTGAGGGTTTCTGTTTAGGAATGTATTACGTTTACTTTCTTGATCGTTTCCATTTCTTTCGCTAGCTGCATGCGTACTAAAGAAGCCTGGGGACAAGTATAAAAAATATCAACTTTCGCTTCTCACGCCAAAATCTTCCCAGTTCTAGGGGTAACTATTTCCTATATGCCTAACTTTCCTCGCTCTGCCTATCTGCACTTTTTTCTCGCTTCTCTCTCTTCTCTTCGCTCTCAAAGACGGGTACAACAGGTACAACAACAACAATTAAACGCTACTCAAGCCCGGAGCTCAATTCCATCTACAGACTCAGGAGAACCGACAGTAGCGTCAAGAAAGCCGTGCCAGCAGCGGCGATCGAGTCTGCTGCGTTTACCCCGAATCCTGCCAGCGCCACGTCCTTGCCGGGATTCGAGGACATGTTCTCGGGCGCCTCGTGCGAGTTGACTTCGTTGCTGGAAGGAGAGTCGTGCAAGGTCTTCTCCAGCGTATCGGGACCCGAATGCTGCACTCCCTGATCCTTCATATGTACCAGCGGTGGCTCGTGAATGGGCGTGGGCTCGTTGGTGCTGGTCGTGGTGGCATGTGTCGTGGTCGATGTGGATGTTGTCGTTGTGGTTGTCGTTGTTGGCACGAGAGTTCCGTTTTCAATCCAGTAGACGGGACTGAACTCCAGCTTTACGTCCTTTAAGTAGCTCTTGCTGACCTGTAAATAGCGGAAGTACGTTAGAACTTGACTCTACCAAAACATCTAAGTACTTGCCTCAGCGCTGATCTTCCGGGAAACACTCTCGTCGCTGCCGTAGTAGAAGGCAAAGAGCTTACCACTGTACGGTGCCTCCAGGGTCACGTAGTTGCCACGCAGGGTAACATTGATGGCCGTTCCGGGCCAGAGTTTTGTGTGAACCGCCTTGTTCTCCGATCGTTTCTCGCCATGCTTCAGCCCCCAGTTGATTTCAGCTGGGACGGGCACATCTTTTTCGAAGATTTTGGTGGGCAGACCCCGGGCCACGCCCTCGTGGTTTCCCCAATTCTGTTTGTAGTCGAAGCTGTAGCTAAGAACGGTCTCCACGGTGCTGTACTTGTCTCCCAAATTTTCCAGTCTCCTAGTGGCTGTGAAACAAAATTAGTCTCAATAAGTTTGCTGAAATCAGAGTACAGTGCAAAACTTACCCAATTCCGTGAGGTTCTCTCGCCTTTCGGTGCGTAAGCGATCCAGCTTAATGTCTCTCAGCTCGTACCGGAAGGGCTCTGTCTCGACGAGAACTTCACCGTCGACGTAGTATTTCTCGCGCTCATTCTCAATTACCCGGATTTTTCCGAGGCCCTCGGGCTCCAAGTGACCCAAGTTAAAGTCGGCTCCCCAGTGTGTGACAATGCCATCCTTATTCGGCTCATGCGAGGCCCTGTGGCGTCCGATGTAGGAGTCGTCTCCGATTCGGATGGCGCCCACTGGCACTCCGGCATCAAACTTGCGCCAATGGCGCCAGCCAACCTTTCCCAGGTGTCCTTTGTTCATGAGTACGTCGAAGTTGTCGTACTTGCCGTGCTTGTAGTGGGCCGCCACACAGACGTGTCGCTGCAGGATCTTCTCGGTGTGGCCGGAGACCTGGAAGCCGTCGATCGGCACACGGCACACGTAGATGGGATAGTGCTCATCCTCGGTGACGTACTTTCCGCCCTCCACGGCAAACTGCAACTGCGTGGCGTCCTTGGGGTCATAGCTCTCCCAGACCAGTGTGCTCGAGGTAACCAACTGGCCCAGGGACGAAGAGGCGTTCTTGTGGGTGAACACCGAGTGTACGGCAGCGTGCGCGGGAGCCAGTGCCTGGATGAGGACCAAGAGGCAGCTGAATCCGATTAAAAAACTAGACGAGGCCATTCTGCCGATTGTACTTCGTTGTAGTGGGACCGGGACTCTCGTCCTTCCGGTTTGTGCCCAGATGAGGTGGGAAAAGATCTGCAAATGGAAACGGAGCGAAGGATTTACTTTGGTTCAATGCCTCGACCACTTGACTAAGTGTAAATCCGGAAATTAAGCTGCCTCTCAACCCACAAAAAGTTCTCTAAGTGACTTTGAACTAACTTAGCCAACAATACAAACAATCTGTTTCCAAAATGTCCCTCCTCTCCCGAACGGGCTGTACCAGCCAGACATGGCGGAAGTTCACATGGTCGCCTCTCGAGTCTCCTGCACCCCGGGCGTCCCATTAAAAGCTTAAAGGGCTATAAACAATCTGTTGTTTTTTCTCGGGCAAGTGGGCGTGTCTGCGCCAAACAGCTTTTCCGGCTCCCGTGGAAACTCCAATCTCCCCCTACCCCCAGTTATTAGCGGCATCAATGTCGCCGACACCATCACACAGACCTGTCGTCCATGCGAGGGAAGGGGCATAGACACGTTGTTCGTCTGCTTGCCGTCCCCAGGAGAGGAGAGTATTCCCAATAAATTTGTCGCTTGTTTGCTCAACTTTCGTACGGGCGCACGGCGTATACGTAACTTTATAACTTCATTGTTGGGAGGCGCAAGAGAGCGGTGGGACGGGACACAAAGGCTTGGTGCAGCGACGGACGCCATGTTTATTCATTAGCAAGCATTGTGAACAGGACACGGGCATGCAGGACTTGCGGCTACGAGTGCAAAGGACATCTACTACAGCAGCATGTCGGCAGTGTGTCTTCGTCCACGCCATACTCCATTGTGTCGCACTCAGCTAGCTCTCCGAGCTCCCCCAGCTTTCCCCGAGGTGATTCGTTTGACCCTAGGTGTCCGGCATTCAAGCCACTGTGTCTGCAACGGATATGAGATGATAAGGTTACATGCAACATCATTTGTTTGCCCTGACAAATGATGTGTTATTGTGATAGTGTTTCAAAAGCCAAAGGGCGGGGAGAAGTTGAGACAAGCGACCGCTGGCCGGGGCCAAGCAACTTTCGAGTGTCAGGAGTTTAAGTGCCGTGAGTCAAAATTTAAATAATGCATGAGAGCAGCAGCTCTGGAGCGGTGAAAGGAGGAGCAGTGGCTGTAAGCACTTGGCTTTGTGCTCGCGCAGTTTCTTCGCTCCGACGACTCTAGAGTGATGGACCGGGTGGCCAACATTGACACTGAGGCATTATACCGACCAGGGCATGTTTGCATTAAAAGATTAAAAGAACTCTTTGGATCTCAAGCGAGTCTTGTGAAATTCTGCACTAGTTTCCCCGATTTGGTGCTCGTTCCTTCCGGATGAACTTGGTGAGTAACCAGTTAAGCCATTCTGCGGTGACGCACAGCTCTTGCCACTTGAGGCAGCTCTTGGCATTCCACCGCCCAACGCCGGAAGCAACTGTCATAAAAACACCGCCTCGCCGGGGAGGGAGGCGGCAGCAGTTTATGGAGATCCATGTTTCGAGGCATAAATTGACCTCTGGTCACCCAACGACCGACCGCATTGTTGGCCTGTTTTTGCGCATGCAATAAATATGCTAAAAATAGCTGGGCGAAGACCCTGCAAATTGGCGAAGGCAAAGGCGGGAGCAGCGGAGAAATAATTTATTTAAGGCCCAGCATAGTTGGCGCTCCTTCCCTGCACCCTGCATTAATTCAATTGAGCTCTCTGCAAGCGCGGAATCCGCTCCAGCCGGGAGAGCAGTCGAGGGGAGAAGGGAGAGCCAGAGCCGGTGAAAGTTCACGTGGCCTTTTATTAAATCACATGGCTTGCAACTTTGTCTTGGGCTTTCTAGTTTTCAGTTGCCTCTGCAGGTTGCAGGTTTATTTAGATTTACGAGCAGCAGGGCCGGCGAAAGGTCTGCGGGTTCTGCGGCGCTTTAATTGGATTTTATTGAACTTTGACTCTGACCCTCATGGTCACGAGAGTTGCAACAAGTTGTTGCTGCTGCCGTGGCCGCCGCTGCTGCTGCTCATGCTTGCATGCCCATGCGCAACGCGAGGTTGCACACAATTGTTTCAGCTGCTAGTGGCTATGAATTATATGAATTATAGTTGCTGTACCAAGCCAAGCCAAGCCACTCCCATTCCCATATCCATTTTTCCATTCTCGATCCCATTATGAGGGCTCGACCCGCGCTTCAATCAGCTCAATTGGGCACCACCGAGCTTCATGACTTTGACATTACAATGATCCGGCGTCCGGCCGTTTCAACACTTGATTTCTCACTTCGCCAGCTTTTCATTATCGCCAGCCAAGTGTCGAGGGTTCAGTGCACTCGCCTTGAAATACTTGTAAACAGAAATTAATTAGAAACCCATTAAAAAGCCGTAATGGCCTGCAAACTTTTCCCGGCAAACGCCGGTACGTGATGCCTCCTCGAAATGAGCATGGGAATGCAGCCGAAATAAGTGAATAACAGCTAAACCCATTCTCTGATTTTTCGAGTAATTGATGTTGACGTTGGGGCTTGAGTTTGGGGTCGGGAAAATTCAATTACTCGCGAGACATTAAAGTTTCGCTTCTCCAGAATCTAGGCAATAAATCAGAGCTTTCCGTAAGGCTCTTGCGGAGCGATTTCCCCTCGGTTCATGGGTCAGCTTAATTAAAACGGCCTTAAATCTCGGTCATTTACTGTACTGGAATTTACAGACATAACATAAGTTTCTAAAATCAATTCACATTGATTAAGCAATTATCCACAAGTCAGAGATAGTTAGCGATGCATTCGAAGTCATGTATACTGTCTTATACAACTACACACTCTCTTTCTGTTTGTCTAATTAAAAGCTGATTGAATAATGATATTACTCCAGTTCGATGAATATTTGCCGCTTGCATGCCGGGGTAAAAATGTACGTCCGCAATCTCGCCTGAAGTTATTTCGCCTCAACTGCAGCCTTTCCATTTCCCTGGTGACTTAATTGATGGTTCGGCTTGCGTGCGGCTCTTTCTGGCATTTCCTCACTCGCTGCCTGACTGACTGACTGACCCGTCCGGCAAAGAAGCTGTAATCAATACTGAAATCTGATCACTCCAGCTCAATGCAAACCTTATTTCCCGCTTATAATTGCTTATTAGGTTTTTAATTGCAAACTATCTGGCATCTGGCAGCAGGTGACGCCGCGGCAGTGTTCCTCCCACGCCGCGCCACCGACTGCTTGTGCTCTCTGTCCGAGCTCAGTGCTGAATCCCAGCCAAGCACAGCCCAAAGCAAGCTGACAGATACAAGCCAGCCAGCTTGTGGCAGTGCCGGTCTTTTTCATGTCTTTTTCGTGTCCGAAAAGCAACAAACGAGACTGGCAGAGGGAAATTACTATGCGGCTGCATTACAAAAACAGTTGTTAACTTAATTAAAGAGCCCGGCCAGCCACAAGTAAGCAGGGCTAAGCGGGCGCTCTCGAACACGTGCTCCGTTAGAGCTTTACCAACCCGGAATGCCCTACGGGGATCGTACTCAGTGATCACGGGATCATTCAATGAATACAAAATTACAAAAAAAATTGTATTTAAAATATAATCAATTTTGGTATAAAATGGTCTACGCAATCCTCCCCAAAGAATAAAACCTTGGACCCTCCCCAAAGGTATAAGAATTCGGGTCGATTAACGCCTGATTTCCGAAATAATTCAGGCCCTGACTTTACAGATTCATTCCATGGAAGGTGTTTGAGCAGCTGCGTATGACGCAAGCCCTGCCCAAAAGTTTTCACACCCCAACTCCAGGCTACCCCAATCCCCAAGCAAGCGACCCGTCGCCTGCCCATTTGCATGTTGCATCAATTAGGGCGTCTGGAGCAGACCGGCTACCGAGCTACCGGCTGGTGAGGCCATTAAATCGAATGCAGTCGGCACGGGAGGCACGTGACAATGGACAGCAAAGGTAGAGCCAGTTGGGCCCCATCTCCGAGCTGGGCAGAGCAGAGCCCTTCGCCGGCTCGAATTTACAATGTTTGCAAAGCGTTTTCACTACACTCAATTAATTTAATGGACCAATCGATCGATGGATCGACTCGTTAGGCTAACAGGTAGGGGGTGTCGTTCCCCCGCCCAGCCACTAATTACCACCTGACGGCGGCCGTGTCTGAGGCTGAGACTGAGCGACTGTCCGAAGTGTTATTGTTTCCCATAATGCTGGGAAACTGGGCTCAAGTCGGGGCTAGAAACTGGTCGCTTATACAATATTAAACTGGTTTATGTTTAATCAAACCCTGGTTTCAATTGGTTTTCAGAAGTTATCAAGTTTTCAGTATTCGAGATGCAAATTTCGAGCTCATAAATTTTCATTTAGAAATTAAACCAGTTTTTATTTTTGAAAAATAAACAAATGTTGAAATATCGAAAAAACTCATACTAAATAAAAAATGCATGAGAAAATTAGGGAAATATTTAATTAAATCCAAATTAGGCAAGCGAATGAGCGGCTAATTAATTAATTCGTAATGCTTAATAAATTTGTCATCAATTTTAATTCAGAGCTCTCTCAGTGGCGGCATTAAAGGCAATTAAGCGTGAAAAATAGTTTCAAAAGGCATTTTGTGCACCGCAATAATGGATCAAACGCCTCATAAAAAGGAAAATACGGTTCGGTATGCTATTCCAAAGGAAAGCTATATCTGTTGCAATCGTAACTTCTGTAAAACAAACTTGTAAAAATCTAAGTCTGTTCCCAATTACATATGTTGCAATGTTAAATTTAACGTAGTCTTGTGGGGAAATACATTTCGTTGATGGACACTTAAGATATATGGCAGCATGTCGAGGACCGGGCCGAATGGAAAACCAATCCCCGCACAAGGCCAGGGCAAAGGAGAGGGCCACATCTGACAGTAATACGTTATAATTGGTTTTTAATTATGCACGAAGCGGCGACCCAAGCAAGGGTACTAGATAAAAGCCACTCGAAGCTCTTGAAGGCAAACTAATTGAATTCAATAATTTAATGCGCGATGCTCCCTCACAGGCTCCGCAGCTCCAATCTTCAGGCAAAGCAATTTCGGCTCTCTGTTTGGTGGTATTTCAGATTCTTTGCCGTTCGCTCCTCTCCCTGTGCTCGCGGTGGAAACATTGACCCCACTTTGGATTGCGCAGTTTCCCCGATCGGTCATGGGCCGTTTGAGAGCAGACCACATGTGCTCTGGGCGCTGGGAGCTACGTCATCGTCGCAACACTACAGAACTGGACAGGGCAAAAAATAATACAACATGAAGAACGGTTCCAAACCGGTACTGCTGAGCGTTCTAAAAGCCAGCCAGCCACGTGCTGATCCCAAATTTTTACCGCCAAAAAATACAAGAGCTATGAAGTAAAAACTGAGCTTGAACTGGTTTTGCAACTCAGCAGAAGCAAGAGATCCTCTCTGCCGAATGATTGGATCTGATTGATCTTGGGCTCAGTATTCAAATAATCCTCACCAAGTCTGGCGTCTATGTAAAGCACAGCCCATCAAATATGATGAATATCAAGGTCACTTGCGGGGCCGTTCTGTCCGCTTTCAGATTTATCTTAATGGCGTCATTTTGCCGGCTTTTGAGCAAAATACAAGTATCCAGATAAATTTTTTTGCCCGCTCCCAAGCTGGAATAAATACAGCATCTGCCAGCATTTGTTCATAAATCGAGTTTGGGGCTAGAAACTGAGCCAACGAATGTAATTACCGCACACAATGTATCTCCAAATTGTGTATACATGAAGTATTGTTCTTCCAGCAGTACGAGTTGCGTGAGCGGGGCTTATCTGTATCTATTGTTGAGCACCATAGACAGTCAGCCAGCTAGCTTTGACTCAGACCTTGGCAGTTGCCGGCTCTTTTTGTCCGTGACAGCTGCCGTTTATTTTGCAATTCGGTTAATTAATTATTAAAATGGGGCTAGATATGGAATATGCTGGGGACCCGTTGTAGATCTCACCGGGGAAACTTGTTTTACTGCCGACCCTTTGTGGCATGTAAATGTTTTCTCACATATCAGTGCCCACCGCACTACATCTTCTCCAGCTCCATCGAGTTGTGCGTTTCCTCAGATTACGACCAAAACAAGAGCACAGAAGGAAGTGGTTGCAATTTTTTACCATAATAACTCATAGTGCGGCGACTGTGGCTAACACACCAACTAGTAACTGTACATCTAAGCTCCGGTCGAGAGCTGAGGCTGAGGCTGAGGCAGTGGAGCATAGAAGGCAGCTTGCCGCGACGGCACGCGGAGGAGCCGCCATTAGCACCTCATTGACAGGAGGAGAGGCATCAGGTTACGCACATCCAGGGATGCGCGATGCACCAGTGACCGCCAGACCTGTCCAACTGCCAGATCGCGTGCCCCAGTCATTATGGATGGAATGTACATACTGTATGGATGTAGCAGCAGCAGCAGCAGCTCATCCGCATCCACAGTCGTCGTCTCCCACAAGTGTGTTTGCTTAGCTCTTGGCAATGGCTTCTGACAGGGACCATCAATAACCGTCGAACATCGCTCAAAAACGCCCAGTGATGACACGACGATGCCTTCGACACAAATTCCGCTCTCGACTGCAAACACAGGCCATGGAAGTGGGCTGCACGACGTTTGTTTCCCAATCAGGGCTGCCTGCTGTCATTGAATTCCAATTTGTAAATTAATTAAAATGCCCATAAGAGCAGGCACTTCACTCGTAAGGGCTCCCTTGGAGTGTCGTCGCCTTGAGCACTAACTCCGCACATTTGTCACTTGATACTTTCGGCTTAAGGAGGCCTGCCTGCCTGTCCGTTCCCTTTCAGTAATTAGCTGGCAATTTGCATTTCGTTATGGCTCAACCCTCTCCCAGTTTGCCTTGCTAATTTGCCATCGCTGGTCTCGTTAGCCGAGCCCCCTCTCCGTTTTCGGTCTTCTTTTGCTCCAGTTTTGTGCTGTGTATCTGTCGCAATTTGTTATAATAGAAGAACGTTTCCATTTTTAGGTTTTAAATGGCCTGCAGCGGAATTCAAGCTCTCATTGTCACTTTCAATTTCTAGCAATTTAATTCGCGTTTGCAGTTAGTTTAATGTGCGTCTCTGAGCTCCGTGTTTGTGGGGTTTATGGAGCATATCCGTCAGTGAGGTCATCCGATATTAAAACCTGCCTACCTATCATCAAATTTGGTTAAATAGAGGCTATATAGGTGGAAGTATAATAACATTCCTAGTAATATGTGGCAAGTTTGGGGGTGGGGCTTGCAGTAGCTCAGCAAATGCAAATGAAAAGTGCTCTGACCCGACCAAGTCGAAAGCAATTTGCAAACGCATTTGCCTTACCCCATTGCACAATGAGAATGTAGAGCGCGATTAGCACAAATATGGAAGCTATTGAAATGGTAGAGTCATGCCGACTCGGGCCATTAATGGCCTAGCCAGCAGGTGCTCCTTGGGCCTCGCCCAAGCATTCCGTTCCCAGTAACCGCTGCAAGTGCAGATCGCCCGCCCGCCGGGTGTAATTATATAATTGGGTCTGAGTGAAGTCACTGCATTTCTAATTAAGGTTCGCCAGAGCCATAATCGCCGATGATCTGCCAGATACGAGCTGCGAGGGCAGAAATGTGTGTCAGAAACTTGACATTAAATGAAATGAAATTGCCGACGCTCCATGTTTGGCATCGCCATCGACACACTACCAGCTGATGACATCGTTTGACGACATCCCATGGATGCGACCGAGCACCTAATGTCCTGTAACTGCTCCTCCTCCACTGGAGTGGAGGCTTCTTGCTCTAGAATTCGTGGGTGGTGCAGTGATACGGGGCGTTAAACGCGATAAGCGGTGTTCCCTACTCCACATTAGAGGGCACAACTCCGGCACGCACTTCGGTTGCCCGCAGTGGGTCAGAGCCACTCTTCCCCGATGTCAAGAAGCTAGCTTTGTTGTGGTGACTGGGGGACAACATCGCCTTATTGGGCACTTGAGATGATGCCTTTATTGAGATTAAAAACACACAAAATCGGACCGTATATCAGAATAAATAAATGCAAAGCGACACCCCGTGTAAATTAATCACAAGCCCAGCTGCCGTCGTGTTTGGGGTTCGCCTCACTATCCAATTTATTCGACCAATTTGAATTATTTTCGCACACAAAAAGCAGCAAAACAAATAGCCATAAACGAAAGCAATAAAAGTTGTTGCGACCGGGACGGGTGCTCAAAACAAATGCACGAATAAGTAAACGCCAACAGCAGACGCACAAAAAATACAAATTTGTGCGCCAACAAAATAAACATAATAAAATAAGTAAAAATAAGTAAAAAGCTCGAACTGAAAGCGGAGAGAGGAGAGCGGTGGAGCAAGGGCTCGCCAATTCACAGACAAGGTAAACAGACCCCCGGAGCAACGGAGCAACCAAACCCGGGCTGATCTCACAGCTCGGATAAGTGTCCCACAGAAAGAGGAAAGCAGGGACGACGTCGTCAGAGCCAGAAGTAGCCGACGACGACGACGTCGCCACCGCTTGTAGTTGTAGTTCAAGGTGCGCTGGAGATGACTGACATGCGGGTGCAGTGGGGCCTGGCTGCCGGGAACACCGCTCCGATGTGCCGGGCGGAGTTTATCCTCACAGAGTGCGCACTGCCGCCGGGGCCAAGTCATTCTGCCATGTGCATTGTAAATTGACAATGATTGCCCACAATTTGCTCGGCACAAAACGCGACAGAAACGAGCCAGAGAGGGGCTGAGAAAGCCAGTCAAACGGAGATGCAAATGCAGAGCCAGAACCAGATACAGATGCAGATATCCCGCCACAGATAGAGATGCAAGGGCAGAGGCAGATACAAGCGCTGGATCGCAGCCACTTTATGGGCATCATGTCTCTATCCGCGACTTGTTTGTTGGCAGCCTGTCCCATAACTCTGGCCACTTAAGCTCTGGCGCAGCCACGGCCAGCCGTGGAGCATCGCAAATCATCGACGGAGACGACGCTGGAAGGGCATCTTCTCACTGAATTTATAAGCAGTTCCGATGATTTTTCAATTAAGATTGATGGTAATGAAGTCGTTTTAAGCCCATACCCGGCACTGCCTAATTGACTGCTCAAGTTATGTAAGCAGCACTCCGTCCGTCTACGCACATCTCACTCCCGAGCCCAATAAGGAGCCGCCGCAGCCACAGATCCGCCGATGGTGTTTACTCATAAACGGTGCGAATAGGTGCCGCAGCAGCAGGTCTACCTCCAGGAGGAGTATTGGAAACCAGCCGTAAATGGATTTGCAACGCACTTATGGCAGCCGAAGCTAGGCATTGTACATATTAGTCGGGCAACGAATCAAAAGACAAGTTCCGATGGTAGGGAATTTGAGGGAGTCAGCGGGATGCCTACTTCCCAACCCAGGTACGAAAGTAACATCAACTCACCAGTCAGTAGTGTGTGGACTCCAAAAGCCAATTAATCTGCAAATAGACAGCAAAATGTGATATTGGTATTATTATTATTTTGGAATTCAATGTGATGCTGCTAATTAACAAACAGGCGAAACATTGAAAAGCCATTAAAGGCGAGATTTCCTCCCCAAGCCCGGGTAAGCAGCCACAAAAAGATGAAAAATCCATTGAGGGGCCAAAGCGGCTTCCACATGGTAATCTATCACTTGAGCCGACACTATCGACGCCAAATCTCACGAGCTTGATGCGATTAGAGATTGGAGTACAACAAAGTGATAGTTATGAGGGAGCGGGACATGGAAAGTGGGTTACCGTTAGGCACGACTTGAGCCAGACTAATTGCAACGGCTCCCCGGCAGTCCCTCCTCGAGTCCGTGAGCTTGCCTTTGTGGCATATGTGGCACTGGCCATTGCTTCCCAGAGGTAAGACGAAACCAGTTTGCCGCTAAAAGTCAACAAGCGTAATCTTCGCTGCACGTGGGCCCACTCAGGAGGGACAGAGAGTTCCGCAAAGTCGCTAGAACAAAGAGGCCGCCCTAAGGAAATCGGGGCTTATGGAAGGAAATGCAACTGCCGGCTTGGTCAACGATGCGAAGATAGGAAGCCCCTCGGATAAGTCCCCTAATCAATGATAGGAGCATGGATTGTGACGTGACCCATATCCCCTAATGAATGACTATGGCCATCAAATTACAGGACTATAAAATATAAATATTTGCTAATTAATTATAAAACCACAGGTATTTTTAATGGCCTGGCCATAAAAATTCCATAATGTTGCAGGTAAACGATGAAATGCCACGAGTCGTGGACCGTTAGACTTTAGGCCTCACAGCGGGCCATTTAAGGTGTGAAGAGTTCATATTTTTGTAGGTCAACTCTTTCCCACTGCCGACTGATTGACAGGGGCTGGACTTGCGGTCAGTCTTGGCAACCTAAACGGACTGACGCACCTTAAAGCCTGCCGATGGAACTCTTCGAAGAACTTTTTTCTATATAATGAGACCCAGCCCCTGGTGCCTATAATTGGCTTAGAACGCCTCGCCGTAAGTATAATTACAGATGGCAGATACGCCCGCGTATCGCATATCGGGCAGAGATGCAGATGTTCGACTTGATTGTTTGGCGCCATACTTTTTGCTTGCACCGCTCGGGGGAGGTCAGAGGAAGTCCATTATTACGCTGCACCGCTGCTCACCAATTCAGACATCCAGACCGGACAAACAAACCCCGGAATCAGACAAATGGCATTTTAATTGGAGCCAACAGACAGTCGTGTGTGCTCCAGCTTCTGTTTTTGCTGGGATTCCAAATCGCACCGCACCGCAAGCTCTCCGAAAACAGCCCTCGATCTCATGTAAATGTCCGCAGCAGACGCTTAGAAATGTGGCACACCACATGTGACACGACACCCTCTCCTCTCCGTTTGGGCCGAGGCAGGAGCGGAAGCCAGAGCTGGAGTGGAGCTGACAAAAGCAGCTGAGCACGCAGAATGACAAAGTGCAAGATAAGACTCGTTGTGTGCAGTGCCGAGGGTCCAAACTTCCTCATAGTAGATTCAAGCGAATTCACTACTCTGATTTGTGGTTTCTGCCGTCAACCTCGCCATCAATTCAATCAGCTCGCCTTCCCCCTCTCCTAGAGTGCTTTCCATAAATCAATAACACACAATTGCAGTGACCCAGTCCATTACCCAGGAGGCACCCAAGGTTCCGGCTGGCGACCCGGCCAATTACTGGGAAATACTGGCAGGCTGACAGGACACTTGGCGCTACCTAGTTTTCGTAGAGCAACAATTGGTGGCCAGCCACATGGAAAATTGGTACGGTCATAGCGACTCCTCTATTCCTGGGAGAGAACGAGCAGTCTGTATAACAGAGTTATGTAACCTGTGCCTTTAATTTGCAACAACGACGTTCCCGACAGGCAGTACACCGTGTCAAGTGGCAGACCAGGAGCCCAAACACAGGACAGTTGCTGACATGACATGGCGCCGACACCAGCCAGCAGGGGACTCGTGCTCGGGCTGGGGATACTTCTCCATCCCAACTGCGTGTAGTGCCAGCTATTGGAGACCGTCTATTGATTTTCCATTGTTCCCGGGACATTTTCCTTGTCCATGTTGTGCTGTCACTCTGGCATTTGTTGTCAAGCACTTATCGCTAATACCCAGTATGTTCTCCTGCTCGTTATGCCTGTCCCTGGGTTGTGTGGGATCTGGAGGGCGTGTTCCAGCTCCAGAGCTCCTTTTCGGGGTAGCTTTAAGATGGTTTTTTTATCAGCAGTTGCCGCAGCTCAAATCGAATCGTGGGGCTCACCTTGGTCGCGGCTTCATAAATTCCATCTGCAAAATGCAATTCAGCAAGGATGGAGGGTCGGATTGGAGCAAGAGGAGGCAGAGGCTGGGGTCGGCATATCGAATTCGCTGCCTCGGGCTCTCGTTGTTCGTTTGTGTGGGTGAGTTAAGACGCGCAGGAGCTCGGTCTGCTCCAGGTTGGGACTTGAACCTGAATCTGGAATCGCAATCCCGCTCCGATGGGCAACAGCTGTGCATACACAAAGATGGAAGCTTTTGTGTATTTTAAATTTAGCGTTAACTTTTCTGGCTGACGATTCCTTTCTATTTTCTCCCTTCCTTGCAGGATTCACCCTCGAAGGAAAGTGAAAAGTCGGCCTTTGAATTGCGCAGCCACACAAAGCCGGCCGGGTTTTCATTGCCGATGCTGGAAGTAATAGTCGAGTTGTATGTGCCACAAAGTAGCGGGCGAAAGGAGAAAGGTTTCTTTGAACTTCGCGCACTGTGATTTGTCAAAAGTTGATGGGAAACTTAAGGCTTCGGGACTCTCTAACAAGTCCGAGTTTCCCCCACACCCCACACATGAAGTTATGCGAAAGCTAAATTGTTTGCACTTGGAAAAAACACATAAACTCTTCTGAATCAGCAACAAGCGGCAGAGAGCGATTTCAAAGGCACGCAAACCACTTCAGAAGGAAGTGTGAGAGTGTCGAGTATGTTAATGGCCAGGATGCAGGCCATGTGACTGACTTCTCCCCTAATCGAAGAAGGGTGACTCGCTGCCAAGCCGCCCCCGAAGCGCAGCCAATAAGTCCGACAACAATGTGGGCAATTTCAAAATTTATCGCAACGGAACGCCGAGCCAGGAAGGTCTTTGTGGGGTTGTTTCCACATTACCAGCGCCGCAGGATAAGCGTGGAGAAATGCCGGCCCAAATAACCATTTCTCTGTGGAAATTAATTTTTATTTTATGTGCCTCGCTTTGTTTGCTTTGTTTGTTTACAGAAAAGTTGAAATAATTGGCGGCGGGCGCCGCGCAACGGGTGTACCGGCACCAATATCATCAGATCGGGATCAGGACCAGGAGCTGGGACGGGTCACGTGCGGTTTACGAATTTAACGGCAACTGGGCGCCTGCGGCGCTATATTGTGGTTGCATTATTTTTGTGGCATGTGGGGGCTGGGCATGAGAATCGCAGCGGAAAGGCAAAAACCAGAAAATTCACTGAACGCCTGGGATAATTTCCGATTTGGCACTTGTCTCCCAGCCAGAGGAAATGCAGATGAAATTCCCATGGAGCCACAGAGAAGGTCTATTCAATTGGCAGCTGCCACATAAAGTAAACATATTCAATATTATGGCCACCACTGTGCCAAAGGACTCTGCTCAGTCCGAGCCCCGTTTTCACTCAACTTTCCGACTCACGCACACCAAACAACATTACAGAGGACGAAGAAAAAAAACAAAGGCGTAGTAGGGAATGAAATAGAAATAGAAAAATAATAAAATAACGAAATAAGCGCATACCGGGGCCAACCCCCTGTCTGCCAGTTCGCCAGTTTGCAGCCTGCAGGATGTGCGCTGCCCGAAAAATAGAAACCTCGATTCACGATTTGCGAGTGGCAACCAGCACGGGCAAGAGAACGTGTAATGCTGTAAGCAGAGCCAGACAGCGAGACCGAAACCAGACCGAGTCGAGAACTGAGCCAAACCACCCCTCCGTGGCACCGCAGCACACAAGGATGCCTCGGAGGACAAAGCCACAAGAAGAAGCAGCTGCCGTTGTTAGTTGGCTCGCAGGCATCATCCTCGCATTTTCCATAGCTTCTTCTTTTTTGCGTACTTGTCGCGGCGCGTCATCGTCGTCCCTGTCCCCGCCCTCGGCCTTGGGCTCATATCTGGATCTCCTTCAGAGGGCCGAGCTCACGCTCAGCTCATTCCAATGCACCTGGCAGGAGTTGAAGGAGAGAAGTCGGAGTCGACAACGAAATCCCAGCGAACGTGATTCATTCACGGAATTCTCCAAAGGTCTGTTTTGGCTGGCGTTATGGCGTTAGAGCCATCAGGTGCTGGAGTCTGCCAGTCGCTCTAGATTGTGTCTGCTCATTCCAACTCCCGGGTGACGTTGAGGTGAGTCAACAGACCGTGGCAAGTCCTTCCGTAGAATGAGGCAGCATCAGCGCAGAAATTAACCTTCATTACTGAACTCGTCATCGCCATTCTAATGATTTGGGGATTCCAAACTATTTGTCACTTCCTGGAGGCTTAAGCTACGAGGAAAGTCCTTTTCGACGAACACAAATCGAATATTATATTTGCGACAACTTGCTCCACCTTCGGCCCAGTCCCAATCATCATTCAATATCCACCAATTTAATCCAATCAAAATGCCACCTCTCAAGAGCAAAGCGGAGAGTAAACGCCATAAAAGGAGGCGATTCAGCCTCTTTACATACACGAGCGTAGCGGAATAATCAATGAGCGACTGACTCATAATCACTAGGCGCCGCTGGGAGCGGGGAGGCGGGAGGCGGTTCAGGGTCCCGCACACATTTTAATATCAATCTTCGATTTGATGACATCACACGCTGACACGCGGCTCCTCTCCGCCAAAGAGAATTGTGTGCGAAATTTTCAATTAAGTTGACTTTAGGCTGATGGCTGATAGCTGAACGGAGCGCAGCAATGAATGGATAAATAAATTGAGCACTTTTCAGCTGGGATGTGGGAGGTAGAATACCACACGAAAAATGCAATAAGCAATTATAGACCATTTGTTTTTCCCGCTCCTTTGGCACTTCGGTTCAACCCTTCACCACGGCAACCCCTAACAAAACTAGAAATTCATCAACACCACTGGAGTTGACCTCTGGCAGCGGAGTGCACGACCTCTCACGCTCTCATGCCTGGTGTCCATCAAAGCCAAATCGATTTCCATTTTTAGGAGTGCTTGAAGGTCTTCCCACCAAGCCCAGAAGAGGACTAAATGCATGCCAACCTACCGCAATCCGAAAGCCAGCTGGGCGACATTTCTGCATACGCGAGTGAGTAGTAGTGTCTCCAGGAGCCTCGTTTTGCCGCCTATGTGGGCCATCGCGTGCTCGGCTGGAGTTAATTGAGCGGCGAATAAAATTTCATAATCAACAACTGCTGGCAATGGGAAATTTACGATGTTCCCCCGGGTTGCTGCTGCTGCCGCGGTCTCCTATTTTCCTCTTTTGTTTTTGGGCCCATCAAGAGCTGACAACAAATGGAAGGCAAGGATGACTCATCGTGCAAAGCCTCGAGTCCTGCGACCTTCAGCAGGATCCGCGTTCGGGCAACGACATCGGAGCGAATTAACTGACGACTTTTGTTCACATTCTGCTCCTTCGTCCTCTATTCTGACTGAGCTTTCATTATCCCCTTTGGCAGCCTTAGCAGACAATTGCCTGCCAGCCCCATTCTCATCTCGTCCTGCCCTTCGCTTTACTGCTCCTTGAGCATTTGTTTGTTTTCGTGCGGGTGTCCTTTGCCCTCTGGCCCAGCTGTTTGCGTGCGTCAAATAAGTTTCCCACCCGTTCTGGCCCAACACAGGAGCAGGAAGGCGAGGACGAGGAAGAGGCCACGAGGCGTCAGCCAAGCAAACGCCAAGTTGGCGCCATTTCAATGTCAGTTCGGGCTGGAATACCCGCCGCCGTAGTGCCTGTGAGTGTGTCGCCGACTGTCAGATGCTTTGGGGATTCGAAATACCGATGGGTATTTACATTCACCGCGGCGCAGAAATTTTTAATATCAAAAGTCTCCAACGAGGAAAATCGGAAGTTCAAATGAATTCCACATGTGCCCGATCTAAATTAATAGCTTTGTCCCGGTAATGAGGTGCGATTATGAAGACGAAGACAGCGGTAAACAGTAAAGGAAGACCAAATATTAGCACAGAGGTGTTGATTGGAAGATGATATCACATAGCATTTAGCCAAGAGCGACCAACATCGACATCAAATGCCATCTGAATTTCCAAAAATAAATAAATAAAAACGGGAAGGAAACCTAACTTCGGAAAGCCGAAGCTTTTATACCCTTAAGTTTGCAATGGCATCAGGGGCCGGAATTCGAAACCAAGCCAAAAATATATTAATTTCCACTCGGAAAACTTTTTATGCCAATTTTATTTATATTATCCAATTGGCATATTGAAATTAATATTTTAAAAATAAAATATCTAACAAGGGTATAAATTATCAGCAAGAGCAATCACTAGGCAATCAAAACGCAGCATAAACATCAGAAATGTGTAAATAAAACAAGTTTTTATGGCAGAGATCCGAATAAAGGCGAAAGAAACCTTCCTTTCCAGTCCCCTGGCAACGACCCGAAATAAGAAGGAATAAAAAAGAAGCGCTCGAAAGCTTATCCAGAAATCATCTTGGAGTTGTTCTCAACCAAAGTTTGTGGGTCTCAAAGGGCTCCCCTTTCCCGACGATTTCCCAGGGTATTCAACTCGATTAACATCGAAAATCGATTCTTCCCCCTTCGCGAGCATCTAGGAAGCACTTGCCGCCCTCCGGAGTCATAAAGGCCTCGAAACGTATGGTTATTAGGTCGAACGTGCCCGTCACGAGACTCCCGGAGCAGGAAAACTGTCTGTGCAAGAGTTTCCGGCAGGCTTTCCCCCAACCTATCCAAACGCAGGCTAACCCACCCCGGGCCGCTACTCGAGCCGGCGTCCTCGCAGTAAAAGCCTTTGATTATGTCCTCTCGTATTCCTGGGAGAGACACACTGGGAGAGCGGATTCCCCCCTTTTGCTCCAGGAAGGTGAGTCCGAGCCCTGTTGTGTCTGCTGCCCGTCTGCTCCTTCATTATTTACAGCCTCCCAAAAAATGGTTGCCTTTGAAGAATTTCCCAATATAATTTATGTGGCAAGGAGGAGCTCCTGGCTCGGTGCTTCTTAGCACCCATTAAAAATTCATTATTTGGCAAAAGACAGCCAGAAGTGCCCCAAAGTTTCGAAACACTTTTTGCAGAATTTAAAATCGGCTCAGTTTACGTTTAATTCGAGAGCTGGATACCCTGATTCAATGGAAAAATTAAGCGGAGTGGAGAATCCGCTTTCTGACCCAGTTGTGGCGAGGACAAGGAAAATGCAGCTACTTACCTGAGATAGTAGTTCCTGGTGCACCGTGCACCTCTCTCCTTTCGAATTTGCAGGGGCGACACTCGTGATCCTGGAATCGAGAAATCATAAAGCTAACATGAGACTTCGGCGTTATTTATAGCCAGTCGTTCTCGCGAATGCAAATCTAAAGCAAAATTCGCTGCCGTTCTAATTTCAACACATACACACACGCATACGAATTCGCACACACACACACGCTCACAAAACTGGTCAGCCAGCGAATGACGTCATTGCCAAGGATGCTGCGCGCGTCCTGAGCTCTCACTATTTGTTGCTATTTTAGCTGCCAAACAAACTGTTTTCCCAGAAAGCTAGTTAGTTAACTAAGCGATTTAGACTGGCGCCAGGCAAACACTCAGTTTTGTTGCTTGTTTTGTGTTCTTGGCTTTATTCACGAAATTCGTTCATCTAACAGTATAACTGCAGAAAAATAATGGGAAACGCGCGCGCAAGCACCAAGTCGGAATTGCAAACAATTTTTCTCGCTTCAGAATACTCGCCTTTCGATCAGTTTTCAAACATCCAGCACAACACTTCGAAACTCGATTTTTTACCGCGAACCTGCGTTTTTCCGCAACACAACCGCTTTCGTCGAAAATTTTTCTGGAAATCAATCCGGCGCGTAATCAGTGTTGGCATCTCTTCAGGTCATAAAAGAAGCTAAACTAACCAATGAAAATAGCTAGAAACCGCCAAAAACTTTTAAAGATAGCTAAAAAATAAATAAAATTTATAAATCAAAGGACGAAGCCTTGTGTCTGGCCGTTTTGGCGTGAGCGTGTAAATCTGAAAGTTTTGCATTAATGCTTGATTTGCAATATTTGCAAAAACATTTTCCTTCGTCTGCTGCATCTAAAAATGTACCCATTGTTCCTATGGCAGCTATATGATATAATCGTCCGATCTGGCAAAGTTTCGTTCAGATAGCTTCAAAACTGAGGGACTAGTTTGCGTATAATTAGACAGGCGGACATGGCTAGAACGACTCGGCTATTGCTGATCAAGAATATATATACTTTATACGGTCGGAAATGTCTCCTTTACTGCGTTGCAAATTATAATACCTTGCAAGGGTATAAAAAGCTTAGAAAACAGTTAATTTTTATAAAATAATTTTGTGTATATTTTTTATCATTACAGACATATATTATTAAGCATAAAAAATAAATTCGAATAAATGAATAAACTCGTTAATATCTAGAGAATATTTAATACATCCTTAACAACATCCTTAAATACATCCTTACAATATTTCAAAACCAAGAACGGATTATAGTTTTTAAAAGGTTTCGATGCTCGAATTCGCCCCTTGAAAAATGTTCTATAAATCGGTTATTAGGTACATGGCTGTTACCTAAATATTTTTTTCGTAAAGATCCTAAAGTTGATTTCTTACCATCAATACTTTTTTAAAAAGAAAAAATAGCTAAAATGGCAACACGGTGTGGCCAATGCGCAGTGGCTCCTCTCAACATATGTTTTGCCCAGAGCATATGAACACAAAAGCGTTGCCAGACTAATCGGCTAACTTAAATATTTTTGTCGTAAAGATCTAGTCCATTTCATACCATCAATTAATTTTCATACCCTTGCAGGGTATTATATTTTCAGTCAGAAGTCTGCAACACAGTGAAGGAGACATTTCTGACCTTATAAAGTATATATATTCTTGATCAGCATCAACAGCCGAGTCGATCTAGCCATGTCCGTCTGTCTGTCCGTCTGTCTGTCCGTCTGTCCGATTATACGCAAACTAGTCCCTCAGTTTTTTAAGCTATCTGAATGAAACTTTGCAGATAGTTTTCTATATGCTCTCACTACTATATATGTCGGAACAGGCCGGATCGGACGACTATATCATATAGCTACCATAGAAACGATCCGTAAATTTTAAGAAAAAACAATAATAACTTGTCCAATTTTCAACATATTTTCATATAATTTGAGAAATGGCCATTTTATTTTATTATAGAATTTCGGTTTTAATTTGATCAAAATCGGACTACTATATCATATAGCTGCTATAGGAATGTTGGGGAAATATTACGTGTACGTAATGTTGAACCAAATTTTTATATGTATTGATGTTGTATACAATTCCTGTTAGTTTTACTTTCCATTTGATAAAATTTTATTAGTTCATAATGATCCAATTGTAAGCTGCAAGGGTATACAAACTTCGGCGTGCTGAAGTTGGTTTTCTTTCTTGTTTTATATTGATTTTCCTAATACCAAAACAAATATATATAAAATTTTGTACATGTAAAACAGTATTAAATATTCTTAATAATTAAAACAGCCAGATATAGCGGGCAAAAACCTAAAATGGCAACACTGGCTTTAAACAAATCGATCCCAGTAGAGGTGCGCAGTGCGCACTTTTATCGATAGATTGGAGTCGTGTCTACATGGAAAACTTTATGAATACTATCGAATGTAGAATACAAAAAAATATAAAGTAAAATAATAGTTGCGTTCAGCAGAACAGCATTTTATTTGTCTATTTTCAAACATTTTGTTTTCGGGGACACTAAAACGCTCAAAGCGCTCGAGGCCGCACAGTCTGGCAACGCAGGTTGGTTATAAAGAATGGAAATAGTCTGGCAGCCCTGGTTGCTCAAGCCTCTGGACTCAAAGGTCTGGCAGCGCGGGTAGCTCAGGAACAAAAAGTCTGGCATCGCATAATTGAACAAATCAATTAATCGATTATGTAATCGATTTTATTTCCACCTCTTATACTAGGCCAAATGCTGTTACCGATGGCGCTATCGACGGTGGTACACCGCCAGCGTTGCCAATTTAGCTATTTCCCCTTTAGATCTGGCGGTTTTCAAAAGCAAAATGCGGGATAAATTGCAAACTAGCGGCTAGCGGGGAATATAGCTTTCTTCAAAGCAAAATGCATTTTATTTTAGCTTTTTAAAAACATCACGCTTTACTACATCTCACTTAAATACTTTATAGTTCAAAACTCTGTTACTCTCAATTCTGTAAAATACTGTCACTCTCATCTGTTGACTCTCTCTCATGGGAGTGGGTGGTGGGTGGGATCGAAGGAGAGCCTCTGGCGCTCTAGCTCTCTCTCGCTTGCTCCTGCCAAGCTTTGGCCGGGGCTTCCGGCCGTATTGCCTTAATAAATGAAAATAAACTAAATAAAATTTAAAAAAATGGCAAAATTTAAAGAAAATTAGGCGGTTTTTATTAAAATTTAATTAGCAACAGAAAATACTTTTTTTCCTTTATTTTTAATTTATTGATATGATTTGATTTTTTATCTATCTATAAACACAAAATTTTTAAGAAGATTATTGTTTGTAAGTTAACACCGATAGAGTGAAACAGAAATAAATTGTATTGATTAGACTGCAATAATCAAATGTCAATTAAATGAATTCGAAAACGTTATTACAACTAAATAGGTTAAAAATCAATAAATCTATATAAAACTTACAAATCGTGAGGTTTTTAAACATTCTTACAACTGAAGTCGGTTTGTTCTTTTCGGTTGGCAAATATACAAAAGGGAAAAACTATAAGACTAACTAGGACTTACCAAGAAATTCTTAGAAGAAAACCCAGAAAAATTTAATGAAGGAAAAATGGTAATAAGTTATTTTTAAAAATTAATTGATGGTATGAAATGAACTAGATCTTTACGAAAAAAATATTTATGTTAGCCGATTAGTCTGGCAACGCTTTTGTGTTCATATGCTCTGGGCAAAACATATGTTGAGAGGAGCCACTGCGCATTGGCCACACCGTGTTGCCATTTTAGCTATTTTTTCTTTTTAAAAAAGTATTGATGGTAAGAAATCAACTTTAGGATCTTTACGAAAAAAATATTTAAGTAACAGCCATGTACCTAATAACCGATTTATAGAACATTTTTCAAGGGGCGAATTCGAGCATCGAAACCTTTTAAAAACTATAATCCGTTCTTGGTTTTGAAATATTGTAAGGATGTATTTAAGGATGTTGTTAAGGATGTATTAAATATTCTCTAGATATTAACGAGTTTATTCATTTATTCGAATTTATTTTTTATGCTTAATAATATATGTCTGTAATGATAAAAAATATACACAAAATTATTTTATAAAAATTAACTGTTTTCTAAGCTTTTTATACCCTTGCAAGGTATTATAATTTGCAACGCAGTAAAGGAGACATTTCCGACCGTATAAAGTATATATATTCTTGATCAGCAATAGCCGAGTCGTTCTAGCCATGTCCGTCTGTCTAATTATACGCAAACTAGTCCCTCAGTTTTGAAGCTATCTGAACGAAACTTTGCCAGATCGGATTATGTCATATAGCTTCCATAGGAACAATGGGTACATTTTTAGATGTAGCAGACGAAGGAAAATGTTTTTGCAAATATTGCAAATCAAGCATTAATGCAAAACTTTCAGATTTACACGCTCACGCCAAAACGGCCAGACACAAGGCTTCGTCCTTTGATTTATAAATTTTATTTATTTTTTAGCTATCTTTAAAAGTTTTTGGCGGTTTCTAGCTATTTTCATTGGTTAGTTTAGCTTTTTTTTGACCTGAAGAGATGGCAACACTGTACACCGCTAATAATATCAAAAATACAATTATTCAAAAAAAAAAGTTGCAGCGAGCGGACGTGTTTTCGAACCCGAGTCCGAGCAAGTCTCTGTGAGTGTGTGCCGTGTTGGTGTGAGCTGGGACTGCAGCTGTCGCCTTAAACAAATAATAACCGCACAGTTTGCACGCAAATTCGCTGATCGGCAGCGATTCGGGCTGCCAGCCTTACGAGCAGCGTTCAGTGCGGAAAAACAGCCTCCCGAAGGCTTAGGGTCGGAAAACAGCCGAAAACAACGGGATGCATGTTGAATTATTTCTCAACTCAACGCCCAAAAGTCGCCGGCGACATGACGCCGCCTCCTCTGCCGCCGCCGGCAGAGACGCCGCAGCCGCTTGCCGCAACAAATGCAGCAGTTGGAAATACGGGCGTTCGCGGCGGATTCGGCTGAATTTGCACAAACGCGGTGCTGACGCGGTGAAATGGGAGCATAAAAACTACATTTATGTGCGAAATATGCGAAAACTTCGTTCACATAGCGCGCGTGTGTGTGGCTGTTTGCCTGTGTGTGTGAGAGTCGTGCAAGTGTGTCGGTGTTGCAGAACAGCAGCGCACAGAAGAAGGCGAAGAGAGAGAGAGTGAGAGAAGGAAAGGATGATGGCCGCGCTTATACCTGCTCCGAAAACTGAGCGGGGCCGAAATTAGAGTAGCCAGAAAAGAGGCTTTCAAAGCGTTTGCGGCTGCCGACTGCAATCTTCGGAAATGCAAACTGGTTAACTACGTAACGTAACGTAACGCTATTTTCCGCTAAATCACCTCCTGCTCCTCCTCTGCTTACCCCTCCCCTCCCTCTGCCAGTGGCTCGTAGCCGAGCGACGTTGGCTTAAGAAAATGTGTGGCCATATTTTTTCTTCTCTCCATCTCTGTCTCCGTCTTTCTTTTGCGCTCTCCCTTTTGGAACTCTCGCCGCGCCGCTGTTCTTGCCGCCTCCGTTTTGTGCCGCACTTCCAAGATAAAGAACGCGCGTCTCCCGAGATAAATGCGAAATATTGTATCTGAATGGCCGCCGTTCGCGTTTGCCGTTGCCGTTTGCAGTGGAATAACCGAATTGAGTTGGAAACAGCGCACTCATTGTTCTCATCGATTTGTTTTGTCCGACAGAAAAGTGTGTGAAGCCTCCGTAGCGCCGATTACAAGCCGCAGACTAACAAGAAACAACCACGCTACGGAAAGGAACGAGCAGAAAGACTAATTAAACCGCGCCACAGGTCCAACCGCCGCCAAAATGTCGGAAGAAGTCGATCGCAACGATCCGGAGCTCAAGTACCTCTCGGTGGAGCGCAACCAGTTTAACGATCCGGCCACACAGGCCGAGTGGACACAGAAGCGTCTGGTGTGGGTGCCGCACGAGAATCAGGTGAGTTAACCTTTGCCCTTGCATCCCCTCCCTTCCAAAGAACCTGTAGACCTGCCAGCCAGCCAGCCTGTGATCCTCGCTTGGGTTTTCCACCCCGGCCCATAATGGCTGATTCAGTGCGGGAACCACGCCCGAACCCAAAATTACCTGACATAAAGCAAATTGATAGCTCCGCTGTACGTGAGCGCAAAGGCTACACACAGTGGAACCTCTGTAGAGCAATTCAATACAGTTTCGGGGATATTACTTGTGCTCAGAAGCTTAATGTTAAAAATGTTTATTAAAGGTAAGAACATTTAGCGAAAAACAAACAATAAAAGGCATTAAAAAAGAAGTCGAACTAACTCTTTAATTTTTAATAATTCCATCTAAAGAGGCTCGACTGTACGCTTAATCAATTTCACATAATAATTCCCAGACTTAAAGTTTTCGATTCTACAGCTTTTCTAATCATTTTCGCAGTGTCTGTTAGAATTATTTTAAAGACAAGACAATAGTAATTGGTTATGACAGGTACCAGCTAGAGAAGTTCGCCCGTAACTCTAATCAGTTTGCGCATTGTTTGTCCCCCGTTTCGAGCTCTTATCGCAGAGGCTGCCTCAGTCATCGATTGGGGCATGAATCACTATTGCAATGGCGTTTATTTTTACAAAATTCGGTTAACCAAAACAACTTCTTCGAATTTTTCATTACTTTCACACCGCGGTGATAAAATTGAGTAAACATCCGACGACGACCGAGGCTGCGCTGATTCATGCGTGGATGCTGAAATCACCGCATTAGTTGGCCAGCGGAATTTAACGGTTGAATTGGTCAAATCCGCGACGGTTTGCCGTCAAGAGGGCCTCCGCCGTACTCCCAATTTGCATGCAGACCAAAGGCCCAGAGCAGCGACTCACTGACTCACTCTTCACAGTGACAAAGAGAGGGAGAGCAATAAGTGGGAACCGGGAACGGGCCAAACAAGTTTTTAATCTCTGGACGGGTATTTGTGTGTTCGATCCGCGTGTGTGTGGAAGCGAATAGAGATTGGCCCAAAGAGGCTTTTGCGCCCACTGCTGCTGCTGATGGATGGGGCTTGTTTGGCAGCGTGATGATAACAAAGCTGGCCGTTTGTTTTGCGAATTTTTATTGTTTCCCTTTTCTCAGTCCTCACCCGGTGACGGAGATGACTTCTTTCAGGTGTCATTCAACTGCATTCCTCTCGCCCAGCCCTAATTTTAAGGCCATAAAGCTAAACAGATAAAATTAGCGGCCACGGCTGGGTCTGCCCCCTTCCTCCGACTCTGGCACTTGGGTAATTGCTTTATTTGCCAGAGATAATAGAATGGTAGCACTTTTGGGTAACTTCACATAATACGTAATAAAAAGAACGACGAAAACAAAGCCAACTTCACATTTTTGTGTAATTACGCGATCACTTAAACAGACATTTGCTTTACAATGGAATCTCACAGGCAGGCAGCAGCAGCAGCAGCAGCAGCGGCACCAGAGATAAAGTCAAGAAATAAAAACACAAAATACGAAACGAAACGGCACGGCTTCGCAAACGCGCTCGATTGTCATGAGTTGTCAGTCGGCTGGTCGGTTGGCGGTACCGCCAGAAAGACGAAAAGGCTGAGGGACTGACACATGAGACAGGCAGAAATGTAAAGAAATTTGCATATAGCACACAAACTGTTGCTCCACTGGAATGCCCAGCAGATACAGATACAGAGGCAGATACAGCCACAGCCACATTTACAGTTTAACGGGAGCGGACCCGAACTCGAACCCGGCCAAAAGGGTATTCGCCATTTGTGTCAACACTCCGTTTGGTCGCTTCCAGCAACTGTTCCAACTTGCGCAATGCAAGGGGAATTCGCTGGATGTCAGTCCGGCGTACGTGTCGCTATCCAAATCCATCTATTTACCCGAGAAGTGGGAACCAACAAGGGACCCTTTGTTGGTGACCAAATTGTGTTTACTGATCACCAGCGATACTTTCCCCAGTCATGTGGGCTTGATATTTCTAGCCCATGATTCATGGTAGTATTTGCACAGAAAGCCTGGTTGGGTCTAAGCGATTTGTGGACGATATCGGGTTGAATTCGACGCGGTTATATCATATATATTTCCCTTGGCTTTCACCAAAATCCCTTATCTTGGGGGTTGGTTCTTCGGGCGCTCCCCAGATCTTGATCCCCCTCAGCAGTGTTTCGATGTATTGTATTGTTCGTATTGTTAGCCAAATTGAAGTCGGCTTAACCTTCGTCATGCCCCGGGAATCGAATCGATTGTAACGACCGGCGATCATTAAGGGTCTCCGTCGCTCGCTCCGGCCGCTTCCCCGCACACCCACACTGGCGCACGATATCGCCTGTTGATATATCCGAGCGTGTCTGTGTCTTACTCGTATTTATAACCAACAGAAACCACTTTGGACTTTGTTTGTGACCACTGCCACTCCCACTCTCCCTGCTCTGCTCCTCCTGCTTCTTGGTCTTGGTTCTGGGGATGTGGGGATGTGTATGTGTGTGTGTCTTTTCGGTTACGGCGACGACAAACGTAGCCAGCTTTCGACTCTCCACCGTCCGGTTTACGGTCAACGAACCTGCGCCTCGTATCTCGTATCACGTATGTCGAATGTGTAATATACATTTCTTACCCTCTCCTCCGCGGCGAGTGTGTGTGGGTACACACATGAATATGCGTTGATCGATTAAGCGACGGAATAAAATAAAAGTAACAAATTGTTATGGGCCCATCTATACCTACATACCATCCATCTCGTTCGCCACCGTATTACGTCAGGAGGCGAGGCAGGAGGAGAGTATTCATTATTCATTCCATTCTAGTTGTTCATTTTTGGTTAAATGTAAACAAGCCGAGTTGGCGAAAACCATTCGCTTGCCAGGGTAAATAATGAGTGCAAATATAGATCGCTGTCGTTGAAGGCACCCTGGACAGGTTCAAGGTTGCGAATTAGTCGGAAGGGGATTGGGATCGTGAGGGCTACTTCTTTTTTGTTCCTTGGGCTCCCATTCCCCATCCCTGGCCCAATCATCAATGCCTCTCGTAGGTGTTGCTTTGTAGTTTCTTTGGTTTCGCTCCACCGATCGCCCGGAATGCTTGATGCTCGCGAGAGCATTTGAGACTGATGACCTCATATGCTCCAGCTCTCCTCCTCGCTGCCGCTTGACTTGGCTGACTGACTCTTGCTAATTTCCTTGGCTCAAGCACTCCAATTCATCTCTTGCGGGCATTCCGATACCGTGATTCATGGACCAATCCGCAGGGAGCTGTTACACCATTTTTCCATTCATCGTTTGACGCATTTTTTGCCGTCGTTAAGTCTTGTATGTGGTGTGTCCAAACTGTCAAATGTTTTTATGTGCAAATGTTAACGGGGCTGACAGCGGCAGCCGCAAACGGGGAGCTGGGAAATGGTGGGAGGCTGAGGGGGAACAGCCCCAGAGATGAGATTTGGCACAGCGAAAGTGAATGCGAAAGGCACTCGAATATTGGTAAATATTCCCCCTAATGCCCATCATTTGGTTAAATTTTTCCAAGAAAATTCGCCATGCCATATAATGAGGGCTGAGATTGTTTAATGGTGTTGATTGCACGCCTAATTGCTGGGCATTTAAATGCACTCGTTACATGGTCCAAATGGCTTCGCATCCGTCATATCCGCCTCGAGAATAACGACTTTCTTATGACTGTTTATCTCTAGTACCGGAAAAGCGCCAAGATAACACAACACAACACACGGTCGGTCCTCAGGCCAAGCAGCCGTCGGGGAAAGAGCACGTCGCGGCTTTTCCGAATCTGATCGCTGGGGCGTGCGCATGTTTAACTTAATGGACCCGGTCTGGGCTGGGATGCGTTACAGATGCTTCTCCTGCTGCTGCTGCTGCTGGCCCCCCGTTCCCTGCCTATTCCCGCTACAACTCTGCAGTACAGTTGTTGATTTTAATGCATTTCTGGTTTGCAACGGCGGCACTTCACTCTCCACCCTTTAATGACTGAATTACGGGTTGCCCCTGATTTGATTAATGTCAATGTGCCGCTTGCACCGGGATGCCTGCTGCACGCTGCACGCGGCATGCTCCATGCTCCCCTTTATTGTTATTGCCGTTTCACTTGACTTCTAATTGAAAGCACAGCACAGCTTCCAATGTTGACGCAGCTTTCCCAAGACGTGTGTTTGTGTTCTTTTGAATTTCGTGGAGTGCAGTGCAGATTCCCAAGAAGCCTCACCGGCGACTCACTAGCAGAATTAGTTATTGTTTGATTAGGATCTATTAAAAGTTTAGTAACAAAAACCTTGTTCCAAGCACCTAAGAGTTAGATGCAGCGCCTTGAACTTGCTGCGGATTTCAGACACTAGCTGGGGAACAGGGGACAACTTAGGCAGATGAGCAGGGGACAGGCTGGCAGACAGACAGACAGTTGCATCCGCCTCCCGTTGTTCTGTTGGCTCGGTGTTGCTGTCTGCCTTGGCCACTTGACTGGGTGCAGTTGTGGTGCGAGCGGAGAGCGCGAGGCTGAGTGGCCCTTGTGGCGCTTGACTCATGCAGCGCATGCAACGGCAACAGAATCTGAACCTGAATTTCTGGTGTTGCACTTGTTGTGTTTATCGCCTACCCGCTGAGCTGAACAAATGGCACACAGGCGAATTGTTTATCTCCCTCTCCAGCCCCGGACCCCAACCCCAGATCCCAGATCCCTGCGAGTGTACAGCTAACCAACTCCTTTCTGATTTCTTTCCTTTCTTTGCAGGGCTTCGTGGCCGCCAGCATCAAGCGGGAGCATGGCGACGAGGTCGAGGTGGAGCTGGCCGAGACCGGCAAGCGGGTAATGATTCTACGCGACGACATACAGAAGATGAATCCGCCAAAGTTCGACAAAGTCGAGGACATGGCCGAGCTGACGTGCCTGAACGAGGCCTCCGTGCTGCACAACATCAAGGACAGATACTACTCTGGCCTGATCTATGTGAGTACTTTAACTAGTAGCCGTAAGTGGGGAATGTTTGTGTTGGCCGCCGGAAAAGTTTCCGCTGCGCCAGCTGCCGGCAATGTGACGCGTCAAGCGTGTTAGTGATGATGATGGCGCTGAATAAACAGCTGGCTTCCCTTTGAAAAGTCAGCAGGACAGTATTCCTCATCTAAATGTATATTTATTCAAAAAGCAGCGCAAATATTTAACACTGAAGCCAATCACTCAGGTCTTTATTGGTTGCATTCGTTTATGGGATTTGTGACTTCCCTTTCTCCGCCCCTCTGGATCTGCTGCTGCTAATTGGCATGCCAAAGCCGTTTCCTTTGGACAACTCCACACAATTCGCCACAAGCTGAAAGCCAGCAACAAGTTAATTTCGGATGAGAAACCGATGAAAAACCGATGTGAAGCCGACTTCATGCGGCGCATTTGAATTCGGATCCATTAATTCAATCCACTGCTTCTCCTTGTTTTCTTTCACTGTCTGTGTATAAATCATTAAGTCACAGTCTTCAATTGCAGCTCCAATTGATTTCGATTTGCCCGGCCACATAACTTATTTCCCCCAAAAGGGTAATAAATTCGCTGGTTCAACTTATCAGAATGAGCATTGTGAGCTCACTGCCGGAAATTAAATTAATTAAGTCATCTTTGGGGAGCCATCGATTCTGATAACATCAAATTAGATAAAATTATTCTTATTTTTTCAAAATTGGTGCTTATTTTCAAGTTTTATTTAAACTTTTGGTCAAAGATTATCATATAAAAATATCAATTTAAAGTCCCTAAAATGTGCATATTTGAGGTCTTTTTAGTGAAATATCATTTTAATCTCTTTGTGATCCTAGTTGGTTAGATAGCCTAGCTATGATAAGGGCTAACACGCACCCAGAATCCCCTTTGTTTTTCTTTCGTCGCCAAGCCTATCCCCAGTCCAAGATATATGCTGGCAACATGTTGCTGGGAAACATGTTGCCAAACTACTTGGCTTCAGCTGGTGCCGCTTGTTCGCTGGGCCCGTGGGTGTTTGTTGCTCCGCTTGGGGCCCAGGCGCCCAAGCGCCTTCTTTCTTCATTTGCCTCTTCTGTCATTCGCCGCCGCCATGTGGCAGGTCCGTTTGCGGCTGTTTCCCTTTTCTTTTTCCTCTCTTTTATTGTTTTTTAACAAATTATGTGCCGCTTTTTTACATATTTTATGTACTGCGCCTGCTACTTATCGCGCTCTCTCTTGCTCACCCCTCTCCCCTTCCCGATCTCCCGACGCGTTGGGAGTTTTAATTTAATGCCCAAACCGCTGTTGTTGTTGCTGCTGTTGCTTTTTGATGTGGGCGCAAACTGCTTTAAATTTGTTTACATTGTTGTTGGCCGCTATGCTCCAGCGCACTTAGCATTGTCTTTGCCGCTGTTGCTCCGGCAGCTTGTTGTTGTCGGCCAATTTAGTGCGCCAGTTTACAATTTACACAATCATGCCACGCACTCTGTTCGCCCTCTTTTCCTACCTCCCCTCTCCCTCTCCCTCCTTCTCTCCCGTTGCCCCACTTAATTCGCTTGCCAATTGTTGCTGACGCGCTCTCGGCCAAGCCGCTAACTTGTTGCACGGCCAGCCTGGGAGTGGGAGAGCAGAGCGGGCGGGAGCGAGAGCGAGACGGCGTCAGAGCTGTGGGCGCTGCGCTTAACGGCATAATTATTATAATTTGTTGACATCTAATTCGACTTTTAAATTTCATTTAAATTAATTCGCGCGGCAGCTGCCGACTGCCGGTAGCATGTAGCTTAATTAATATGCGTCGTCGGCGAGAGGAATGATTATTGCACCGGGAGGCGCACACGCACACGCACACCCTTGGGCACAGTGGGCACTCGGTACGGAAAACTAGAGGAAACGTCTAGTATAGGTTGGTTGCTCGAATAGGTTGGGAAGTCTAGCCAAGGACAGGACTTTGCCAGGGCTGCCTCTGTATTTGATTTGAGCTGGAGCTTTCTTTACCAATTCTAACACCGAGTTCTCAAACGTCGTAGCTCGATGGCCGAGCGCTGTCTGTATGCAAATCAAATTGTCAACACCTTTTGGAAACCACAGCAAATATGGCCATTTTGTTTGACACGAAAAATATATGGCGCATTGATTTGGGCGGAAAATGGTGATCCCAGTCGTGGAGCAGTGTCCTCCGCCCCAGATCCGTTCGATTGGCGGCGTAATTGGGGTTGAAATATGTATATTCCACAAAACATTTGCAACTTGTTGGCCGTTGTTGGGGCAATTAATTGATTTATGTCCAACGGGTGACTGGGTGCAATTGCTCAAGTGCAGCCGAGTCGCGAAATAGAGCAGTTTGGCTTTCGACCAACAGAAATAACGTAAAATGAGACGTTTTTATTCATTTAAATATCAAACGCAAAACCTTTAAAGGTTCGTAATTATCGTAGATCAAAAGCCAATAAAAATGGTAATGTCAGCTTACTGAAATTCACTTATCATCGACCTTAGTTCTCGGGTATTAAACAGTTTTTAATGCTTCCGATGCTCAATTGAATTATGAAGCGTCAACAATTATCTCGAAACGTGCTTTTCTTCATACAGTTTTTATATAACCTAGATGCTTAATATTTATTCTCGATTCCTGAAAACGGCGGCGACAAGCGGGTGACGCTTGAGACTTGGCAGCTGCTGGGGGCTCTGGCCGGTGCTATCTTAATTCTCTTAATTCGAACTGCCACTGGGATTCGCTAATTGAAATGGCACGGGAACCGATGCGGACGGCATCTCGGGTGGCAGATTAGTGCGGGATTGCTGTGGCACTCGAGTTAGATTCGGCCAGATTCGAATGTCGGCCACGGGCGGGTGCCAATGTGCCGCCTGCCACATGATGCGTGCACTGTGTGGCAAATAAATTATATTCCCGCATATCAGCCGGGCAATTTGCTCACAAATATTGGCACTAATAGCCGGCGCCAAAGGGGTTGCCGGGCAACGGAGCGGACCGGACTGCAGAGGTGTCTTCAGGCCCGACGTAATTAACATAAAAGGCGCCGCCTTTGCTTTTTCGTTTTTTCGTCGTCGTCGCGTTCGCCCTTGTTTGCTTTGCTCCGCTTGCAACGCGTTGTGCTGACCACATAAGGTCCGAAAGCGGATCCACTAAATGCCCGAGATTTCTGGCGACTAATTTGGCTGAAATGCTGCCAATCCAATGGACTTCCAGTGCCGAATCCCTCTCCAAACGCCTAGTGATGGGTATTTCTCTTGGGACCACATTAATAGGCACTTCACGTTTGCCATAAGACTCACCCTCTTTCTGTTCATTTAATTGCCCCTGACACCGTCTTTGAATTTGCATACATCTCACAACCTGGCCATATGGGGCACATGATCAGGGCAGGCCGTCGTAATGGATGATGTGCACCGGACTCAGATGCACCACTCGCCAGGATAATGAGTCAGAGCAGCATAGCCTCAGCGTTTTAGGGGCAGAGAGGCAGTGACTCAGGAGCAAATAGCGTCACGAGTGACGGCCACTTCTAAACGATTGCCAAAAACAGCAAAGAAACAACAGAGACCGAAAAAAACCAACAAAACACAATTTCTTATGCCATTTTTGGATGCTTGATACACGCACACACACAGAGTGGCTGATTGGCAAGACGTGATTTTGTTGTGAATTTTTTGGGCGAAAGAGCTCTCCGGGCCCGAGCCTGAGTCACTCCCCTCCCCGGTTGGCTGGAGTTGAAGAGTTGAAGAGCTTTTCTCTAGCCAGGGTACTTTCCATTTCGATGATCTGTGTGGGCCGGGCTCCTCCGAGGCTCTGGGCCAAGTCAGCAGCATTCGCATTTAATGCTCGCTTGAATATTTAAATGGTACAACAAACAGCCAAGCCGCATACTTAGTGCCCACGCCGCAGCCCCAGCTCCAATCGCAATCGCAGTTATGTAGGCAGCCGCTCGATAGATACCTTACCACCAACGGATTCGGATACAGATTCAGCAGCGGATACAGCTACATGCGTTCGCTGTTTATGGTGCTGGCCAACTTTAAAGCACATGTCTTGTTAGCCAGATAGCCGGGCGCGCGAGTGTGTGTGCGTTCGGGCCACACTAACTAGGCCACTGAACATCAGCAGTCGCCAGTTGGAGGCAGTCGTTATCCCCAGCCTCACACAATGCCCCTTGATCATGACCACCCTGGAAAGATTCCCTGGATAACCCTCGAAGCAAGATTAATGGGAATGGGTAATAAAAGAGGGCATAACGGTCCTTGATATTTGACTTGACTAGTAACCCATCGCCTTCAGTGAACCATGATCAAAGTCTATCTTTGAAATGCCAAAAGATTGTACATTATTTGAGTCTATATCTGTGAATTTATTGTATTTTATTAAGCTCTTTTTAGTCACGCGCCAGCATTAGTCTTAATACTAAGCACAAACTGATTTGTAAACTTATTCCCTTTCTTTCAGACATATTCCGGTCTCTTCTGCGTTGTGGTTAACCCGTACAAGAAGCTGCCCATCTACACGGAAAAGATAATGGAGCGGTACAAGGGCATAAAGCGACACGAAGTGCCTCCGCATGTATTTGCAATAACGGATAGTGCCTACAGAAACATGTTGGGTGGTGAGTAATATCCTCGATTACTTTCCCTTTGCTCTTTGGAGCCAACTGCAGGGCCCCGATATCGGAGGGATGATTGCAGTATCTCCTCTTTAGCTTCTCCGTCTCTGGTTGGCTCTGCGTTGCGATTTCTCTACGCTATCGTAAATTCCATTCCATAAACAAGCGAAAATGCTACTCAGTCGGCTCAGGGCGGACTCCAGATAAGATAAGGTTTGGCCAAGTTTGCTCTCAGGCCGTGTATTTCCACGAATTACGTGAATGTTTCCATTTTTGCCTTTTTAAAGAATGAAGAAAACATACCAAAGAGCTCCTGGAACTTCAGCTGAACAAATGCGGTGAATGAATCACCTGGAAATGTGTTCCCGAGTAGACGCTTCTAATCAGTTTGAGTATGAGCCCCGCAAACTGGTTTCCTCTTTCAGCGCTTGCATTGCAAATGCCATTTTTTCCGTTTTCATTTTCGTTTCCATAGCTGTTTCTGGCTCCAGTGAATTTCGATGGTTTGCATGTCCGTTCCAAGCGTAACGTCGCGCCGGGAGATGACTCACCCCGCGGAGCAACTCCAGCCCCGAGGCCAGGCACATCTTGCTGTTGTGTCTATAGGTGCTCCCCCGTGTGTTCGCTCCCTGCTCGAGGCTTGAGGCTTGAGTTTGGCTAACTAATACTGCGTGTACGTGTGATGGCCATATATGGATTCAAAACTCAAGCCGGCGATGCTTGGACAGCAGGCATTTTGTTTGCCCCATCATCATCATCATCATCTGGGCTTGAAAAGTTTAAACAAATCGTCACCTCACTCAGTCTACGCTGGCTCACCATATTTGACGCTTAATAAATTTCTGTTTATGCACATTTGCCCGATTGTGTTTCCCTTGAATATTTGTTGTGCGCAAAGGCAGCACCCCTCCCTTTGGGGAGTGGCGACCGTTTCTTTGATTTATGGCGCTGCGAGTAGCCTTAAGCCTGAAATCACCTCTGACTCCATTGCCCTGGAACACGCACCAATCCAATCCAATGCAAGCCGAGACTGGACAACACCTTTATCTGCTCGGAGCTCTCCGCCACAATCTCCGACAAATCTCGCGATTCCGGCAAACTGCAATTTTTATGGCATTCCATTTCCATTCCATAATGTACCAATGTCATAAGAGATAAAGTGACACGCCTTGACTTTGACTGTGTTATTGCAGTATACATACAGCCTGCATGGTGAATATAAATTTCTATAAACACTGGTACCATTGGACAGATGTTTTTGCAGTTGTTTGCTGAACAGGAATTTATTTTGGGAATGTGAAGTCTCTTTTTTAACCCTGCAAGGTATTTAATTTCTCTCTTACATGCCTGGCCTAGTTATGATCGATTTCAAGCAGGGCCTGCTGACCCAATGGTAAACTGAAAGGGTATACCGAGTTCGGTTTCCCCGTATTTGCTTGCTTAAGACGTAAAATTGCGTGGAGAAAGATAAGTTGATCCATTACGACTTCCCCCACCCCATAGCACTTATAATTGTGTAGGTGTGATAATTGTGATTATGTTTTATTTGTTTGTTTTTCCATAGCAGAAAGGGTGATTATAAGTCCATTTCAAAGGTTTATATGAAGTGTTAAAATATTCCTCCAAGCCTTTACAGCAATCTGCATTCAGAAAATATATTTTTACCTACATGAAAACTATTTAAAAATGTAGCAAAAAAAAGATCCGAAAATTAAAAAATAAAAAGCTCGAATAATACCCATAAAATGACGTGTCGAGATATATTCGCTAGATATTTCGGCCCATTTATGGTTGGATATTGAATGTAGTATGTATAAATATGCGACCGGCTTTAGCCATAATAATAAATAAGTACGGGGTCGTGATGTTGCTCCATGCCTCCAAATCTATTGGCAATCAGTGGGGATATATCTACTGGCTGCTGCCCGAGTTTGTGGTTAGCTCAATGCTGGGATCGGGTGACGAGGCTGCCGGGTGCCGGAGAGCAGTGCAAATCTAGTTCGCCGTATTCTAGATGGGATCATTGGCGCCATATCAATAGCCACGGCAATTTACTGCCGCTGCCTGCCGTCGTTTCTGTGTATCTCTTAGATACGCGGACACTGAAATCAACTGTTTTTGTTTTTATTTTCAATTGATGTATGTCTCTTTTTTCCCCTCGACCTCTCTTACTTTATTTAGCTTTTTGTTTTTGCTCGCTCGAATTTGGGTCAACAGAAACTTCAAGCTGAGCTTGGCTTTTTACATTTTTATTTCATTTTTGGATGGATCAGCCGTATTGTGGCTTTGCAGAAGTGTGTCGCTGGCCCCTCATTATCCCCCCTTACCGACTCTCACTCACTCATTCCTCTCTCCCTTTGCAGATCGCGAAGACCAATCGATCTTGTGTACTGGCGAGTCGGGTGCTGGCAAGACGGAGAACACCAAGAAGGTCATCCAGTTTCTGGCCTATGTGGCAGCCTCCAAGCCCAAGGGCTCGGGTGCGGTAAGTGTGCAAGGGCAGGTCCGATAAGGTACAGAAGCAAATGCAAAGCTACGGCCACTAGTTCGTGGGAGGGTATGTCGGAGGCACTCGGTTGGGCCTTTGTGTCCGCACATTGCTTATTAAACTCGCATTAATGACACACAAGCCTCTGGCAATCGGTACATATTGTAATTAATTAGACAAACGAGGGGCGACAATGCTTATATAAAATCAAATGTGTTTATTGTCGGCGGCGGCGAACTGCCTTTAATACGCCTGCGAGCCGATGACTTCTTTAGTGGGAGTGCTGAAAAAATGTTCTCTCTTCTCCTACAATAATTTTGGATTCGCTGATCGAGCGATCACGATGCCATTGTAGAACTAGATACAAAAAAGCAGCAAGCTCTTCCCGCCGATAACGCTCCCCATATGGCGGAGGGTTACGCTTTAATATTTGGTTGGCGATCATCTTGCAGCTGGTTTATGTAGGGTGAGTCCCCCCAGAGCCAGGGCCAGAGCACACTTCATTAATCAAGAGCCATGAGTTGCTGACAAATTTTTGTCATTTACAGCAATAAAATAAACACCATAAAAAAGAGAAACTGAAATTGAAATTGAACTGCTGCTGCTGACAAAGAGCAATTGATAAAACAAAAATTGAAATTGAAATTAAATCGCAAAGCTTGCGAAATTTTCGATGAGTTTTCTTGGGAACAGATCGCTCTTCGCTACTGTGCTTGGATTGCCATAACCATAATTGGGGGGACACAAAAAAGCAAACAGTGTGTATTTTTTGGACATGCCCAGTCGATCCTTGTGAGCGCAAACAAGCTGCTCTTGAGCTCCAAACACACTTTTCGCTATGTTTTATGCGTTTACTGCCATATATGAGCCTGGTGCTGACTTTAGTTAGTTGACTTGGCAGCTGTGAACGTGATAAGCTGCAAATATACACTTGGGCGGTTTGTCTTATGCGAAACTAAAGAGCTTGGATCTTTTATTTTGCAAAGATAAAGGCAGACTGTAAATTCCAACCCAGTTAGCCCATTAGTTAGTCTCTTGAGGCATGGGAACTTGAGGTAAATGGAAACTACTGATTACAATAGCTTGGGCTCAGCACTTGCGTGATTCCAATTCCCATAAATAGACGCTGATGATAGGTGATATATGGCAAAGGCAAACAACAGCGACGACTATCACTGAATCATCGGAAGTTGTCGCTACGAAGGGAATTGGTTTCGCTCTGATTAGAAATTAGTTTGTGTTGAGCGAACGATACTTTTTATCAGTTTAGATAGCCAAAGCAATGGAAAAAGGACCCGACATAACTTTGCATTTGTTAGTGTTTTTTCCTCTCTTTCTTAGTTATATTTTCTATTATTTTTGCTTCAAGCTAAAGGTTAAAAGCCAAAAGATTTGCCTCCGATATACAAAATTTTATTTATTGATTGATCTTCTTTATTTTCATGTCCTACTACACAAAAACACCACCCAACTATGCCACACCTATAAATATACGCACACACGCCACGCCACACCACAACACACCACACACACACTCTGTACATTGGACCTTGGTTGTTGTCTCCACATATCAACTGAATTCTGCTACAAAATATCCTTAAATACAAACGTTTTGTACATTTTCCTCGGTGTATATACATACATAAATTTATATATATGGTAATCAACAACCGAACCGACTTGAACCTCAACACCTCCAACACTCCAATTGACAATCGACCACCAACTCCGGCAGGTGCCGAATCCAGCCGTGCTCATTGTAAGTATTCGAGGAACGACCTCCGACAAAGTTATCCCGTTTTATGTTTCCAAATTAATATGAATTCTGTTTGTAAAAAAAAGGTTCTTTCTTTGTTTAACTCTTACCGTCCTTCCCCTCTCTTTAATTTGTCCCTAATATAATAAACAATGTGCATAACGCCACCAGAATTTTTCAAGCTGGCCCCGAGCTGCAGAAAAATTGGTTTAAGCCCAAGCGCTTTATGCATCTTATTCATTATATTGCCTTTGACTCTATGCTTTCCCAATTCATCAACTCTCTGACCTGAATCTAAGTATTAACCCTCTCCAAATGAACTCTCCCCCTCTTCGTTTTGTGTCTCCCTTATTGCCCCACCACCCAAGCCAACATCTACTCAATCTCATCTCTCTGCTCTGATCCGATCTGCTCTGCTCTGCTCCTCCCTTGTACTCCATATGCCAACGCCATTTTAGAGTAGTCATCAAGAGACATTTGCGGTAATGTATGCGTCTACGTCGTTCACCGAACCAAAAAACCCAAACGAACCATGTGTAGTGTAGCCTATGTATATGATGGTTGCGTATGCTTTTTTGTTTTCCTTCATGAACTGATTTTATTTTGTAGCGGAATTGAGCCACATTTATTTGTACATATATGATTTCAAGACTGGAGAGAAAGATCTGCCAGAGAGAAGCTCGAAAGCGCCACTCTGCATCCCGTAATCCCGTAATCCTGTTCCCAACTAATTGCAGAACTTCTCCGTGAACACAAACAAGTACATTAGGGTCAAGATTGTGACCCAGGGTCAGAGTGAGTCGTCCATCGAGGTAACCAATGGTGTGAAGATGCTGGAGGTTGGTAATTCCAGTTGCCCAGAGGTAATCTCCAGATGACCACCGACCCAGTCAAGCTTTAGGAGATCGTCCAGTGTTTAGAATTGAGTTTCCCGCTTTCCGTTTCGTTTTGTTTGCATGGCTTTGGCTTTTCCTTCTGCATGTTTCCGTAGACTAATATCTAATCTAAGTACCGCTTGTAATGTCACCCCAATTTGTCTTTGTCTGTTTGTGTGTAGATTGCTTCGTGTATGTTTGTTTGTCGCTAACCAGTAACCAGTATGTATTTATGCAATTGATCTCACACACATCCCTCCTATCTCCACCCACAGGGCGAGCTGGAGCAACAGTTGCTGCAGGCGAACCCCATTCTGGAGGCCTTCGGTAACGCCAAGACCGTCAAGAACGACAACTCATCGCGTTTCGTAAGTGCTGACTCGAGATGCTCCAAGCAAGGGGAGAGAATGCATTCATTTATTAATCGCATTGCAGGGCAAGTTCATCCGGATCAATTTCGATGCCTCTGGTTTCATCTCGGGGGCTAACATCGAAACCTACCTGCTGGAGAAATCGCGTGCCATTCGTCAAGCGAAGGACGAACGAACATTCCATATTTTCTATCAGTTGCTGGCGGGCGCCTCGCCGGAGCAACGGGAGAAGTTCATACTCGATGACGTCAAGTCGTATGCATTCCTGTCCAACGGCAGCTTGCCCGTGCCCGGCGTGGACGACTACGCCGAGTTCCAGGCCACGGTCAAGTCGATGAACATCATGGGCATGACGTCCGAGGACTTCAACTCGATATTCCGCATCGTTAGCGCCGTCCTGCTATTCGGCAGCATGAAGTTCCGCCAGGAGCGCAACAATGACCAGGCTACGCTGCCAGACAACACGGTGGCCCAGAAAATCGCCCACCTGCTTGGCCTCAGTGTGACGGACATGACGCGGGCCTTCCTCACGCCGCGCATCAAGGTGGGCCGTGACTTTGTCACCAAGGCCCAGACCAAGGAGCAGGTGGAGTTCGCCGTGGAGGCCATTGCCAAGGCGTGCTACGAGCGCATGTTCAAGTGGTTGGTGAACCGCATCAACCGGTCCCTGGACCGCACCAAGCGGCAGGGCGCCTCCTTCATCGGCATCCTCGACATGGCCGGGTTCGAGATCTTTGAGCTGAACTCCTTCGAGCAGTTGTGCATCAATTACACCAACGAAAAGCTGCAGCAGCTCTTCAACCACACCATGTTCATTCTGGAGCAGGAGGAGTACCAGCGCGAGGGCATCGAGTGGAAGTTCATCGACTTCGGCCTGGATCTGCAGCCCACTATCGACCTGATCGACAAGCCGGGAGGCATCATGGCCCTGCTGGACGAGGAGTGTTGGTTCCCCAAGGCTACCGACAAGACGTTCGTCGACAAGCTCGTCTCGGCCCACTCCATGCACCCCAAGTTCATGAAGACGGACTTCCGCGGCGTGGCGGACTTCGCCATCGTCCACTATGCCGGCCGCGTCGACTACTCGGCTGCCAAGTGGCTGATGAAGAACATGGACCCGCTGAATGAAAATATCGTGTCGCTGCTGCAGGGCTCGCAGGATCCGTTCGTGGTGAACATCTGGAAGGATGCGGAGATCGTTGGCATGGCACAGCAGGCCCTGACTGACACCCAGTTCGGGGCCCGCACGCGCAAGGGCATGTTCCGCACCGTGTCGCATCTGTACAAGGAGCAGCTGGCGAAGCTGATGGACACGCTGCGCAACACGAACCCCAACTTTGTGCGCTGTATCATACCGAACCACGAGAAGCGCGCCGGCAAGATCGATGCCCCCCTGGTGCTCGACCAGTTGCGTTGCAACGGCGTCCTCGAGGGCATCCGCATCTGCCGCCAGGGCTTCCCCAATCGCATACCCTTCCAGGAGTTCCGCCAGCGTTACGAACTGCTCACGCCCAACGTCATTCCCAAGGGCTTCATGGACGGCAAGAAGGCCTGCGAGAAGATGATCCAGGCGCTGGAGCTCGACTCGAACCTTTATCGTGTGGGCCAGTCGAAGATCTTCTTCCGCGCCGGCGTCCTCGCCCATCTGGAGGAGGAGCGTGATTTTAAGATCTCCGACCTGATCGTCAACTTCCAGGCCTTCTGCCGTGGCTTCCTAGCCCGCCGCAACTACCAGAAGCGGCTGCAGCAACTCAACGCCATTCGGATTATCCAGCGCAACTGCGCCGCCTATCTCAAGCTCCGCAACTGGCAGTGGTGGCGTCTCTACACGAAGGTTAAGCCCCTGCTGGAGGTGACCAAGCAGGAGGAGAAGCTCGTCCAGAAGGAAGACGAGCTGAAGCAGGTGCGCGAGAAGCTAGACACGCTGGCAAAGAACACTCAGGAGTATGAGCGCAAGTACCAGCAGGCTCTAGTGGAGAAGACTACGCTGGCGGAACAGCTGCAGGCCGAGATCGAGCTGTGCGCCGAGGCCGAGGAGTCGCGATCCCGTTTGATGGCTCGAAAGCAAGAGCTGGAAGACATGATGCAGGAGCTAGAGACGCGCATCGAAGAGGAGGAGGAGCGCGTCCTGGCCCTGGGCGGCGAAAAGAAAAAGCTCGAGCTGCATATCCAGGATTTGGAGGAACAGTTGGAGGAAGAGGAGGCTGCTCGCCAGAAGCTGCAGCTGGAGAAGGTGCAGCTCGACGCCAAGATCAAGAAGCACGAAGAAGACCATGCCATTACCGACGACCAGAACCAGAAGCTGCTTAAGGAAAAGAAGCTGCTGGAGGAGCGCGCCAACGATCTTTCCCAGACGCTGGCCGAGGAGGAGGAAAAGGCCAAGCACCTAGCCAAGTTGAAGGCCAAGCACGAGGCCACCATTGCCGAGCTTGAGGAACGCATGCACAAGGACCAACAGGTGCGACAGGAGTCCGATCGCACCAAGCGGAAGATTGAGACCGAGGTCGCCGACCTTAAGGAACAGCTCAACGAGCGCCGCGTCCAGGTGGAGGAGATGCAGGCCCAGCTGGCAAAGCGAGAGGAGGAGCTCACCCAGACTCTGATGCGCATAGACGAGGAGTCCGCTACCAAGGCCACCGCTCAGAAGGCGCAGCGCGAGCTGGAGTCGCAGCTGGCCGAAATTCAGGAGGATCTTGAGGCCGAAAAGCTGGCCCGTGCCAAGGCCGAAAAGGTGCGTCGTGACCTTAGCGAAGAGCTCGAGGCGCTGAAGAACGAGTTGCTGGACTCCCTGGACACCACAGCCGGTAAGCTTTCAAGTCTCTTCTAAAGGGATCACTCACGGTTAACATCATTTTATTTTTTATTGTCAAAAACAGCCCAGCAGGAACTGCGTTCAAAGCGAGAGCAAGAGCTGGCCACGCTGAAGAAATCCCTCGAGGAGGAGACCGTCAATCACGAGGGCGTTTTGGCCGATATGCGGCACAAGCACTCCCAGGAGCTGAACAGCATCAATGATCAACTGGAGAACCTGCGAAAGGCCAAGGCTGGTCTCGAGAAGGCTAAGGGCACCCTGGAGGCGGAAAATGCAGACCTGGCCACCGAACTGCGTAGCGTAAACAGCTCGCGGCAGGAGAACGATCGCCGACGAAAGCAGGCGGAGTCCCAGATTGCCGAGTTGCAGGTAAGACCTCACTACCCATCACAGTGCGACATTTCCTTGTTGGATATTGCCTTCTTCTCTCTCTGACGGGATTGCGGCTGCGCAGCTGCCTATCGGACAGAGGACTCCGCCTGATTGCTGCTGCGTGGCTGCGTCCTGGATGACTCTCTGAAATGGGCCGCTTGACTGCGAGTTCCTGCGCTTTGGTGCTAATTTTAATTTAAGGAACATAATTAACACTTTTAAATGCAGCCCTAATGACTATTAACTAAATACAATAACTTATTCGAATCGTTTATTTTATACTTAAACTTCTTCTAACTACTATTATGAAACTATCCACTAATTCTGTCCTTAATCCTTAGGTGAAGCTGGCTGAGATCGAACGCGCCCGCTCGGAGCTGCAGGAGAAGTGCACAAAGCTGCAGCAGGAAGCGGAGAACATCACCAACCAGCTGGAGGAAGCGGAACTGAAGGCCTCTGCTGCCGTCAAGTCGGCCAGCAACATGGAGTCGCAGCTCACTGAAGCCCAGCAACTGCTGGAGGAGGAGACGCGCCAGAAGCTGGGTCTCAGCTCCAAGCTGCGCCAGATCGAGTCCGAAAAAGAGGCGTTGCAAGAACAGCTCGAAGAGGACGAGGAGACCAAGCGGAATTTCGAACGCAAGTTGGCCGAGGTCACCGCCCAAATGCAGGAGATCAAGAAGAAGGCCGAGGAAGACGCCGACCTGGCCAAGGAACTGGAGGAGGGCAAGAAGCGGCTTAACAAGGACATCGAGGCCCTGGAGCGGCAGGTAAAGGAGCTCATCGCCCAGAATGACCGTCTGGACAAGAGCAAAAAGAAGATTCAGTCGGAGCTGGAAGATGCCACCATCGAGCTGGAGGCGCAGCGCACTAAGGTGCTCGAGTTGGAGAAGAAGCAGAAGAACTTCGACAAGATCCTCGCCGAGGAGAAAGCCATATCAGAGCAGATCGCCCAGGAGCGCGACACTGCCGAGCGGGAGGCGCGCGAGAAGGAGACCAAGGTGCTGTCAGTGTCCCGGGAGCTGGACGAGGCCTTCGACAAGATAGAGGACCTCGAGAACAAGCGGAAGCAGCTCCAGAACGAACTAGACGACCTGGCCAACACGCAGGGCACTGCCGACAAGAACGTGCACGAGCTGGAGAAGGCGAAGCGGGCCCTGGAGTCGCAACTGGCGGAGCTAAAAGCACAAAACGAGGAGCTCGAAGACGATCTGCAGCTGACGGAAGATGCCAAGCTACGCCTGGAGGTCAACATGCAGGCCCTGCGCTCCCAGTTCGACCGCGACCTGCAGGCCAAGGAGGAGGGCGCCGAGGAGAAGCGCCGCGGACTCGTCAAGCAGCTGCGCGATCTTGAGGCCGAGCTGGACGAGGAGCGAAAGCAACGCACCGCCGCTGTGGCGGCTAAGAAGAAGTTGGAGGGCGATTTGAAGGAGATCGAGACCACCATGGAGATGCATAACAAGGTGAAGGACGATGCCCTGAAGCACGCAAAGAAACTGCAGCTGCAGGTCAAGGATGCGCTGCGGGATGCGGAGGAGGCCAAGGCGGCCAAGGAGGAGCTGCAAGCGCTGAGCAAAGAGGCCGAACGCAAGGTCAAGGCGCTGGAGGCGGAAGTATTACAGCTGACCGAGGATCTGGCCAGCTCGGAGAGGGCGCGCCGCGCCGCTGAAACGGAACGCGACGAGCTGGCCGAGGAGATCGCCAACAATGCCAACAAGGGATCCCTGATGATCGACGAAAAGCGCCGCTTGGAGACCCGCATCGCCACGCTCGAGGAGGAGCTAGAAGAGGAACAGTCCAACTCGGAAGTGCTGCTGGACCGCAGTCGGAAGGCCCAGCTGCAGATTGAGCAGCTGACCACCGAGTTGGCCAACGAGAAGTCCAACTCGCAAAAGAACGAGAACGGCCGCGCCCTGCTCGAGCGCCAGAACAAGGAGCTGAAGGCCAAGCTGGCCGAAATCGAGACGGCGCAGCGCACAAAGGTGAAGGCCACCATTGCCACGCTCGAGGCCAAGATCGGCAACCTGGAGGAGCAGCTGGAGAACGAGGGCAAGGAGCGGCTGCTGCAGCAGAAGGCCAACCGTAAGATGGACAAGAAGATCAAGGAGCTGACGATGAACATCGAGGACGAGAGGCGACACGTAGACCAGCACAAGGAGCAAATGGATAAGGTAAGCCTTGATAAATCTGGCTCCTAGCAAGTGCAGATATAAACGTTCTTTTTTCCCGGTCCCACAGCTGAATAGCCGTATCAAGCTACTCAAGCGCAATCTGGACGAGACCGAGGAGGAGCTGCAGAAGGAAAAGACGCAGAAGCGCAAGTACCAGCGGGAGTGCGAGGACATGATTGAATCGCAGGAGGCCATGAACCGTGAGATTAACTCACTCAAAACTAAATTACGGTGAGTGGAGCCCCTCGGCAGGCAATTCGTTCGTTCGAGCTGGAGCTGGATGGGGGAAATCTTCTCCTTTGGCGTCTCTTTGGGGTTGCATTTTGATTATTTTGTTTTGAAATTTGTCTTTGGTTCAAGCTCCATACAAGTGGCCGAGACCGAAAAGGCCAAGGCCTACTCGCCCAAAAAGGATGCCGCACTCATTATGAATTGTGAGGGTCTGCATTAGGTTTCCTTTCGCTTCGATTCGCTTCGTTTCCTTCTCGTAGGCTGTAAGTGCTGTAACTGCTGCTCCTGCCGACCTAGATCCGCAGAGTCCGCAGAATCCAGTGAATGTCAACCGAACCCTACCATCGTCTCTTCTCTGCATGTTAGGACAGACAGAACACCAAACCAAACCAATCCAAAATGTGCGAATTAATGCCGCTCCTTCAACTTTCATCCAAAATAGAACATAGAACATTGTCCCCTGTTTTATTTTACATGTTGCCCCTGCACTCTGCACGTTCACCCGAAAGCCAAGACAACCCCAAATACTAATTCTCTGTCTCGATCATTCCCTTCCTAGACGCACCGGCGGTATGGGCCTCAGCTCCAGCCGGCTCACGGGCACACCTTCATCAAAGCGCACCGGCGGCGGCGGCGGCGGCGGTGGAGACGACAGCTCATCGGTGCAGGATGAATCCTTAGATGGAGAGGATTCGGGCAATTGACGCGTTAATTATTAGATGAAGCGAAAGCGAGAGCGAAAGAAAAGAGGAAGTAAAGAAAGCGGAGGAAGAAGGTGAAGATGAGCAAAATAAACGATTATCTTTAATGTTTCTTTTATATAATTTCTCTGTTATTTTTTATATAAACTATTATACATACTTAAATTAAAACGTAAACAAACAAAACCAACATTTTTATAACGAAAAAAAGTAAACATATAAAAACAAAGGAAAAGAAAAACAACGTTGTAAAACACTCCCACTTTATACAAAACCATAAACACATAAGATACTTTCCCCATCCCTCGAATGGCTGCAATTTGTGGCAGCCAACGAAAATAAACGTAAAATTATACAACACAAAAACCAACCAAGAAACGTATTAACTTTGAGCTCCTCCTCCGAAACCCGTATAACAATCCAATCATGCTAGCGGAGCGCCGCAAGAGCCGCAGCAGGACACTCATTGCCACATCAATTAATTACCTAATATAGAACACATAGAGTACTACTTGATGCAATATGTAATTCATGCATTTAACAACTAAAACGGTTTTCAAACAGAAATTGAGATCTGAACAGAACAGAAAATCAAATGTTGAACACGCAACTAATATACGAATTTCGTTTTTGTTTAGAACTAAACAATAAAATATTTGCTACATGAACCTGATCTTTCTTTGGGTAGTTTCAAGCAATTTGCCAGTAGCTTGTTTTCATAGTAGTCTAAATATTATGATTGACGGGAACTTGCAATCAAAGGATTTTAGTAGACAGCGCATTTTATATTCCCTAAATCGAAATTTAAATCAGATAGATCTGCAGTTTTGTACCAATGGATTCAGTAAATTAAAAAAATGTTCGTTACAGGTCATAAACAGTTTATTAAAAATTTTTTTTACATATATACAGCAGATAACTACAGACTAAAGGTAACTGGCGACTCTTTGTAGACTAAAGCACTCTTATTTGGTAAACTATTCTAGAATAAGCGCAGACAAATTCGAAAATCTCATCAAGTTGAAACAACAACTTTCCCCGTACCCGCCCCTAACTAAATAACTAATGGCACTGTTCGATCACTCGGATGGATGGCTTGCTACACCGACACGGCCATGTTGACGTGCTGCACCACAACGAGTCCGCTGTTCAGCGCCTCTAGCTCGGCGGAAGACTTGCTCTCCTGGAGCTGCTCCTCCCGCCTGCTGTTCAGGAAGTAGACCCCGGCAATGATCAGGCTGAACGACGTCACCGATATGAGGAGGGTGCCGTACTTGAGAGCCAGCTGGATGGCGTCCAGACCGTAGGTGGACATGAAGAGTGTGTGAAGTACATCCTCGCCGAAGTCGCCCGCTGTGATCTCGATCCAAATTAGCGGCAGGATGGTGGCATTAGCTATTCGCGCGGCCTTTTCTGGAATAGGAGCATATTTGAGTCAAGTTCCACCTGAGGACGTCCCATATGCCCTACTTACTTTGCACTAATGGCGTCTTGTCCAGCATGATGTTTATCTGGACGCGTGAGGCTCCGCCGATGGGGAAGCCAAAGCGCGGATGGATATCGGCGTACGTCTGGTGCAGCTCCGCCTCGGGTTTTATGCCCTCAAAGAGATCGTAGTACGTTTTATTGCCAGTAAAGAAGTGCGGAAAAGAGGGGAAGATGGGCGAGTCTCCGTAGCACTTGGTGGCGTTGATCACCCCGCTCTCCAGGCACATCTCCGTGTTCTTGCAGTAGCATGCGTTCGCTGGATTAAATTCGGGTTTGGCAAACACATTCATAGGCGTCTTGTAGCGAATTGCATTGATGTTTTTCAAGATGGTAACCTCCTTCTCGAAATGGAGCGGCACCTTTCGGCACAGGACCTGAAGGAACACATTGATGGTGCTTCTATTCTGCAGCAAGTTTGGCGAGAACATTGAGGGTTCCGAGCCGTCAATGCGGTTGCACTCGTCCCCATCCCAGTAGTCGAGCTGCGGCATCCCATTGAACTGGGTGATGATGCTGAACTTTCTGATGTCGTCCTCGCCTGTGTTGAGCTGCACGGAGTCCACGCTGGTTCCGTTGCGCTAAAGAAAGACCTTTTCGTGAGCAGAGCAGTCAACGCATTGGCGTTTGCAACTTACGTTCATCAGGAGGCCAAAACGCTTCTTTCCCATGCCCAGAGACTTCAACTTGATGATCTTATCCTCGTAGCCCCAGAGGAAATCGGAGGCCGTTAGGTTTTTGAACAGCGGCTCCCTGAATTGATTGATGAGAAAGCCGGCGACTAATCGTTCGCCATACGGCATGCGCTTTACGTGCCCCGCGGCAGAGATGAGTGGCACATTTGGAACCATCAGTACTACGTCCTCCTTAACGGACGACTTCTCCGGCAGAAACTTGTACGATTTGCGGTCCTGGCATGAAATCACATGGTTAGGCCCGGACAGGCATGTTTACGTGTTTCGGATCCTTACCCTGAAGGTGACTGTGAAGTTATTGTTGAAGGAAACCTCATCTTTGATCGTGTGCTCTTGGTAAGTAAGTGGACCCACGTCCACGACCTTTATCTTTTCCGCACGGCCCTCCAAGTAGTCTTCGATATTGGGGTAGTGGAATATGTGCGCCTTCAGTAAGGTGTCGAACTTGGGGTCAGGGTTGAGCCAGTCACTGGCGGTTTCCGAATTCTCAGCCAGTACCAGATTCTGTGGGTTAAATGGATGCTTGAATGGTATTAGGGACTTCAGAGTCGTATCTCTCACCTCCAGCATTGTGTTGTTGTAGAACTCGGTGAACCACATCACGAAAAATCCAGTGACTCCGATCACGAACAGCAGAAACATTACGCCCAGCACTGGTGGAGACGAAGGACACGGATTAATCAAGCCTCCCGGCTTATCAACAGCGCTCTACTCACTTATCAGGGTTCCAATATCCTTGGACGTTGGCTCGTGGCTCTGCGCCTGATTTCGCAGGCCCAAGGCCTCCAGTATCATCTGCAGCACCGGCTTCGGCTTCTCGGCCCCACTCGCCATGGCGTAGCCTCCGAAGGTTCCCGTGCCGACCCTATTTAGCTGGGAGTTGAGTGTGTTGGACTTGGACCTGATGGCGGCCACTGTGAGATCGGTGGGCAAGGCCCCCTCAGGGTTGCTGGTGGTGGCACGTGGCATTGTGAGAGTATCTGGGGCAGAGCTGGAAGTATTGTAAATAAGAGTTTTTTATCGGGCTTATGTAAATTCCAATATTACGCCACAGCCTCTGCGATATGTGCTTATTGGCCTTCCCTCTCCCCCATAAGCTATAAGTAGAAGGGCAAACACGTGGCGCCCCAAAGGGATAGCTTTGGCACTAGATTACAAGCTTATCAGGCTGAATCTGGGCATCAAACTCGAGTTCAATGAACACATAAGCGCAACTGCCACAACTAGATCGTTTCACTATTCTCAAGTCTCTGCACAGAGCCCGGCGTACCTATAGTACCTGGATAGATTACAATAAGTCAGTCAGTCGTCGTTCTCGATTCTCGGAGCAATCTTCCGCGGCTCGAGGACTCTTAACCATGCGATTACAGATGTTTTCACAAACTAATCGGGGCTTATATTCCCAGAGCCTTCGCATGCTGCTCGATCGCTGCTTCTGCCCGTGCTGAAATCAAAGTTCAGCTGTATATACTCTCGTTCTTATCACCAGCTTCTAGGAACACATATATGGTCGTGGTCCCAGTACATACTTACTAGGCATTAATTCATAAATTAATCGAGACAACAAGTATCAGCGTGTTCTATTAGTGTATGTGCATAGAGTTGAGCTTTGGCAACCATGGGGTTCTGATTTGCCAACTTTGAAAGCGGGTCAACGGCTCTGATAAGGCGTAACCTGAGCGTAGTAATTTTCCAATATAACGATCGTTCTTTGGCTATACGTGAATGTGAGCGGACACGAACTCAAACGCGAATAATGGGTTATGTTGATTATACTGCGACAAAAATCTAATAGATAGTTGGTGGATCTGATGAGCTTTGGGAGGTATCCCCATGTTCACAGATAATAGTCTTAGCGAAAAATCAAACAGTAAGGTTTCTGATGATCATTCTAAAAACTCATCGATTGTAAGTTAAGGATTCCAGAGTTCGGACCTAGTATCTAGCACCGATAAAAAAATGAGTTATAGAATTAAGAGCAACCGAACTGGGACAATCGAACAAACTAATCAGGCATGTAGTGATAATTTAGTCCAATATTTTCTTTACCACATTTAGGTCACAATCATTAACCTTCAACAGATCGGTCGGGCTGGGTATTAGGGGATTGGCTTAGTCTGTTTCCGGACACCTACGTTAAGCCTGATGGGAACTAGGGCCTTGGGAAGAATTCCGCTATCGCCAAATACCACTGCACTTGACACCAACACTTACCGCCTGGAAGCCTCCAATGGCTTGGTGCTAGACTTGTCGCGACGAAGGTTCCCGCTTTCCACCGCAGCCGCCCCCTTTTCATCCGCCTGACGGAATCAGTTGCAGAAAAGTGCCATTGACTGATAACGTGATGCGGGTGTGTGAGAGAGAGCCCGAGAGCGGAGAGCGTTGATCGGCGTCATGCACTTGGAGTGAGCTTTGCGGCACAGCTGTTCGGTGTTTTTTTCGGTGGAGGGCAAACGTGCTCGCAATGAAATGGAAACGAAGCCCCTCACAGACACACGGGCACTAGTAGAGAGTGCACCCACACTCCCAGACACACACACACACACCTCTTATCTGGCGCTCTCTCGCTGTTTACGCGGCTGCTTTGCTTTGCACTTTCGACGACTGCCAAACATTTGGCGTCTTAATTAACAATTTCGTCGTGTTTACGCTGTGTGCACAGCACAAAAAACACTGCTGAGTGGCTGCTGAATATTGTTTCGTCCCCGTCCCCTCTTCTCGCCCACACCCCCGCAAAGTGGTGATGCTCCTGCTGTGAGTGGATGCAGCGGCTGTATCCGTATCTGTATCTATGCTGCGACTGCGACCGACTTGTTCTGTGCCCGTGCCTCGCTTCTTCTCGTTTTCTTTCTCTCCACTGCTCCACACTTGGCTCTGTTCTTTTTGTTGCGCTGTGTGCCTTTGTTCGCCTGCTTCTTTGTTTTGTCTCCCTTCTCTTTTGTCAGCTCGATCGTTGTTATTGTTTTTGTTGTTCTCTCGCTTTGATCAACTGGACCTGCAGCTGGAGTTGGAGCTGGTTTTCCAGTGCTCTGCCCCCCTTCCAGTCTTGGCTTAGTTTTTCCAGCTGAACAGCGACAATTAAATCGGGAGTATTTTATTTACGGGGATATTGCGGGGAATTCGGTCGGTTATCGCTGTGGCTGTATTGCTTTATAGCCACCGCTTGATCCACTTGCTCGCGGATTCTGATTAAGGTTTGATTGCACGGCGAAGCAATCGGGCCGGCCCACGCACTATCTACTGCTGCGATTAGATCTTCGCGGGGATTTGAGGCTTCCACTGGAGCACTGGTACTCCGCTAGACTGGAATGGTGCGTACTGCCCACCAAACAAGTTATTACTACGACGCTCGGAATCAGTTCGCCCCGCAGTCAGCAGCAGCTGAGGCAGCAGCACGACGCAGTCGCTCCTCTTTCCTCATTCCTCGCAGTCGCCGTCGACGTCGCCTCAGCGTCGCAGTCGGCGTCTCTGCCGCTGGCACGGCAGTAAGTGATAAGAGCGGGCGGTCAGCTACGATTGCTGATTACCGCTGGACGACGAGCGGCGGCTGCGCTGCCGGGAATCGGGATCTCTTGTTTACTACGTAGCAGCTCTGGCTTTGTGCGTGTGCCGCGAGACAAAGTGCAAATTTAATCGTCGCGAACACACAAAGAAGCCACTGATGGCGACTACTCATGGCGGAGACGGGAGATGGCGGAACCAGATGCAGCCTCCCAGCTGTTTGGATCCGCTCCAGCATCGACATTATAGCCGAGTTAGAAGACGGAGCGGGGGGCTTCAAACTGGATCGAAAACTGGCTTGTTGCTTCCCCCGAGAAGCACACTGAGAGAATAATAAAATAAAAAGAAAAAAGCAAGTCGAAACCACGCGAAGATACGGACTCAGTGCCATGAGTTTTTAAGGCCTGACTTACTAAATAATCTTATACAATTCATAAAATTATAATTTTGGGATAAGAATTCAATTCTATTGTTTGTGATTGGTTGGGAGTTTTTAAAGCATGCCAAGGATCCATACCAAAGCCAGGTATTCGAACTCATTTCGAACCCAAATAGTAAATATAAATATATGTTCTTAGTAGCTTCGTTGAGTAACTTTAAGCCTTCCGCAAATATACCATATAAAATAGATGATATCAATATCATAATTAAGATTCTTAGTCACAATGTCTTGATCGGATCTTTTAGGTATAATAATAGATTTCGTTAGAACTGTGTACCCTTTGTAAATCTCAGCTTGCCAGAGACAGCTGCCGGCTCTTATATTATACACTGACAAGTCCACAGTCCAATCGAAGAAGCACTCTGGCAGTTAGTAAACGTTTTAATAGCAGCATTACCTAGTGCCACGATCTCCTCTATATTAGGTAGTACTTTTATTTCCTACTCCACGGGTCTGGGGCTATTCATAGGTGTGTGCGCACGCTTACCCAAGGGAACTGAAAAAACAGTTTAATTAGCACTTGAGCACTTAAGCGTTCTGGAACCCTTGACTTGGAGAATTGCATATTGTTTGCTCCAGCGATTAACGAAGGCGGCGAGAAGTGCAGGCGGGTCCACTTGGAGCTCGTCGGGATAGGTGCTCTCATCTCTCCAGCTCTCAGTGCTCATTTCTCTGTTTCAATTTCGCAATTCTTAGATATATTTAGATTGGATTATCATCGGGCCCGCGGACTCTCGGGGCCGACTCCCGGCACGATCGCTGTGCGCGGCTAGAAGAACCCCCACCGGAGTCGAGTTATTGAACCCCACGCCCAGGCCGCGTTTGTATGCCCAGGCATTTATCAGTTTTGTCAAGAGTTTACAACTCATCCGTCGTTCCCCGGCCGCTTCAGAATCCGAATCCCTGCCCGAAGCCAGTGCCTCTGTGTGTTTTGCTTCCACTGAGCGACTGATAGCCCCGCTGAACCTTTTGTTTTGCTAGCGGTTCGATGACGCGGTTGGGTTTTCAATAACTCAATAGCTCAATCCTAATCTGTTCGCGCTAGTTAATGGCCCTGCCCTTAATGCCGGGCTGACTGCAAAACATTCACCTGTTCAGTGCCCCCCATCCTCTCCAGATCCAAGGTTAGGTGGGCTTCCAAATTCAGGTGACAGCCTAAGTCACCAGCCGCTGAGGATGTTTGAGGCCCATCCCGGAATCACTATCTATATTGTGCCCACTTCCGCAACGGCCGCTTACAGGAGAATCTTATCAGCCGTAGGAAAACGAGCTGGCTTATCAACCTGGTTGCCGGGTCGTTAAGTGCCAAGTTATTTCCATCACACTCAGGTACACGAATTAATACCGAAACCTTCCGAGAGAAGCCAAATTAGAAGACGAGAAGGAAGAAAGGAAGTCCATCTGGCACGCATCTCCTTCATGGAAGTATGGGGCATTGTGTACAGTGAGTAGCGTTTGACCCGAAGTGCGGATGGGAGTGCGGGGGAAGGTCACCTGAAGCAATTGATGACACGCCACGCCACGGCAGTTGAGTTAACATATATGATGCGTAGTGGGCTTGCTATTATTTATCATTATTGCATCACTTACGGCCACAAATGCGCTATTTTGTACGACAGTTTACATAAACAGAAAGGTCGCATGCAACCCGGTTAGCCTTATTGGCATGCAAAGTCGCCGTGGAGTCGAGCTTCGGATACGGGTCGAGTTGGGTACGGTGCGGCAGTGTGTGGGGTGTGGTGGGTAGTTGTGGTTGGACTTGACGAGGAATGTCGAAAATCACTGGGCGATAATGTCTTGGTTCGCCTTCTACGTAGCGTTTGCTAATGCCGGTCCAGAATGTGAATTACTTTACAGGACAGCCGTGATAAGCCGCAGTTGTGACTTGTGACTTGAAATTATATAGCCCATCAATACGTATATTAGGTAAATATAAACGGAAAGGATTCTTAACTGTTAAAGTCGAAAATTATATTCATTTTTAGTTTCCTTTCCAGAGTTACAGAATTCTTGGATGATAAAAATGATCGGTATTTGAGATTTTCTTGGTGCATTTGATCGCAAAGAAATTCAGTTAAATTCCGATTCCAAATTAAAATCTTAATTAAATAAAATGAAGTTCCTAATGGTTTTTATTTGAAAAAAAGCTTTTTTCAAAATTTTGCAAGGGGTTACATTGTTAAAATTGTCAAAAATTAAAAACGAGTTTCAGGGTATAATTCCCTTAGTCAGAAGCTTAAAACACAGTGAAGGAGTCATTTGCGACCCTATAAATCATATATATTCTTGATCAGCATCGAGAGCAGAGTCTAGTATGACATGTTTTTAAGAAAAAAATATGTTACTAAATTTTTCAAAATTTTGTAAGGGGTTACATCGTTAAAATTCTCAAAAATTAAAAACGAGTTTCAGGGTATAATTTCCTTAGTCAGAAGCTTAAAGCGCAGTGAAGGAGTCATTTGCGACCCTATAAATCATATATATTCTTGATCAGCATCGAGAGCAGAGTCTAGTATGACATGTTTTTAAGAAAAAAATATGTTACTAAATTTTTCAAAATTTTGTAAGGGGTTACATCGTTAAAATTGTCAAAAATTTAAAACGAGTTTCAGGGTATAATTTCCTTAGTCAGAAGCTTAAAGCGCAGTGAAGGAGTCATTTGCGACCCTATAAGTCATATATATTCTTGATCAGCATCGAGAGCAGAGTCTATTATGACATGTTTTGGAGAAAAAATATGTTACTCAATTTTTCAAAATTTTGTAAGGGGTTACATCGTTAAAATTCTCAAAAATTAAAAACGAGTTTTTGGGTACTATGCTCTTTTTCAGAAGCTTAAAACACAGTGAAGGGTCATTTGCGACCCTATAAACCATATATATTCTTGATCAGCATCAGGAGCAGATTCTATCTGGCCATGTTTTGGTGAAAAAAAAATTTTACTCAATTTTTCAAAATTTTATAAGGGGTTACATCGTTAAAATTGTCAAAAATTAAAAACGAGTTTTTGGGTACTATGCTCTTTTTCAGAAGCTTAAAACACAGTGAAGGGTCATTTGCGACCCTATAAACCATATATATTCTTGATCAGCATCAAGAGCAGAGTCTATTTAGACATGTTTTTAACAAAAAAAATATGTTAGTCAATTTTTCAAAATTTTGTAAAACTTTCAAAAAATTACAAAAATTTTAATTCGGATGCAGATTTATTAACATAATACAAATTGGCACAAAGAAGTTTTCCGAATATAAATTAATGAATTTGCCGTTTTATGTATTTCCGTTTTAAAGTATTTCCGTCTGTCCTTATGGCTTCCAAATATCCGAGAAGAATGATACTTGAATTCAATCCTAAAGAAATTAAATAGTATGTTCTTGATGTGCGAACTATGTTACCTTGAGAAGAATATCAAGTTAAAGTAAAATTTTCTGCATTAAACAAGTTCGGCAGTTTTTTAATGTATCATGTAGGCAATAAAGGCAAATGACAGTATTATGCACATATTTGCTTAAATGATCTTAATTTATTTTATATGGTTTTCTTACCATCAGTTTGAAGTTTGCCCCTGATTCCTGGCTGGGAAATTGTTATCATTAGCCAGAATTCCATGGGGGCATTTCTCGAGTAACATTTCCAATTCATATTTCCCCGTAGCGTCGATTGGTTTATGCAAATGCAGCAAGCTGCAGTCGCCAGTTATTTCCACAGCTGGATTCGAGCATTTCCCAGTAGAGCCAGCCCCGAGAGAGGGGTCTTTGGCCAGATTCCGATTCTGGGCAGGCACAAAGCCTTGCGCAATAACAATCAACCATTCGCCGGATCGTCGCTGGAGCTGCCGACTTTGCATACATTCTTTGACTGCAACCTGTCGTCGCTGGGGTTTGGCAACAATTGCATGAGTCACATGCAACTCCATGGCAGCAGCAGCTATCATAATCGGCCCGAGTGCAGCGGTGTTGGTGTGGCAATCAATGGGATATTTTGGCTTCGGTTCGGGTTCGAAACGGAACGCGCCATGCAACGCAATGAAACGAAAGACTTCAATGCAAGCAACAAACTTGTTTATCAGCCTGCCAACTGGGCTCCAGCTCACCTCTGGCCACCGCTGTCCACCTCGGCTCACCCGATCTCGATCGGCCCGAGCTTTTATCGCATGCGTTGCAGTGAAAAGCTCTCGCTGTTCGCTCACTCTCGCTTTTGCAGCTCCACACACGCGCACACCTGCACACTCGCACACTGCCTACCTGCCATTCGTCGTCGCTCGCCTCTACCTGTTTATCAGGTTTTCCAGTTTTCGCTTTGTCGCAACGCCGAGCAGCAAGCCAAGCTTCTGGCTGGGAGCTTTCGCCGCCTGAACATCTTACGTTGGGGCTCCACTCGAAGACGGCGACTTCAGTTACTTGGCGGCACTGCGAGCGTTCGAGTCGTTGACGTTTTTTGCCGGCGGTCGCCCCCAATTGAGACGTTCCACCTGTCGTGAGTTCCTCGTACCGCCGCTCCAAGTTCCCAGTTCCCCAGTTGCCAGTTCCAGTCCGGGCGCAAGAATCTAAGCGGCAAGACCGTGCCAAGTCCCCCAGTGTGAGTGAGCAGTCCGCGTTGTCCCGGTGTGTGAGTGTCCCGACGTGTGTGTGTGTGTACTCGTACTAGGGGCCATTTGGAAATGCCTGTGGTTTGTGGCTACTCCAGCTCCAGCTACCGTCCAACTCGGCCAGCTTGTCCAGCTAGCGACTGGTCGCATTCCAGGGAACTGCAACAGAGTCCGATTGCTGCAGTCCGATCAATGGACCACCGACCCTTGGCTCCAAGTCTCCCAATTCGAAGCCGAATCCAACTCCATCTGCGTCCGCGTCTCCGCTCTGATCATGGCTCTTGGTTGAGCAAGACCTTGCCCAGTCAGCCAAAATGAAACCACTTCGCCAGCGACTTTGCCTCGCTACAAAAGCGGAAAATCATTGAATTATGCTTTAGGGGCTCTGGGGGGCTTTGATTTTGTTTTGTTTGTGTTGGAGTCTTGGGTCTGGAGGCTTGGGGCTTGCGGCAGCGGCTAAACGCTGTCTGCGGCCCTGCCAAAAGCGCATTTGATGTACGTGCATAGTTTTATGATTACTTGTGTGGAAAAAGTGAAATTTTGCTCTGCACTCGAGCTGAGCGGAGTTGAGCTGAACAGAGCTGCCACGAAGCAGCCAGCCAGCGGCACACAGCGAAATCAAATAAAAAGTCTGCCGAAAACACACACAAGATACAAGATCCGAAACTAAGCGTGCGCTGGCAAGAAACTCTGATAAATAAATAAATAAATACATAAATAAATAGAGGGGCCTGCTGCTGCAAGTTTTTTTCTCTTTTTGACCACATAACTATGACGATTATGCGAAGGTTGCACCAGAGCTGGGGCCGAGAGGGCTGCTCAGCAACCCAGCAAGCCTCCGAGCTTTGAATCATCTTCATCATGGCAGTAGCAGCAGCAGCAGCAGCAGCGGTAGGTCTAGGGCTTGGGGCCGTTCCCCGTTGATCGTAAATTGAGGTGACAATTGCCTGGCTCTGTCTCTGTTGACACATTTCACTGCGAAAGCAGCCACACTCAACCACACACTCCTCGACGGTCGTCGCTGTAACTGCGGCGAAACTGACCTACTGACAGCCCAAGATGAGCCACTCGCGAGTCCGCCGCACATGTCAGTCACGCCATTGACGGCGACATCTACATTGTTTAAGGCACAAATTTAAAAGCCATTTCGTTTCGTATTATCAAATGCAGGCAGGTGAATTTCAGTCGGCAGTTCGCTAGCCATTTTGGCCGCTCTCAGTGTCACCGTGGCCATAATCAGCGGTGGAGACAGCAGGCGACTCCTGGATACCCTTTCGGACAGAAAAGCGCTCTAAGAAGAGTTATTTCTGTCTCAAGGCAGTAAATTTGTACTTAATGTCCAACCTAACAAGGTTTTTCTATTAGCCATAAACACTTAACAGATCGTAATGCCTTGGCCGTATTTATTGCATTTCAAACTCGGTTAACTTTGAAACGACTTCAAGTCGAGCACCTTTGAGTTTCACTCCGCTCACAGGGCTTTCTCGAGTAATCTTCTCACTATATACTTCGAGTGGAAGTGGTTACCCCACAGCACTACTAGAATGCCCTCTGTGGGCCTAGTGTAGTGCAGGGTATGCCCGGGTCGACACCAATGACAACCGCCCCGAAATTGGGTCAGGGTAATTGCTTACACTAAATAGCTGCTACCGCTTGTATTTATTTGTGCAACACTTAAACACAGAGAAATTATGAGACCTGGCTCCTCGCCTCGACTGGATCTCTGCGCCTCCCAGCTCCGAGCTTCGATCAGAGCCGCGGCGGATGTGCTGGCCGTGATTCCGCTTTCGGTTCAATCCGCGCTCAAAACGTGTGTTTTTAGAAAGTAAATTTCTATTGAAGCTTGCTGATTCTGGCCAGGCAGCTGGAGCTGCTAATTGAAAAGCCACAACAAGTGAAAATAAGACTATTACATCAGCTGTGCCGCATTCGTTGGAATGCTAAAAGCTGTTGATGGCAATGCTGACACCGCGGCGGCCAGGGCTCCCGTTTCTGCGATTTGCATACTTTCCAGCCTGATAAGAGGAAATCAAAACAATCAACAGTTGTTTACGGGCACTGAGTCCGAGCCTGAGTTAGAGCTTGAGTCACTCGGTTCTGCAAAGGCAAGGCTCAGCAAGCCAATGGGCCGTGAACACAGACCCCAATTAGCAGGCAAACCAAAAACAACTGAGATTTAAACAGAAAAATATGGTTTACTGAATCCAAATCAAAACCCAATCCCAAGCTGAAATCATTGATTAATGGCTCAAATGCTGGGCCCGATCGAGTGTCACCGAAAATTCATTTGAGGTGAAATAATTATGGGCTAATTAGTATTCGATGGGCATCACAGTCGACCACTGCCCAGTGATCGCTGCTTAAAGCCTGAGTACGAATATTTAAGCCCGGCCGAGTGTGCGTTCGTACGACGTCGACAGAGCCTCCGAGAGGCGGAGACGGAGACGGAGGAGCGCGACCTTGTGGCGTTCGGAAAGCGCAGTAAACTCGGCAAATAATAAACCCGTAGCTGTTGTCGAGTGTGTGTGCGTCGATAGGGTAGACTCAAAGTACAAAGTTTAATGCTTTTAGCCGAATCTCTCGTTGGAGAAATCATAAAAAGCGCTTCTATCGCTTCCGCCAGACTCCAAGAACCGCGCAAATCGGTCCGAGGTGCGAACGTGCTCCATCTGGAGTTGGCCGTGATAAGGCGGCCGTTTGTATGCAGCTGGCCGGGACAGTATCGGCTCGGATTGGACGTCAAGGGATCAATTAAAATGTTTCTATTGTCTCTGGCCGTGCGGGGCCTGCAAATGGCTGGCCATTAGCCGAATCCGTCTCCGAATCCGAGTCCCAATCTGCTTAGCTGTGTTTTATGAATATGAATAATAGCCTGCCTGGAATCGTCAATAGTAAACGATTCGGTTTACGCACGAGTCCGCATCTGAGAGATACATGTTTTTGCCGTAGCCCTGGCCCCGGTCAAGGTCCCAGCGTTGCTCCGACCTCAGCAGAGCCGAGCAAAACTGAGCAGAGCCTGCTGGCCCATTAAAGAGTGCTTAATTGCCTGAGCTAAGCTCCAAGGTAAACCCTGCCAGGAAGGGAGCAACAAGTACAGCTGGTAATTAGTAGCAGTACCAGGTTGTGCTGACTCGAAGGTTCTGCCGGAGTCAGTCCCCCCGAATCGGTTTCTCGCTTTTGGGCGAAACCGCACATCGACACAGCGACAAAGCGACATCGACGAGCGAAGCGATGTCAAAACAGCACAAGGCCAACACGCCCCAAAAACGTGTCTGAGGTCGAGGCATCGGCAGCCGCATTTGTGCCACTCTTCCGCTGTCATCTCCCCCAGATCTCTCTATGGGGTGATTGGGGAGACAATGATCGGCCCCAAGATCATGAACGTCGAGCGATGGCCGCGACCCGCCAGCGATATAAGCGATCGCATTCCAGTTTATCTGACTTCGTTCTTAATTGTAGATTAACGACGCAAAACAACCACCTAACCAGTACCTCTGGGTCTCTTTACGATGATTTTGTTTGCTTTTCCAGAACCAGCACCACCAGCCACAGCACCCAACCCCAGCCCCATCATGAACGGGCCCAAGCACAAGCTGTGCACCAAACTGTCCAGCACATACCTGAGGAAGTGGTGTAAGTATGATGATGCCGATCTGGGGGACATTAACATCTGATTGTATAACTACATTCTTGCCCCGCAAGAAATTTCCATATGCATATATCCGACTTGTGTAATAATCCCGTCCAGCCAATTATGCACAAGGTAATGGGAGGTGGAACCGCAAGTACGCTCAGCCCAGCCAATGCGATTCGCTGGGCTATGGATTATAACTCCACGTGCCCTATTCTTGTTTTTGTTATTGTTTTTGCTGCCAGGTTATATATACACTTGTATATCGTAGTTTCTGCTCTGGCGACTGGTTAGACTGGTCTTCGGAGGGGGATATAATTTTAAGCCGCTCAAAGTGCGCCGGATAGGATAAACTGGCCGCTATCCAACCTTTCCCCAAAGCACACTTCACGAGTTGGAGCTATTGCGTAGTAGTATTTTCCAGAGGTCGTCTTCTTCGGCCAGGGATTCTCGGAATCCGGTTGTGTTTCAAGTAGACTTTCCAGTTCTCTGATCGAATTGTAATTATTCATTCACAAATAATTGCGGGATATTTATCGGATATCTCACTAGCTCAGGGGTTTCATAACTCAGGGTAAAGGCCAGAGTGTCACTGATTCACCTCCAGCAGACTCAAGCGGGCGCCGATTAAATATTTATAGCGTTCTCAGGCGAGTTCCTCCTCAAATATTAGCCTCGATCAAGCCCACGTTTCCACTTCCCCGCACAATGACAACACCAGATCGATCCCCTCTCCGTCTGACTCATCCCAGTTAGCCGCGTTAATTTATGCAGTCGGTGAACACAATTGTTCAACAATCGCTTTGGTTTTCCAGGGATTACGATCGTCATTGCTGCGGCTCTGATAATCGGCGGCATTGTGGTGGCCTGTGAATTCTCCGTGCTGATCAATGCCGTTGTGGACCGTATGGTGGCCCTGCGCCCCGGCGCGAAGACCTTCGGCTGGTGGGCCAAGCCTCCGGTGGAGCCCAGGATCAGCCTGTACATATACAACGTGACCAATGCCGACGATTTCCTCAGCAACGGTTCCAAGGCCATTGTCGACGAGGTGGGTCCCTATGTCTACAGGTAAGTGGTCTTTACCTTACGCTAATGCCGGCCTCGACTTGAGTCCCCCATCCCGATCTGCAGCGAAACCTGGGAAAAGGTGAACATTGTGGAGAATGACAATGGCACGCTGAGCTACAACCTGCGCAAGATCTACTCGTTCCGCGAAGACCTCTCTGTGGGCCCCGAAGACGACGTCGTGATTGTGCCCAACATTCCCATGCTGAGCGCCACCTCCCAGAGCAAGCACGCGGCCAGGTAAGTGCTTTCTTGCACTCCATGACCCAGACCGCCGCTAACCTTAAACTTGCACAGGTTCCTGCGACTAGCCATGGCCAGCATAATGGACATCCTGAAGATCAAGCCCTTCGTCCAGGTTTCCGTCGGCCAGCTGCTGTGGGGTTACGAGGATCCGCTTCTCAAGCTGGCCAAGGACGTGGTGCCCAAGGAGCAGAAGCTGCCGTACGAGGAGTTCGGTCTGCTGTACGGCAAGAATGGCACCTCCTCCGACCGCATCACCGTGAACACAGGCGTTGAGGACATCACGAAGTACGGCATAATTGACAACTACAACGGCCGCACCCATCTGCCACACTGGACCACCGAAGCGTGCAACAGCCTGGCGGGCACCGACGGCTCCATCTTCCCGCCGCACATCGAAAAGGACCGCGTCCTGCACGTGTACGACAAGGACCTGTGCCGCCTGCTGCCCCTCGTCTTCGAGAAGGAAGTGGACACCTCGAACGAGGTGCCCGGCTACCGCTTCACCCCGCCCGAGTGGGTCTTCGCCGACGTGGACAGCCATCCGGACAACATGTGCTTCTGCCCCGCCGGCAAGCCCTCGTGCTCTCCCAATGGTCTTTTCAACGTGTCGCTGTGCCAATACGGTGAGCGGGATTCCCCTGTTACTCCTTATCCGGCAGGGCTAATCTAATCTATTGCCTTTTTTTCAGATTCCCCCATCATGCTGAGCTTCCCGCACTTCTACCTGGCCGACGAGAGCCTGAGGACGCAAGTGGATGGCATCTCCCCGCCCCAGAAGGAATTGCACCAGTTCTTCTTCGACGTACAGCCGGTAAGACTCCAGGCTCCAAGTGGGAGCCCCTTTTCATGACCTCTCTCTCTTTCTCTTTCTCTGCAGAAACTTGGAACTACGCTGCGAGTGCGTGGCCGCATCCAGATCAATTTGGCGGTGAGCCAAGTGTTCGACATTAAACAGGTGGCCAACTTCCCGGACATCATCTTCCCCATCCTGTGGTTCGAGGAGGGCATCGACAACCTGCCCGACGAGGTCACTGACCTGATGCGCTTCGCGGAACAGGTGCCGCCCAAGATCCGCTTGGGCCTCATACTGGGTCTGTGCGCCCTGGGCGTCATCCTGCTGCTGCTGGCCACGTTCTGCCTCATCCGCAACTCGCACCGACAGAGCACCCTGCACCTGGAGGGGTCCAACTATCTGGCCACCGCCCAGGTGGACATGAACAAGAAACAGAACAAGGGGAACCAACCCGCCGCCAGATACTAGGCGCTCTAGTCGGAGTCTGGTCGCAGTTCGAGGGGTCACTGGGTGTCTTATAATGTAGTGTAAGCCTTAGCTAGGAACTGGGACTAGCCCATGCCCATCCGCATTCCCTGTACCCTGTTCCTTGTCCCTTATTCCCGTTCCCATTCCTGTTCCCTTTCCCTCCGAATCCGTAGTCTAGAAGAAATGGAGCTGGGCAGACTTGTATGTATTTGTATGTGTATCTGTATCTGTATCTGTATCTATTGTATTGTATGTAGGTTATCGTTGTAAGTAATCGTTATGAAAATTTGGATGTGTAGTCTTACAAAAATGTCGTGATCGTTTTAAGGCTTCGACTCAAACTCCGATTTGTTATACCAAAACAGAAGCCGACCCCGCACTCGCTTTCCTGTCCTATCACATTAACTCCTCGTTGAAATTGGATGTCCGGGCGTACCAGAGAGCCACCGCAAGTCAAGTCACAAAACACTGGAAACGTTTCTCAAATAAACAAAAGCTTTCGCCCTCTCGAATACAAATGTGCTTCATTAGGCCGAAAATGCCGGACAAGCTCCGCATTGGAAATTTATATTCAATAAATACATAATTCTATCGATTGAATGTACCATTTATATTCATTAATGTGTGTACAATAAACTACGGTATTATTTTAATTAGACAATTGGCCAAATCTTTTTCTGACTCCATACAAGCATCTAGAGCTACCCTTTCAAGGGGAGATTATTGCTTTGTTGGGGTTTATATTATGGCTTGCTAAAGGAAACGTGGCTATGGCAAGCAGCTTCGGCGTGCTTTATTTGTGCAGGAATGCAACAGCTTTTAATATTGTTATCGAACAAACAATTATATATTTAAATCTCACTCCGAGTCCGGCAGATTCAGAATTTCACAACAATTTTATACAATTTTGGGCTGTATAAGATTTAATGATCAATGAGTGTCGAGCTTATGAATCTGATTCATATGCTAAGAAGATTTGGCAATTGGTATCAATGCCAATATTAATATTTCAAAAACTAAGTTGTCTTTCTTAACGATCCCAAAAGTATGCTATATAGGGAAAGACTAAGACGTATTATTCATTCACAACATTTATCGGTTCCGAGTTCTCGGCTTTCCCAGGCTTACACAGGTGTCATAAGCCATAAAAAATGGAGAGTGATTAGAGTAATATTAAATAGGTTAGTAATAAAAATCTAGGTACTACCAACAACACCGGTGACCGTTATCAGTGGCCCTAATTCTAATTGCGAATATTTTCGAATTTATGGTTGTTTTACTGCCTCATTTCGAACTTGGGCCAGACCGGATTTCAGCAGCATGGCCGTTAAGCTGTCTATTGATACGGGACTCCAGGCTGCATATCAGTGCGCTGGACGAGATCGAGATCGCCCCTGCTGAAGGCACAGTCAGAGCCAAAGCCAGACTTTTTATGGCGAGTCATTTGTTTCGATGCACGGTCGGCTGACCGCGGCACTGATAAGCCCGCCGGCCGGGACTGTCTGTGCCTGATAAGGCGCAACCTCTGGGACCACAAGACCAGGGACCAGGCCATCCACACCTGCTTTCGTCCAAGACTGGCCCCACCCGAGGGGGTCTGCTAAGCGAAGAATGCATTGTGGGGAGTTCTGGAGGAAGCTCCCTGTAATGGCCGAGGCCATTCTGGAAACATGGTAGCATATATTTGGAGCAAGACAAGCGTAATTTCTATGCTCGGGTCAGAGGTGCGTCATAATCTCCGCTATTCACACAGACGGCCCCAGGGGGAAACCAGAATAAGCTCCCGGCCCAGCTTACTGATAGCCTTTCCGCTATTTGATTTTATACACTTTGTTTTCATTCCGTTCCGATCCCGGGACCAGGCGAGGAAGACCAGGCGGGGCGAAGGCTGGAGGCTGGTGGTGATAAGTGATTGTAAAACAATTGCCGAAAGCATTTGGAATTCGACTTAAACGGATCGCGTGTTTTCTCCCGATCGGACGCGTTTCAGTCTTGGTTAGGCCTGCGTCCAATTCCCAGCTTTTGTCCCAGTCCATCCGTCCCAAGCCTGAGCCTGAGCCTGAGCCGCAACATGACGCTTCTCCAGTGGGTGAAGATACTGTTCTGCCTGCTCCTCGGGGCCGGCAGTGTCTACCTGTTTGTGGCATCGCTAAATGTGGACTACCGTGTGCTGGTGGCCAGGGAGCATGTGCGCTTCCGCCAGGAAATGCCCACCATGGACAGCTGGATCAACTCCCCGTTCGGCAAGCTCAAGAACTACGTCTTCAACGTGACTAACGCCGAGGCATTCCTCGCTGGCCGTGACACGCGGCTGAAGGTGCAGGAGATCGGCCCCATCACCTACAACATTGTGGGCTTCAACGACATCCTAGAGCGCAACGCGACGCACGTGAAGTACAGCAAGCATCGCTATCGCATCGTGGAGTTCTTGCCAGAGGAGAGCGTGGCTCCCGATGTGCTCAACTGGACCATTACGTCCACCAACAACGTGCTGCTGGGGGCTGCGGCGAAACTTAAGCACCAGGCCCCATTCTCGGCTTTCGGCTTCGACGCCGTTTTTGCAAGCGAGGACGAGTTCCTGACCAACTCCATTTACTACTTCCTCTGGGAGTTCACCCGACCTCTGCTCCAGGGACTCGCCAGAGTGTCCAACATGGCCGCCAATGTTGCGGTGCTGCACAACGTAAGTGTTCCGGGTTAACCCCTCCCTGGCAGTGTTCGCTCACCCTTGCAGCTCTCCCTGCAGGCTCTCAAGGACAAGAAGGAGGAATACACGGTGAATATCGGCCCGGAGCGCGGTATTGAGAACTTCTTTCGCATCGAAACTCTGAACGACGAGAGGTTCATCCAGGAGCAATCCTCGAACCGATACCGCTACGACAGTGAAGAGTGTCCATACAACGTGACTGGCGCCCTAGACAACTCCCTTTACCCCCCCTTCGTCGAGCCGGACACGCCGCTCGACGTCGTCGCTATCGAGTCCTGCCGAGTTCTCCCGCTCACCTACCGCGGCCAGGAAGTCTACAACGGCCTCAACACCTACCGCTACACGCTGCTCGAGGCCCTCCAGAAGCCACCGAAGTGCCTGGACACCAGCTACGCGTACAAGCTATATGACGGCATGTTTGACGTATCCAAGTGTGTGATAAGTACGTATCCCGGGGATAATCCAGACGCAAGGATATAACCCAATTCTCTGTCCCCACAGACGATGCCCCATCTGCCTTCTCAATGCCGCATTTCTATGGGACTAGCTACAACTGGAGCGAGCACTATGAAGGATACACGCCCAACGCCGAGGACCACCAACCCTACATACTTTTGGAGCCGATCACAGGCATACCGATCACGGAGAAGTACCGCTTCCAGTCGAACATTCCCATTCCAGACCTCACCCGCTACAGCCGGCGTCTGAAGAAGTACAGCAACATGATGGTGCCCAGTTTCTGGTACGAGTTTGTAAGTACCTCCGCTTCCCCAGATTTTTCTCCGGGATCCTGACACTGGATCGCTCTCTCTTCCATCCCAGGAAATGGGCGAGCTGCCTTCCTTCGTGATGGCCCTGATGTGGATCAACGTGAACGTGGTGCAGCACATGCAGCCCTACTGCATGGGCTTCTTCCTGCTGCTGGCCGTGTGGAGCGCCCTTAAGGCGATCAGAGTGGCCTGCGGCGACTTGGGTTACGTGGACCTCTACCGCAAGGTGTGCGGTGGCGGGACACGGAACATCATGCTGGAGACAAGGTTCCAGCCGAACTCAGCTCTTGCGCAACATGCCCACCCCGGCCTGCTCTCCGATCTGGCTGTCAAGTAATAGTCTACTCCCGGACTAAACCCGCGTGTATATATGTTTATACCAGACTTAGGCTAGGCTAGAGGTGCCACTCCGATGCACTTATCAGTAGTTGGCAGTTACGTAATATACCGATTAAGTTGAAAATTGAATGTGCCTCATTTCACCTTATCTGTCAGCCGCTTCCCAGCTTCCAGCCAGGTCTGACTGCCCTCCGCCGGCCCGCTTAGCTGCCTCAGCTCCTCCCTTTGTTGACAATTCGGCTTCGGTTTGAGGTCGCGGCTCTCGTTTGATTTGCCTTGCTCTGAGGCTTGACAATGAAAACTTGGGCACGTACTGGCCGAAGATTTATTTGTATTTTGCGTTTTTTTTCAATCCGAACATTAACTTTTTATTGTTAGTATTTCTTGAGCCGCAGCCGCCGACGCCGTTGTGTACTTTGCGGTTTGTTTACTTTATTTCGCCTTGCTCGCCTCTCCTTCCTGAACCTGAACTTGCACATGTCGCATGATCACTCCCCGCAGCCGGAGCTGGAGCTGATGCCCTGGCCGGCTTCAAGGTAAGCAACCCTTCCTCACCCCCTCCGTTCCTCTGGTCCTCCCTTTCAGTGAGCAGGGAGTTTTTTTCCTTTCCATCAGAGCAGAGCACCCTCGATTTGCATAAATCAGTGCGATACCTGGGGCTAAGGATGCCCCAATTCGCATGTTAATCAACGGGGCGGACGGACCGAAAGTTGTTTGTATAATTGGCACGAGTGTTATGTCACAGCGCAGGTGATTTATTGACCCCTTCCTAACCTCCGAAACCTCTGAGATCTCCGAGTCCCCCCAGGTCCGAGATGCGACCGCGCGTTGATCCGTAGAATCGCCCGCGTCAAGAGACGTCGTTAAAGCGCGACTGCTCATAATTTTACGAGGGTAAAAAGTGTATTTTCGTATTTTTGGTTTTATGGCCACTTATTGTTGCCCCCACCAGAGCTAGCTAGAATTATCAGTGCGAACTGGGGCCGACTCCATTAGCTGGTATTAGCGCAGAATGGTGATAGCTCTGCCTGGCTGGCTGGCGAAAAAACCATAGTCACGATGCGCTGTCCACCTGGCCGAGGACAGGGGGTTGGGGTACTACGGCTGGGGTAAATCCCATGTCTCAGACCCATACCTAAGCCCAGACCAGTTGGAATCGATCAGGCTGCTGCTGCACTAAAACCAAAACAAAACAAGCCGAGCCGAGCCGCGCCAAAGAGCTTTCGAAATCTGGTTGAGTCTAGACTGGTGCGTGCGATTCCAAGAGCCAACGAGAGAGATAATTAAAAGGGAAATGGAAATGCATAAAAGTGATTACAAAACAGCGGCAACAATCACGACACGACAAGTCGCCACAAATACGATCGTTAAAGAGTAGGAAACCGAGCTTCAAGCTCCGTTCCGTCCCAGTCCCAAACTGGCCAAAATCAACATGTAAATTTCAATTTTCACGTACGTCAATAGCTTTTCCAACGAATTCCGTACGTGAGCGAATAAACCAACCTGCAGGAGGGCGGGGTGTGAGCAGAGATGGATCTATGATATCGTAAAACCCCCATTCCGTCCATTTCCATTACACCCTTTGAACCGCTGGCCCGCCTTTGGACCTGCCGAAATTCAGCAGAAAAAGAAAAATACACAAAACCCTAAGTCAGTCACCGAAATCCGAGATCCGAAATCCGGTTCGGCGCCGAGGCTTCGGCCGAGAGCCCCGCCGCCGCCGCTGTCCGCCTGCGAAAGCTTCCCTAAGCGCTAGAGAGCTGGAAATTGCGCTCAGTGTAAGCGCCGCTAAAGCTCCTGGTATATAAGCCAGACGACCAGGCTAACTGCTCGCAATCCAAGCTGTGCCTTCGTACGCACCACAACTCCATAGATAGCGTTAAACCGAAAAGGTCAGGAAAAGAAGTGAGTAGCTGCTGGCAAAGCCAAAAGGAAATTAAATGAATTCACGAATCCCGAGGGGAGCTCTTCGCGCTGAACTACCGATTGCGTAAATCCGGAGCGAGCTAACGCAGCACCAGAGCGCATATAGAAGTCGAAAGCGGATAAAGCGACGTGGTCGTGGACACCGATTGGGAATTGTGAAATCTTCTTTGTAAAATATTGAATCCAAACGAATCCAATTAGTATGCATATGCGATATATATGCCAAGGGCCATTAATAATGCATGACGACAAAGTGGGCAACGCGGCGCAGCGCAGCACTCACCTCGGATGATTCTGCTCAACGAAACCGAGACTCAGCGACGCCATCAGCCAGCCCGGCAACATCCCAGCTTCTTCTCGGCGTCACCATTTCTAACTCTCGCCTCTCTCTTTGCAGCTAACCCACGTCAAGATGAAAGCTTCGCTAGCCATCGTGTTCTGCGTGATTGCCGGTCTGGCGGCCGCTGCTCCAGATAAGCAGTACACCAACAAGTTCGACAACGTCAACGTGGACGAGGTGCTGGGCAACGATCGGATCCTGGGCAACTACCTCAAGTGTCTGATGGAGAAGGGCCCGTGCACGCCCGAGGGCCGCGAGCTGAAGCGCCTCCTGCCCGACGCTCTGCAGTCGGACTGCTCCAAGTGCACCGCCACGCAGCGCCGCAACTCCGAGAAGGTGATCAACTTCCTGCGCGCCCACAAGGCCGGCGAGTGGAAACTCCTGCTCGAGAAGTACGATCCCCAGGGCGTCTACAGGTCCAAGCACGAGGCCGCGTCGAAGAAGCAGCACTAAGCACTATGCACATACCGCTCCAAGCACTCATTTCACATGAACCTAATTTAAATCCGAGATCCACAGTAAAGTTAATCGTTTTTTACACCTAAATGCGGCAACGAAACTTTTATTCCAACGAAGGCGGTGGCGTGAGGACCATCTAATATCGGATAGTAGAATGCTACGGTGGCGGGAGCATGTGCTATTTGGTCTCATTGATCAGGTCGATGGCCCGAAACTGGTTGGCCACGTTGATGGTCCAGTCCGACTGCTGCCCAGCGGTGAATTCCTTAATGAAGCGGTAGTTGCAGATGAAAACCTTGTCTTGATACTCGGGCAGGGTGCTGCAACAGAGCAGAGGTCAGCCGACTATTTGCAAGACGGGTTCAATTCCCAACTCACCCCATATTCCAGGGGATCTCCTCGCCGCGCTCCCGCATCTCGGACAGGCCGCGCATCACGTGGAAGACCATGGTGATCTCGACGAATCGCTTCTGCAGCTTATCGTTGGCCTCATCGAACATGATGCCCACCTGGTAGGGGAAGCTGAGGTAGATGTCGCTCTCTCTGATCTCTAGCTGCCGCCGCTGGGTCATCGAGAGCTTTTGTATCACGGGTCGCAGTTCCGCGATCGCCTCGGGCGAGACAAGTTTGTTCAGCGAGTCCAGGTCGCCGCCCATCAGTCTTGAGGACACAACCTGCAGGGCCTGCTTGGCGCCGTATATGAAGTCCTTCAGCTGGAACTCGCTGTCGAAGTAAGGCCGGATGATGAACTGGATGGTGATCCAATTCTTGAGCGAGTTCAGAGCCGAAGGCCATACGATTTCGGGAAAGTCCATGAGGCGGGGCAGGCGGTTGGGGCTTTCCCCCGCACCCTGCTCCTTTTTGTTCTGCTCCTGGGGCAGCGAGGCTAGGTTGCGCATCGAAATAGTCGCCGGTTCCTGTGTGCTCGTCACGACGACTGTGGCACTGGGGTGGAGGCGCAACAGGGGCGCCCGGGCCATGCCCAGGCAACGTCTGAGCGTGTGCTGCATTGCGTAAATTGCACTTTTCGCAGCGCAATTAGCTTAAAAATATTATGTTATTGCAGGGCAGTGCAGTGTGGCCGCCGCATGACTTTGCAAAAATACCAAAGATTAACTCTTTTGGCCAGAATATTTTAAACAAGCCGAAGCCTTCAAGCAGCGAACCCATGATAACGAAAGAACCCTAAATTAAGATATTTTCCTCCTCTTAAAATGTTTCTTAATTGCCATAATTAATTGGAAATAAAAATTATTAGGTGTTTTTCCAGATTGAAAAACATCGATATGTATATATTTGGAAAACATGTTTTTGCAGCCTCCAATATTACGTGAAAAGATTACGTTTTTTAACGTCACGTTGTTTTATATCACTTTAAAATAATTTATCAACAAACTTTTTTAAGGGAACTTTTGGAAGCAGCTGACTCAACGGATTTCCCTGCCTCCTAAAAGTTTAACGTTAATAAAAAATTTGTCATTTCATGAAAACAACGATAGTATCGAAAGTTACATTGTTCTTCTTGCAACTCTAGTTTATGATTTTACCTTTCTTCTTGTGGGAGAAAGCTTTCCGAATTTGGAAGAATTCAAAATTTACCGCAAGCGTAAAAAACCTAAAATATATACTTGTGTAAAATCTTAAAAATAATCGATTTTGCGGGTAAGGCCGAACCATCACCTCTATCGATAGTCCAATCGATATTTTGACAGGTCTCTCACTTCCGCCTGTCAAATTTTTCTTTCTTTCCCAGCCACGACGAGGATTCGACAGCATGAGGTATATTTGAGTTTCGTAAATATGCGCGAAATGGCGCCTTTGCAGTGTTAAAATATGTGCGGAGTGTGCGGGCAGAAAGCCGTGACGTTGTGTGTTATGGAGAGGCTTTGGATAATTCAGTTTCGCCGCGGGAATTGTGAAATAGCCAAACGTGCGGCGCACACCTACACGCACACAGCCACACCGATATGGACACTGCCCCTGGCACCCAGCACGCTGCTGTTCATATTTGCGACTTGCGACTAACGAATTCCCTGTTTATTGCAGTTCTCTTAAGCTCCAGAAGAGGCTCGCAGCCTCCGTACTGCGATGCGGCAAGAAGAAGGTCTGGTTGGACCCAAATGAGATCAACGAGATCGCCAACACAAACTCGCGTAAGTAGAGTCCCTGCCGCTGCTTCTTCTGTGCAGAACTGTGAACTGACCCCCTTCTGTTTGCTCTTTACAGGCCAGAACATTCGCAAGCTGATCAAGGATGGTCTGATCATCAAGAAGCCCGTCGTGGTCCACTCCCGCTACAGGGTGCGCAAGAACACCGAGGCGCGCCGGAAGGGACGCCACTGCGGGTTTGGTAAGCGCAAGGGTACGGCGAACGCCCGTATGCCCACCAAGCTGCTGTGGATGCAGCGCCAGCGCGTGCTGCGACGCCTGCTGAAGAAGTACCGCGACAGCAAGAAGATCGACCGCCACTTGTACCACGACCTGTACATGAAGTGCAAGGGTAATGTGTTCAAGAACAAGCGTGTCCTGATGGAGTACATCCACAAGAAGAAGGCCGAGAAGCAGCGCAGCAAGATGCTGGCTGACCAGGCCGAGGCCCGCCGACAGAAGGTGCGCGAGGCCCGTAAGCGCCGCGAGGAGCGTATCGCCACCAAGAAGCAGGAGCTCATCGCTCTGCACGCCAAGGAGGACGAGATCGCTGCCAAGGCTGCCACCGCGGGTCACTAAGAAGTCCAGGCCTTGCTGGTCGGGCGGGGCACACAATATTGATAGTACTTGTTTATCAACTGAATAAAACAAAACTTTAGTTTGGCCGAAATGATTTTGTACAAACGTGAACCGATCATTATTCCGCTTCTTAATGGTGCTCGCTCGATGGTAAGTTCAGAATCGAATGCAATTTGAATTTTATTGAACTGGAAATAGTTAGAATACTGTGTTAAAGATTGTTACTCTTCCGAGTCTTAAAGCGGAAATTCGACCCGGAGGTCACTCTTTTTTTGTCGCCTATCATGTTAAATGTTACTGCCATGAGGCAAAATGTTTTGCGGCTCCAGCTGTTCCATAATCCGGAAAAGCTTCCGCAGACGGTCATACTGTAAGCTTGAAGGCATATTCTTTCTGTCTTCTCGTTCAGTTGCACTTTTTCAACCTATTAAACAGCACAATGGCAATGTCTAAGGTAATTAGAAACCCACAATTGAGTTTCAAGGACTTGATTCAGACTATACTAAGTAAGTATGTAAACCTCTCGAGGCGGGAGAGCGAAATGTATGGTAAGCACTTCGAAGAGCTGTCTTCTAAAATATTCAAAGAACTGAGAAAATGTCCCCAATTGAACAGCCTTATTGTGGAATTAAGTTTGGAAGGTATGTGCCCGCTGTCCCAGGGTTCTCAACCAGAGAAACGGACAGCCTTATTCATTTTCCCCAACCCGCCTCTTCAAATGATTCATTTTAAATTGTCCGCTAATAAAACGCTCATAAATTCATGTACCCTTGTAGTAGTGTGTTTTTAATAATCCGGCAGATAACAGAGTGCACCGTAAGAAAAAAACAGGTCTCAAAGTTTATTTTACATAAAAGAATTATAGTATAGTTTAGTACCTTACTGAAATGTTAAGCGCTGAAAAATATTTAATGATTTATTAATTTAGTATGTTTTTGAACAAGTTTCACATTTCAATGTATTATAAGCTTACAACGCAGTAAAGGAAGCGTTCGATAAAGTAATATGTATAATTTCTGACAATTTTAATGATGTGTACATTTATTTTTGCTAGACATGGCTAGATCGACTCGGATGATGCTGCTGATCAAAAATATATGTGATTAATAGGTTCGGAAATCACTTCTTCATGACGTAGCTAAAATTATAATACCATACCGGAGTTAAAAAATTACTTGGTTTTTTTTTTTAATATAAAATAAAATAAGAAAAAGTTAAACAACCACTTATCCGTGTCCGTGTCGCGTCATCGTACCCGTCCTTATCGCTTAACTCGACATCCTGCCCCGCGCCGTTCCCTATCCGTTCTTTCGCGCCGTGTTTTAAGTTCGTTACTTACCGCTTAGTTTACTCGTCAATATTCGCAGGCAGCTCAGGAGATTTGTTGAAGATCGCGAAGCCCAACGAATTCGATTTAGTGTTTAAGCTGCTAATACCGTACTACGAGAGTATCGTCGTGACGCGAGATTCGACAATGCCGGGAAACGTTTTACTTGATATGACGCGCGTGCTAAGATACCTTAAGGACGATCCTCGCCCGGATCGCCAGAGCATCCGGAAACTGCTCCTTTCCCTCGTTTCGAATAACTATCTCGCCGTGGACCTGTTGCAGAGCTGGTTGCAGAGCCGCTTCAGTCGCGCCATTGATCAGATCGCGAAACGCGTGGAGATGGATGGTATAAAACTGCGGTACAAAACCTGTGGGCCGGCCCACACCATCGTCGTGGAGGGGCAGGATCTCGAATACTCGGTGGACTATGTGCCCGCCATCCGCCTGGGCGCCGAACAGAACGTTTTAGGTGCCGAACAGCTTACCTATTTTAGACTCGCGAATCTCTCACACTGGGATGCGATACCCAAGCCCCTGAAAATGACCACAGTCCAGATCTCCTTCCGGTCCTCCTTTTACGAGGCCGAAAGGGTCATGTTACGAGGCGAGAACATGATCAATTGCTTGGACGGCATCAAGCTGATTAAGAAATTTCGCGATGTTAAGACAAATTTGAGTAATCTTAAGAGCTACTACATTAAAACTTTGTTTCTTTGGAAAATTAGGCAAGAACTCCCTGACTACTGGCTCCGGCCACTCACAGTCATTTTGACAGACGTAAGTATGCCGAATTTGGATCGAATCCGAGCCCGCAACTTGTCTTAACTACATCCTTCATCCTCTCCAGATGTTTGACGAGCTCACGGAGTGTCTGCGCCAGGGCAGACTTTCCTTCTACTGGGATCCCGAGCTTAACATGCTCGACTTGCTGACACGAGACCAGCTGACAGAGATGTACCGATGTGTCCAAAAGTTCTCGGATATGCTGAGAAGACAGGTTGGATCCGTTCCATCCCGCCGGACGGGCGTCTCTCCACTCGTCGTTCTGCGGGCCTTCAGTAAGTGCTGCTTCCATCTCTGGTCTGAGCATTCGCCATAAATATTTCGTGTGCAGGTCACAAGGAGGAGCGAACTCCGCTGCGTGCCTTCCAGCTAATAGCCAAACGAAAAGACATCAAGACTACAGCTCCGTTAGGTAAGCGGACTGGAGGAAACTTTTCAGTAAGTGTTTTCCTCCTCAAGTCCTCAAGGAAGAGCAAGCTCCGCACCATCAAAGGCTACAGCTCCGATTGGAAAAAGCACCGCAGGCAAGCCCTGGGAGGAATCTGGGACTAAAGCTATATATCAAGTTCAAACGGAAAATGTTTATTTATTAACTTATTAAAAAATCTGTATTAGTAAAATGATTGTGTGCCCACCTTACGCGCAAATAGCAAAATACAATTTGTGTGAAAACCTCTTCTGGCGGCGTTTGATACATGATGAAACTATGTAAGGTGGTCTCGCAAAATTTGCTCTCTGTAGGGGACGACAAATTCTTGATGCATGATCTCATCAGCATTCTTGAGGACAAAATACATTTGTTAGAGACCAGTATCTGAAAGAGTAGCAGAAGAACGGCATAATGAATAGAGTTCTCAAAAGAGATCATTTATCACGGTAAAAATAGTTTGAATAATTCTACATACCTTGTGTTTATTGTATCATGCTCTCTTCATATTTTCTCAATGTAGAAAAATGATATCGACATCAGTTGTATCGATATTCTACATTGATATTTTACGAGCTGTTCTCCGTGGATCTCTGACTCGACCGAAACTTGTATGCAAGATATCCGCGAAAAATTAAACAAATTTCCACTTTGGCAACGCCAATATCTACAAAGTATGTGTTATCGATTCAAGTGTGCCCAGACGGCGCACATCGATGTGTCAAACATCGATAACTCGATGTTTTGGAAGCTATTTAAGCAACTCGCTCTCCGAAATTTGGAATAAAATCTCTTTGGTCGTGTCGTCGTCGCAATTAAAATTTTAAATCGGTTGTAGACGCGCGCAGACTGTTTAGAATTCCTACATATATTTTAATTGGCTTGAGCTCGCAACGGGCTCAGTGCGTGCATGCAAATTTTTGGCATAAAACGGCCGCGACTTCTTGGAGGCAGCGCACTTAGCAGAGCCATTCCGCCGGGGCAGCAGCTAATCCGACACAGAAACCCAAGCCGACTCCAATTCGAGTCCAAAGTCAATCCAAACTACCTGTGACTGTTGCCAGATTTCGTAATCCCGAAAAGAACCCACCAGTACCCAGACGCCAGTTGCAAGTGGCCAGTTAGTGAAAGTGCGCGTGTGTTGGTCGCTGAAGAAAAAATCTCATATCAATTATAACCTGCGGTGTCAGCAGGGAACAGCAGCATCAGCAGCGAATCATCGCCACAAATACACAGTCGGAGACCCAGACTCGGCCATCATGAGCGGATACACAGACCTCACCAAGCTGGAGACAAGTCGGTAAGTCTCGAGTCCGAATCCAGTTCGCTAGTTGAAGCGTTTAAGTTCAATTTGATCAAAACGATGCTAAATTGGACGGGGCACACACACCCCATCCCTCCCTCTCACTATGGTGAGCTCTCTTTGGACGTCGGCTCTCTGAGCACTCTCAAATGCCAGCCAACCGCACCCCTCTTACGTTTTCTCTTTCGTTTCGTTTCATTTCGACAAAAAAAAAAGATACAAGAAATTTATCGTACGATTTTCGGCGGCCATTCAAACACGAAAGAAACAGCCAAGCCGTCCCGTCCCGTCCCGTCCGCTGATATGACACAATCGGTTATATATTGTGCACCTGTGTGTGTTCGCTGTCTGTTTGCCTAAATGCTTCGTCTAAGCCAACAACAGAGGCGAAAAATCACAGTCGGCTCTCGGATGAGAGCGATAAGGAGCGAACTCATCGCTATCGCCCAGTTATCAGCCACTATTACTCATTGCCCGATATCGGTTATGCTGGGCTGTTTGATATGTGACCAATAACTATTCGTTCGGCCTCCTTGGGGCTGCTAAATCTTGGAAATTCTCTGATTCACCCAAGTTGGCGGCGCACACACATCGCTCAGAGGTGTCGCAGGTGTCGCCTTGAACGGGGCGAACGGCGAACGACTCGATATTCAGGTGGCCGCCAATGGCCAGCGAGCAACAAACCAAACAAACCCGGTTAAAGAGTAGGTAGAATATCAAATTTGCGGGCGTATCAAATATCGATTAGACTGGAGGCGCTATGGAGGTCAGGCAGGGACACCGTTAAAGGCAGAAACACAAACCAAATATTGGTCAATTCGGTTCAAAAAATATAATACATAGGCATGGTATGTGTATGTAGATATGTTTATGCGCCATTGCCCAACATTGCAAATACGAGAAATACCACAAAACATAGCGGACAGACAGCCACAGAGCGCCGCCAGAGCATCGTTTTCATTCATCATGCTCAGCTGGTTGCCGTTAGAGGAGGAGCAAAGCGGAGGCGTCTCTTACTCTGTACAGTTCGCTCAGAAAACATCACGCCACACGGCGGCAGCGGAAGAGAAAATAGAAAGAGAGAGCGGACAGAGAAAGAGAGTTACGAGATACGCTTGCCACATGAGCCACCCACCCACCCCTAGCCCTCTGTTCGCCAGCTGCCGCTGAATGAAAATAATCGCCTGATTTCGACGTTGTATGCGGTACATCACCTTTCTCCCGCCACCGCTGCCGTCTTCGCCTCGCCTCTTCTTTTCGCGCATGTCGCGTGACGCTGGCAAAGCTTAGCCCAATTCTCACACAGCTGAGAATGGGAGGGAGCGGCTGGGCAGGCAGGCAGGTGTGCTATAGTCAGGCTCTCCAATTGGCTGGCAGCGTGTGGCGTGTTATCCCAGCCGGCGGCGTTAAGATTCTTGGGAGCGGGAAGCGGGATCAATAGGAAGAAAACATTGGTGACAATGGTGACTCTTTTGTGTGTTTTCCCGCATCACAAAAGGTCAATAGCAATGGGGGACACTCTGGCGCGTGGCCAACATTCGGGCGTCCCCTGATCCCACCTATGCCAGCACTAGCTAGTGGATTAAGGCACCGCAAATAAGTAAATATAATTGAAAGTAAAGTGAGGCGATTGAGCTTCTAGAACTCCGTGGGACAGCAATCTCAGGCAATCTCTATTATGTGCCAATTATGCGCCAGTGCCGAGTGTCGATTGCCGAGTGTCCAAGCGAATATAGTTGATAAGATGGTAATTGCTTTTGCATTCCTACGTTCTCCCCTAGAGCCCGTGATTTCCACGATTGGAATTCGACGCCACAATTAGCGTAATTAGTCAATGGGAATATTTCTCCGGCGGCATACCGACATCCACGACGTCTGGGCGTGTGTAGAGAGCCTTGACACCCGTCCACATCTTACAAAGTAGACGCCCCCACTGGCCGCCCTCGCTCTAGATCCCCATCTAGCCGTTGTTCTAGACGATGTCGGTCATCGGAACAGCCAGCAGAAGGCAGCCCACGGAGCACGCGGCACTCGCGTGGCCACCCCTACCCGACTGGCCCCTTCCTTGCACTTCAGCCATCGATATCTAGATTGTCTAAGTTTGTTTGCAGCGGGGTGCGAGGCAGGGGAGGCGAGGCCCCCTAGGCTAGAGGTCTTTAAATGGCGCAGTCACTAAAACTAAATTTATCAGTACGCTTGGCGCTCGGTTCTGTCAACTAGCTGCGATCACGTGGTTCCCCACTGGCTGGCTACGTAGATTCGGCTGCGTTGGCCAATCTGAGCACAATCTGGAAGCGCTGAATGGGAGGCAGAGGCTACTCCAGCGATCCGTTCGTCTGGGAGCCGTCTGGCGGCGATAAGCCATGACTGCCTCTCAGACTTTGGCCGCGCCAGTTCCAGATACCAACCTAGGCCCCTAGCTCGGATGAGACGCTTTCGCTCCGGGGGGTTAATGGCTGTCAATTGCTGATGTTTATGGGGCTTGACCGGGGCGAAGTTACGCGGTCTCATCGTGAAATTAACGTTAATGAGACCGGCAAGGATTGTATAACGGTTATTACTTGAGGTACTCGCCTGCCCTCCGAGGGAGCCCATTTTGAAGCGTCCAGCACGTGTCCGGGGTTAAATTTTCTTTTGAGACCGAAATAGAAATCTTTAAGAGCCACACGAGCACTCTTAGGTACAAAAGTAGACACCAACAGGTTTTTTAGTTTATACAAAATTCAAAAATACAAATTCAATTTGCGACAACGACGGCGAATCGCTGATTTGCATAGAAACCAATTCATATCTATCATACGCCACGTTGGCCAGTCAGCCCGCCAACCAGTGGCGCACCCAGCGCAGAAAGAAGACTTTGGGTAGCGGAAGTCTGAACGCGGTAGACTTAACGACGCTGGAGAACGAACGGCTAGTGTCTGGTCCGGTCTGGTCTGGGCCGGGCTGGCGTTATGTGATGTGGCCTGGTCCCCAATCATAGGTCTATTGTCCCAAACTGGTTTCCCTATGTACACGCTCCACTGCTTTACTGTTCGCTAGCTAGCCCAAGCCAATGCCCAAGCTCATCTTTCGATTGTGTTCTGCTTTCAGAAACTGCCTTCGCCGCATCGCCCGTCACGATGAGCAGCAATTCTCCAAAGATAGCATCGTCAACGTGATGGAGAAGTTTGTGAAGACTGTCAACATTATGGACGACACCATACTCGTGCCATGCAGGCTCATGGATCGACAGGTTGGTAGAGTCAACCCCCTCCTTATAAACCCTTATCCCTCTTCTAAAGGAGCCTGCAACTCAAACTTATCCCCGCCCATTCCCATTTGCTTGTTAACCGATAGATCGGCGACAGCACTGACATCATCCCGGCCACCACCGGCAAGGACACAACCGCCAACCAGCTGACACAGAGTTCCAGTGCCCAGGGCAAGCGGGGAGCGGCGCACTCGAAGAACGTGCAAGATTTCCTCAGCGCCTCCGAGCTGTTCAATCTTTACAACATGCTCAACTCGCTCAAAAAAGATTTGCTCTGGACCGCCAACCAAGAGGACGACGAGCAGAACCAACAGCAGAGTGAGCAGCAGCAGCAGCTTAATACCAGCCCCAATTCCACTTCGAATTGCAATCCCAGCGAGAGCAAGACTGAGTCCAGCACAAATACTGCCGCAGTCACAGGAACAGGCACTTCGAGCGTCGCTATCAAGGGCCATGTGCGCCGCACCTCCACCGCCTCGATGATGTCCACCAACTCGGTGAGCAACATGAGCGACTCAGACTCTGACATCTCGCAGGAGAACGACTCGGGACTGGAATCTGACGGCAACAAGAGCGACCACGCGCAGAGCACCGACGGTAGCGACATTGTGGATGTTGCCAAGTCGAAGCAGGCCTCCGGAGACAAGGCCACGGAGCTGGCGCAGCGCTGCCGGAGGCATCTGAACGGTCTGTACCAGTGCCTGGAACAAATGACAGAGGCGGCCAACTACCTGACCGCCAGATACCAAAGTGATATTGGGCCCGTCTAGGACGTCCCTCTTTTCCTATACTCTTCTCCTATTCTTCAACCACTAACCCTAAACCTGTTCCCAGTAGGGGGCAGCTACCTTCATACCATAGTCGCGGGCGGGTCTTTACTCTCATTAGTATCAAGTAAACCAAGTGTGAGGTCTTTCTTTAACTGTAACTGTAACTATATCCGTATCTGTATCTACTATGTATATGCTTATGTATATGTAAATTGAGGGGGTGCTAAGTAAGACAGGCGATGAGGATCGATTGTATAAATGTATAACTGAGGATGATGAGGAATAACTGGTAGTTAAGTAGTGGATGGAGCAGCCTAAGCCGAAAGCAACAAATTAACAAGTCAACAATATGTTCGTTCTATTGTATAAATTGGTAGCCTCTTCGTTTAATCTCTCTTGTGGGTTTTAATGGGAATCGGAATCGAAGTGGCTAAACAGAAAGACTAAATTACAGCCCAAAAGTCCCTCGTTTATATTGTTTATTGGATAGAAAAGCTAGCTACGGGAACTGCAAGCAAACACACTGTTCAACAAGTACAAGAAATCTAATTTCTAACTAAATTACACACACACACCACGCAGAAGGGGAGTGGGGGGTCAACGGCAACGGTAGGGGGTTAGGCGCCGCCCCCACTCCACCATTAGTCCGTATTGCTAAATCTATATATACATATTCCACAATTGTTATTGTAATTGTTTAAGCCAACTATTTGTGCCGTTATGTTTCGTTTGATTTCCTCCTCCAGCGTCACTCGGTGATCGGTTCGATCCTCCGGAGGCGGGGCAAGGCGCAGATTCCACAGATCCCGCTGACAGTCAGCCTGCTTCCGCGGGACGACAACCCACCGCGGGCCGCTGTCGCAGAGCAAACTGTAAATTACTAACGTTAATAGCGCTTGTGCGAGAGCTAAGAAAGATAATTATTTATACACAATAAATAAATTTTACTTAGAAAATATATATGTATGTTGTATATATTATTTTACCTGCTCGTCTTTCTTCTGGCCGTTGGGCTTTCGGGGCTTGGCAACGATAAAGAAAGAAAGTGCCGACGGAGCTGAATTTGTCGACTTGCGACTTTGTGGGGCTCATGCGATGGGTACAAAGGCCACTTGCTGGTTGAAAGGTGGCTATAGCATATGGCATATGGCAATGGCCATTGTAAATGTGCTATATAGATTACAGTGAAGATCCGGTAACTGAACCCGGCTCTCTGCTATAGAAGTATGCGGACTCAATAGAACTTTACTGGCTTGGCCCCTTTATTGATCGTATCTTGTTTCCAATAAAGTAGTTTTGGGACGTACGCAAAGTGCCTTCATTCTAATCTCTTCTAAATAAACACTTCGATTTCTGTGCCCCTGGCAAACAAAGAATTGACGTACTTGGATAAAAATATATTGTGCTTATCTGATCATTATTTCCTTCAGTGGCCGTATCTTAGATACCCAGTTAAACATTCCCCGTAAATCCAAGTCGGAAACGGTTCTATCTTATCGCGTTTCCCGGCCTATTAATTTGGGCGAACGCGTGCCGCGGCATCTGGAAAGTCACTGGTTTTATTCCTCTGCTGATTTTAATTCGACATAACCGCTGAGAGAGAGGGAGGGCAGACACAGAGAAAACTTTTCCTACTTGGGCAAGAGGGTGTGAGGCAACCTTATCGCCACATACTATAGATAATGTGTGCCTGGAGGAGTGCTGGAATTACAGAATAAATCCCCGTCCGGGCCGATTCATAGCCTGTGGCCGTGAATAAACTATCAATCATGCGACTGACTCATGGCGATATCTATTCCCTGCTCAAGTTCAGGGCGCCGGCGGAAGGCTCTTCAGCTCTTGGACTCGTGCTCGGCATGGAGGGCTGTCCTTCCACGGTATTACGTCTTCTGAGAGCGGCGATGTGGTAAGCGGTTATGGGTAATGGGGTAATCTGCTTCAGAATGTCAGGCCATTCAAGTAAGTACATGTATCTGGGCCAAATTAATTGTGGTTTCGGCCGTGGCCACTTGAGTGGCTAGTTAGTGTTTATTTCTGATTCAATTTTGGCTATTTGAGTTCTCTTGGACGTGGCCTTATCTTGGCGGTGACGACGAGAATCGCGACCACTCTGCATAGAAGCCATGAACTTGTTTCGTGCTTATAGGCGGACTCCACTTGAGCGGTTTCCAGGGTCTTCCTTCTGCGCTATGCCATGGCCCACTGTCGTGCATCGACGAGAATCCGAATCCGAGTCTGGCTGGGATTTCTGTGGGGTTCTTTTCTCTTCTCCGACAATCAATTAGCGCCCTGCTAAGGCTTCCGCATCGCGGAAGGGGTTTGGGGATGGTGAATCAAACGCTGGCGAACTGCGCCGGTCTCAGGTTCAGTCTCAGTTTATTATTTCGTACATTTATTTTGGTGGATTGGCTGCTGCGAGCCAAAAAAAACTTGTTTACAGTTCTAGCTCGCTTTCGGCTTCCGCTTGTTGTTGGCGCTCGCCTTAACCCCGGACAGAGGCGGAGCAGATAGACGGAAGTATCATAACTCAGCGAAGATCGATACTCTAACACCGCCGCGCCGCCATTCGTTCATGTGTTCGCTTCCGTTTATTGACCCCACCTGAACCTTGGGCAGAAGAAGAAGAATCTTGATCGGAATTAGCATTAACCCAGCAAAGCCGAGATGAAAAGAAAGTCGCTGTAGTCGGCGTGAGTCAGCGGTTTAAGCCCTCTATGTAACTGGTCAAGCGCTGCCAAGCTGCCCAAGGTCTGAGTTCTCCAAACTTCGAGCTGCGAGTTCTCTAAGCTCCCCAGGCCTCGGTCTTCAAGGCTGCCGCTGCGGTTCTGCAGCATTGAGCTGCTGCAGCCAAAGAAACCGCCAAGTCGGAATCAAATTCTATCACGTGCCGCTGCCGCGTTCCAAAAATAACTCGACAGCATGCAAATCGAAACGAGAAGTTAATTAATAACGGCACTCGGAGCAGCTTCAGCCTCAGAGATAAGTATGTGGGGTCGGGTCCGAAAATATCGTGAAACACTTCCGTTTGACCCCAGCAGATCGAAAGATGGCAGGCGGAAGCCGAGGCGAGCCTAATCGATCTTGTAGTTTGCATAATTTCCGTTAGGGCCGAGAGGTGCTCCCCCAGTAACCGACTTCCTGGTTCCAGTTCCATTTTCGGACGCTGTCCGTCCGAATTGGTCGGGGTTCTGGGACCAAATCGGGGCCCGTTAATTCCGCATTATGCTGAACAATTACGGCCCATCTGCGATGCCACAATAGATGGAGCCGAGCCAGCGCAAACAGCTCATAAGCGATACCTCACGATTTCGCGGGAGATGCGGGGAGCGCCCTGTGTTGGCGGCCAGCTCGACGACGCATCGGTTCATGGCTAGCAGCCAGTGGTACAAAGTCCAAAACTTGAAATTCCACACACACACACTCGCGCAGCGGCAGCCGAGATCTTGGGCACATTACACGGAGCGCTAAATCATGCCAAAAGAGATTCATTCACGAACATTCTGCGGAGGTAAGTCCCCTTCGGTCCTAGCCAGGCTTGCGACAACCGCTTAACCCCATCTCCGGCCGAAAGGGGAGTAAGCGCTAATTGAGCACCCTCAAAGTTAATTAGCTTGGCCCACTCAAAGCTCCACACACCTGCAAAAGGGGGGAATACACACCGCACACTCGCACTCCCTGAAAGGTGGGCCAAGTTCAGAGTGCTGTTGTGACGTCGGCGGTAAGGCTTTCCAAACAGCCAGCTCCACTGATTCAGAGGCACTGGGATCGTAAGCGATGATACACCAAAAGAAACAGAGAAATTCAATGTAGCTGCTAAATAATGTTAGGGATCATGGATAATATTAAGATTAATTTGAATCAACCTTTGCTCAACATTGTAATTGGATTGATAATATTGTAAGTTAAATATATGTATATACCCTTGCAGGGTATTTTAATTTTACTCAAAAGACTGAAACGCAGTGAAGGAGTCATTTGCGACCCTATAAATCACATATATTCCTGATCAGCAGCAACAGCAGAGTCGATCTAGCATTGTTTGACAGAAAAAAAAATGTAACCCATTTTTCGAAATTTTATAAGGGGTTACATCGTTAAAACTGTTAAAAATTAAGAAAAAATTTACATTTTTATATTTTTAAATTCAAAATGCAGATTTGTTAACCTAATAAAAACTAGTACAGAAAAGCTTACTGAATTAAAATTAATGCTTTTTTCGGTAAGTTATGAACGATTTTCAAAATAATTGCACACTGCAAGGGTACACAAAATTCTGCTTTTAATGTTAACCTCATTTATTGTTTTTATTAAATTTCGTGCCCAAGTGTACCTGAAACAGGTTCTAGAGCTCTGGGGTGAGTTCTGGCTGTAGCAATATGAAGCGGCTACCGTTGGGTGACCAACAGGCCACTGTGACCCGTCTATACGGAAGACGCAGCTGAAGGGCAGAAGGGTGATCACCCACCAATCGGATGCTGAGCCGTCGTCAGAACCGGACAATCAGCTACGCAGCAGACTGAGCCAATTTTTGCACACTGCCGCATGACGGAGCTGTTTTCCTTTGTCAACTCTGAGCCTGAGCTTGCCCCGCTCCGAGGGAGGCGTCAATTGGATTGGTATTGCGCACATTCCATCCCAAGTTGCGAAACTCTGGAGAAGTGGTGGCTGACGCAACTGGGAGAACTGGCCAAGAGGACCGAACGAAACGAAACGAGATGCATTTGGCCCACAAGTTTTCCCAAACAGAAGATCACTCATACGCCCGGTGTGCGGTGGCAGTGTGTGTGCTTACAGGCTTACAAGAAGAGGCGGCATAAGCTCACACATTGAAGCGAGTCATTGGACTAGTTTCATAACTGCCAAAACAACAACGTGCCTCCACAATCCCCCTCCCGCCTCTCCTCTCACCTGCCCCCACCTGCCCGCACCTGTTTTGCGCTGAGCGCAAGCGCAGCCGCAGTTCGGCTCGACGCCGAGTCGGTTTCAGTTTCGGTTTCTACTTCGGGCTCTCGGTCCGGGCTCAGGTGAATCTGAATGCCACACACCTGGGCATGACCTTCACGGCTAAAAACAGCGACTGCGCTGCCCGCTGCGGCGATGCGACGCCGGCCGAGACTGTGGCAGAGGACAGAGACTGCGGCGAGCCAACACTAAAGAAACATTTTATGGCTAAAAAGCCAGCCAGCCGACGACAACAACAAGAATCTCGATAATAATAACAATAATCGACAAAGACGTTAAAAAGCAGCAACAACAAGTCAACAGACAACATGACGGCTAACAAAAACGCCAACAACCCCGCCTGTCCCCGCTTCTGACCCACCACTGCCAAAACTTCCAAAGCTTTCGAGATCGAAAGCTAAACTGCAGCCTGAGATGGGCCCGGAATCACTGTGCCTTCGGAGAACGGGATAGCGCCTTGGCCACTACGCACTACCCTAAGAGGAATAACGTCCCCAGGTGAAATCAAATTTGAAATTTTAAAGTAACCATAAATAATCAAAAAAAAAAAAGTTATTTTACTTTGGAAAGATTTGCTGTTTGATTTTTTAAGTGTAATAAGTCTGCAAATTGAGTTCAAAATTAAAACTGATTTAAAACAAATATTTTTGGCATCGGATGCGCGGGTCTTAACACCCATATTTATCGAAATACTTTTGTGGGGAGAAAAAAACAAATAGCTTGGAAGGGTATACAAACTTCAATATCCCAAAGTTAGATTCCTTTTTTGATTTTTATTGTATTTTCCCACTGAAATATCTTAAATACTCTGTGTAGTACCCTTCTCAGCACAACAAGTTGGGATCGGCATGTTGGGGACCGGCCCCTGCTCCTGCCAGTGGCCACCAAATTGTGGAAGCCGAACCAGTTCTGGCCATATATAGGACGAGTGGCTTCTCCATCCATCAGTCGTGCCTCCTTTAGTGGGCCACCAGCAGAAAACATTTTGTGGACCCTGGTCGGGCCATGTATCGGACCCCACTTAATGCTGATTTGATGTTTTAAGCGTGGCCCGGCCAATTGGTATTCCGCCGGGCAGTTCCTCGCCTGGCGGCTCACCCGCTCCCGTGCCACCCATTTGCATAATTAGCAGCTGAGACGCAGACGTCGACGGAGCCGTAGCAAGTCCATGATCTGTCTGCTAATTTTCCATTGTTGATGCTTTTCTGGGGATTTTTAGAACACTGCCTGACTGAGGTTTATTTTTACCGCCAGCCAGACACAATATAATGAACGAGATGACAAGAACGGGGATAAGCGGCGGCGTCTCTGGAAATTCCACAATGACGGGGCCAGAAAAAACCCAATCACGACCAAGCGATCATTTCAAAATATTGGTCCTTTATTCACGTCTTAAGTATATAGGTTCAGAATTTAGTAATTGTGTAGGCTGTGATAGGATAATGGGTTCACAACGAATATCACTTATACCACACGTGGTACCGTCGTGGCTGCAGTCTCATCCTAAGTTGCGGTGTGTGTAAAATGTGGTAAGTCGTCGTATCAAAAAGCTCGTTGGATTGTCTTAAGGTCGCTGCTGCTTCAAATCGGAAAACCAATTGAGTATGTGGAATCTAGGGCGCATAAATTACTGCCATGCAGGCTAGAGGGGAACTACGCTCTAGCGGTGGATCGAGCTTGACTTCTTGATTCCACGGCGTGCGTCTTTCGCGACAGCGGTCACTGCTCGCTTGGTGCGCCCGGTGTCCGATGTTCAAGTGTCGCGTCGCGGGTGAAACTAATTAAGTAAATTTAACACGGCACACCGGAGCGCTCCACTACGCCGCCTCCTGCTCCTCTAATGGCAGGCACTAGTACGCAAGTACGTAAGCGAAAACGAAAACTAATTGCAATTTCAATTTCAATGGAGAACACAAGTGGGCAAAGCTACAAAGGAATAACTTTTTGTATACATATATATTGCAACTAATATATACTTACTACTCGGCCAATGGCTTGATTTTGGTTTTGGGTTTTTCATTAAGTTTATTATCACGTTACAGTATTGACTTAGATTATGTATGTATGCTTTGTCTGGGTTCTATAGCGTCTATATGCATATTAATTGGACACAACACAATACATAATTCGATTAATAAAAATTACAACCAATTACAGCCCCCGGAGTCGGGGGAAATTATTATAAACCTTGCCAATACAACGCCAGATTCAACCAATGTCTGGTATCGAAAACAGAATTAACCTTCATTTACTTAACTAAAGAAACAGAACAGTGGAACAATGTCTTTTCTTCTCCATTAAACTACGTACAATCAATTTGGCTAAACAATTTTCAGATTGGATGGATAATACATGCTTTACTTAAAGGACTATACTTCCGAATACTCGACGATAATGCTGAGGATGGTTAAGTGTGAAAGGTTCTACCATAAGTTGAGTTTTCTAAGTGTACGCGTAGATATGCATCGAAAAGAGAGGAATTTCGACATGGAACTAAGGAGTATTATGAGTTATTGACTAAGAGCAACCTATTCAAGCTAGGGCTGGTTAGTATGATGAGATAGTTACGCCGGACAGCCGAGGAAGTCGGTGTTCTAAACACATTCTTCGCTTGGCACATCCATTCTAAGTTTATTTATATAGTATATAGGAAAATATAAACAATAAATAATACTTTAGCTGATGGGCTATAAATAAGACCTATGATATATCAAGCAGACAACAAAATCAAAATAAACAAACATCAAAAACAATTCGCTACAAATTCTACAGATATTTGATAATAATAACTTTCTGCCCCAGTCCATAGATCCTATTACGGCACTCGTCAAGTGTTTCCATCAATGTAAATAGTCGTCTTCTCTTATCAGCTAGAAAGTTATTGCGCTCAGTTTCTGTGTCTAGTCTGAGGGATTCGGTTGGACTTGGTTTAACTTAGTTATCATTACGGTCTAGATTATGCATGATGGTTACGTGTGATGATGATGACCTTAGTCCTAGTAGTCAGTTCACTCAGTTCTAATCACCGTTCAGGCCACTTAGCTGATGGCTCTGATGCTCCAAGCTCCTCTTCAGATCCACAATGGTGTTCAGTATGAGCTGCTGCTTGCTGCCTCCTCCCATTGCTGCCTGTCCCTTGGCTTCGTCCAGTGTCACGTCTCGCATAGAGCTTTTTGCCGAAACCGAAGCCGAGAGCTGAAGTTGCGAACGTTCGTTCGACTTGCTCCGTCCGTTTGCTTCTGTAATTTCTGTCGTTATAAAGGGGGATCATGGCTATCACTCATCTACTCACCCAACTCCAAGTCAAAGTTCTTTTTGATGCGCTCGAACGAGGAACTTCCCTTGTACACCTTGCGCTTCAGCGGCTCGCTGTGCGGACAATAAAAATTATTGTTAATTAGGGACTCAGCCTGCAGCTGAGTCTGGACTTGGGCATCCAGCTTGACTCTGGCTTTTGGCTGCTGCTGCTGCAAGTAGTTGTGATTTCCCACATCCTCCACAGCCACGCAGCACTCCATCTCCGAATCGCTACCGTTGAAGCTTATTACTGTAGTTGTGGTGGTCGATGTCACCATCATGGTGTGGCGCTTGCCCTTGGGGCTTTCCTGGAGACGCCTGCTATTCAGCTGCAACTGTGGTGAGAGCGGAGCTTTTGGCACATTGCCGTTGGTTATCTTGCGTGGCGGCAGCTCTGGTGGAGCGTTTTGGTTCATGAAGTTGGTCAGATGCGTCTTGCGAGGACTGCAACGCCCCGGCTTTGGGCTGTTGGGCGGCGAGGCAGCAGACGAAGTCTCAAACTTCAGCATCTCGATGCGTTTATTGATCGCGGCGGCCAGTTCATGCTCCAGCGGAGTGCTGTTCGGGGGCGAAGCCTGCTTCTTTGAGTCCACCTCACTGTGCTTGAGCATCTCCACGCGCTTGTTAGCCAAAGGATTTAAGCGCCGCGGACTGGCTACGGGTGTGTCCCTGGGAATACTACAAAGTAATTTGTATATGGATATTCTTCTCATAGAAAAGAATTAGTTTAATATTCCTACCTCTGCAAGCTGTTTTTCATAGACTCTAGCAACGACTCGGCCTCCATTATAAGCTGCTTGTACTTCATATCAGCCTCTAGGTCGGCTTTGAGCAGAGCCTTCTCGCTCTCTGCGATGGTGAGTGAGTTCTTTTCATTGACACTGCCAAAGATTAGAGAGTTTGATCGATTCGACAGTGGCGAAGTTTTGTAAATCCTGAAAATGCACTGGCTTATGTCAGAGAACAATGCTGGATTAGGTACAGGACTTGCCTCTCCCTGGGTCCAAGAAGATTACGACGCGAACAAACGGGTGTGCCTCCCACGCTCCGAGTTCCACGAGGCTCGCTAAAAGGCGAGAAAGGCAACTTTTCGCGGTTCTCGCAGCTCTTCTTGCGCGTCTTTAGGAACCGCTTGCGTCGTCGCTGGTGAGAGCCATCGGTCGCCTCCTGGGAGCTCTTGCGCCGCGATCGCGTTGACGACTTCCGCTTCAACATTGGGCTCATTGGCTGGTGGGAATAATAGTGGCAGCTGCCAAGATTGCGAGCCAGATCCTGTCGATCGAGCACCACCTCTTGCATGGATGATGTGTCTATAAAATCAATGTCCAACAGCTCGTCAGTGTCGCACTCATCGCCCGCATCTTGTCCAGTGTCGAGCTCCGAGGCACAACAGTCTGTGGGATCCGAGTCACTACTAAAAAGGAATAAAAATGGGTGAAAAGTGAGCAAGCCACTCGAGTTTGTCTCACCTGAGTATGTCAGTCTCCTTCTCGTAGATGTAACTCTCGTCAAACTTCCCAATCATCTCGTTGAGGGTGGCCTCGTCGTCGCTGAGCACAAAGGAAGTGGTGGTGGCCCCTGTTCCGCCACCAGCTACCACAGGAGCCGAAGTTGTTGTCGTCTCCACTTGTTCCAACTGACGTCGCTTTATGGTGTGCGGGGCATGCAGATTTTCCACTTCAGTCGACGACGAAGAGCCCTCGGACTCGTAAGCGACTCCTGTTCCAGGTGCAACCATACCACCAGCACCAGCCCCACCGCCAGCAATGTCCACACCCACTCGACCCAACTTATTGGGAGTGCCCCTCCCGTTGGGGGTGGCTTTGTTTGCTGTTGTTTTGGCCGCCGTAGCCGGAACTTCCAGCTCATTGCTCGACTTAATGCCCGACGAGGTGGTGGAGGTGGTGCTGGTTGCATCCAGCTCCAAACGAGCGGGGACCGACGAGGCTGGTAAGTGCTCTCCTGTGTTGTACCAGGGATTGGTCCTTATGCGACAGCGCTGTCTCGGTGAGGGAGCTGTAATGGAGGGGAGAAAGCAAAGCGAAGTGGGGCGTTACTTCAGTCAAGTCGGGACTCGAAATGGGGTTAATTGCTCAGCTGGCTTTAAAACCTTCCACGCCCTCAACTCACATTCAAAGAGCTTTGTTTGCTGTCGCAGGGCCAGCGGACTGGGCGACGACTCCAGCCCGAAGTTACTCTTAGGCAGCGGATCCATTGGCGACATCTCCTCGATGCGGTTTAGACCGAATTTGTAGCGCTGCGCCTCAATGGCCAGCGAGTTCACGCTCTTGGGGAAGTAGTGGGTACCCGAGCGCATGTTGATATAGTATTCGGGCGGGTTGTAGTTGCTGGCCGCACACGGCGAAGTGCCGTCGGTGGAGTAGCCCGTTGAGTAGGCGCTCTCCGGCGAGGGCAGGCTGTGCGGTCGTGGGCCTGGCATAAAGTTGCTCCGCTGCACCCCTCGGGGAGTTCGCATCCGCGATCCTGCTGGAGGAGCATGTGGTATGGGCGGTGTACTGGTCAAGTTGTCCAGAGACTCGCTGCCAAGTTGAGCCGGCGCCAGCTTAGAGGGCAACAGGCGGCCATAGCGCACATGGTTCTTGCTTTGCCTGACTGGTTCTTCCTCGTAGATGAGGCGCATGGCGCCTAGGTTCTCGGATTGTGGACGCTGGTGATCCGCCATGAGGGCCGCTGGGCGGAGCAGCAGAGCGCCCACTTCTTCATATTCCACCTCCTCTTCGGGTGGAATGTGATAATCCCCATTGGAGGGTTGCTCCTTGAAGGTGGTCTGCTTGCCGGAAGAGGGTTCCTTGGAGCCGGTAGACCAAGACAATGACGATATGGATGACGATGAGCAGTTAACTCGTATAGGCGACTTGTCGGCGCCAAAGCTATCCTTGGTGTTCGGCACGCTCAAGTGGTGTGATGGCTGCTGTGCCTCCAGGGGCTGCTGGTGCATCTGATAACAGTTCGGAGCGTAGAGCAGGTTGTCCGACTTGGGCGAGGTGATGGCGGACGAGTCTTCATCCGGGGATTGCCAGCCATAGCGACGACTTGGGGGCTGTGAAAGCGACAGGATCAGAATTTATCGTTACTTTGGAGGATTCCAGCTTACGTGGCACTGAATGGGCGACACTTCGCGTCTCCGCACAGGACTGGCGATGCTGTGGCTCCCGCTGCTGGTCAGCACCGGACTTGTGAGGTTGCTTCCTTGCGGCGGGAGGGTGCCTGCCTTTTTTCCATTCACATGGCCGGAACTGGGACTGCCCGCCTCCGCCGCGACCTGTTTGTGCTTGCTGCCCTTCTTGCGGGGACGCACGATGTGCGTCTCCATCCAGGAGCGCAGCTTGGACCCGAACATCGTTCAGTCCCGTAGTCTTAGTCGAAATGGACGGATTCTAGTTGCTGGCCTAACTGAAAAGAAGCATTGGGGGAAAGGAGACATTAAACCTAGCTGGCAAATGCAATTCGCTGCAACAATAGAGCAAAAACGGACTCCTGGGACCACTTTGCGCTGATAAGAAAATCCATTTAATCCGGCACAAAAGCAGGGTCACATTTTCTATAGTTTCCTTCAGCCACTCTCTGTGACCACTCTCCGTGTCAGTGTGTGCGAGAGTGGGTGTGGGGTGTGGGTGTGTTGGCATTTTATGCGAAATTACCTTATTCGCAAATGCGGCCGACGTTGTCTGCCGCCTCATAATATCCTTCCTTTACGCCTTCTTTTATTGTGCGAGCGAGATAAAAAGCGGACCCAACGGTAAAGCTATACGACGCGCACACACACGGATACAAACACGGACTCACACCCACACGCAGGCACACTTCCTGGGTCTCTGTGTTTGTTTGTTTTTTGTTGACGGTTATTTTTTGCCGTTCAGTTCAGTTCAGGCCGAGTACCAGCGCACCCGAGTTGGGGGTTGTTTGTAAGCCTGCCCAACGATGGATGCTTGCCTCGAGGACTCCACTCCCGCCCCCAAAACGAACTCAAGCTGTGGCGGTGAAGTAACTGTATGTGTGTGCGTGTGGGAATGGTTTTTTGACTGTGTGAGTTGTCTGTGTTCGTCTCCTCCTCGGTTGTAAATCCCACGTAACTGTAAATTTTATGTCAAGCTATTTCCCTTTTCGGCTCCAAACTTGAATGCTTAATGATATTTTGGCACTTTGCGAATTTATTGTTGATTTGAAATAGTAGAACTTCAGTTTGATTTCTGTTTCATGCAAATTATTTGAAAATGTTCTCGGCGAAATTATAAAGAAAAAAGCAGAGTCGCTTTTCGAAGAAGAACGGCAAGTCCCGATAGTTTTTGTTGGTTTCACTTGAATTTTTAACTTTTTATTTCCGGTTGCCTTATATTTTTATGTATTGGTATGCGATTGGTATCAATTTTTTGGTGGTTGCGAGAAAAGCGTGCGGTAGAATTTCAACTAATGATGCGCGAGCCGGCGCGAAAAGAAAGCGTCCGTTGCCGTCGAAGGAAAAAAAGCTAATGGAGGAATGCGCAGCGAGGATGTGCAAAGGAGCCGTTAGGAATTCGAAATTATTTTCCGCTGCGAGGAGTTCTTGTGAAATTAATCAGATTGAGACAATTTTCTATTTTGCCATAAGTTTTACCCGAAAAACAGAGGAATTACCGAGTTCAGCCTAAAAGTAATCAATTTATTCGTTATTTTAAGTATACCCCGAAACGTTGTGCAGCACTGCGCTCAAGGAGCCGCCGGAACGCAGTTGTGAGTCCCAGCTGACTTGTGGCGTTGCCCAACACCATACGTCAAAATTTATCGTTGGAAAACATGCGCTGCTATTACGAGGAGCTAGGGCTCCAAAGGGACGCCAACGATGCAGACATCAAAACTGCTTATCGCAAGCTGGCCCTGCGCTGGCACCCCGACAAGAATCCTGACAGCCTGGAGGAGGCCAAGGGGCGATTTCAGCTGATCCAGCAGGCCTACGAGGTGCTTTCGGACCCTCAGGAGCGCTCCTGGTACGACAATCATCGCGAGCAGATTCTGCGCGGCAAGAACTCGGAGTACGCTGAGAACTGCCTAGACGTGTTCCAGTACTTCACCAGCAGCTGCTACAAAGGCTTTGGCGACGACGCGCAGGGCTTCTACCGCGTCTACGGCGACGTCTTTGTGCAGATCGCCTCGGAGGACATCGAGTTCATGGACGGCGACGACCACCTTGGCCTGGCGCCCGAGTTCGGCAACGCGGATAGCAGCTACGAGGAGGTGGTGGGTCCTTTCTACGCTTTCTGGCAGGCCTACAGCACCAAAAAGACCTACGAGTGGCTTTGTCCGTACGACGTCCGTGAGATTAAGGAGCGCTTTATTCTGCGCAAGGTGGAAAAAGAGATGAAGAAGATCGTCCAAGTGGCCCGCAAGGAACGAAACGAGGAGGTGACCATCGGTGCTTAAATTAACTTGCTTATTTGTATGACCTATTCTTTATTCATTCATGCAGGTGCGCAACCTGGTGAATTTTGTTCGCAAGCGAGATCGCCGAGTGCAGGCCTACAGGCGCGTGCTGGAGGAGCGGGCCGAGGCCAACCGCCTGAAGCAAGAAGAGAAGCGTAGGGAGCAGCTGCGAAAGCGGCAGGAGGAACTGGCTGCCGTCAGGGAAAACAAGGTCTTCAACGAGGGCTACGAAGAGCAGCTTAAGCAGCTGGCACAGCAGTATGGTAGTGACTCGGAGGAGTACACGGATGACGAGGACAAAGACAACGGCGAAGGCGACGTGTACTCGAATGACGAAAGCGATCCAGACGCCGATGAGCTTGAGGTGGAGTACGTAGATGATCTCTACTGCGTGGCGTGCAACAAGATGTTCAAGAACGCCAAGGCGCGGGCCAATCACGAGGAGAGCAAAAAGCACCGGGAGAACGTGGAACAGTTGCGTCAGGAAATGGAAGCCGAGGAGGAGGCCTTTAACGTCGACGCCTCACACGATGACAATTTAGACGGAGTTGAAGAGGCTCTGGATGAAGTGGAAATCGCTGATGACCACTTGTCCGTCGACGAGGCGCTCAGCGACGAGGAGTCCACGCAGACCAAGCGCAGTAAAAAAAGTAAAAAGTTGAAGAAAGCGGCTGCCAAGCAAGTGCTGGAAGAAACCAGCGATGGTCCAGACGAACCCATACATCTGACGGCTACGACGAAGTGTGAATCTGATGACGACGACTGGAGCAGGGGCAAAAAGGCAGCCAAAAAGGGCAAAAGCAAAAAGACAACGTCAACGAACAAGGTAAAACCCACAGAGCAATCAGCTCCAGAACCAGCACCCAAGGAGTCTAAGGCGGCATCTGCGAACGCTCCCAAGGGCGGCGATGAGGATCTCGAGGCGGCAGCTCCGCAACACACCTGCGTCACCTGCAGGCTTGTTTTCGACTCCAAGAACAAGCTGTTTGCGCATCTGAAGAAGACAAACCACGGCGTCTACATACCTAAGGCCAAGCCAGATGTCGAGGGCAAGCCGCCCGGCAAGGCCAAGGGCAGGCGCAACAAGTAAAACTAGAGGAAAAGCTAGTCTCGTATCCATACTGTAGAAAAGTTTATTTATGCTAATGTTAAAAATAATTCGAGAATGAAGTTAAGTAAGCTCGCTCAAAGCCAGAGATTGTGCACCTTATTTCCGGAGGCAGCTACGGAATGCACACCAGTTTGCTGCCTGACTCCACGCTTCGGCGAACACGGGAACGCATGTTGGAAGACTCCGCCTTCAGACTCAGGCCGGCGGCCGCAAAGGTGAGTATCACGCCAATAACTGCGCAGTAGAAGGAGATTCCTGCGGCAGGAGCCAAGGTTAGGTATTGTCAGCATGGAATTTAACACATTTACCTATGCTGCAGTCGGCGATATAGAATGGTTCCGCCTCCGGACCGCACAGGCGTTGGACTCGAGTCGCCCGCCAGCCCAGCGGATGCAAGAAGAGGGCCAGCATCCCGCTTATTCCTGGAAAACGGGCAAAACGTCACTGATTAAGAGAAGCTGGGAACCGAAGCATTTGGCTTCTCACCTGACACCACCTGGACGCAGGCGGTCATGTTGTGGATGCTCTTGCCGAACGCAGACTGGCGACAACAGGTTACCAGAGTCAGAAGTACCGTGACCGACAACAGGGTAAAACCCAGGGAAACGAAGAACATAGCAGCTTTCCATTCCCCGGGATAGACACTGCTGTCCGTGGCGAGTCCGTCCAGGTCAAAGCGGCCGCAGTGGAAACCCCCCTCCTCCACCACCTTGCAGCGCGTGTAGATGCCCACCGATGGCTGCCGCCGTGAATTGGCCGCTTGGGCGGGGCCCAGCAGCCACTTGGGCGTGACCAGGGCAACTGCGAAGAGCATGTTGGCCACCAGGCTGCAGAGGAACCACAGCAGGCTGGCGCTTGTGATGATAACGTAACACATAATCAGCTTCTCCGGTTCAAGAATCCGATTTCAGCAAAGTTCACAGATCGCCAACGACGTTAGCACTGACTGGATAGATAATAGACTCTAAGCGTTCGGCTCTCGCTCTGTCTGAGCACGCACATCCCACACCCACCCACAGCTATGCCACTACAACAGCGTCACCCACCACCGCCGCGCCAGTCGCCACCACCAGCAGCGCCGGGGCCAGAACTTCCTCCCAGCTGACCAGCCCGAAATGGAATTGTTTATTTTATGCTTTTGCCGTTCGCTGTTCGCTGTTATGCGTTCGCCTTTTGCGTCTGTTGTCTGCTTTATGTTATTCACCCCGCACACACACGCTCACTGGTGGAGGAGGGAGTGGGGCTGAAGATGGGCAGTGGTGGGGGAGGGCAGTCCGCGGCCAGGGCCAGCGGTCGCGTCAAGTACTCAATTTGTAGTTGCAATCGAAGCAGAGAAAGAAAGAAAGCAAAAGCGAATGAAAGAACTCTGCTGCCTCGATGGCTTTTTCGCTAATCCCCCCAGCGGCGGTGGTTATTTGGCAACTTTGTGCCACACTCTTCTGGACTTCCGTTCGCGCAGGCGTCGCCTATTCCGTTGCCGTTGCTGCTGCTCCACTGCGTCATCGCTCGCCGACACCAACCGACTGAATGAATGGGGCGCATTGAAACCAGCTGCAGTCCCGGTTCCCAGACAGAGACGAAGACGGCGACGGAGCCAGGCCCCAATCGCAGCACTGCGAGAAATGCTCGTCGAAAGAATGGATTTGTGATTAAGCATTGATCCCTCGTTCTGAAAATATGTAAGTGCGGTTCACAATATTAAATGGGGACTTATATTTAATAATTACACTGATAATTAGGTCTGACTTATAAAGACAAAGAACAAGAAAGGACGGAAACTATCAAATGAACCCCTTACAAAATTTTGAAAAACTGAGTAACATTTTTTTTTTCTCCAAAAGATGTCTAAATAGACTCTGCTGTTGCTGATCAAGAATATATAGGGTATAGGGTCGCAAATGACTCCATCACTGTGTTTTAAGCTTCTGACTAAGAGCATAATAGCATAAAACTCGTTTAAATTTTTGACAATTTTAACGATGTAACCCCCTACAAAATGTTGAAAAATTGAGTAAAATAATTTTTTCTTCAAAACATGGCTAGATAGATTCTGCTCTTGATGCTGATCAAGAATATACATATATGATTTATAGGGTCGCAAATGACTCTTTCACTAAGTTGCAAGCTTATGACAAAAATTTGAATGCGCTGAAAGGCTAAAAAAAAAATATAATATTTCATTTTAAAAATATATTCCATAAAGACTTAATTTAAATGTTTAACTAATTTCACAAAATGACTTTAAATATTTTATAGAACCAGAAAATAAATATTGGCCTCAGTTTAACGAATCAAAGCTCCGAGTTAGATTCACAATAAAGGAAACAAACTTCGGGAAGTCGAAGTGTAAATACCCATGCTATTTGAAATTTACTATATTTACCACCAAATACTTAGGGGCTTTAAATCTATATTTTTAAATAATTGTTTGGGCTCTTCAGGATTTAGAAAATATCAGAATTGAACTAAGAAAGCATAAGTTTTCATTCGAAAGACTTTTTTGTGCCAGTTCCTCTTAGGTTACAAAATGAGCGTATTCAAAAAAAATGAACTTATTTTTGAATTTTTGGCAATTTTTCTTCAAGTGTGAATATGCAGACGTGGGCGCCGTCGCCGCAAGATCGAGAGCGCGGAAATCCAGACATCAGAATCGGGCCGCTAAAGTGCTCTCCCTAGCTTAATTTCGCTCTCAGCGCGCACACACACGATCGAGTTGGATCCGATCCGACAACTCCACCAGCAGCAATTCCACTTCCCCATTCCCTTGCCGAACGGGTGAGTGAGTAATGCGGCGTCTGCTCGAAACGATTCGATCGATGCAAATGGTTCTGCTGTAATTCCGATCGAGGCGATCTCCGGTCGAGCGGTTATCAGTTGACCGCGGCCATTGGGGGCCATTGCGTCATCTGGCTGGACGTACTCTGTTTGCGTACAGCAATCGTGACCGAGTCCGTAATGAGATCCGCTAACAAATTGCGCTGCCTGAGGAAATCACTTTCACTCTCGTTTTCGTCGCCGGAAAAGAAGCCGCCAGGGGGATCACTCTCAGTTGGCCAAGATGCCGCGTTGGATGACTTTCTTGCTATTCCTCCTGGGAGACACCCTGGTGCAGGCTCACTACTATTACAACTATGGCTACTGGGAGATTAACGAGCCGCCCCCGCTCTGCTCCGACTACGAGATGCTGGTGGTCAACACCCGCCAGTGCGTGAGGCGCTGCAACATCGTGTGCCGTAACGGCGTCTGCTTCGAGGATGGACCCTGCCCCTGTGCCGACCAGTATGTGGGGGCTAATCAGGACGGACTGGTCTGTGCCGCCGAGTGCTTGCCCGGCTGCCAGTCGGCCGGTGGCTACTGTGCCGCCCCGGATCTGTGCGTGTGCCGCAAGGATATGCACTACTACTTCGATCCTTTGTCCCAAAAGTGCCGTCATAGGGCTGCCCGTCTCCTGGATCCCTGCCTGGGGTAAGTGAGGTATCTACGACTGGAGTAGAGTAACAGGATGTCCTTTGCAGACGCTGCATTCATGGCACCTGCACCTCTGACGGCCAGTGCACGTGTGCCCAGGGCTACAAGCTGCAGGCCACCCTGCTCCACGGGCAACAGTGCATGCCCATCTGTGATCAGTGAGTAGCAAGCTCTGACGAATTGTAGCCTCTACTTAATCTAGCTCATCTCTTCCAGCGACTGCGGACCCCACGCCTACTGCTTCGCGCCCAACTTGTGTGCCTGCCGGCACAAGCACCTCCATTATGCTCGCAACGGAATTTGCTCCAGGGACTATTAACACTGGATCAAGTCATTTGTAACTGGCGGGGCGGTTTTAGGTTCCCGTTAACGTCTTCCGGCCGAAATTGCAGAATTTCCGCGGTTTGTAAATGTGTAGATTTTATATCCTATTTAATTAAATTAATTTAAAATTTGCTTAAGTAAAATGTTAAGCGAGCCAGGAAAGCAAAAGACTTCACCTCTTTAGGGTACAAGTTGACAGAGAGCCACAGGCTCCACAAAAAAAGCCTCGGAGAGGCGAAGAGAGCTTGGCCAACCAGTTTGTTGTTGGCGCTTCCACCTCGCCAAATTACATAGCGGTTTTGTTATTGTTTATAACAGATCAGATACAACGAAGGCCTGTCGTTTAAAATTTGTATTAATTACATAAATAAGTGCGCGTGTGTATCCGATAGCCAGAGATCGGCGGAGAATCAAGAGCGGAGCTAAGCAAAGGCATGCGTACGTGTTCTCCAGAGGCGTCGGAATCGAAAGTGAAAATGGCGAGGGGACGGAGGAGATGTGTTTAAAGAGGGAAATACAAAAATAGTAGTATTTTTAAAGTGTTTATTTAATTGTTATTAGTTATGAAATATTTACGTATAAAGGCATTTACGGGAATGTTTGCTAACAAGCGTTCCTCAAGAGCTGCTTAAGCTGCTTCTAGAAGCGATAAGAACTGAGTTTTAAAATTTTTATGTTTGCCTTAAAAATTGAAGTGTTTCAACACAGGGTATTCCAAGTGCAGGGTATACTAGGTCTTAGATAGTCACAGCAAGCAAGAAAGCAGCGCAGTCGGCGTCATTTTTAGCTTTGCGCGTGTGGCGTGTTTTTGTTTTGTTGTTGTTCCATTGAAGGCGGGCCTCTTGCTGTTGGCGACATCGCACAGTGAGCAAAGATTTTTTGCTGAACAAAATGTAATATTTAATTAATGGTGTACAAAACAAATTAGTTCATAAATTCTTTGCAATTAGTTTAAAATATTTAAATGTTTTTATTTTTGAATATTACATAATATTGGTTTTATATTTCCATGAAAAGTTTAAATTAAATCCGCGCATATTTCATTTGAAATTTTCCTGTTAAGGCTCAATTGAGTACCCAAAATAATTCAAAATAGATTAAATAAATGCATTTAATATGTAGATATTAAACTTGAAAAAAAAAATCCTAAAAAATATTAGGTCTTTTAAATTTCAAAATTTGAAGAATTGTTTCCACTGTGCCCACCACCAGCGGCAGCGGCAATGGCACTCGTGTTCCGATTGTTCTCCATCGCGTTTTAGTTGGAGTTTTGCTGCCCATCGGTGCGGTTCAATCTTTGGCTGGAAGCTCCTGCGTACCTCGTCCCGAAGATCTCTTTCTCTTTTGCAACTGCAGCACTTTGCAATTTTAATTACCTGCAAGCGGTTCGACAAGAAAGCAAGAAACAGGAAAAATATGGGCCAAGTCAAGGTACGTGGACTCAGAGGAGTAGCATTCATTGTGTGTGTACCTCTTGTGTATACGGGGATAAGCATCCTTTTCGTCCTGCGTGGCGGCACCCTTGGCAAGTGGACAACCCCGTTGCAAAAGCGTGGGAAAATCCACCTTAGTAGACTTAAGCGAACAGGAGTGCGCTCTCCAGCCTATAGATTTCTCTAAGAACTATTTTATTCCGTTTTATGGCCATATTTGTGTGCTCAACGGGTTATGTAAGCAACTCAGCGAGATGCGGCGGCGTTGGCGATGCAATGCCCCATAGCAATGACATTGATTATAGGCCGCTTGGCGGGTTGCGTGTGCTCTCCACTTACAGCATTGATTAGGCCGATTTAGCAATTATCCCTCCTGCCTTTAATCACGCGCATATATCGGCCACATCGTAGAGATATCTGGAGATATGGTAAATACATGCCCGCCCCCGCTCTGCTCCGACTACGAGATGCTGGTGGTCAACACCCGCCAGTGCGTGAGGCGCTGCAACATCGTGTGCCGTAACGGCGTCTGCTTCGAGGATGGACCCTGCCCCTGTGCCGACCAGTATGTGGGGGCTAATCAGGACGGACTGGTCTGTGCCGCCGAGTGCTTGCCCGGCTGCCAGTCGGCCGGTGGCTACTGTGCCGCCCCGGATCTGTGCGTGTGCCGCAAGGATATGCACTACTACTTCGATCCTTTGTCCCAAAAGTGCCGTCATAGGGCTGCCCGTCTCCTGGATCCCTGCCTGGGGTAAGTGAGGTATCTACGACTGGAGTAGAGTAACAGGATGTCCTTTGCAGACGCTGCATTCATGGCACCTGCACCTCTGACGGCCAGTGCACGTGTGCCCAGGGCTACAAGCTGCAGGCCACCCTGCTCCACGGGCAACAGTGCATGCCCATCTGTGATCAGTGAGTAGCAAGCTCTGACGAATTGTAGCCTCTACTTAATCTAGCTCATCTCTTCCAGCGACTGCGGACCCCACGCCTACTGCTTCGCGCCCAACTTGTGTGCCTGCCGGCACAAGCACCTCCATTATGCTCGCAACGGAATTTGCTCCAGGGACTATTAACACTGGATCAAGTCATTTGTAACTGGCGGGGCGGTTTTAGGTTCCCGTTAACGTCTTCCGGCCGAAATTGCAGAATTTCCGCGGTTTGTAAATGTGTAGATTTTATATCCTATTTAATTAAATTAATTTAAAATTTGCTTAAGTAAAATGTTAAGCGAGCCAGGAAAGCAAAAGACTTCACCTCTTTAGGGTACAAGTTGACAGAGAGCCACAGGCTCCACAAAAAAAGCCTCGGAGAGGCGAAGAGAGCTTGGCCAACCAGTTTGTTGTTGGCGCTTCCACCTCGCCAAATTACATAGCGGTTTTGTTATTGTTTATAACAGATCAGATACAACGAAGGCCTGTCGTTTAAAATTTGTATTAATTACATAAATAAGTGCGCGTGTGTATCCGATAGCCAGAGATCGGCGGAGAATCAAGAGCGGAGCTAAGCAAAGGCATGCGTACGTGTTCTCCAGAGGCGTCGGAATCGAAAGTGAAAATGGCGAGGGGACGGAGGAGATGTGTTTAAAGAGGGAAATACAAAAATAGTAGTATTTTTAAAGTGTTTATTTAATTGTTATTAGTTATGAAATATTTACGTATAAAGGCATTTACGGGAATGTTTGCTAACAAGCGTTCCTCAAGAGCTGCTTAAGCTGCTTCTAGAAGCGATAAGAACTGAGTTTTAAAATTTTTATGTTTGCCTTAAAAATTGAAGTGTTTCAACACAGGGTATTCCAAGTGCAGGGTATACTAGGTCTTAGATAGTCACAGCAAGCAAGAAAGCAGCGCAGTCGGCGTCATTTTTAGCTTTGCGCGTGTGGCGTGTTTTTGTTTTGTTGTTGTTCCATTGAAGGCGGGCCTCTTGCTGTTGGCGACATCGCACAGTGAGCAAAGATTTTTTGCTGAACAAAATGTAATATTTAATTAATGGTGTACAAAACAAATTAGTTCATAAATTCTTTGCAATTAGTTTAAAATATTTAAATGTTTTTATTTTTGAATATTACATAATATTGGTTTTATATTTCCATGAAAAGTTTAAATTAAATCCGCGCATATTTCATTTGAAATTTTCCTGTTAAGGCTCAATTGAGTACCCAAAATAATTCAAAATAGATTAAATAAATGCATTTAATATGTAGATATTAAACTTGAAAAAAAAAATCCTAAAAAATATTAGGTCTTTTAAATTTCAAAATTTGAAGAATTGTTTCCACTGTGCCCACCACCAGCGGCAGCGGCAATGGCACTCGTGTTCCGATTGTTCTCCATCGCGTTTTAGTTGGAGTTTTGCTGCCCATCGGTGCGGTTCAATCTTTGGCTGGAAGCTCCTGCGTACCTCGTCCCGAAGATCTCTTTCTCTTTTGCAACTGCAGCACTTTGCAATTTTAATTACCTGCAAGCGGTTCGACAAGAAAGCAAGAAACAGGAAAAATATGGGCCAAGTCAAGGTACGTGGACTCAGAGGAGTAGCATTCATTGTGTGTGTACCTCTTGTGTATACGGGGATAAGCATCCTTTTCGTCCTGCGTGGCGGCACCCTTGGCAAGTGGACAACCCCGTTGCAAAAGCGTGGGAAAATCCACCTTAGTAGACTTAAGCGAACAGGAGTGCGCTCTCCAGCCTATAGATTTCTCTAAGAACTATTTTATTCCGTTTTATGGCCATATTTGTGTGCTCAACGGGTTATGTAAGCAACTCAGCGAGATGCGGCGGCGTTGGCGATGCAATGCCCCATAGCAATGACATTGATTATAGGCCGCTTGGCGGGTTGCGTGTGCTCTCCACTTACAGCATTGATTAGGCCGATTTAGCAATTATCCCTCCTGCCTTTAATCACGCGCATATATCGGCCACATCGTAGAGATATCTGGAGATATGGTAAATACATGCCCGCCGGAGGCGTAGCTGCTGCGCAGTTTCGGAGGCACGCACACCAAAAAAAGCCCCAAAAACAGAACAGTTTATGAGTGTTAATGAGTGTTAAATGCACCAAACCGGTTAGGGCCATCCCAGACAGCTCATCTGTGCGAGCAGCGCTTGCTTTTAGATTCTATAATTAAACACCGACTGTAGGCACCGCTACAATCACGGGGGAGTAGGAGGAGCAGACGGCGGCGACGCGTGTGCGTCCGTCTTATCAGGGAACTTGGCGGGGGGCTTCGTCAGACTTGGGCGAATGGAAAATATTCTGATCTCTGATAAGCCAGCATTGATCGATATTAATAGGTCGGAGTCACCAACCCCCCCACCCGTTAGCAGATACCCTATTACCACCTTCTGATACCCTATTACCACCTGTTCTTCGGATCACTAACCTAACCCCACTTCTCTGCTCTTTCTCACCGCTGTCGCCACACCCACTCTGAAGAAAACCACCTCTGTACTGAGCAAGCTTTTCGTTTACGGAGCCCTTAAGTACGGACAGCCGAGCAACTCGATCCTCGCCAGCACTGGCAATGGACATGCCAAATTCTGGTGCAAGGCCACCACCACCCAGAAGCTGCCTCTGGTGATCGCCACCCGGTACAACATTCCCTTTCTACTGAACAAGCCCGGCGTGGGTTATTACGTAACCGGCGAGATCTACGAGGTGGACGATCGCATGCTCAACTCCCTGGACAACCTGGAGGACTGCGAGGACATCTACACGCGCGAGAAGCAAGACATGAACATTGGCGTGGGCGAGGGGTAAGTGCTGACGTCAGTTCCGACGTAGAAACCGATCTGACCATCTGTTTCCATTATTATTCTCATTTTAGCACCGTTCCCTGCTGGGTGTACCTGCTTCAGAAGTACCCGGAGAAGCTGCTCAACCTGCCGTACCTGTCCAGCTACGAGAATTCCACCACGCATCCTTACATCATGCGCCACCGCCGCACCCACAAGCACCCCGCGCAGGACGACCTCAGCTACGAGGCCCAGAACTAGGCGCCTAGTCGCCTTCGGGGAGTGGCCACTATTCTTATGTTACCGGTAGTTGCATTTCTAGATCGTACAAGCCCAGGTACGGATCAATATATATGCGCTTATATTGGAAATTGATATACACACTGATATCTGATATTTACGATACGTACAGACGCATTATGTAGGTTTTAGCGAACTTAGTTTGTAATTAAAAAAAAATAAACTGAAGCAATTCAAAGGAAAGGCGTCTGGCTTTCACTTATGTACATATGTATATAAACTACTCCAATCGAAGTACGCTGACCGCACATCGATTTCCGATTTCTCGCTGTGTAGTCAACTGTCAACTGCGAATGGCAGGAAGAAGAAGATACCAGGCGGGTTACGTCGACTGAGCAATCTTCGAGGCAGATTTGGGGCCCCGATAGACGGCACAACCGATAAGCTTTGCGGCGAAGAGAAAGCGCCGTACCCAGCCGGGTCCACATAGGGAAAATGGCGGCCAGGGTCTTTGTGTACGGTACGCTGAAGCGCGGGGAGCCCAACCACCATTGGCTGACAAAAAGGGAGAATGGTCAATCCCAGTTTCTCGGTAAAGGCACAACAGTGGTGCGCTTTCCCCTTGTGGTGGGAACTCGGTACAACATTCCATTCTTGCTGGCCAGGCCCGGCCAGGGGAAGCACATACAAGGCGAGATATATGAGGTGGACCAGACCATGCTCGGCAAACTGGACGAGCTGGAGGATTACCCCAACTACTACGACCGCGAAAAACAGGCCATACGCACCGAACAGGATGAGTAGGTGACATAGGCGGCTAGAAATCTGGCTGAAGAGGCTGAAGAGTACATACGCTTCCCCTTTTGCAGGACCATCCAGTGCTGGCTGTATCTGATTCGCAACTTCCCGGAAAAGCTGTTGGCCAAGGAGCAGATCGAATCGTACCACAACACGCCGAAGCAGCCGTACAGCGAGAAGTCAGCACGCACAGTGCCGTCCCGAGACGATCTATCCTACTGACTGACGCATCCCTCTCTTGCAGCTACTTGAATAGCCGGCCGGAAGACCTCAAGATGGACGAGTGAGACAAGGACAAGAGGCGCTTATAAAAAAGTAACGTTTATAAACGGATTTCAACGCATGGCTATTATTCGTATTCTATTACATTGATTCCATACTTCAAAAAATGCAAAACGAAATGAACAATAGTAGTTTGTGGCTGTAGCATAGGGTGTAGCAGTGGGGGTGGAGGTATAGATGAATCAAGAAGCCTAGAAGGATCGCATGAGCTGGCGCAGAACCCCTGGAACTAGATGACTTGAGCTCAGCAGCGGAAACTGTGACGGTTGACAGCATCAGCAGCAGCAGCAGCAGCGGCAGCTGCAGAAACCTAGCTGGCATCATCATCGAGCGACTGGAATCGGTTGGAGGCCGCCACCGGGGCACTCGTGGCCTCCTGCACACGCTGAAAGCGACCACCGTGGCGTACTTCTTCGAAGGCGGGTTCGTTTTTCTTCTTGCGCTGTTCCTCCGGGCGCGCTGCACTGAGCGTTGGGAAGAACTCGGTGTTGGTTATATCCGGGGCGGCGCGTCGAGGGCGCAGGCCACCGCCGACGGAGCCGCCGCCCAGGGCGCTCCCCAAGCCAGCTTGCTGCTGCAGATACGAAAGAGTTACGGTTAGTAGTTAACGGATCGGGTCGGGATGCTGTTATTTCTACTCACGCTGTAACGTAACGCGGGTGTAACGTAGGCCTTGGACGATGGCTTTTCCACCTCCACCGGCACCGGGATCTGCATCACCTCCTCGGCAGGGATCACCTTCTTCCAGGGTCCGTGGCCGACGCGCTTCTCTCCGGACTCTGCGTTGTCATAACCGTTGCTGTCCTCCTCTTCTTCGTCATAGCCGCCGCCATCGGGTGCGGTGGGGACACGAGCTGCCCGCGCTTCGGCGGATTCAGTGGCGGTTCTGCGATGAGGCGAGTTGCTTTAGAGAAGGCGAATTTGTGCAATGGTGCGATATTGATGGGTTAAATGTAACGAATGCCTCGAGCTCGGGTTTGAGTTATAGAATCGAGATATTGATAGACATGCAAACACGCACAGAGGGCGCAAGCCAGAAACTCACATGGTGCTCAGCTGACCAATCTTCAGGCCGCTGTAGTCCTTTCGCTGCTCCTCCTCGAACTCCTTCCACTCCTCCTCGACGGGCTAAACGGCGGGTATAACAATCGGGATTAGCGATTAGCTTTTATTTTATCAGAACTTACAGAACACACTCACCGCAGCGGACTCTGGCACCTTGGCACTAGTCTCGTTTTCGCCTGCTACTGCCACGCCGCCAGCGACCGCTTCCGGTTTTTTGGGCTTGACGAGCTCGCGTTTGCTGCCATCTTCCAGGCTTTTCACCAGCTCGTCGGCGGTCACAAACTTGGTCGACTTCTTGCCCTTCTTCTTGTCCTTTTTCGCAAAGAAATCGTCCAGCTCGGCCATGATTGCAGTTTATTTTAGGCGAATAAAATTTGCGACTTTTTCGACGGGAAATTTGGCGGTGTGACCAGGCCACTGAAGTGGCGGTGGGGCATCGACGATATATATATATCGATTTTCAAGTTATCTTTGAGCTTCAAGTTGTGATAGAAAAAGGACATCTATTCTCAAAGCAAAAATATTAAAAAACATAAATGTTTAGAGGATGTACAAAAAAATCGTAAAATGTAGAATTTCATAATGAACCCGTATTTGTAGTTGTGACGCCCGACTGGTTGTGAACTCGACTAGCTTCAGCGACAATGTCTATAAATCTTAGGTGGCGGTCTTATTCAAAAAAGTCCAATACTAACGGGCATTAAAATTTTTGCAATAATATTGGCAATATGCATAATTTAATATGTGCAAAAATCACAGGAAAGACCAAAGCACTGATTACCCATATTGGCGGCATTGGGCAACACGCGCCATTTGCATAGGAGATTGATAACCACCTAATTATGTCGAACAAAGTGGAAATCAGCAACAGCAACAGCCACGGCGGTGGCAGCGAATGCGAAGCTGGGCCATTGGCTATTGTGTAATGGACACCGCCGACTCCATCCGATCGATCCGTGGCCAAAGCTAATTTTGCATCCCTAATGCATATTCATACCCAATATATCTAGAGCTGTGACGTCTCCTCTGGCAGTGCAAAAACCAATAAACAAAAAGTTTTAAACTGTGGCCAAATATGTTTGCCTGGGTTTGCCTATACCGACTCCCATATCCCACCTTGCGGCTGACCCTACCTAAGTGCTCAGTCAGTGGACAACTAAGTACGAGTTCCGCCTAGATTAGCCAAGCTAATAGATATTTATGTCTGTACTAACAATACCAACCTGGTCAACATTTTCGCTTCGTTTCGGCTGCGTTTGGGCTTTAGTTTTGGTTTTGCTACATCCCGGAGCCACACAGCGTTCCAAACCCGTAACCGAAACCCATTCATATTGACAAGCAGCAGGTTAGCCGCGATCAGTCTTCTTTTGAGCGTCGCAGCGTGCACATCGAGCCGTTCCTCCTCCCAACCTTCGCTCAACACGATCAGATACCGATTCCGACTCCGATCCAATCCAGTTCGACTTAGTCTTGCATCGTTTCGCGTGCGCGAGTGACGTGTTTGATTTGAAAAATATTGCAAGCGCTTTAATTGAGGAGAATCCGAAGCACCCGAGGTAATTGAAACACTTGGCTGCAAACGTTGGTGGTGGTCGCCATCCAACCACATTGACTTCATCTGGCCAAAGATCAACTCATCCAACTCCTTGACGGTTTTTCATTATTTTTTCGGGGCAATTTGGTTGCAATTCGAGGCGTTTAGCTGCCCAGCGAAGCGTTTAATTGCGCCGAATGCCTCTCTAGATGCCAATCTGACCGCAATTAAGTGGCTCTAACCCTCGCTAGATCGCCCGTCTGTGTCTGTGTCAGGGTCGTGTCGTGAACTCTCGCCGACTGATATTTCGACTTCCAAGTTCCAAGCCCTTTGCATAAATATATTTAGTTTTAGTTTCCGTTTCAGTTTCTGTTTTTTTTCTGTTAATTTTATGTGTGGCTTGACTTCCATCTCATTTTTGTATCAATAGATATTTACATATTGAGGGGTTTTTTTATACTTATTTGTGAGACTGAGGCTGTCTACGTAAGGCCAAATGGGGAATGGAATGGAAGAATTGCCAAAGATTTAAAATTTGTTCGATTTCATGGTTTAATGTCTCAGCCTCAAGTGGCTTTCATAATGATCCTCCACGTACACACGAGCTCAGCTTCAGCTTGAGCTCTTCCTCGGCTTACATCAGCACTCGGTAACCTTAGAAAAAGGGTCACTCAGTCAGTCATTCAGTCAGACTTATTAACTGCAGACAGATTGGGGACTGCACTTTGCATTGGAAAATTTTAATGGCCCCCCATCGTCATCATCGTTAGCTTAGATATTAGTTAGATGAAGTTCTGAGGTCGAAGCGGACTTGCAAAACACTACGTAAGTTCATCGAGGTTGCCGTCTGTAAACAAGAGGAACAAACCATCAATAAACATAGTTACACTGCTGGCTAATTAAAGATTCGAAAATGTGTCTTTACTTAGACACGAGGGCCATACCGGTTTGGGCTTTAATAAAAATATGACAAAACGAAGGAGGGGCAGCAACAAAAATAGCCTTAATTTATCAACAGGCTTTGCAAAACGTTTTGAATAGGGTCAGTTTTTGTTGAGGCCCCAAGGCAGATTTCTTAAGGGGCTTAAAAATTAATTTAAAGAAAAATAAAAAGGTTAAAGAACGTCAATCACAGGGGCAGTTTCAGAAATAAAATTAAATAAAATACGTTTTTAAGGTTAAACTGTTAAACTTACTCTTTTAGCCTAGAGATTTGTCGCTCCGTTTTTATCACGGAAATGAAGTATAAGTACATTTCAATTATTTTAGTAGATGATCTTTAAGATACTTAAGAACCTTGCATCTTTAACAGCTAATTAGAAAGATGACCGAAAATACAATCTCTTTGCTTAAGGAGCCATTTAAATTGCATAAATTTGTATATATTTCAACAAAATGCCAATTTTTTCAATGTGCATTGAAGAACGTAATCAATAATAGTAAAACTGTTCCAACCTCATGATCATATTTCCAATTAGGTGCCAACGGCTGTATATATTCCATTTCACTTTTAATATAATAATTATTATTTTCATTACTATTACTTAAACAGAATCCCCCTAGGTTATTTTTAGAGGCTTATCAAACGTTTATAGTAAGTAACTGCTTTCTCCTTCGAGTCGCTTATATGGATCAAGTTCGTTGCCTAAGTCTTTCGTTTTAAGTCAGCCAAATTAAGCTTCGTTGTCATAGGTTCAGTTTCAGTTTCAGTCTCGGCTTCAGCTTCAGTTGGAGCTCAAGCTAGACTCTAAGTTTATGCGTGCTATGCTTATGACTTCGGGTTTGACAACTTTGCCAGGTCGGCGGCGGCGGTGGCTCTCAAAATTCGAGGCTTGCATAAGTGCAAGCGATCTGAGGTTGTTTCTCGACTCGGCTCCGCGGCGGCTCAGCTGCTCTTGCTGTGTTTTCACACATTCGGTCGCGTTTTAATTGGCAATAAAGCCTCAAAAGCTGACTGCTAAGTAACAAGCCGCCAAGCGCCAAGCGATGAAGGAAAACCGCCCCATCGAGCTAGCGGGCTCTTCTCCGGCCCAGATTAGTTGTAGTTCAAGGTGTAGGCAGAGCAGCTGCGTCATGCTTAATTGCAATTTCCATTTTGCCTGGTTCACTGGAGAAGGTAAACACTGTTCGGCGGATAACGATAAAGATACTGTTGGCCCGGTGGCGGCAGAATCAACAGGTAAACAAACACGCTCGGTCTTGCGTGAAATGTCATGACACGGGCAAAGTGCATGGCACAGTCCAAGATTGTTTCGGATGGAGATCTGGTCGTGCCACAGATGTGGCCAAGTGTAACGAGACTGCAATCGAAGCCAGGCCGGGCCGGGCCAGGCCGCATGCAGATTGGGCAACCAATACTTGCCACAATCCCCGATCCGGGTGGGCGCGGGAGTGGGGACGATATAAAAAGCTGTCGGGGCAGCTACCCAAGCATTGCATAAGGCAGAGCAAAGAAATGCGAATCCGCAGGCGCAATCGAAAATCCAAATACTCGGTGGAAACCGAAAGTCCAACTCGAAACCCGTTTGCGGCAGGTTGCTTGTGACTCCGACTCCAATTGCGAGTCTAGATGTGGCAAGAGGGGCACGCGTGGCCAGAATAGCGAGCCCCAGTTTGTGCAGTCGCTTGCGCCACTCGCCGCTTGCCAATCGCCAGTGTTTTTTTCCTTTGACTGGTTTTCGCTTTCCCGGAATGCTTCTTGCGCCACTCCATTACACCAGTCCAGTCCACTATTTGAAACCCATTCCTGTCTCTTTTGCAGCAAGATGACGGTGGATCTATCGCCCGTGCAGGAGTACTACAAGGACAAGACGATCTTCATCACTGGAGCGTCTGGGTTCATGGGCAAGGTTTTGCTGGAGAAGCTTCTCTACTCCTGCCATTCGCTCAAGGAGGTGATCATCATCTGCCGTCCCAAGCGCGGCAAGACCCCGGAGACGCGCCTGGAGGAGATGTTCAAGCTGCCCATCTTCCAGCGCATCAAGGACGAGCGTCCTCACATGCTCAAGAAGGTTACCATCTACCAGGGGGACGTGACCTATGATCGTGAGTGTTTTTCTGATCTTCCTGCCAAAGAAGACTCGAGCTTTGCTCCTTTTTCCAGTGCTGGGCCTGAGCGGCGATAGCCTGAAGCACGTGACCGAGAACACCAACATAGTCTTCCACATGGCTGCCACCCTCAAGCTTGAGGGAAATCTACGCGACGCCGTCGACATGAACCTGTTGGGCACTCGGCGCGCCCTCAACGTGGCTAAGCAAATGAAGCAGCTGGAAGCCTTTATCCATCTGTCGACAGCCTTTTGCAACTGCGACCAGGAGGTCATGTATGAGAAGGTGTACGATTTCCCGCACAAGCCTGAGGACCTCATGCGCCTGGCCGAGTGGATGGACGTTAAGACCCTGGACGCCATCACCCCCGATTTGCTGAAGCCGCACCCCAACACCTACACCTACTCGAAGCGGCTGGCGGAGTTGCTGGTGCGCGACCACTACGAGTCCATGCCAGTAATCATCGCCCGTCCCAGCATCGGTAAGTGACCTCTTGACTAAGTAGCTCTGGCTCCAGCTGCAGCTCTCCCTCCCCGCTCCCTGTCGCCTCTCTTTGTGGTGCTTTCCGTGTGCTTTGGCTTCTGCAGCAATTCGATTTATTTGCGTCATTAATTCCCCATGTCCAATGTCCATGGCTGGGGGCTTTGCTTGCTTGGCGCTGGCGATGGAGACTCCATCGGATTGGAGGCTGCAATAGCCTCGGGGAGTGAGTTAGGTTCCCCTCCGCAAACTAATCATGCTCCTTTGCTTATCTATCGGCTTAAGTCTTTGGGTTTTGTATAATTTATTTTTTTTTGGCCACCTGGCCCGGCTTTTTTAGTGTCTCTGCGGGAATGCACGATTTGTCGGAAGTCTTGGCAGTCAATTAAACTTTTCTATTACCAATTTTTGGCAAGCCTGAAAGGTCGTTATTTATATGGTTATATGTTAGGGGAAATAGAGACGGGGAGGGCCAGACAGACTGACGGATGAACTGAAACCTGTTCGCTTGGCTAGATGCAAATCTGAAGAAAATAACACTACTTTATTCAGGCTTGGGGGTAATTCGTATTTTGGTATTTAAGGAAATATACATTTATTCGCAGTTTCTTATTGCAAATTGATGTTTTTTCTTATCGTAAATTAATATTTTATTGCAGTTTCAACTAGTTTTTGCCTTGTTTATTATTGATGTTTTTTCTTATCGTAAATTAATATTTTATTGCAGTTTCAACTAGTTTTTGCCTTGTTTATTATTTAAAGAAATATAGTTACAATGTAGACTAATAAAAGCAATTTTGAGAATACAAAAAATGATCCCTATTAGGCCCAATTATATATTAATAATATCGATCAGATCAAAGACCCCTTTGGAGGAAAAGCGGACGTAAACAAATATTTCCTCGTTATCGCTTCCCTTAATTATAAGTTCGAGGAGGAGCACACACATGCCTCACTCGTTTGCTTCTAGGGGGCGGGTTCAAGGCGGCGCTGACCCCCTTAGCAGGGCAAATAACCCCATAAATAGAGTCAATAGCGAAGCGTTGCGTCTCCATTTGCTAACTGGAGAGCAAAGGTTCGCAGAGACTGCGGATTTTGCCGATTTTAGCAGCTAAATAAAAAAAAAACAAACAAATTATGAGCATCTGGTGGCCACACCAGGGGTGTGGTGCTTAGATTTAAGTCGCTTCTTGCCGCCCTCCGCTAATTTGTCCCGTGTATTTGCGCTTTCCGTGTGTTTTTTATACGACATCGTTGCCACTACCATTGAATTGGCCGCGTACTCCTCCAAGTGGGGTGCTCATACGTGCTTTCCCTCCTCGCACACACCTACCGCACAGCTCAGATCCAGCCACAGCTCCCACAACAGCGCAAACAACAACAAACAACAACATGAGCTTGTAAAAAACACAAAACAAAAAGAAAAAGTCGAATTACATGGCGAGCGGCTAAAGACATTGCTTAAACACACACTGCCCCGCCACTGGCGTCGTCATTGACCAAAAAGTTCAATGAGCATGCAATGAAAACAGAAGAAACAGCCCTCGCTTAGCCCCTGCCCTCGCTCACGCTGCGCCCTGTCACTACCAACGGCTTCGCCACACATCTTCCTCCATCACGCATCCGATCTCCCGGAAGAGAGTCTGAACTCAACCATTGTTCGACCAGTGTCGCCGTCGGCCTACGAGCCAGTTCCGGGTTGGGTGGACAACTTGAACGGACCCACCGGCCTCATGGTGGGCGCCGGCAAGGGCGTCATCCGCTCCATGCTGATCGACACGCGCCACCTGTCTGAGGTGATCCCAGTGGACTATGCCATCAACGGGCTGTGCGTGATTCCATACCAGTTCGTGCAGCTCAAGGAGAGGCCGGCTGAGGTGCCAGTGTACAACATCACGTGCGCCGACCACCGGAAGATGCAGTGGGGCGAGGTGATCGAGATGAGCAAGGAGATCGGCTACCGCTACCCGATGGAGGCGGGCCTGTGGTATCCGGACGGGTGCATAACCACCAATAAGCTCCACCACAACATCAACGTTATACTCTTTCACTGGCTGCCCGCCTACTTTATTGACTTTATCCTGCTGCTGCTCGGTCAGAAGCGATTGTAAGTGGCGACTAAGGTGGATTCTGGGTGAAGATCCTGACATCCTCTTCGTTTCTTTCTCGCGCCTAGCATGGTCCGAGTCCAGAACCGCATCTCGGTGGGGCTCGAGGTGTTGCAGTTCTTCACGATGCGCGCCTGGTACTTTAAGTCGGACGCCTACTCCTCGCTTTGGGACATGCTCAACGAGGCGGACAGGAAAAAGTACGTAACGTAACGTAGAGAGAGAGTAGAAGGGCTTAGAGATTACTAATTTCCCGCTCGAAGCTTCAATATGGACATGGATCCCGAGGAGACCGTCCCAATGTACATTGAGTCGTGCGTCCAAGGCGGTCGGCAGTATCTGATGAAGGAGTCGCCCGACAGCCTGCCGCGAGCCAGGCTCCAGCTGAAGCTGTAAGCGCGCCCAACCCCACCATTCCATACCGACTCCCGAGAGTTTTTGATCTCTGAGCACTCCACTCCCGTTCCTTTCCATTTCTAGGATGTACATCTTGGACCGCACGTGTAAAACGCTTATCGTGGGCTCGCTGTGCTACTGGACCTACGGTCTGGTGGCCCGTCTCCTGGGTGTCTGAGAGGTGCTGACTGGAGGGAGGGAGGTCGAGACCGAGCCCAATTTCAATTCATATTGCGCGCATTTCCAATCTCCGCTTAGGTTCGCTTTGGGGCACAAATCCGGGGATACCGGATCTGGTTTTCATTTCTACTTTAAGTGAATATATATGTTTCATGTGAAATAAACGAGAAAACGAGCAAAAAGAAACAAAAAGGTGCTATGTGTCTATGTGTCTGTGCCTAAAGTGTCCAAGTGTGTTGATCCAGTGCTGACGACCATCCGCTCCAGAGACAACACGAACCACACATACAGAACAACAACCACATCCCGAACACTATCCACGATAGGCCTAACCCCCTTCCAAAACAATTAGAGTCTGAGACTTCCTTTAGAGTTTTTCCTGTCCCCTTTCCAAAATTATTTCCTTTCGCACACTCACCCCGTGCCAAGGCATAACCACACACTCTCAAACTCACACCCCACTCACACACACCTTAACACACTAAATACGGCTTCGGTGACCATCATCTTGGGCTTCGTGGTATGTAGAGTTTTTAAGAAGAGCAAATCGTCTTCAATTAACTCCTTGCTTGCACCACAGTCTCCCCAGCTGCCTACGAGCCGCTGCCCGGATGGGTGGACAACCTGAACGGACCCACTGGGCTCATGATCGGCTGCGGTAAGGGCGTCATCCGCTCCGTGCTGGTCAACCAGAAGAACAAGGCCGAAGTGATACCTGTAGACTATGCCATCAACGGACTGATCGTCATCCCCTACGAGTTCAACAAGCAGGCCAAGCGACCGGTCAACGTGCCCGTCTACAACATAACGAATGCCGATCACCGGAAGATGTGCATGGGCACCGTTGTGGAGATGAGCAAGCGCATCAACAAGCAGATCCCCTTCAACGCGGGTCTTTGGTACCCGGATCCCTGCGTGACCACCAACCACTTTTACCACAACATCAATGTGGCCCTCTTCCACTGGCTGCCTGCTTACTTCCTCGACTTCCTGATGCTGCTGCTTGGCCAGAAGAGATTGTGAGTAGCTTTAATCAATCCTCTTAGTCTGGATGTAAGCCTGACTGCTGGTTTCTTACCTGTAGCATGTTGAGGGTCCAGGAGAAGATCTCCACGGGTCTGGGTGTCCTTCAGTTCTTCACGCTCAATGCCTGGTGCTTCCGCTCCGAGAACTACGCCTCGCTGTGGAACAAGCTCAACGAGGAGGACAAGGCAATGTAAGTGCTTAGGCTTCTTTGCGTTTCTCCTTGGACTCACATGCCTTCCTATCTAGTTTCAACATGAACATGAATGTCAAAGAGACCGAGGAGGAGTACATGATCGAGTGTGCGAAGGGAGCCCGCAAGTTTATACTCAAGGAGAAGGAGGAGGACATTCCCAAGGCCCGCCTACACATGAAGATGTAAGTAGCGCAGGAGACTTCGTTTAAAAGCCAAATAATGGGGATCAATTGCTTTTCTAGCCAATACGTCGTAGATGTCGTGTGCAAGACCCTCATCGTGGGACTTTTCTTCTACTACCTCCTGAAGTGGACGGGGGTGCTGGCTATATTCTAAGTCCAGAGCTCGCATTGGTTTGGTGGTCACAGGCATTTACTTAGTCATTTAGCTTATTCTTAGTTACGCATATTCGAGGTTTTGATTCCAAATAAACATGATCCTAGGTTGTTGAATATACACACACATATCGTCCACTGCTACGTTGTTTCTCTCCGGCGTCGTCCTTGTACCTTGTCGCGACTCGTTATAAGTAGGCTTAGCTTACGTCTTCTCTATGTTCTCCGGCAGTAACGCCAGCGGTGTCTGAACCCCTGCCGGGTTGGGTGGACAACATGAATGGGCCGACGGGCGTCCTGATTGGAGCCGGCAAGGGAGTCATCCGTTCCATGATCTGCAATGGCGAACTAAAGTCCGAGGTCATTCCTGTAGACATTGCCATTAACGGTCTAATTTTACTTCCCTACCACAACAGTTTCACTGAAAAGAGGTAAATCCCGAAGAATCCCCATCCAATGCTCGTTTTTTTTAACCTTCTTCGTCGCAGACCGCTGCAGATCCCAGTGTACAACCTGACCGTGGACGACGCCAAGAAGCGCACTTGGAAGTGGATTATGGACGTGGGCCGCGACCTGGGGCTGAAGTATCCCTTCGAAGTCGGACTCTGGTATCCCGACGGCAACATGACCTCCAGCAAGTTCTACCACACCTTCTGCAGCATCATGTTTATGTGGCTGCCGGCCTACCTCATCGATTTCCTACTGCTAATCTTTGGACAGAGACGTTTGTATGTCTCTTGTGAGCTAATGGACCAGGAGCCGGGCCGATGATGACTTTTTCTTCTCTCCTTTCGTTCCAGCATGATCCGTGTACAGACGAAGATCGCGGTGGGTCTGGAGGTGCTGCAGTTCTTCACGACTCGTAACTGGGATTTTAAGTCCACGCACTTTGAGCAGATATATAAGGAACTAGACGCTTCTGATCGCAAAATGTAAGTTTCCACTTTAAGAATTAAGATCTTAATCTCATCAGAAATATCCCTGAAAAGTTTCAAGATCAACACGGACGATGTCGACGACTATGAGTATATGAAAGTGAGCATTCTGGGCGGACGTCAGTACGTGATGAAGGAACCTCTGACCTCCCTACCCAAATCCCGCATCCAATTAAGATTGTAGGTGGTTTCCTTAATCATCTTTCTGAGCTTTTTCTGATTTGCTCAAGGCCCTTTTTGCAGCTTGTATGTCCTGGACCGCATCTGCAAAACCTGCATCCTCTCTGGTCTAGCCTATTGGGCCTGCCTCAAGCTGGGGATAATGGATCTTGTGTTGAACGGAATCTCGAGCAGCAAATAAGGTCCAATCAGTCAATTCGTTAATCAGAACATATGTTTTCAGGTGTTTTGTATACGATATCATACATTGTATTCTAGCATACATAATTATATATACACAATTCATGTATCGTTTTGAAATTTAACTTTTTTACCATATTTTACATAAAAACAAATAAAGAAAAGAAATGTTCATAATCTTAATCAAAAACATAAAAAAATATTGAAATGCGTATAATTGAACTTATACTGTTACTCCGCAAAACCCTAGAAAGGTTAAAAAATCTCTTGATTCAAATGTTTATAACTTGGCTCAAAAACGGAATATTAAGGAATGTAAAACATTTTTATAAATGGTTTTAATACGAGAATTTAAATTAAAAATTTAAGCTGATCAAATTAAAATCCAAATTTTTTTCGATTTGTTCTTTTTTTATCGTTATAATTGTCAAGAATTGGCCAAGAAGTAGATATCGAGTTTTAAATGCAGAAATGTTCGCATTTAAAAACCAAGAAGAAAAAAACAAACCAGACTGAAATCGGTTGAGTTTTAGCCAAGTTATGATCATAAAACCAATGAGGGTTTTAGTATTTTTCAGCCAAAAAATTTGACCCAATTTTTGAAAAAAATGTAAGGGGTTACATCGTTAAAATTGTCAAAAATTGGCCAAAAATTAGAAATCGAGTTTTAAATGCAGAAATGTTCGCATTGAAAAACCAAGAAGAAAACAGCAAACCAGACTGAAATCGGTTGAGTTTTAGCCAAGTTATGATCATAAAACCAATAAGGGATTTAGTATTTTTCAGCCAAAAAATTTGACCCAATTTTTGAAAAAAAATGTAAGGCGTTACATCGTTAAAATTGTCAAAAATTGGCCAAAAATAAGAAATCAAGTTTTAAATGCAGAAATGTTCGCATTTAAGAAACAAAAAGAAAACAGCAAGCCAGACTGAAATCGGTTGAGTTTTGGCCAAGTTATGATCATAAAACCAATGAGGGTTTTAGTATTTTTCAGCCAAAAAATTTGACCCAATTTTTGAAAAAAATGTAAGGGGTTACATCGTTAAAATTGTCGAAAATTGGCCAAAAATTAGAAATCGAGTTTTAAATGCAGAAATGTTCGCATTGAAAAACCAAGAAGAAAACAGCAAACCAGACTGAAATCGGTTGAGTTTTAGCCAAGTTATGATCATAAAACCAATAAGGGATTTAGTATTTTTCAGCCAACAAATTTTACCCAATTTTTGAAAAAAATGTAATGTAATGTAAATGTACATCGTTAAAATTGTCAAAAATTGGCCAAAAATTAAAAATCGAGTTTTAAATGCAGAAATGTTCGCATTTAAAAACCAAGAAAAAAACAGCAAACCAGACTGAAATCGGTTGAGTTTAAGCCAAGTTATGATCATAAAACCAATGAGGGTTTTAGTATTTTTCAGCCAAAAAATTTGACCCAATTTTTGAAAAAAATGTAAGGGGTTACATCGTTAAAATTGTCAAAAATTGGCCAAAAATTAGAAATCGAGTTTTAAATGCGGAAATGTTCGCATTGAAAAACCAAGAAGAAAACAGCAAACCAGACTGAAATCGGTTGAGTTTTAGCCAAGTTATGATCATAAAACCAATGAGGGTTTTAGTATTTTTCAGCCAAAAAATTTGACCCAATTTTTGAAAAAAATGTAAGGGGTTACATCGTTAAAATTGTCAAAAATTGGCCAAAAATTAGAAATCGAGTTTTAAATGCGGAAATGTTCGCATTGAAAAACCAAGAAGAAAACAGCAAACCAGACTGAAATCAGTTGAGTTTTAGCCAAGTTATGATCATAAAACCAATGAGGGTTTTAGTATTTTTCAGCAAAAAAATTTGACCCAATTTTTGAAAAAAATGTAAGGGGTTACATCGTTAAAATTGTCAAAAATTGGCCAAAAATTAGAAATCGAGTTTTAAATGCAGAAATATTCGCATTTAAAAACCAAGAAGAAAACAGCAAACCAGACTGAAATCGGTTGAGTTTTGGCCAAGTTATGATCATAAAACCAATGAGGGTTTTAGTATTTTTCAGCCAAAAAAATTTGACCCAATTTTTGAAAAAAATGTAAGGGGTTACATCGTTAAAATTGTCAAAAATTGGCCAAAAATTAGAAATCTAGTTTTAAATGCAGAAATGTTCGCATTGAAAAACCAAGAAGAAAACAGCAAACCAGACTGAAATCGGTTGAGTTTTGGCCAAGTTATGATCATAAAACCAATGAGGGTTTTAGTATTTTTCAGTCAACAAATTTGACCCAATTTTTGAAAAAAATGTAAGGGGTTACATCGTTAAAATTGTCAAAAATTGGCCAAAAATTAGAAATCGAGTTTTTAATGCAGAAATGTTCGCATTGAAAAACCAAGAAGAAAACAGAACACCAGACTGAAATCGGTTGAGTTTTAGCCAAGTTATGATCATAAAACCAATGAGGGTTTTAGTATTTTTCAGCCAAAAAATTTGACCCAATTTTTGAAAAAAATGTAAGGGGTTACATCGTTAAAATTGTCAAAAATTGGCCAAAAATTAGAAATCGAGTTTTTAATGCAGAAATGTTCGCATTGAAAAACCAAGAAGAAAACAGAACACCAGACTGAAATCGGTTGAGTTTTAGCCAAGTTATGATCATAAAACCAATGAGGGTTTTAGTATTTTTCAGCCAAAAAATTTGACCCAATTTTTGAAAAAAATGTAAGGGGTTAAAATTGTCAAAAATTGGCCAAAAATTAGAAATCAAGTTTTAAATGCAGAAATATTCGCATTTAAAAACCAAGAAGAAAACAGCAAACCAGACTGAAATCGGTTGAGTTTTAGCCAAGTTATGATCATAAAACCAATGAGGGTTTTAGTATTTTTCAGCCAAAAAATTTGACCCAATTTTTGAAAAAAATGTAAGGGGTTACATCGTTAAAATTGTCAAAAATTGGCCAAAAATTAGAAATCGAGTTTTAAATGCAGAAATGTTCGCATTGAAAAACCAAGAAGAAAACAGCAAACCAGACTGAAATCGGTTGAGTTTTAGTCAAGTTATGATAATAAAACCAATGAGGGTTTTAGTATTTTTCAGCCAAAAAATTTGACCCAATTTTTGAAAAAAATGTAAGGGGTTACATCGTTAAAATTGTCAAAAATTGGCCAAAAATTAGAAATCGAGTTTTAAATGCAGAAATGTTCGCATTGAAAAACCAAGAAGAAAACAGCAAACCAGACTGAAATCGGTTGAGTTTTGGCCAAGTTATGATCATAAAACCAATGAGGGTTTTCGTATTTTTCAGTCAAAAAATTTGACCCAATTTTTGAAAAAAATGTAAGGGGTTACATCGTTAAAATTGTCAAAAATTGGCCAAAAATTAGAAATCGAGTTTTAAATGCAGAAATGTTCGCATTGAAAAACCAAGAAGAAAACAGCAAACCAGACTGAAATCGGTTGAGTTTTGGCCAAGTTATGATCATAAAACCAATGAGGGTTTTAGTATTTTTCAGTCAAAAAATTTGACCCAATTTTCGAAAAAAATGTAAGGGGTTACATCGTTAAAATTGTCAAAAATTGGCAAAAAATTAGGAATCGAGCTTTAAATGCAGAAATGTTTGCATTGAAAAACCAAGAAGAAAACAGCAAACCAGACTGAAATCGGTTGAGTTTTAGCCAAGTTATGATCATAAAACCAATGAGGGTTTTAGTATTTTTCAGCCAAAAAATTTGATCAATTTTTGAAAAAATGTAAGGGGTTACATCGTTAAAATTGTCAAAAATTGGCCAAAAATTAGAAATCAAGTTTTAAATGCAGAAATATTCGCATTTAAAAACCAAGAAGAAAACAGCAAACCAGACTGAAATCGGTTGAGTTTTAGCCAAGTTATGATCATAAAACCAATGAGGGTTTTAGTATTTTTCAGCCAAAAAAATTGACCCAATTTTTGAAAAAAATGTAAGGGGTTACATCGTTAAAATTGTCAAAAATTGGCCAAAAATTAGAAATCGAGTTTTAAATGCAGAAATGTTCGCATTGAAAAACCAAGAAGAAAACAGCAAACCAGACTGAAATCGGTTGAGTTTTGGCCAAGTTATGATCATAAAACCAATGAGGGTTTTAGTATTTTTCAGCCAAAAAATTTGACCCAATTTTTTAAAAAAATGTAAAATTGTCAAAAATTTGCCAAAAATTAGAAATCGAGTTTTAAATGCAGAAATGTTCGCATTGAAAAACCAAGAAGAAAACAGCAAACCAGACTGAAATCGGTTGAGTTTTGGCCAAGTTATGATCATAAAACCAATGAGGGTTTTAGTATTTTTCAGCCAAAAAATTTGACCCAATTTTTGAAAAAATTAGAAATCGAGTTTTTAATGCAGAAATGTTCGCATTGAAAAACCAAGAAGAAAACAGCAAACCAGACTGAAATCGGTTGAGTTTTAGCCAAGTTATGATCATAAAACCAATGAGGGTTTTAGTATTTTTCAGCCAAAAAATTTGACCCAATTTTTGAAAAAAATGTAAGGGGTTACATCGTTAAAATTGTCAAAAATTGGCCAAAAATTAGAAATCGAGTTTTAAATGCAGAAATGTTCGCATTGAAAAACCAAGAAGAAAACAGCAAACCAGACTGAAATCGGTTGAGTTTTGGCCAAGTTATGATCATAAAACCAATGAGGGTTTTAGTATTTTTCAGCCAAAAAAATTGACCCAATTTTTGAAAAAAATGTAAGGGGTTACATCGTTAAAATTGTCAAAAATTGGCCAAAATTAGAAATCGAGTTTTAAATGCAGAAATGTTCGCATTGAAAAACCAAGAAGAAAACAGCAAACCAGACTGAAATCGGTTGAGTTTTGGCCAAGTTATGATCATAAAACCAATGAGGGTTTTAGTATTTTTCAGCCAAAAAATTTGACCCAATTTTTGAAAAAAATGTAAGGGGTTACATCGTTAAAATTGTCAAAAATTGGCCAAAATTAGAAATCGAGTTTTTAATGCAGAAATGTTCGCATTGAAAACCCAAGAAGAAAACAGCAAACCAGACTGAAATCGGTTGAGTTTTAGCCAAGTTATGATCATAAAACCAATGAGGGTTTTAGTATTTTTCAGCCAAAAAATTTGACCCAATTTTTGAAAAAAATGTAAGGGGTTACATCGTTAAAATTGTCAAAAATTGGCAAAAAATTAGAAATCGAGTTTTAAATGCAGAAATGTTCGCATTGAAAAACCAAGAAGAAAACAGCAAACCAGACTGAAATCGGTTGAGTTTTAGCCAAGTTATGATCATAAAACCAATGAGGGTTTTAGTATTTTTCAGCCAAAAAATTTGACCCAATTTTTGAAAAAAATGTAAGGGGTTACATCGTTAAAATTGTCAAAAATTGGCCAAAAATTAGAAATCGAGTTTTAAATGCAGAAATGTTCGCATTGAAAAACCAAGAAGAAAACAGCAAACCAGACTGAAATCGGTTGAGTTTTGGCCAAGTTATGATCATAAAACCAATGAGGGTTTTAGTATTTTTCAGCCAAAAAATTTGACCCAATTTTTGAAAAAAATGTAAGGGGTTACATCGTTAAAATTGTCAAAAATTGGCCAAAAATAAGAAATCAAGTTTTAAATGCAGAAATGTTCGCATTTAAAAACCAAGAAGAAAACAGCAAACCAGACTGAAATCGGTTGAGTTTTAGCCAAGTTATGATCATAAAACCAATGAGGGTTTTAGTATTTTTCAGCCAAAAAATTTGATCAATTTTTGAAAAAATGTAAGGGGTTACATCGTTAAATTGTCAAAAATTGGCCAAAAATTAGAAATCAAGTTTTAAATGCAGAAATATTCGCATTTAAAAACCAAGAAGAAAACAGCAAACCAGACTGAAATCGGTTGAGTTTTAGCCAAGTTATGATCATAAAACCAATGAGGGTTTTAGTATTTTTCAGCCAAAAAATTTGACCCAATTTTTGAAAAAAATGTAAGGGGTTACATCGTTAAAATTGTCAAAAATTGGCCAAAAATTAGAAATCGAGTTTTTAATGCAGAAATGTTCGCATTGAAAACCCAAGAAGAAAACAGCAAACCAGACTGAAATCGGTTGAGTTTTAGCCAAGTTATGATCATAAAACCAATGAGGGTTTTAGTATTTTTCAGCCAAAAAATTTGACCCAATTTTTGAAAAAAATGTAAGGGGTTACATCGTTAAAATTGTCAAAAATTGGCAAAAATTAGAAATCGAGTTTTAAATGCAGAAATGTTCGCATTGAAAAACCAAGAAGAAAACAGCAAACCAGACTGAAATCGGTTGAGTTTTAGCCAAGTTATGATCATAAAACCAATGAGGGTTTTAGTATTTTTCAGCCAAAAAATTTGACCCAATTTTTGAAAAAAATGTAAGGGGTTACATCGTTAAAATTGTCAAAAATTGGCCAAAAATAAGAAATCAAGTTTTAAATGCAGAAATGTTCGCATTTAAAAACCAAGAAGAAAACAGCAAACCAGACTGAAATCGGTTGAGTTTTAGCCAAGTTATGATCATAAAACCAATAAGGGTTTTAGTATTTTTCAGCCAAAAAATTTGATCAATTTTTGAAAAAATGTAAGGGGTTACATCGTTAAAATTGTCAAAAATTGGCCAAAAATTAGAAATCAAGTTTTAAATGCAGAAATATTCGCATTTAAAAACCAAGAAGAAAACAGCAAACCAGACTGAAATCGGTTGAGTTTTAGCCAAGTTATGATCATAAAACCAATGAGGGTTTTAGTATTTTTCAGCCAAAAAATTTGACCCAATTTTTGAAAAAAATGTAAGGGGTTACATCGTTAAAATTGTCAAAAATTGGCCAAAAATTAGAAATCGAGTTTTTAATGCAGAAATGTTCGCATTGAAAACCCAAGAAGAAAACAGCAAACCAGACTGAAATCGGTTGAGTTTTAGCCAAGTTATGATCATAAAACCAATGAGGGTTTTAGTATTTTTCAGCCAAAAAATTTGACCCAATTTTTGAAAAAAATGTAAGGGGTTAAAATTGTCAAAAATTGGCCAAAAATTAGAAATCAAGTTTTAAATGCAGAAATATTCGCATTTAAAAACCAAGAAGAAAACAGCAAACCAGACTGAAATCGGTTGAGTTTTAGCCAAGTTATGATCATAAAACCAATGAGGGTTTTAGTATTTTTCAGCCAAAAAATTTGACCCAATTTTTGAAAAAAATGTAAGGGGTTACATCGTTGAAATTGTCAAAAATTGGCCAAAAATTAGAAATCGAGTTTTTAATGCAGAAATGTTCGCATTGAAAACCCAAGAAGAAAACAGCAAACCAGACTGAAATCGGTTGAGTTTTAGCCAAGTTATGATCATAAAACCAATGAGGGTTTTAGTATTTTTCAGCCAAAAAATTTGACCCAATTTTTGAAAAAAATGTAAGGGGTTACATCGTTAAAATTGTCAAAAATTGGCAAAAAATTAGAAATCGAGTTTTAAATGCAGAAATGTTCGCATTGAAAAACCAAGAAGAAAACAGCAAACCAGACTGAAATCGGTTGAGTTTTAGCCAAGTTATGATCATAAAACCAATGAGGGTTTTAGTATTTTTCAGCCAAAAAATTTGACCCAATTTTTGAAAAAAATGTAAGGGGTTACATCGTTAAAATTGTCAAAAATTGGCCAAAAATAAGAAATCAAGTTTTAAATGCAGAAATGTTCGCATTTAAAAACCAAGAAGAAAACAGCAAACCAGACTGAAATCGGTTGAGCTTTAGCCAAGTTATGATCATAAAACCAATGAGGGTTTTAGTATTTTTCAGCCAAAAAATTTGATCAATTTTTGAAAAAATGTAAGGGGTTACATCGTTAAAATTGTCAAAAATTGGCCAAAAATTAGAAATCAAGTTTTAAATGCAGAAATATTCGCATTTAAAAACCAAGAAGAAAACAGCAAACCAGACTGAAATCGGTTGAGTTTTAGCCAAGTTATGATCATAAAACCAATGAGGGTTTTAGTATTTTTCAGCCAAAAAATTTGACCCAATTTTTGAAAAAAATGTAAGGGGTTACATCGTTAAAATTGTCAAAAATTGGCCAAAAATTAGAAATCGAGTTTTTAATGCAGAAATGTTCGCATTGAAAACCCAAGAAGAAAACAGCAAACCAGACTGAAATCGGTTGAGTTTTAGCCAAGTTATGATCATAAAACCAATAAAGGTTTTAGTATTTTTCAGCCAAAAAATTTGACCCAATTTTTGAAAAAAATGTAAGGGGTTAAAATTGTCAAAAATTGGCCAAAAATTAGAAATCAAGTTTTAAATGCAGAAATATTCGCATTTAAAAACCAAGAAGAAAACAGCAAACCAGACTGAAATCGGTTGAGTTTTAGCCAAGTTATGATCATAAAACCAATGAGGGTTTTAGTATTTTTCAGCCAAAAAATTTGACCCAATTTTTGAAAAAAATGTAAGGGGTTACATCGTTAAAATTGTCAAAAATTGGCCAAAAATTAGAAATCGAGTTTTTAATGCAGAAATGTTCGCATTGAAAACCCAAGAAGAAAACAGCAAACCAGACTGAAATCGGTTGAGTTTTAGCCAAGTTATGATCATAAAACCAATAAAGGTTTTAGTATTTTTCAGCCAAAAAATTTGACCCAATTTTTGAAAAAAATGTAAGGGGTTAAAATTGTCAAAAATTGGCCAAAAATTAGAAATCAAGTTTTAAATGCAGAAATATTCGCATTCAAAAACCAAGAAGAAAACAGCAAACCAGACTGAAATCGGTTGAGTTTTAGCCAAGTTATGATCATAAAACCAATAAAGGTTTTAGTATTTTTCAGCCAAAAAATTTGACCCAATTTTTGAAAAAAATGTAAGGGGTTACATCGTTAAAATTGTCAAAAATTGGCCAAAAATTAGAAATCGAGTTTTAAATGCAGAAATGTTCGCATTGAAAAACCAAGAAGAAAACAGCAAACCAGACTGAAATCGGTTGAGTTTTAGTCAAGTTATGATAATAAAACCAATGAGGGTTTTAGTATTTTTCAGCCAAAAAATTTGACCCAATTTTTGAAAAAAATGTAAGGGGTTACATCGTTAAAATTGTCAAAAATTGGCCAAAAATTAGAAATCGAGTTTTAAATGCAGAAATGTTCGCATTGAAAAACCAAGAAGAAAACAGCAAACCAGACTGAAATCGGTCGAGTTTTGGCCAAGTTATGATCATAAAACCAATGAGGGTTTTCGTATTTTTCAGTCAAAAAATTTGACCCAATTTTTGAAAAAAATGTAAGGGGTTACATCGTTAAAATTGTCAAAAATTGGCCAAAAATTAGAAATCGAGTTTTAAATGCAGAAATGTTCGCATTGAAAAGCCAAGAAGAAAACAGCAAACCAGACTGAAATCGGTTGAGTTTTGGCCAAGTTATGATCATAAAACCAATGAGGGTTTTAGTATTTTTCAGTCAAAAAATTTGACCCAATTTTTGAAAAAAATGTAAGGGGTTACATCGTTAAAATTGTCAAAAATTGGCAAAAAATTAGAAATCGAGTTTTAAATGCAGAAATGTTCGCATTGAAAAACCAAGAAGAAAACAGCAAACCAGACTGAAATCGGTTGAATTTTAGCCAAGTTATGATCATAAAACCAATGAGGGTTTTAGTATTTTTCAGCCAAAAAATTTGATCAATTTTTGAAAAAATGTAAGGGGTTACATCGTTAAAATTGTCAAAAATTGGCCAAAAATTAGAAATCAAGTTTTAAATGCAGAAATATTCGCATTTAAAAACCAAGAAGAAAACAGCAAACCAGACTGAAATCGGTTGAGTTTTAGCCAAGTTATGATCATAAAACCAATGAGGGTTTTAGTATTTTTCAGCCAAAAAAATTGACCCAATTTTTGAAAAAAATGTAAGGGGTTACATCGTTAAAATTGTCAAAAATTGGCCAAAAATTAGAAATCGAGTTTTAAATGCAGAAATGTTCGCATTGAAAAACCAAGAAGAAAACAGCAAACCAGACTGAAATCGGTTGAGTTTTGGCCAAGTTATGATCATAAAACCAATGAGGGTTTTAGTATTTTTCAGCCAAAAAATTTGACCCAATTTTTGAAAAAAATGTAAGGGGTTACATCGTTAAAATTGTCAAAAATTGGCCAAAAATTAGAAATCGAGTTTTAAATGCAGAAATGTTCGCATTGAAAAACCAAGAAGAAAACAGCAAACCAGACTGAAATCGGTTGAGTTTTGGCCAAGTTATGATCATAAAACCAATGAGGGTTTTAGTATTTTTCAGCCAAAAAATTTGACCCAATTTTTTAAAAAAATGTAAGGGGTTACATCGTTAAAATTGTCAAAAATTGGCCAAAATTAGAAATCGAGTTTTAAATGCAGAAATGTTCGCATTGAAAAACCAAGAAGAAAACAGCAAACCAGACTGAAATCGGTTGAGTTTTGGCCAAGTTATGATCATAAAACCAATGAGGGTTTTAGTATTTTTCAGCCAAAAAATTTGACCCAATTTTTGAAAAAAATGTAAGGGGTTACATCGTTAAAATTGTCAAAAATTGGCCAAAAATTAGAAATCGAGTTTTTAATGCAGAAATGTTCGCATTGAAAAACCAAGAAGAAAACAGCAAACCAGACTGAAATCGGTTGAGTTTTGGCCAAGTTATGATCATAAAACCAATGAGGGTTTTAGTATTTTTCAGCCAAAAAATTTGACCCAATTTTTGAAAAAAATGTAAGGGGTTACATCGTTAAAATTGTCAAAAATTGGCAAAAAATTAGAAATCAAGTTTTAAATGCAGAAATGTTCGCATTTAAAAACCAAGAAGAAAACAGCAAACCAGACTGAAATCGGTTGAGTTTTAGCCAAGTTATGATCATAAAACCAATGAGGGTTTTAGTATTTTTCAGCCAAAAAATTTGATCAATTTTTGAAAAAATGTAAGGGGTTACATCGTTAAAATTGTCAAAAATTGGCCAAAAATTAGAAATCAAGTTTTAAATGCAGAAATATTCGCATTTAAAAACCAAGAAGAAAACAGCAAACCAGACTGAAATCGGTTGAGTTTTAGCCAAGTTATGATCATAAAACCAATGAGGGTTTTAGTATTTTTCAGCCAAAAAAATTGAACCAATTTTTGAAAAAAATTTAAGGGGTTACATCGTTAAAATTGTCAAAAATTGGCCAAAAATTAGAAATCGAGTTTTAAATGCAGAAATGTTCGCATTGAAAAACCAAGAAGAAAACAGCAAACCAGACTGAAATCGGTTGAGTTTTGGCCAAGTTATGATCATAAAACCAATGAGGGTTTTAGTATTTTTCAGCCAAAAAATTTGACCCAATTTGTGAAAAAAATGTAAGGGGTTACATCGTTAAAATTGTCAAAAATTGGCCAAAAATTAGAAATCGAGTTTTAAATGCAGAAATGTTCGCATTGAAAAACCAAGAAGAAAACAGCAAACCAGACTGAAATCGGTTGAGTTTTGGCCAAGTTATGATCATAAAACCAATGAGGGTTTTAGTATTTTTCAGCCAAAAAATTTGACCCAATTTTTGAAAAAAATGTAAGGGGTTACATCGTTAAAATTGTCAAAAATTGGCCAAAAATTAGAAATCGAGTTTTAAATGCAGAAATGTTCGCATTGAAAAACCAAGAAGAAAACAGCAAACCAGACTGAAATCGGTTGAGTTTTGGCCAAGTTATGATCATAAAACCAATGAGGGTTTTAGTATTTTTCAGCCAAAAAAATGAACCAATTTTTGAAAAAAATTTAAGGGGTTACATCGTTAAAATTGTCAAAAATTGGCCAAAAATTAGAAATCGAGTTTTAAATGCAGAAATGTTCGCATTGAAAAACCAAGAAGAAAACAGCAAACCAGACTGAAATCGGTTGAGTTTTGGCCAAGTTATGATCATAAAACCAATGAGGGTTTTAGTATTTTTCAGCCAAAAAATTTGACCCAATTTTTGAAAAAAATGTAAGGGGTTACATCGTTAAAATTGTCAAAAATTGGCCAAAAATTAGAAATCGAGTTTTAAATGCAGAAATGTTCGCATTGAAAAACCAAGAAGAAAACAGCAAACCAGACTGAAATCGGTTGAGTTTTGGCCAAGTTATGATCATAAAACCAATGAGGGTTTTAGTATTTTTCAGCCAAAAAATTTGACCCAATTTTTGAAAAAAATGTAAGGGGTTACATCGTTAAAATTGTCAAAAATTGGCCAAAAATTAGAAATCGAGTTTTAAATGCAGAAATGTTCGCATTGAAAAACCAAGAAGAAAACAGCAAACCAGACTGAAATCGGTTGAGTTTTAGCCAAGTTATGATCATAAAACCAATGAGGGTTTTAGTATTTTTCAGCCAAAAAATTTGACCCAATTTTTGAAAAAAATGTAAGGGGTTACATAGTTAAAATTGTCAAAAATTGGCCAAAAATAAGAAATCAAGTTTTAAATGCAGAAATGTTCGCATTTAAAAACCAAGAAGAAAACAGCAAACCAGACTGAAATCGGTTGAGTTTTAGCCAAGTTATGATCATAAAACCAATGAGGGTTTTAGTATTTTTCAGCCAAAAAATTTGATCAATTTTTGAAAAAATGTAAGGGGTTACATCGTTAAAATTGTCAAAAATTGGCCAAAAATTAGAAATCAAGTTTTAAATGCAGAAATATTCGCATTTAAAAACCAAGAAGAAAACAGCAAACCAGACTGAAATCGGTTGAGTTTTAGCCAAGTTATGATCATAAAACCAATGAGGGTTTTAGTATTTTTCAGCCAAAAAAATTGAACCAATTTTTGAAAAAAATTTAAGGGGTTACATCGTTAAAATTGTCAAAAATTGGCCAAAAATTAGAAATCGAGTTTTAAATGCAGAAATGTTCGCATTGAAAAACCAAGAAGAAAACAGCAAACCAGACTGAAATCGGTTGAGTTTTGGCCAAGTTATGATCATAAAACCAATGAGGGTTTTAGTATTTTTCAGCCAAAAAAATTGAACCAATTTTTGAAAAAAATTTAAGGGGTTACATCGTTAAAATTGTCAAAAATTGGCCAAAAATTAGAAATCGAGTTTTAAATGCAGAAATGTTCGCATTGAAAAACCAAGAAGAAAACAGCAAACCAGACTGAAATCGGTTGAGTTTTGGCCAAGTTATGATCATAAAACCAATGAGGGTTTTAGTATTTTTCAGCCAAAAAATTTGACCCAATTTTTGAAAAAAATGTAAGGGGTTACATCGTTAAAATTGTCAAAAATTGGCCAAAAATTAGAAATCGAGTTTTAAATGCAGAAATGTTCGCATTGAAAAACCAAGAAGAAAACAGCAAACCAGACTGAAATCGGTTGAGTTTTGGCCAAGTTATGATCATAAAACCAATGAGGGTTTTAGTATTTTTCAGCCAAAAAATTTGACCCAATTTTTGAAAAAAATGTAAGGGGTTACATCGTTAAAATTGTCAAAAATTGGCCAAAAATTAGAAATCGAGTTTTAAATGCAGAAATGTTCGCATTGAAAAACCAAGAAGAAAACAGCAAACCAGACTGAAATCGGTTGAGTTTTGGCCAAGTTATGATCATAAAACCAATGCAGAAATATTCGCATTTAAAAACCAAGAAGAAAACAGCAAACCAGACTGAAATCGGTTGAGTTTTAGCCAAGTTATGATCATAAAACCAATGAGGGTTTTAGTATTTTTCAGCCAAAAAAATTGAACCAATTTTTGAAAAAAATTTAAGGGGTTACATCGTTAAAATTGTCAAAAATTGGCCAAAAATTAGAAATCGAGTTTTAAATGCAGAAATGTTCGCATTGAAAAACCAAGAAGAAAACAGCAAACCAGACTGAAATCGGTTGAGTTTTGGCCAAGTTATGATTATAAAACCAATGAGGGTTTTAGTATTTTTCAGCCAAAAAATTTGACCCAATTTTTGAAAAAAATGTAAGGGGTTACATCGTTAAAATTGTCAAAAATTGGCCAAAAATTAGAAATCGAGTTTTAAATGCAGAAATGTTCGCATTGAAAAACCAAGAAGAAAACAGCAAACCAGACTGAAATCGGTTGAGTTTTGGCCAAGTTATGATCATAAAACCAATGAGGGTTTTAGTATTTTTCAGCCAAAAAATTTGACCCAATTTTTGAAAAAAATGTAAGGGGTTACATCGTTAAAATTGTCAAAAATTGGCCAAAAATTAGAAATCGAGTTTTAAATGCAGAAATGTTCGCATTGAAAAACCAAGAAGAAAACAGCAAACCAGACTGAAATCGGTTGAGTTTTGGCCAAGTTATGATCATAAAACCAATGCAGAAATATTCGCATTTAAAAACCAAGAAGAAAACAGCAAACCAGACTGAAATCGGTTGAGTTTTAGCCAAGTTATGATCATAAAACCAATGAGGGTTTTAGTATTTTTCAGCCAAAAAATTTGACCCAATTTTTGAAAAAAATGTAAGGGGTTACATCGTTAAAATTGTCAAAAATTGGCCAAAAATTAGAAATCGAGTTTTAAATGCAGAAATGTTCGCATTGAAAAACCAAGAAGAAAACAGCAAACCAGACTGAAATCGGTTGAGTTTTGGCCAAGTTATGATCATAAAACCAATGAGGGTTTTAGTATTTTTCAGCCAAAAAATTTGACCCAATTTTTGAAAAAAATGTAAGGGGTTACATCGTTAAAATTGTCAAAAATTGGCCAAAATTAGAAATCGAGTTTTAAATGCAGAAATGTTCGCATTGAAAAACCAAGAAGAAAACAGCAAACAGGACTGAAATCGGTTGAGTTTTGGCCAAGTTATGATCATAAAACCAATGAGGGTTTTAGTATTTTTCAGCCAAAAAATTTGACCCAATTTTTGAAAAAAATGTAAGGGGTTACATCGTTAAAATTGTCAAAAATTGGCCAAAAATTAGAAATCGAGTTTTAAATGCAGAAATGTTCGCATTGAAAAACCAAGAAGAAAACAGCAAACCAGACTGAAATCGGTTGAGTTTTGGCCAAGTTATGATCATAAAACCAATGCAGAAATATTCGCATTTAAAAACCAAGAAGAAAACAGCAAACCAGACTGAAATCGGTTGAGTTTTAGCCAAGTTATGATCATAAAACCAATGAGGGTTTTAGTATTTTTCAGCCAAAAAATTTGATCAATTTTTGAAAAAATGTAAGGGGTTACATCGTTAAAATTGTCAAAAATTGGCCAAAAATTAGAAATCAAGTTTTAAATGCAGAAATATTCGCATTTAAAAACCAAGAAGAAAACAGCAAACCAGACTGAAATCGGTTGAGTTTTAGCCAAGTTATGATCATAAAACCAATGAGGGTTTTAGTATTTTTCAGCCAAAAAATTGAACCAATTTTTGAAAAAAATTTAAGGGGTTACATCGTTAAAATTGTCAAAAATTGGCCAAAAATTAGAAATCGAGTTTTAAATGCAGAATTGTTCGCATTGAAAAACCAAGAAGAAAACAGCAAACCAGACTGAAATCGGTTGAGTTTTAGCCAAGTTATGATCATAAAACCAATGAGGGTTTTAGTATTTTTCAGCCAAAAAATTTGATCAATTTTTGAAAAAATGTAAGGGGTTACATCGTTAAAATTGTCAAAAATTGGCCAAAAATTAGAAATCAAGTTTTAAATGCAGAAATATTCGCATTTAAAAACCAAGAAGAAAACAGCAAACCAGACTGAAATCGGTTGAGTTTTAGCCAAGTTATGATCATAAAACCAATGAGGGTTTTAGTATTTTTCAGCCAAAAAAATTGAACCAATTTTTGAAAAAAATTTAAGGGGTTACATCGTTAAAATTGTCAAAAATTGGCCAAAAATTAGAAATCGAGTTTTAAATGCAGAATTGTTCGCATTGAAAAACCAAGAAGAAAACAGCAAACCAGACTGAAATCGGTTGAGTTTTAGCCAAGTTATGATCATAAAACCAATGAGGGTTTTAGTATTTTTCAGCCAAAAAATTTGATCAATTTTTGAAAAAATGTAAGGGGTTACATCGTTAAAATTGTCAAAAATTGGCCAAAAATTAGAAATCAAGTTTTAAATGCAGAAATATTCGCATTTAAAAACCAAGAAGAAAACAGCAAACCAGACTGAAATCGGTTGAGTTTTAGCAAAGTTATGATCATAAAACCAATGAGGGTTTTAGTATTTTTCAGCCAAAAAAATTGAACCAATTTTTGAAAAAAATGTAAGGGGTTACATCGTTAAAATTGTCAAAAATTGGCCAAAAATTAGAAATCGAGTTTTAAATGCAGAAATGTTCGCATTGAAAAACCAAGAAGAAAACAGCAAACCAGACTGAAATCGGTTGAGTTTTGGCCAAGTTATGATCATAAAACCAATGAGGGTTTTAGTATTTTTCAGCCAAAAAATTTGACCCAATTTTTGAAAAAAATGTAAGGGGTTACATCGTTAAAATTGTCAAAAATTGGCCAAAAATTAGAAATCGAGTTTTAAATGCAGAAATGTTCGCATTGAAAAACCAAGAAGAAAACAGCAAACCAGACTGAAATCGGTTGAGTTTTGGCCAAGTTATGATCATAAAACCAATGAGGGTTTTAGTATTTTTCAGCCAAAAAATTTGACTCAATTTTTGAAAAAAATGTAAGGGGTTACATCGTTAAAATTGTCAAAAATTGGCCAAAAATTAGAAATCGAGTTTTAAATGCAGAAATGTTCGCATTGAAAAACCAAGAAGAAAACAGCAAACCAGACTGAAATCGGTTGAGTTTTGGCCAAGTTATGATCATAAAACCAATGAGGGTTTTAGTATTTTTCAGCCAAAAAATTTGACCCAATTTTTGAAAAAAATGTAAGGGGTTACATCGTTAAAATTGTCAAAAATTGGCCAAAAATTAGAAATCGAGTTTTAAATGCAGAAATGTTCGCATTGAAAAACCAAGAAGAAAACAGCAAACAGGACTGAAATCGGTTGAGTTTTGGCCAAGTTATGATCATAAAACCAATGAGGGTTTTAGTATTTTTCAGCCAAAAAATTTGACCCAATTTTTGAAAAAAATGTAAGGGGTTACATCGTTAAAATTGTCAAAAATTGGCCAAAAATTAGAAATCAAGTTTTAAACGCAGAAATATTCGCATTTAAAAACCAAGAAGAAAACAGCAAACCAGACTGAAATCGGTTGAGTTTTAGCCAAGTTATGATCATAAAACCAATAAGGGTTTTAGTATTTTTCAGCCAAAAAATTTGACCCAATTTTTGAAAAAAATGTAAGGGGTTACATCGTTAAAATTGTCAAAAATTGGCCAAAAATTAGAAATCGAGTTTTAAATGCAGAAATGTTCGCATTGAAAAACCAAGAAGAAAACAGCAAACCAGACTGAAATCGGTTGAGTTTTGGCCAAGTTATGATCATAAAACCAATGAGGGTTTTAGTATTTTTCAGCCAAAAAATTTGACCCAATTTTTGAAAAAAATGTAAGGGGTTACATCGTTAAAATTGTCAAAAATTGGCCAAAAATTAGAAATCGAGTTTTTAATGCAGAAATGTTCGCATTGAAAAACCAAGAACAAAACAGCAAACCAGACTGAAATCGGTTGAGTTTTAGCCAAGTTATGATCATAAAACCAATGAGGGTTTTAGTATTTTTCAGCCAAAAAATTTGACCCAATTTTTGAAAAAAATTTAAGGGGTTACATCGTTAAAATTGTCAAAAATTGGCCAAAAATTAGAAATCAAGTTTTAAATGCAGAAATATTCGCATTTAAAAACCAAGAAGAAAACAGCAAACCAGACTGAAATCGGTTGAGTTTTAGCCAAGTTATGATCATAAAACCAATGAGGGTTTTAGTATTTTTCAGCCAAAAAATTTGATCAATTTTTGAAAAAATGTAAGGGGTTACATCGTTAAAATTGTCAAAAATTGGCCAAAAATTAGAAATCAAGTTTTAAATGCAGAAATATTCGCATTTAAAAACCAAGAAGAAAACAGCAAACCAGACTGAAATCGGTTGAGTTTTAGCAAAGTTATGATCATAAAACCAATGAGGGTTTTAGTATTTTTCAGCCAAAAAAATTGAACCAATTTTTGAAAAAAATGTAAGGGGTTACATCGTTAAAATTGTCAAAAATTGGCCAAAAATTAGAAATCGAGTTTTAAATGCAGAAATGTTCGCATTGAAAAACCAAGAAGAAAACAGCAAACCAGACTGAAATCGGTTGAGTTTTGGCCAAGTTATGATCATAAAACCAATGAGGGTTTTAGTATTTTTCAGCCAAAAAATTTGACCCAATTTTTGAAAAAAATGTAAGGGGTTACATCGTTAAAATTGTCAAAAATTGGCCAAAAATTAGAAATCGAGTTTTAAATGCAGAAATGTTCGCATTGAAAAACCAAGAAGAAAACAGCAAACCAGACTGAAATCGGTTGAGTTTTGGCCAAGTTATGATCATAAAACCAATGAGGGTTTTAGTATTTTTCAGTCAAAAAATTTGACCCAATTTTTGAAAAAAATGTAAGGGGTTACATCGTTAAAATTGTCAAAAATTGGCAAAAAATTAGAAATCGAGTTTTAAATGCAGAAATGTTCGCATTGAAAAACCAAGAAGAAAACAGCAAACCAGACTGAAATCGGTTGAGTTTTAGCCAAGTTATGATCATAAAACCAATGAGGGTTTTAGTATTTTTCAGCCAAAAAATTTGATCAATTTTTGAAAAAATGTAAGGGGTTACATCGTTAAAATTGTCAAAAATTGGCCAAAAATTAGAAATCAAGTTTTAAATGCAGAAATATTCGCATTTAAAAACCAAGAAGAAAACAGCAAACCAGACTGAAATCGGTTGAGTTTTAGCCAAGTTATGATCATAAAACCAATGAGGGTTTTAGTATTTTTCAGCCAAAAAAATTGACCCAATTTTTGAAAAAAATGTAAGGGGTTACATCGTTAAAATTGTCAAAAATTGGCCAAAAATTAGAAATCGAGTTTTAAATGCAGAAATGTTCGCATTGAAAAACCAAGAAGAAAACAGCAAACCAGACTGAAATCGGTTGAGTTTTGGCCAAGTTATGATCATAAAACCAATGAGGGTTTTAGTATTTTTCAGCCAAAAAATTTGACCCAATTTTTTAAAAAAATGTAAGGGGTTACATCGTTAAAATTGTCAAAAATTGGCCAAAAATTAGAAATCGAGTTTTAAATGCAGAAATGTTCGCATTGAAAAACCAAGAAGAAAACAGCAAACCAGACTGAAATCGGTTGAGTTTTGGCCAAGTTATGATCATAAAACCAATGAGGGTTTTAGTATTTTTCAGCCAAAAAATTTGACCCAATTTTTGAAAAAAATGTAAGGGGTTACATCGTTAAAATTGTCAAAAATTGGCCAAAAATTAGAAATCGAGTTTTTAATGCAGAAATGTTCGCATTGAAAAACCAAGAAGAAAATAGCAAACCAGACTGAAATCGGTTGAGTTTTGGCCAAGTTATGATCATAAAACCAATGAGGGTTTTAGTATTTTTCAGCCAAAAAATTTGACCCAATTTTTGAAAAAAATGTAAGGGGTTACATCGTTAAAATTGTCAAAAATTGGCAAAAAATTAGGAATCGAGTTTTAAATGCAGAAATGTTCGCATTGAAAAACCAAGAAGAAAACAGCAAACCAGACTGAAATCGGTTGAGTTTTAGCCAAGTTATGATCATAAAACCAATGAGGGTTTTAGTATTTTTCAGCCAAAAAATTTGACCCAATTTTTGAAAAAAATGTAAGGGGTTACATCGTTAAAATTGTCAAAAATTGGCCAAAAATAAGAAATCAAGTTTTAAATGCAGAAATGTTCGCATTTAAAAACCAAGAAGAAAACAGCAAACCAGACTGAAATCGGTTGAGTTTTAGCCAAGTTATGATCATAAAACCAATGAGGGTTTTAGTATTTTTCAGCCAAAAAATTTGATCAATTTTTGAAAAAATGTAAGGGGTTACATCGTTAAAATTGTCAAAAATTGGCCAAAAATTAGAAATCAAGTTTTAAATGCAGAAATATTCGCATTTAAAAACCAAGAAGAAAACAGCAAACCAGACTGAAATCGGTTGAGTTTTAGCCAAGTTATGATCATAAAACCAATGAGGGTTTTAGTATTTTTCAGCCAAAAAAATTGAACCAATTTTTGAAAAAAATGTAAGGGGTTACATCGTTAAAATTGTCAAAAATTGGCCAAAAATTAGAAATCGAGTTTTAAATGCAGAAATGTTCGCATTGAAAAACCAAGAAGAAAACAGCAAACCAGACTGAAATCGGTTGAGTTTTGGCCAAGTTATGATCATAAAACCAATGAGGGTTTTAGTATTTTTCAGCCAAAAAATTTGACCCAATTTTTGAAAAAAATGTAAGGGGTTACATCGTTAAAATTGTCAAAAATTGGCCAAAAATTAGAAATCGAGTTTTAAATGCAGAAATGTTCGCATTGAAAAACCAAGAAGAAAACAGCAAACCAGACTGAAATCGGTTGAGTTTTGGCCAAGTTATGATCATAAAACCAATGAGGGTTTTAGTATTTTTCAGCCAAAAAATTTGACCCAATTTTTGAAAAAAATGTAAGGGGTTACATCGTTAAAATTGTCCAAAATTGGCCAAAAATTAGAAATCGAGTTTTTAATGCAGAAATGTTCGCATTGAAAAACCAAGAAGAAAACAGCAAACCAGACTGAAATCGGTTGAGTTTTAGCCAAGTTATGATCATAAAACCAATGAGGGTTTTAGTATTTTTCAGCCAAAAAATTTGACCCAATTTTTGAAAAAAATGTAAGGGGTTACATCGTTAAAATTGTCAAAAATTGGCCAAAAATTAGAAATCGAGTTTTTAATGCAGAAATGTTCGCATTGAAAAACCAAGAAGAAAACAGCAAACCAGACTGAAATCGGTTGAGTTTTAGCCAAGTTATGATCATAAAACCAATGAGGGTTTTAGTATTTTTCAGCCAAAAAATTTGACCCAATTTTTGAAAAAAATGTAAGGGGTTACATCGTTAAAATTGTCAAAAATTGGCCAAAAATTAGAAATCAAGTTTTAAATGCAGAAATATTCGCATTTAAAAACCAAGAAGAAAACAGCAAACCAGACTGAAATCGGTTGAGTTTTAGCCAAGTTATGATCATAAAACCAATAAGGGTTTTAGTATTTTTCAGCCTAAAAATTTGACCCAATTTTTGAAAAAAATGTAAGGGGTTACATCGTTAAAATTGTCAAAAATTGGCCAAAAATTAGAAATCGAGTTTTAAATGCAGAAATGTTCGCATTGAAAAACCAAGAAGAAAACAGCAAACCAGACTGAAATCGGTTGAGTTTTGGCCAAGTTATGATCACAAAACCAATGAGGGTTTTAGTATTTTTCAGCCAAAAAATTTGACCCAATTTTTGAAAAAAATGTAAGGGGTTACATCGTTAAAATTGTCAAAAATTGGCCAAAAATTAGAAATCGAGTTTTTAATGCAGAAATGTTCGCATTGAAAAACCAAGAAGAAAACAGCAAACCAGACTGAAATCGGTTGAGTTTTAGCCAAGTTATGATCATAAAACCAATGAGGGTTTTAGTATTTTTCAGCCAAAAAATTTGACCCAATTTTTGAAAAAAATGTAAGGGGTTACATCGTTAAAATTGTCAAAAATTGGCCAAAAATTAGAAATCAAGTTTTAAATGCAGAAATATTCGCATTTAAAAACCAAGAAGAAAACAGCAAACCAGACTGAAATCGGTTGAGTTTTGGCCAAGTTATGATCATAAAACCAATGAGGGTTTTAGTATTTTTCAGCCAAAAAATTTGACCCAATTTTTGAAAAAAATGTAAGGGGTTACATCGTTAAAATTGTCAAAAATTGGCCAAAAATAAGAAATCAAGTTTTAAATGCAGAAATGTTCGCATTTAAAAACCAAGAAGAAAACAGCAAACCAGACTGAAATCGGTTGAGTTTTAGCCAAGTTATGATCATAAAACCAATGAGGGTTTTAGTATTTTTCAGCCAAAAAATTTGATCAATTTTTGAAAAAATGTAAGGGGTTACATCGTTAAAATTGTCAAAAATTGGCCAAAATTAGAAATCAAGTTTTAAATGCAGAAATGTTCGCATTGAAAAACCAAGAAGAAAACAGCAAACCAGACTGAAATCGGTTGAGTTTTAGCCAAGTTATGATCATAAAACCAATGAGGGTTTTAGTATTTTTCAGCCAAAAAATTTGACCCAATTTTTGAAAAAAATGTAAGGGGTTACATCGTTAAAATTGTCAAAAATTGGCCAAAAATTAGAAATCAAGTTTTAAATGCAGAAATATTCGCATTTAAAAACCAAGAAGAAAACAGCAAACCAGACTGAAATCGGTTGAGTTTTAGCCAAGTTATGATCATAAAACCAATAAGGGTTTTAGTATTTTTCAGCCAAAAAATTTGACCCAATTTTTGAAAAAAATGTAAGGGGTTACATCGTTAAAATTGTCAAAAATTGGCCAAAAATTAGAAATCAAGTTTTAAATGCAGAAATATTCGCATTTAAAAACCAAGAAGAAAACAGCAAACCAGACTGAAATCGGTTGAGTTTTAGCCAAGTTATGATCATAAAACCAATAAGGGTTTTAGTATTTTTCAGCCAAAAAATTTGACCCAATTTTTGAAAAAAATGTAAGGGGTTACATCGTTAAAATTGTCAAAAATTGGCCAAAAATTAGAAATCGAGTTTTAAATGCAGAAATGTTCGCATTGAAAAACCAAGAAGAAAACAGCAAACCAGACTGAAATCGGTTGAGTTTTGGCCAAGTTATGATCATAAAACCAATGAGGGTTTTAGTATTTTTCAGCCAAAAAATTTGACCCAATTTTTGAAAAAAATGTAAGGGGTTACATCGTTAAAATTGTCAAAAATTGGCCAAAAATTAGAAATCAAGTTTTAAATGCAGAAATGTTCGCATTGAAAAACCAAGAAGAAAACAGCAAACCAGACTGAAATCGGTTGAGTTTTAGCCAAGTTATGATCATAAAACCAATGAGGGTTTTAGTATTTTTCAGCCAAAAAATTTGATCAATTTTTGAAAAAATGTAAGGGGTTACATCGTTAAAATTGTCAAAAATTGGCCAAAAATTAGAAATCAAGTTTTAAATGCAGAAATGTTCGCATTGAAAAACCAAGAAGAAAACAGCAAACCAGACTGAAATCGGTTGAGTTTTAGCCAAGTTATGATCATAAAACCAATGAGGGTTTTAGTATTTTTCAGCCAAAAAATTTGACCCAATTTTTGAAAAAAATGTAAGGGGTTACATCGTTAAAATTGTCCAAAATTGGCCAAAAATTAGAAATCGAGTTTTTAATGCAGAAATGTTCGCATTGAAAAACCAAGAAGAAAACAGCAAACCAGACTGAAATCGGTTGAGTTTTAGCCAAGTTATGATCATAAAACCAATGAGGGTTTTAGTATTTTTCAGCCAAAAAATTTGACCCAATTTTTGAAAAAAATGTAAGGGGTTACATCGTTAAAATTGTCAAAAATTGGCCAAAAATTAGAAATCGAGTTTTTAATGCAGAAATGTTCGCATTGAAAAACCAAGAAGAAAACAGCAAACCAGACTGAAATCGGTTGAGTTTTAGCCAAGTTATGATCATAAAACCAATGAGGGTTTTAGTATTTTTCAGCCAAAAAATTTGACCCAATTTTTGAAAAAAATGTAAGGGGTTACATCGTTAAAATTGTCAAAAATTGGCCAAAAATTAGAAATCAAGTTTTAAATGCAGAAATATTCGCATTTAAAAACCAAGAAGAAAACAGCAAACCAGACTGAAATCGGTTGAGTTTTAGCCAAGTTATGATCATAAAACCAATAAGGGTTTTAGTATTTTTCAGCCTAAAAATTTGACCCAATTTTTGAAAAAAATGTAAGGGGTTACATCGTTAAAATTGTCAAAAATTGGCCAAAAATTAGAAATCGAGTTTTAAATGCAGAAATGTTCGCATTGAAAAACCAAGAAGAAAACAGCAAACCAGACTGAAATCGGTTGAGTTTTGGCCAAGTTATGATCACAAAACCAATGAGGGTTTTAGTATTTTTCAGCCAAAAAATTTGACCCAATTTTTGAAAAAAATGTAAGGGGTTACATCGTTAAAATTGTCAAAAATTGGCCAAAAATTAGAAATCGAGTTTTTAATGCAGAAATGTTCGCATTGAAAAACCAAGAAGAAAACAGCAAACCAGACTGAAATCGGTTGAGTTTTAGCCAAGTTATGATCATAAAACCAATGAGGGTTTTAGTATTTTTCAGCCAAAAAATTTGACCCAATTTTTGAAAAAAATGTAAGGGGTTACATCGTTAAAATTGTCAAAAATTGGCCAAAAATTAGAAATCAAGTTTTAAATGCAGAAATATTCGCATTTAAAAACCAAGAAGAAAACAGCAAACCAGACTGAAATCGGTTGAGTTTTGGCCAAGTTATGATCATAAAACCAATGAGGGTTTTAGTATTTTTCAGCCAAAAAATTTGACCCAATTTTTGAAAAAAATGTAAGGGGTTACATCGTTAAAATTGTCAAAAATTGGCCAAAAATAAGAAATCAAGTTTTAAATGCAGAAATGTTCGCATTTAAAAACCAAGAAGAAAACAGCAAACCAGACTGAAATCGGTTGAGTTTTAGCCAAGTTATGATCATAAAACCAATGAGGGTTTTAGTATTTTTCAGCCAAAAAATTTGATCAATTTTTGAAAAAATGTAAGGGGTTACATCGTTAAAATTGTCAAAAATTGGCCAAAAATTAGAAATCAAGTTTTAAATGCAGAAATGTTCGCATTGAAAAACCAAGAAGAAAACAGCAAACCAGACTGAAATCGGTTGAGTTTTAGCCAAGTTATGATCATAAAACCAATGAGGGTTTTAGTATTTTTCAGCCAAAAAATTTGACCCAATTTTTGAAAAAAATGTAAGGGGTTACATCGTTAAAATTGTCAAAAATTGGCCAAAAATTAGAAATCAAGTTTTAAATGCAGAAATATTCGCATTTAAAAACCAAGAAGAAAACAGCAAACCAGACTGAAATCGGTTGAGTTTTAGCCAAGTTATGATCATAAAACCAATAAGGGTTTTAGTATTTTTCAGCCAAAAAATTTGACCCAATTTTTGAAAAAAATGTAAGGGGTTACATCGTTAAAATTGTCAAAAATTGGCCAAAAATTAGAAATCAAGTTTTAAATGCAGAAATATTCGCATTTAAAAACCAAGAAGAAAACAGCAAACCAGACTGAAATCGGTTGAGTTTTAGCCAAGTTATGATCATAAAACCAATAAGGGTTTTAGTATTTTTCAGCCAAAAAATTTGACCCAATTTTTGAAAAAAATGTAAGGGGTTACATCGTTAAAATTGTCAAAAATTGGCCAAAAATTAGAAATCGAGTTTTAAATGCAGAAATGTTCGCATTGAAAAACCAAGAAGAAAACAGCAAACCAGACTGAAATCGGTTGAGTTTTGGCCAAGTTATGATCATAAAACCAATGAGGGTTTTAGTATTTTTCAGCCAAAAAATTTGACCCAATTTTTGAAAAAAATGTAAGGGGTTACATCGTTAAAATTGTCAAAAATTGGCCAAAAATTAGAAATCAAGTTTTAAATGCAGAAATGTTCGCATTGAAAAACCAAGAAGAAAACAGCAAACCAGACTGAAATCGGTTGAGTTTTAGCCAAGTTATGATCATAAAACCAATGAGGGTTTTAGTATTTTTCAGCCAAAAAATTTGACCCAATTTTTGAAAAAAATGTAAGGGGTTACATCGTTAAAATTGTCAAAAATTGGCCAAAAATTAGAAATCAAGTTTTAAATGCAGAAATGTTCGCATTGAAAAACCAAGAAGAAAACAGCAAACCAGACTGAAATCGGTTGAGTTTTAGCCAAGTTATGATCATAAAACCAATGAGAGTTTTAGTATTTTTCAGCCAAAAAATTTGACCCAATTTTTGAAAAAAATGTAAGGGGTTACATCGTTAAAATTGTCAAAAATTGGCCAAAAATTAGAAATCGAGTTTTAAATGCAGAAATGTTCGCATTGAAAAACCAAGAAGAAAACAGCAAACCAGACTGAAATCGGTTGAGTTTTAGTCAAGTTATGATAATAAAACCAATGAGGGTTTTAGTATTTTTCAGCCAAAAAATTTGACCCAATTTTTGAAAAAAATGTAAGGGGTTACATCGTTAAAATTGTCAAAAATTGGCCAAAAATTAGAAATCGAGTTTTTAATGCAGAAATGTTCGCATTGAAAAACCAAGAAGAAAACAGCAAACCAGACTGAAATCGGTTGAGTTTTGGCCAAGTTATGATCATAAAACCAATGAGGGTTTTAGTATTTTTCAGCCAAAAAATTTGACCCAATTTTTGAAAAAAATGTAAGGGGTTACATCGTTAAAATTGTCAAAAATTGGCAAAAATTAGAAATCGAGTTTTAAATGCAGAAATGTTCGCATTGAAAAACCAAGAAGAAAACAGCAAACCAGACTGAAATCGGTTGAGTTTTAGCCAAGTTATGATCATAAAACCAATGAGAGTTTTAGTATTTTTCAGCCAAAAAATTTGACCCAATTTTTGAAAAAAATGTAAGGGGTTACATCGTTAAAATTGTCAAAAATTGGCCAAAAATAAGAAATCAAGTTTTAAATGCAGAAATGTTCGCATTTAAAAACCAAGAAGAAAACAGCAAACCAGACTGAAATCGGTTGAGTTTTAGCCAAGTTATGATCATAAAACCAATGAGGGTTTTAGTATTTTTCAGCCAAAAAATTTGATCAATTTTTGAAAAAATGTAAGGGGTTACATCGTTAAAATTGTCAAAAATTGGCCAAAAATTAGAAATCAAGTTTTAAATGCAGAAATATTCGCATTTAAAAACCAAGAAGAAAACAGCAAACCAGACTGAAATCGGTTGAGTTTTAGCCAAGTTATGATCATAAAACCAATGAGGGTTTTAGTATTTTTCAGCCAAAAAAATTGAACCAATTTTTGAAAAAAATGTAAGGGGTTACATCGTTAAAATTGTCAAAAATTGGCCAAAAATTAGAAATCGAGTTTTAAATGCAGAAATGTTCGCATTGAAAAACCAAGAAGAAAACAGCAAACCAGACTGAAATCGGTTGAGTTTTGGCCAAGTTATGATCATAAAACCAATGAGGGTTTTAGTATTTTTCAGCCAAAAAATTTGACCCAATTTTTGAAAAAAATGTAAGGGGTTACATCGTTAAAATTGTCAAAAATTGGCCAAAAATTAGAAATCGAGTTTTAAATGCAGAAATGTTCGCATTGAAAAACCAAGAAGAAAACAGCAAACCAGACTGAAATCGGTTGAGTTTTGGCCAAGTTATGATCATAAAACCAATGAGGGTTTTAGTATTTTTCAGCCAAAAAATTTGACCCAATTTTTGAAAAAAATGTAAGGGGTTACATCGTTAAAATTGTCAAAAATTGGCCAAAAATTAGAAATCAAGTTTTAAATGCAGAAATATTCGCATTTAAAAACCAAGAAGAAAACAGCAAACCAGACTGAAATCGGTTGAGTTTTAGCCAAGTTATGATCATAAAACCAATAAGGGTTTTAGTATTTTTCAGCCAAAAAATTTGACCCAATTTTTGAAAAAAATGTAAGGGGTTACATCGTTAAAATTGTCAAAAATTGGCCAAAAATTAGAAATCGAGTTTTAAATGCAGAAATATTCGCATTGAAAAACCAAGAAGAACACAGCAAACCAGACTGAAATCGGTTGAGTTTTGGCCAAGTTATGATCATAAAACCAATGAGGGTTTTAGTATTTTTCAGCCAAAAAATTTGACCCAATTTTTGAAAAAAATGTAAGGGGTTACATCGTTAAAATTGTCAAAAATTGGCCAAAAATTAGAAATCAAGTTTTTAATGCAGAAATGTTCGCATTGAAAAACCAAGAAGAAAACAGCAAACCAGACTGAAATCGGTTGAGTTTTAGCCAAGTTATGATCATAAAACCAATGAGGGTTTTAGTATTTTTCAGCCAAAAAATTTGACCCAATTTTTGAAAAAAATGTAAGGGGTTACATCGTTAAAATTGTCAAAAATTGGCCAAAAATTAGAAATCGAGTTTTTAATGCAGAAATGTTCGCATTGAAAAACCAAGAAGAAAACAGCAAACCAGACTGAAATCGGTTGAGTTTTGGCCAAGTTATGATCATAAAACCAATGAGGGTTTTAGTATTTTTCAGCCAAAAAATTTGACCCAATTTTTGAAAAAAATGTAAGGGGTTACATCGTTAAAATTGTCAAAAATTGGCAAAAAATTAGAAATCGAGTTTTAAATGCAGAAATGTTCGCATTGAAAAACCAAGAAGAAAACAGCAAACCAGACTGAAATCGGTTGAGTTTTAGCCAAGTTATGATCATAAAACCAATGAGAGTTTTAGTATTTTTCAGCCAAAAAATTTGACCCAATTTTTGAAAAAAATGTAAGGGGTTACATCGTTAAAATTGTCAAAAATTGGCCAAAAATAAGAAATCAAGTTTTAAATGCAGAAATGTTCGCATTTAAAAACCAAGAAGAAAACAGCAAACCAGACTGAAATCGGTTGAGTTTTAGCCAAGTTATGATCATAAAACCAATGAGGGTTTTAGTATTTTTCAGCCAAAAAATTTGATCAATTTTTGAAAAAATGTAAGGGGTTACATCGTTAAAATTGTCAAAAATTGGCCAAAAATTAGAAATCAAGTTTTAAATGCAGAAATATTCGCATTTAAAAACCAAGAAGAAAACAGCAAACCAGACTGAAATCGGTTGAGTTTTAGCCAAGTTATGATCATAAAACCAATGAGGGTTTTAGTATTTTTCAGCCAAAAAAATTGAACCAATTTTTGAAAAAAATGTAAGGGGTTACATCGTTAAAATTGTCAAAAATTGGCCAAAAATTAGAAATCGAGTTTTAAATGCAGAAATGTTCGCATTGAAAAACCAAGAAGAAAACAGCAAACCAGACTGAAATCGGTTGAGTTTTGGCCAAGTTATGATCATAAAACCAATGAGGGTTTTAGTATTTTTCAGCCAAAAAATTTGACCCAATTTTTGAAAAAAATGTAAGGGGTTACATCGTTAAAATTGTCAAAAATTGGCCAAAAATAAGAAATCAAGTTTTAAATGCAGAAATGTTCGCATTGAAAAACCAAGAAGAAAACAGCAAACCAGACTGAAATCGGTTGAGTTTTGGCCAAGTTATGATCATAAAACCAATGAGGGTTTTAGTATTTTTCAGCCAAAAAATTTGATCAATTTTTGAAAAAATGTAAGGGGTTACATCGTTAAAATTGTCAAAAATTGGCCAAAAATTAGAAATCAAGTTTTAAATGCAGAAATATTCGCATTTAAAAACCAAGAAGAAAACAGCAAACCAGACTGAAATCGGTTGAGTTTTAGCCAAGTTATGATCATAAAACCAATGAGGGTTTTAGTATTTTTCAGCCAAAAAATTTGACCCAATTTTTGAAAAAAATGTAAGGGGTTACATCGTTAAAATTGTCAAAAATTGGCCAAAAATTAGAAATCGAGTTTTTAATGCAGAAATGTTCGCATTGAAAAACCAAGAAGAAAACAGCAAACCAGACTGAAATCGGTTGAGTTTTGGCCAAGTTATGATCATAAAACCAATGAGGGTTTTAGTATTTTTCAGCCAAAAAATTTGACCCAATTTTTGAAAAAAATGTAAGGGGTTACATCGTTAAAATTGTCAAAAATTGGCAAAAAATTAGAAATCGAGTTTTAAATGCAGAAATGTTCGCATTGAAAAACCAAGAAGAAAACAGCAAACCAGACTGAAATCGGTTGAGTTTTAGCCAAGTTATGATCATAAAACCAATGAGAGTTTTAGTATTTTTCAGCCAAAAAATTTGACCCAATTTTTGAAAAAAATGTAAGGGGTTACATCGTTAAAATTGTCAAAAATTGGCCAAAAATAAGAAATCAAGTTTTAAATGCAGAAATGTTCGCATTTAAAAACCAAGAAGAAAACAGCAAACCAGACTGAAATCGGTTGAGTTTTAGCCAAGTTATGATCATAAAACCAATGAGGGTTTTAGTATTTTTCAGCCAAAAAATTTGATCAATTTTTGAAAAAATGTAAGGGGTTACATCGTTAAAATTGTCAAAAATTGGCCAAAAATTAGAAATCAAGTTTTAAATGCAGAAATATTCGCATTTAAAAACCAAGAAGAAAACAGCAAACCAGACTGAAATCGGTTGAGTTTTAGCCAAGTTATGATCATAAAACCAATGAGGGTTTTAGTATTTTTCAGCCAAAAAAATTGAACCAATTTTTGAAAAAAATGTAAGGGGTTACATCGTTAAAATTGTCAAAAATTGGCCAAAAATTAGAAATCGAGTTTTAAATGCAGAAATGTTCGCATTGAAAAACCAAGAAGAAAACAGCAAACCAGACTGAAATCGGTTGAGTTTTGGCCAAGTTATGATCATAAAACCAATGAGGGTTTTAGTATTTTTCAGCCAAAAAATTTGACCCAATTTTTGAAAAAAATGTAAGGGGTTACATCGTTAAAATTGTCAAAAATTGGCCAAAAATAAGAAATCAAGTTTTAAATGCAGAAATGTTCGCATTTAAAAACCAAGAAGAAAACAGCAAACCAGACTGAAATCGGTTGAGTTTTAGCCAAGTTATGATCATAAAACCAATGAGGGTTTTAGTATTTTTCAGCCAAAAAATTTGATCAATTTTTGAAAAAATGTAAGGGGTTACATCGTTAAAATTGTCAAAAATTGGCCAAAAATTAGAAATCAAGTTTTAAATGCAGAAATATTCGCATTTAAAAACCAAGAAGAAAACAGCAAACCAGACTGAAATCGGTTGAGTTTTAGCCAAGTTATGATCATAAAACCAATGAGGGTTTTAGTATTTTTCAGCCAAAAAAATTGAACCAATTTTTGAAAAAAATGTAAGGGGTTACATCGTTAAAATTGTCAAAAATTGGCCAAAAATTAGAAATCGAGTTTTAAATGCAGAAATGTTCGCATTGAAAAACCAAGAAGAAAACAGCAAACCAGACTGAAATCGGTTGAGTTTTGGCCAAGTTATGATCATAAAACCAATGAGGGTTTTAGTATTTTTCAGCCAAAAAATTTGACCCAATTTTTGAAAAAAATGTAAGGGGTTACATCGTTAAAATTGTCAAAAATTGGCCAAAAATTAGAAATCAAGTTTTTAATGCAGAAATGTTCGCATTGAAAAACCAAGAAGAAAACAGCAAACCAGACTGAAATCGGTTGAGTTTTAGCCAAGTTATGATCATAAAACCAATGAGGGTTTTAGTATTTTTCAGCCAAAAAATTTGACCCAATTTTTGAAAAAAATGTAAGGGGTTACATCGTTAAAATTGTCAAAAATTGGCCAAAAATTAGAAATCAAGTTTTAAATGCAGAAATATTCGCATTTAAAAACCAAGAAGAAAACAGCAAACCAGACTGAAATCGGTTGAGTTTTGGCCAAGTTATGATCATAAAACCAATGAGGGTTTTAGTATTTTTCAGCCAAAAAATTTGACCCAATTTTTGAAAAAAATGTAAGGGGTTACATCGTTAAAATTGTCAAAAATTGGCCAAAAATTAGAAATCGAGTCTTAAATGCAGAAATGTTCGCATTGAAAAACCAAGAAGAAAACAGCAAACCAGACTGAAATCGGTTGAGTTTTGGCCAAGTTATGATCATAAAACCAATGAGGGTTTTAGTATTTTTCAGCCAAAAAATTTGACCCAATTTTTGAAAAAAATGTAAGGGGTTACATCGTTAAAATTGTCAAAAATTTGCCAAAAATTAGAAATCGAGTTTTTAATGCAGAAATGTTCGCATTGAAAAACCAAGAAGAAAACAGCAAACCAGACTGAAATCGGTTGAGTTTTAGCCAATTTATGATCATAAAACCAATGAGGGTTTTAGTATTTTTCAGCCAAAAAATTTGACCCAATTTTTGAAAAAAATGTAAGGGGTTACATCGTTAAAATTGTCAAAAATTGGCCAAAAATTAGAAATCAAGTTTTAAATGCAGGAATATTCGCATTTAAAAACCAAGAAGAAAACAGCAAACCAGACTGAAATCGGTTGAGTTTTGGCCAAGTTATGATCATAAAACCAATGAGGGTTTTAGTATTTTTCAGCCAAAAAATTTGACCCAATTTTTGAAAAAAATGTAAGGGGTTACATCGTTAAAATTGTCAAAAATTGGCCAAAAATTAGAAATCGAGTCTTAAATGCAGAAATGTTCGCATTGAAAAACCAAGAAGAAAAAATTTGACCCAATTTTTGAAAAAAATGTAAGGGGTTACATCGTTAAAATTGTCAAAAATTGGCCAAAAATTAGAAATCAAGTTTTAAATGCAGGAATATTCGCATTTAAAAACCAAGAAGAAAACAGCAAACCAGACTGAAATCGGTTGAGTTTTAGCCAAGTTATGATCATAAAACCAATGAGGGTTTTAGTATTTTTCAGCCAAAAAATTTGACCCAATTTTTGAAAAAAATGTAAGGGGTTACATCGTTAAAATTGTCAAAAATTGGCCAAAAATTAGAAATCAAGTTTTAAATGCAGGAATATTCGCATTTAAAAACCAAGAAGAAAACAGCAAACCAGACTGAAATCGGTTGAGTTTTGGCCAAGTTATGATCATAAAACCAATGAGGGTTTTAGTATTTTTCAGCCAAAAAATTTGACCCAATTTTTGAAAAAAATGTAAGGGGTTACATCGTTAAAATTGTCAAAAATTGGCCAAAAATTAGAAATCGAGTCTTAAATGCAGAAATGTTCGCATTGAAAAACCAAGAAGAAAACAGCAAACCAGACTGAAATCGGTTGAGTTTTGGCCAAGTTATGATCATAAAACCAATGAGGGTTTTAGTATTTTTCAGCCAAAAAATTTGACCCAATTTTTGAAAAAAATGTAAGGGGTTACATCGTTAAAATTGTCAAAAATTTGCCAAAAATTAGAAATCGAGTTTTTAATGCAGAAATGTTCGCATTGAAAAACCAAGAAGAAAACAGCGAACCAGACTGAAATCGGTTGAGTTTTAGCCAAGTTATGATCATAAAACCAATGAGGGTTTTAGTATTTTTCAGCCAAAAAATTTGACCCAATTTTTGAAAAAATGTAAGGGGTTACATCGTTAAAATTGTCAAAAATTGGCCAAAAATTAGAAATCAAGTTTTAAATGCAGGAATATTCGCATTTAAAAACCAAGAAGAAAACAGCAAACCAGACTGAAATCGGTTGAGTTTTGGCCAAGTTATGATCATAAAACCAATGAGGGTTTTAGTATTTTTCAGCCAAAAAATTTGACCCAATTTTTGAAAAAAATGTAAGGGGTTACATCGTTAAAATTGTCAAAAATTGGCCAAAAATTAGAAATCGAGTCTTAAATGCAGAAATGTTCGCATTGAAAAACCAAGAAGAAAACAGCAAACCAGACTGAAATCGGTTGAGTTTTGGCCAAGTTATGATCATAAAACCAATGAGGGTTTTAGTATTTTTCAGCCAAAAAATTTGACCCAATTTTTGAAAAAAATGTAAGGGGTTACATCGTTAAAATTGTCAAAAATTTGCCAAAAATTAGAAATCGAGTTTTTAATGCAGAAATGTTCGCATTGAAAAACCAAGAAGAAAACAGCAAACCAGACTGAAATCGGTTGAGTTTTAGCCAAGTTATGATCATAAAACCAATGAGGGTTTTAGTATTTTTCAGCCAAAAAATTTGACCCAATTTTTGAAAAAAATGTAAGGGGTTACATCGTTAAAATTGTCAAAAATTGGCCAAAAATTAGAAATCAAGTTTTAAATGCAGGAATATTCGCATTTAAAAACCAAGAAGAAAACAGCAAACCAGACTGAAATCGGTTGAGTTTTAGCCAAGTTATGATCATAAAACCAATAAGGGTTTTAGTATTTTTCAGCCAAAAAATTTGACCCAATTTTTGAAAAAAATGTAAGGGGTTACATCGTTAAAATTGTCAAAAATTGGCCAAAAATTAGAAATCGAGTTTTAAATGCAGAAATGTTCGCATTGAAAAACCAAGAAGAAAACAGCAAACCAGACTGAAATCGGTTGAGTTTTGGCCAAGTTATGATCATAAAACCAATGAGGGTTTTAGTATTTTTCAGCCAAAAAATTTGACCCAATTTTTGAAAAAAATGTAAGGGGTTACATCGTTAAAATTGTCAAAAATTGGCCAAAAATTAGAAATCGAGTTTTTAATGCAGAAATGTTCGCATTGAAAAACCAAGAAGAAAACAGCAAACCAGACTGAAATCGGTTGAGTTTTAGCCAAGTTATGATCATAAAACCAATGAGGGTTTTAGTATTTTTCAGCCAAAAAATTTGACCCAATTTTTGAAAAAAATGTAAGGGGTTACATCGTTAAAATTGTCAAAAATTGGCCAAAAATTAGAAATCAAGTTTTAAATGCAGAAATATTCGCATTTAAAAACCAAGAAGAAAACAGCAAACCAGACTGAAATCGGTTGAGTTTTGGCCAAGTTATGATCATAAAACCAATGAGGGTTTTAGTATTTTTCAGCCAAAAAATTTGACCCAATTTTTGAAAAAAATGTAAGGGGTTACATCGTTAAAATTGTCAAAAATTGGCCAAAAATTAGAAATCGAGTCTTAAATGCAGAAATGTTCGCATTGAAAAACCAAGAAGAAAACAGCAAACCAGACTGAAATCGGTTGAGTTTTGGCCAAGTTATGATCATAAAACCCATGAGGGTTTTAGTATTTTTCAGCCAAAAAATTTGACCCAATTTTTGAAAAAAATGTAAGGGGTTACATCGTTAAAATTGTCAAAAATTTGCCAAAAATTAGAAATCGAGTTTTTAATGCAGAAATGTTCGCATTGAAAAACCAAGAAGAAAACAGCAAACCAGACTGAAATCGGTTGAGTTTTAGCCAAGTTATGATCATAAAACCAATGAGGGTTTTAGTATTTTTCAGCCAAAAAATTTGACCCAATTTTTGAAAAAAATGTAAGGGGTTACATCGTTAAAATTGTCAAAAATTGGCCAAAAATTAGAAATCAAGTTTTAAATGCAGGAATATTCGCATTTAAAAACCAAGAAGAAAACAGCAAACCAGACTGAAATCGGTTGAGTTTTAGCCAAGTTATGATCATAAAACCAATAAGGGTTTTAGTATTTTTCAGCCAAAAAATTTGACCCAATTTTTGAAAAAAATGTAAGGGGTTACATCGTTAAAATTGTCAAAAATTGGCCAAAAATTAGAAATCGAGTTTTAAATGCAGAAATGTTCGCATTGAAAAACCAAGAAGAAAACAGCAAACCAGACTGAAATCGGTTGAGTTTTGGCCAAGTTATGATCATAAAACCAATGAGGGTTTTAGTATTTTTCAGCCAAAAAATTTGACCCAATTTTTGAAAAAAATGTAAGGGGTTACATCGTTAAAATTGTCAAAAATTGGCCAAAAATTAGAAATCGAGTTTTAAATGCAGAAATGTTCGCATTGAAAAACCAAGAAGAAAACAGCAAACCAGACTGAAATCGGTTGAGTTTTGGCCAAGTTATGATCATAAAACCAATGAGGGTTTTAGTATTTTTCAGCCAAAAAATTTGACCCAATTTTTGAAAAAAATGTAAGGGGTTACATCGTTAAAATTGTCAAAAATTGGCAAAAAATTAGAAATCGAGTTTTAAATGCAGAAATGTTCGCATTGAAAAACCAAGAAGAAAACAGCAAACCAGACTGAAATCGGTTGAGTTTTAGCCAAGTTATGATCATAAAACCAATGAGGGTTTTAGTATTTTTCAGCCAAAAAATTTGACCCAATTTTTGAAAAAAATGTAAGGTGTTACATCGTTAAAATTGTCAAAAATTGGCCAAAAATAAGAAATCGAGTTTTAAATGCAGAAATGTTCGCATTTAAAAACCAAGAAGAAAACAGCAAACCAGACTGAAATCGGTTGAGTTTTGGCCAAGTTATGATCATAAAACCAATGAGGGTTTTAGTATTTTTCAGCCAAAAAATTTGACCCAATTTTTGAAAAAAATGTAAGGGGTTACATCGTTAAAATTGTCAAAAATTGGCAAAAAATTAGAAATCGAGTTTTAAATGCAGAAATGTTCGCATTGAAAAACCAAGAAGAAAACAGCAAACCAGACTGAAATCGGTTGAGTTTTAGCCAAGTTATGATCATAAAACCAATGAGGGTTTTAGTATTTTTCAGCCAAAAAATTTGACCCAATTTTTGAAAAAAATGTAAGGTGTTACATCGTTAAAATTGTCAAAAATTGGCCAAAAATAAGAAATCGAGTTTTAAATGCAGAAATGTTCGCATTTAAAAACCAAGAAGAAAACAGCAAACCAGACTGAAATCGGTTGAGTTTTGGCCAAGTTATGATCATAAAACCAATGAGGGTTTTAGTATTTTTCAGCCAAAAAATTTGACCCAATTTTTGAAAAAAAATGTAAGGTGTTACATCGTTAAAATTGTCAAAAATTGGCCAAAAATAAGAAATCAAGTTTTAAATGCAGAAATGTTCGCATTTAAAAACCAAGAAGAAAACAGCAAACCAGACTGAAATCGGTTGAGTTTTAGCCAAGTTATGATCATAAAACCAATGAGGGTTTTAGTATTTTTCAGCCAAAAAATTTGATCAATTTTTGAAAAAATGTAAGGGGTTACATCGTTAAAATTGTCAAAAATTGGCCAAAAATTAGAAATCAAGTTTTAAATGCAGAAATATTCGCATTTAAAAACCAAGAAGAAAACAGCAAACCAGACTGAAATCGGTTGAGTTTTAGCCAAGTTATGATCATAAAACCAATGAGGGTTTTAGTATTTTTCAGCCAAAAAATTTGACCCAATTTTTGAAAAAAAATGTAAGGTGTTACATCGTTAAAATTGTCAAAAATTGGCCAAAAATAAGAAATCAAGTTTTAAATGCAGAAATGTTCGCATTTAAAAACCAAGAAGAAAACAGCAAACCAGACTGAAATCGGTTGAGTTTTAGCCAAGTTATGATCATAAAACCAATGAGGGTTTTAGTATTTTTCAGCCAAAAAATTTGACCCAATTTTTGAAAAAAATGTAAGGGGTTACATCGTTAAAATTGTCAAAAATTGGCCAAAAATTAGAAATCAAGTTTTAAATGCAGAAATATTCGCATTTAAAAACCAAGAAGAAAACAGCAAACCAGACTGAAATCGGTTGAGTTTTAGCCAAGTTATGATCATAAAACCAATAAGGGTTTTAGTATTTTTCAGCCAAAAAATTTGACCCAATTTTTGAAAAAAATGTAAGGGGTTACATCGTTAAAATTGTCAAAAATTGGCCAAAAATTAGAAATCGAGTTTTAAATGCAGAAATGTTCGCATTGAAAAACCAAGAAGAAAACAGCAAACCAGACTGAAATCGGTTGAGTTTTGGCCAAGTTATGATCATAAAACCAATGAGGGTTTTAGTATTTTTCAGCCAAAAAATTTGACCCAATTTTTGAAAAAAATGTAAGGGGTTACATCGTTAAAATTGTCAAAAATTGGCCAAAAATTAGAAATCAAGTTTTTAATGCAGAAATGTTCGCATTGAAAAACCAAGAAGAAAACAGCAAACCAGACTGAAATCGGTTGAGTTTTAGCAAAGTTATGATCATAAAACCAATGAGGGTTTTAGTATTTTTCAGCCAAAAAATTTGACCCAATTTTTGAAAAAAATGTAAGGGGTTACATCGTTAAAATTGTCAAAAATTGGCCAAAAATTAGAAATCAAGTTTTAAATGCAGAAATATTCGCATTTAAAAACCAAGAAGAAAACAGCAAACCAGACTGAAATCGGTTGAGTTTTGGCCAAGTTATGATCATAAAACCAATGAGGGTTTTAGTATTTTTCAGCCAAAAAATTTGACCCAATTTTTGAAAAAAATGTAAGGGGTTACATCGTTAAAATTGTCAAAAATTGGCCAAAAATTAGAAATCGAGTTTTAAATGCGGAAATGTTCGCATTGAAAAACCAAGAAGAAAACAGCAAACCAGACTGAAATCAGTTGAGTTTTAGCCAAGTTATGATCATAAAACCAATGAGGGTTTTAGTATTTTTCAGCAAAAAAATTTGACCCAATTTTTGAAAAAAATGTAAGGGGTTACATCGTTAAAATTGTCAAAAATTGGCCAAAAATTAGAAATCGAGTTTTAAATGCAGAAATGTTCGCATTGAAAAACCAAGAAGAAAACAGCAAACCAGACTGAAATCGGTTGAGTTTTGGCCAAGTTATGATCATAAAACCAATGAGGGTTTTAGTATTTTTCAGCCAAAAAATTTGACCCAATTTTTGAAAAAAATGTAAGGGGTTACATCGTTAAAATTGTCAAAAATTTGCCAAAAATTAGAAATCGAGTTTTTAATGCAGAAATGTTCGCATTGAAAAACCAAGAAGAAAACAGCAAACCAGACTGAAATCGGTTGAGTTTTAGCCAAGTTATGGTCATAAAACCAATGAGGGTTTTAGTATTTTTCAGCCAAAAAATTTGACCCAATTTTTGAAAAAAATGTAAGGGGTTACATCGTTAAAATTGTCAAAAATTGGCCAAAAATTAGAAATCGAGTTTTAAATGCAGGAATATTCGCATTTAAAAACCAAGAAGAAAACAGCAAACCAGACTGAAATCGGTTGAGTTTTAGCCAAGTTATGATCATAAAACCAATAAGGGTTTTAGTATTTTTCAGCCAAAAAATTTGACCCAATTTTTGAAAAAAATGTAAGGGGTTACATCGTTAAAATTGTCAAAAATTGGCCAAAAATTAGAAATCGAGTTTTAAATGCAGAAATGTTCGCATTGAAAAACCAAGAAGAAAACAGCAAACCAGACTGAAATCGGTTGAGTTTTGGCCAAGTTATGATCATAAAACCAATGAGGGTTTTAGTATTTTTCAGCCAAAAAATTTGACCCAATTTTTGAAAAAAATGTAAGGGGTTACATCGTTAAAATTGTCAAAAATTGGCCAAAAATTAGAAATCGAGTTTTTAATGCAGAAATGTTCGCATTGAAAAACCAAGAAGAAAACAGCAAACCAGACTGAAATCGGTTGAGTTTTAGCCAAGTTATGATCATAAAACCAATGAGGGTTTTAGTATTTTTCAGCCAAAAAATTTGACCCAATTTTTGAAAAAAATGTAAGGGGTTACATCGTTAAAATTGTCAAAAATTGGCCAAAAATTAGAAATCGAGTTTTAAATGCAGAAATGTTCGCATTGAAAAACCAAGAAGAAAACAGCAAACCAGACTGAAATCGGTTGAGTTTTGGCCAAGTTATGATCATAAAACCAATGAGGGTTTTAGTATTTTTCAGCCAAAAAATTTGACCCAATTTTTGAAAAAAATGTAAGGTGTTACATCGTTAAAATTGTCAAAAATTGGCCAAAAATAAGAAATCGAGTTTTAAATGCAGAAATGTTCGCATTTAAAAACCAAGAAGAAAACAGCAAACCAGACTGAAATCGGTTGAGTTTTGGCCAAGTTATGATCATAAAACCAATGAGGGTTTTAGTATTTTTCAGCCAAAAAATTTGACCCAATTTTTGAAAAAAATGTAAGGGGTTACATCGTTAAAATTGTCAAAAATTGGCCAAAAATTAGAAATCGAGTTTTAAATGCAGAAATGTTCGCATTGAAAAACCAAGAAGAAAACAGCAAACCAGACTGAAATCGGTTGAGTTTTAGCCAAGTTATGATCATAAAACCAATGAGGGTTTTAGTATTTTTCAGACAAAAAATTTGACCCAATTTTTGAAAAAAATGTAAGGGGTTACATCGTTAAAATTGTCAAAAATTGGCCAAAAATTAGAAATCGAGTTTTAAATGCAGAAATGTTCGCATTGAAAAACCAAGAAGAAAACAGCAAACCAGACTGAAATCGGTTGAGTTTTGGCCAAGTTATGATCATAAAACCAATGAGGGTTTTAGTATTTTTCAGCCAAAAAATTTGACCCAATTTTTGAAAAAAATGTAAGGGGTTACATCGTTAAAATTGTCAAAAATTGGCCAAAAATTAGAAATCAAGTTTTAAATGCAGAAATATTCGCATTTAAAAACCAAGAAGAAAACAGCAAACCAGACTGAAATCGGTTGAGTTTTGGCCAAGTTATGATCATAAAACCAATGAGGGTTTTAGTATTTTTCAGCCAAAAAATTTGACCCAATTTTTGAAAAAAATGTAAGGGGTTACATCGTTAAAATTGTCAAAAATTGGCCAAAAATTAGAAATCGAGTTTTAAATGCAGAAATGTTCGCATTGAAAAACCAAGAAGAAAACAGCAAACCAGACTGAAATCGGTTGAGTTTTGGCCAAGTTATGATCATAAAACCAATGAGGGTTTTAGTATTTTTCAGCCAAAAAATTTGACCCAATTTTTGAAAAAAATGTAAGGGGTTACATCGTTAAAATTGTCAAAAATTTGCCAAAAATTAGAAATCGAGTTTTTAATGCAGAAATGTTCGCATTGAAAAACCAAGAAGAAAACAGCAAACCAGACTGAAATCGGTTGAGTTTTAGCCAAGTTATGATCATAAAACCAATGAGGGTTTTAGTATTTTTCAGCCAAAAAATTTGACCCAATTTTTGAAAAAAATGTAAGGGGTTACATCGTTAAAATTGTCAAAAATTGGCCAAAAATTAGAAATCGAGTTTTAAATGCAGAAATGTTCGCATTGAAAAACCAAGAAGAAAACAGCAAACCAGACTGAAATCGGTTGAGTTTTGGCCAAGTTATGATCATAAAACCAATGAGGGTTTTAGTATTTTTCAGCCAAAAAATTTGACCCAATTTTTGAAAAAAATGTAAGGGGTTACATCGTTAAAATTGTCAAAAATTTGCCAAAAATTAGAAATCGAGTTTTTAATGCAGAAATGTTCGCATTGAAAAACCAAGAAGAAAACAGCAAACCAGACTGAAATCGGTTGAGTTTTAGCCAAGTTATGATCATAAAACCAATGAGGGTTTTAGTATTTTTCAGCCAAAAAATTTGACCCAATTTTTGAAAAAAATGTAAGGGGTTACATCGTTAAAATTGTCAAAAATTGGCCAAAAATTAGAAATCAAGTTTTAAATGCAGGAATATTCGCATTTAAAAACCAAGAAGAAAACAGCAAACCAGACTGAAATCGGTTGAGTTTTAGCCAAGTTATGATCATAAAACCAATAAGGGTTTTAGTATTTTTCAGCCAAAAAATTTGACCCAATTTTTGAAAAAAATGTAAGGGGTTACATCGTTAAAATTGTCAAAAATTGGCCAAAAATTAGAAATCGAGTTTTAAATGCAGAAATGTTCGCATTGAAAAACCAAGAAGAAAACAGCAAACCAGACTGAAATCGGTTGAGTTTTGGCCAAGTTATGATCATAAAACCAATGAGGGTTTTAGTATTTTTCAGCCAAAAAATTTGACCCAATTTTTGAAAAAAATGTAAGGGGTTACATCGTTAAAATTGTCAAAAATTGGCCAAAAATTAGAAATCGAGTTTTAAATGCAGAAATGTTCGCATTGAAAAACCAAGAAGAAAACAGCAAACCAGACTGAAATCGGTTGAGTTTTGGCCAAGTTATGATCATAAAACCAATGAGGGTTTTAGTATTTTTCAGCCAAAAAATTTGACGCAATTTTTGAAAAAAATGTAAGGGGTTACATCGTTAAAATTGTCAAAAATTGGCCAAAAATTAGAAATCAAGTTTTAAATGCAGAAATATTCGCATTTAAAAACCAAGAAGAAAACAGCAAACCAGACTGAAATCGGTTGAGTTTTGGCCAAGTTATGATCATAAAACCAATGAGGGTTTTAGTATTTTTCAGCCAAAAAATTTGACCCAATTTTTGAAAAAAATGTAAGGGGTTACATCGTTAAAATTGTCAAAAATTGGCCAAAAATTAGAAATCGAGTTTTAAATGCAGAAATGTTCGCATTGAAAAACCAAGAAGAAAACAGCAAACCAGACTGAAATCGGTTGAGTTTTGGCCAAGTTATGATCATAAAACCAATGAGGGTTTTAGTATTTTTCAGCCAAAAAATTTGACCCAATTTTTGAAAAAATGTAAGGGGTTACATCGTTAAAATTGTCAAAAATTTGCCAAAAATTAGAAATCGAGTTTTTAATGCAGAAATGTTCGCATTGAAAAACCAAGAAGAAAACAGCAAACCAGACTGAAATCGGTTGAGTTTTAGCCAAGTTATGATCATAAAACCAATGAGGGTTTTAGTATTTTTCAGCCAAAAAATTTGACCCAATTTTTGAAAAAAATGTAAGGGGTTACATCGTTAAAATTGTCAAAAATTGGCCAAAAATTAGAAATCAAGTTTTAAATGCAGGAATATTCGCATTTAAAAACCAAGAAGAAAACAGCAAACCAGACTGAAATCGGTTGAGTTTTAGCCAAGTTATGATCATAAAACCAATAAGGGTTTTAGTATTTTTCAGCCAAAAAATTTGACCCAATTTTTGAAAAAAATGTAAGGGGTTACATCGTTAAAATTGTCAAAAATTGGCCAAAAATTAGAAATCGAGTTTTAAATACAGAAATGTTCGCATTGAAAAACCAAGAAGAAAACAGCAAACCAGACTGAAATCGGTTGAGTTTTGGCCAAGTTATGATCATAAAACCAATGAGGGTTTTAGTATTTTTCAGCCAAAAAATTTGACCCAATTTTTGAAAAAAATGTAAGGGGTTACATCGTTAAAATTGTCAAAAATTGGCCAAAAATTAGAAATCGAGTTTTTAATGCAGAAATGTTCGCATTGAAAAACCAAGAAGAAAACAGCAAACCAGACTGAAATCGGTTGAGTTTTAGCCAAGTTATGATCATAAAACCAATGAGGGTTTTAGTATTTTTCAGCCAAAAAATTTGACCCAATTTTTGCAAAAAATGGAAGGGGTTACATCGTTAAAATTGTCAAAAATTGGCCAAAAATTAGAAATCGAGTTTTAAATGCAGAAATATTCGCATTTAAAAACCAAGAAGAAAACAGCAAACCAGACTGAAATCGGTTGAGTTTTGGCCAAGTTATGATCATAAAACCAATGAGGGTTTTAGTATTTTTCAGCCAAAAAATTTGACCCAATTTTTGAAAAAAATGTAAGGGGTTACATCGTTAAAATTGTCAAAAATTGGCCAAAAATTAGAAATCGAGTTTTAAATGCAGAAATGTTCGCATTGAAAAACCAAGAAGAAAACAGCAAACCAGACTGAAATCGGTTGAGTTTTGGCCAAGTTATGATCATAAAACCAATGAGGGTTTTAGTATTTTTCAGCCAAAAAATTTGACCCAATTTTTGAAAAAAATGTAAGGGGTTACATCGTTAAAATTGTCAAAAATTTGCCAAAAATTAGAAATCGAGTTTTTAATGCAGAAATGTTCGCATTTAAAAACCAAGAAGAAAACAGCAAACCAGACTGAAATCGGTTGAGTTTTAGCCAAGTTATGATCATAAAACCAATGAGGGTTTTAGTATTTTTCAGCCAAAAAATTTGACCCAATTTTTGAAAAAAATGTAAGGTGTTACATCGTTAAAATTGTCAAAAATTGGCCAAAAATAAGAAATCGAGTTTTAAATGCAGAAATGTTCGCATTTAAAAACCAAGAAGAAAACAGCAAACCAGACTGAAATCGATTGAGTTTTGGCCAAGTTATGATCATAAAACCAATGAGGGTTTTAGTATTTTTCAGCCAAAAAATTTGACCCAATTTTTGAAAAAAATGTAAGGGGTTACATCGTTAAAATTGTCAAAAATTGGCCAAAAATTAGAAATCGAGTTTTAAATGCAGAAATGTTCGCATTGAAAAACCAAGAAGAAAACAGCAAACCAGACTGAAATCGGTTGAGTTTTGGCCAAGTTATGATCATAAAACCAATGAGGGTTTTAGTATTTTTCAGCCAAAAAATTTGACCCAATTTTTGAAAAAAATGTAAGGGGTTACATCGTTAAAATTGTCAAAAATTGGCCAAAAATTAGAAATCGAGTTTTAAATGCAGAAATGTTCGCATTTAAAAACCAAGAAGAAAACAGCAAACCAGACTGAAATCGGTTGAGTTTTAGCCAAGTTATGATCATAAAACCAATGAGGGTTTTAGTATTTTTCAGCCAAAAAATTTGACCCAATTTTTGAAAAAATGTAAGGGGTTACATCGTTAAAATTGTCAAAAATTGGCCAAAAATAAGAAATCGAGTTTTAAATGCAGAAATGTTCGCATTTAAAAACCAAGAAGAAAACAGCAAACCAGACTGAAATCGGTTGAGTTTTGGCCAAGTTATGATCATAAAACCAATGAGGGTTTTAGTATTTTTCAGACAAAAAATTTGACCCAATTTTTGAAAAAAATGTAAGGGGTTACATCGTTAAAATTGTCAAAAATTGGCCAAAAATTAGAAATCGAGTTTTAAATGCAGAAATGTTCGCATTGAAAAACCAAGAAGAAAACAGCAAACCAGACTGAAATCGGTTGAGTTTTGGCCAAGTTATGATCATAAAACCAATGAGGGTTTTAGTATTTTTCAGCCAAAAAATTTGACCCAATTTTTGAAAAAAATGTAAGGGGTTACATCGTTAAAATTGTCAAAAATTGGCCAAAAATTAGAAATCGAGTTTTAAATGCAGAAATGTTCGCATTTAAAAACCAAGAAGAAAACAGCAAACCAGACTGAAATCGGTTGAGTTTTAGCCAAGTTATGATCATAAAACCAATGAGGGTTTTAGTATTTTTCAGCCAAAAAATTTGACCCAATTTTTGAAAAAAATGTAAGGTGTTACATCGTTAAAATTGTCAAAAATTGGCCAAAAATAAGAAATCGAGTTTTAAATGCAGAAATGTTCGCATTTAAAAACCAAGAAGAAAACAGCAAACCAGACTGAAATCGATTGAGTTTTGGCCAAGTTATGATCATAAAACCAATGATGGTTTTAGTATTTTTCAGCCAAAAAATTTGACCCAATTTTTGAAAAAAATGTAAGGGGTTACATCGTTAAAATTGTCAAAAATTGGCCAAAAATTAGAAATCGAGTTTTAAATGCAGAAATGTTCGCATTGAAAAACCAAGAAGAAAACAGCAAACCAGACTGAAATCGGTTGAGTTTTGGCCAAGTTATGATCATAAAACCAATGAGGGTTTTAGTATTTTTCAGCCAAAAAATTTGACCCAATTTTTGAAAAAAATGTAAGGGGTTACATCGTTAAAATTGTCAAAAATTGGCCAAAAATTAGAAATCGAGTTTTAAATGCAGAAATGTTCGCATTTAAAAACCAAGAAGAAAACAGCAAACCAGACTGAAATCGGTTGAGTTTTAGCCAAGTTATGATCATAAAACCAATGAGGGTTTTAGTATTTTTCAGCCAAAAAATTTGACCCAATTTTTGAAAAAAATGTAAGGTGTTACATCGTTAAAATTGTCAAAAATTGGCCAAAAATAAGAAATCGAGTTTTAAATGCAGAAATGTTCGCATTTAAAAACCAAGAAGAAAACAGCAAACCAGACTGAAATCGGTTGAGTTTTGGCCAAGTTATGATCATAAAACCAATGAGGGTTTTAGTATTTTTCAGCCAAAAAATTTGACCCAATTTTTAAAAAAAATGTAAGGGGTTACATCGTTAAAATTGTCAAAAATTGGCCAAAAATTAGAAATCGAGTTTTAAATGCAGAAATGTTCGCATTTAAAAACCAAGAAGAAAACAGCAAACCAGACTGAAATCGGTTGAGTTTTAGCCAAGTTATGATCATAAAACCAATGAGGGTTTTAGTATTTTTCAGCCAAAAAATTTGACCCAATTTTTGAAAAAAATGTAAGGTGTTACATCGTTAAAATTGTCAAAAATTGGCCAAAAATAAGAAATCGAGTTTTAAATGCAGAAATGTTCGCATTTAAAAACCAAGAAGAAAACAGCAAACCAGACTGAAATCGGTTGAGTTTTGGCCAAGTTATGATCATAAAACCAATGAGGGTTTTAGTATTTTTCAGCCAAAAAATTTGACCCAATTTTTAAAAAAAATGTAAGGGGTTACATCGTTAAAATTGTCAAAAATTGGCCAAAAATAAGAAATCGAGTTTTAAATGCAGAAATGTTCGCATTTAAAAACCAAGAAGAAAACAGCAAACCAGACTGAAATCGGTTGAGTTTTGGCCAAGTTATGATCATAAAACCAATGAGGGTTTTAGTATTTTTCAGCCAAAAAATTTGACCCAATTTTTGAAAAAAATGTAAGGGGTTACATCGTTAAAATTGTCAAAAATTGGCCAAAAATTAGAAATCGAGTTTTAAATGCAGAAATGTTCGCATTGAAAAACCAAGAAGAAAACAGCAAACCAGACTGAAATCGGTTGAGTTTTGGCCAAGTTATGATCATAAAACCAATGAGGGTTTTAGTATTTTTCAGCCAAAAAATTTGACCCAATTTTTGAAAAAAATGTAAGGGGTTACATCGTTAAAATTGTCAAAAATTGGCCAAAAATTAGAAATCGAGTTTTAAATGCAGAAATGTTCGCATTTAAAAACCAAGAAGAAAACAGCAAACCAGACTGAAATCGGTTGAGTTTTAGCCAAGTTATGATCATAAAACCAATGAGGGTTTTAGTATTTTTCAGCCAAAAAATTTGACCCAATTTTTGAAAAAAATGTAAGGTGTTACATCGTTAAAATTGTCAAAAATTGGCCAAAAATAAGAAATCGAGTTTTAAATGCAGAAATGTTCGCATTTAAAAACCAAGAAGAAAACAGCAAACCAGACTGAAATCGGTTGAGTTTTGGCCAAGTTATGATCATAAAACCAATGAGGGTTTTAGTATTTTTCAGCCAAAAAATTTGACCCAATTTTTAAAAAAAATGTAAGGGGTTACATCGTTAAAATTGTCAAAAATTGGCCAAAAATTATAAATCGAGTTTTAAATGCAGAAATGTTCGCATTTAAAAACCAAGAAGAAAACAGCCAACCAGACTGCAATCGGTTGAGTTTTGGCCAAGTTATGATCATAAAACCAATGAGGGTTTTAGTATTTTTCAGCCAAAAAATTTGACCCAATTTTTGAAAAAAATGTAAGGGGTTACATCGTTAAAATTGTCAAAAATTTGCCAAAAATTAGAAATCGAGTTTTTAATGCAGAAATGTTCGCATTGAAAAACCAAGAAGAAAACAGCAAACCAGACTGAAATCGGTTGAGTTTTAGCCAAGTTATGATCATAAAACCAATGAGGGTTTTAGTATTTTTCAGCCAAAAAATTTGACCCAATTTTTGAAAAAAATGTAAGGGGTTACATCGTTAAAATTGTCAAAAATTGGCCAAAAATTAGAAATCGAGTTTTAAATGCAGAAATGTTCGCATTGAAAAACCAAGAAGAAAACAGCAAACCAGACTGAAATCGGTTGAGTTTTGGCCAAGTTATGATCATAAAACCAATGAGGGTTTTAGTATTTTTCAGCCAAAAAATTTGACCCAATTTTTGAAAAAAATGTAAGGGGTTACATCGTTAAAATTGTCAAAAATTGGCCAAAAATTAGAAATCGAGTTTTAAATGCAGAAATGTTCGCATTGAAAAACCAAGAAGAAGACAGCCAACCAGACTGCAATCGGTTGAGTTTTGGCCAAGTTATGATCATAAAACCAATGAGGGTTTTAGTATTTTTCAGCCAAAAAATTTGACCCAATTTTTGAAAAAAATGTAAGGGGTTACATCGTTAAAATTGTCAAAAATTTGCCAAAAATTAGAAATCGAGTTTTTAATGCAGAAATGTTCGCATTGAAAAACCAAGAAGAAAACAGCAAACCAGACTGAAATCGGTTGAGTTTTAGCCAAGTTATGATCATAAAACCAATGAGGGTTTTAGTATTTTTCAGCCAAAAAATTTGACCCAATTTTTGAAAAAAATGTAAGGGGTTACATCGTTAAAATTGTCAAAAATTGGCCAAAAATTAGAAATCGAGTTTTAAATGCAGAAATGTTCGCATTGAAAAACCAAGAAGAAAACAGCAAACCAGACTGAAATCGGTTGAGTTTTGGCCAAGTTATGATCATAAAACCAATGAGGGTTTTAGTATTTTTCAGCCAAAAAATTTGACCCAATTTTTGAAAAAAATGTAAGGGGTTACATCGTTAAAATTGTCAAAAATTGGCCAAAAATTAGAAATCGAGTTTTAAATGCAGAAATGTTCGCATTTAAAAACCAAGAAGAAAACAGCAAACCAGACTGAAATCGGTTGAGTTTTAGCCAAGTTATGATCATAAAACCAATGAGGGTTTTAGTATTTTTCAGCCAAAAAATTTGACCTAATTTTTGAAAAAAAATGTAAGGTGTTACATCGTTAAAATTGTCAAAAATTGGCCAAAAATAAGAAATCGAGTTTTAAATGCAGAAATGTTCGCATTTAAAAACCAAGAAGAAAACAGCAAACCAGACTGAAATCGGTTGAGTTTTGGCCAAGTTATGATCATAAAACCAATGAGGGTTTTAGTATTTTTCAGCCAAAAAATTTGACCCAATTTTTGAAAAAAATGTAAGGGGTTACATCGTTAAAATTGTCAAAAATTGGCCAAAAATTAGAAATCGAGTTTTAAATGCAGAAATGTTCGCATTGAAAAACCAAGAAGAAAACAGCAAACCCGACTGAAATCGGTTGAGTTTTAGCCAAGTTATGATCATAAAACCAATGAGGGTTTTAGTATTTTTCAGACAAAAAATTTGACCCAATTTTTGAAAAAAATGTAAGGGGTTACATCGTTAAAATTGTCAAAAATTGGCCAAAAATTAGAAATCGAGTTTTAAATGCAGAAATGTTCGCATTGAAAAACCAAGAAGAAAACAGCAAACCAGACTGAAATCGGTTGAGTTTTGGCCAAGTTATGATCATAAAACCAATGAGGGTTTTAGTATTTTTCAGCCAAAAAATTTGACCCAATTTTTTAAAAAAATGTAAGGGGTTACATCGTTAAAATTGTCAAAAATTGGCCAAAAATTAGAAATCGAGTTTTAAATGCAGAAATGTTTGCATTGAAAAACCAAGAAGAAAACAGCAAACCAGACTGAAATCGGTTGAGTTTTGGCCAAGTTATGATCATAAAACCAATGAGGGTTTTAGTATTTTTCAGCCAAAAAATTTGACCCAATTTTTTAAAAAAAATGTAAGGGGTTACATCGTTAAAATTGTCAAAAATTGGCCAAAAATTAGAAATCGAGTTTTAAATGCAGAAATGTTCGCATTGAAAAACCAAGAAGAAAACAGCAAACCAGACTGAAATCGGTTGAGTTTTGGCCAAGTTATGATCATAAAACCAATGAGGGTTTTAGTATTTTTCAGCCAAAAAATTTGACCCAATTTTTGAAAAAAATGTAAGGGGTTACATCGTTAAAATTGTCAAAAATTGGCCAAAAATTAGAAATCGAGTTTTAAATGCAGAAATGTTCGCATTGAAAAACCAAGAAGAAAACAGCAAACCAGACTGAAATCGGTTGAGTTTTGGCCAAGTTATGATCATAAAACCAATGAGGGTTTTAGTATTTTTCAGCCAAAAAATTTGACCCAATTTTTGAAAAAAATGTAAGGGGTTACATCGTTAAAATTGTCAAAAATTGGCCAAAAATTAGAAATCGAGTTTTAAATGCAGAAATGTTCGCATTGAAAAACCAAGAAGAAAACAGCAAACCAGACTGAAATCGGTTGAGTTTTGGCCAAGTTATGATCATAAAACCAATGAGGGTTTTAGTATTTTTCAGCCAAAAAATTTGACCCAATTTTTGAAAAAAATGTAAGGGGTTACATCGTTAAAATTGTCAAAAATTGGCCAAAAATTAGAAATCGAGTTTTAAATGCAGAAATGTTCGCATTGAAAAACCAAGAAGAAAACAGCAAACCAGACTGAAATCGGTTGAGTTTTAGCCAAGTTATGATCATAAAACCAATGAGGGTTTTAGTATTTTTCAGCCAAAAAATTTGACCCAATTTTTGAAAAAAATGTAAGGGGTTACATCGTTAAAATTGTCAAAAATTGGCCAAAAATTAGAAATCGAGTTTTAAATGCAGAAATGTTCGCATTGAAAAACCAAGAAGAAAACAGCAAACCAGACTGAAATCGGTTGAGTTTTGGCCAAGTTATGATCATAAAACCAATGAGGGTTTTAGTATTTTTCAGCCAAAAAATTTGACCCAATTTTTGAAAAAAATGTAAGGGGTTACATCGTTAAAATTGTCAAAAATTGGCCAAAAATTAGAAATCGAGTTTTAAATGCAGAAATGTTCGCATTGAAAACCCAAGAAGAAAACAGCAAACCAGACTGAAATCGGTTGAGTTTTGGCCAAGTTATGATCATAAAACCAATGAGGGTTTTAGTATTTTTCAGCCAAAAAATTTGACCCAATTTTTTAAAAAAATGTAAGGGGTTACATCGTTAAAATTGTCAAAAATTGGCCAAAAATTAGAAATCGAGTTTTAAATGCAGGAATGTTCGCATTGAAAAACCAAGAAGAAAACAGCAAACCAGACTGAAATCGGTTGAGTTTTGGCCAAGTTATGATCATAAAACCAATGAGGGTTTTAGTATTTTTCAGCCAAAAAATTTGACCCAATTTTTGAAAAAAATGTAAGGGGTTACATCGTTAAAATTGTCAAAAATTGGCCAAAAATTAGAAATCGAGTTTTAAATGCAGAAATGTTCGCATTGAAAAACCAAGAAGAAAACAGCAAACCAGACTGAAATCGATTGAGTTTTGGCCAAGTTATGATCATAAAACCAATGAGGGTTTTCGTATTTTTCAGCCAAAAAATTTGACCCAATTTTTGAAAAAAATGTATGGGGTTACATCGTTAAAATTGTCAAAAATTGGCCAAAAATTAGAAATCGAGTTTTAAATGCAGAAATGTTCGCATTGAAAACCCAAGAAGAAAACAGCAAACCAGACTGAAATCGGTTGAGTTTTGGCCAAGTTATGATCATAAAACCAATGAGGGTTTTAGTATTTTTCAGCCAAAAAATTTGACCCAATTTTTTAAAAAAATGTAAGGGGTTACATCGTTAAAATTGTCAAAAATTGGCCAAAAATTAGAAATCGAGTTTTAAATGCAGAAATGTTCGCATTGAAAAACCAAGAAGAAAACAGCAAACCAGACTGAAATCGGTTGAGTTTTGGCCAAGTTATGATCATAAAACCAATGAGGGTTTTAGTATTTTTCAGCCAAAAAATTTGACCCAATTTTTGAAAAAAATGTAAGGTGTTACATCGTTAAAATTGTCAAAAATTGGCCAAAAATAAGAAATCGAGTTTTAAATGCAGAAATGTTCGCATTGAAAAACCAAGAAGAAAACAGCAAACCAGACTGAAATCGGTTGAGTTTTAGCCAAGTTATGATCATAAAACCAATGAGGGTTTTAGTATTTTTCAGCCAAAAAATTTGACCCAATTTTTGAAAAAAAATGTAAGGGGTTACATCGTTAAAATTGTCAAAAATTGGCCAAAAATAAGAAATCGAGTTTTAAATGCAGAAATGTTCGCATTTAAAAACCAAGAAGAAAACAGCCAACCAGACTGCAATCGGTTGAGTTTTGGCCAAGTTATGATCATAAAACCAATGAGGGTTTTAGTATTTTTCAGCCAAAAAATTTGACCCAATTTTTGAAAAAAATGTAAGGGGTTACATCGTTAAAATTGTCAAAAATTTGCCAAAAATTAGAAATCGAGTTTTTAATGCAGAAATGTTCGCATTGAAAAACCAAGAAGAAAACAGCAAACCAGACTGAAATCGGTTGAGTTTTAGCCAAGTTATGATCATAAAACCAATGAGGGTTTTAGTATTTTTCAGCCAAAAAATTTGACCCAATTTTTGAAAAAAATGTAAGGGGTTACATCGTTAAAATTGTCAAAAATTGGCCAAAAATTAGAAATCGAGTTTTAAATGCAGAAATGTTCGCATTGAAAAACCAAGAAGAAGACAGCCAACCAGACTGCAATCGGTTGAGTTTTGGCCAAGTTATGATCATAAAACCAATGAGGGTTTTAGTATTTTTCAGCCAAAAAATTTGACCCAATTTTTGAAAAAAATGTAAGGGGTTACATCGTTAAAATTGTCAAAAATTTGCCAAAAATTAGAAATCGAGTTTTTAATGCAGAAATGTTCGCATTGAAAAACCAAGAAGAAGACAGCCAACCAGACTGCAATCGGTTGAGTTTTGGCCAAGTTATGATCATAAAACCAATGAGGGTTTTAGTATTTTTCAGCCAAAAAATTTGACCCAATTTTTGAAAAAAATGTAAGGGGTTACATCGTTAAAATTGTCAAAAATTTGCCAAAAATTAGAAATCGAGTTTTTAATGCAGAAATGTTCGCATTGAAAAACCAAGAAGAAAACAGCAAACCAGACTGAAATCGGTTGAGTTTTAGCCAAGTTATGATCATAAAACCAATGAGGGTTTTAGTATTTTTCAGCCAAAAAATTTGACCCAATTTTTGAAAAAAATGTAAGGGGTTACATCGTTAAAATTGTCAAAAATTGGCCAAAAATTAGAAATCGAGTTTTAAATGCAGAAATGTTCGCATTGAAAAACCAAGAAGAAAACAGCAAACCAGACTGAAATCGGTTGAGTTTTAGCCAAGTTATGATCATAAAACCAATGAGGGTTTTAGTATTTTTCAGACAAAAAATTTGACCCAATTTTTGAAAAAAAATGTAAGGTGTTACATTGTTAAAATTGTCAAAAATTGGCCAAAAATAAGAAATCGAGTTTTAAATGCAGAAATGTTCGCATTTAAAAACCAAGAAGAAAACAGCCAACCAGACTGCAATCGGTTGAGTTTTGGCCAAGTTATGATCATAAAACCAATGAGGGTTTTAGTATTTTTCAGCCAAAAAATTTGACCCAATTTTTGAAAAAAATGTAAGGGGTTACACCGTTAAAATTGTCAAAAATTTGCCAAAAATTAGAAATCGAGTTTTTAATGCAGAAATGTTCGCATTGAAAAACCAAGAAGAAAACAGCAAACCAGACTGAAATCGGTTGAGTTTTAGCCAAGTTATGATCATAAAACCAATGAGGGTTTTAGTATTTTTCAGCCAAAAAATTTGACCCAATTTTTGAAAAAAATGTAAGGGGTTACATCGTTAAAATTGTCAAAAATTGGCCAAAAATTAGAAATCGAGTTTTAAATGCAGAAATGTTCGCATTGAAAAACCAAGAAGAAAACAGCAAACCAGACTGAAATCGGTTGAGTTTTGGCCAAGTTATGATCATAAAACCAATGAGGGTTTTAGTATTTTTCAGCCAAAAAATTTGACCCAATTTTGAAAAAAATGTAAGGGGTTACATCGTTAAAATTGTCAAAAATTGGCCAAAAATTAGAAATCGAGTTTTAAATGCAGAAATGTTCGCATTGAAAAACCAAGAAGAAGACAGCCAACCAGACTGCAATCGGTTGAGTTTTGGCCAAGTTATGATCATAAAACCAATGAGGGTTTTAGTATTTTTCAGCCAAAAAATTTGACCCAATTTTTGAAAAAAATGTAAGGGGTTACATCGTTAAAATTGTCAAAAATTTGCCAAAAATTAGAAATCGAGTTTTTAATGCAGAAATGTTCGCATTGAAAAACCAAGAAGAAAACAGCAAACCAGACTGAAATCGGTTGAGTTTTAGCCAAGTTATGATCATAAAACCAATGAGGGTTTTAGTATTTTTCAGCCAAAAAATTTGACCCAATTTTTGAAAAAAATGTAAGGGGTTACATCGTTAAAATTGTCAAAAATTGGCCAAAAATTAGAAATCGAGTTTTAAATGCAGAAATGTTCGCATTGAAAAACCAAGAAGAAAACAGCAAACCAGACTGAAATCGGTTGAGTTTTGGCCAAGTTATGATCATAAAACCAATGAGGGTTTTCGTATTTTTCAGCCAAAAAATTTGACCCAATTTTTGAAAAAAATGTAAGGGGTTACATCGTTAAAATTGTCAAAAATTGGCCAAAAATTAGAAATCGAGTTTTAAATGCAGAAATGTTCGCATTGAAAAACCAAGAAGAAAACAGCAAACCAGACTGAAATCGGTTGAGTTTTGGCCAAGTTATGATCATAAAACCAATGAGGGTTTTAGTATTTTTCAGCCAAAAAATTTGACCCAATTTTTGAAAAAAATGTAAGGGGTTACATCGTTAAAATTGTCAAAAATTGGCCAAAAATTAGAAATCGAGTTTTAAATGCAGAAATGTTCGCATTGAAAAACCAAGAAGAAGACAGCAAACCAGACAGTCCAAAAATTTTACCCAATTTTTGAAAAAAATGTGTGGGGTTACATCGTTAAAATTGTCAAAAATTGGCCAAAAATTAGAAATCGAGTTTTAAATGCAGAAATGTTCGCATTTAAAAACCAAGAAGAAAACAGCAAACCAGACTGAAATCAGTTGAGTTTTAGCCAAGTTATGATCATAAAACCAATGAGGGTTTTAGTATTTTTCAGCCAAAAAAATTGACCCAATTTTTGAAAAAAATGTAAGGGGTTACATCGTTAAAATTGTTAAAAATTGGCCAAAAATTAGAAATCGAGTTTTAAATGCAGAAATGTTCGCATTGAAAAACCAAGAAGAAAACAGCAAACCAGACTGAAATCGGTTGAGTTTTGGCCAAGTTATGATCATAAAACCAATGAGGGTTTTAGTATTTTTCAGCCAAAAAATTTGACCCAATTTTTTAAAAAAATGTAAGGGGTTACATCGTTAAAATTGTCAAAAATTGGCCAAAAATTAGAAATCGAGTTTTAAATGCAGAAATGTTCGCATTGAAAAACCAAGAAGAAAACAGCAAACCAGACTGAAATCGGTTGAGTTTTAGCCAAGTTATGATCATAAAACCAATGAGGGTTTTAGTATTTTTCAGCCAAAAAATTTGATCCAATTTTTGAAAAAAATGTAAGGGGTTACATCGTTAAAATTGTCAAAAATTGGCCAAAAATTAGAAATCGAGTTTTAAATGCAGAAATGTTCGCATTGAAAAACCAAGAAGAAAACAGCAAACCAGACTGAAATCGGTTGAGTTTTGGCCAAGTTATGATCATAAAACCAATGAGGGTTTTCGTATTTTTCAGCCAAAAAATTTGACCCAATTTTTGAAAAAAATGTAAGGGGTTACATCGTTAAAATTGTCAAAAATTGGCCAAAAATTAGAAATCGAGTTTTAAATGCAGAAATGTTCGCATTGAAAAACCAAGAAGAAAACAGCAAACCAGACTGAAATCGGTTGAGTTTTGGCCAAGTTATGATCATAAAACCAATGAGGGTTTTAGTATTTTTCAGCCAAAAAATTTGACCCAATTTTGAAAAAAATGTAAGGGGTTACATCGTTAAAATTGTCAAAAATTGGCCAAAATTAGAAATCGAGTTTTAAATGCAGAAATGTTCGCATTGAAAAACCAAGAAGAAAACAGCAAACCAGACAGTCCAAAAATTTTACCCAATTTTTGAAAAAAATGTGTGGGGTTACATCGTTAAAATTGTCAAAAATTGGCCAAAAATTAGAAATCGAGTTTTAAATGCAGAAATGTTCGCATTTAAAAACCAAGAAGAAAACAGCAAACCAGACTGAAATCAGTTGAGTTTTAGCCAAGTTATGATCATAAAACCAATGAGGGTTTTAGTATTTTTCAGCCAAAAAAATTGACCCAATTTTTGAAAAAATGTAAGGGGTTACATCGTTAAAATTGTCAAAAATTGGCCAAAAATTAGAAATCGAGTTTTAAATGCAGAAATGTTCGCATTGAAAAACCAAGAAGAAAACAGCAAACCAGACTGAAATCGGTTGAGTTTTGGCCAAGTTATGATCATAAAACCAATGATGGTTTTAGTATTTTTCAGCCAAAAAATTTGACCCAATTTTTGAAAAAAATGTAAGGGGTTACATCGTTAAAATTGTCAAAAATTGGCCAAAAATTAGAAATCGAGTTTTAAATGCAGAAATGTTCGCATTGAAAAACCAAGAAGAAAACAGCAAACCAGACTGAAATCGGTTGAGTTTTGGCCAAGTTATGATCATAAAACCAATGATGGTTTTAGTATTTTTCAGCCAAAAAATTTGACCCAATTTTTGAAAAAAATGTAAGGGGTTACATCGTTAAAATTGTCAAAAATTGGCCAAAAATTAGAAATCGAGTTTTAAATGCAGAAATGTTCGCATTGAAAAACCAAGAAGAAAACAGCAAACCAGACTGAAATCAGTTGAGTTTTAGCCAAGTTATGATCATAAAACCAATGAGGGTTTTAGTATTTTTCAGCCAAAAAAATTGACCCAATTTTTGAAAAAAATGTAAGGGGTTACATCGTTAAAATTGTCAAAAATTGGCCAAAAATTAGAAATCGAGTTTTAAATGCAGAAATGTTCGCATTGAAAAACCAAGAAGAAAACAGCAAACCAGACTGAAATCGGTTGAGTTTTGGCCAAGTTATGATCATAAAACCAATGAGGGTTTTAGTATTTTTCAGCCAAAAAATTTGACCCAATTTTTTAAAAAATGTAAGGGGTTACATCGTTAAAATTGTCAAAAATTGGCCAAAAATTAGAAATCGAGTTTTAAATGCAGAAATGTTCGCATTGAAAAACCAAGAAGAAAACAGCAAACCAGACTGAAATCGGTTGAGTTTTAGCCAAGTTATGATCATAAAACCAATGAGGGTTTTAGTATTTTTCAGCCAAAAAATTTGATCCAATTTTTGAAAAAAATGTAAGGGGTTACATCGTTAAAATTGTCAAAAATTGGCCAAAAATTAGAAATCGAGTTTTAAATGCAGAAATGTTCGCATTGAAAAACCAAGAAGAAAACAGCAAACCAGACTGAAATCGGTTGAGTTTTGGCCAAGTTATGATCATAAAACCAATGAGGGTTTTCGTATTTTTCAGCCAAAAAATTTGACCCAATTTTTGAAAAAAATGTAAGGGGTTACATCGTTAAAATTGTCAAAAATTGGCCAAAAATTAGAAATCGAGTTTTAAATGCAGAAATGTTCGCATTGAAAAACCAAGAAGAAAACAGCAAACCAGACTGAAATCGGTTGAGTTTTGGCCAAGTTATGATCATAAAACCAATGAGGGTTTTAGTATTTTTCAGCCAAAAAATTTGACCCAATTTTTGAAAAAAATGTAAGGGGTTACATCGTTAAAATTGTCAAAAATTGGCCAAAAATTAGAAATCGAGTTTTAAATGCAGAAATGTTCGCATTTAAAAACCAAGAAGAAAACAGCAAACCAGACTGAAATCAGTTGAGTTTTAGCCAAGTTATGATCATAAAACCAATGAGGGTTTTAGTATTTTTCAGCCAAAAAAATTGACCCAATTTTTGAAAAAAATGTAAGGGGTTACATCGTTAAAATTGTCAAAAATTGGCCAAAAATTAGAAATCGAGTTTTAAATGCAGAAATGTTCGCATTGAAAAACCAAGAAGAAAACAGCAAACCAGACTGAAATCGGTTGAGTTTTGGCCAAGTTATGATCATAAAACCAATGATGGTTTTAGTATTTTTCAGCCAAAAAATTTGACCCAATTTTTGAAAAAAATGTAAGGGGTTACATCGTTAAAATTGTCAAAAATTGGCCAAAAATTAGAAATCGAGTTTTAAATGCAGAAATGTTCGCATTGAAAAACCAAGAAGAAAACAGCAAACCAGACAGTACAAAAATTTTACCCAATTTTTGAAAAAATGTGTGGGGTTACATCGTTAAAATTGTCAAAAATTGGCCAAAAATTAGAAATCGAGTTTTAAATGCAGAAATGTTCGCATTTAAAAACCAAGAAGAAAACAGCAAACCAGACTGAAATCAGTTGAGTTTTAGCCAAGTTATGATCATAAAACCAATGAGGGTTTTAGTATTTTTCAGCCAAAAAAATTGACCCAATTTTTGAAAAAAATGTAAGGGGTTACATCGTTAAAATTGTCAAAAATTGGCCAAAAATTAGAAATCGAGTTTTAAATGCAGAAATGTTCGCATTGAAAAACCAAGAAGAAAACAGCAAACCAGACTGAAATCGGTTGAGTTTTGGCCAAGTTATGATCATAAAACCAATGAGGGTTTTAGTATTTTTCAGCCAAAAAATTTGACCCAATTTTTGAAAAAAATGTAAGGGGTTACATCGTTAAAATTGTCAAAAATTGGCCAAAAATTAGAAATCGAGTTTTAAGTGCAGAAATGTTCGCATTGAAAAACCAAGAAGAAAACAGCAAACCAGACTGAAATCGGTTGAGTTTTGGCCAAGTTATGATCATAAAACCAATGAGGGTTTTAGTATTTTTCACCCAAAAAATTTGACCCAATTTTTGAAAAAAATGTAAGGGGTTACATCGTTAAAATTGTCAAAAATTGGCCAAAAATTAGAAATCGAGTTTTAAATGCAGAAATGTTCGCATTGAAAAACCAAGAAGAAAACAGCAAACCAGACTGAAATCGGTTGAGTTTTGGCCAAGTTATGATCATAAAACCAATGAGGGTTTTAGTATTTTTCAGCCAAAAAATTTGACCCAATTTTTGAAAAAAATGTAAGGGGTTACATCGTTAAAATTGTCAAAAATTGGCCAAAAATTAGAAATCGAGTTTTAAATGCAGAAATGTTCGCATTGAAAAACCAAGAAGAAAACAGCAAACCAGACTGAAATCGGTTGAGTTTTGGCCAAGTTATGATCATAAAACCAATGAGGGTTTTAGTATTTTTCAGCCAAAAAATTTGACCCAATTTTTGAAAAAAATGTAAGGGGTTACATCGTTAAAATTGTCAAAAATTAGCCAAAAATTAGAAATCGAGTTTTAAATGCAAACAGCAAACCAGACTGAAATCGGTTGAGTTTTGGCCAAGTTATGATCATAAAACCAATGAGGGTTTTAGTATTTTTCAGCCAAAAAATTTGACCCAATTTTTGAAAAAAATGTAAGGGGTTACATCGTTAAAATTGTCAAAAATTGGCCAAAAATTAGAAATCGAGTTTTAAGTGCAGAAATGTTCGCATTGAAAAACCAAGAAGAAAACAGCAAACCAGACTGAAATCGGTTGAGTTTTGGCCAAGTTATGATCATAAAACCAATGAGGGTTTTAGTATTTTTCACCCAAAAAATTTGACCCAATTTTTGAAAAAAATGTAAGGGGTTACATCGTTAAAATTGTCAAAAATTGGCCAAAAATTAGAAATCGAGTTTTAAATGCAGAAATGTTCGCATTGAAAAACCAAGAAGAAAACAGCAAACCAGACTGAAATCGGTTGAGTTTTGGCCAAGTTATGATCATAAAACCAATGAGGGTTTTAGTATTTTTCAGCCAAAAAATTTGACCCAATTTTTGAAAAAAATGTAAGGGGTTACATCGTTAAAATTGTCAAAAATTGGCCAAAAATTAGAAATCGAGTTTTAAATGCAGAAATGTTCGCATTGAAAAACCAAGAAGAAAACAGCAAACCAGACTGAAATCGGTTGAGTTTTGGCCAAGTTATGATCATAAAACCAATGAGGGTTTTAGTATTTTTCAGCCAAAAAATTTGACCCAATTTTTGAAAAAAATGTAAGGGGTTACATCGTTAAAATTGTCAAAAATTGGCCAAAAATTAGAAATCGAGTTTTAAATGCAGAAATGTTCGCATTGAAAAACCAAGAGGAAAACAGCAAACCAGACTGAAATCGGTTGAGTTTTGGCCAAGTTATGATCATAAAACCAATGAGGGTTTTAGTATTTTTCAGCCAAAAAATTTGACCCAATTTTTGAAAAAAATGTAAGGGGTTACATCGTTAAAATTGTCAAAAATTGGCCAAAAATTAGAAATCGAGTTTTAAATGCAGAAATGTTCGCATTTAAAAACCAAGAAGAAAACAGCAAACCAGACTGAAATCAGTTGAGTTTTAGCCAAGTTATGATCATAAAACCAATGAGGGTTTTAGTATTTTTCAGCCAAAAAAATTGACCCAATTTTTGAAAAAAATGTAAGGGGTTACATCGTTAAAATTGTCAAAAATTGGCCAAAAATTAGAAATCGAGTTTTAAATGCAGAAATGTTCGCATTGAAAAACCAAGAAGAAAACAGCAAACCAGACTGAAATCGGTTGAGTTTTGGCCAAGTTATGATCATAAAACCAATGAGGGTTTTAGTATTTTTCAGCCAAAAAATTTGACCCAATTTTTGAAAAAAATGTAAGGGGTTACATCGTTAAAATTGTCAAAAATTGGCCAAAAATTAGAAATCGAGTTTTAAATGCAGAAATGTTCGCATTTAAAAACCAAGAAGAAAACAGCAAACCAGACTGAAATCGGTTGAGTTTTGGCCAAGTTATGATCATAAAACCAATGAGGGTTTTAGTATTTTTCAGCCAAAAAATTTGACCCAATTTTTGAAAAAAATGTAAGGGGTTACATCGTTAAAATTGTCAAAAATTGGCCAAAAATTAGAAATCGAGTTTTAAATGCAGAAATGTTCGCATTGAAAAACCAAGAGGAAAACAGCAAACCAGACTGAAATCGGTTGAGTTTTGGCCAAGTTATGATCATAAAACCAATGAGGGTTTTAGTATTTTTCAGCCAAAAAATTTGACCCAATTTTTGAAAAAAATGTAAGGGGTTACATCGTTAAAATTGTCAAAAATTGGCCAAAAATTAGAAATCGAGTTTTAAATGCAGAAATGTTCGCATTTAAAAACCAAGAAGAAAACAGCAAACCAGACTGAAATCAGTTGAGTTTTAGCCAAGTTATGATCATAAAACCAATGAGGGTTTTAGTATTTTTCAGCCAAAAAAATTGACCCAATTTTTGAAAAAAATGTAAGGGGTTACATCGTTAAAATTGTCAAAAATTGGCCAAAAATTAGAAATCGAGTTTTAAATGCAGAAATGTTCGCATTGAAAAACCAAGAAGAAAACAGCAAACCAGACAGTCCAAAAATTTTACCCAATTTTTGAAAAAAATGTGGGGGGTTACATCGTTAAAATTGTCAAAAATTGGCCAAAAATTAGAAATCGAGTTTTAAATGCAGAAATGTTCGCATTTAAAAACCAAGAAGAAAACAGCAAACCAGACTGAAATCAGTTGAGTTTTAGCCAAGTTATGATCATAAAACCAATGAGGGTTTTAGTATTTTTCAGCCAAAAAAATTGACCCAATTTTTGAAAAAATGTAAGGGGTTACATCGTTAAAATTGTCAAAAATTGGCCAAAAATTAGAAATCGAGTTTTAAATGCAGAAATGTTCGCATTGAAAAACCAAGAAGAAAACAGCAAACCAGACTGAAATCGGTTGAGTTTTGGCCAAGTTATGATCATAAAACCAATGATGGTTTTAGTATTTTTCAGCCAAAAAATTTGACCCAATTTTTGAAAAAAATGTAAGGGGTTACATCGTTAAAATTGTCAAAAATTGGCCAAAAATTAGAAATCGAGTTTTAAATGCAGAAATGTTCGCATTGAAAAACCAAGAAGAAAACAGCAAACCAGACTGAAATCGGTTGAGTTTTGGCCAAGTTATGATCATAAAACCAATGATGGTTTTAGTATTTTTCAGCCAAAAAATTTGACCCAATTTTTGAAAAAAATGTAAGGGGTTACATCGTTAAAATTGTCAAAAATTGGCCAAAAATTAGAAATCGAGTTTTAAATGCAGAAATGTTCGCATTGAAAAACCAAGAAGAAAACAGCAAACCAGACTGAAATCAGTTGAGTTTTAGCCAAGTTATGATCATAAAACCAATGAGGGTTTTAGTATTTTTCAGCCAAAAAAATTGACCCAATTTTTGAAAAAAATGTAAGGGGTTACATCGTTAAAATTGTCAAAAATTGGCCAAAAATTAGAAATCGAGTTTTAAATGCAGAAATGTTCGCATTGAAAAACCAAGAAGAAAACAGCAAACCAGACTGAAATCGGTTGAGTTTTGGCCAAGTTATGATCATAAAACCAATGAGGGTTTTAGTATTTTTCAGCCAAAAAATTTGACCCAATTTTTTAAAAAAATGTAAGGGGTTACATCGTTAAAATTGTCAAAAATTGGCCAAAAATTAGAAATCGAGTTTTAAATGCAGAAATGTTCGCATTGAAAAACCAAGAAGAAAACAGCAAACCAGACTGAAATCGGTTGAGTTTTAGCCAAGTTATGATCATAAAACCAATGAGGGTTTTAGTATTTTTCAGCCAAAAAATTTGATCCAATTTTTGAAAAAAATGTAAGGGGTTACATCGTTAAAATTGTCAAAAATTGGCCAAAAATTAGAAATCGAGTTTTAAATGCAGAAATGTTCGCATTGAAAAACCAAGAAGAAAACAGCAAACCAGACTGAAATCGGTTGAGTTTTGGCCAAGTTATGATCATAAAACCAATGAGGGTTTTCGTATTTTTCAGCCAAAAAATTTGACCCAATTTTTGAAAAAAATGTAAGGGGTTACATCGTTAAAATTGTCAAAAATTGGCCAAAATTAGAAATCGAGTTTTAAATGCAGAAATGTTCGCATTGAAAAACCAAGAAGAAAACAGCAAACCAGACTGAAATCGGTTGAGTTTTGGCCAAGTTATGATCATAAAACCAATGAGGGTTTTAGTATTTTTCAGCCAAAAAATTTGACCCAATTTTGAAAAAAATGTAAGGGGTTACATCGTTAAAATTGTCAAAAATTGGCCAAAAATTAGAAATCGAGTTTTAAATGCAGAAATGTTCGCATTTAAAAACCAAGAAGAAAACAGCAAACCAGACTGAAATCAGTTGAGTTTTAGCCAAGTTATGATCATAAAACCAATGAGGGTTTTAGTATTTTTCAGCCAAAAAAATTGACCCAATTTTTGAAAAAAATGTAAGGGGTTACATCGTTAAAATTGTCAAAAATTGGCCAAAAATTAGAAATCGAGTTTTAAATGCAGAAATGTTCGCATTGAAAAACCAAGAAGAAAACAGCAAACCAGACTGAAATCGGTTGAGTTTTGGCCAAGTTATGATCATAAAACCAATGATGGTTTTAGTATTTTTCAGCCAAAAAATTTGACCCAATTTTTGAAAAAAATGTAAGGGGTTACATCGTTAAAATTGTCAAAAATTGGCCAAAAATTAGAAATCGAGTTTTAAATGCAGAAATGTTCGCATTGAAAAACCAAGAAGAAAACAGCAAACCAGACAGTACAAAAATTTTACCCAATTTTTGAAAAAAATGTGTGGGGTTACATCGTTAAAATTGTCAAAAATTGGCCAAAAATTAGAAATCGAGTTTTAAATGCAGAAATGTTCGCATTTAAAAACCAAGAAGAAAACAGCAAACCAGACTGAAATCAGTTGAGTTTTAGCCAAGTTATGATCATAAAACCAATGAGGGTTTTAGTATTTTTCAGCCAAAAAAATTGACCCAATTTTTGAAAAAAATGTAAGGGGTTACATCGTTAAAATTGTCAAAAATTGGCCAAAAATTAGAAATCGAGTTTTAAATGCAGAAATGTTCGCATTGAAAAACCAAGAAGAAAACAGCAAACCAGACTGAAATCGGTTGAGTTTTGGCCAAGTTATGATCATAAAACCAATGAGGGTTTTAGTATTTTTCAGCCAAAAAATTTGACCCAATTTTTGAAAAAAATGTAAGGGGTTACATCGTTAAAATTGTCAAAAATTGGCCAAAAATTAGAAATCGAGTTTTAAGTGCAGAAATGTTCGCATTGAAAAACCAAGAAGAAAACAGCAAACCAGACTGAAATCGGTTGAGTTTTGGCCAAGTTATGATCATAAAACCAATGAGGGTTTTAGTATTTTTCACCCAAAAAATTTGACCCAATTTTTGAAAAAAATGTAAGGGGTTACATCGTTAAAATTGTCAAAAATTGGCCAAAAATTAGAAATCGAGTTTTAAATGCAGAAATGTTCGCATTGAAAAACCAAGAAGAAAACAGCAAACCAGACTGAAATCGGTTGAGTTTTGGCCAAGTTATGATCATAAAACCAATGAGGGTTTTAGTATTTTTCAGCCAAAAAATTTGACCCAATTTTTGAAAAAAATGTAAGGGGTTACATCGTTAAAATTGTCAAAAATTGGCCAAAAATTAGAAATCGAGTTTTAAATGCAGAAATGTTCGCATTGAAAAACCAAGAAGAAAACAGCAAACCAGACTGAAATCGGTTGAGTTTTGGCCAAGTTATGATCATAAAACCAATGAGGGTTTTAGTATTTTTCAGCCAAAAAATTTGACCCAATTTTTGAAAAAAATGTAAGGGGTTACATCGTTAAAATTGTCAAAAATTAGCCAAAAATTAGAAATCGAGTTTTAAATGCAAACAGCAAACCAGACTGAAATCGGTTGAGTTTTGGCCAAGTTATGATCATAAAACCAATGAGGGTTTTAGTATTTTTCAGCCAAAAAATTTGACCCAATTTTTGAAAAAAATGTAAGGGGTTACATCGTTAAAATTGTCAAAAATTGGCCAAAAATTAGAAATCGAGTTTTAAGTGCAGAAATGTTCGCATTGAAAAACCAAGAAGAAAACAGCAAACCAGACTGAAATCGGTTGAGTTTTGGCCAAGTTATGATCATAAAACCAATGAGGGTTTTAGTATTTTTCACCCAAAAAATTTGACCCAATTTTTGAAAAAAATGTAAGGGGTTACATCGTTAAAATTGTCAAAAATTGGCCAAAAATTAGAAATCGAGTTTTAAATGCAGAAATGTTCGCATTGAAAAACCAAGAAGAAAACAGCAAACCAGACTGAAATCGGTTGAGTTTTGGCCAAGTTATGATCATAAAACCAATGAGGGTTTTAGTATTTTTCAGCCAAAAAATTTGACCCAATTTTTGAAAAAAATGTAAGGGGTTACATCGTTAAAATTGTCAAAAATTGGCCAAAAATTAGAAATCGAGTTTTAAATGCAGAAATGTTCGCATTGAAAAACCAAGAAGAAAACAGCAAACCAGACTGAAATCGGTTGAGTTTTGGCCAAGTTATGATCATAAAACCAATGAGGGTTTTAGTATTTTTCAGCCAAAAAATTTGACCCAATTTTTGAAAAAAATGTAAGGGGTTACATCGTTAAAATTGTCAAAAATTGGCCAAAAATTAGAAATCGAGTTTTAAATGCAGAAATGTTCGCATTGAAAAACCAAGAGGAAAACAGCAAACCAGACTGAAATCGGTTGAGTTTTGGCCAAGTTATGATCATAAAACCAATGAGGGTTTTAGTATTTTTCAGCCAAAAAATTTGACCCAATTTTTGAAAAAAATGTAAGGGGTTACATCGTTAAAATTGTCAAAAATTGGCCAAAAATTAGAAATCGAGTTTTAAATGCAGAAATGTTCGCATTTAAAAACCAAGAAGAAAACAGCAAACCAGACTGAAATCAGTTGAGTTTTAGCCAAGTTATGATCATAAAACCAATGAGGGTTTTAGTATTTTTCAGCCAAAAAAATTGACCCAATTTTTGAAAAAAATGTAAGGGGTTACATCGTTAAAATTGTCAAAAATTGGCCAAAAATTAGAAATCGAGTTTTAAATGCAGAAATGTTCGCATTGAAAAACCAAGAAGAAAACAGCAAACCAGACTGAAATCGGTTGAGTTTTGGCCAAGTTATGATCATAAAACCAATGAGGGTTTTAGTATTTTTCAGCCAAAAAATTTGACCCAATTTTTGAAAAAAATGTAAGGGGTTACATCGTTAAAATTGTCAAAAATTGGCCAAAAATTAGAAATCGAGTTTTAAATGCAGAAATGTTCGCATTTAAAAACCAAGAAGAAAACAGCAAACCAGACTGAAATCGGTTGAGTTTTGGCCAAGTTATGATCATAAAACCAATGAGGGTTTTAGTATTTTTCAGCCAAAAAATTTGACCCAATTTTTGAAAAAAATGTAAGGGGTTACATCGTTAAAATTGTCAAAAATTGGCCAAAAATTAGAAATCGAGTTTTAAATGCAGAAATGTTCGCATTGAAAAACCAAGAGGAAAACAGCAAACCAGACTGAAATCGGTTGAGTTTTGGCCAAGTTATGATCATAAAACCAATGAGGGTTTTAGTATTTTTCAGCCAAAAAATTTGACCCAATTTTTGAAAAAAATGTAAGGGGTTACATCGTTAAAATTGTCAAAAATTGGCCAAAAATTAGAAATCGAGTTTTAAATGCAGAAATGTTCGCATTTAAAAACCAAGAAGAAAACAGCAAACCAGACTGAAATCAGTTGAGTTTTAGCCAAGTTATGATCATAAAACCAATGAGGGTTTTAGTATTTTTCAGCCAAAAAAATTGACCCAATTTTTGAAAAAAATGTAAGGGGTTACATCGTTAAAATTGTCAAAAATTGGCCAAAAATTAGAAATCGAGTTTTAAATGCAGAAATGTTCGCATTGAAAAACCAAGAAGAAAACAGCAAACCAGACTGAAATCGGTTGAGTTTTGGCCAAGTTATGATCATAAAACCAATGAGGGTTTTAGTATTTTTCAGCCAAAAAATTTGACCCAATTTTTGAAAAAAATGTAAGGGGTTACATCGTTAAAATTGTCAAAAATTGGCCAAAAATTAGAAATCGAGTTTTAAATGCAGAAATGTTCGCATTTAAAAACCAAGAAGAAAACAGCAAACCAGACTGAAATCGGTTGAGTTTTGGCCAAGTTATGATCATAAAACCAATGAGGGTTTTAGTATTTTTCAGCCAAAAAATTTGACCCAATTTTTGAAAAAAATGTAAGGGGTTACATCGTTAAAATTGTCAAAAATTGGCCAAAAATTAGAAATCGAGTTTTAAGTGCAGAAATGTTCGCATTGAAAAACCAAGAAGAAAACAGCAAACCAGACTGAAATCGGTTGAGTTTTGGCCAAGTTATGATCATAAAACCAATGAGGGTTTTAGTATTTTTCACCCAAAAAATTTGACCCAATTTTTGAAAAAAATGTAAGGGGTTACATCGTTAAAATTGTCAAAAATTGGCCAAAAATTAGAAATCGAGTTTTAAATGCAGAAATGTTCGCATTGAAAAACCAAGAAGAAAACAGCAAACCAGACTGAAATCGGTTGAGTTTTGGCCAAGTTATGATCATAAAACCAATGAGGGTTTTAGTATTTTTCAGCCAAAAAATTTGACCCAATTTTTGAAAAAAATGTAAGGGGTTACATCGTTAAAATTGTCAAAAATTGGCCAAAAATTAGAAATCGAGTTTTAAATGCAGAAATGTTCGCATTGAAAAACCAAGAAGAAAACAGCAAACCAGACTGAAATCGGTTGAGTTTTGGCCAAGTTATGATCATAAAACCAATGAGGGTTTTAGTATTTTTCAGCCAAAAAATTTGACCCAATTTTTGAAAAAAATGTAAGGGGTTAAAATTGTCAAAAATTGGCCAAAAATTAGAAATCGAGTTTTAAATGCAGAAATGTTCGCATTGAAAAACCAAGAGGAAAACAGCAAACCAGACTGAAATCGGTTGAGTTTTGGCCAAGTTATGATCATAAAACCAATGAGGGTTTTAGTATTTTTCAGCCAAAAAATTTGACCCAATTTTTGAAAAAAATGTAAGGGGTTACATCGTTAAAATTGTCAAAAATTGGCCAAAAATTAGAAATCGAGTTTTAAATGCAGAAATGTTCGCATTTAAAAACCAAGAAGAAAACAGCAAACCAGACTGAAATCGGTTGAGTTTTAGCCAAGTTATGATCATAAAACCAATGAGGGTTTTAGTATTTTTCAGCCAAAAAATTTGACCCAATTTTTGAAAAAAATGTAAGGGGTTATATCGTTAAAATTGTCAAAAATTGGCCAAAAATTAGAAATCGAGTTTTAAATGCAGAAATGTTCGCATTGAAAACCCAAGAAGAAAACAGCAAACCAGACTGAAATCGGTTGAGTTTTGGCCAAGTTATGATCATAAAACCAATGAGGGTTTTAGTATTTTTCAGCCAAAAAATTTGACCCAATTTTTGAAAAAAATGTAAGGGGTTACATCGTTAAAATTGTCAAAAATTAGCCAAAAATTAGAAATCGAGTTTTAAATGCAAACAGCAAACCAGACTGAAATCGGTTGAGTTTTGGCCAAGTTATGATCATAAAACCAATGAGGGTTTTAGTATTTTTCAGCCAAAAAATTTGACCCAATTTTTGAAAAAAATGTAAGGGGTTACATCGTTAAAATTGTCAAAAATTGGCCAAAAATTAGAAATCGAGTTTTAAGTGCAGAAATGTTCGCATTGAAAAACCAAGAAGAAAACAGCAAACCAGACTGAAATCGGTTGAGTTTTGGCCAAGTTATGATCATAAAACCAATGAGGGTTTTAGTATTTTTCACCCAAAAAATTTGACCCAATTTTTGAAAAAAATGTAAGGGGTTACATCGTTAAAATTGTCAAAAATTGGCCAAAAATTAGAAATCGAGTTTTAAATGCAGAAATGTTCGCATTGAAAAACCAAGAAGAAAACAGCAAACCAGACTGAAATCGGTTGAGTTTTGGCCAAGTTATGATCATAAAACCAATGAGGGTTTTAGTATTTTTCAGCCAAAAAATTTGACCCAATTTTTGAAAAAAATGTAAGGGGTTACATCGTTAAAATTGTCAAAAATTGGCCAAAAATTAGAAATCGAGTTTTAAATGCAGAAATGTTCGCATTGAAAAACCAAGAAGAAAACAGCAAACCAGACTGAAATCGGTTGAGTTTTGGCCAAGTTATGATCATAAAACCAATGAGGGTTTTAGTATTTTTCAGCCAAAAAATTTGACCCAATTTTTGAAAAAAATGTAAGGGGTTACATCGTTAAAATTGTCAAAAATTGGCCAAAAATTAGAAATCGAGTTTTAAATGCAGAAATGTTCGCATTGAAAAACCAAGAGGAAAACAGCAAACCAGACTGAAATCGGTTGAGTTTTGGCCAAGTTATGATCATAAAACCAATGAGGGTTTTAGTATTTTTCAGCCAAAAAATTTGACCCAATTTTTGAAAAAAATGTAAGGGGTTACATCGTTAAAATTGTCAAAAATTGGCCAAAAATTAGAAATCGAGTTTTAAATGCAGAAATGTTCGCATTTAAAAACCAAGAAGAAAACAGCAAACCAGACTGAAATCAGTTGAGTTTTAGCCAAGTTATGATCATAAAACCAATGAGGGTTTTAGTATTTTTCAGCCAAAAAAATTGACCCAATTTTTGAAAAAAATGTAAGGGGTTACATCGTTAAAATTGTCAAAAATTGGCCAAAAATTAGAAATCGAGTTTTAAATGCAGAAATGTTCGCATTGAAAACCCAAGAAGAAAACAGCAAACCAGACTGAAATCGGTTGAGTTTTGGCCAAGTTATGATCATAAAACCAATGAGGGTTTTAGTATTTTTCAGCCAAAAAATTTGACCCAATTTTTGAAAAAAATGTAAGGGGTTACATCGTTAAAATTGTCAAAAATTAGCCAAAAATTAGAAATCGAGTTTTAAATGCAAACAGCAAACCAGACTGAAATCGGTTGAGTTTTGGCCAAGTTATGATCATAAAACCAATGAGGGTTTTAGTATTTTTCAGCCAAAAAATTTGACCCAATTTTTGAAAAAAATGTAAGGGGTTACATCGTTAAAATTGTCAAAAATTGGCCAAAAATTAGAAATCGAGTTTTAAGTGCAGAAATGTTCGCATTGAAAAACCAAGAAGAAAACAGCAAACCAGACTGAAATCGGTTGAGTTTTGGCCAAGTTATGATCATAAAACCAATGAGGGTTTTAGTATTTTTCACCCAAAAAATTTGACCCAATTTTTGAAAAAAATGTAAGGGGTTACATCGTTAAAATTGTCAAAAATTGGCCAAAATTAGAAATCGAGTTTTAAATGCAGAAATGTTCGCATTGAAAAACCAAGAAGAAAACAGCAAACCAGACTGAAATCGGTTGAGTTTTGGCCAAGTTATGATCATAAAACCAATGAGGGTTTTAGTATTTTTCAGCCAAAAAATTTGACCCAATTTTTGAAAAAAATGTAAGGGGTTACATCGTTAAAATTGTCAAAAATTGGCCAAAAATTAGAAATCGAGTTTTAAATGCAGAAATGTTCGCATTGAAAAACCAAGAAGAAAACAGCAAACCAGACTGAAATCGGTTGAGTTTTGGCCAAGTTATGATCATAAAACCAATGAGGGTTTTAGTATTTTTCAGCCAAAAAATTTGACCCAATTTTGAAAAAAATGTAAGGGGTTACATCGTTAAAATTGTCAAAAATTGGCCAAAAATTAGAAATCGAGTTTTAAATGCAGAAATGTTCGCATTGAAAAACCAAGAGGAAAACAGCAAACCAGACTGAAATCGGTTGAGTTTTGGCCAAGTTATGATCATAAAACCAATGAGGGTTTTAGTATTTTTCAGCCAAAAAATTTGACCCAATTTTTGAAAAAAATGTAAGGGGTTACATCGTTAAAATTGTCAAAAATTGGCCAAAAATTAGAAATCGAGTTTTAAATGCAGAAATGTTCGCATTTAAAAACCAAGAAGAAAACAGCAAACCAGACTGAAATCAGTTGAGTTTTAGCCAAGTTATGATCATAAAACCAATGAGGGTTTTAGTATTTTTCAGCCAAAAAAATTGACCCAATTTTTGAAAAAAATGTAAGGGGTTACATCGTTAAAATTGTCAAAAATTGGCCAAAAATTAGAAATCGAGTTTTAAATGCAGAAATGTTCGCATTGAAAAACCAAGAAGAAAACAGCAAACCAGACTGAAATCGGTTGAGTTTTGGCCAAGTTATGATCATAAAACCAATGAGGGTTTTAGTATTTTTCAGCCAAAAAATTTGACCCAATTTTTGAAAAAATGTAAGGGGTTACATCGTTAAAATTGTCAAAAATTGGCCAAAAATTAGAAATCGAGTTTTAAATGCAGAAATGTTCGCATTGAAAAACCAAGAAGAAAACAGCAAACCAGACTGAAATCGGTTGAGTTTTGGCCAAGTTATGATCATAAAACCAATGAGGGTTTTAGTATTTTTCAGCCAAAAAATTTGACCCAATTTTTGAAAAAAATGTAAGGGGTTACATCGTTAAAATTGTCAAAAATTGGCCAAAAATTAGAAATCGAGTTTTAAATGCAGAAATGTTCGCATTGAAAAACCAAGAAGAAAACAGCAAACCAGACTGAAATCGGTTGAGTTTTGGCCAAGTTATGATCATAAAACCAATGAGGGTTTTAGTATTTTTCAGCCAAAAAATTTGACCCAATTTTTGAAAAAAATGTAAGGGGTTACATCGTTAAAATTGTCAAAAATTGGCCAAAAATTAGAAATCGAGTTTTAAATGCAGAAATGTTCGCATTGAAAAACCAAGAAGAAAACAGCAAACCAGACTGAAATCGGTTGAGTTTTGGCCAAGTTATGATCATAAAACCAATGAGGGTTTTAGTATTTTTCAGCCAAAAAATTTGACCCAATTTTTGAAAAAAATGTAAGGGGTTACATCGTTAAAATTGTCAAAAATTGGCCAAAAATTAGAAATCGAGTTTTAAATGCAGAAATGTTCGCATTGAAAAACCAAGAAGAAAACAGCAAACCAGACTGAAATCGGTTGAGTTTTGGCCAAGTTATGATCATAAAACCAATGAGGGTTTTAGTATTTTTCAGCCAAAAAATTTGACCCAATTTTTGAAAAAAATGTAAGGGGTTACATCGTTAAAATTGTCAAAAATTGGCCAAAAATTAGAAATCGAGTTTTAAGTGCAGAAATGTTCGCATTGAAAAACCAAGAAGAAAACAGCAAACCAGACAGTCCAAAAATTTTACCCAATTTTTGAAAAAAATGTGGGGGTTACATCGTTAAAATTGTCAAAAATTGGCCAAAAATTAGAAATCGAGTTTTAAATGCAGAAATGTTCGCATTGAAAAACCAAGAAGAAAACAGCAAACCAGACTGAAATCGGTTGAGTTTTGGCCAAGTTATGATCATAAAACCAATGAGGGTTTTAGTATTTTTCAGCCAAAAAATTTGACCCAATTTTTGAAAAAAATGTAAGGGGTTACATCGTTAAAATTGTCAAAAATTGGCCAAAAATTAGAAATCGAGTTTTAAGTGCAGAAATGTTCGCATTGAAAAACCAAGAAGAAAACAGCAAACCAGACTGAAATCGGTTGAGTTTTGGCCAAGTTATGATCATAAAACCAATGAGGGTTTTAGTATTTTTCACCCAAAAAATTTGACCCAATTTTTGAAAAAAATGTAAGGGGTTACATCGTTAAAATTGTCAAAAATTGGCCAAAAATTAGAAATCGAGTTTTAAATGCAGAAATGTTCGCATTGAAAAACCAAGAAGAAAACAGCAAACCAGACTGAAATCGGTTGAGTTTTGGCCAAGTTATGATCATAAAACCAATGAGGGTTTTAGTATTTTTCAGCCAAAAAATTTGACCCAATTTTTGAAAAAAATGTAAGGGGTTACATCGTTAAAATTGTCAAAAATTGGCCAAAAATTAGAAATCGAGTTTTAAATGCAGAAATGTTCGCATTGAAAAACCAAGAAGAAAACAGCAAACCAGACTGAAATCGGTTGAGTTTTGGCCAAGTTATGATCATAAAACCAATGAGGGTTTTAGTATTTTTCAGCCAAAAAATTTGACCCAATTTTTGAAAAAAATGTAAGGGGTTACATCGTTAAAATTGTCAAAAATTGGCCAAAAATTAGAAATCGAGTTTTAAGTGCAGAAATGTTCGCATTGAAAAACCAAGAAGAAAACAGCAAACCAGACAGTCCAAAAATTTTACCCAATTTTTGAAAAAAATGTGTGGGGTTACATCGTTAAAATTGTCAAAAATTGGCCAAAAATTAGAAATCGAGTTTTAAATGCAGAAATGTTCGCATTGAAAAACCAAGAAGAAAACAGCAAACCAGACTGAAATCGGTTGAGTTTTGGCCAAGTTATGATCATAAAACCAATGAGGGTTTTAGTATTTTTCAGCCAAAAAATTTGACCCAATTTTTGAAAAAAATGTAAGGGGTTACATCGTTAAAATTGTCAAAAATTGGCCAAAAATTAGAAATCGAGTTTTAAGTGCAGAAATGTTCGCATTGAAAAACCAAGAAGAAAACAGCAAACCAGACTGAAATCGGTTGAGTTTTGGCCAAGTTATGATCATAAAACCAATGAGGGTTTTAGTATTTTTCACCCAAAAAATTTGACCCAATTTTTGAAAAAAATGTAAGGGGTTACATCGTTAAAATTGTCAAAAATTGGCCAAAAATTAGAAATCGAGTTTTAAATGCAGAAATGTTCGCATTGAAAAACCAAGAAGAAAACAGCAAACCAGACTGAAATCGGTTGAGTTTTGGCCAAGTTATGATCATAAAACCAATGAGGGTTTTAGTATTTTTCAGCCAAAAAATTTGACCCAATTTTTGAAAAAAATGTAAGGGGTTACATCGTTAAAATTGTCAAAAATTGGCCAAAAATTAGAAATCGAGTTTTAAATGCAGAAATGTTCGCATTGAAAAACCAAGAAGAAAACAGCAAACCAGACTGAAATCGGTTGAGTTTTGGCCAAGTTATGATCATAAAACCAATGAGGGTTTTAGTATTTTTCAGCCAAAAAATTTGACCCAATTTTTGAAAAAAATGTAAGGGGTTACATCGTTAAAATTGTCAAAAATTGGCCAAAAATTAGAAATCGAGTTTTAAATGCAGAAATGTTCGCATTGAAAAACCAAGAGGAAAACAGCAAACCAGACTGAAATCGGTTGAGTTTTGGCCAAGTTATGATCATAAAACCAATGAGGGTTTTAGTATTTTTCAGCCAAAAAATTTGACCCAATTTTTGAAAAAAATGTAAGGGCCAAAAAAAAATTGGCCAAAAATTAGAAATCGAGTTTTAAATGCAGAAATGTTCGCATTTAAAAACCAAGAAGAAAACAGCAAACCAGACTGAAATCGGTTGAGTTTTAGCCAAGTTATGATCATAAAACCAATGAGGGTTTTAGTATTTTTCAGCCAAAAAATTTGACCCAATTTTTGAAAAAAATGTAAGGGGTTATATCGTTAAAATTGTCAAAAATTGGCCAAAAATTAGAAATCGAGTTTTAAATGCAGAAATGTTCGCATTGAAAACCCAAGAAGAAAACAGCAAACCAGACTGAAATCGGTTGAGTTTTGGCCAAGTTATGATCATAAAACCAATGAGGGTTTTAGTATTTTTCAGCCAAAAAATTTGACCCCATTTTTGAAAAAAATGTAAGGGGTTACATCGTTAAAATTGTCAAAAATTGGCCAAAAATTAGAAATCGAGTTTTAAATGCAGAAATGTTCGCATTGAAAAACCAAGAAGAAAACAGCAAACCAGACTGAAATCGGTTGAGTTTTGGCCAAGTTATGATCATAAAACCAATGAGGGTTTTAGTATTTTTCACCCAAAAAATTTGACCCAATTTTTGAAAAAAATGTAAGGGGTTACATCGTTAAAATTGTCAAAAATTGGCCAAAAATTAGAAATCGAGTTTTAAATGCAGAAATGTTCGCATTGAAAAACCAAGAAGAAAACAGCAAACCAGACTGAAATCGGTTGAGTTTTGGCCAAGTTATGATCATAAAACCAATGAGGGTTTTAGTATTTTTCAGCCAAAAAATTTGACCCAATTTTTGAAAAAAATGTAAGGGGTTACATCGTTAAAATTGTCAAAAATTGGCCAAAAATTAGAAATCGAGTTTTAAATGCAGAAATGTTCGCATTGAAAAACCAAGAAGAAAACAGCAAACCAGACTGAAATCGGTTGAGTTTTGGCCAAGTTATGATCATAAAACCAATGAGGGTTTTAGTATTTTTCAGCCAAAAAATTTGACCCAATTTTTGAAAAAAATGTAAGGGGTTACATCGTTAAAATTGTCAAAAATTGGCCAAAAATTAGAAATCGAGTTTTAAGTGCAGAAATGTTCGCATTGAAAAACCAAGAAGAAAACAGCAAACCAGACAGTCCAAAAATTTTACCCAATTTTTGAAAAAAATGTGTGGGGTTACATCGTTAAAATTGTCAAAAATTGGCCAAAAATTAGAAATCGAGTTTTAAATGCAGAAATGTTCGCATTGAAAAACCAAGAAGAAAACAGCAAACCAGACTGAAATCGGTTGAGTTTTGGCCAAGTTATGATCATAAAACCAATGAGGGTTTTAGTATTTTTCAGCCAAAAAATTTGACCCAATTTTTGAAAAAAATGTAAGGGGTTACATCGTTAAAATTGTCAAAAATTGGCCAAAAATTAGAAATCGAGTTTTAAGTGCAGAAATGTTCGCATTGAAAAACCAAGAAGAAAACAGCAAACCAGACTGAAATCGGTTGAGTTTTGGCCAAGTTATGATCATAAAACCAATGAGGGTTTTAGTATTTTTCACCCAAAAAATTTGACCCAATTTTTGAAAAAAATGTAAGGGGTTACATCGTTAAAATTGTCAAAAATTGGCCAAAAATTAGAAATCGAGTTTTAAATGCAGAAATGTTCGCATTGAAAAACCAAGAAGAAAACAGCAAACCAGACTGAAATCGGTTGAGTTTTGGCCAAGTTATGATCATAAAACCAATGAGGGTTTTAGTATTTTTCAGCCAAAAAATTTGACCCAATTTTTGAAAAAAATGTAAGGGGTTACATCGTTAAAATTGTCAAAAATTGGCCAAAAATTAGAAATCGAGTTTTAAATGCAGAAATGTTCGCATTGAAAAACCAAGAAGAAAACAGCAAACCAGACTGAAATCGGTTGAGTTTTGGCCAAGTTATGATCATAAAACCAATGAGGGTTTTAGTATTTTTCAGCCAAAAAATTTGACCCAATTTTTGAAAAAAATGTAAGGGGTTACATCGTTAAAATTGTCAAAAATTGGCCAAAAATTAGAAATCGAGTTTTAAATGCAGAAATGTTCGCATTGAAAAACCAAGAGGAAAACAGCAAACCAGACTGAAATCGGTTGAGTTTTGGCCAAGTTATGATCATAAAACCAATGAGGGTTTTAGTATTTTTCAGCCAAAAAATTTGACCCAATTTTTGAAAAAAATGTAAGGGCCAAAAAAAATTGGCCAAAAATTAGAAATCGAGTTTTAAATGCAGAAATGTTCGCATTTAAAAACCAAGAAGAAAACAGCAAACCAGACTGAAATCGGTTGAGTTTTAGCCAAGTTATGATCATAAAACCAATGAGGGTTTTAGTATTTTTCAGCCAAAAAATTTGACCCAATTTTTGAAAAAAATGTAAGGGGTTATATCGTTAAAATTGTCAAAAATTGGCCAAAAATTAGAAATCGAGTTTTAAATGCAGAAATGTTCGCATTGAAAACCCAAGAAGAAAACAGCAAACCAGACTGAAATCGGTTGAGTTTTGGCCAAGTTATGATCATAAAACCAATGAGGGTTTTAGTATTTTTCAGCCAAAAAATTTGACCCCATTTTTGAAAAAAATGTAAGGGGTTACATCGTTAAAATTGTCAAAAATTGGCCAAAAATTAGAAATCGAGTTTTAAATGCAGAAATGTTCGCATTGAAAAACCAAGAAGAAAACAGCAAACCAGACTGAAATCGGTTGAGTTTTGGCCAAGTTATGATCATAAAACCAATGAGGGTTTTAGTATTTTTCAGCCAAAAAATTTGACCCAATTTTTGAAAAAAATGTAAGGGGTTACATCGTTAAAATTGTCAAAAATTGGCCAAAATTAGAAATCGAGTTTTAAATGCAGAAATGTTCGCATTGAAAAACCAAGAAGAAAACAGCAAACCAGACTGAAATCGGTTGAGTTTTGGCCAAGTTATGATCATAAAACCAATGAGGGTTTTAGTATTTTTCAGCCAAAAAATTTGACCCAATTTTTGAAAAAAATGTAAGGGGTTACATCGTTAAAATTGTCAAAAATTGGCCAAAAATTAGAAATCGAGTTTTAAATGCAGAAATGTTCGCATTGAAAAACCAAGAAGAAAACAGCAAACCAGACTGAAATCGGTTGAGTTTTGGCCAAGTTATGATCATAAAACCAATGAGGGTTTTAGTATTTTTCAGCCAAAAAATTTGACCCAATTTTTGAAAAAAATGTAAGGGGTTACATCGTTAAAATTGTCAAAAATTGGCCAAAAATTAGAAATCGAGTTTTAAATGCAGAAATGTTCGCATTGAAAAACCAAGAAGAAAACAGCAAACCAGACTGAAATCGGTTGAGTTTTGGCCAAGTTATGATCATAAAACCAATGAGGGTTTTAGTATTTTTCAGCCAAAAAATTTGACCCAATTTTTGAAAAAAATGTAAGGGGTTACATCGTTAAAATTGTCAAAAATTGGCCAAAAATTAGAAATCGAGTTTTAAATGCAGAAATGTTCGCATTGAAAAACCAAGAAGAAAACAGCAAACCAGACTGAAATCGGTTGAGTTTTGGCCAAGTTATGATCATAAAACCCATGAGGGTTTTAGTATTTTTCAGCCAAAAAATTTGACCCAATTTTTGAAAAAAATGTAAGGGGTTATATCGTTAAAATTGTCAAAAATTGGCCAAAAATTAGAAATCGAGTTTTAAATGCAGAAATGTTCGCATTGAAAACCCAAGAAGAAAACAGCAAACCAGACTGAAATCGGTTGAGTTTTAGCCAAGTTATGATCATAAAACCAATGAGGGTTTTAGTATTTTTCAGCCAAAAAATTTGACCCCATTTTTGAAAAAAATGTAAGGGGTTATATCGTTAAAATTGTCAAAAATTGGCCAAAAATTAGAAATCGAGTTTTAAATGCAGAAATGTTCGCATTGAAAAACCAAGAAGAAAACAGCAAACCAGACTGAAATCGGTTGAGTTTTGGCCAAGTTATGATCATAAAACCAATGAGGGTTTTAGTATTTTTCAGCCAAAAAATTTGACCCCATTTTTGAAAAAAATGTAAGGGGTTACATCGTTAAAATTGTCAAAAATTGGCCAAAAATTAGAAATCGAGTTTTAAATGCAGAAATGTTCGCATTGAAAAACCAAGAAGAAAACAGCAAACCAGACTGAAATCGGTTGAGTTTTGGCCAAGTTATGATCATAAAACCAATGAGGGTTTTAGTATTTTTCAGCCAAAAAATTTGACCCAATTTTTGAAAAAAATGTAAGGGGTTACATCGTTAAAATTGTCAAAAATTGGCCAAAAATTAGAAATCGAGTTTTAAATGCAGAAATGTTCGCATTGAAAAACCAAGAAGAAAACAGCAAACCAGACTGAAATCGGTTGAGTTTTGGCCAAGTTATGATCATAAAACCAATGAGGGTTTTAGTATTTTTCAGCCAAAAAATTTGACCCAATTTTTGAAAAAAATGTAAGGGGTTATATCGTTAAAATTGTCAAAAATTGGCCAAAAATTAGAAATCGAGTTTTAAATGCAGAAATGTTCGCATTTAAAAACCAAGAAGAAAACAGCAAACCAGACTGAAATCGGTTGAGTTTTAGCCAAGTTATGATCATAAAACCAATGAGGGTTTTAGTATTTTTCATCCAAAAAATTTTACCCAATTTTTGAAAAAAATGTAAGGGGTTATATCGTTAAAATTGTCAAAAATTGGCCAAAAATTAGAAATCGAGTTTTAAATGCAGAAATGTTCGCATTGAAAACCCAAGAAGAAAACAGCAAACCAGACTGAAATCGGTTGAGTTTTGGCCAAGTTATGATCATAAAACCAATGAGGGTTTTAGTATTTTTCAGCCAAAAAATTTGACCCAATTTTTGAAAAAAATGTAAGGGGTTACATCGTTAAAATTGTCAAAAATTGGCCAAAAATTAGAAATCGAGTTTTAAATGCAGAAATGTTCGCATTGAAAAACCAAGAAGAAAACAGCAAACCAGACTGAAATCGGTTGAGTTTTGGCCAAGTTATGATCATAAAACCAATGAGGGTTTTAGTATTTTTCAGCCAAAAAATTTGACCCAATTTTTGAAAAAAATGTAAGGGGTTATATCGTTAAAATTGTCAAAAATTGGCCAAAAATTAGAAATCGAGTTTTAAATGCAGAAATGTTCGCATTTAAAAACCAAGAAGAAAACAGCAAACCAGACTGAAATCGGTTGAGTTTTAGCCAAGTTATGATCATAAAACCAATGAGGGTTTTAGTATTTTTCATCCAAAAAATTTTACCCAATTTTTGAAAAAAATGTAAGGGGTTATATCGTTAAAATTGTCAAAAATTGGCCAAAAATTAGAAATCGAGTTTTAAATGCAGAAATGTTCGCATTGAAAACCCAAGAAGAAAACAGCAAACCAGACTGAAATCGGTTGAGTTTTGGCCAAGTTATGATCATAAAACCAATGAGGGTTTTAGTATTTTTCAGCCAAAAAATTTGACCCCATTTTTGAAAAAAATGTAAGGGGTTACATCGTTAAAATTGTCAAAAATTGGCCAAAAATTAGAAATCGAGTTTTAAATGCAGAAATGTTCGCATTGAAAAACCAAGAAGAAAACAGCAAACCAGACTGAAATCGGTTGAGTTTTGGCCAAGTTATGATCATAAAACCAATGAGGGTTTTAGTATTTTTCAGCCAAAAAATTTGACCCAATTTTTGAAAAAAATGTAAGGGGTTACATCGTTAAAATTGTCAAAAATTGGCCAAAAATTAGAAATCGAGTTTTAAATGCAGAAATGTTCGCATTGAAAACCCAAGAAGAAAACAGCAAACCAGACTGAAATCGGTTGAGTTTTGGCCAAGTTATGATCATAAAACCAATGAGGGTTTTAGTATTTTTCAGCCAAAAAATTTGACCCCATTTTTAAAAAAAATTTAAGGGGTTACATCGTTAAAATTGTCAAAAATTGGCCAAAAATTAGAAATCGAGTTTTAAATGCAGAAATGTTCGCATTTAAAAACCAAGAAGAAAACAGCAAACCAGACTGAAATCGGTTGAGTTTTGGCCAAGTTATGGTCATAAAACCAATGAGGGTTTTAGTATTTTTCAGCCAAAAAATTTGACCCCATTTTTGAAAAAAATGTAAGGGGTTACATCGTTAAAATTGTCAAAAATTGGCCAAAAATTAGAAATCGAGTTTTAAATGCAGAAATGTTCGCATTGAAAAACCAAGAAGAAAACAGCAAACCAGACTGAAATCGGTTGAGTTTTGGCCAAGTTATGATCATAAAACCAATGAGGGTTTTAGTATTTTTCAGCCAAAAAATTTGACCCAATTTTTGAAAAAAATGTAAGGGGTTACATCGTTAAAATTGTCAAAAATTGGCCAAAAATTAGAAATCGAGTTTTAAATGCAGAAATGTTCGCATTTAAAAACCAAGAAGAAAACAGCAAACCAGACTGAAATCGGTTGAGTTTTGGCCAAGTTATGATCATAAAACCAATGAGGGTTTTAGTATTTTTCAGCCAAAAAATTTGACCCAATTTTTGAAAAAAATGTAAGGGGTTACATCGTTAAAATTGTCAAAAATTGGCCAAAATTAGAAATCGAGTTTTAAATGCAGAAATGTTCGCATTGAAAACCCAAGAAGAAAACAGCAAACCAGACTGAAATCGGTTGAGTTTTGGCCAAGTTATGATCATAAAACCAATGAGGGTTTTAGTATTTTTCAGCCAAAAAATTTGACCCCATTTTTAAAAAAAATTTAAGGGGTTACATCGTTAAAATTGTCAAAAATTGGCCAAAAATTAGAAATCGAGTTTTAAATGCAGAAATGTTCGCATTTAAAAACCAAGAAGAAAACAGCAAACCAGACTGAAATCGGTTGAGTTTTGGCCAAGTTATGATCATAAAACCAATGAGGGTTTTAGTATTTTTCAGCCAAAAAATTTGACCCCATTTTTGAAAAAAATGTAAGGGGTTACATCGTTAAAATTGTCAAAAATTGGCCAAAAATTAGAAATCGAGTTTTAAATGCAGAAATGTTCGCATTGAAAAACCAAGAAGAAAACAGCAAACCAGACTGAAATCGGTTGAGTTTTGGCCAAGTTATGATCATAAAACCAATGAGGGTTTTAGTATTTTTCAGCCAAAAAATTTGACCCAATTTTTGAAAAGAATGTAAGGGGTTACATCGTTAAAATTGTCAAAAATTGGCCAAAAATTAGAAATCGAGTTTTAAATGCAGAAATGTTCGCATTGAAAACCCAAGAAGAAAACAGCAAACCAGACTGAAATCGGTTGAGTTTTGGCCAAGTTATGATCATAAAACCAATGAGGGTTTTAGTATTTTTCAGCCAAAAAATTTGACCCCATTTTTAAAAAAAATTTAAGGGGTTACATCGTTAAAATTGTCAAAAATTGGCCAAAAATTAGAAATCGAGTTTTAAATGCAGAAATGTTCGCATTTAAAAACCAAGAAGAAAACAGCAAACCAGACTGAAATCGGTTGAGTTTTAGCCAAGTTATGATCATAAAACCAATGAGGGTTTTAGTATTTTTCAGCCAAAAAATTTGACCCAATTTTTGAAAAAAATGTAAGGGGTTACATCGTTAAAATTGTCAAAAATTGGCCAAAAATAAGAAATCGAGTTTTAAATGCAGAAATGTTCGCATTTAAAAACCAAGAAGAAAACAGCAAACCAGACTGAAATCGGTTGAGTTTTAGCCAAGTTATGATCATAAAACCAATGACGGTTTTAGTATTTTTCAGCCAAAAAATTTGACCCAATTTTTGAAAAAAATGTAAGGGCCAAAAAAAAATTGGCCAAAAATTAGAAATCGAGTTTTAAATGCAGAAATGTTCGCATTTAAAAACCAAGAAGAAAACAGCAAACCAGACTAAAATCGGTTGAGTTTTAGCCAAGTTATGATCATAAAACCAATGAGGGTTTTAGTATTTTTCAGCCAAAAAATTTGACCCAATTTTTTGAAAAAAATGTAAGGGGTTACATCGTTAAAATTGTCAAAAATTGGTCAAAAATTAGAAACCGAGTTTTAAATGCAGAAATGTTCGCATTGAAAAACCAAGAAGAAAACAGCAAACCAGACTAAAATCGGTTGAGTTTTAGCCAAGTTATGATCATAAAACCAATGAGGGTTTTAGTATTTTTCAGCCAAAAAATTTGACCCAATTTTTTGAAAAAAATGTAAGGGGTTACATCGTTAAAATTGTCAAAAATTGGTCAAAAATTAGAAACCGAGTTTTAAATGCAGAAATGTTCGCATTGAAAAACCAAGAAGAAAACAGCAAACCAGACTGAAATCGGTTGAGTTTTAGCCAATTTATGATCATAAAACCAATGAGGGTTTTAGTATTTTTCAGCCAAAAAATTTGACCCAATTTTTGAAAAAATGTAAAGGGTTACATCGTTAAAATTGTCAAAAATTGGCCAAAAATTAGAAATCGAGTTTTAAATGCAGAAATGTTCGCATTAAAAAACCAAGAAGAAAACAGCAAACCAGACTGAAATCGGTTGAGTTTTAGCCAAGTTATGATCATAAAACCAATGAGGGTTTTAGTATTTTTCAGCCAAAAAATTTGACCCAATTTTTGAAACAAATGTAAGGGGTTACATCGTTAAAATTGTCAAAAATTGGCCAAAAATTAGAAATCGAGTTTTAAATGCAGAAATGTTCGCATTGAAAAACCAAGAAGAAAACAGCAAACCAGACTGAAATCGGTTGAGTTTTAGCCAAGTTATGATCATAAAACCAATGAGGGTTTTAGTATTTTTCAGCCAAAAAATTTGACCCAATTTTTGAAAAAAATGTAAGGGGTTACATCGTTAAAATTGTCAAAAATTGGCCAAAAATTAGAAATCGAGTTTTAAATGCAGAAATGTTCGCATATAAAAACCAAGAAGAAAACAGCAAACCAGACTGAAATCGGTTGAGTTTTAGCCAAGTTATGATCATAAAACCAATGAGGGTTTTAGTATTTTTCAGCCAAAAAATTTGACCCAATTTTTGAAAAAAATGTAAGGGGTTACATCGTTAAAATTGTCAAAAATTGGCCAAAAATTAAAAATCGAGTTTTAAAAGCAGAAATGTTCGCATTGAAAAACCAAGAAGAAAACAGCAAACCAAACTGAAATCGGTTGAGTTTTAGCCAAGTTATGATCATAAAACCAATGAGGGTTTTAGTATTTTTCAGCCAAAAAATTTGACCCAATTTTTGAAAAAAATGTAAGGGGTTACATAGTTAAAATTGTCAAAAATTGGCCAAAAATTAGAAATCGAGTTTTAAATGCAGAAATGTTCGCATATAAAAACCAAGAAGAAAACAGTAAACCAGACTGAAATCGGTTGAGTTTTAGCCAAGTTATGATCATAAAACCAATGAGGGTTTTAGTATTTTTCAGCCAAAAAATTTGACCCAATTTTTGAAAAAAATGTAAGGGGTTACATCGTTAAAATTGTCAAAAATTGGCCAAAAATTAGAAATCGAGTTTTAAATGCAGAAATGTTCGCATTTAAAAACCAAGAAGAAAACAGCAAACCAGACTGAAATCGGTTGAGTTTTAGCCAAGTTATGATCATAAAACCAATGAGGGTTTTAGTATTTTTCAGCCAAAAAATTTGACCCAATTTTTGAAACAAATGTAAGGGGTTACATCGTTAAAATTGTCAAAAATTGGCCAAAAATTAGAAATCGAGTTTTAAATGCAGAAATGTTCGCATTGAAAAACCAAGAAGAAAACAGCAAACCAGACTGAAATCGGTTGAGTTTTAGCCAAGTTATGATCATAAAACCAATGAGGGTTTTAGTATTTTTCAGCCAAAAAATTTGACCCAATTTTTGAAAAAAATGTAAGGGGTTACATCGTTAAAATTGTCAAAAATTGGCCAAAAATTAGAAATCGAGTTTTAAATGCAGAAATGTTCGCATATAAAAACCAAGAAGAAAACAGCAAACCAGACTGAAATCGGTTGAGTTTTAGCCAAGTTATGATCATAAAACCAATGAGGGTTTTAGTATTTTTCAGCCAAAAAATTTGACCCAATTTTTGAAAAAAATGTAAGGGGTTACATCGTTAAAATTGTCAAAAATTGGCCAAAAATTAAAAATCGAGTTTTAAAAGCAGAAATGTTCGCATTGAAAAACCAAGAAGAAAACAGCAAACCAAACTGAAATCGGTTGAGTTTTAGCCAAGTTATGATCATAAAACCAATGAGGGTTTTAGTATTTTTCAGCCAAAAAATTTGACCCAATTTTTGAAAAAAATGTAAGGGGTTACATAGTTAAAATTGTCAAAAATTGGCCAAAAATTAGAAATCGAGTTTTAAATGCAGAAATGTTCGCATATAAAAACCAAGAAGAAAACAGCAAACCAGACTGAAATCGGTTGAGTTTTAGCCAAGTTATGATCATAAAACCAATGAGGGTTTTAGTATTTTTCAGCCAAAAAATTTGACCCAATTTTTGAAAAAAATGTAAGGGGTTACATCGTTAAAATTGTCAAAAATTGGCCAAAAATTAGAAATCGAGTTTTAAATGCAGAAATGTTCGCATTTAAAAACCAAGAAGAAAACAGCAAACCAGACTGAAATCGGTTGAGTTTTAGCCAAGTTATGATCATAAAACCAATGAGGGTTTTAGTATTTTTCAGCCAACAAATTTGACCCAATTTTTGAAAAAATTTGTAAGGGGTTACATCGTTAAAATTGTCAAAAATTGGCCAAAAATAAGAAATCGAGTTTTAAATGCAGAAATGTTCGCATTTAAAAACCAAGAAGAAAACAGCAAACCAGACTGAAATCGGTTGAGTTTTGGCCAAGTAATGATCATAAAACCAATGAGGGTTTTAGTATTTTTCAGCCAAAAAAATTGACCCAATTTTTGAAAAAAATGTAAGGGGTTACATCGTTAAAATTGTCAAAAATTGGCCAAAAATTAGAAATCGAGTTTTAAATGCAGAAATGGTCGCATTGAAAAACCAAGAAGAAAACAGCAAACCAGACTGAAATCGGTCGAGTTTTAGCCAAGTTATGATCATAAAACCAATGAGGGTTTTAGTATTTTTCAGCCAAAAAATTTGACCCAATTTTTGAAACAAATGTAAGGGGTTACATCGTTAAAATTGTCAAAAATTGGCCAAAAATTAGAAATCGAGTTTTAAAAGCAGAAATGTTTGCATTGAAAAACCAAGAAGAAAACAGCAAACCAGACTGAAATCGGTTGAGTTTTGGCCAAGTAATGATCATAAAACCAATGAGGGTTTTAGTATTTTTCAGCCAAAAAAATTGACCCAATTTTTGAAAAAAATGTAAGGGGTTACATCGTTAAAATTGTCAAAAATTGGTCAAAAATAAGAAATCGAGTTTTAAATGCAGAAATGTTCGCATTTAAAAACCAAGAAGAAAACAGCAAACCAGACTGAAATCGGTTGAGTTTTAGCCAAGTTATGATCATAAAACCAATGAGGGTTTTAGTATTTTTCAGCCAAAAAATTTGACCCAACAATTGGCCAAAAATTAGAAATCGAGTTTTAAATGCAGAAATGTTCGCATTTAAAAACCAAGAAGAAAACAGCAAACCAGACTGAAATCGGTTGAGTTTTGGCCAAGTAATGATCATAAAACCAATGAGGGTTTTAGTATTTTTCAGCCAAAAAAATTGACCCAATTTTTGAAAAAAATGTAAGGGGTTACATCGTTAAAATTGTCAAAAATTGGCCAAAAATTAGAAATCGAGTTTTAAATGCAGAAATGGTCGCATTGAAAAACCAAGAAGAAAACAGCAAACCAGACTGAAATCGGTCGAGTTTTAGCCAAGTTATGATCATAAAACCAATGAGGGTTTTAGTATTTTTCAGCCAAAAAATTTGACCCAATTTTTGAAACAAATGTAAGGGGTTACATCGTTAAAATTGTCAAAAATTGGCCAAAAATTAGAAATCGAGTTTTAAAAGCAGAAATGTTTGCATTGAAAAACCAAGAAGAAAACAGCAAACCAGACTGAAATCGGTTGAGTTTTGGCCAAGTAATGATCATAAAACCAATGAGGGTTTTAGTATTTTTCAGCCAAAAAAATTGACCCAATTTTTGAAAAAAATGTAAGGGGTTACATCGTTAAAATTGTCAAAAATTGGTCAAAAATAAGAAATCGAGTTTTAAATGCAGAAATGTTCGCATTTAAAAACCAAGAAGAAAACAGCAAACCAGACTGAAATCGGTTGAGTTTTAGCCAAGTTATGATCATAAAACCAATGAGGGTTTTAGTATTTTTCAGCCAAAAAATTTGACCCAACAATTGGCCAAAAATTAGAAATCGAGTTTTAAATGCAGAAATGTTCGCATTTAAAAACCAAGAAGAAAACAGCAAACCAGACTGAAATCGGTTGAGTTTTGGCCAAGTAATGATCATAAAACCAATGAGGGTTTTAGTATTTTTCAGCCAAAAAAATTCACCCAATTTTTGAAAAAAATGTAAGGGGTTACATCGTTAAAATTGTCAAAAATTGGCCAAAAATTAGAAATCGAGTTTTAAAAGCAGAAATGTTCGCATTGAAAACCCAAGAAGAAAACAGCAAACCAGACTGAAATCGGTTGAGTTTTGGCCAAGTAATGATCATAAAACCAATGAGGGTTTTAGTATTTTCAGCCAAAAAATTTGACCCAATTTTGGAAAAAATGTAAGGGGCTACATCGTTAAAATTGTAAAAAATTGGCCAAAAATTAGAAATCGAGTTTTAAAAGCAGAAATGTTCGCATTGAAAAACCAAGAAAAAACAGCAAACCAAACTGAAATCGGTTGAGTTTATCCAAGTTATGATCATAAAACCAATGAGGGTTTTAGTATTTTTCAGCCAAAAAATTTGACCCAATTTTGAAAAAATGTAAGGGGTTACATCGTTAAAATTGTCAAAAATTGGCCAAAAATTAGAAATCGAGTTTTAAATGCAGAAATGTTCGCATTTAAAAACCAAGAAAAAACAGCAAACCAGACTGAAATCGGTTGAGTTTTAGCCAAGTTATGATCATAAAACCACTGAGGGTTTTAGTATTTTCAGCCAACAAATTTGACCCACTTTTGAAAAAATGTAAGGGGTTACATCGTTAAAATTGTCAAAAATTGGCCAAAAATTAGAAATCGAGTTTTAAATGCAGAAATGTTTGCATTTAAAAACCAAGAAAAAACAGCAAACCAGACTGAAATCGGTTGAGTTTTACCCAAGTTATGATCATAAAACCAATGAGAGTTTTAGTATTTTTCAGCCAAAAAATTTGACCCAATTTTTGAAAAAATTTAAAATTGTCGTTAAAATTGTCAAAAATTGCCAAAAATTAGAAATCGAGTTTTAAATGCAGAAATGTTCGCATTTAAAAACCAAGAAGAAAACAGCAAACCAGACTGAAATCGGTTGAGTTTTAGCCAAGTTATGATCATAAAACCAATGAGGGTTTTAGTATTTTTCAGCCAAAATTTGAACCAATTTTGAAAAAATGTAAGGGGTTACATCGTTAAAATTGTCAAAAATTGGTCAAAAATAAGAAATCGAGTTTTAAATGCAGAAATGTTCGCATTTAAAAACCAAGAAGAAAACAGCAAACCAGACTGAAATCGGTTGAGTTTTAGCCAAGTTATGATCATAAAACCAATGAGGGTTTTAGTATTTTTCAGCCAAAAAATTTGACCCAATTTTGAAAAATGTAGGTTAATCGTTAAAATGTCAACAATTGGCCAAAATTAGAAATCGAGTTTTAAATGCAGAAATGTTCGCATTTAAAACCAAGAAGAAAACAGCAAACCAGACTGAAATCGGTTGAGTTTTGGCCAAGTAATGATCATAAAACCAATGAGGGTTTTAGTATTTTTCAGCCAAAAAAATTCACCCAATTTTTGAAAAAATGTAAGGGGTTACATCGTTAAAATTGTCAAAAATTGGCCAAAAATTAGAAATCGAGTTTTAAAAGCAGAAATGTTCGCATTGAAAACCCAAGAAGAAAACAGCAAACCAGACTGAAATCGGTTGAGTTTTGGCCAAGTAATGATCATAAAACCAATGAGGGTTTTAGTATTTTTCAGCCAAAAAATTTGACCCAATTTTTGGAAAAAATGTAAGGGGCTACATCGTTAAAATTGTAAAAAATTGGCCAAAAATTAGAAATCGAGTTTTAAAAGCAGAAATGTTCGCATTGAAAAACCAAGAAGAAAACAGCAAACCAAACTGAAATCGGTTGAGTTTTATCCAAGTTATGATCATAAAACCAATGAGGGTTTTAGTATTTTTCAGCCAAAAAATTTGACCCAATTTTTGAAAAAAATGTAAGGGGTTACATCGTTAAAATTGTCAAAAATTGGCCAAAAATTAGAAATCGAGTTTTAAATGCAGAAATGTTCGCATTTAAAAACCAAGAAGAAAACAGCAAACCAGACTGAAATCGGTTGAGTTTTAGCCAAGTTATGATCATAAAACCACTGAGGGTTTTAGTATTTTTCAGCCAACAAATTTGACCCACTTTTTGAAACAAATTTAAGGGGTTACATCGTTAAAATTGTCAAAAATTGGCCAAAAATTAGAAATCGAGTTTTAAATGCAGAAATGTTTGCATTTAAAAACCAAGAAGAAAACACCAAACCAGACTGAAAATCGGTTGAGTTTTAGCCAAGTTATGATCATAAAACCAATGAGGGTTTTAGTATTTTTCAGCCAAAAAATTTGACCCAATTTTTGAAAAAAATTTAAAATTGTCGTTAAAATTGTCAAAAATTGGCCAAAAATTAGAAATCGAGTTTTAAATGCAGAAATGTTCGCATTTAAAAACCAAGAAGAAAACAGCAAACCAGACTGAAATCGGTTGAGTTTTAGCCAAGTTATGATCATAAAACCAATGAGGGTTTTAGTATTTTTCAGCCAAAAAATTTGAACCAATTTTTGAAAAAAATGTAAGGGGTTACATCGTTAAAATTGTCAAAAATTGGTCAAAAATAAGAAATCGAGTTTTAAATGCAGAAATGTTCGCATTTAAAAACCAAGAAGAAAACAGCAAACCAGACTGAAATCGGTTGAGTTTTAGCCAAGTTATGATCATAAAACCAATGAGGGTTTTAGTATTTTTCAGCCAAAAAATTTGACCCAATTTTTGAAAAAAATGTAAGGGGTTACATCGTTAAAATTGTCAACAATTGGCCAAAAATTAGAAATCGAGTTTTAAATGCAGAAATGTTCGCATTTAAAAACCAAGAAGAAAACAGCAAACCAGACTGAAATCGGTTGAGTTTTGGCCAAGTAATGATCATAAAACCAATGAGGGTTTTAGTATTTTTCAGCCAAAAAAATTCACCCAATTTTTGAAAAAAATGTAAGGGGTTACATCGTTAAAATTGTCAAAAATTGGCCAAAATTAGAAATCGAGTTTTAAATGCAGAAATGTTCGCATTGAAAACCCAAGAAGAAAACAGCAAACCAGACTGAAATCGGTTGAGTTTTGGCCAAGTAATGATCATAAAACCAATGAGGGTTTTAGTATTTTTCAGCCAAAAAATTTGACCCAATTTTTGGAAAAAATGTAAGGGGCTACATCGTTAAAATTGTAAAAAATTGGCCAAAAATTAGAAATCGAGTTTTAAAAGCAGAAATGTTCGCATTGAAAAACCAAGAAGAAAACAGCAAACCAAACTGAAATCGGTTGAGTTTTATCCAAGTTATGATCATAAAACCAATGAGGGTTTTAGTATTTTTCAGCCAAAAAATTTGACCCACTTTTTGAAAAAAATGTAAGGGGTTACATCGTTAAAATTGTCAAAAATTGGCCAAAAATTAGAAATCGAGTTTTAAATGCAGAAATGTTCGCATTTAAAAACCAAGAAGAAAACAGCAAACCAGACTGAAATCGGTTGAGTTTTAGCCAAGTTATGATCATAAAACCAATGAGGGTTTTAGTATTTTTCAGCCAAAAAATTTGACCCAATTTTTGAAACAAATTTAAGGGGTTACATCGTTAAAATTGTCAAAAATTGGCCAAAAATTAGAAATCGAGTTTTAAATGCAGAATTGTTCGCATTTAAAAACCAAGAAGAAAAAACCAAACCAGACTAAAATCGGTTGAGTTTTAGCCAAGTTATGATCATAAAACCAATGAGGGTTTTAGTATTTTTCAGCCAAAAATTTTGACCCAATTTTTGAAAAAAAATTTAAAATTGTCGTTAAAATTGTCAAAAATTGGCCAAAAATTAGAAATCGAGTTTTAAATGCAGAAATGTTCGCATTTAAAAACCAAGAAGAAAACAGCAAACCAGACTGAAATCGGTTGAGTTTTAGCCAAGTTATGATCATAAAACCAATGAGGGTTTTAGTATTTTTCAGCCAAAAAATTTTGAACCAAATTTATTTAAGAAAAAAATGTAAGGTGAGTTACATCGTTAAAATTGTCAAAAATTGGTCAAAAATAAGAAATCGAGTTTTAAATGCAGAAATGTTCGCATTTAAAAACCAAGAAGAAAACAGCAAACCAGACTGAAATCGGTTGAGTTTTAGCCAAGTTATGATCATAAAACCAATGAGGGTTTTAGTATTTTTCAGCCAAAAAATTTGACCCAATTTTTGAAAAAAATGTAAGGGGTTACATCGTTAAAATTGTCAACAATTGGCCAAAAATTAGAAATCGAGTTTTAAATGCAGAAATGTTCGCATTTAAAAACCAAGAAGAAAACAGCAAACCAGACTGAAATCGGTTGAGTTTTGGCCAAGTAATGATCATAAAACCAATGAGGGTTTTAGTATTTTTCAGCCAAAAAAATTCACCCAATTTTTGAAAAAAATGTAAGGGGTTACATCGTTAAAATTGTCAAAAATTGGCCAAAAATTAGAAATCGAGTTTTAAAAGCAGAAATGTTCGCATTGAAAACCCAAGAAGAAAACAGCAAACCAGACTGAAATCGGTTGAGTTTTGGCCAAGTAATGATCATAAAACCAATGAGGGTTTTAGTATTTTTCAGCCAAAAAATTTGACCCAATTTTTGGAAAAAATGTAAGGGGCTACATCGTTAAAATTGTAAAAAATTGGCCAAAAATTAGAAATCGAGTTTTAAAAGCAGAAATGTTCGCATTGAAAAACCAAGAAGAAAACAGCAAACCAAACTGAAATCGGTTGAGTTTTATCCAAGTTATGATCATAAAACCAATGAGGGTTTTAGTATTTTTCAGCCAAAAAATTTGACCCACTTTTTGAAAAAAATGTAAGGGGTTACATCGTTAAAATTGTCAAAAATTGGCCAAAAATTAGAAATCGAGTTTTAAATGCAGAAATGTTCGCATTTAAAAACCAAGAAGAAAACAGCAAACCAGACTGAAATCGGTTGAGTTTTAGCCAAGTTATGATCATAAAACCAATGAGGGTTTTAGTATTTTTCAGCCAAAAAATTTGACCCAATTTTTGAAACAAATTTAAGGGGTTACATCGTTAAAATTGTCAAAAATTGGCCAAAAATTAGAAATCGAGTTTTAAATGCAGAATTGTTCGCATTTAAAAACCAAGAAGAAAAAACCAAACCAGACTAAAATCGGTTGAGTTTTAGCCAAGTTATGATCATAAAACCAATGAGGGTTTTAGTATTTTTCAGCCAAAAAATTTGACCCAATTTTTGAAAAAAATGTAAGGGGTTACATCGTTAAAATTGTCAAAAATTGGCCAAAAATTAGAAATCAAGTTTTAAATGCAGAAATATTCGCATTTAAAAACCAAGAAGAAAACAGCAAACCAAACTGAAATCGGTTGAGTTTTAGCCAAGTTATGATCATAAAACCACTGAGGGTTTTAGTATTTTTCAGCCAACAAATTTGACCCACTTTTTGAAAAAAATGTAAGGGGTTACATCGTTAAAATTGTCAAAAATTGGCCAAAAATTAGAAATCGAGTTTTAAATGCAGAAATGTTCGCATTTAAAAACCAAGAAGAAAACAGCAAACCAGACTGAAATCGGTTGAGTTTTACCCAAGTTATGATCATAAAACCAATGAGAGTTTTAGTATTTTTCAGCCAAAAAATTTGACCCAATTTTTGAAAAAAATTTAAAATTGTCGTTAAAATTGTCAAAAATTGGCCAAAAATTAGAAATCGAGTTTTAAATGCAGAAATGTTCGCATTTAAAAACCAAGAAGAAAACAGCAAACCAGACTGAAATCGGTTGAGTTTTAGCCAAGTTATGATCATAAAACCAATGAGGGTTTTAGTATTTTTCAGCCAAAAAATTTGACCCAATTTTTGAAAAAAATTTAAGGGGTTACATCGTTAAAATTGTAAAAAATTGGCCAAAAATTAGAAATCGAGTTTTAAATGCAGAAATGTTCGCATTTAAAAACCAAGAAGAAAACAGCAAACCAGACTGAAATCGGTTGAGTTTTGGCCAAGTAATGATCATAAAACCAATGAGGGTTTTAGTATTTTTCAGCCAAAAAATTTGACCCAATTTTTGAAAAAAATGTAAGGGGTTACATCGTTAAAATTGTCAAAAATTGGCCAAAAATTAGAAATCGAGTTTTAAAAGCAGAAATGTTCGCATTGAAAAACCAAGAAGAAAACAGCAAACCAGACTGAAATCGGTTGAGTTTTAGCCAAGTTATGATCATAAAACCAATGAGGGTTTTAGTATTTTTCAGCCAAAAAATTTGACCCAATTTTTGAAAAAAATGTAAGGGGTTACATCGTTAAAATTGTCAAAAATTGGCCAAAAATTAGAAATCGAGTTTTAAAAGCAGAAATGTTCGCATTGAAAAACCAAGAAGAAAACAGCAAACCAGACTGAAATCGGTTGAGTTTTAGCCAAGTTATGATCATAAAACCAATGAGGGTTTTAGTATTTTTCAGCCAAAAAATTTGACCCAATTTTTGAAACCAATGTAAGGGGTTACATCGTTAAAATTGTCAAAAATTGGCCAAAGATTAGAAATCGAGTTTTAAAAGCAGAAATGTTCGCATTGAAAAACCAAGAAGAAAACAGCAAACCAGACTGAAATCGGTTGAGTTTTAGCCAAGTTATGATCATAAAACCAATAAGGGTTTTAGTATTTTTCAGCCAAAAAATTTGACCCAATTTTTGAAAAAAATGTAAGGGGTTACATCGTTAAAATTGTCAAAAATTGGCCAAAAATTAGAAATCGAGTTTTAAATGCAGAAATGTTCGCATTTAAAAACCAAGAAGAAAACAGCAAACCAGACTGAAATCGGTTGAGTTTTGGCCAAGTAATGATCATAAAACCAATGAGGGTTTTAGTATTTTTCAGCCAAAAAATTTGACCCAATTTTTGAAAAAAATGTAAGGGGTTACATAGTTAAAATTGTCAAAAATTGGCCAAAAATTAGAAATCGAGTTTTAAATGCAGAAATGTTCGCATTTAAAACCCAAGAAGAAAACAGCAAACCAGACTGAAATCGGTTGAGTTTTAGCCAAGTTATGATCATAAAACCAATGAGGGTTTTAGTATTTTTCGGCCAAAAAATTTGACCCAATTTTTGAAAAAAATGTAAGGGGTTACATCGTTAAAATTGTCAAAAATTGGCCAAAAATTAAAAATCGAGTTTTAAAAGCAGAAATGTTCGCATTGAAAAACCAAGAAGAAAACAGCAAACCAAACTGAAATCGGTTGAGTTTTAGCCAAGTTATGATCATAAAACCAATGAGGGTTTTAGTATTTTTCAGCCAAAAAATTTGACCCAATTTTTGAAAAAAATGTAAGGGGTTACATCGTTAAAATTGTCAAAAATTGGCAAAAAATTAGAAATCGAGTTTTAAATGCAGAAATGTTCGCATTTAAAAACCAAGAAGAAAACAGCAAACCAGACTGAAATCGGTTGAGTTTTGGCCAAGTAATGATCATAAAACCAATGAGGGTTTTAGTATTTTTCAGCCAAAAAATTTGACCCAATTTTTGAAAAAAATGTAAGGGGTTACATAGTTAAAATTGTCAAAAATTGGCCAAAAATTAGAAATCGAGTTTTAAATGCAGAAATGTTCGCATTTAAAACCCAAGAAGAAAACAGCAAACCAGACTGAAATCGGTTGAGTTTTAGCCAAGTTATGATCATAAAACCAATGAGGGTTTTAGTATTTTTCAGCCAAAAAATTTGACCCAATTTTTGAAAAAAATGTAAGGGGTTACATCGTTAAAATTGTCAAAAATTGGCCAAAAATTAGAAATCGAGTTTTAAAAGCAGAAATGTTCGCATTGAAAAACCAAGAAGAAAACAGCAAACCAGACTGAAATCGGTTGAGTTTTAGCCAAGTTATGATCATAAAACCAATGAGGGTTTTAGTATTTTTCAGCCAAAAAATTTGACCCAATTTTTGAAAAAAAATGTAAGGGGTTACATCGTTAAAATTGTCAAAAATGGGCCAAAAATTAGAAATCGAGTTTTAAATGCAGAAATGTTCGCATTGAAAAACCAAGAAGAAAACAGCAAACCAGACTGAAATCGGTTGAGTTTTAGCCAAGTTATGATCATAAAACCAATGAGGGTTTTAGTATTTTTCAGCCAAAAAATTTGACCCAATTTTTGAAAAAAAATGTAAGGGGTTACATCGTTAAAATTGTCAAAAATGGGCCAAAAATTAGAAATCGAGTTTTAAATGCAGAAATGTTCGCATTTAAAACCCAAGAAGAAAACAGCAAACCAGACTGAAATCGGTTGAGTTTTAGCCAAGTTATGATCATAAAACCAATGAGAGTTTTAGTATTTTTCAGCCAAAAAATTTGACCCAATTTTTGAAAAAAATTTAAAATTGTCGTTAAAATTGTCAAAAATTGGCCAAAAATTAGAAATCGAGTTTTAAATGCAGAAATGTTCGCATTTAAAAACCAAGAAGAAAACAGCAAACCAGACTGAAATCGGTTGAGTTTTAGCCAAGTTATGATCATAAAACCAATGAGGGTTTTAGTATTTTTCAGCCAAAAAATTTGACCCAATTTTTGAAAAAAATTTAAGGGGTTACATCGTTAAAATTGTCAAAAATTGGCCAAAAATTAGAAATCGAGTTTTAAATGCAGAAATGTTTGCATTGAAAAACCAAGAAGAAAACAGCAAACCAGACTGAAATCGGTTGAGTTTTAGCCAAGTTATGATCATAAAACCACTGAGGGTTTTAGTATTTTTCAGCCAACAAATTTGACCCACTTTTTGAAAAAAATGTAAGGGGTTACATCGTTAAAATTGTCAAAAATTGGCCAAAAATTAGAAATCGAGTTTTAAATGCAGAAATGTTCGCATTTAAAAACCAAGAAGAAAACAGCAAACCAGACTGAAAACGGTTGAGTTTTACCCAAGTTATGATCATAAAACCAATGAGAGTTTTAGTATTTTTCAGCCAAAAAATTTTACCCAATTTTTGAAAAAAATTTAAAATTGTCGTTAAAATTGTCAAAAATTGGCCAAAAATTAGAAATCGAGTTTTAAAAGCAGAAATGTTCGCATTTAAAAACCAAGAAGAAAACAGCAAACCAGACTGAAATCGGTTGAGTTTTAGCCAAGTTATGATCATAAAACCAATGAGGGTTTTAGTATTTTTCAGCCAAAAAATTTGACCCACTTTTTGAAAAAAATTTAAGGGGTTACATCGTTAAAATTGTCAAAAATTGGCCAAAAATTAGAAATCGAGTTTTAAATGCAGAAATGTTCGCATTTAAAAACCAAGAAGAAAAAACCAAACCAGACTGAAATCGGTTGAGTTTTAGCCAAGTAATGATCAAAAAACCATTGAAGGTGTTAGCAGATTTTAATTTGGTTGTTGTTAAAATGTATTTTGCTTAAAATGTTGTTGTACACACGTGGTTGTTGTTGAAATCAAGCACAACGCTTCAACCTTGATGTTTTCAGTACAAATTCTTCGCGCATCCGATTTCAGATACCAGGCGGCAGAAGCAGCAGGTGGAGGATGAATTTTTGGCGCTCCCTGTCGGAATTTGTGTGAAACAGTGATTTTCTTAGCGCTCCCAGTCGGAATTCTGCTGAAACTTTTCGAGCTTTTAGCCTGGTTTTAAACCACATCAAAAAGCTGATTAGTAAAGCTTTAAAGCTCGCAAAGTTTCAGCAAAATTCCGACTGGGGGCGCTAAAAAATCACTGTTTCACACAAATTCCGACAGGGGGCGCCAAAAATTTTCTTAACCTTTCTGTGTTTTTCCGGTGTAACGTTAAATGTTCATAAATAACTCGGTTATACGCCTTTTAATATTTTGCTACTAAAGTACAGATTTTTCCCTAATAAATTAAATAAAAATATTTTAATTTAGGGCAAAATTTTCCAATGACGCCACTGCACAAATCCGATTATCGATTGTTTTTATGAGAATATAATGAATTAGCAATAAAATAAGGAAATGTTAAAATAAAATAAAGTTAAAACATATTATTGATAATAATAAAAAATGTTGCCTATATTAGGACCTAAACTGGACGACTGGTATTTGTGTAGCCGTAGTACATCAAGCACTAACAGTTCGACTTGCAGTTATTTTACATAGCGATAAGTCGATAAGTCTTACGCTCTGTTAAAGCTACTTTATATCGATTTTATTTGAAAAGCCCCAACAACGCGCCACTTGAAGATCGGCTACACCGATCGCGGAATCAGTAGCAAACTGGATATCAACGAGGAAGGTAGTGCTCACGGCAAGTGCTAGTGTGTCGTCAAAACAACCACAAAATAAGTGTTTTCGAAAAAGATTGTTTTAGAAAATCCCAGCAATATTTCCTAAAACTAATCAATGAATCACCGGCGGTATCATTATGCAAATCTTACTGATTGTATGACAAAGACAAGCTTAAGATGACAGACGGAGAAATTAAAGCGGGTATTATTAGTAAATGTGAATGAATCATGTGTAATGCAGATATGTGTGGGATATAAGAGGAATGAGTAAACCGCAGTTGCAAAGATCAGCTCGCCTCCAACCCACTCAACAAGCGTCAGTGAAAACAAGTTTTTTAAAACATTTAATGTTTCAAGCCAAGGTTAAAAAACTGCAGAAAACGGTGCCCACGGCAAAAAAAAAAAAAACAAAAACTCGATAAAATAACGTTGCGAACAGCTAATTAATCAATTTAGAAAGAATTGCATTTTGATAAATGAATAATTCCTAATTAATATTTAACCTGTGACATCATCGGAATTACAAAAAAATGTTTTTCTAATGCCCGGAGGGCAGTGATCACGATCTGGTGGGTTGATGCCTTAAAAGGCGGTGGCCAGTTCTCTGGAAAGTCTTTTTTAAAGTTTACTCTGGAAACCCGAGTGGCGGCAAAGTCAACAAAAAATATGTTCTTGCTGACCAGGCAGGCTTTTGGATGCGTCGTGAAAGAGCCGTAATTGAACCCGTGTTTACTTAACTGGGTTGGGGACAATCCGAGCCCCGTAATTTGCATGAAATCAAGGCGTCCAGCGTTTCCGTTCTACTCCGTCTCTCTTCCTCCTGCACATGTACTGAATTTGCATTTTTTATTGCCAATTACAATTAGGTAATCTATCGATTAGGCTATAACCGGCCCGTTAGGGATCCCAGTTTCGCTCGGAATGTAAATACAATCGTGTATACCTAAGGAGAATTGTTTCATTCGCTCGTCTACTTGGCTCCGCCCCTGGAGCTTTCGGTTATTCGTGCTTGCTACTCTTCGTAAAGCACAGCGGCGTAGATTTTGAGGGGATTCATTTGATTGGGATTAATTGGTTACTATTCTCACCAAGCAATCTGTTAACACTCTTGCACCAATTCTCTATACCAATCAACTCTGGTTCGCCTCCGTCCGAGAGAGAGTGTTTGACTTTAATTAAATTATTTGAAATTACTGAATCGTGCGGAGAGCTGTGTTTCTGGATACCCATCCCTCCCTCAGATCTTTTGTTGTGTTTCCATGACGCTGGCCAGACAATTGTTTATGAAGTGCACAGCGGGTCGAGTGTATATAGAGCACATGAAAAGGGAGGGTATGGTATCCACTTATTTAACAATTTCCATGTGTGCCTGTTGTAGTTTTTGAACGGATAAACATTGCTTTTTCAGTAAAACAAAATTCAGCTGGATGATGTTTTTTGCGGATGCTACACAAGCTCACTTCAGCATGAAGTCAGCCCATCCGCATCTGTATCTATATCTACATCTATATCCACACGCATCCATCTTAATTATGAAGTTTTTACGATGACAATTTTGGAGCTGCGAGAGCGGTTTAAGTCTCGCTTTGGCTGCGACTCCAAATGGTGAACTGGCCCCGATCACGATCGCTGTTTTTGTGTCTTTGCTGTTTTTCTGCCGCTCCCAGGCTCTTTTTTAGTTTTTAAATTTCTCGGTACGTGTTCGTCTTTTCCAGCAATATACCCAAGTGTAAACAAACAGGCAAGCATTACTTTTCATTAAATGCAGTAAAAGCTCACTAAATAAAGTAAACAAACTGTTTAGTTTGCTAATAAACACAGACCTTATAGACTTTATGGGCAAGCAAATTAATTTGCTTTTGTCTCCCACTGCGGGGTCCAAGTTCTAGATTCAATATCACGATGCCCGATTTATAGACACTCGATTCCGTCACGTTTTTAAGGGTGCAGATCGTGGCCTTACTCCGGATACTCCCAAATGCCAATCTGCGGATGTGCTTAGGCGTATCGCCCTGCTGTCTGACACATTTCCAGACTTTCACATTTATCAACTCCGTTCCCCATTCTTTTCTGTCTGCTTGAAGTTGTTTTTCCTTGTTTCTTTTTACTGTACTTTATTCTGTTTCTTGAGGCTTTGTCGAGACTGATTATAGGATTCAGATTTAGGACTGAGTGCAGAGTCTGAATCTGGATCCAAAAATAAACCACAAGACTGTACAAGGCAAGTTTAAATCTTAAAAATAATTTGCCATGTTCGGTTCAATTCAAAATTCGAAGTTATAGCAATTTGAACAGAGCACGAAAAAGAGTTGAGTCTTTAAATCAAAGTAAAAAATCAAATATTAAATTCGATTTATCCGGATTGATCTCACACCTTTTGTCGTGGAAACCTATTTAAAATCGTTTACTTGGCTTTAGCTATGTACACCTAACTTAACCATCACTCTTCCACTACAATGACCGGCTTTTCAGCATTCTTTTTTTCTTCTCTGCAGCTGAGAGTTGTGCAAAACTTCCGTTAAGTGCAATTACTTGTTGGCCTTTCTTGTGTTTTTCCTGTTGCCAAAACCTGATCGACGGGGACGGGTTTTCTTTTAGTGCATTCCAGGCGCCAGCGACCGGATGCTGGATCGGAGAATTTGGCTTTTAGCTTTCCGGCAATTACTAAATATTACGCCATTATTTCTGTCAACTGTCGACTACAGCTTTTTGGGCTAGTTAAACAATGAAGCTGTTTGTCCATAATTGCTTGTACAAATATAAGTTCTAGTGGACAAATAATATGGCGAAAACACAAGACAAACACTGGAGCCAATTACGGAGGGTGATTGTGCGATTTTGTTTATCTTATCGGGCTTTTTAGGGGACCCTCTGGGCATCGTATTACAATATCCAATTTGTTTGCTAAGCCAAACAACATCCATAAGCCCTCTCATCGCTTCCTGATTACCAATTCTTTGCCTATTGATAAATAATCAGCGGTGGCTGATATTCAAATTAGCCAGGTCTGTCTCGAGTGTGATTAGCCGATTTCTCACACATTTCAACCACCAAAGCAGAGACTGGAGAACTGTAGATCCCACAGAAGAAGCCGCCTTGAAATTTAGCCCAAAAGCCGCCGATAAATCGTGCGATTCCAGCACCCCAGGGCTCCTCCTCCGTCTCCTCATCTTCGGAAGCTCTGAGTTCCAGCAGAGTTATCAAAGCGTAAACCGCAACAAATTGATGGCTAATTGATACTGATGTGTCGATTATTTTATGATTATTCTTTACGATCGTTAGACTTTGATAGCCCAAAGACAGAAACCTGATTGTGGATCATTCCATTCCATTCGTATGAGGCCAATCAAGTACTCCGCGACCTCGCTTGTCTTTTCTGGCATTGTTATAACTTAATAACTACATGTGGAGTAAATTAAGACCGAAGTTCGTACCACAAAAACCACTTACAGACGCTTTCTTTAATTGCCGCCTCCGAAGCGAAGATTATGCTTGTCCAGAAACCTGTAGGGCAGCTTTCGGCTCCATCTGCAGCCACAGCTGCTGGCTGGTTAGTGAGAAAATCATCGTAGCATGAAGCTTTGTCAAGTCCACGTCCAGTCTGTCCAGCTATTGTCTTAGCATTCCAAGGTTTTGGGCTGCCAAAAAGCTGGTCAGGTCAGAAGTTGAGTGGGCAATGCGGGCTCTGGCTCCACTAATTAGGTAACCATTGCTCATCCGCCCTCACTCTCGCTTTGCAGACCCCACAAATGGACTTGAACAACTGCGGCTTCGTCGATCCGCAGGCCCAACTGAGCGACGCTCTAATCAAGCGGGACATTAAGAGATTCAAGGCGGCTTTGGACAGCGGTGCCCAGGCCGATCTCCAGGACGAGCGACACACGAGCATCTACGAGAAGGCGCTCTCCACGAAAGGAAGCCGGGGATTCATAGAGGCCTGCATTGCCCACGGGAGCCAGGTAAACTATGTGAGTAGCCCACAAGCCAGTGTCTGGAATAGATCCCATTAAACATTCCCATCTTTATATCCTCAGATCAACCAGAAGCTGAACAAGGCCGCGGTCAACTATGCCGCCGATTCGAGGGATCCCGGCAACTTGGCAGCCCTACTCCAGAACCGTCCCGGATTGAAGGTCAACGTGGATCGAAAGTATGGCCAGCTTGCCCCACTCCACTCGCTGGCTAAGAATCTCAGTGAGGAAAACGCCTCGGACGTCCGACAGTGCATGCAGCTGCTGCTGGATTACGGCGCCTCACCCAACATTCTCGATCAGTCGGACTTTACGCCCCTGCATCACGTGCTACGCAAGAACAAAGTAAAGGCGGGCAAGCTGGAGCTGGTAGAGCTGCTCCTAAGACAGCCGATGATTGACATCGATAGCTACCGCAACGGAGAAGTGCGCCAGCTCCTGCAGACCCAGTTTCCGCAACTGCAGCTTCCGCAGCAGCGGGAGAAGGGGCCAGAGCTTGACCTGCAGGCCCTGTATCGCACTCTGCGGGACGGCGATGAGGCCCAGTTCGAGCAGCAGTTTGCCGAATATCACCAGAACCTCAAAGGCCTGGCCTTGGCGGATAACCAGCTTAATACCCATCAAGAAGAGTATCTGCCCCTTTTTGAGCTAAGCATCCAGAAGGGCAAGCAGCGAGCCTTTGAAGCCATCCTCGCCACCGGCATCTGCGTTAACTCAAAGCCCTCCAAGGACAACAGTGCGAGTCTCGTCGAGAAGGCCGCCAACTGTGGCAACTGGAGGGCACTTTCGCGTTTGCTAGAGGAACCGGAGCTGCGGCTCGGATCCGACTCCAGGCTGCTAAACGCGGTGATCAGCCACTTAGAAGAGGCGCCGTACGACGAATTCAACTACCAGCGGTGCTTCGAGGTTCTTCTGGCCAGCGATCGCGTGGACATCAACGAGGCGGACAACGCGGGTCTGGTGCCGCTTTTCTACGCGGTGAAGTATCGCAACACCCGGGCCATGCAGGAATTGTTGCAGCGTGGAGCTTACATTGGGGCCAAGAGCGCCTTCGGGGACCTACCGATCGAGGACATGCCGCCGGATCTTCTGGAGGAACACCTGGACTCCTGCATCACCACGAATGGATTTAAGCCCGGCGAACAGGACTTCGAGATCATATTCAACTTCAAGAACCTTATCCGCCAGGAGAGGGACCCGGCCACCGGCCAGGCTGGCAATCCGCGAGCTTTTCCCCAACGACTGCACGATGAGATGACCCCCATTGCGTACATTGCCGAGGCCAAGGAGCTGCGCCACCTGCTTCAGCACCCGCTGATCTCTAGTTTCCTCTTCCTCAAGTGGCACCGTCTGTCCGTGATGTTCTATTTGAACTTCCTACTTTATTCAGTATTCACCGCCTCTATCATCACACATACCATGTTGAAGTTCCACGAGAGCGAACACACGGCCCTGACTAACCTCTTTGGCGCACTGTCCTGGCTGGGAATCGCCTATCTTATTGTCCGGGAGGTCATTCAGTGGCTGATGTCCCCTGTACTATACTTCTGGTCCATTACCAATCTCATGGAAATGGTCCTGATCTGCCTGTCGATTCTCACATGCATCGAGTCCAGCTATGATCAGGACACCAAGCGCGTCCTAGCCGTGTTCACCATCCTGCTGGTCTCCGTTGAGTTCTGCCTGCTGGTCGGTTCTTTGCCCGTGCTCTCCATCTCAACGCACATGCTCATGCTGCGGGCCGTCTCGAGTAGCTTCGTCAAGAGCTTCGCCCTCTACTCGATCTTCGTGCTGACCTTCAGTCTGTGCTTCTACATCCTGTTTGGTAAGCCGCCAGTTCTGGATCGGGTGGGAAGCGCCACACCAGATCCCACCAAGGAGCCAGAGGCGGAGTCTGGCGGGGACTTCAACACGTTCACCAAGCCTATTGAGGCCCTGATCAAGACGATTGTGATGCTGACGGGTGAGTTCGATGCGGGGGACATCAAGTTCACCAGCATCTACACCTACCTGATCTTCCTGCTTTTCGTGTTCTTCATGACCATCGTCTTGTTCAATCTGCTCAACGGTCTGGCCGTGAGCGACACTCAGGTGAGATCTGGAATCGCGCTCCCAGGGGCTTCTAAGCTAATCTTCGTTCCCCTCCAATCCTTACCAGGTCATCAAGGCACAGGCGGAGCTCAATGGCGCCATATGCCGCACGAACATGCTGAGTCGCTACGAACAGGTTCTCACTGGCCACGGAAGCGCCGGCTTCCTAGTGAGCAACCAACCCTTCAGGAGCATCTACGAGCGACTGATGAACATCTATCCGAATTACCTGAGCCTGCGCCAGATATCCGTCCTGCCCAACGACGGCAACAAGGTCCTCATTCCCATGCAGGATCCCTACGAGATGAAGACGCTGAACAGCAAGCTGCAGGGCAGCTTCCAGCAGTTGCCCACCTCCAGTGCCTCACGGCCGCAGAAAAAGCTGCTGGATCCTCCGCTCAAGCTGCTGCTGTTGCCCTGCTGCTGCTCCATGCTCACCGGCAAGTGTTCCCAGATCGATGGACGCACGGTCAAGCTATCCCTCGCCCTGATTGACCAGAAGAACACGGCGGAGCAGCGACGCAAGCGGGAGCAGGTCAACGACCGACGGCTCCAGCTCATCGAGAACAAGCTGGAGAGTCTGGTGCAGCTGCTGCAGGAACGCAACTGATCCTACTCCGGTCACGGTGCCCACCGAGAACTTGTATTTATTCCTCGCTTTCATTTAACAGAGAACCAACAAGCAGAGCTGGAAAGGAATCGATGCTGTCTGGAAGCATCGATGCCTGTCCAGCCCTGGCCTGGAAGAGGAGCCGAGACCGAGTTAGTCGGAAATTGTTTTTATTAACATACGAGTAATGAAATTGAACAAAACCCTTAATAATTGTCAGTAAGTAAGTTAGTATATAATGGTTATATAGACAGTAAATATTGTATAAACGAATAATCTTTACTGTACGTTCATCTTGTACCCAAGTAAATATATATTTAATTTCAAATGTTAGATTTATTTCCATTTCGATTTTTCGCTTAGTTATTTCCTTTATTTTGGTTTTGTTTTGTTTCGTTTTGTTTTTGATTTGATATGATTCGGTTCAAAATGTGAGTGTGAGTGTGTGTTAGTCACACACCTATTATGGTTAATGGATTCTTAATCGTATCTCCCCGTTCGTCGTTAATAAGTATCGATTTTATTTAAGTCAGAGCTGAGTAAACTGAGCCTGAAATAAAAGATTTCACGCACCTAAGACCGAGCGAGGCTGTCGCTATCTGGCAATAGAAATCCAAGTGGGAAATTATGCAAATTAAGCGTTGATAATTTGTTTATAAAAATGTTCTGCCAAATTATGGCTTCAAACAGCAAAAGAAAACGAAGGAAAAAACAAGAACGAGCTTTGGAGCGTTTATGGAGCGAATGGAGCGCAGGCAATGAGTTAAGCTAAGCTAGTTACGAATTTTTAATATTAAGCGTTAGTTCCACACATATTTACTCGACTTGATTACGCGATAGCTACAGGACTAGGACTAGGACTAGGACCTTAAAAGCGGCAAATTAAAATAATTGACTTAGTTCTCAGAGCGCATATTTTCAACAACTTCTACAACATGTAATCTGTTTCTGTTTCTGTTTCTGGTTCTGAGTCTGTTTCTGATCCTTTACTATTACTCGTATTATCGTATTATCGTATTTCTGGTATTTCTGTTTGTCCAATGAAACGTTAACCCTGCTTTATATATATAAACTTTAATCTCAACAATAAATACGCTTATATAAATAAAATCGTGTATTCTGTAAGGCATGCCTAATCAAAACCCAGCTTTATTGCTAACTATAGGTATATGTATATCTGTGTTCGAGCCCCATTGTCCTTCCCCCGAGGGTCCTGAAAAGCCTTTAAATGCACAGGACTCGGTGCTATACGCTCCTGTTTCGTTTACGATGCTTTCGCTTGGTTCGTTTTGAGCTGACTTTTGGGAGCAAAGCGTCGGCATCTACTGCGATTGCGACTGCGATGGCAATTACGATTACGATTTCGACAATATAATATCTAAAGAGCTATTATTTCCGCTAATTACTGGCCTGCTCTGACTGTTCTTTTTTCTGTCTGCGCTGTTGATTCGAGTTGGTTTTTGGGATGTACTCTGTAACGTCTATATAATTGAATATATGCCTCAATCGTTTTATTGTCGGTATACTCTATGACTAAATTAAACACATCCCACTAGAGCTGCCATAGTATCGCGATGCTATCGACGTATAATACCCTTAAAACCGGGAGTATTCATCAAATGAAATAGTGTAAAGCAAAAGATATTTTTTAATGATTTGATCGAGATTTTCTCAAAAAGAAATATATTAAGAAATACATGCTGATAAGAAATTATCTTAAAATGTTCCAGTCTTTGTATTTTGTGATTTATTTATTTTCCTTATTTTCCTATGGTTTGTCTTTAAACATAAGAAATACATAGAACAAGAAAAAAAAAAAAAAGGAATAATTGACAACAGAAGGCTTGTGCTAAATATCTGGTGGCCATATTATCGCGATATTTTTAAAGCCATCGATGGTGCAATCTGAATCCGAATCCCATGGTACCATCGATGGTTTGACAGCTCTAGTCCTGTATTCCGCATCATCATTGCATCGCTCCGGCTAGTCTCGCGTCGCTCTCTAATCATTTATAATATTTGTTTTTTTTTTAAGGATAACTAAAATTAAAGCTTTTCTTTGCATTTTTTTTTTTTTTGATTTTCTTTTGGTTTTTGTATTTTTTTTAAGGTTTTTCTCTTCAATGGCTGAGGATGAGAGGTTCTATTGCTATTTCGTTATCTTCATTATCATTATCGTTACTTCGTTTATGTACAATCGAATACGAGAACGTACCAATATTAAATATCACTTAATTGACGAGTGTTTTGGTTTCTGTCTGTTGTTGTTGTTGTTGGTTTTTGTTAACAATTCTAATTTAAAATTATGTTTCATTTTTCTGTGTAAAAATTGCAGTTAAAATCACAATAAGTTGTTGTGTGTACGTTTTTGGTTTCATTTTGGTTTGCTTTGTTGTTTTTTTTTTGTTCCTGGAGAAAACGATTTAGTTGGTACCATAGAGTTTACTATATCAATTTGCTATATCAATCGCTGTCTGATTGTCTGTTGTTAAGTTATGAAAGTGGAGTTGGAATAGTGGTAAGTACTTGATCCTATATACAGAATTCGATGTGTGTAAACTTAATGCGATCACAATGGATACTTAAGAGAGAACAACACTTAAAAACGTTAACACAAACAAAAGGCGAGTTTCTTGGAAACGTGGCCCGACCTTAACCATTATCGTGAGAGAGTCGTACAAAGAGTCGTAAAAGTGTAAACCATTTTGATTTCAATAAAATATACAGAGTTTTTGTGGAAGCTTGTTGTTCTTTGTATAGGAGTTGCTTATCCTGCTTTTTAGACACTTCGGAAACGAACTAAACTAAACTGAACTAATCGTAAAAGATCTTCCTTCTCGCGGGTACTTGACTTAGGTAGGACTGCTGATTGATTTAGGGTTTCTCTGGGTTGCGTTTTTGGTAACGATATCGATTCTAGTGCAGTGTTAAGTGGCTTAATCCCGACTGGGACTTGAGATTGATTCAAATATGTATTAGTGAGTGATTAGTGATCACTTGACCTTGTTTTTTGGCTTAGTTTCTTACTGTTGAAGGATGTCAAAGAAGGAGAGAGGGCTTGGGGCGGGGGCATAAGATATGTACAATAATAAATAGTCAAATCTACTAATAATACTTCGCTTTTTGTACTTCGAACAATCGTTAATGGATAATATTAGCTATGGGTAATCGGTAATCGATCATCATCGGCAATTGTCTGCGCCATGCAACGAAAAAATGTTATAAATATTTCAATAAATTGTCTCTAACTAATGTCATATGTCCCCGCTATATATGCTATATTTCTCTATATGTATGTACGTAGTAATAGCTCTTTAATTTAAAATACTTCCTTTGGCATATGTACAAAATGTATTTAGATACTAAATCCACATATACCCTCCGTTGTAGAGCTGGTACAAATCTATTAATCGGAAAGAATAAAATTTTATTTTTGTAATCTAAAAAAGAAACAAATAACAGTGTTTTTTTCACGGTAACACCTGTACCTAGCGTTATTTGACTTAGTGGATTTTAACTTGGAAATCGACTTCTTCAACCCAAATCAATGATTTTCCCAGCTCTACTCCGATCTGTATATGCTCGATAATTGTTCGATATTCGCAAAAGAAACACTACAAGTAATGAGCCTAGATCCTAACCGCAGTAGTTGGTTAGTTTTATACTAAGGTAATGCCAATCTCTCTCTATGTATTGTATAGTTCAAAAACAACCTTCGAAAATGTGTCTTGGGAGAGGAACTCATTCCCTTTCTCCCATTCGATCTCATCTACAACTACATCGGTCAATCGGTCAGTAAACTACCGTCGACGGCGAATCTCATCATCATCTCTGATTGTGACAACATGGCGATGGCGACTCTTGATTTTTTGATTTGACTTCGCGAGTTCTACAACGGTTTTTAATGCACGTTCTTGTTAACATAGAGTTAATATTGATTTCTCATTAGATTGATTCTATATATGGTATGTATAAATTTGGATAGTTCCGTATTTGTAACCGTATATATATGTATGTATATCGTATAAAGCGACTAGTATATAATTATATAGGTAATCGTAATCGACTATGATAACAAAGGGGCGTGCCCCGCGCCTAAGCCTATTCCTAAGCCTAAGAAACTACGAGTCGCAACACTCGGCACAAATGCACACAGGAATCGGCATTGAATACGCACTCAGACTGGAGCTTGTCAACTTTGACGCCTCGAAGCCGAAGGGCCAGCTCCTGATGCCGCCGACGACGAAGACGACGATGAGGACGAGCTGTTCCTAGCACTACTGCTGCTGTTACTGCTGGAGCACTGCTGCTGCTCCAGATCCCGCTGCGAATTGTTGACCGAAGGTCATCTTTGTCTGTCCGGTAGAGCTGCCTCTTCCGTCTGCTGCTCCTCGTCCTCCCCCTCCTCGTCCCGTTGGCCGCTAGTAGACCTCTCCGGATTGTAGTCGTAGAACACCTGCGACGTGTCTCCCTGCACATTCACGTCGATGGGCGCATCCGCATCCACAATGGCTAGTGCTGGAGCAAGCTCGGCGCTAAAGTCGCCACGCGGCGGATCTTTGGGACTGTCCACCATGATTTGTACCGTGGGCACCGGACACGTATCCATGTTGCCCTCCACGGAGCCCGTGCTGATGCGTATCTGTGGCGGCGGTTGCTTGCTTTTTCCATTACCGTTGCCACTTGCCGAGGACGGCGAGGACGGGCTGCTCTCATCCTCCTCCTTGTACTCTTCGCTCTCGCGATGCACTAGCACGTGAACCAGCGTGGCGTTATCCGGCCGCAGGCCCAACGAGTGCGAGTGCGGATGCGTCTGCTGGTCCGGCGAAGGCTTTGTGACGATCACCTCGGGTGCTGGGGCCTCGGCTGGAAGGGCAAAAAAAGAGACTTTACTCACGGCACACGGAAAGAATCTCACGGACATTTAACACATACAGACAAAAGCGTTCTTGTTAACTCTTAAAGCGCTTTGTGCTGACAAACCTCTTTCTAGGGGCGGTTTCTTGCGTATGAAACTAGAGGCGCGCTTACGTGAGGGAGCCGCAGCCGCAGCTGAAGTCAGAGCCGGAGCCGAGCCACTGTCGGAAGTGGCTGCCGCACCAGAGGCTGAGGCGGTGGCGGTGCCAGTGGTGGAGGCGGAGGTTGATGTGGTGTTGGTCGTGTTGTTGTTGTTGTTGTTCATAGCGGCTGTCGTGGGTGAAAGGCACGCATTAGTGTCGGGCACAACGCACAAGTACGAGGGTTGTGTGGACAGACAGGTAGGTCAGATAGACAGATAAATAGACTGATAGAGATCGTAGCGAGTAACAACAGTAGATATGATGAGTCAAGAACAGAGGCTTATATAACTAGGATTCGATTGGATGAAGTGCGTTCTCGATGGAGGCGGCAGAGCCACCGATGAGAGGTCGGACAGTGGTGCGAGGTGCTGCCTCCAGGTGGCTATGTACACTCAGAGAGAGGGGGAGAGTATTTACAAGGGGCGAAGTGCACAGAGTGAGGTGAATGGAGTGGATGTAGATGTGTTACGGTTACGTGGATTAGGTGAGAGAGTAGAGGCTTAGGCACTTGTCAATAATTACTTTTTCTATGTACTGAAGGTGAGGTTAAGCTGTCATCGACAGCATCCTGATGACGCAAAAAGAAATTATAAAAGCTTCGGCGACGACTTGCTCTAGGCGCTTCCACAAATATGCTACCGCTAATAATAGTTAATAGTTTAGTAATAGTTGGAATAATAACAGTAACAATCATAAGCATAACTTGTTTGCTTTGTCATCGGGATGTAGAATGTTTTCGGATATATATAGGTTCGAGAGGTCGGGCATTGTTTCGTTTCAACGTTAGCTGCAATTTTTTGACGAACTTACAAACGAAAGAAGGCTAAGAAGCTGTACATTGCAATGGAAGATCGATTTTTAATGAGATTTCGACGGGGAGCTCCAATTTACCTTGTGACCCAGCTAGCTACGCGCTAAAACTAATATAACATTATAGGTTATAGGTTATAACATGATCTAGGAGAGGGCAGGCAACCAATATGAACGAAAAGTAACTCAAGCTGCGCATTCACAGAGGCTCGTCGGAGGTGAAGTTGGGTGTGGGAGTGGTCTTACGATTGGAATTGATACTAGAGTTAAGAAGCTGCCAGATAGACCGCTACTTACAAATGATCTTAGCAAAGGCATATATTACTCGAATTATCTGTGGTTTTGTTCTAGTAGGAAGTTATTTAAATGTTGGATAATTATTGTATAGAGAGTTGCTGTAGAGTTTAGACATATTTTCACTTTTATGAGTTGAGTTCAGATGCAGTTTCGAGGTATATATAGAATACGTATAAAGTGATCGACTGGAGTAGGTTAAATTTGTTAAAAATTATCTGTGGTTCTTGTTCTGAAAGGTAGTTACGGAATTGTTGAATTATAGGTAGTTGCAGTTGAGTTTGGACAGACTTTTTGCTTGCTTTCGCTTAAATGAGTTGAGTTGGGATGGAGTTACTAGAGATTATACATATATAGTGATCGACTGGAGCGAGTTCTAAATAGTTTTATCACAAACACTTAAGCTAGCGAATATACACAACGAGAGAAAGAGAGAGAATGGATGAAGTACAGTCGATAGCAAAAAAAGAAGTTTGATTTGGTAAATTGCTTGTTGCATTTTGATACTGGTTCTGATTACTAATACTGATATTACTGATACGGATTTCTGATTGTTGTCTGTTGTTAGATTTAAGATTGTACATAAGTTGTAGTTTATATATATATAGTAAGTAATTAGCCTGAGCTGATGATGGGGATGGGAGTTTGCCTTTACCTAGATAATTCAAGCCACTAGGCTGGGAGCCACTCCTGAGAACGGCAGTGACCATGTCTGCGAGCAGGGACTCATAGTTTAGGGAGATACAAGAGGATATGCTAGAAATAGGGCTCAAGTTCATATACACACTGTGGACACACAAAACGTTAATTTATCGGATATTCGATATTGGATGTTCGGATGTTCTTGTATGTGGGCATGGGCATGGAAAGCTTTCGTTTTCGTCTAAAAATTGCATTTCAAATTTCATCGCAGCCATCAAACACAAACATACATGGAATGGCTACGTATCTGGTATCACGTGTCCTTGTGTGTGTGGTGTGAGGGTGTAGTAAGTGAGGTGTAATGTATTGGGTGTAAATGGAGCCAGAGATATCTACCGTTTGCCCAGCTCGTCGCTTTGCTGCTTGATGTCCTTGACCACATCGTCGGCCCCGGAGACGAGCATCAAGGGCAGGTTGAGCCAGGGACCGGCCAGCTCGCTGAGATCAGATGCATCTGAGGCGCGTGAGGACTTCCTTGAAGAGGCGCGACTGCTGCAGGCAGTGCCGCGGCGACTGACCTGTGTAAGGCATCGAAGTCATTGAGTAAGTTTTAACCTTTGCTGGTATTAATACTTCCTCTCACCTGCAGGTGGAAGAAATTCAAAGCCGAGAGCTTCGATTGCCATCCGCCTGGGCTGGAGTTCTGGGTGGCACTGTCTCCAGAGTTGGATCGCTCCTTCTCCCGCTTCCGCCTGTGAAGAAACACGCACCACATACAAGTGAGTAAAATAAAATAAAAAAAGGTTATCGATTGGAAAGGAGAGGCTGGCTCGTAGGTACCGCAAATACTCCTTCCAGCCCGTCTGTATGGTCTTGGCCGCCTTCTCCTGGCGCTTCCAGATCCGCGTAGACGAAACAATTTCCAATTCTTTGCGCGTTGGAAACTGTTTCTTGAACTTGACATCCATTTGTTCCTGCAACTGTTTGAAGTTATCGGTCTCCTCGACATGACCTAGCACGTGCTTCACGAGCGCGTGCAAAATGTCAAGGCAGTGTATTTTATTGCCCTTCGAGATGGGCAGATTAAATGACACTAGCGCGACATTATTGGGCTTCGAGATGCCCAATGGTGGATCGAGAGAGGCAATAAAATCGGACAGTTGCGAGAAGTGTATAAATTGGGTGGCATGTGGATCATATCTGCAAGTAAATCAATCGTTAAACCATGTAGTATCAGCTCTTCTTTGACGCTCGGGCTAGTACTACGCGGCAGCGGACACCTACTTGGACCAGCGAATGTAAAACATCTCCAGGTCGTCCTCGACAATGCCGATCTCCTCCTCCTGGTGCGCCTGGTTGAAATTCTCCAGGATAATGGCGATGTACATGTTGATCACGATCATGTAGCTGATGATGATGAAGCTCGTAAAGTAGGTGATGGCCAGCAGCGGGTGACCGCAGTCCCCATTCGTCTGGCCAAATATGAATGGATCGCAGTCGGGCGGCTGAATCATCAGCGACTCCAGCACGTCGTTCCAGCCGGCCGAGGTCATTAGCCGAAACAGCAGCTGCATGCTGCGTCCGAACGTCTGGAAGTTGACCATGTCATCGAGGGCGCCCTGTAGCTTTACGTGCCCGAACAGCGACATGCCCAGGATGGCGTAAATAAAGGTGATCAGGCCCAGCAGAGCTCCAATGTTAAAGAGGGCTGGCAAAGACACCACCAAGGCAAACAGTAGCTTCCTAATTCCCTTGGCGGCCTTGATCAAGCGCAGTATGCGTCCTATGCGAAACACCCGGACCACGCGCAGCAGCGTCGGACTGATTGGTAAATCGATCATGATGTCCTCCATCAGAATGCCGAATATAGAGGCCAGCACCAGGAGAAAGTCAAACACGTTCCAGGGCACCGTGAAATAGTGATAACGCAGGCCCACAATTTTCACAATGGCTTCTATTTGGGAAGAGACAAAAGTATTAGAATATGGCATCTAAAAATATACAATATTCTCTTACCTAGACCAAAGACCGTGGTAAAGAAGGCATTGCTCACTTCCAGAATGAAGAAGACGGCGTGCGGCTGATCGTAGTGCTCGATGCCCATAGTAAGCATGTTGAGAAAAATCAGTACAAAGATCGCGATCTCGAACCTGCACATTACAAAAGTAAATTAGATTCAAGTTGGACACACTGCGACACTAGCTTCGGGCTTGTGGCCGAATTGGAGATGCTCCCCAGGAAGGGTAATCGTATATACAGGCAGCGGGGAGCACCCTACTACACAGAGAGATTAAAACTATGTCTGTCTAACTATACATGCTGGTTTAGGGGAAGGGAATTCCCGGGACGGGTGGTTCTTGGGGCCAGAGGAGGCATCTACTCATCCTAGATATAACATGCTACTCATCCAGAGTGCGGTAAGTCCGACATATCTCTTAAGTGGAGGGGATAAAAATCTAACCGAAGACAACATAGATTGTATAGACAAAAAATTGTATTGCGCAACGAATCTTATGCCTTATATTGTCTTTGGTCGTATTAAAGTTAAGGTGCTCTACGGAACGTTGAGAAGTATGCAGAGTTACAAAGAACAGTTTACAGATTACAGAAGAGAGGCATTTTTGACGGTGTTTGTTGCTGGCGGGACAAGCACCGGAGCTCTGACCAAAAATGCCGGGGAATCGCCAAGTGTTCAAATAAGTTTTATCACCAAATCAGAAACAGTCTATATAGAGAGATATGTGTCCAGATTGTGGGCCTAACCTTAGGAAACAACTACGAGTTGGTAGAGACAAAGTTGGACTAATAGGCTAGGATAGTATAGGTAAAAACTATAAGTAGATATACGTAATTTGCTGGATCTTAGATTGGTTTTTCGGGGTTTCAGGGATTGATTGGCGGGGCTTGTTTACCTTCTCGAATTGGATAAATCATAAAACATAGCTAAAAAATGATTTATAGGTCGCTTAATAACTTTCTGTGGTTTCTTTCGTCCCAATTTTTTCATGGCCGTGTAATAGTGTTTTTGAGATTCGGTGAGAAACATTTCCAACACTCCTCCTTCATACTAAATAAGAGTGATGAGAACAGAATGAACATTTATAATTATATGTTAAATATATGTACAATCCACACACAGATAAGAGTAACACACAATCTATATGAAACAACACAGCAACTCAGTAACAAGGTTAAAGGTTAGAGGTTAACGGTTATCGGTTAATGGTTAACGATCAAAGCGATCACAGGATCAGAGATGATTCAATGAGGGTGTAGCGTATGTACAGGTGGCGGTTCAGGTGACCCTGGAACACAGCGGCATAGGCCAGTGGACTTACCTTCTTCTTGAGCATGTTAAAGTTATCAATAATAACTCCAATGAATAGATTGAGTGTGAAGAACGAGCCGCACACGATAAATATAACAAAATAAATATACGCATACAGGTTCGCCTCTCGCTGCGGCTGCAGATCTACACCTCGGGCATCCACAGCATCGGCCATCACCTCCATCCAGCCCTCGAAGGTAGCCACCTGCAGCAAGGCCAGGTAGCCCATGCCCACGTGGTCGAAGGTAATCTTTGAGTTGATCCACGTGTAGTTCTGCTCGATACAGTCCCACTTGTCGTTCACCTCCTGTAAAGTCAAGCAAGCAATGATTAGTATTAAAGAAGAGTTATCAGGAGTTATCGGGAGATCTAACCCCCTCCGCAGTACTCACAGTAATTGGCAGCAACTCGCCCAGTTCATTGACGCACTTGAAAAATTTACCACCAAAGAACTGAACACCCATTATGGAGAAGATCAACCAAAAAACTAAACAAACCAAAAGGACATTGAAAATTGATGGTATTGCATACATGAGAGCGTTTACTACAATCCGCATTCCTTGCCACCTGGAATAGAAATGGGTGGTGAGAAGATACGGGAAGATGGACGCTGGCCGGAGACAGTGCTAGGTAGGATTCAGTGGGTGGATCTCGTCTGCTATTTATGCTAGTTTAGCTAATTTATCTATCTTAACATATGTACACATCTACAATATACAGATTATACAGATACAGAGGCGGAGGAGAAGGCTTTGGCTACGGGCTACACAGAATCGAGCACGAGGACAGAGGGCAGGAGGCGAGGACGATGCGATGCGTGTTCTACGAGTTCGTATTTCTATTCGAAATCCATAAAGAAGACGGTATTGTATTAAACACTGCTCCACACTATAGATGTATATTGAGAGGAAAAGACAGATTTGATCCGTCGACAAAAATATCGCGCTCAATCGTATCTAAAGTATCGTAAAGTTTGATATACCGACTTTCGTAATATTGCAATATATATATATAAAGTATTTCGATATATCAAAAAAATATCAATGCACGTCAATTACCGATACAGTATCGATTATCGAGATATTTTGTCATTCCTACTCAACACGGCTTGATCGCTTCGCTCGGTCTGACCCATTCTCCTCTCCGGAAAAGCAAAGAGAGACGTAAAAGAAGAAACAGTAGTAGTAGTGGTAGAAGTTGAAAAGAGCTAAAGTTCCTACGCTGAGAGACTGAGAGAACCTTATTCCCAAGATGCTCGGAGATCTGAGGGTGTCGTGCAACCTATCAGAAGAGCAGCGCGACTTTGGTCGCAGCAACTTACCGAGATATGGCTCTCAGTGGGCGCAGGGCTCGCAGGGTGCGCAGAGAGCGCAGCACCTTCAAGTTCTCATTCTCCTCAATGAGCAGCGAGAATACCGATACCTGGAAGGAAAAGAATTACTTAGGTTAGATGCCATCACAAAAGGGCTCCCTTAGATCACTTACAAAGACTATGATAAAATCGAGTATGGTCCAGAAGCTGGTGAAGTACTTGGAGAAGCCCAGCGCCAGCCACTTGAGGATCATCTCCACTACAAATATTAGGCAGAAGGAAAAGTTGATCCAGTAGAGCACCCGCTTGAGAGTCTTGTTCTTGTCCAGGTTGATGTCCTCGAAGCAGAGCGTGATACTCGACGCAAAGATCAACACCAGCACAAACCACTCAAAGGCCGGAGTATCGACAACCGTCAAGACAGCCGTCCTCACGCGCGTCCAGTGCTTGGCGCTCTGCGTGTCCATGCAGCTCATAAACCAGGGGCAACGGAAGTAGAAGCTGAAAGGGAATCGAGATCAAATATCAGTCCACGGACAACTGGTAGAATACTCACTGATCGTAGCACTTCTGAGGGAAGCAGTCGTCGGGCACCTTGGGCGCCTTCGTCGCCCCAAAGCTCGGAAAAGTCATGGGATCATTGTAAGCTCCCTGCGAGTTACGTCTCCCACCGACAGTGAGATCGTCTACGTAGGAAACCAAACAATGCCATGGTTTTTCAGTCAGTCGCGTGAATGCCGACGGCTTCTGCGTGGCCTCTGGCGCCGCCTGCGCCGACTCCTGGTCAGTCTTGTGGCTCAAGGCCAGGGCCAGGGCCGAAGAGCTCGTGTCGGCCGCCCCCGAGCTGTGGGACTCGGTGCGCGCGGACTGGAAGGATGCGGCTTTGTCTAGCGTCGATTGTGGATGCTCCGGGCGTCGCCGCTGCCCAGTCGCATGACCATGACAATGTGTCGGTCCGTGGGTGCGTGTGGCATGGGCGTGGCCGGGGCCGTGAGTGGGATCTGCTTGAATGCTCGTTGCATGAAAGTGCTGCTGGTGCTCGGTGAGAGCAGCCAGCGGCGGGGTGGTCTTTAGCGATGAAATTTGCGCCAGTGTCGGTGGCTCGATGCTCGACTTCAGTGAGGTGGGCGGTGTGGCAGGCACGGCGGGGGGCGTGGCCATGCCCAACTTATGCTTCTGGATGAGCAGGTTTTCGTACGAACTGGTGCTCTTCAGCGAGAGGCTGTCCAGGCGCAGCTGGTCGCGCATGGGATTGTGGAGAAACTTGCGCGGCATCTTCTCCGACTCAATGCGCAGCGTCGAGATGGGCTTTTCCTCCTCCGGCAGCTCCTCCACGCGATCAATGAGGGACAATCGCTTGAAACGATCGAACTGCACGGCAAAGGGATCGATCTTCCGTCGGAGAAAGGGTGACTGGGTTGTCGACTGGCTGGCGCCTGTAGTCTGGCTAGCGCTGGTGGCTGCCACCGCCATGGCCTCCATCGCTACGAAGGGGGCATGGATTTGATCACAGATTTTTCGTATCTCATTGGAGATGCTGAAGTCTTCGTCAATCTTGCGCTGCTTCTCCAGGCTGCGTCGCTTGAGCTTCACGGACTGTCGCTGGGCGGCAGCGCTGACGGACTGCGAGCGCCGCGGCACCGTGGACAGGTCGTAGCTGTCGTAGGGATTCAGTGGATGCACCACTTCGTCGGCGGCCGAGCGCTCTGAGGCTCCGGTAATTATGGCAATGTGGTCCATTATGGCCTTGGTGGCCTCGTCGGCCGCCGGCGAGGGCTCCGAGAGCGTGGAAAGCTTGCGTTCCAGCGAGGTGGTTGAGCGCTTGATCTCCTCCAGCTCCTTCTCGAAACTCTGAATGATGTTGTCAAACTCTGAATGCTCAACCAGCGGCTCGCTTTCCGCCTGTCCCAGCTGGCTGCTGGATGGGCGTCGTGATCGAATGGCCTGCGAAATGCAGCTGAGGTTCTTGCCATCCTCCTCCTGCAGAAACTGGAAAAGCTCCTTTTGATCGCAGTTAAGCAGCTCCTCGCGAAGATTGCCCTGCTGCGAGAGTAACTCGTCCTGCTCGATCGAAATGGAGTTGAGGGACTGGCCGCTCGAGTGCCGCCGTATCTCGGCCTCCTCTGACTTGAGTAACGATCGCTGCGACTGGCCGCTGGATTGCGAGAGGCGATCGAGCGACTTGCGGTAGCTGGGCGACCGCGTCAACAGCGACTTCTGGTACTTGAGGTAGGCCTCGTCGTGGTCCTCGCTCCCGTAGCGCCGTGAAGAGTTGTCCTGCAGCGAGTCGCCGCGGTTAAAGGAGCCACATCCACTCCGCTGGTCGTTGGCATATGGATCCGTGTCCGTAGAGTTGTACTGACCCAGCAGGCGCAGCTCTATCGACTCCGTGTAGGTGGCGTCGTCACGCGAGTCGTTCTGCTGAGTGCTCACGCCCGAGGAGATTTGGTGGTGCAGGCGCCTCTCCGTCTGCAAAAAGGGCGTTAGATTCTGGCCGTTCCCATTCCCATTGCCACCGCCAGTGGCCATCATGGCGCTTTCATAGGTGGGGGGCAGCGAGTCAGCGTTGGGTGGCAGTGGATGGGCCTTCAGCTGGATCTGCTCGGGCAGATCAACCACCTCGTCGTACTCCAGGCCGTCGACGATCGTGTGTAACCCGTCATGCAGGGGTATCTGGAAGCCGAAGTCCGATCCGGAGACGGGTCGATTCATGGACTCCTGGAAGCGAAATGAATTAAATATTAAAATAACAGAGACTGGGGAACTACTCACCTGATAGCTCAGTCTGTGGAATTTGGTCTCAGCCAATACACCCGGCTTGTCGCCCCGCTCCAGACCCACCACGGCCTGGTGTGAATGCGCCTCAGCCTGAGCCTGTTGCTGAGCGTCCAGCACGATCTGCTGAAACTTCTCGGCAAACTGGCGCTCCTTGCGGTCCTTGCGCTCCTGCCGCTTCTTGCGGATAAGGTCGCGCACGCGCTCTATGCTCCGCGCCAGCTTGGACTCCTCGCCCACTTCCTATTCAGGGTACAGATATAAAACCACATTAGGACGCAGTGAAACACAGGGGTGAGGTGAGTGTTTACTCAACTTAAGAGTTCGCTACTATAAACATCTTTTTGAATAGACATCGATATATATGGTTACAGAAACATTTTACGATTATTTGGGGATCCAATGCATATACAGAACTGAACACGGTTTACGCTAAGGGCAGGCAACACAAAATTATATATACTAGATAGTCTGATCTCTATATATATTTACACACAGTTTGTCTGGATTTATATATGTTTTTTGGGTTAACGCAAACGAGGCAAGCAGTTTAAAGCAAGTTTAAGAACGATTTAGTTTATAAAAATTACCTTCTTCTTGAAAATCTGTTTAACGTTTTCAGTGTGTATTTAAAAGGTTTTAGTTTTTCAGTTTATCAGTTTGGGGTTTCAGTGTTTGGTGTTAAATTTCAGTGTTCAGAGTTCGGTGTGTGTTTTGTGTGTTAAGTTTGGATTTAAACGCATTGTGCAAAGTTGACAACAGAAATTGGTTAATTGGAGTACGCTTAAGTGCATGTAGATATTGTTTATACACATTTAGACCTACAATTGAGACTTAAACGAGAGACTTACTAAGGTTTGTTTTGGAGACAGAAATTGTACAGTCCTCTCATTTCACTAACTTACGGTATAAAGGATATTTTCCCTAAGCCTCAGGGATTATAGCATAGTCAGCAAGGTAAACCAACTAGATATAACTCTCAGTAAGCGAGCGCTCAACCGGATGTTATTAAAAGAGCTTAACTGGAAAAGCTTAACGGGGAACAATCAATCAAACCAATTTTTATTTAAAGAGCTTAACTAGAAGAGCTCAACCGAGAAAAATTAGTCGAATCCCAGTTCTAAGGCAAAGTAAATATTTTTGATAATTTATTAGTAACTCTCATTGTGCGAGCGATCACCAGAGTCGTTGCTAAATATTAGCACTGGTGCTTCGCGGCCTCTCAAAACAAGCCCTATGCAATTACAACTCGGGCATAGCCGAACTCAAGAACCCAGCAAAGAGGCGTAATTCCTGTGCTGGGTTGGGTTTTATTAGACTTTAATTAAATAGCAACATTTTAGTAACACAATGCAGAGGAGCGATGGTGACAGAGAATTTAGTGAGAGTGAATTGGAAAATCATAATGGAGTTAGCTAGATTTGTAAACTGAAGAGAGTGCCACAGATCGTATGGTGTATAATTCAAATGGTAGTTCAATCCTGGGGGTGGTGGTTACCATCGCACACTCGGATACACACACACAAATACGCAAATATATGGAAATACTAGTACCGAAAACCACATCAAGAGTGCAAGGCAAATTCAAGTCAAACATGGGGAATCGATCTAACCATCGATCGCCTTAAACAGTCAGTTTATGGGGATCATTTAGGACACGGGGCGAGAGGTGACCCTCCGCTTCCCGTGCCGATTTCGAGCTTATTTTTGAGTTTAGTTGTTTGGTTGTTTAAATAACATGGCTGGCACACACATAGACAAAGACATATATAGACATATAGACACATTCACGAACGTTAAGAGCTAACTGATGGGATCGTGACTTGCCTCTTTCTTCGACTTGAGTTCCTCGGAGTTGAAGCTGTTAAGCAGCAGGGCCAAGAACAAGTTGAGCACCATGAAGTTGCCCATAACAAGTGTCGGTAGGAATATGGCGAAGCAGGTGGAAGCTCCTTGCTGCAATTACTCTGGGATTATAGCTAAACTGCAGGTGTTTGCGAAGAAAGTCATAATACCTCCTCCTCGGCACGCATGCAGTCCCAGAGAGGCTCGATCCATTCGCCGCACAAAATGCGAAAGATCATCATGAACGAGTGAAAGAAGTCGTTGAAATTCCATCTGAAAACGGTAAAAGGCAACTTAAAACCACAATTAAATACGGTTTTCCCTCTACTCTTGCCTGGGTACTGGATCTGGGTCAAACTTTTCGGGCGTGTAGTCTTTGGAGAACAATTGCATGCCGATGACGGCGAATATGTAGATGACAATAACCAGAATTAGCGTGAGGTTACCCAGGGCGCCGATCGTTGAGATGATAATGCTGAGCAGCACCTTCATTGTGGTCCAGGACTGGGCTAGCTTCAGCACTCTCAGCTGAAGTATATAAATGGAAATCAATGAAGTTACTCAAATTGGCACCCACTCCTCTTCTAGTCTTACCAATCGTAGGCCACGCAGCACACTCAGGCCATCCACTAGCTCGAAGATAATGTCCAGCAGACTGGCCGTCACAATGAGCAGATCAAAGATGTTCCAGCCGCACAGAAAGAAGTCCTTGGACAGAGCCATCAGCTTCACAATGCATTCGAAGGTGAAAATGGATGTAAAGACCTGGAAGAGCAAAGCGACCTGTAGATCTTTTCAGGGAACCAAGTATTCAAATCCACCTTATTGCCCACGTCCAGAGCGTTACGAAAACTCTCGCTCATACCGTGGTGTTCCATTGCCAGGAAGGCGGTGTTCAGGACGATGCACAGGGTGATGGCCAGCTCGAAGAGGGGATCGCGCACCACTTTGTATAGACAGTTTTGGAACTGCAGCCAGCTCTCGTAGTCAGTGCACCAGTGGACGCAACGATCGCAGTTCCGGTCGGGCAGATCATCTACAAGAGAAATGAATTATCAAACATATCCTTTAGAGAGAGTCTACCAAACATTTACCGATAACGACCACTTCCGAGGAGAACTCCTGGTGCAAAGCGTACACATTGTGGTTCTTGATGCGGGCTATGTTCCCGTTGCATTTGATAAGGCGCACTTCTCGTGGCGAAAGCGCCAGCTCTACGGTGGACACGTGGCCTAGCTCGTTGACCGTATCCTGCTCCTCGTGATCGTCCACCACGCCGGAATCGTCCTGCGAGGACTCGCGATTGACGCCACTGGAATTGGAGCTGGTCTGGCGACTGCTAGCTATGAGCTGGCCCTTGTAGTCTGAAGGATACAGCATGTTAGGATTCTTGACGCCTACGCCGCTGTCCTGAAAGCTTATGCGCGCCTTGGGCGGGAGCGTGGGAGCGGTGGCAGTGGCAGTGGCAGTGTCGGTGCCAGTGGCAGTAACGGTGCCGCTTGCTTTGGCCAGCTGGCTCTGTTGCTCCATCTGCTGGTACTGCTTCTGAGCCTGCAAAGTCAGCGCTGAGGGACGTTCCGGTGTGGTAGCGCTGTGGCGTGGACTCCGCCCGGGACTGGGCGTGGCCGAGGGGGACTTGGGATCGGTGCCGTTGCTGCCATTGCCGTTCCCGTTGCCATTGCCGCTGCCCTCTTTCCCGCCCTTTGCTTTTTTTCGCCGAGTCTTCTTCTTGCTGTAGGAGGCTAGGAGCACGCCCTTTCGCGAATCTATTTTCTTCTTGTTGTTCTTGTTCAGCTTCTTCACATTCAGCACCGAGGGATCGAAGCTGAACGTGGAGTCGTCCCGATGATCCAGCAGGTCCTTCTTGCGCTCCTCGTTCGTAATCTCCGCCTCCTCCTCGTAACTCAGCGCCACCACGGCCAGCATCAGGTTGATAAGGTAGAACGAGCCGAAGAACACAACCACCGTAAAAAAGGAGACGCTCATGGGACCACAGGTGGCCAGCACCTGCGAGATCAAGGGGTTAGGAAAAGAAAAGAGAGGAAGGGATGAATACTCACCATGTTGTAGACATTCTCCCAGTAGTCCAGAGTAATCAGCTGAAACGTCGTTAGCATGGACCACATAAAGTTGTCAAAGTTGGTGTAGCCGTGGTTAGGGTTCTCGCCCACGCAAAGGCACACATACTCGAAGGGGCAGTGGCGGGCGCCCGTCAAGTTGCCGCACAGCACGGGCAGCTCCTCCTCGTCGTACAGCCAGTTGTCCGTGTCATTGACCCAGCTGCAGGGGAATACATATCCATATTAGCCGCAGGCTCACCTCAATTAGAAACACTCACATCTGCCAGTCCGCATGGGAGACGTTCGTCCAGTCGGGGGGCACCTGGCGCACACACTTGTTGCGCAGCTCGCCCATGTACACCTGGAGGGCAAAGAGCGCAAAGACCATCAGGCAGAAGATGGTCAGCGTCATGACCTCCGCCAGTTGGCGGAAGGAATGCAGCAGCGCGTTGATGATCGTCTTCAATCCGGGCATAATGGACACCGTCTTGAGGGCGCGCAGCACGCGAAATGTACGCAGCCCCGCCAGGTTGCCCACCTCCATACCTATAGTGGCGTAACCGCTGGTGATGACCACAAAGTCCAGCCAATTCCACGGGTTGCGCAGATACGTGTACTTGTTGAGTAGAAAGCCCTTGGCAATGATCTTGATGACCATTTCGATAGAGTAAATCGCCAGGAAGATGTACCTGCGGGGGTCGGGAGGTAATTTAAGGGGGGCCTATTGGACGTAAAGACTTCTATACTCACTCCGCCTCCTCCACGGTCTCAGTCATGGCCAGGAAGATGCAGTTGAACAGAATGGTGGCCATGACGCAGTAGTCGAAGAACTGATTGGTGGCTATGTACACGCACACGCGCCGCGCCGGGCTCCATGGGTGGAAGAGGAACAGGCTCTTGGTGCCCGTGAAGCGGTGAATGTAGTTCTTGCGGAATCGCTTCGACACCACGCAGAAAGTCTGCAATTCGAAAGGAGCGCGAAAATCATTTTGTTTTGATGTCAATGACGCTAATTTAACTTGTTCTGGCAACATTGGCATGACCAAGAGTCTGGCAACTCCAAATCGGCGCTGCCACCAATACATCGCAACTAACGAATAAGAGGGGCATTCGATGGCCGCCAGAAAATTTTTTAATGAATATATGGATAAAAAATACTTTTTTTATAGACATGGTGCTCTAAGCTCTTCTCGACAGGATTACCGTGTTAAATTAAAATCTGAATTCATTAAATAAAATATATGATATATGAAATAGACAAATCATGCGCCACATCCATAACTCCATTTGAATTTCGTTTTTCTTCCGAAAACGTAGAGATGCTGTAAATGTGATATTTTAGTTTTGCGAGTTATTTTTCTACTGTTTTAAAATCGCAAAACGTCGATTAAAAATAAAGCACGAAAATGTATCGATATATCGGTAAGAGCCAAATCAGCCCTGCACAAAGCAACCCTGCCCAAATCAACGAGGCTAGTTCGCTGACTTCCGTTTGACGTTCGTTCTTTCGTTCTCAAATCGTCGTTCCGACCAGAAGGAAAATGAGAGCTAAGGTAAAAAAAGTTCTAAGAGTGCAAAAATATAATACAAAAAATTATAGTTTGAACTGCGAGTCAGTGACCGAGCCCAGCACCGGACATTAATTAACCGTGTATTTTCTCTCGTTTTCAGTGGCGTAAGAAGCGTATGCGTAGGTTGAAGCGTAAGCGCAGGAAGATGCGTGCAAGGTCCAAGTAATCGCAGCGCCATCGCCCACTGAATGGTGAGTAGAAACCCCCGGGAGCACCCCTTGCTGGATGCTAATTCCGATTTTTTGCTTTCTGTGCTTGCAGGAACTTTTGATCGCAGCCGACACACCGAAACACGCCGTCTGGGCGACCCGCTTGCGGGACCCACATGTAATTTAGCAAGACCAGTTTTCACACAAACGAACATTGTGCATTTAAAATTCACTTTGAAATTGAACGTAAAAATTGTTTCCAATAAATTACTGGATTTTCGCAAAAGTTCCACAAACGAAAGAAAAGCATGTGTTATTAATGAGAGTGAGAGAGGAGAGGAGAGCAGAGCAGAGCAGTGAAAAGGGGCAAGCGTGCTCTTTCGACATAACCACATTCGCGCGAATCATGTGTCTATATGTGTGAGTGTGCGTGCGTGAGCACGTTTTTATCAGAATTGCTACATTTTTTTCTGCATTTGGATGAGCCGGTGGCGCTGCGGATTGGAGCTCTAGAATCTGGAGACCGCATTAAACATTGATCATCTCGAGCGTGGCCTGGCCAGGCAGGGCAGTAAATTTCCCTCTAATCGACTAATGCCATTATTCAGGCCGCAATCGGACTAGCTTCTATACTACTCCTGGCCTCCAGGGAGCGCGTGTCGTGCGCTCGTCATGCCGTGCCGCTCAGCTCTGTGCTGCTCTGCTCCTTGGGCCACATTCGGAAATATCGATTTGTTTGCCGCCGGAGGGGCAACCTGAACCTGAACGCGACACGGCGTAACCTGAAGCAGCTGCCCGCCCGGGCCAGGTTGTTCATTAGCGCCCTGATTTCCTCAATTATATATGCAGATAATGTGCGCTTCTGACAAGGATGATGCTTCGTCCTCCCATCCCGCCCCTTGGAAGCCCACTTGTCTGAAGGTCGTTTGTCACTGTAATACACACATAAACGTCGCTCAGCCGAGTAAGCAGAAATTTTAATGTAACAAGCAAAAATTACGATTGGGCGGCAGTTTGCCATTTACCATTTCGTCGGCCGAGGGCTGGAGCTGGAAATTTGCATGAGCGAGGGCACTTGCGCTTGCTCCCTCTCCTTCTCCGTGTGGTTGGGACTTGTGGCGAGGCAGGGAGAGAGCTTAAGGATAAGCGTGTGTACTTTTAAGTGCCCGAAATGAAAAGTTGTGTTAAAGGCCCTTGTTCGGCATGTTAGGCAAACATGCGGCGACGGCAGCAGCGTCGTCTGTGGCTGTGTCTTATCGCGGCTCCGGAGAGGAGTATAGAGAGGGCGTGTTTGCCAGGAGTGAGTGCCATTAAATGCAATTAAGCACTTTGATTCCTCCACCTGGCAGTGCCAGCAAATGGGCAGGCATTCTTGGGCTTGCTTTGCCACTTTGTTTGACTTGTTTTCAGTTGCTTGTTCGGCCTCGATTCGAGACTTGCACTTGGGGCAGTCTCTGGTCTTTTCAGGGAATGATCTAGGGACTCCTGAGGTACCTAGTAACTATAACTTAGGGATAGTGAATAGGGACTTAATTGATGAGGGAATTTATTGATCTTTCTTGAAAGTCCTAACTCCGATTATTTATGATTTGATTGAACTATATTTTTTTCTGAATGAGAGAGAGCTTTACAAATTCCTACTTATATTTTCACCGTCTGAATTAATATTTGGTTGCTTGAAAGCACAGCTAAGATTTAATTACAGAATCTGGAACAGCAGAGCAGGAACTGCACTGGTCGTCGTCGTCGTGGGAGATGTGGCCCATAAGCCAGAAGCCAGCTTATATTTGCCTTTTGCTTCGGGTTTCGGCTGGACGACTAAGCCTCCGGCCAATAAGATTTAATTATAGATTGCCCTCGACTGTGTTTGTCTTGGACTTTGGAGGCAGTCCCAGCGGCAGCGGAGGGAATGATATCCAGTCGGTCGATAAACACATCACTCGATGCCGCAGGTACGCTCATCTCATGGCTCTATGGCTTCGCCCCCAGTAACGTTCATTTCCATCTCCCATTATATATTGCACCCGTTGCCGTACCCTGGTCACTTGCATGTTTATTCTGCCCAGTCGCGCTATGCTATCCTGTGAATTATTTTGCCACGACACGTGGTCGGTCCGTCGGTTGGCTGGTGGAGAGCCGAGACCCGAAAGCTGAAAGCTGAAAGCTGAAACCTGAAAGCCGCCAAGTCTTGAGTACACTTGCATGTTCGCCTATAATTTGTCCGCTGCGGCTGCTGCGGCAGCGGAGTACGGGCCAGTTTTGTTTGAGTCACGTAAATACGGTTGTCAACTTTGCTGCCCGGAGCAGGGAGCAGAGGAGAACTGGACGGAGGGCGGACGACGGAGGGCTGAGCTGTGCATGACATGACCCATATTCCCACACAGTGGCCAAGCTGTGCTGTGTGTGTCCTTTGTTTGATGTTGTAGCTCCAAAAATTTATTCCCGCCTTTGAAATTTAACGAGCGCTCGCGCTCTCTTGGCATTTACGCTGATTTCCTCTTCGGCCCTCGAAAAGGCACAAGAGGGCCGTTCTAGGCGTTTCCATTAACCCCGGTAGCCCCGTATCCGTATCCGGACTCTCTTAGCGGAAAGTGCATATCCACTTGTGCCCACAATGCGCCGCAAAATGCAACAGAAAACAAAAAACTTGGGAAAGGTATCAAAACAAAAGCAAGGCAAGGCGAGGCAGCAAGCTGCGTCGCGTTCCATTTCCGCTGTGCCACTTGCACTTGTTACCGCCTCTGGAATCCCTACCCTGCCCCACGGATCCACGGGCACTGGGTCGCGTCCGTGTGACTTTTTAATTAGAGCCAATGGGGCGGCCAACTGGGGTGAGGCGACGGCGGCTCTGCGGATAATGAGCGCAGAGCGCCGAGGCAAAGGGTCACACACTCACCTCCTCGTAAATGAAGGTGTCAATCTCCTCGAGCGGCTTGCCGTACATGTGCTCTGGAAAGGGCTCGAACTTGCGGGGCAGCACGTCGCCATCCTCCACGGAGGCCTTGGTGCGCGGATGGAAGCCGTATTCCCGAACCAGCTGAATGTGGCGGTTCTCGTGCTTGACCTGGGACTTTTGCGTGTACGCGACGACCTGGTGCTTAGCGATAGCTGCAAAAGAGGTTCGAGAGGAAGCTCTGATCAGTAAAGGAAAAGTAATCAATTATACAACATAGTATGCAAGGGTTCATATATAATAGTGTATCACTTCGAAATTAGTATATCTTTGATATTTTCTATAAAATATATACTCGTACATTCGGTTCTGATAAGCTTGATTCGTTAGATAAGAAAGCAATAGAGCAGAAACATTGCAGGAAAAGCGTGGATGAGAGACAGTGAGGCAGGGAGTAGGGCCTTTCTAAAATGAGTAGACTTTTAACTTTTGATCTTAGTTGGCTGCAAGACAGCATAAATTTATAAATGATGTGCTTTCAAAGACCCAGAATCTAGAGTCTGGCGGGAATTGAGAGAATTTCGCCATCGGTTTAATGGAGCGGGATCGGGATAAATACCCGGTGAAGATTCAAGTGATGCAGGCTTTTGCAGGGGCCATGACCGGAGCTATGACGCGGTTCGTTACGCATCCGTTCGATGTCCTGAAAATCCGTTTTCAGATCCAGGTTGAGCCGCTCAGCGACAGGAGCAATTGGAAGTACCGTGGCATCCTACAGGGCTTTCGCAAGGTATACGTCGAGGAGGGAGCCCGGGGCCTGATGCGCGGCCATTCCTCCGGTCAGGTGATGAGCATCGCCTACGCCATTGTCCAGTACTGGTCCTACGAGCGACTGCGGAACTTGGCGCGCACGGTTACCTACCTGGAGGATCATCCCTCGCTGCGACACTTCCTCTGCGGCGGCTTCTCGGGTTGCATGGGCGCCGTGGCATCCCAACCCTTCGACGTTGTTCGGACACTGGTGGTGGTAGTAGATCCCAACTCAAAGCGCAGTCAGATGCTTCCGCTGGAGGGAGTGCGGCTGGTGTATCGCAAGTTTGGCTGGAGGGGCGTCATGACAGGGCTGCCCTTTACCATGGCGGAGACTTTTCCACTGGTGGGCATCAACTTCCTCATCTACAAGTATCTAAACTCGTGGGTGCTGGCGGGGAAACAAGCCCAAGAGTGTCACGCAAATTCGTCCCGGACAGGGGTGTGCACAGACATTCACAGCGGATATCTATTCGTGAATGGCGCCCTGGCCGGTGTAGTGGCTAAGACGCTTATCTATCCGGCGGACCTGCTCAGAAAGCGCATCCAGTTGGTGAGCCTCAACCAAGAGAATCCGAGCTTAAGAAGCAGCCCCGACTGCCCCACGGTGCTGCAATGCATTGTGGCCACATTTCGGACGGAGGGCCTGCACGGATTCTACAAGGGAATAATGCCGACTTTGATAAAGTCGGCGCTTACCAGTGCCTTCTACTTCACCATCTATGATCTGGTCAACCGTCGGTTCATCGAACCGCGCGAGGAAAAGTAGCGGTAGGCGAACAGGGGGTCAGACTCTTGAAAGAGGATCTGAAGTACATGGTGCCTGTTATTGAGACTTGCCTTCATATTTTACAATTAATGAATAATTATAAAATATACACCCTTTTATCATCAGTAAAGTAAAGATAAGAAATAATCTTAATCTTTGGGGAAGTATACAATACACGGATACACGGGTTTCTCAGCTTCAGAAAATATTAAAAACGAATCCTAGTGCGTAAGTGGTGACAGTTGAATGAAAAAACAAGAGCTGAGATCGAAAAACGGGATTAAATTATTACACTAACATGGTTTATTTTGTACATCAGCATCGCGTGAGGAAGTATGGAATATATGGATGAACGAGCCGTATATAAGTTAAGAATTCCGTGCGGATGGAGTGAACTGGAGGACATGAGGGCGCTATAAAATAGACTAGACGACCAGATGATGGCCAGGGCCGAACATTGCAGTCTAAGACCAGCTGGAGGCGCCGGATCCTGACCAGCCGCCGGCAGCTGGCGCCGAGTAGCTGTACCCGTCACCGCCAGAAGATCCTCCGTAGGAGCCACCGCTGCCGGAAGCAGCCGCAGCAGCCACCACCTGTGTGTCGTAGCTGGAACCCCCTCCGCTGCTGTAGCCACCTCCATGTCCACCGCTGTAGCCACCGCCATGTCCACCGCTGTATCCTCCGCTGCTGTAGGACGAGCCACCGCTGCTGTAGGAGGAGCCACTGCTGTAGGAGGAGCCGCCGCTGTAGGACGAGCCACCTCCATAGCCGCCAGAGGAGCCAGCGTCGTATCCACCGGAGGAGCCGTGCGCATCGCTAGAAGCAGCAACGGCAGCAACCAGCTGAGTGTCGTGTCCACCGCCTCCTCCGCTGTAGCCCCCGTATCCGCCACTGCTGCCCCCGTATCCTCCACTGCTGCCCCCATGGGCAGAAGAGTCCGAGCTGGCGGCGATGGCTGCAATGTTAGCAATAGCATGGCCACCATAGTCTCCACCGTGGCCGCTGCCTCCGTGTCCGTGCCCATGTCCATGGTCGGAGGAGGAGGAACCTGCAGCAGCTGCTATGGCAGCAATCTTGGCGTCATCGTGGCCAGATCCTCCGTGTCCACCGCCGTAGCTATATCCACCGGAGCTATGACCTCCGTGTCCGCCACCGCCGGCACTATAACCGTGGTTCTCCGTTATGACGGCATAAGTGGCCACATGGCCGCCTCCTCCTCCTCCAGCACTGTAACCGCCATCGTGGGAGTGCACCTCGTAGCCACCCCCATGCCCTCCAAAGTCACCACCTCCGTGTCCACCGAAATCACCCCCTCCGTGGCCTCCATGATCTCCACCGCTCTCCGGAAGATGGATGCGGATGTGGACGTGCTCGCGTCCGAACGTGGGCTTGCCCCACACAGCCGGACTGGCCAGCAGGAGCGCACTAATCTGAGGTGGGCAGAGGGAAAGTTAGGGTCCAATGCTAGGAGGAGATGCTCAGCCGAAAACTCACTATGAAACGGGCCGCCATGTGTCTGGATTAGTTGCCAAGGACTCTCGGATGATAACTCGCCTCTGAACTGACTGGAAATGATTCGGCAATCGTGGCCGCGCGTCGTTTTATAGTCTGGAGCCGCGAGCTGGGAGCTGGGTTATGTAAGAGACGCGACGCGACGGCCACCGAGCCACCGAGCAAGTGCAGAGATAATCTCTTTGGACGGCGACAAGAGATGAATGGAGCCACGACCGCGACCCATTGAAGGCCACATTGTTTCGTCTTCGCTGTGCTTTTCTTTCTCCAGCTTCGCTCCACTCTCCCTTTCCGCGGGGATCGCGATCGCGAGAGTGTTGACCTTTCACATCATATCCAGCATGTGCCCTTTGCAAATATACCAGACTCTCGCTCTCACTTAGTTTACACGGCAAGAAAATCCGTATTCTGTGGACCTTCATTTTATACATTTTGTTTGTCTATCTTGAATTTTCTTTCAGATTATATAACACTCACTTTAAGATTTAGGGCAAAAAAGCATTAATTTCTTTTCGGAAAGCTGTTCTTTGATCATTTTCATTTGGTTAAGAAATCTGCATACAGATTTTAAACAAATGTTTTTCTTTCAATTTTTGAAAATTTTATTATGTAAACGCTTTCAAAATTTTGAAATAGTATTAAATTTTTAATTTCAACACTTTTGTATTATTAATGAATTAAAATTTAAATTGCGAATATACATACGACTCTTGGCATTCGTTTGCTAGATGGCCTCCTGGTGCCCCAAGAAGACATGGTTAATACATTAATTAAGCTGCTCTCAAGAAGACCGGAAATATTTCTCTGCTACCTTTTCGTGCTTATTTAGAAGGTATTTTTTAACGTGTACTCCACACTCTCTCTCGGTGTCCGTTGTAGAGCAGTGGCTTCTGGTGCTCCACTTTCATTTGAGAGAAAATCTGAGTGGCCCTAAGCTTTTGTGGGCTGGCTGAAACGGCCGAAAATAGCCGAAAATGGTTAAAATCGAATTTCAAACTGTAGTAATATGCAACTTGACCAGTTTCAGTTTTAGTTTTTTCTTGGCCCAGAGCTCTTTGTTATTGCTGAGCGCGATCCAAGCGCTAACCGTTAGGTATTTTGTTTACTACGTTCATGTTTATGGATGTTTATGCAGATACGGACTTCCTATTGGCAATTCCTTATTGAGGCCCGGACTTGCATAACGGATTGGCCAAGGGTTTGGCTGCTGGCCAGGTTGTTTGTCATTAACCCTTTGATGGCAAGAAGATGACGGGGGAACCATGCTGCTGCCACTGCCGCTGCCGGAAATTAGACCGATAATGTTGTTTGCTGGGCGGCTAAAACGGGTTCTGTTCTGTGCCCTTACTCCTTCTGCTCCCCGTGATGGGGCCTCTTGGAGCAGCAGCGAGCTGCGAAAGTGGCTCTCGAGCCGTTATTGGGTTAAGCCTCGCCCGCAGCGCAGCATCAAAATATCTCGTCATGCTTTGGGTTTTGTTTCAGCATCAGCAGAGACGACTGACGAACTGCCAGCAGAGGAGAGGTCATGGCCACTGGCCACCACCCATTGCCCAGTCCTCCCGCTCTGTGCCTCCCACTCTGTTATGCATTCGCCGTTGATTAGCTACAGTTTTCATTAGCATTGAGTGACTGAGCGCCGCAATTTTCATCCGAATCCGAAGCCGAGTCCAAGTCCAAGTCCAAATTGGAATGGGACTGGGAATCGGGGCCATGCGGCAATTTCGATTACGTCGCTGATTATCATCTTGGCAGCTCGTCAGCGGCGCTTGCCAGCTGGAAGCTCGGCAGATTCCATCGCTGCCGAATAATTAATACACATTTAACCGTCTCGACTCGGATTGTAAACAAAGGGGGGACCTTACATAAGGAACTAGCCGAGCTAAGAGCGGGACACCAACGCAACAATCTGTTGCCAATCAAACAATAATGACGCTCATAATCACGATGCTGTGGCGAATGGAGCTCGAATTGGGAGCGCAGAGCACGGGCACTCGAGTTGCATTTCATTAACAGCGGACTGGAGAGTCATCTCTCGATTGGGATTACATCTTTCACTGGAGCCACGAGGGGCAATGCTGACGCTGCTGCTGATCATCATCATGATGCCGCTGCTACTAAGATGACTCTGACGACGGTGGGCAACCGGTTGGCGGTCGCACATTAACAGCAACGCACATCTTCCCCGTATTGCATAATCCCCGATGCCAGGCCCGGGATTCGCTCTCTTCGCGACTCAAGGCATCTTCACGCGGAAGCAAAGTCATCCTCCAAGCCCCCAAAAACAAAAAGGAAATTGCACACAGACACAGAAAACTTAAAAGACACTAGCCCCTTACAACTAGCAACTAGCAACGTGCAATGTCGTGGTTTTCCCCCGAAAAAAACCAGTTGCATCCACTTGAAGAAATATTGCTAACTAACTTGAATCTAATGAGTCTTAAGTTTATTTATTGTAAATGTACCCCAAGGGTAAGCTATAAATAGTCGGATAAACTAAGTTAAAGGAAATCTTTAACCAGTGCTTACAAACAGATTATAAAGCATTAAAAAAGGCTCGAGGCACCAAAAAAAATAAGCCACTTTAAGCTTCTCTGAGTTATTGCCGAGTTACTGGGCTAATTATCATAATTTTCTGCAAGTGCAGCCATTGTTGCAGTTTCAGTGGCAATTCCCATTGCCGCGGCTGCTTCACATGCAGTTGCAGCTGCGCAGACCTTTACACAAGTTCAATGGTGACGGGAATGGAAATGGAAATGGGATTGGGATTGGGATTGGGACTCGTACTCGTACTTTGTCTCGACGAGCTCCTCGCAGGGGGTGGCGGCACTTTCTATGCGCCCCATTCGCTTCCTGGCCCTGGGCAAGCCCAAATCCAATTTGGAGGAGACGCAGCAGCAGGATGAGGATGAGGAACAGAAGCGGCAGTGAGGCGCAGCGAAGCGGCCCGGACAAACAGAAAGTGGAAAAAGTGAAAAAGTGAATCGGGTGAAGAGGATAAAGCGAGATGCAGCCCAGCAATTGCTCTACATATTTAATTAGTTTCCGTTTCCGTTCATATTCGTAATCCGCAGCTGGCTGGCGACAGCGCCCGTTGCACATGGCCTTTGTGCATTGTTCACCTCCCCAATGAATTTCCTCCGCTGACAATGGCATCCACCACCCCCCAGACCCATTCGTTTTTCGCCTCCTCCTCCAGCGACAGAGAGGACAAATTGCGCTCTATATCGGCGCCTGCAAAACGATTGCGTAACTTATGGCCAGTCATCAGACGAAAACTTTTGCTGGACGCTTCCCGTTTTTCGATTTGTTTATCATTTATTTAAACGGCCTTAGGGTCGGCCTGTCCCGCCATTAAGCCGCTTCGATTCCCTCCTCGTTTTATTGGCCAAGACCCAGACCCAGACCGAGGCCGAGAGACCCAGATCCAGACCCAGACCCAGCACAATGAGCAATGCTATTTAATTATGTTGATGAGCACGACCGGACAGGAGGAGGACAGGAATCCGGGACAGGAAGTGGCAAGGAAAACGCACAACACGCACAAAAAGCACAAATGCCTTCCCGCTCCGACACTCCCTCCGTCGACATATCGTATCCTGCACAGTGGGTGGTGCCTTTGAAACACGGGAGGATTCACGCGAAACAAGAAGCTGATGTTGAATCCACTATTTACAATCATTACTTGGCCATCACAAAGAACGATGTGTGCCAAAAATGGGTTCATTTCTAGATAACCGGTACAGGATATACGTTTTGAAAATGGAATGCAATCATGATTTTCGTGTTGTTAATATGAGAAATAATAAATTTGGAGTGTCTTTGTGATCAAATGGAATCTAGGGACATTATTTTTATTTAATTTAATTTAATTCAAATCCCTCTTTCTTTCATGCAAATGTATTTTATATCCCTTATGGAAAACAAAAAACTAGATCTCTTTTAAAAATCGATTGAAAATTTACCTAAAAGTAGGCTGTAAAATATTTATTTTGGTTGTAAGTAATGTAAAATATGGGGTTTTTTAAACAGACTTAAAAACGTTTTAGCAATGAATTTCAAAAAACCTCCCTAATAAACTTTTTGCAGATTAGGATTCGCTAAATTTTCCTAACTTATAAGCTAATAAGCAATCTCTTATCACGTTTCTTTAGTTCGATGGACCCCATTTATTCACAGCTTTGAATCCGCGTGATGTCTATTACCAGATAAAAATGAGTAAATAAGTCCCTTTAGGGTTTAAACTCACAAATGGCACCTTGTCGCCTGTTCCTGATGTGGATTATCCACCAAGGACATGCCACAAGATCCCAAGCCAAGAAGCGAACGTGCCACCACATCTGTGTGCCGTGGCGCCCACTGTGCACGTGTTTCGCTTAGTTGGCGTGCAGGTGTCGCTGTCAGGGGGGCGTCGTCAGAGGAGCATAGCCAAGGAAGCAGGTGGAGCCGGAGCAGGTAACCCCTGTCACCTGCCCTCTAGTTCCTTCGGTACTGGCTTTCAATGCATATGCCCTCGTATACAGATTTGATGGCCTGGCCCTTAGCCCCTTCGCTCCCTCTGGACACCTCAAGAATAATATTTATGATGTTGGGCGGGGGGCAGCAGCAGCTTGGGCTTGGAAAACTATCAATAGCGGGTATCGGGGCTTAGTAGTTGCGACCGGGACTGGCAGTGGGACTCACCTTTCTCATCGTTGGACGCCGTTTGATCATCACTCATCTTGACTGATTGTCGTCGTTTGGTTGGCTGTTGATGCTTTTTCCTCCTCGTTCTTGCTGCTGCTGCCCTTGCTTGCACGCTCTCGCTTTAGCTGGGGTCCTTAGGGCAGCTGCTGCAGCATGTCTCTCTGGCGCTCTTGCTCGCACTCACGCCAACAAGGCTTCTCACTCGATTTTCGAACACTGGGCATACGTATGTCTGTCTCTGTCTCACACTTTTTCAGGCGAGTGGATCGCTCAGTTTACCGTTAATATTGTCACCGTTCCCTTTGTTAACCAGTTTGTGCGCTCCCGCATTTGTTGTTTCTGTTGTTATTGTTATTATTGTTGCTATTATTGCTATAGTTGTAGCTGTTGCTGTTGTTGTTGTTGTGCTTATCACGCTTGGGCCTTTCATGATGCCTACTATTGCTATATTGCTATGCTATGCAAATCTTATGACTACGACAGTTTCCAATAATGGCATTTGGCATCGTCGCCTCAGCTCAGCCGCCTCCTCCTTCTCCTCCTTCGTCTATTTATCTTCTCCTTCTACTTCTATTGTGAGAGCTTTGGCTGGCTTTGTTGATTATTGCTTTACATTTTGTGATGCGTCTGTTTGGTAAATGGAAGAAATAGATGAAAAGAAATGTGTGTTAGAGTGGAGAGATTTGAGCTTATGTAAGACTGTCAGGGGGAAGACTTGGGCTAAAATTAATCCGTTCCCTCCGCAATTGCTATGCGTCGTGTCATGTAACGGTAATTGGCAAAGCGCTAATCCCCGTTAGCTCAGGACACCCCCACACACCAACACACATACTAAGATACATACAGTGCGTATACGTAACGACTCACTCGTCTTACGCGTGTGTAATGTGCATAACGGAAGAAGAGATAAACACCTGGGCAAAGGGGGACAGGCACAGATTGAGCGCCGCTTAAAGACTTAAAGCTTAGGGAAGATAAAGTTAATTAACATTATGGCACACACACATTCTCTCAGACAATCTAGCAGCAAAAACACACACTAACACTGGCTGGGCGCGCACAAAGTAAGATACCAAGAATTGATAAATGGCCCCAACAAAAAGCAATGAGGTTGCGTGGGCGGAGTGGGCGGTAGGCCCGACATGCTTGGATGCTGCTCATTGCTCAGCGCTTTGTTGTTGCTCCCCGGCATTGTGGTGTGTGTGTGAGTATCGTATCTGTAGGCCTGCTTCCTGTGTTGTGTTTGTGTTTTTGTGTTTTTCGCCAACTTCTTGACACGTCTGCAAGCGAGCAACTGACGCGAAAATGGAAAAGCGTTAGATGAAGGTGCCCATAAAATATTCAATATCAAGTTTCCACCGGCCCTGTGCCGCCCCTCGTTATGGCAGTTGGTGTTTGCTGGCGGAAATTTGCTCGCAGCAAGAAAAAGCAGGTAGGGGAGCAGGTGGGGCCATTAGGCCAGGGGAGGAGAAGAGGACGCAGCGGCATAGGAGATCCGAAAAAGAGATCCACCTGCAGTTGGTCCGCACACACAAATCGTGAAAAATACTTTTATTACAAACAATAAGAGCGGCGCACGAGGCATTAAACAATGTGTTGTTTGTTGGCTTACAATTTTACGGCGGGTCTTCCCCGTGGGCTTGCTGTTGCTTGCTGGCTTACTTTGCTTGCCCCCTGCCCGCATTACGGTTTTGCTGTTTTCTGGGCGTGACCAGCACAGCAGAGCAGCTCTGCTGCTGGTTTTAAAGTTGGCCCATAAAAGTGCGGCGGCGGCAAGCAGAGCTTTGCCAGTTGGCCCCTAAAGTTGTGCTACAAATTTGGTATGACTTCGGACTCCTGCTATACTCCCGCCCTTGCAACTTCCACTCTCCACACGAAACGAAACGAAAAGTGTGGCTGCCTAGTTAAGTGCACATCAAGAGCTAATTTATGGCCCCAATCCTCATGCCACCGTGTCCACCGCACTGATGTTGTAGTTGTGGGCGGCCAACTTACACACACACACACAGGACCCCTCGCACATTTGAATGTTCGATTTTACCTTTAAACATTTTCGTTAAATTGTTGTTTACTCTCCGTCTGTTGCAGCTGTAGCAGTGTGTGTATGTTGTTGTTGTCGGGATGATAGCGGGGCTTTATGTAATCGCTGGTGTGTGCTTGCACTATTTGGTATACGTATACGGTGCGCTATTCTATTTCTATTTTCGTATTTCACTTTCTTGGGCCTGCAATACACACACACGGCTCACACACTATACCTTTGCACTTCACTTTCCCTTCGCGTTCGCGTTCCACTTTCCACTTCCCAACACTGGCGCACTCACTAACTACTCCCGTTAGCGTTGTCGCTCCGCTGCTCCTACTGCTGCTGTGTTTTATTTGATTTTATTTTACATTAATTACATTTTTATTTAGTCGCAACTGTGCGGGAGGAGGGAATGGAACGGAACTAGCAACAAAAACAGAAACAAAACAAGGAAAACTTTGGGCACGCACATTGTTTGACACACATACACGCACACACAGCCACGGCAGACTGAGAAGTGTTATTACAATTTACTGTTGATTTCTTTTGCCAACCAACTGGCGAGTGCGAGCGAGGCAGCACAATGGCCCCTTCGCCTCTGAGTGCGGCTGTGTGTGAGTGCGAAGCGTGCGAAATAGCGCGAAAATGTAGGTTAGTTTCCGTTGTATCCCGATGGCCCCTTCCCTCATCCCTAACAGCAGCAGCAGCAGCAGCAGTAACAGTAGCAACAACAGCGTGCAGCACACATTTCACTCTATTTTTGGGCGCTGAAGAATTTGTTGCCCACTGCCTCCGCCGAAATGCACTTGTGTGAGGCTGTCATGGTGAGTGTAGTAACTGTAAACTGTAACTGTATTCGCACACGTGTGCGTGAGCGAGGACTCTGTGTATTTTCTTTTTCAGGCTTTTCACTGCTTTTCACCATATATTCCTTGGCCGTGTCCCACTCTACGTAAGTGCGCTGGCATGGCGACTACTCGGCTCTAAGGTTCGTCGGCGACTGAGCTCGGCTAACGGGTTTTCCTTTCCGTTTGACGTAATCTGCAGGGCGACCGCGATGCAAAGCGATGAAAAAACACACTCGAACTTCCCCGTATTTTCGCCTAAAAAAGGACTCGTCGGGAAATGTTCTCACTCTCTGTTCGCCTTCGTCGCTCGCGCTCTCTCCTCTCTTCCAGGTCAGCCGGCATAAACAAATGCCGTGCCACATGCACGCTCATGCCACACGACCAGAACTTCCCCATATTCCTAGTCGTATTCCTTCGCTCTTGCTGCACCGCAGGCTTCCTTCCCTTCGCCGCTTTCCATGCTGCGGGGTAAAATGTCAAAATGATTAAGCTTGAATATGGGCCACTGGCTAACAAAGCCAGCACCAGCGGCATGCGGACGGACGCCGTTCATCAGTCCAAGTGCAGCGGCCCCCTTTTTTAGCCCGCCTTCGATTTCCGCCTCAGGCCGCTTGGTACACGACGCGTATACGTAATGTGCAGCACGTGAAGCATACGCAATTGGTCGGGGCTCTGATCCGCGGATCAAACTGACGCTCGCTGTTCATCAGCCCCTTTTTTAGCCCGCTTTCGACTTAAGCCGCAGGCTGCTTGGTACACGATGCGTATACGTAATGTGCAGCACGTGACGCATACGCAACGTTGGTCGAAGCTCCGATCCGCGGATCAAGCTGCCGCTCGCTTTCGCAATGCCAGATAAGCCGAACCTCTGATAAGCAGAGAGAGCCCGAGGGGCAGCTCAATTATAAGCTTAGTTCTCGTCGAGACTTCGCCAGAGACGGAATAACGCGGAAAGCATAGCTCCCCCACCTACGATCGTAGTTGCAAGTGTTCCAGATAAGCTTATCGCACGGGAAACGGAAGCCAGCCTAGGCCGAAATGCGTATCTTGTGGCTGGGGCCGCCTCTGCTCGTCCTCATCCTCCTGACGGTGGTAGCAGGAGAGGGTAACTCCACCAGAATGACTACTACCATTCCTTCCACCAGAACTCCTACTAGGGCTTCTAACCACACCACTGCCTATGAGCAGGCCACCCAGAAAATCCTGAAAAAGGCCACCGACCGCATGCACCTGATCTGGCACATGAAGCGGCGCATCTTCCTGCAGCTGACAGCCAAGGGTAAGTCGCCGCTGACTGGCGGCCAGGCCCTGAGTGGCAAGCAGGAAGTGGAAGCGGACACCTACCGGCTGATGTACGAGCTAGCGGCCAATCTAAGCGTGGTGCCAGTGGCCCTGTTGGGCGACCCGCTGCTCCGCAGGCGAGTGCAGCGCCTGGCGAAGCTGCAGCTGCAGGGACTTCGGCCCAAGGACTACGAGCAGGCCAAGGATCTGCTGAGGACGACGCACAACTTTGTGAGCGGTCAGATAGTCTGTCCGCAGGAGGATTGCTCTGCCCGCGGCCCGCTGGCCATGTACCCGCAGATCGTGAATAAGAATATGCGCACCAAGCTGTACGAGGAACTGCTGGTCAATTGGTTTGGCTGGCGCAAGGCCATCAACGAAAAGGAGCTGGCCAAGTCTACGTTCATTGACTATGTGCGTCTGCTGCGAATCGCTGCCACCTACAATGGCCACGTGACACCTTCGCGCACCTGGTACCTGCACTACGACACGGAGAACTTCCAGGCCGAGTTGGAGGCGGTCGTGTGGGAGATTATGCCACTTTACCGGGAGCTGCACGCCTATCTGCGACACGAGGTGCAGGCCGCTTACCCCAAGGCGGATACCAAGAGCGACGGCGCCATCTCCGCGCCGGTCATGGACCAGATCCTGTCGCAGGACTGGTATCCGCACCAGTTCTTTCGCACGCCACATTCCAGTCGGCAGCATCAGCTGCCCTCTGTCCACCGTCGCCTGGAGGAGGTCTTGGTGACGCCCGTGAAGATTAACCGCAAGGCTGCCGAATTTTTCGAGTCGCTGGGCCTTAACAACCAGTCCGCGTAAGTTTATCCCTACTATCTTTTAATACCTTGAGCAACACTCTTCCGTATCCCTGCCGCCAGTACATTCTGGGATCGCTGGTCCCGCCGGATGAATGACGACGATGGCGGCCTGGAATGCAAGTCGCAGGTGTACTACTTTCCTCCGGACGTGGCGCTGCGCTACTGTCCTAAGCTGGACTACAAGAAGATGATGCAGATCCATGGCACGATGGCGGAACTGCAGTACAATATCTACAAACTGTCGCAGCCCTTTGGACTGGACACGGAGCCATGTCCTGGCTTTGGCGCCGCCATAGCGGAAACGGCTATCCTGGCCTCCGGCACACCGCGCCACCTCGAGAGGCTGCACATTCTGCTAAACAAGAGCCTTTCCGAGGAGCAATCGCTCAACCGGCTGTTCCGCATGGGTGTGCACACGCTGATCGCCGTGCCACAGTATTTCATCAACGACAAGTTCCTCGTGGACGTGATGGACGGCAGAATCGGGGTCAAGGACTACAACTGTGCCTACTGGAACCTTCAGGACAAGTTCGCTGGCGTTCAGCCACCATCGCCGCGCAACAACAGGGACTTTGATCTTGACTTTAAGTTCTATCGCGGCATGAATCCAGAAACCTCCAACACCAAGTCAGTACCTCATCGGTATAGCTGGAAATCGCTTATTATCTGTCCTCTGTCCACAGAAAATTCCTGGCCGAGATCCTGGGCTTCCAGTTCTACCGCTCCTTCTGCCTTGCTAGTGGTCAGTACAGGCCCGGTGACCCGGAGTATCCGCTGCACAACTGCGACTTTTACGGCAGTAAGGAGGCGGGCAAGAAGATGAGGGACATGATGAGGCTGGGCTCCAGTCGCCACTGGCGCGATGTGATGGAGATTGCCACCGGGGAGCGCAAGCTGAGTGGTCGCGGTATCCTGGAGTACTTTGCTCCTTTGTTCACCTGGCTGAAGGAGCGCAACAAGCAGCTGGACATTGAGCCGGGCTGGGACGCCGATGAGTGTGAGTATATATAGCAGGAGCTGAGTTCTTCGGGTGATAACCTTAAGTCCTTTTTTATCTGTCATTTTGCAGTGTGCCGCAGGGACTAAGCTTCTAAATCCAACATAAAGTAACCGACAACAATTTACCGTACCGTATCAATTAACCTCTTAATAAAAAAAAAACATACTTATATTTTTTTACACTACGTAGGAAAAGCGAACAAGTTGCTTTACAATTTTGTCCCAACCCTGCCTTGGCAGTAAAAATTGGTCAAAAACATATTTAATACAGGCGGTCAGGTGCAAAATAACCCAATTACATTATTGAAGCATTTCATGCTTGGCTCTCCCGACGTGGTCTTATCGGCGTTCCGGGCAACAGAAGGACTGGTACGAAAACCATACCATCTACAAAGGGTACAGCTTTGCGAAGAAATGGTGTAGCCCACCTAGGATTTAAACTATACATATTTCAAATGTTTATTTACAAAGGCACTTTGGTAAAACGACAGAATCTTACGTCTACTTTAGGCACTAAACATATCGTTAGCTTACGGATCGAGTAGACACTTTCCATGTGGTTAAAGCGCAGAGTGGGTATGAACATGACTTGTTGCACAAGAATATAAATAGAAGTGGCGGCACTAGCCGTGGTGATGATGATCGTGGGTGGTGTTCCGAGATCCATTTTGGATGAGGGCGAGACGAAGGACGGACTGGGCGCGAGTGTCACCGACCGCTTCTACATGGTCGTCTCTGAGTCGGGCGGCGTGTGGTAGTTAAGATTGTAGGCGGGCGGTCCGTTGTTGAGGAAGGCCATCGAGCGGATGCTCTCCCGCGACGCTGTTCGCTTGGAGAAACTCATGGCGCTCACGTAGGCTGGCGCCGGATCCATGGGCGGCGGCGGAAGATAGTGTTGCTGCTGCATGTGTATGGGATGCTGCTGGTAAAGGGGCGGCGTGCAGGGAGCTTGCGGCGGACTGGCGCTGGCTCCAGTCAATCCGGCGAAAACATTCTCCCCGGCCGCATTCCCGTAGGCGGTGGACAATGGCCGGGAACCGTGGAAATTGGAGTAGCTGGAACGTACCGAAGGCGGCCGATTGTTGTACATCTCATCCGGCGCGTGGCCTACGTCGTTTAGGTGCGTGGTGGAGTGTTGGTAACTGGGATTGTAGTGCCCTCCACCCGACTGCAGGATGGATGATGCAGGAGCCGGGAGCGGGGGTGGTGGCGGTAGGGTCGGCGAGCCCGGCTCCTCGAGCAATGCTCCTTGTCCGTTGGTGTTGTAGTAGATGGGGTCCAGAGGAATGTTCTTGCGGTAGCTGTGGTAGTAGTGCCGGTTGCTCTTGCCCAGGCTGCCCAGCTGGCTGCCGGACACGTTGGTGTTGTTCACGATGTCGTCGTTGAGCGACTGCAGGTTGGAGGCGGTCAGCGAGAGCTTGTCTTGCTGCTGCCGGTGGAAGGAGCCGAGGTGCGGCTGTTGCTGCAGCTGCTGATGCTGCTGGAGCTGTTGGTCAATGATCTTAGTCACCGGGTTCTGGTGATACTTCCTTCGCGAGCTGCGCGTACTGCTTCTCACATAGCTGCCGCTGCTGCTGTCCGCCCCGCCGCCGCCGTGCCCTGAGTGCCCATGCTTGGATCTCAACGTGCCGCTGGAGCCGTGATGTGAGCGTCTGCTGCTGCTGCCGCCGCCACTCGAGTGTCGTCCTTGTGTGCCCCGTGCCATCACCGAGCGACGCTTGACGCGACGCGGGGTCATGGGCTTGGGACTTAGCTCACCGCCGCCGTCCTGGTCGCCTCGAGGATCGCCTAGTCCCAGGGCCATGGAGTGGCCGCCGTGCCGGATGGTGTCGCTACTGCTGCCGCCAAACTCGATGGAGTACAGGGACTGGCGGTGCTTGGACTGCTTGCTAATATGCTTCACTGCGTCGGGTGAGGAGGGAGAAGAACGAGATTGGATCAGTCAGAGGTCTGGTGAACTGGAGCGTTATTTCCAAGAGATACGAGTTACCTGGGGTTAGCTTGAGTGTGTGCTTTTTATGAGAGAAGGAGGAGCTGTTAAAAAAGTTGGATTAGCTACGTTTCGAGGAGAGTCGAGAGAGTTAGCGTTGGGTTAGAGCCACAAGTATGTTACGGAAAGCCAGCTACCGGTGAAGAAGAGGATACTAGTATAGAGGAGGAGCAAGAGTCATTTCGTTTGTTTTCTTATTTTATTGGAAACGCTTCGAATCTCGCAAAGATCAAGGTCTAAACAGGTGTTCTATCTAAACAGTAAATAGTAAATAGAGTCTAGGCTACGTAGATTTGGATCTGCTCCGCGATAATGCCTCAAGCTTAATACTTAGAACTAGGACTTAACAGTTCTATAAACCTTTGTTTCGTATAGCGAATCTCGCACTTAACTCAATAGGCAACGTTTGCATCGTAGTACAGTTTGTAATTTATCGTAAATATGTGTATATAGCATATATATATTATTAGTTAAACAACAAAAAGGCAGCTGCTGTTGCGGGGAGGCTGCGCTCTCCCTCGCATAACACATCAATATATATGTCTAATCTCTACTTCACTCCGTCATTCTCCTCCAAGGCATCTCTGTTTGCAATTGGCATTCTCATTGTGGATAAATCTCTTCTTATATCCCAACGTCGGGATAATAATGACAGTTTGTGACATTCTCATTCGTTTTGTGAAATAATCGTTTTTTGTCGGTTATGTTCATGTTTTTCGTTTACAGTTTATCACAGATCAACATAAAATTTGTTAGCGACTTTCCTTTCTCCCTCCGACTTTCCTATCACAGTTCGGGCCGGGGCCGGGGAAAGTCCCTAAATGTATGCACGCGCGTGTGAATATGGTACTTAGACTTAAACTAAAGACAGCAGCTCGTCCGAAGCTAGATCCGGGCCTGGTAGCCGGCTGGTTAGGCACAACAAAGAAACAGCAACACGCAAAGAGGTGTGTCCAAAGACAGTATAAGCTGCAAGATGCTTAACGCCATGTGCTCTAAAGCCAACAGTATGCGCGTTACGCATCTTGAGCACTATAACGTCGTTGGTTTGTCTGAATGAGTAATGTGTGGGTGTGTGCTTTTGTGTAGGGGAGTTAGTAAGCTCCTTAGAGAGCATGAACAATAGACAGAGAGTCAAAGATAGATAGACAGCTGGGACGTACTCTAGGCCTGCACGCCCACTACAGAGTTGCAAAAGGAGCGGGGACGGGACTTTTGGCCATTGCCATTGCGGCCACTTCGGCGATTAACATGAGGAGCAGCCTCCGCCTCTACCTGCGTCTGCTCCACCAGCCGGTCGTCACTCTGGGCTCGCACCACATAACCCGGAGGAGGGGCGCGAATCTGGTCGCAAAAGTTCACAGGAATCGGTGGCCTTGGCCGGCGATTACTGCGACGCACCATGGGCGAACCGTGGGGCACGGGCAAGTGCCCGTGTGGCGCTTGAAAGGAGCTAGGTCCCAGCTGTGTGGGCATGGCATAGCGCTCGGCCACCTCCGGCGAGAGATCGGGATAGGGCGCCTGGCCCAGGCGCTGGTGAAAAATGTGGGGCCTTGGAACCGGCGGTGGTGGTGGCGTTAGGACCTGATGGCGATCTATCACGCCGTCCTCGCCCTCGCCATCAACTTCCTCGTCCTCGTCATTCTCCAACTCCAGGCAACTGTGCATGGGCACCGTGGGCAGCGGAATCTGCGTGGGTCGACGGGCCAAACGAAGGGGCGAGGGCAGGCCGTTCTGCTCGTAGGGATAGGCATTGTTGTTGGAGCTGGAGCGAGAGTTTAAGTGGAAAACGGCAGAGTTTGGCTGGGCATTGTTGTTATCGCCAAGGAAGAGACCATTCGGCGTGGGACTCTGGAAGGGCACGTAGGTCACGCCATGGTCGCCGGAGGCAAACTGTTGTAGCGAAAAGTTGTCCTCGTCTTCCTCGAGGTTGCGCGACAGGCGTTCGAGCGGACGGACGGGCGAGGCTAGCTTCGAATCCATTCCTCCCTGGACCGAGAGAGCCGGAAGCGCCGACTTGGGCGGCTTGGGCTTGTGGTGGATGCGGGCAAAGTGGGAGAAGCTGCTGCTGCCCTGGATCGAGTCCGGACTTTGGAAGATGCTGTAGTTGCTGTTGCTTAGCGAAGTGTTGCCGCCGCCGGATAAGTAGGGATTGGAGTTCTGCAGCGAGGCGTACGACAGCGAGGGCGTGGTCTGGGAGGACATGGGACTGGGACTGATGGGGGCGCCCTTGTTGGCGAAATGGTAGGGGTTATTGTGGTGATGGCGTGGGCGGCGCAGGCTGCTGCTATTGCTGGGGGTTAGGTGCGGGTGGTGGGCGCTGTGGTTGTTGGCTTGTTGTTGTTGGAATGATGCGCTCTGGTTATTTGTTGTGTCTGGCGACAGCGGCAGCAGCGAATTGGCGCGCTGACGGAGATTTTGGTTTAGTAGGGTATTATTATTGCTGCCTCTGCTGCCGCTGCTCAGCAGGTAGTTCTGGCTGTTGTTGTTGTTGTTGTTGTGGCTACTGTTGTTGGTGTGGAATTGGTGTAGTTTGGGTTGCTGCTGCAACTGCAACTGCTCGGAAGCAGCGTGATGATGGTGGTAGAGTTTCAGTGAGTTTTGCTGCAGCTGCAGATGCTTGTTTGATTGCATGGTGGCGCTGGCAGATGTTGTGGGTATACTTGTATAGCTCACGTACATGGGATGCACCACGGTGTGCTGTGGACTCTTGGCGTCGCCGTTCATGAAATCGACTGTAAACCAGAAATTGATTAAGATGCTTTAACGTAGAAGAGAATAAACATCCGACAACGGCACTGTGCACGATTCTTTCTCCAAAACTCTTCTCCCGAGTTACCCCTTCAAATTTTCTTCTATTTTCGCTGCACAGTATCGTTGTGGATGGGGAAATAGTACAATGTTTTGAATTTTCTTGATTGTTATGAGAGTGAATGACTTGGACTTGGACATAACATGGATTACAATACGAGTATGTATATAATGGCGAGTATAATGTATACAGAGAGCTGCTCACAGCTCTCGCGCACACAGTTCACAATGTGTTGGTTAATGTTGGGTACACAATAATATATATATATATAAATATGTGTTTAAATCAAAATAGTCGCATTCCAGGGTGCGGGTTTATGGGTGGGGGCTAGAGCCATATAGTTTACACATCGACAAAACTGATATAACAATAAACAATCGTTTGGTGGGTCGGTGACGCTTCTGCTTGTCACTATTTAGCTTGATACAAACACTCGCTTCACATTTCACATTTTGGAGCGGGTAACAGGGAAGTAATGCAGGTTAAGTGACATAGAGGGGAAATATACACACAAAGATAGATACTATGGACCCAGAGTGCACAGAGATAATATTGGGACTATGATGGGTGAGAGTGGGGAGGGGTTAGACCATGACCATTTTCGGGTGTTAATGGAGTCGAGCATGAAGAACGGAGAGGAGGCGGAACACGGCGAGCGAACGCCACTTACATCTGTCGTCCTCATCGAGAAATATGCAACTGATCAGAATGGCACCCAATATGCCCAGCAGCTGTGGGAGCAGAGCAGAGATTTAGCCAATTTACACAATTCAGGGCACTTAAGAGGCAACAACTCACCGCCAAGGTACACTGCACGCCCGCCTGGACAGTCTCCACCAGCGGATAGTCCAGCAGGCAGTTCTCCACGCGCTCCGGCCGCTGCGGCCGGAACGGATCATCCGAGGTCATGTTGTAGGTGGGCCGGCAGCCATAGCCGTTCGCCTCGAACCAAGAGACGCTGCCGGTGCCCAGGTTGAGCAGGTCACTATCCTAAAAGGTCCCCAAATAGGATAATTAAAAAAATATAAAGAGCAAACAAGAGCAGCCACAACTCACCCTGTCCAACTGCCCCACATTCAAATAGAAGCAAATGAGAAAGGCATTCCAGCCGATCCACAGGAAGTTCCAAATTAGATACTGGAAAGGAAATATGGGTTATCGGTTATCGCCGATGGAGATATGATAATGCGCTTTAAGGGCACTCACCGTTATGATGTATTTGATGCGAAAGTGATAGGCGCCGTAGAACCCGAATATGATGAACAGAATGTGGAAGAAGTTCACCAGTATCGGAGCCCACATGTATCCGAGAAAGTCGAATACCTGCCGCTCCACAATCGTTATCTGCGGCACAGAGCGATTAGAGAGAGCTTATTCCACACAAGCCCCGGAAGGCAGCACACTCACCACTTGCAGGAAGCATATCGACAGCAAAAAGTGCCGTCGCGTACAAGAGCACGAGCCCATCACAACATCATCATTCTATCCAGAAGTCTATGCAAATAATCTCTATGCCGCGCTCTCGCTGGCTATCTCTCTGTTCGGTCCCGTCCTGGCCTTATCGGGCCTGGAACTGGAACTGGCTATCGAAGTGGAGTGTCGCCGTCGCCGCCGCCTCCAATGGCATTTCCGCGTCGCCTGCAGACAGCCCGCTGCTGCAAGTCAAGCGTGGCAAGTGCACACACACACACACACTAGCTAACGACCAAGAACGCACAGGTGCAGGAGTAGGAGCGAGGGGGCAAGAGCGAGAAGGAATGCAGCTGCCTGCACTGCACCGCACAACAAAAAACCTGATCTGTGTGAACCGGAGAGTAAATAAAAAGAAATTAAATGAGTTGAGCTACCGAGAGAAACACTACACGCACACACTGGAAGCGAGCACACACGAATGCAGCATATCTACCAACACACACGAAAGGGCCCTAGCTCACGTAACGTAAACTAAACACGCACTTTTTTCGCCCATTTCATCTCGGAGTACACATATTTGTCGGCCTCTGCCGCTGCTTGTGCTTCTGTTCAGTGTCCAGGTCAAGTATGAGCAATTAATTAATTAGCACACAGCAGCCAGAGCTGAGAGCAGCGATCTCAATTACGCCATTGTCTATATTTGCTGGGGCTTCGCCTAACGAATTGACTGCGATCCAATCAGGGGCAACTTCGCGGTAATCGAATTAGGCACTACTTTAATGGACAGCACATCCATGAGCATATGCATGCTCATGACTCAAACGCAAAACTCATCAATTTCATTTGTTTTCCGCTTGCGACACGGAAGCCCCACTCACACACACGCACAAAGTCACTGACCACCTCACATTCCCACACACAAACACGGGACACGGGAAGCACCTTCTGTCCACTTTCCATATGTTTGGAAAGGCTTCAGCTCCACTTCACCGCTATCTGTCCCCTCCCCGCCCACTTTACATAATACGCAGGCACCGAGTGTACTGAGCAGGTTTGTTATCACGGAAAATTAAACAGTTTACGGAACTTACGTCAAGAACAAGTGCGCGGAACGTATTTCTAAAACTAAATGTGGCCGCTGCTTTTACGCCAGAAAAAACCAACATGTCTATGTGCTTATATGAGAAGTATTTCTGACATACTTCGCTGTTGGTCATACTGGTCTGGTTATATATGTTATGTGGAAACTCGCAGATTTCCGCGACTTCGGCCGGTCCCGCTGTGCAAAACACTCCATATGGCTGCAAAAAGCGGATATGCACGCGGAAAGTACGAGTTATTTAAAAAAATACGAGTAAAACATCATTAGGTGAAGGTGGAAAACTTCGCTTAATGGCTTTGTCAGCCGAAGAACTACAATAGCAAATTTTTCGTGCCTGGCAACACCCTGTCTTGAAATTTTCCTTTGTCCGTTACTTTTAAAATTATTCCAGTGAATCAAGTTATTTTGCTTTCCCAAAACCACCAGAAAAATACACAAACACATTACGTCTTTTTGGTTAGTTTAATTTATTCTGTATGCATATTGTATAATTTGTGTTGTTACCGGTTATTATACATAAATAAATTAAATTATGCTCGTTTTTTGTTCTCTCCTCTCGGCTAGAGTTCGAATTATTTTGTCGTGTTTGAAGGGGTCCCCAAACACCATAAAATATATATTTCAAACTCAACGTATGCAGCTTGCATGTTTCTTTTCTTTTTTTATTGTGGCTAAGTCAGTTTTCGATTTAGATTTCTCGAAACTTTTAGTTTTCAATGTTCCAAGATGCTTTGCATTTTTCCACTAGTCAACATATAGTATTATTATTATTATTATTATTCATGATGTTTTTTTTTAGGTTGTAGTGTTTTAGCTAGTTTTTGAACTCACAAGTTCTTCAATTCGGTTGTTCTCAGTGTATTGTTTTCGGCCGCAATGGTTCCTACTTTTCGTCCTCGTTTCAATTTCATGTACATGTTCATTCAAGTTTATTTACAGTTTACAGTTTCATAGTTTTACAGCAATTGAGAATACAATAGTAAAATGTTCGCTTTCCTTGTTGGGGCTGGTAATCGTTTTCGCTGATAGTTTGTTTCCTTTTTTTTTATAATCTCTCTCCCTAATCGGTAAATAAATTGTTCTTTCTTTCGATTTCATTATCATTTTCGTTTCGTTTCTTTTTGTACAAATAGACGCGCGCGTTTAATCATTGTGTGTGGTGTTATCAGTCGTTTTTCATTTACTTTATATGAATGTGTGCGGGGGAAATTATTGTTAAGTTTTACTTGTAAATAATCCTCTTCTCCTCGCTCCCATAAAATATGTTTTCTTGCTTGCGTACTACAGGTTGTATTTACCAGAATTGTATTTCTAAATTGACACAGATAATTTAGGATCGATCACAAAGCGTAGTAAAAATGAGAAAAAGGTAGTTACAGCACACACCAGACCAGGGACAGACGGGGTAAGTAAAAGGTGTCCGCCCTCGTGTGTATAATATATATATGATACAATAATTACATGAATATATATCTATATATGTGTGTGTATACATATATTTATAATAATATAATATGTTAGTTAGCTTCTTCCCGCGCTCTTCCTGCGCTCCAAAAAGTTTGATATACAAATAATTCGACGTAATTCCACCTGTCTGCCGCACATCCTGTCATATCAACATCCAATTGTGCAACTGACAGCGGATGGAAAGTTCCTGGGGGGTCCTTGAGGGCGTGCTGGGGGGCCTAGTCTTACTGCATAGCAATGCGATTACGTTACAGAACTTATGCGTTAACGGGAAGAGATTACACATTACAGAGACTGTTGCGTGGACTCTGGACTGCGTGTGTGTGTGGGTTGTGGCTGCTCCTGGAATTAGATTCCGCGGACTGTCTGTTAGGAATGCATCTACACCTACTTGGATTCTGGTTCCGAATCTCTCTCTGTGTGTTATTGGCTGACAATGGATCAGTCAAACTTTACCCATCGCTGCAGTTCCTGGGTTAAACAAGCTCCGCCTTACTTCTTGCTCTTGCGCTTCTGCTTCGGCTCCTCACCTCCAGCCGCTACAGCTACACCTGCCGATGCAGAGGCGGCGGCCGCTGCTGCAGCTGTGGCGGCGGCATTCAACAGATTCATGTTCGGCTTGACCGTCCCCTTCTTCTGTGTGGCCGGCTGCTGTGGAGTGGCTTGCGTAATGTTATTGTTGGTGGCGCCTGCCCCAGCTGCAGCTCCACCGGTCGACAGATTGTTGGCCGGCGTGGCCGGCGTCTCGTCCAGGAAGAGCGGATTCTTTACCTCCATTTCGCCGGTGGGCGCCAGGCCGGGGCACTCGTACACGGTGTAGTCGCCCTCCTCGTTGTCATCGTCGCTCTCCACATCCGAGAGGCTGCAGCTGCCATCGGTGGCCTGGCAGTTCTCCATGGCGATGATCTGCTGTTTTTGGTGCTGATAGTGGTACATTTGCGCGCTCTGAGCTAGCTTCCGGTCGCCGGATGGCGAGACATCCTTGTTGGGGCCCGTTACCCCGTAGGCGGGATACTCCACGTCCGCCGCCGCTTTGTGGCGATTGTGGAACCTGTTAGAGATGTAGAAATTACCTTCTGGAAGGACGTCCAAGGATGTGAGGGCTACTTACCAAGTCACGCCCAGGGCCAGCAGTCCTACGGTCACCGCCGCACTTACCCCCGCTATCAGGGCCACGATGTACACCCCCATTTCGCTGTTCATGCCCAGGTGCTGGCGCAGCACGATCTGCTCCTGGCTGGCCACGCCATCGTTGACCAGAGTTAGGTGCGGGGACTTGCTCTGCTTCTGCAGCTTGTTGATCAGGGCGTTGAGCTCTTGCGGCGATTGGTCCTTTCCCTGGGGAAGATTCACTCCAGCCACAGCCGCAGCAGCTACGGACTGAGGATTGATACGATGGAAGTTGGCGTTAGCCACATCCAGCAGCTTCGGCGGCTCCACGGGCACTGGAGCCGGTACTGGCGTCTCTATCTTGGTCTTGCTGGAGGCGGTGGCCACCTCGGGAGTGGGCTCTATCGGAGCATACTCCTCGTAGTCTTCCAGGGCGCGGGAATCAAGTTCACCCGAAGGGTCGTTTGGGTTGTCGAAGAACCGGGCATCGTTGGGGCCCACGGCGAAAGGAATCCGATCGCGAAGTACGCTATTACGACCGGGTGACGACTTCGGCAAACTGGGCAGCGGAGGAAGGTTGGGCAGACGGGGCAGATACAGCGAGGGGGGCTGTTGGGCATCCGGAATCGCCTCCAGCGGACTGCCATAGCTGGCCTCCGCCTCCGCGTTGTCGTACTGATCGTACTGTTGCTCCAGATTATTGCCCGCATTGGCCTCGTAGTCCTCCTCCTGCTCGCGACGCACCTCCAGCTCCTGCTGCCGTTGGCGGTAGCGTTCCCTCTCGAGCAGCTGCCGCTGGCGGTCCATCTTCAGGTTGATTTCGTGCAGCTGCTGGTCGAATTGCTGCTGCAGCCGCCGGCGGGCATACTGCTCCATCATCTGGGCCAAAAAAGCGTACTCCTGCTCGCTCTGCGGGTCCATCGCCGGTGCCTGGATGGGCCTTCGGCGGAGTCCTAAGAGATGGAAGCGGATTGATAAGTGGGCGCGGCGGGCAAGGTGATTATGTTAATGGTAATGTTCCTGCGGCCGCCGGCGGTGGCCTGCGTGTCAGCGAAAGGCTCCGAAAATGAAAAGAAAATAGAAGGCACGGACCGAAAGGTCGAAAATAGCGCAGCACGAAGGTCTGACCCCACCTCCCTGCCCCCTCTACGAGTTCCAGAAAGGATTCGATTCGAAATAGACAAACAAAGGTCTGTTTTTATTGCCGGAGAGGTTAAAAATAGACCAATTACACACGCGCCAGAGAGGGAGCCTTGGTATGAGGGAGAGCAGCATACAGACGCTGGCCGAAGCCTGTGACGTGCTTCCGAAACTTTATCGCCACCAGTTGTTGTTGCTGGTGCTTTTATTTTTGGTTTCCATTGTTGCGCTCGAATCAAGAAAGTTATAGCGCTGCTGTAGTGCAGGAGCTGGCCTTAACACGCACTAATAGTGATTAGAAATCGACTAGGCGGGCAGGTGTCGAAAAGTGTGCTATGAAAAACGGAGACTATAAATAGTAGAGTTATTGGAATTCTCCAAAGTAACTGAAAAGTTTTCAGTGCAATAAATTTTTAAATTTCATGTATTTCAAGTAAACCTTCATACAGCAATTAAGTGCTCCCTTTAGGTTGCTTCTAAATAACCAGAGATTGCAGATGAACTTTATTTAAAAGTTTTTCTGTCGGATTTCCGCCTTGCAAATTTCCAGCTGCCAGTGGGTGTGTGTGTATTTCCTGCCTCTGTATGTGTTTGTGACGCTGCATTTCACTTGAATTTTCGCCGAAGTGAAAGAGCGTGGGTGTTTTGGTTTGGTTCGTGAATACCCCGCACACACACCGACCCCGACCCCGACACACGAAGGCAGGACATACCCTCGCTCAAGTATATACTATACAAGTATCTAGTGCAGGGGATACACAAAACGAGGTGGTAAACTCTGGCCTGCTGGCCCCGTACCGCCTCCTGCTGCTTACTTCCTGCGCCATTCACCACTCACCCAAACTTAAAACTAACGCTGGCTATGTGTGTGTGCTGGGACGACTGAAGTGTGCTATTTTTAGGCTCACCTGGGTAAACGGACATTTCGCAGTGACCCAATATGCAGCAGAGCAGCGTTGCAGCCAGGGCGAAGCTAACGGTGATTTCCAGGCGAGCCGCCATCTTGCACTTGCGAAATTCGATTTTCTTCTCTGTTTCCTTTCTCTTTTGCCTCTTATGTGTTCTTTTTCTGCAGTTCGAAATTGACTAGCAATAATGCAGTGCCTCTGCCATATGGCCGGTTAATGGGACTGCTACACTTGGCTGATGCTTTTGGCCAAACGACGACGTCGTCGACGGGGCTTATTGATTTTCGACACCCACTCACACTTGCACACACTCGTATACCCGCTAGAGCACACACACACTCGGTGGCAGCTGCTGGTGGTTGCTCCACGAACTTTTCGCGGCGTGGGCGTGCAATATTTCGAGCAATTACCGTCGCTTAACGGCGCTTTTTCGACACTTTTCCAACTCTGACCGCTGGACGGGCGAACTTGGCACTGTCACCGGCTGGCGGAAATGTCAAGTGTTGCACTTTTCTCTCAGATTGTAGGTGAAAAGTCTGCGGACATATGGACATATGGAGCTGGGGATTTTGGGGGACTCGACCTCCTGATTCTTTGGCCTGCGTTGCTGTGCCGTCGACGTATACCGTTATACTGAAGAAACTGAATGAGCCTGGCGGCAGCAGCACGAAGCGACACGACGCGACAAGACACGACACCGAGCGGAGTGCTCCGAGAAGAAGCAGAAGCTGTGACGCAAATGTTAGGCCCGCCCCCGCGCTGTTAAATGTTGCGGGCAGCTTTTGAGGGCAGAACGACGGGCACCGTGGAGGAGCCCGAGGAGGCGCCTGCGCTCAATGGTCGCGGAAAGCTCAACACGTCCCATAGTTCTTTGAGTAAACACGGGCGCATTCATAAAGAGCCGAAGCGAACTCGACTCTCGGCAGCTAGCAGGTGGCTGCCACTCACAAGTCCCCGACCCCAAGGATCTCGTCCCACTCCCGAGGAGCTGCCTTCCCTTTCCCGCAGCTTTTTCGCTTGGGATAGGGCACGCTTTATTTTTATCAATGAATTTGCAGCAGTTGAGCTTTTTTCCCAGTGAAAGATATCAGGAAGGATGGAGGTGGAAAGTCCATAACTGCAGGAAAGGATCTTAAATGGTAGCAACCTGAAGTGACGTAGATCATTATATGAGCCTTAAATTATATAATAATCTTTAAAAAATTTATTAATTTATAAAAGAGTTGTAGGTTACAAATATTGAACCTGGCGAGATAGGTCCTTAATAAATATACGGAACTGAAAAAGGGGTGGATAAAATACTTAAAGAGTGATACTAATTGTTTAAATTCAAGGATTTAAAAAAAAATAAAACTAGCAGGAGGTTGCCCTTCTTCCTGCCCGGGGCTTACCCATTCATGAAAAGCCTGCCAAAAGCCATTAATAACAGAAGCTTAAAGCAGGACTTGCAGGAGCTTTAAGAAGCTTATCTGAATCCTGAACCAAAAAGAAAGTAAAATCAATCCTTATTTACTACTTTTTCCCAATTTAGGACATTAATATTAAGCCAAACCATATTTTTATAGAAACTTTACATTATCATTATTCATAGTACTTTTGTCGAGATTTTGGTATTTTTTAGTAATACAGCTAATCAAATTGGTATATTTCACTTACCCAATGCAGCCATACTGGCAAACGAACTAGTTCACACGAATCCACGAACTACACATCTGTGAGTCATTTGGAGAGGCGACAAAGGAGAAATAAACAAACACAATGGCCACTTTGAAGGGTAATTATGCAAAGCCCTCTTAACACGCAATTAACGTTGAGTTTTCCTTCCATTCCTTGGACTCACCTGGAATCCGCTACGTGCTCCACCTGTCCCGGAATCGACCTGCAGCGTAAGTCTGTGCCCACCCCCGCCTATGGACGATTGGTAATGAGTTTTCCTTTTGCGACACTTGCAGCCTCATCATCTGCGCATTCCTCACATGCATGGGCCTCACCTTCTTGATCCTGGCTTGTGCAGTGCCCACGCCCAAGATCTTCTATCCCTTTTTCGTGCTGCTCTTCTACGCACTTTCCGTGCTGCCGGTTTTCATAGCCAAGCGAACCGTTCCGAATGATGAGACCAACCCGAAGACAGAGTTCGCCCTCTTCCTCACCGCCGGCATGGTGCTGAGCGCCTTCGCCCTGCCCATCGTCCTCGCCCACGCCTCGGTGGTGAGTGTTATGTGTATTAAAAGGTAAAAACTGCTTCTGATTCCTCGAAACTCACTCACAGATCACATGGACAGCGTGCACTCTGACGATAATCAGTAACCTCATTAACTACGGGACCATCTTCGGCTATGCCATGCGCGATGAAGAGCCCTACGGCAGCATGTTCTAGAGAGGATCGCATACTTCAAGTCCAGTAACCGCGCAGCAAGAGGCCTGCAGGTGACCTGGTTATTTTCTGCAGTCATTCAGCCAATCTCATATTATCAGTGTATCCAGATAACATAACGCAAACGAAATAAACACAGTAGTAAATATAAGTACAATTGTGGTTCCGGTTCAATCACTGGTTCGATACCCGAATCGCTCTCCGATAACTAGTGGTTCATTTTAAGGACGTATCTAGAGGGTTCTACGCATTATTAATCTCGTTTTAGTATAAAAATATAGAAATATAGTGATAAGCTGTTATCCAAGTGATTGTTTACTTCGTTAATTTACAATATGTTGCATTTATTTTAAAGTTACAAAAAATGTAACGTTCTTCCTCTTCCCCTAACTTTAAATTTTCTTGATTCTGGCTACGCCCGTGTCGGGATTTGGGGCTGCCAACTTCAATGTCGACACTTCACGTCCTTTGACAGATTAGGTGGTAGAATTAGGAATTAAATTGTGATTGTAATGGATAGGATCGTAAAAAAAGAGGATACAAAAATGGAGGACTTTACTGGGATTCCTTCGGCGAGTCTGCATGGCATCGGAGGATACGCACTGCAGCAGGAGGAATGTGAAGATATGTATGCAGAGGAGGTGCTGACCGAGGAGGATCTAGAACTTGAGGACTTCAGCGACCAGGAATCTTTGAACACTGTGGAGACTGATGTGACCCTCACACAGGCAAACAATCCTCGCAATTTGACGTTCAGCGATGCTTCGATGCGCAAGTATCCCTTCAAGCTGAAACACAACGAATCCGGGTAAGTCTGCGCCTTAGGAGCTACCAAAGTCCCTTACTGAGCGCTCTGCTTGGCCCAGGAACATTCTCACCATACACCATACGGTCAAGGAGGGAGGTCAGCAGATGCGCATCCAAATCGGCTGCTGCTGCTTCAACGAGCTGAGCAACAAACTAGTGGTCATCGACAAGCGGTAAGAATATCCAGGTTATGTAGCCTTTCTAAATCTTTCTCCCTTCCCCAGTGGGAACGTCTTTGTCTTTGACTTTGCGAGCAAACGCTACTGGCGCCTGGGCTTCCGGATCCCCAAGGCCAGACTTATTCGTCCGTCGCCGCGGCACAGGAGCGATTACATAGTGGGCAACAAGCTGGGCCATATTTTCATCATCGATGTGGACAACTCAATTCTGGGCAGCCACGGGGAAGTGAGCAATACGCCGCCCGATGAGATCACGTTCGGCAATCGCTTGCGAAATCCCCGAGCCGCCAACGTCCTGATGCGCTTCGGTCGCGAGGCTCTCCTGGTCAATCTTCAGTCGCTTCAGGTCTCCCATCAGCTGGACTTTGACGAGTCGCGCTACACACTAAAGTTTGCCGCCTTCTTGCCAAACTCGGACCAGTTCTTCATCGGCTTCTCCAATGATTCGCTACATGTTTGGTCCTCGCTTACGCTGAGTACTCTCCGGATGGCCCAGCCCATCAAGGCCAGGAACCGCAAGCTAAGACTGCTGCCGGCAGGGCAGACCATTCCGGAGATCTCTCTACATGGCTCCGATGACAGTGACCTGGAGGATGATCTCACTTTCGACTGCCAGGACCACGACTTTGCCGATGGCCAGCTGCTGGGCTATTGCTTTACGCCCGACGGCAACAAGATGTGCCTGAGCACCGTGGACGGCTACCTGCTTCTGCTGAGCACGGCGTCATTCGACCTGGAGAAGATCTTCCGACTCACCGACTTGGTACTCCGCCAATTTGCATTTCTCAGCCAGCCCAAGGAGCGAGTGGTGTTCGGGATCACGGGTCGGAACCAGGCCGTCATGCTGGACTTGGCCAATACAGACCACAAGCTGATCGTCCAACGCTCAAATGCAATCGGCCTGAGTCTGAGCAAGGATGGCAAGCTGCTGAGTATAACATCCGGTGGCGGGGAGGTCAATGTCTGGTCCACATGTCGCCTGTTCAACGGCTTGCAGGTACAAACCCGTTGTCTCAACCACATTAAGGCGAAGATCCTAAAGCATCCGGCACCTCTGCCGCTACCGCTGGCCGCCTCCAGTGCCAGCGGATGCATGAATCCAGAGTTGCGCCGTCTCCTCAAGCCAGAACGGCTCCGGAGCATGCTCAAGGAGTTCGGCTGCTATCCGGAGAAGTACAGGTTCCTGATCTGGACGTCTCTCTTGAATCTGCCCTGCAATAATTTGCAGTTTCAGGCACTCCTGAAGTTGGGCTCGCCGCTTGTGGTTCGGAATCAGGCCAATAAGCTGAAGATTCGCAACGAGGCGCAGCGGCGGTCTGTGATCAAGATCTGGAGCTGCCTTGCCCAGTGGTGCAAGGTGCTGGCCCACGCAGACTTCATGGCGCACTTGATCTATCCCTTTGTCAAACAGTTGCCTAAGAACGGTCTGGTCTCATTTGAGGTGTTGGCCACCCTAATCCTGAACCACTTCCAGCTGTGGTTCGAGTTTCATCCCCTGCCGCCCGCCAACTACCTGGCCCTGTGCGAGAATCTCCTGCTGCATCTGGACGAGCGTCTATGCAAGTTCTACAAGGCGCAGGAGGTGCTGCCCAAGGACTACGCCTGGCCGCTGCTAACTAGTGCCTTCGCCGAGGTCCTAGAGGAGCAACAGTGGCTGGTGCTGTGGGACAACATCGTCTCGGAGCCGCCCTGGTTTCCCATCTTCCTGGTTGTTGCCTACAATCTGATCAATCGCGAGATTATCATACGGCTGCCTGACCAACGTTCCGTGCTCTCGTTCTTTCACGACCAGAACCCGCTGGACATCGTTAAGCTGCTCTCCAAGGCCCGCAGGCTAATGGCCAAGTGCGAGCTGGCGCTGCACCCGCAGCGTTTCATGCAACCCTTCGAGGCCATTCCGAAGGGCGTGTATCCCAAGTTCCTCAAGTATCCCAGCGAGTGGATCGATCAGCAGGAGGAGCAGGCCGTATCTTTGGTGAAGCACAACCAGGAGATTGATGCCCGCATCCGGCACCTTGAGCTGGAGGAGGTGCACATCATGGAGCGGCTGGAGAACGGGCTTAAGCAGGAGGAGCATACGCGGCGCCTTAAGGAGATGGAGAAGCTCTACCAGGACACCATACATCGCGAGGAGGAGCGCATCACGTGCCAGCGCAAGATGCTGCTCACCTACCAGATGGAGGTGCGTCACCGTAAGAGCGAGGTGATCAGCAAGCTGCAGCAGTCCGAGCAGCGACGCAAGGTGATAGAGATGGAGAAGGACATCGATCTGCTCATGCACAGCATCGAGCGTGAGCGTCGTCGGAACAACCAGCAAATGCAGCTGGCCGAGGATGAAATACGCAACCAGGAGATGGAGCTCCTAGCCCAGCGTTACTATTCGGAATCCGCCGGCGCTCCATTGGCCCAGAAGTACTACGACAATATCCAGAAACTGTGCCGGCAGCGGAATCAGTTGCAGCAGGATCTTAGAGAGGTTTGTGTGGAGGTTTCAGTCCCCTAAGAATTATTGTACCATTTCTTCGTCTTCCATCTGTAGATGACCATGGAGCAGCTGCGCACGCCCACCACTACTGCTGTACCATTTTATCCCCAGCTGGCGGACATTGAAAGCTCGATACTGGACATTCAGCGCGAGTTCACCGACATTGTAAGCTCAGAGACGACACTGACGACGAAAGGACGTAGGGGCAATGTCTCTTAATCTTAATTAGCATAACAAATGGCGGCCTTAGGGTACAAATAAACTTCTAAGCTAGGAATATTTACATGGCACCGCGCAAATAAAATAAAGAAAGGCATCTGCTTGGTCTCAGTTCCTGTCCGCGGGCGAAGGCACTATCATATTGGGCACATTGATGAGCAAATGGATGCTGGAGGGTGGAATCTGAAGCTGGTTGGCCATTACTGGAATATTCAGCACGGATTAGGCAGGAGTTAAGGAATTTTATTAAGAGATGAGTCTCTGATATCTGGTCTTACCACCAGCCAAGCTGCTCTGACTCTTATGCTGTTGCAGCTCCCTCTCCAGGCGGGCGATTCTCTCCAGCAGTTCCCGGTTCTCTTGCTGCAGCTGGGCATTCTGCTGGCGCAAGTCCTTGTGCTCATTCCGCATTTTGTTGCGGTACCGACTGGCGGCTGCCCGCCGCCTCTCCATGCAGTCCTCGTCTCGACTCCTATCCTTGGACTTCGCTGGCTTCGAGGGGGCAGAGAAGTTTCGTCTGTTGCTTTTGTTATTGCTGTGCAGAATGGCCTTGAGGCGTTCCTTGATGGGTAGTTGGGAGGTGGGGGTCAGGCTAGCGCTGCTCGGCTCCGGAGCTGGCAGCGGTGGATTACAGGAGACCAGTATGGGATCTGGACGCTTGCTTACACCGCCAGATGACCTTGAACTCGGCTTGGGCAGGATGTAGGGGCGACTGCTGCTGCTGGCTAAGGTCTTGCTGCGTTGGGAATCAGCGGGCGGCAGGGGATTGATTTGCTGCGCTGGAAGTACCCAAGTGATGACCTGCGGCTGAATTAGCTGGAGCGGCGGTGGCCCCGGTTCTGCCTCTGCCTGCTGATCGGTAGTGGCTCCCGTGCTGGCCAGCAGTTGCTCCACGTCCACGTTGCTGCAGCTGTCGCTGCGTGTGACCCCGGAGTTGCCAGCCGCTGGCGCCTCCATTGGGTAAACCTGGGGAGTATGCAGGGATTCACCTTCGACCGGCGGCGCCTCCGGGCGACTGGGAGTGCTGCCGCTGACATTCTGCTCCGCCGCCCGCTGGAACCCGATGTCAAAGGGATTCACGTGCTGGAGATCTTCAAACAGGCCCACCTCATCGCAGTTCTTGATCAGGCGAGTCGGAGTGGGGGTCTGGTCGGCGGCGAAGAGATTCTCCGACGGCTTCTGGCCCAGTGAGAGATCCAGCGAGTGTTTCACCTGTTGCCGGAAACTCGGGAAGCAGGACACATCGACGTCACCCTCGGCCGCCTTCGACTCGAAGTCTGCAAAGGAGACGCTGGCCAAGTCCGGCATGCCGGTAGGGGTGTCGTCCATGATCGGGCAGTTACATCAAATCAACGTAAACATTACAAAATTATTTCATTAAAACAAAAAACAATAACAGAGTCCAGTGTGGCTGCTTAACTCTAAGGCTTAAACGTCAAAACGCCTTCAAAACGGCAGTCACGCTCGTTGGCACACCACCTTGCCAATATAACACATTCTATCGATACCGATAACAGCGGAAATCGCCCGCTAAACTTTCAAATTCAAAGTTTTCACAAGACGCCAAAGAGCCTCGTGTATTGAGCCACGATGCCACGATGGGGGTATTCTATGGTGTTATGTAACCACACTCTTAGGCAGCTGAGCCCCACTTTTGACATTTCCGCCACGAAATTGCGTATTTTCGGGCCGCAGCAGGGCATCCATCGCATCCGCATCCCAAAAAATGCTTCAGACCCTCCGATCGCAGCACGTAGAAGCAATCATATGTATATATGAGCATGTGAGAAGGGCAGGAGAAACGAGAAACATTTTTGGCAGCCAAGAAAACCCCATAATTTAAAATTTTGTAGCTTTTAAATTAGATTTCTCATTGAAGGAAGCGACGGACAACACAAAATACAACACGCAAAATGTTTTCAAGTCGCTCGTTCGCCCGCTCGCACGCAACGAGCGACGACGACGAAACGAGCAATTTTCTAAAACTCGTCTTGTGGGTCAAGTTCAGTGTCCAAATACGTTGGCAACTCCACTTCCCAGCGACAAAAAGATGGCCACCATTCCCTACGACGACGGGGAGGAGGATGAGCCACAAGATGCTGCATGAAAATTAAGAAAAAGTGATGCGTAATTACAGTCATTCTCTTTCACTGCAGCCCAAGCGGGCACATAGCCTTACCCCAGACCCGGACCCATGGCCAGACCCATCCCGATCTCGGGATCCCTCAGCCGCGTTGCATGCAGCAGACGCCCGTTTTTCGGACAGCGTGGCCCGGTTGGTCCATGGATCTACTGAGCCTGAGCCTGAGTCTGAGTCGGTTTTGGGTTCTCAATTCCTTGGCAGTTCCCAGTTCTCGGTGCTGCCGGTAGAAACAATCAGTTTGAAGTTCGTTCGCATAATTATGGGCAATTTTCAAAGAACATGCGTTCCGATGAACATCTCTCTCCTGCTCGCATTCAAAGTATCATCCCCACACCCTATCCTCGGCCTCGGCTCCTTTGGCTCCTGCTCCGGCCTGTTGGCTTTCCATGGCCGCGATGCTGACATCGCCATTTTTCTCATTGTCCGTCGGCCTTTTGTGGTTGGGTTTTGGGTGGATCTAGGTGCAGAGTTCTTAGGGAGTTTTCGTTTAAAAAACTATTTTAAACTATCTTTAATAATAAAAATTAATTTAATTTTTTTTGTTGTGAAATTACATTTTTAATTAAATAAAGAAATAAATAACCCTTTAATATTATGACATTTTACCAACTTATAGATATCAAAGACGACACTTGACCCCAAATGTTTTCTTTATTTTGCATTGAGCTCCTTCCAAGAACACATTAACCAACCGAACAGGTTGCCGTCCTGCCTGCCGCAGGACATTCTCGGTTAAAAAGTCAAGAACCCTCATAACGGCTTGTGCAGGACACAGGATCTGATGTTGCAGTGGAGATAGGACCTTAATAAATATTCAAAACATAGGCTCCTAGAACGCCCCACGATTGCCCCGAAATTTTTTTATTATTTCCCGCTTGCATTTTTGGACACTTTGTTTACCTTTCCCTGCGGCAGTTTTGCATATAAAATTTATTATTAAAACACAAATGAGGGAGGACTTAAGCAGCAAGTACGATATTTTTTTGGAAATTTATTCTTCTCTGGTATCTCAATTTCTTCATCGAACGACATACAATTTTAAGGTGGTCTCGGCTGCTTTTGTTGTTAATTTTTATTTGTGCAACTTCCATGGCCCGGGGCTTTGTATACAAAAACAAGAAAACTTCCTGTGCCGCCGCGACGCCAAATGGTTTCTGCTTTTCCGACGGCACCAGAGATACATTTCGCTGCGGTGGAGACTGGCTGGTCTTGGTCCCAGTCTCGGTCTCGGTCTCGATCTCGAGCTCGGCTTGGCTTGGCGCTCCAATAATAATTTCATAATTATGGGTTATCTGGCAAGTGGCATTCGTAAATAATAAAAAGTAAAAGAGAGGAAACTACGCGATTCGCGCGGCAAAGTATAAAACCGAAAAAGCACGCAGACTTGCTGAGTTTTGGGGAAGTGGAAGTGGAGCTTTGGCCGAGATTGATTGTCGCTAATGGGCGTGCGGTTCCAGCGAAGAGCTATCCCATGTAGCTCGGCTCAGCTCCTCTCCAGGCCCGACAGAGTCCCTGTAATTGTTTTAATTGCTGCCCCTTGCAGGTTCCTCTTCTCCGCCGAAAGTAGATCAGGCGGCGGCATTAGAAAGAGTCGTTGTATTGCTGTGACCAATTAATTTTGACCTTGGTGTAGCAAGTTCCAAGTCAGCTCTGGGATCCCCTTCCCCTGCCTCGGTTATCTAACGGCAAAGGAACTTTGTAGCTCGTGCTGCGAACGCGCCACTCTCCTGGTCATCATCATAAGCCATGGCCGTCAAAAGGATGGAACTGGGAGCTGGGGGAAGTTGTCGGCGCTGCTCTCATCACGCCGTGATTCGCCAGATGATGGATTGCGTTCACTTTTGATGTATCTGGCACTTTCGGCTCGCTCACGTCCGCGAAGGCGCTGCCTAATTGCCTGGTCCAGGGGTCCACAGAGAGATCCCCCCGATATCTCCTTCGGTCCTGCCTTGTTGCGATCATTTCCATTTCCGTTAAGGCCGCCGCCGGAGGGCAGAGTGGTCCCAACTTTCGCTGGCCAAGACTTCGCCTGCCGACGGCTTCTAACACATCCTGTCCAGGAGGCGCATCCTTGACTGGCTTTGCCGCCTAATTGGAGCCGGTCTGGAGGCGGGTCCTCGCGGTCCAAGGCTTGTGTCCAACATGTGCCAAAGGGGAGGCGTGTTTTGGGTTAAGAAAATCAAAGAAGAACCTTTTGAAGAGGGCTCCGAATTGGCCCCAGGGCACACTACTCCTAAACCCCCAAAACTAAGCTCCTTGGAGACCTCGTCGTCTAACGGTAAACGCTCTTAGACATTTGTGGCATTTAATTGCATGTTTCGGGGAGCAACTTCATTGGAATTTCAGACTAGAATTAAAGAACAACAAAACATGCAACATGAATCACAAAAAAGGTAGAAACCGAGGCACGACACCGTTGAGGAAAAAGGTGTAAATATCTCGCAAAAAGTCTAAAACAATTTTCACCCTCATTCGCTAATTGATAGCCGCAATTCCATAATGATTCGGAACCGAGAGCGAGCTGATCCATTAGCTTAAATTGAGGCTCGGCTTCAGAATTCATCAATGAATTTCTACACTGCTCTTTACTCGCCAATAAATGTGGATTACTCAATGCGAGGAGGAGGGAAAAAAACAGTGAAAATGTATGAAAAAGACCACCAGGTTCCTCTGTCCTTATGATCCCCTCGATCTTAGGCTAATCCCATTATTTGGTGGCAACATTCTCACAGGCTGCACCACATCGACTAATTTGACAACTCAGTTCCATAAATTAAACATTTATTGACAATACTGATTAATAATATTATTTTTTTACGAATAACCATTGAATTTAAAGTTGTATTGATCTCTGTGTGTCCAATAACGTGCTGAAAATAAAGCGAGAAGCTCTTGTTTCTTAGTATTTTTTGTAAGTTCGTTTTAGACAACTCCATCGCATTCACCCCATTCATTGTTTTTACCGAAAAGTGGACTTTAGGCACTCTGGCGGCATAGAAGACGACCACCGAAGTATTCACAGTCTCAACTTGGCTGACCTGCGGCCATTTTCGATGTTCTCGACTCCGTCGGGCTTTTTGCCATTTGACAAATGATTGGCAACCGGGTTTGGATGGATATTGGGATCTGGGGATTGGGATCTGAGGAGCAGCCGCAGAGGCAGCGGCAGCAGCAAAAACTCATCAATTAAAAGTGCTAATGGCTATCATAATGATATGTTAATATCACTCGCAGCTATGGCCATTCTGCCTTTGTTTTTGCGCTTTTGCTGCTGCTGCTAACTGCGTTTTCAGTTCAGTTAGTTCGGTTGTCCGGTTCGGCGGAGAAAAAAGGTAACACAACACAGCGGAACTCTAGGCCAGAAAGCCAGAAAAGAATTTTGTTGCTTGATTAATTATGGCCTGGCGACGACTGTTTTTGGCGGTCTCTCAACGGACTTTTTAGGGTCTAAGAAACGGCGAGTCAAAACACATTTCCCAGCTTAAGCTTCATTAGCGCATTTCTTCCTTTTGCTTTGGTGGCAAAAACTGCAAATATTCATGTGTTATAGCTGCCTCTCGTCTCCCTTGATATGTGTCAAATTAATTAAGTTTTCTGGCACAACCGTTCTCCGCTGATCCCAAGGGGTCAACGAAGCAGGTGAAGCTCCACACGCTCCAGCTGCCAGATCCGAATTCCCCGACTTCGCGAGCCCTCCAAAGGTCCCACAGGTTTGGCTCTGATTTATGGGTTCAATCAAACTCATGAATATGCACATCAGAGTGCCCAGCGGCACTAGGATTAACTGATTTATGGCAGGGATCGGCGGAGTGGGGATCGCCATCCAGAGATCCAGAAACAGACCGACTGTATATGCAAAAGGTTGCACATTTTTCAACATTTTTCAGATTGATACGTGCTGGAATTTCGCGGCCATAACTCTCGATTGTGATATATGCGTCTGCGCGGATCCGATCAGGATCAGGGGTCGTCTTCGTGCGTAGGCCTAATGATCGGTTTGGGGTTAAGAATTATGGTTGAACTCCAACTCCTTGCCTGGCGGATGTAGTGGATCATCTTGGCTCGGGCATAATGATAGGTCAGCCGGGCACTGGGAAAGCGTCAAGCTTAGATTTAAAAATTTTAATTGTTGCGCTTCTTCAAAATGTATGCATCCTTTTCGGCCAGGATTCGGTGGGTTTTTCGGGTGGTTTTTCGGGGCTGGGCAGGACAGTGCCGACATTGCGTGCCAGGAGCCCATCACAGAAACTAACGGCCGCGATGGCCAATTGTAATGCAAAAGTTCGCCATGCCGACTTGCCAACGCCAACGCAGTGTGCCCTGGGCCAAAAATTTCCAATTTAACTTCTTTTTTTTTGTATTGTTGCAGTCAACTCGGAACTCCGAACTCTGCGGCTTGATATTTGGCCAAAAGGTGCTGTTGTTGTGGCGGAGCCGGAGCGCTGAGGTAACAAGTTTGGAAAATTTGCGTTTCCGGCATTTGCAAATTTACAATTCGCGCCTTGCATTTTGACAGAGATGCATGCCCCCTGCAAACGCTGGCAAAGAAGGGAGGAAGTCGAGATTGGAGGTGGACTTGGGCAGGGACAGGGACAGGGACAGGGACTGGGTGTGGGAGTGGGAGTTGAGAAAGGGCTGGCAGTGATGGCCAAATGATGAAGAGAAGATGAGTTTTAGCAAATGAAAGGGAGTTTCTTTGGAAATGTTTTCGGGGATATTCTCGAGCAGCAAATAATATCGATATTATAATTTATAATTTTGATACATTTCAATAATACAAATCGAGAAATACCTTACAACAACTTCGATGATATAGTATCGGTGTCTAGGCCTTGCCCATGTGGGAAGTAATCTCTTTGCTCATCTCTGGCGGGGATCAGGGCAGTGTTAGGTGCTTAGGGTGCTTTATTTTGGGACCTGTCTGCGGTTGACTGGCTGTGGGCTTCTGTCGGAGGGAGGAACTCGAGTGAGGGTGGAAGTGGGAGTGGGGGTGGTCTGGGGACTAGTTGGTGAGCTGCCCCAGCTAACCCGTTATGTAAACGTCTTTGCGCGCCTTCATTTTGTGGTTTCAGCCGCTCAGAGCTCAGCGCCCAGCGCTCTGTGCTCGGAAAGCAAATGTTTATGGGCTGTGGGCTAACTTCCTCTTAACATGCAACAATTTATGCCGCCGTGTGGCGCAAATTGCATGCGTCTGTGACCCCAAACCAGGAGCTGCTCCGTGGTACTCCGATCAACCCCTCCCGGACTCCACTCCTCGGCTTAGATGGCGCCCGAATTGCGAGCGGAAATGCTGACAGCTCATGGCATTGCAGCTGCTTTAAGCTCTGCACAAAAAAGCTATAGAGTTACTAGTTAGACCAGATTATATTAGCCAGAGATATCTTGGGCTATATAGCGGCTGATCGGCTGATCGCCGGATAGCTAGATCGTAACCCCGCCACAAGATCAACCGCTTTTTGCCCCGATCCGCTCCCATATAAATCAACTTCAGAGCCAAACAAAACGAAACGTCAAATTAAAATGCAAATTTAATTGATGTATCGGCGAAGTAACTAGTTTCCAGGCCGCCGTTGTGTGCATTAGAGACACCGCCAGACCGATCATTAGATGCAAAAACGCTGAAACTTAAGCTAAAGTGCCCCGCACACTCCGCACACCACACACTGCGTCGCACACACCACACACACCTTAGAAGCAGCCGGGCCAGCGGAAATTATACGAGTGCGAGCAAAGGCAATCTGGTTGCAACTCAGTTGCCGGAGCTGCAAGTTTGCAATTTGAAATGCTTCGGCTAATTACACGCATTTCGCCTGTGGCCAGCTCCAGGTCCAGGCCAGGCCCATCCTCGGACCCCCAGGTCCGGGCCCGTCGCAGGATACGTGCCCATTAAGTAATAGTAACGAACCCTGCTAATAGATACGACTGGCAGTGGCACTTGGATCAAACATCAAAGGCAGTTGGAGTAACTACTGTCCACTCCTCGGGTGACATTACCATTAGGCAATGGCAGGCCTCTATCTTTAAGTTCCTTTGATTGAAAATGCGAACTCCATAGACTTCGAATCGATTATTTCCCAATAATAGCTTTACTTTTTTCTTCTGTTTACAAGTATCTGAACTTTATATTAAAATTATAGTTTTTTAATATAACAGACCCTCTGTTTTATCCCCCTATGCCAATGCAGACTCTGTGAGGTAACCAAGCAGGGCATGACCAGTGCCCCTTAACTGCTCCTCTGTCTTCTTCGGAGCCGAGAACGAGAACTGCCAGTCGAGATGTCAAAGTTCAAGCAGAAAAGTCGAAAGGTGTCGGTGTCTCTCAATGTCAAACGAGGAGCGGGAGGGGGAGGATGGGGAGGAGGCTTCCTCCGACTCCAAGACAAACATTGATCGATGCGAGTTGCATTCCGTACTCTGCAGATGCGGCACAGCCATCTGACAGATACTTCTCCGACGAACCGAGTATCTGTATCTGCATCTGTCTGTCTGTCGGGCTGTCTTTGTGTTCTTGAAAATAAAAAAAGAAAAACACCAAATTGGCCGTGCTGTTGCTTTGCATGCGAGTGGCTTTAGCTTTGGCTTTAACTTTTGGCTTTAATTCTGCAGTTGCTGCAGCTGCAGAAGGCCAGAGAAAAAAAAACGTGGCAAGACGACGGATAAAATGGCCGCCGCATGGAGGAGCAGCCATGGATGCGAACTGCGATCCTGTCCCCGCTTATTTTTCATCTTATTTCGCTGGCCTGCCTCTGCCTCGTTGTGCTTTATCGTCTGCTGGAAATCTGCGCACGTTTCGGTTTCTTCGGCCGGGTTATTATGCTGCAGGGGGGCCCTTGAAGACTGGAAGACCCAAGACGGAAGACTTGGAGACCGAAGAGCCTCCATCTTAGGCTGCAACCTCGAGCACTCCCCCACTCTCTCTCTATCTGCCTCTCTGTCGCTCTTCCCGGCCAGAGCTGTCAGCCACTTGGCAGCGTGTTTGTTAACTTATAGTATTTTGAAGGCGTGGGAGCCGCAATGCAGCCAGACTCAGGCCCAGACCCAGACTCTGGGGAAGAGACTCGGCAGAGGCACCGCGAGGAGGGGAAGAAACGTTTTTAGTCTTTCTGCCTTTTGTGTTTTTTGTTTTTTTCTGCGGCAAACGCCATTTTTCCCCTTGACTTCGTTATGGCCAAACACTTGGGCTCTTGGCAGAGAACCTCTCCGGCTCTTGGCTGCTCTGTCTCTATTTTTCTAAGCCTTGCTGGATGCCCTGGCCTGGCTTGCTGGCCATGTTATTTGTCAATGCATGACAATTTTATTGGCTTGCCTTAGCCTGCCCTTCTGCCTGCCACCTTTGATGGACGTTTTGCGGTCTGCAGACACTTTAATTTGGGCAAGGCCCGGGCTTAGGGATACCAGCTTCTCCGCCATCCTGCGTGCACAGTCCTAGGGCCTCGGCCTGGGTTTGGACTTGGGCACGAAGTAAATCACATCACGACAACTGCAAACCAATCGCATCCAATCGAATCCAATCCAATCCATGGCTTTGCAGTTCCATCTAGGGGCAATCGAAGCCGCCGCCGCTTTGCATCGACTAATTGCGGAGCCTCGATTCGATTCGATGTTGCCGATATTTTCGGCGATTTGGCGCTAAGCGGCAAATCATGACCGTCGGGGTGTCGGAAAATGCAGGGAAAATCGCCAGCAGGCAGCTTAACCCGCTGAGTTTAAGGGTTTACGGTTTAAGAAAGGAAACTTGAGACGTATTTATTTCAAATCACTAAATGTTAGGTTTTATTTTATACAATTCTAAAGTACATGTTATACCGTCTTAGATTCATATTTTTTTAATGTATTTACAAATTAATTTTAATTTTAATAAATAATAAATTTAATAATTGGGGGTGAAAAACATTAATAATTATACATTCGTACGTACGTAAATCTGTTAAAGTATCTATTTTTTAAATGGGTTTTATTTATATTTAAAAATAACAAATACGTATAAACTTATCGAATGTTTGTTTCAGGTTCAAAATAAAGATGTGTAAAATTATTAAAAAGCTGACGGACAGTTTGACGGACAAACGGACACGCGAATAGACGAAGATCGGTTAAACCGGCTAGGCTGGTGATGGTAGCACAACCTCCGAGAGTCAGTTGCAAACTTCTATTCAATAATTTAAAATGACTAAAATTACGCAGTTCGAAAATATTGTTATAAATATAAATTTACGTTGTCCTTCAACCGTTGGAGTATTCGAATAATTTATTGAGATATCTTTCTTGCTTAGAGAAAATATCTTAGTTCCCCTTAGAGGGTTAAGAGCTTCTGAGATAAGCTTGGCATCTTGGTTTGCGCTCCACCGCTTGAGGAAAGAAATCACACGGAATCGTGCCAGGGTTTTCCATTTCCCCGCGTTTTCCGGCCGCATAGAGCACCTCCTCCCCCTACTTTATTTTTCACTTTCGGTTGGCTAACTGCGCAGCTAGAGAACTCTCTGCTGGTTTCCTTCTATCCAGTGTCCAGTGAAGCCACCTCCATCCACCATCGCAGCTTACTGCCAGCACTCTCTGCCCCGAGGTTGCGATTCAATTTGCGCTGCCTTTGTGGCCGCCATTTGCCGTTGATTCTCGCGGCGGCAGCGGCGGCATGTATTTTGCATATTGACGCGCGGCATTTTGCAAGGCAACATTTCACATTGCAATTGGCATCGACAGAGCCCCTTCTATATACGTATATATATACGTACATGTGGCATGGGTACGGACCACGTTTCGTGCCAAGATAACCAACTATACCACGGCACATGTGACGGAGCTCCTTTGGCAGAAAAAACACAAAATAAAAAATAACTCACGACATCTCTACACAAGCCGCAGAGCTCATGAGTCATGCGAATGCAAAGTCCCGCAGCTCGGAGCACGACCCAGAGTCACTCCGCAAATCAACGCCAGCTTAGCCCAGCTCACTATATAGCCAATGTATCTGAATGCTAGCATGGTGGGTATTGCTTTGAGAAAACAGCACATAATAACAGTAACAATAACAACTTCTGACATTTTTATTGAGTGTCTGTTTGACGAGTTGTTCCTCACGACAGGTTTCGGTTTCGGTTTCTGTTTCTGATTGTGATTCTGTCTGAGATTGGATTCTAGGTTTAATTCCTAGAGGCCCCGAGATCGGATGCGGGATGAGCGCGGCTTGGGTTAATCACAGGCCAGTCAGCTATGACAGAAGCTCCGGGCGTCTCCCCCATCTCCGTCCACAGCTCATTACACATGTCATAATCAGGGGCAAATGCACATTGTATTCAAATGCTGAATTCCTTTCTATTAGCTGGAATATGGGCTCAAAAAGTAGGTATTAATTAAGCACCTCTGTGTTTAGATTTGACACAATTAAAGCCTATACAATGTAAGACGATTTAAAATAATAACAGCCTCCCATCATCTTTTTACCAGACCCTTATTAGGCCAACTTTTCGACATGGCCCACCTACGACTGCTGAGAGCTTTACAAAATGTTGATCTACTTGCTCAACCTCCACTTGAGGTCCAGAAAACCCGGGGCAGGGGGCACCTTCGATTCCCCCGAATCAATAACCATTCATCATGTGGGGGTTGGGTCTGCGAGCAGCTCGGATCCATTGCCCGGTTGTGGGATACAGGGCGCTGCAAATTTCTTCATTGGCGAACCGCCGCGGCCGCGTCGCCCCAACCCAACCCTTTGCAGGCCTCGCGGATCCGTTTTTGATAGGACTTTTGATTTATTACAAATTGAAGTTGATTTTAATCGAGTGTTTGCCAAAGTCCGCACGCTCCACGAGGAGACTGGGCCTGGACTGCGGCTGATTGATGAGTCCGAGCAGCTGTCGAGCGCGTTTGAAATTTATGACAAAATATATGAGCCGCACTTTATCAGCTCGCGGTGATCGCGGCACGCTGCGAATATTAATTGGAGCGATCTCCGGCTGGGAGGAAAGTGTTTTCCATTTAAATTGAATCTGGAGATGGAGCCTGACTCCAGCTTGTGCTGGAGAAGCCTTCTTCTGCTCCTCCTGCGACGAGGGCATTGCATTATTTTATTATAATGTGATTATTTATGCTCCGGCTCTCTGGCTTGACACCCGAGCGATCTCCATGGATTCATGCAACGAATTGATTTCCAAATTACTGTAATTTTGCACAATTTTCTAATTATTTAATCGATTATTGATTTTTGATGTGCGCTAAGTGGCTCACTTAGTGCGTGAGAAATTGATGTGTGAGAAATCATTTGGTTGCGCCTCCACCTGATCTCCATTCCGATCCCGATCCCGATCCCGACGAGGTGTTGATTTGCCAAGTCATCTTCGCCAGGCAGAGCAGAGCAGAGCACCTGCAGATGGCTCACTGGATGGATGGCTGGTGCTGGAGGAGCATGTGTGTGGGTGTAGCTAATGGAGTGTCAAGAGGTCACCAGCGAGCTAATGACTCAATTAGGCCTGGTCTACAGCAAAAGTTGGGGCCCACGCAAAACTGGGGAGCTGGGGGAAGTCACTTTCTTACTTGATATTCTTCTGATTAAATCAGAAATCAAGAAATATCGTGAAAATTTAAGAAAAAAGTTGTGAAAGTGAATTTAGTCTTAAAATATTAATTATTTAAAGGTTTTAAGAGCTCTTGTTTTCCTACAAGAAATTATTAATTTACACATTTCCCCAATTCAATTCTCCACTTCCAGTTCAGGTCTTTCTCTCAGTGCAGCAATAAGCCTACGAAAATTGAAGGCAATTGAGAGGAAAGTGAAATTCGAATCAAATTTGGCGCCAAGTGCCAATTGAGAGCCTTCCCCAGTATATAAAAAAAAACGACAAAAAAACAGGCCGAAAACCAGGCCAAGAGCAATTTGAATGTTGCTTCCTCTCTCCCTGGACTCTATTGGTGTTACAAATTTTTCGGGCCAAGGAGCTCCTGCTCCTTCCTCCAGACACCGCTTAGGAACGAATAAGATATAATGATAATGCTCTGACGACGATGACGATCGTAATGAGCTGCAATTGCTGCGCTTTGGAGTGTGCCACACGACTCCTCGGCCGGATCCCCGACTCTGGACTCTGATTACACTTAAGTGGAGTTTGGCCAATGTGATTGGGATTGGCCCAAAGTGGCCTGTGGTTGCCGTGGCAGTGGCTGATCTTCAAGATCGCTTTAGCTGGCTCGATGCGCTGCAATCATTTCATGGTTGGCTTTTTGCATACGCATCCCCCTGGAAGCCAAAGCCAAAACGAGTTCAAAAACAAAAACCAGAAAGAGTCATGGCTGAAATTGCTGAAATTATTGCGGTACCAGAAACAAAAAAAATATATGAACTGTCACAGAAAAGCCGTCAGCGAATCGAATCGGAATCGGTTTCGGCGACGTCGACGACGACTCATTAGAATGTCAACGAAAATTTCGCCTGACGACGATTTAGTAAATTGCCTTGACTTGGTTCGCAATCGAATGAATATGCATATGGAACCAACTCGACATTTGTGGATATAATTACTCGTCGAGCTCTGGTCCGCAGTTGGGACGACAGGTGTCCCAGCGAGTTCTGGTGGATTCTGAATAATTCAGATCGAAAGACTGCTTGACATAAGTCCAGCGATGCACGCCAAGAAAATGAGAGCAAGGATTGAGGCCATATTATACTTATTTAATTAGCCAATGGAATTTGTATATTTTAAAATGTTAAATACCCTTAAACATATGTCCAACCTAGATTTCTACTAATTTTTAACAAGTCAAAATATTTTAGAGTGCACAACTGCCCGGGGATCCTTGGGCTAGGATCCTGGGACCCGGTGGTGCAATTCCCGCGACGCGTCAGCCGCCGCAGTGCGTAGTCCTTTCAATCAGGCAGTCGGAATCGAATTCAATTTGCCTGAATTATTGAAACAACTGTGTGTATATGTTCCCCCTATTCAAAGGATGAAGCCAAAAAGAAGTAGGGGGAGGCAGAGGCATGGATTTCATAATACGGGGAAGTCATAAACTTGTTCAAATATTGACGCCCAATTATGGTAATTTGCATTGTCCTCCGGGTCTCCCCCCGGATAATTTTCATAATAAAAGTCACGTGCAAATACTGCCATCGGCTGCTCTTTTGTTTTTCTTGGAAATAGTGGGGAATTACACGAAAGTGCCTTCGTTTGATATATACTCAATGCCGCTTTAAAGGTCCTCCAGCCATATTAGCTTAAAAGGATTTAATCGTAAAAAGTAATGGCTCATAAATACAAGAAATTCATTTGATTAGAAAAGTCTCATGTCTGTAAAAGTCATACGCATTAAAGTGTTGTTTTCCACTTTTTTGTTTCAATGCTGAAATCAGGTAGCTTTTAAAAATCAATTAGGATTTTTCTTATAAAAGGGAAATATCATTTATCATTTAAGAACTATTGCCTAATTAATTTCACTTTATAACAAATCTGCATAAACAGATTTAAATATATATATGTATACATTTTTATAATAAACATTTTTTATGATGAAATGCGTTCAATATAAAGATTCAATTACTTTTCCACTTACCAATTTTCTAATTTTTGTTTCTTTCTTCTTCTTCGTACTTTTCTTGTTGAATTAAATTACGCACAGACCATTTTTAAATCAATCAATACAGTAAAACACTTAAAAAAACAAAACAACATAGATAGTCACTTCTGCGTTTACAAAAATAATGGAGAGTAAGGGAAAGAATAAAGAATACCACTCACGAGATTTCGCCTTTTTCCTATTTAATTTTTTTTAACTCACAGAAGTACCAAAATTTGTATTAATTAATAAAACACTTAAAAAAAAACAAAAAATATTTCTTTCTGCGTTAAGAACAAGACATGAAACGGAATGGTAAGAACTGTAAAAAAAAACACACGCAAACAACAACAATGATCTTCAACATATTTTATCAGCATTTGCACTTTTATATCACCTGTTTTATTTATAAACTGCAGCCACTATGTTAATTTTTATTTATTTATCTATTATTTCTTTAGCTTTTTCTGGAGAGGTTAGTTGCACGCACACAATCACAGAAACTTTCATAGACTCCAACGCACACATACATACATACATAACGGCGGCTGCTGCTGGCTCTCATTGTCCGCGGGAGTCTCAAGTGGTTTTAGTGCAGTTTTGGTGGCTTAATTCAATATCCACTTGCTTACTGTTTTTAAAATGTCTTCTTTTTATCGCGTAGGTTGCTAATTTGTTAAGTTTACGACGGCACTGCACAATATATGGCTTTTTCACATTCCGTTTGCCGCTTTTACACTTTCAGTTGGAGGGAAAATCAGCGCTCGATCCACATTTACATAAATTCTTTTAAAACGCGCTTGTTTAATGCTTGATTGAGTGTCCCCGCATACTACGCACTTATTTGAACTGATTCAATAGCTTGGTAAGTATTAATAACTCTTTTTATCGGATTAAAAACGTTTTTTAACAGCAGCGCCTAATTTTTCACTTTGCGACATTGTTCTTCTTCTTATTCACGCTTTGCTCTCTCTCTCTCTCTCTCTCTCTCTCTTCGCCACTTGAATGCGTTTGACACTAACGCGATCTTGCCAATTGCCAGAATTTTAAGAAGATGAAAGTGAAAAGGAAAAACGAAATTGTGTCTTGCTGCTGTGAAAAAGAAGTTTTTGGTCCGATAAAAGAGTTGATAATTTTTCCCAAACGGTTAAATTTGGTGGTCACAGGCATTTACTTAGTCACTTAGCTTATTCTTAGTTCTATGTTCTCCGGCAGTAACGTCAGCGGTGTCTGAAGCCCTGCCGGGTTGGCTGGACAACATGAATGGGCCGACGGGCGTCCTGATTGGAGCCGGCAAGGGAGTCATCCGTTCCATGATCTGTCCGAGCTAAAGTCCGAGCTCTGTAATGGCGCAAGTTCTACCACACCTTCTGCAGCATCATATTTATGTGGCTGCCGGCCTACCTCATCGATTTCCTACTGCTAATCTTTGGACAAGAGACGTTTGTATGTCTCTTGTGAGCTAATGGACCAGGAGCCGGGTCGATGATGACTTCCTCTTCTCTCCTTTCGTTCCAGCATGATCCGGGTACTACGAAGATCGCGGCGGGTCTGGAGGTGCTGCAGTTCTTCACGACTCGCAACTGGGATTTTAAGTCCACGCACTTTGAGCAGATATACAAGGCGCTAGGCGCCTCTGATCGCAAAATGTGAGTTTCCACTTTAAGAATTAAGATCTTAATCTCATCAGAAATATCTCTGAAAAGTTTCAAGATCAACACGGACGATGCCGACGACTATGAGTATATGAAAGTGAGCATTCTGGGCGGACGTCAGTACGCCTGTAAAAACCAAGAAGGCAAAACCAAACCAAAATAAAATCGGTTGAGTTTTAGCCAAGTTATGATCAAAAAACCATTAAAGGCGTTAGCAATTTTTAGGCCAAAAAGCCTTCCTTGGATAACGAAATTATATAAAATCAAATGTTCATAAATTTGTTCAAAAAAATAGTATTAAGGAATGTCACGCATATTTATATATGGTTTTAATGTGAGAATTAAATTACGTTGAAATTGATTAAATCTAAAATCCAAAATTTTTTTCGATTTTTTCATTTTTTTATAAGGGGTTACATCGTTAAAATTGTTAAAAATTGGCCAAAAATTAGAAATTGAGTTATAAATGCAGAAATGTTCGCCTGTAAAAACCAAGAAGACAAAACCAAACCAAAATAAAATCGGTTGAGTTTTAGCCAAGTTATGATCAAAAAACCATTTAAGGCGTTAGCAGTTTTTAGGTCAAAAAGCCTTCCTTGGATAACGAAATTATATAAAATCAAATGTTCATAACTTTGTTCAAAAAAATAGTATTAAGGAATGTCACGCATATTTATATATGGTTTTAATATGAGAATTAAATTACGTTGAAATTGATTAAATCTAAAATCCAAAATTTTTTTCGATTTTTTCATTTTTTTATAAGGGGTTACATCGTTAAAATTGTTAAAAATTGGCCAAAAATTAGAAATTGAGTTATAAATGCAGAAATGTTAGCATTTAAAAACCAAGAAGGCAAAACCAAACCAAAATAAAATCGGTTGAGTTTTAGCCAAGTTATGATCAAAAAACCATTAAAGGCGTTAGCAGTTTTTAGGTCAAAAAGCCTTCCTTGGATAACGAAATTATATAAAATCAAATGTTCATAACTTTGTTCAAAAAAATAGTATTAAGGAATGTCACGCATATTTATATATGGTTTTAATGTGAGAATTAAATTACGTTGAAATTGATTAAATCTAAAATCCAAAATTTTTTTCGATTTTTTCATTTTTTTATAAGGGGTTACATCGTTAAAATTGTTAAAAATTGGCCAAAAATTAGAAATTGAGTTATAAATGCAGAAATGTTAGCATTTAAAAACCAAGAAGGCAAAACCAAACCAAAATAAAATCGGTTGTGTTTAAGCCAAGTTATGATCAAAAAACCCTTGAAGGTGTTAGCAGATTTCAATTTTGTTGTTCTTAAAATGTATTTTGCTCAAAATGTTGTACACCCGTAGTTGTTTTTGAATTCAAGCACAACGCTTCAACCTTGACGCTTCAGTACAAATTCTTCGCTCATCCGATTTCAGATACCAGGCCAACAGAAGGCAGCAGATGGAGGATGAATTTTTGGCGCCCCCAGTCGGAATTTTGCTGAAACTTTGCGAGCTTTTAGCCTGGTTTTAAACCACATCAAAAATTAAAAAATCGAATACAATTTTGGATTTTAGATTTGATCAATTTCAACGTCATTTAATGTTCATATTAAAACCATATATAACAAGAAAAAAAGCTAACTTCGGCACGCCGAAGTTTGTATACCCTTGCAGCTTACAATTGGATCATTATGAATTAATAAAATGTTATCAAATCGAAAGTAAAACCAACAGGAATTGTATACATCATTAATACATATAAAAATTCGGTTTAACATTACGTATACGTAATATTTCCCGAACATTTCTATGGCAGCTATATGATATAGTAGTCCGATTTTGATCAAATTAAAACCGAAATTCTAGAATAATATAAAATGTCCATGTCTTAAATTATATGAAATTAAATTATATAAAATATATATATGAAATTGAAATCTGCTAACACCTTCAGGGTTTTTTGATCATAACTTGGCTTAAACACAACCGATTTTATTTTGGTTTGGTTTTGCCTTCTTGGTTTTTAAATGCTAACATTTCTGCATTTATAACTCAATTTCTAATTTTTGGCCAATTTTTGACAATTTTAACGATGTTACCCCTTATCAAAAAATGAAAAAATCGAATAAAATTTTGGATTTTAGATTTAATCAATTTCAACGTAATTTAATTCTCACATTAAAACCATTTATAAATATGCGTGACATTCCTTAATACTATTTTTTTGAACAAAGTTATGAACATTTGATTTTAATAATTTCGTTATCCAAGGAAGGCTTTTTGGCCTAAAAATTGCTAACGCCTTAAATGGTTTTTTGATCATAACTTGGCTAAAACTCAACCGATTTTATTTTGGTTTGGTTTTGTCTTCTTGGTTTTTACAGGCGAACATTTCTGCATTTATAACTCAATTTCTAATTTTTGGCCAATTTTTGACAATTTTAACGATTTCATTTTCATTTTTTATAAAAAAATGAAAAAATCGAATAAAATTTTGGATTTTAGATTTAATCAATTTCAACGTAATTTAATTCTCACATTAAAACCATATATAAATATGCGTGACATTCCTTAATACTATTTTTTTGAACAAAGTTATGAACATTTGATTTTATATAATTTCGTTATCCAAGGAAGGCTTTTTGACCTAAAAACTGCTAACGCCTTAAATGGTTTTTTGATCATAACTTGGCTAAAACTCAACCGATTTTATTTTGGTTTGGTTTTGCCTTCTTGGTTTTTAAATGCTAACATTTCTGCATTTATAACTCAATTTCTAATTTTTGGCCAATTTTTAACAATTTTAACGATGTAACCCCTTATAAAAAAATGAAAAAATCGAAAAAAATTTTGGATTTTAGATTTAATCAATTTCAACGTAATTTAATTCTCATATTAAAACCATATATAAATATGCGTGACATTCCTTAATACTATTTTTTTGAACAAAGTTATGAACATTTGATTTTATATAATTTCGTTATCCAAGGAAGGCTTTTTGACCTAAAAACTGCTAACGCCTTTAATGGTTTTTTGATCATAACTTGGCTAAAACTCAACCGATTTTATTTTGGTTTGGTTTTGTCTTCTTGGTTTTTACAGGCGAACATTTCTGCATTTATAACTCAATTTCTAATTTTTGGCCAATTTTTAACAATTTTAACGATGTAACCCCTTATAAAAAAATGAAAAAATCGAAAAAAATTTTGGATTTTAGATTTAATCAATTTCAACGTAATTTAATTCTCACATTAAAACCATATATAAATATGCGTGACATTCCTTAATACTATTTTTTTGAACAAAGTTATGAACATTTGATTTTATATAATTTCGTTATCCAAGGAAGGCTTTTTGGCCTAAAAATTGCTAACGCCTTTAATGGTTTTTTGATCATAACTTGGCTAAAACTCAACCGATTTTATTTTGGTTTGGTTTTGCCTTCTTGGTTTTTACAGGCGTACTGACGTCCGCCCAGAATGCTCACTTTCATATACTCATAGCCGTCGGCATCGTCCGTGTTGATCTTGAAACTTTTCAGAGATATTTCTGATGAGATTAAGATCTTAATTCTTAAAGTGGAAACTCACATTTTGCGATCAGAGGCGCCTAGCGCCTTGTATATCTGCTCAAAGTGCGTGGACTTAAAATCCCAGTTGCGAGTCGTGAAGAACTGCAGCACCTCCAGACCCGCCGCGATCTTCGTAGTACCCGGATCATGCTGGAACGAAAGGAGAGAAGAGGAAGTCATCATCGACCCGGCTCCTGGTCCATAAGCTCACAAGAGACATACAAACGTCTCTTGTCCAAAGATTAGCAGTAGGAAATTGTTGAGGTAGGCCGGCAGCCACATAAATATGATGCTGCAGAAGGTGTGGTAGAACTTGCGCCATTACAGAGCTCGGACTTTAGCTCGGACAGATCATGGAACGGATGACTCCCTTGCCGGCTCCAATCAGGACGCCTGTCGGCCCATTCATGTTGTCCAGCCAACCCGGCAGGGCTTCAGACACCGCTGACGTTACTGCCGGAGAACATAGAACTAAGAATAAGCTAAGTGACTAAGTAAATGCCTGTGACCACCAAATTTAACCGTTTGGGAAAAATTATCAACTCTTTTATCGGACCAAAAACTTCTTTTTCACAGCAGCAAGACACAATTTCGTTTTTCCTTTTCACTTTCATCTTCTTAAAATTCTGGCAATTGGCAAGATCGCGTTAGTGTCAAACGCATTCAAGTGGCGAAGAGAGAGAGAGAGAGAGAGAGAGAGCAAAGCGTGAATAAGAAGAAGAACAATGTCGCAAAGTGAAAAATTAGGCGCTGCTGTTAAAAAACGTTTTTAATCCGATAAAAAGAGTTATTAATACTTACCAAGCTATTGAATCAGTTCAAATAAGTGCGTAGTATGCGGGGACACTCAATCAAGCATTAAACAAGCGCGTTTTAAAAGAATTTATGTAAATGTGGATCGAGCGCTGATTTTCCCTCCAACTGAAAGTGTAAAAGCGGCAAACGGAATGTGAAAAAGCCATATATTGTGCAGTGCCGTCGTAAACTTAACAAATTAGCAACCTACGCGATAAAAAGAAGACATTTTAAAAACAGTAAGCAAGTGGATATTGAATTAAGCCACCAAAACTGCACTAAAACCACTTGAGACTCCCGCGGACAATGAGAGCCAGCAGCAGCCGCCGTTATGTACATACGTATGTATGTGTGCAATTTTCCCTCCTACTGGAAGTGCAAAAGCGGGATACGGAATGTGAAAAAAGCATATATTGTGTAGTGCCGTCGTAAACTTAACAAATTAGCAACCTACGTGATAAAAAGAAGACATTTTAAAAACAGTAAGCAAATGGATATTGAATTAAGCCACCAAAACTGCACTAAAACCACTTGAGACTCCCGCGGACAATGAGAGCCAGCAGCAGCCGCCGTTATGTATGTATGTATGTGTGCGTTGGACTCTATGAAAGTTTCTGTGATTGTGTGCGTGCAACTAACCTCTCCAAAAAAAGCTAAAGAAATAATAGATAAATAAATGAAAATTAACATAGAGGCTGCAGTTTATAAATAAAACAGGAGATATAAAAGTGCAAATGCTGATAAAATATGTTGAAGATCATTGTTGTTGTTTGCGTGTGTTTTTTTTTACAGTTCTTACCATTCCGTTCCATGTCTTGTTCTCAACGCAGAAAGAAATATATTTTTTTTTTTTTTTTAAGTGTTTTATTATCATTTTTTAAGTGTTAAAAAAATGTTTATTTAAACAAAACATAAATTTCTAATTACGTGAGTTACAAAAAAAAATGTTTTTTTTTTAGTGTTTGATTATTATTTTTTAAGTGTTAAAAGAATGTTTATTTAAACAATACATAAATTTTTAATTAGTGAGTTGAAAACAAGAGGGAAAAGGATTAAAAGACACAAATCTCGCGATTGAAAAAAGGAAACAAAGAGGAAAGAAACAAAAATAAGAAAGTCGGTAAGTGAAAAATAAATTTAGTTTAATGTTTAAATTTATTTGAATTTTTTCAATATCAATTTGACATTTTATTAAGATATTTTAAGCTCCACATACATAATAAAAAAATTATAAAGAACGTTATTCCAAATTATCTTTTTTAAGATAAATTGCTCTAATTTAATTTTATTTGCACCTCACCTGCCTACCAATTGGCCAACTAAGTGGCCAGGCCACCAATATCTGTGGCCGACTTCTGGCCGCTTGGCTAATAAATTAATTATGCGCTTTAATTGATGCCGATGGCCTACACTCGCCGCAGTCGCTTTTGTTTTGGTGTGTGAACAAATTAGCCTCACGGAGCGAGCCCGGTCAGGTGTTTGTGGCTAAGAACAGAGTCATTAGCTGGGCGGGATGGGGATGGATCCGGATTAGGGGAAGGAGAGGGGGGAGGCGGAATGCAGGCGCGGCGATCTATGTGACATTTTTCAAATGTTGCCGCGGGAACAAAGACTCCGCAGAAGGAGGAGGGGCAGTGATGGGCAGGAGGAGCTCCGTTACAACTAACCTTGTGTGCGTCGCCGCGGGAAATGTGCGGCGTGCAGAAATGCCAAAGCGTCAGCGTTGGAGTCCATTGAAGTTTCCAGCTAGCTGCTAGTCACTAGACAACTTTAGAATTCGGCACTCCTCGAGTACCCCGTCAATGGTGTCACAATCCCGGCCGAAAGCCAGCTCCATCCGACGATGATCGGTCGTGTTCTGGGCCCCCTTCCCCGGTTGCTCCTGCTCGCATGTACTCACGCCTGTCGAAAGCTATTTAGCCAGCATTCATTCAAGGCTCAGGAGGAACCAGTCCGCATCTTCTCCAGCTGCCGCTCAACTTCAGCTTCAAATCCCAATCAAACGTCCGGACTCCGGACAGAGGGGGGGTTCTGGGTGTGTGGGAATGGGAATGGGAATTTCCTTTGTGGCCGACGGCGGACGGCGTTTTGTTAACAACAAACAAGTGGAATGCAAACTTTTAGTTGCAGTTTTCAGGCGAAGGAAAAGAGGAATGGAAATAATACTCTCGACTATAGAATACCTGGTTGTTCAGTCACATAAGGCAACATTTATTTGCTTCTCTTGATTCTGAGAAAAAAAACCTCCGGCTCTCAGAGTCTGGCGATCTCTTCTTTTTAAGAATTGCAATAGCTTCCTTCTTCAATTAACATATTAATATAAAATCCCAATATACCCGTTTTCTACATCACAAAATGAGGCACAATAATTTTGGGCCGGTCAGGCAAGTCGCGCTAGCCACGTTGACATCTCATCTCTCTGGCCCGCTCCAGCTGCAGCGTTTGCCCCTGCCACTCCTGCTCCTGCAGCTCCACCAGCTCCACTTCTCTCCTCTCCGGCGGCAGCAGATCAAAGCAGTGAACGCGAATGCGAATGCGAACGCTGACGATTCCGCCGGCGTTTCTCTCTGTGCCGCGGCATGATAAGAATTTCTCGTGCCTCCGCGGTTTGTTAGCGGTTCCTCAGTTCCTTGCAGCCTGCAGCTTGCAGCTCTCAGTGCCCAGTTTCGGCCCGGCCCAGAGGTCACACTGCGGTTCGCCTGCCAATTGGGTTATTAACCTTGTTTTTTGCGCGACAAATATACTCCGATATAGGTATCGATAGGGCTCCGGATTCTGGGTTCAGTGCCTATCGCAGGCGGCATCTGGATACATGGGTCTGTGACCCACAGGCCGAGTTTTATCTATTTTTTTGGGTCTCAGACCGAACTCCGCAATTAGACACAATGGCTGCGCTTAGCGACTAAGCCCACTTTCCTATCGCAGCGGATATATTTAGGAGCTATTTGAATATTATTAACGGCAGATAATTATAGGCACGCACACACCTAGCCCTTCTCCTACCCTAATCTCCCTAGAGGCACTGGGTCAGGCGATGCGAAACGCAAAGTGCACGCAGGCAGACAGCGGGGTAGAGAGAGAGAGAGAGGTAGAGGGCGGCTGCGTTGAGAGGGACAAAGGTCACAGTGACAGGAATGGACCTTTGTTTACATGCCGCCAGAGTACAGTGGTCAGAAATCAGATAACATCTACAGGATATGTTCCTAAGATGGACTCAAGGAAGAGAAAAAGGAAAACCAACATGGCTTTATGCAATTTGGTTTTGGGAACTGGAAAATTGTCTGAGAGGTGATGATAAAAGGATATGATGATCTCATTGAAGAACAATGGGGGAGGTTTACTTCAAGACCTATGATATTATAATAAAGCGTTTTCTATACCTTTTAAATTATTTTATATTACTCGTTGTTTAAATTAATTTATTTAGGAGCTCTTCCAGCCCCACTGTGCTGCTGCTGCGGGAATTTTCTGTTTCGTACATTTTTTGGTTCTTTTTCCCGTTTTTTTTTGTCTATGGTAACCTACACTCACGCAGGTAATTATAATAATTATCTGGACGGATGCATGAATGAGCAGGGACCGAGAGCGGGGCCGGGGAAGGTCCTGCTCGCTGCTCTCAGGGCTCGGTTTCTGGCTCTGTCCTTGCCACATCCCAGGCGTCCATCTTGTCCAGCCGGCCTTCCTTTTTGTGGGCGTTGCCCAAGTGCAGTAACAACCACAAGCGGCAGGGGCTGAGGAGGAAGCGACACAGGCAGAGGCACCCAAATGTGACTTCGCAACTGACACTAATTACATGGAGGCGGCGGCGAACGACCACGTCGGTGGCAGCCGGATTCCTGCTCCTCCTGGCGCGCATCCTTGTCCGCTTGTCCGCTCATCCGGTAGGTGGCAACCTGTGCCGCCGGCTAATTGCACCTCCACCTCCACCTCGAAGATCTAAGAGTTATGCGGGGGCGTCCCTTTAAAGTCGAAAGTCCAGAGCCAGAACTGACTCCTTCTGCGTCCTTCGTCTAACGTCTATCGTCTGTCGTCTATCGCATTTCGTGCTCCTTTGAGGCAGCCGCGGCGGCATCGCTGCGCACGTGCTGCAGATTACACGTTTCAATGACTTTTGGCGGCAGCGAAATAAAAGGAATTACAAATGTCTTGCCCCCTAGGACACCCCTCCTTGCCCTGGTCCTGGAACTTCAAATGCCCGACTGCTGTTTCAATTTGCTGCCCATTGTTGGTAGTTGGTCGCTTAATTAAGTTGACGCCGCAATCAAATCAAATAAAAATCAAAATCGCACGCATATGCCGGGAGCGTGGAGCGAGGAGCGGAGAGCGGGGACGGGTAGATTTGCGAATGAGAGTGAGCAGGATGACAGTTGCCTTTCAAGGACCTTTGGCATATGCTCATCTGCTGATTCCCAGACTCCCCCTCTGCGCCATTCGCTAGGATGCTGCAATCAACAATTGCTCGTCAGTTCGTCAGTGGATGCCAAGAGGGTGGTCCAGGCACAGGGAGAAAAAACCAGAGAAGTTCAGTAATAATTTTTACAAAAGGGTGTTATATTTTCGGCAGCGTTTTGGAACGCAGTGAAGGGGGCATTTTCGAACATGTACATCATACATAAATATTCTTGATTAGCTATGTCTAGTAGAAAAAGAATGTTACTAATTTTAAAAGGGGTTACATCATTAAAATTGCCAAATATTACAACACAATTGAATACCTAAATATTGGTTCTGGATAATTTCTCCAAGTGTCTGTGAGTGAGTGGGCGGTTCAAGGGAGGCTGGGCTGCCGCGTGTGGTCCGCTAACTCGCTTTAAAGCTTTTCAGGGTCGTTGGCTGGATGTCGCAATAATGCCTCCGTGTCGACATCCACATACAAATCCAGATACAAGGGAATCATCATCAATGCCGTCGTTAAGTAATCTATTCAATTGATTTGCGGGGACTGTTTTGGAAATGACGATTATATTGTTCAACCCAGATGTATTTCGGATATACAGTCGTTGACAGCTAATTAGAAAGATGGCTATGCTCGGTGCATTTGCTTCGAGAAAATGATAAACAGACGATTTTTTAGACCAGTAATATTTCTAATATCTTTTAAAAATAACACTTTTTAATAAATAATAGGGATTCACAAAATATCTTTCAGATTTTTTTGTAAAAAAAAATTTTTGTGAAAAAGTAGAAAAAACCCCGTGCCAACTAATTAGAAAGATTTTAGACTTGTATGAAAATTTTTAGTTTTTCCTTTTATTTTCCAACTATTTTGGTATATATTTATTTATAATGTCATTTATGATTGGTATTAGCTAATTTTTGTTGCCAAGAAGATCACTATCCGTGGCAGCACTGAGTCAAGTATGCTTTCCCTGTATGAATTCTTTAAGAAGCTTATAAATTGAAAAATTGCATCTTTTTGTGTAATTTACCCGTCTACATTGGATAATATTATTTATTTTGACAAAAACAATGATTTAAAAAAAATATATGTACCAAAAACATAGACAAAATAACGGCATCAGCGAAAAATGGTATCCACCTTTTGACAGCAAAAACCCGTACCGTGTCGAAAATTAATTCTAAGAAAATCTATGGCCATTTTAAAATTAAAATGTATCATAACTAAGATTCATAATATCGAAATGTATTAAAAAATATATTTTCTGTATGGCTTGGGCTCTATTGACTGGAATACCAGACGAATCTCTAACATACAGTGACGAAATTCAATAAATATTCGACTTCAGATTTTTGTTTTTCAGCTCTTGAGTTAGCAAATGCCTAAATCGAATCCGTATCGATAATTTTATTGTTATTTAGTAAGATTCCAAATGTAAGAATACTTTTGTGGTCGTTTTTAAGTGATTAAAGCCAAAAACTATTCACACGAATACGTGTCCCCTAGTAGTTGGGAATTTTTACTCACTTGTGAGTTATGGATTTATGCAGTATTTCTTTTATTCGTGTCCAAGCCCTACACAATTAATTTTTATTAATAAATTTCAGCATTCAGAAGTAGAATAATACAAAAATACAATTTTCTTATCTATACAACGTTTTTTAGAATTTATTTTCGACTTGGTTAGCTTTTTAGCAGGTCTAAGTTGGGGACGGTTTTGCACATTTACCGTTATTTTTTGAGTGTTTCAGTGCACAGTTTGTTTTCTTCAACGTAGTTTTCATTAAGATGTAAAATATTTGTGCAATTTGGATTGATCTAGACGAAAAAAAAACTACATTTCAGGCAATTAAAAGTTCTAATGGAATTTATACATAATCAGCATATTTGAATTAGTCCTGTTAAGGATATGGAACTTCTTGACAACAAAAGTTAGCTAAACCAATTATAAATGACATTATAAATAAATATATACCAAAATAGTTGGAAAATAAAAGGAAAAACTAAAAATTTTCATACAAGTCTAAAATCTTTCTAATTAGTTGGCACGGGGTTTTTTCTACTTTTTCACAAAAATTTTTTTTTACAAAAAAATCTGAAAGATATTTTGTGAATCCCTATTATTTATTAAAAAGTGTTATTTTTAAAAGATATTAGAAATATTACTGGTCTAAAAAATCGTCTGTTTATCATTTTCTCGAAGCAAATGCACCGAGCATAGCCATCTTTCTAATTAGCTGTCAACGACTGTACATTACTATTACTTTGTCCTGTACATTGTTATTATTATTTTATGATTACCAAAGACATATGGTGCTTATAATGCCTTTGCTTTATTTACCTATAAACTTTAAGAGGATTCAGATTGATACTTGCTGAATTTGGGTTTTCACTAGCTTAAATTTTAATAGGTTTACTAATAATTACGAGCAGTTATTAGTAACAAAACGCTGTCAATATTTAAACTCATCAACTCTATATTATTGTGATGGTCTTATCCGCTCTTGTCTGCTCACCTTCAATCCCCTACTCTAAACCTCTTTCCGAAAACACGACACCTAATCAACGCACTTGGCCTGGCATAATAACCAAATTTACAAATTAGAGGGAGGGCTGGGACTGGACTACAAATCCTGATAATGGAAATGGTAAAAATATTGGGCATATGTGCAAACACCCCTCCATACACACACACACCCGATACTGGGGCTCCACCTCCCAGAGGCAACTGCTAATTTGAGTGCTCCACATTTGGGACGCGGGGCAGGAACGAGGAGGCGACGAAATTTGGATTTGGATTTGTAATTGGAATCAACGGACAACGGGTGATTGGATGATGGACTGGACTCCAGCTCCTGGTTGGGGTTTAGGGTTTAGGGTTTAGGGTTGCTGCTGCATGGCCTATAAGTAGGCTAGGATTGCCATTGATTTTAAAGGATCCACCCGACTCCATGCAAATTGGATGAGCCAGAGAAGGAGGAGTAGCAGTCCTGGACAAACGGATGCGTAATGTGTCGCCAGTTGCCAGTCGGCAGTGTAAATGAATGAGTGCCGAACTCTACTCCACTCGAATGTGTCCGATGTGCTGTGTGTGCGTGCACTGAATGCGGCTTGTTTTACACTCGAACGCATTTGAATACGTTGCTAATGGGATTTTGATGATGACAATGTTGGCTGTGCCCGGGTTCCCCTCTGACCCCTCCCTGCCGCTCTACTTTCAGTCGAATAGTCGCTCCGAAAAAGGCAGTCTCATCTTGGCCACGATGGATGGATGGAAACTTTAACCGCAGTGGAGAGTGCTTCAAGTTCTTCTTAAACAGAGTTTCCCGATGATGGCCGAGGGGGAGGATGTTCTTCGAGGAGAGAGCACCCACATTATGTCGCTCTAATGCGTACAAGTACATAATGGCGAAGTAAGAGGAGGAAAGGGAGCCCTAGACGGAGCCCGAGACCGGGCCAACTCCCATCCAATTACAGCCCCGCAAAAAGCCATGTTGGGACGTCCTTTCGACCCAGGGCCGGATGACGACAGCAGTCCAACAGTGGCAACATAATGTGCCATTCACTTCCGTTCCGGCGGAGGTCCCCAAAGAACTGCTAAAGATTCCTGCCCCTGTGTGTGTGTGCTTGGGCTCAAGCAAAGCAGCAATGTAGCAGAAAGGACTCTTGCCAGGACATGGACACACACGGGACTGTAGAGACAGCGACAGCGGGAACTACATAAGCAAACGCCTGTTCCTGTCACCGTTACACCTCGTCCCGGGAAACCGCTGCTCCTGCTCCAGCGCCGCCACATTTGTGGTTACATTTTCATGCCACTGCGCCGCGCCATTTGCCGCACACTCACACACACCGCACCCACTACCCTCCAGCCTGGCCACCACCGCTCTCTGCTGTTTACTTTTTACAGGTTGCGGCTGCGGTCGCTCGCTGTGCGCGGTGGTTGGTTTCCTCTAAGGGTTACAGCGAACTCCCTCCCGTAGCTTTTCCCGTTGCAGTGTGTGTGCCTTTTGCCAACACACACAAGTTGGACAATTTGGGCGTGTCGTTCAAATACCGCAGGCCGTGGGTGGCCCAACTCCAGGCCCAACTTCACAAGCAATCCCTGTTCCAGACGAACGAACTACTCACGCAAGCCCGAAAGATCCCAAAAAGTCGAAAGGGATACGACCGGCAGGGATGACCGATTGGAATAAAGTTGGAAAAAGGCTAGGATATGAACTTATTGAGTCTAGAAGCATTCTAGACTTTTTACTATCAGTTAAAGGTGGTTCTTAAAATATTTTCTCAATCTAACTTATTGGTATTTTATTTTATTTAACGTGAAGGTAAACCTTAACTGGGCTTTTAAAAGCAACAGAGCTACTGTAGTTCAAATTTCCTTATCCAAAGCTAGCCTTTTTTTTTACCAGAAACCTAAAGATTTTACAAAACAAAGCCAATTGATTCACAGATATTGATCTTGGAATTTTTCCTATGCATTGCCCAAGCTGCCTTGTATTTTGATATTTATATTGTGCTCTGAAGAGGGTTTTGCCAACTCAAGCTTAAGTTTAACATAAGCATTAAGATGAATTGTAAGATTCAATTTTATTAGAAAAGTCGCTCTTAAGGCCGATTTCTCATCACTAATCAAACTTCAGACGTTTGCATAGTCCTTTGTCGAGTTGCACGAGTGTCCTTTCTGGTCGGGACAACTTTATTGGCCGCCCCATTAGCAACCGTCGGCCTGCCCAGGCCAGAACCACCCCGTTCTGTCCCGCGGAGTGGCTCCCTTGAGCGGCAACCCCCTTGGCACACAATACGCCTTATTATTGGCTTTCAGTGTTGGCACGTTCGATTATTTGTGTCTTAATTAGCGTTTGTTGAGATTTGTTGTTGATGTAATAAACTAATAAGCAACCGCAGCCCCACCTGAGCCAGCGGCTTAATTGCAATTCAATTGTCGATATGCCTGGTCGATGGCAAAGTTTTCGTTCAGTCTTTTATTGGTTATGGGTTCTGTCTGTATTGGCCAGAAACCGTCAGAATGCTAATTGGCCGGCATGAGCGAACGAGTTTAATAATAATAATTTCGTTAGCTGATTAGCGGCCGCAGCAGGCGGCAGTTTCCACCTCGGATAATTTGTGTATTTGTGGCTGTCAATCTGTCGATGGAAAAACCTTTTCGGCTGGCAAATTGGTCAAAGTTTTTCTATTGCCGCCCAATTAGCACTTTATTTCTGGGTTCGGGCCGCGTTTACTTAGCCAAATTGAATTGAATGACACAGCCAGGAACCCCGGTGACCTGCGTCCTTCCGGTCTTCGGTTAATAAGGAAAATTGGCTCTACTTTTTTATTTCCATAGAGTGCAGTATTATTTTCGAAGCCATTACGAGCTCAATCAAACGGCAGAGCTCATTACGCCTAAGAAGTGCATTGGAAACTGCATTTAATTGGCATTCCGCTATGAAACCGCCTTTGCCAACATTATAGCGCTATTAATTGCAATTTTATCTTAAATGTATCCATTCCGTCGACCTCCTGGCAATTAAGCAAATGAGACGAACCGCTGGACCCGCTCGATCTCCGTCCGTTGTCACCGCGATCCGCGTCCAGCACGTGTTAAGTGGCGCTTTAACTGCACTTAATTTAGTTGAAATTAGCTGCAATCAGTTGCCGGCAACGGCCCCTACGACGGGATATGAAAGCTTACCTGGGTGACCCGTGCCACGGCGGTGGTCAATGATCACTGATCAGCGCGCAGCTTCCTTCCGCCGCACACAGGAACCTTCTTGGCCAAACCTTATACATAGTAATAAATGCAAATCAAGGCAGCAATCGCTTTTGAAATTAGCGCGCGACAACAAAGTCAACAATCGGAAGCGGCCACTCATCGATCGCACGGGCCCTTTGCTGCTGTCTAAGAGGAACAGTGGTCAGATCTGAGTTGTCCAGGGATACCTCTTAATAGGCATGTCTATGGATGGATTCTATAAAAAATGCACAGTTAAGAAGAATTTGTGCTATTTAAATAGATTTTCCCTAATTAGTTAAAGAAATGTATATATTTTGAGACCTGACTTCAAACTTTAAGAGTGCGCATATTCTCCTTTCTTTGTTATTAATATCTTCACTAACAATTCCTATTGAGAAACTACTTCCCCCACATACTTACCCTATTTTTAGATATTCAAACTTGAAGAGAGCTCTTGAGCAATAATATTCCTGTCTTGTCCCCACAAATATCTTTATTTAGAAGAGCAGCTATTATTCCTATCTACGTAGTTTACCAACATTTTCTTCACACTGTGCAGCCTCTTTACAAAGCCTGATATCTGATATCTCCATTGGCCCATCACTCATCCGGTCTGGGGCCGGGCCAAGGGCTTCCTGACCATCAACTGGCAGCACTTGATCTTAACGATTTTTAATTAATATTTTAACTAACTATTAATAGGCAGAGAGTAACATAACAGCATCCGGCGGCCAGCTCACTTCTTCTTCATGCAGCTGGTGATGAAGCTGCGCACCCGATGCACACTTGTGTACACCCCGGGATACTGGGCATTCGCGCAGCCCAGGCCCCAGGACACAATGCCGCAGAGCTGGCTCTGATAGATGACGCCGCCACCGGAGTCTCCAGTGCAGCTATCCCTGCCTGGAGATCTGGCACAGAAGGTGCTGGCCGTGAGGGTGTCCCGATTGCGGTAGGCCTGCTGGCAGACAGTCTTGCGGATCAGTTGGATTCGCACAGTGCGTAGTTGGTTGGAGGGATTGGAGTTGCCATAACGGGTCACTCCCCAGCCGGAGACACGCATATAGTCGCCGGGGTTCCACTGTACCGTGCACAGCGAGATTGTGGTGATTCCGCTACCCGTGAGGGCACTCTGCAGCCGGATCACGCCCACGTCCCAGTTGAGGCTCGAGCTGCTGTAGCCGCTGTGTATCCAGTACTTGGCGACCCTCCGGACCACACCCGTCTGGCTGAGCTGGCTGACGCCGCCCTGGACCGTAATCCTGCCTGCCTGGTTGCCACTCAGACAGTGGGCCGCCGTCACCACGTACATGCTGCTCACCAGCGTGCCGCCGCAGTAGAAGGTGCCGTCGTAGCGGAGGTTCACCACGAAGCCCCCCACATTGGAGAGCGAGGTGGTGGTGCCACCCACGATTCGGGGCTGGATGCGCTGTCCAAGTGCTCCAAGGAAGATTAGGTGGGGTAGAAGCAGCAGACCTATTAAGTATCCGTACTTGAGCCGCTCCATGGTGAACTAAGTCGGCCAGCTTTAGGTCTGCTGTTTTTATCACCCGGAACACGAGGGGCACGGTGCCAGCTGTGCAAACAAGGATCAGGGTCACCTGCCATGACGCATGGATCTCACTGAGTGGGTCAAATGTGCGGATTTTTCTCAAGGTGTCGGCGACATCTGGCTGAAGACCTTGCACGGATCCACAAAAATATTTATAGCATCTATTTGTCAGTGTTTTCATAGGTTGTGAAGTTTCGCCGTTTAGAAAAACCACGAGTTCGATCTTGGCCAGAGTTAACATTCCTCTTAATTCCGGCTCCTTAAACTGTGAGTCATAAAAGATGGGCGGTATTGGCTGGAGATCTCCGCTGGCAGATAAACATTCCATGGTCGGAGGAGCCCGGTGCCAGTGCCAGTGCCCTTTGGCTTTCGGTGCGCATTCCAAGGCGATGAAGGGAAAGCCCACTGCTCGGCTTATGCGGGCTACCATATTGGGCTGGAGCTTGGATGCCTTTTGGCGTCTGGACTTGGGCCAGGGCTACACCTCCTGCCAGCCGGCGACCTTATCGCGCCCATTAATCTGGCAGGCGGGCAGGCGGGCCGCGGAAAGAAATGAGCAATAACGAACCAAATGAGGCGAGCCAAGATGGTGGATGTCCCCGCCACGTCCAGCTTTAGCTCCTGCGGCTCAGGCAGCATGGCGGAGCTGGTGGAGAGGACCTAATGAAAAGCAACCCCGGGTGAGGCAAGGGGCAGAGTTAAATATTATGACCAGCGCTGGCTCGCCTCTCATACGCAGCCAGCAAAGGCCAAACAGAAACAAAAACAACAGCAAGCAACTAATAATAAAAAACGAGAGAAAAGCTACAACAAAAAGGAAAAAATATGAATTTTACGATCTCAAGTCATGCAAAAAGCGAAACGAATCAAAACGCGGTGCGCATTGGACGTGAGTCGCGAATGTGCTTCGTGCGGGGCTGCGATGATGGCGGCCATGGTGGGTTAACCGTCACTCCCGCACTCCCTCCCTCCCTCTGTCTCTCTCTCTCTCTCGCTCCGTGTTAACCCCCTGAAGCCCGGCACACCCCCTTTTGGCCAGGTTTTTGGGTTTCGGCCCTGGGTTGGAAGTTTTTGCACTCCTTTTTCTTGTGTGTGCGCGCCTCTTGCGTCCGAGATAAGAATTTTTTGTACTCATTTTTACTTTTTGTTCATTTTTGTACATTTTGTGCTTTTTAATGCCCTACCAGAGGTTACTATTACTTTGATATGGAGTGCAGATAACTGATATATATTTTCCATGCATATATAGCTATGTAAAAGGTGTTTTGAATATTTTATGTCAATTCTTTTTGATTTTAATTGTGTTGAATACCCTTGCAGGGGAATCGTTATTTCAGTCAGTAGTGTGCAACGTAGTGGAGGAGTCATTTTCGATCCTATAAAACATTTATATTCTTGATAGGCATCAAGAGCAGCATCTTTCTTGCCATGCCCACACAAAAAAAAAAAGTACTATTTTTCTCCAAATTTTACAAGGGGTGACATCATTAAAACTGTCAAAAATGTCGACAAAATTGCAAATGTAACTAGAGCAAGAGTATGCCAGGTTTGGCGTTTATAATTTTCCCTCTCGTTGTAATACGCTTTTGCTGTTGTATTTGGTTCGTTTTTCGTGATGGCGAACATCATGGAGCAGGGAACCTCTAGCTCTGGCTGTGGCTCTGGCGGAAATGTTTGACAGACACGTAATGCCCTCGCCACAGTCATAAATTTTTCTATTCTTTGCATACGTTCTGTACATACATACGTATGTATGTATACATCGTACATCCCATATATGCACATGCATGCATCCCTCCGTCGCGGCAAATATCGAACGTTACTGAAGTATTTTCTTCGTTTTGTGTGCTGGGGAAAAGCGACGACTGAAGAAACTGCCGATGGAATTTTATAATGAACATTCAGTGGGCCTGACATTTTGTGCTGCTAAAGTGCAGTTAGGGAATAATTGTTACTCTAAAAAAGAAAAGAAGAGCAGCGACGAAACCCATAACTAAGCCCCAGAGACGTTGGGCAAAAAACCGGACGGAAACAATGGGTTGGACCTCTCACCGGGAGGAGGAGGAGCAGGAGTAGGAAAAAGGGGAAAGCATTTGAAAACAAAGTGACGAGAAAGGTCGTAACATCCAAAAGGGAACAATCATCGCACATTGCACTGTGGGAGGAGCACCTGGGGAGGAGTGGGAAGAGGAGCACGGTTCATGGAAGACACCGGCCCAGGAGAAAAGTAGATACCGGGTAATACGACCGTTTTTTGCACTCTGCTGTGAGTGTGTGTGAGCCTCGGCAATTTGAAAAATAAATTGGCATAAAATATTAACAACAGAGCCCCCATGTGACTTGTCCACTCTAATTCGTTTCATACCATCCAGATGGGCTTTGAATTATCCGTTTTAATATTTCAAAGTAATAACAGACTGCCAGGCAAATCGATTTCGCATTTTCGGATGCCTCGAATCTAGGCTACGGATGGAAAAGTAGTCAAGGAAGGTTTTAGAACTTTTAGCAGGTGGTAGGCCCTTATTTTTTATTTGGTAATATATATTTACCAAATTTTAATTGTGAATTTACTTTAATTATAATGTTTAAGCTCAGATATGAATACTAATATCTGAAAATCCCTCAAGATGCACTACTTCTGTCTCTTAAAAAAATCTAATAATATCTACAATTTTTTCTAAATCTTAATCTAAGTTATTGAAAAATATAAATCTACAATTTGTTAATATAATACCATGAGTCTTCTTAAAATCTTTCTTTTTTAAATAGCTTAAGTGCCGTGATATATATTTTAGAATCTCTCGAAATACACTTACTAAATAATTAAATAATTAGCAGATTTTTACCAGAAGTTAAGAACTGCAGAAGCCTTCGCATAGACTATTAGAAATTATTCTGGCCAAACTCAAAAAGAACCCAATGGAATGCCATCAGCGGAAGATGCAGATGCAGATGCAGAAATAGCACTCATACGCCCCGTTTTCGGCTGCGAACTCAACAACAATGGTTGCCAAACGAGAGCAGCCTCGCCGCCAAACCCAGAGGAGGAAAAAAGAAAAACAACAAACTCGGGCACCGCCGACCAGCAACCATGACACCAAGGAGGGGGAACCCCATCCTCCTCCTCCTCAGGAGAGAACCTGGAGGGGGTGCAGTCGGTGGCCCCGGCATATTCGTGCGCAATTTCGCGTTTGACGAAACATATAATCTTCGCACATTTCTATGGAAATGAATGGATTGGCGAATGCTTTTGCTTTTTGCTGTTGCTGTTGCCGCCGCTGCTGCTGGCCCGATGCATTGATAGATGCAGAGGTCCGGATTGATGGTCGGATATGTGGCTGGTTTGGGCCAAATTGGATTGGTATTGGTTTTCCAACAAGAAGTGAGGAGAGTTGAGCTGAGCAAGAAAAAAGAGCAAAAATAGGTGGCATATTTCCTTGGTTTTGCGCTGCAGTTTCGCTGCAGTTTCTCTGGCTCTCGGCTCTGGCCGGGGCTCTGGTGATGGAGAGCTGGGTGCTGGGTGCTGGGTACTGGTGCTGCATGCAAATTGGTTCCCCCACTTTTGTGCTCCACCTTCTCCCGCTCCCTGGTGCAGCCACACCCTCGAAATCTGCCATTCCGTAAGAGTCAGGCGCCCAAGCGTCGCTGCCTTTTTTCTGTCGTGTTCTACTTACACCGGGAGTGTGTGTGCTGTGTGTGGTGTGTGTGCCGGGCTGCATTTCGTGTGTTTTTCTGCTGTGCGCCTATGCAAATATGCAATTAACTTGGCCTGCCATCGAGCGGCATGTTTGCTGCCATCTAACATGGCATTCCGTCGTCAGAATCGGAATCGGAATCAGAGTCACCGAAGCTGAAGCTGAAGCTGAATCTGAATCTGAGAGAGCGCCTGTCACTGCACACGCTCATCGTCGCCAACTTGGCCGGAGTTGGAAGTGGGAGGAGGAGGCCGGCTTTAACTGATGGCCACCAGGCGATAGTTGGCCTAATAGTTGGGTCATGTATGGTCTCTGGCGAATGGCAGATAAGAGAATAACGGGTTGATTACACGATATACCGGGATAGGTGGAAATTCCTATAATTTTGAATTCTTAAAGCAGACATTAGATACCCAGAATCCGCACCTTCGATTGGGGTATAGGATATAGGTAGGATTAGAAGCCCCTGAAGGCTTATGGAGCTGTCCCAATACCCAACCCTCTGATTATTTTAATCAATTAACCTTAAAACTATGGCTATATTTTTTTTTTGTCTAAGTAATGATAACTCAATTGCTTTTAGCTTAAAATACAGGGGATTTCCCTTGCTATTACCATCTTCTAATGGCCTTCTAAGCGTCGTATACTTGATGTGCTCCCTGCGTATACTTAATATGCGCCAGCACACTCTCTAGGAATTTCAGATAAATGTAAAAAACATTTGCATTAGTTGTGCAAGCAAAAAATAAATATAAAACAATGTTGAGAGCTTACAAAACGCTAAACCGCAAAAAACGTTGGAAAAGATGCAAAAAAGAGGCAAAGAAGATGCCGCAAACGAAAAAAATGCAAGCAACGAAATTCCGATGAAAGCGTTGCATCCTCCTCTTTCTACCTCTCGCTCGCCATCTCTCTTTCTCTCAGGTGAGTGTGTGAGTGCTGTGGCGACGCCATGTTGCTGATGTTGCGTGCAGAAAGCGTGTATGTGTGCCTGCGGAGTTACATATGTAGGCACGTAACGCATTCGCATTCGCATTCAACTTCCACAGCCACACTCGCATTATGGCCGACGCGAACGCTTGTGGCTATAATGCTTTTTTTCTGGCTCTTGCTGCTGCGGTGTTGCCTTTATGGCTGTTTCCAGCCAAAGCCACCCAAGCCAACAGCCGAAATCCAGCCACTGAGAGAGGGGCAAGACCGAGGGGCAACTTTGGCTGACTTTGCGGTTGAAATGCATGAAAATCCCCCACTTCCCAGGGAGGAGGAAGGGAGCAGCTGATCCCGGGGAGAAACTGTAGTCGAAGAGCTGTGAGTGCAACAAAGTCTCGCAAATTATATACACTGTATATAAGCTGCAGCGAGGTGCTGAGTTGCTGCTTACTTACTGAGTTGCTAAGCTGCTGAGTTGCTGAGTTGGTAAGCTGCTGAGGCCTACGCAAAACTCCTCTAAAAGATTGTGATTTATAAAGATAATTTCGGGGGCAACAAATCGCTCGATTAACTGTATTATATGTCGCGTAAGCTTGAAAGAGAGCCGATACTCGAATTTCATTATAAAAGTCTTGAGTCTGAGTTAGACACTGAGGATGTCTTGGGAGATAAAGACCTCTGATGCAAGGATATTTCAGGAAGATTTAATAAGGAGGTGTTGTCAATAAGATATCATTTTTAAAGAAATGTTATGTCGAGATTTATTATATTCAATTTAAAGTAGGGGTAATCATTTTATACAGGCGGATGTCACAGAGATTGCCTTAGAATCCTTTCCATGCTTGTATGGAGAATGATCCAGAAAAACTGGACATCTGCTGACATAAATAAGCCTAATTTCTCAATTCCCCACTTCCCTTTTTTCCAGTGCAGTCGGTGGCAACAAAGTCTTGAAAAATAATACAATGGATAGCTTAGCTACCGACTGCGGCCTACGCAAAGCTCCCAGAAAAGATAGTGATTATTAAAGCTAATTTCGAGGCTCTCAGGCTCTCTGCAACTAGTTCAAATTAGCTGCCATGAAATTTTCAATTAATTTTCAAATTTCAATTTATAAATCGAGCAACTGGAGCTGGAGTTGGAGCTGGAGTCGCCGCTGAAAGTGTGATGAGAAATTTCGTAATGACTTCTTAGCCCCAGTGAGTCCGTCGTGGCCATAATAAGTGCAATTAGGCCATTGATGGTCTTCTCGTCAGCTCCACTCCGACTTCGACTCCGACTCCAAGTCCGTCACCGACTGCGATCCGCTCTTGAGGCGGATGTGGATGTGGAGAGGTGATGGCAGTCTCCGCTCTGGGAGCAGCAGCTCCTGCAACTGTCGCCGCGCCTCGTTAGCCCGGCCAGCAGCAAATTTGCAGCGTCTAACATGGCCGGTCGCCATGTTTAATCAAATACGTGACTTGATTTCGATTCGGGCGCCACAAGAGCTGCCGAGCGAGAGATGCAAACGGCTTTCCCGCATTTTAAGAGAATTTAAGAGTTTCCGACAGGCTCTGCCGCGGTGCGTAGCGAATGGAAATGAAAAATCGTGGAAAATCATACTGACTCTTGTGTTCTGGGTAACATATTTAATTTTTCGTCTAATAATTATTTTTGTTTTTAGTTTGCGTTAAGAATTCCCAAAGTAGTAAAGACAATGCTTAGATTGCTCGTCGCCGGAGACGTAAAGTATCTTCCATAAACTACCTACATTTTAGCATCTGTTATTACATTATAAAAAACGTAATCTGTTGCTCAAAACTCAACCTATTTTAAGCACTATGTAATGGTAGATATATTACACAACTTACCTGTTGCCAAGTTGGCTAATTGCAATAGAAATTGACCGACAAGTGCTGGGTGTTGGCTAATTACAAGGTTAAGGTCTTCTCCAGTTACCGACGGTTAGTGCTGGCAATATGAATCCCCGAGACAAAGATGAGGCCCGGTTAACCTGTTCCGCATTTCAACAAGTCAATCAGAAGTCAATCACTTTCAGGGGCCTCTTCAGGTCTTGGGGTCTTCGGCTCTTGAGCCCTTCGATGTGTTCCCGGTTCGATCGGGCTGCTAAAAAGTAATAATAATAATAATATACGCCGAGCAACAGCAACAACATAATTGCAAATTGGCCAAAATAAAAACAAGACAGCAACAAAGGCGAGCCAACACGATAATTTAATGTTTGCCGAAATGGGTGAACGGGACACACACAAAAAAGCAAATTATAGACTGTCTGGTGACCTTGAAAGTGAAATGCCTCCATCTAGGGGCGGGGGGATCGGGGCAGAGCTGAGATCGGGGAAGGTGAGAAGAGTTGTGACCAGGGACCAGGAATCCCGCTCTAATTGCGTAATTGACTGATCCGACACAGCGGCGACAGAGCGGCGAACAAAGCCAACAATTGCTGCGTATTGAGATGCAAAAACCCAGCTAAAAATAAATACTACATGCGACAGGAGACAGCAGAAATCCATCAGTTCATCACAGGATACAGCGGGATACAGAGGGATGCGGAGGGCTACAGGGGTGTAAAGGAATACAGAGGGGCGGGGAGCGGGAACAAAGGGTCCTCGGCTTCTAGGGTTACTTACTGCGCATGTATCTTGCAGATACACACACATTTTGCTCTCCTGCGAGAGGCTGCACCTTCTCACTGCTGTTTTTTATGCAATTGTTTTATCCGCCCGGGCTCAGTTTTTTCTTTCTTTTTGTTGTTCAAAAACGCTCGAATGGGCGTGGACCAAAAATACAATTTCGTAGCCGCTTTCTTCTCCAGTTTTATATATATATACACTTTTTTGTTGCTGCTGCTGAGCTGAACTGATTTCCGGCGCGTTTTGGATTACACAATACAGGCAGCCAGGCCAGCGAAAGGTGAGCGGATTTCTGGAGAGGAGTAGCCGCCGGACTAGCAGCAGGCGAGTGGCGAGTTCCGCCCCGCAGCAGCGGCAGTCGGGTTCTGTGGTGCACGATTCCGTCTTGAGATCCAATTTGAATTGTCACCCGGAAGTCGGCGTGGAAACAAAGCCTTGAACTTGTGAACGCGCCACTGCCACATTTGTTGCGCCCTCTCAAGGGCCGCTTACTCAAGGGTGCTTGCTGGTTACTGGCTACCCCTTGCCGGGACTGAGCTGGAACCCCATCCCGTCCTCCCTCGATCTCGATCAACTGCTAGCATTTGACAAAGCCCACTCTCTCGCCGGGGTGTTGCTCACAATTGCTGGGCCATCCTGGCGTTTACTGTTGGTGGAACTCCTCTAGCATCTGGCGGAGCAACCTAACGGATGCAGACAGCTGCAGGATACAGATACAGTTGCGAATCAGAGTCACCAGGGTTTTCAGAAAGGTTGCCAGCTCACGCGGACTTTTTAAGTCGGAAATATAAAGCCGATTATCACCTATGAGAAGGAATTCGGCTTTTCAAAATAAGATACTAGTTTGCTTCCCTCGGATACTTTTCTGAAGATAGACAGTAGACTAATGCTCTAGTTTTCAAGTCAAGTTTAGCTAGTTTTCCCGTTAATATAATATCTTGGCAAAGTGTTAATCTTCAAAATAATTAAGCTCAGAACTGACCTTGCTTCTGAAAGAAACCCACAAAAGTTGATAGTTGCGATTCGTTTCCCTTCGAATTTCATACTTTTCAATATAGAATCTTCACAGCCTCACGGCTTTTAAGAGAAATCATACAAAATCCTATTAATATTTCCTGGAAGTTCGGGGCAAGCGCGGAGAATTCGATTAGAGCTTTCCGACTGTCACAGAGGGAGCAGCAGATACAGATCCCCGAAGAGCCCCAGCTAGACCCACATCAGCGGGGCCAGGCCATGGGGCCAGCGAGCAGTTCAGGTGAAATTAATCAAAACTGAGCCAAAGCTCGAACCCATTCACACATCGGATCTGGAATCTGTTGGGGGCCACCGGCGGGTTAATCTGCGCTGAATCAATGAAATGCCCCGGCTGCCAGCTCCCAGCTCCCAGCTCCCAGTGTGTGTGTGCCGCTGAACAATGAAAGTGGCAATTAACCAGAAGCCGAGCATTAAATTACAAAATGCGAGCGGTCGCAGCAACAGGTTGCCCCGTCGGATCGCCCGATCCCCATCAATAGATAGTGGCAATAATAATAAAACAACGGCAACAACAGCGGCAACAGCTGAATGGGCTTGACTGGGACAGGTTCTGCTCCAACTCCAGCTTGAGATACGGCTTCATCTACTAGCTGCCGCTCTCCTCCTGACCAGACCCTCCTAATCGATTTCTGGCCGCCGCAGCTTCTTCCAACTGCAATTAGACGGTTGCATTCGTCTCTCTCGCGGCCTCTGTCTCTGTGGGAGACTGCAGCTTGCGGGTTTTGGAAGGTATACCTACAGGGAAAGGTGCTCTCCCCCTTAACCCTCAAGAGCGCTGGCTTCCCGCTGCTTCCCTGCATATTGCATATTGATTGAAAATTGATCTATTACGAACCTGAAAGTGCGACATCGATAATCCGCAAAAAATGCACATGGCTTGCCGAACAAAAGACGGAGCTCAAGTGGGCGTGTTCGGCTGCACTCTATACCAAATACCCAAATCCAGATGCATTTGTTTTATCCGATCTGTGTTTAGTGTTTCTGCCAGCAGGGGGGCTCACTCACAGGGCTCACACCTCTCCGCTGAGAGCAACCTCCTCCTCTTCGGAGGCTGCATTTGAGGGCTCATCCTCATCTCCCGGTCCGAGTGATTGACAGGCGGCGACACCTTTTTATTTACTGCCGCCGCCTGTTTGTTGTTTGTTACTGCATTTTTAATGATATCACGTAGTTTAATTCACTCGCTTTCAGCCTTTCAGTTTGCTATTTTTCTTTGTGGAAAATGCAAAAAGTTTTCATTTCAAACACATCATCATCCATTGCATGGCAAACGTTATTTCCTTCCTGTGTGTGTGCGGGGGAGAGGGGATAGTAGATGATGCCTTTGCTCATTATTGTTTGCACAAACTTTTGTGGTCAACCGATGGATGGAGGATTGGCTGGAGAGGGGTGGCAGGTCGCAGGTCATTTGGGAAGTGAAGTGTCATCGATAGTGCGAGTGCGGTTAGGCATTGCAATTTAATGGGGGATATCAAAGCCGATGGTGTGCCATTTAAATCGGTGTATGCTAAATTTCAGTTGATCAGAGGAGAGGAGCAACTAGTTGAATATTCATTTTTAACCCAATTTAGTGGCGGAAATTTTAACAGGTTCGAAGGTGGAAGCTTCAGAAAGCAGTAGTACTAGTAGTCGGATTTACCTTACCCCTCCTAGTCGCATAAACACATTTATTTCTTTTAATGGAAAAGTCTCCCATAATATTAACCCAACCTCTTCATTGTTATCCCCTTTCTCGCTCCTAATAAATCAGTTGAAGCTCATTCATTGATTGATGGAAGGAGAGGGTCAACCCCGAGCGCGACGATATCCAAACACTTTGATTTGTCAACCCAATAAGCTCTGCTCGGACTGAGAGCTCCGAGAGTGTGTGTTCATGTGACCTTAGGTTCAAGTTGTTTGCATGAGCCACATCTTGATTAGCCCAAACACTCTCCACAGCGACGAATGTCGTCGTCAGCGGTTGTCGTTGTTGTGGCTGTGTGCACACCGTACCCCTTGTGGTAATCGAATTGTTTCAGCGCCGCTCGGCAGTTGTCCGCAAATCGAGTCAATTTAATTGACCTCCAGAGGTCAAGCTGTTCCCTTTGTCGCTGCGGTTAGTCGGCGGGATTAATAATAATGATAATGCTGGAACTGGAACTGGGACCCCCATGGAACGCTTTCTTTCTCCCAGAGCCCGGGAATCTTTGTGGGGAGACCCAGAGGTCCATGGAGGACAGCACCAAGCCGTGCTCGTCGCTCGCTCGCTCTCCGTTAATGGATTTAATTGAATTTGGCTTGTTGCTGCGTTTTATTTGTCTTAATTGTCTGCGAAATAATCATAAATCAGTTTTGTGAGACGGAGACAATTCTTCCCCACAGCTCTCTATACCCACACCTTCGCCCTCGCTGGATTCTGGACCGGCACCGGCACTTGGGTCAATCAATTTATGACATATTCCCCAGCTCAGAGGGAACTCGACCGATCTCAAGGCGGCTCTCGGATGATGCGGCACTTTCCAGAGCTTGGGAACTTGGGGAGCCTGGGTGCTTCATCCGTCCACCAGCCAGACACGGCATTGTTTTCGCTTTCGCGTGCTTCAACCCTCTGTTGTCCACTACAACTTCCAACTTTAAATTAGGGATGTATATCTGGGAGTATCAAACACATCGTCTTCTTAAAAATGACTGAACATTTTGGTTTGGTTAAATCGTTAAAATATCGATATTATCGGTGTTGCAAGGAATATAAAGAAGGGATAAAGAACTCAGTATTTTAATAGAAAATATACTGGGTAAAATGTAAACACTAACATCTCCCATATCCATAGCTTATTAATATATCAAAGTATTCTGCCATCGCTAATCCAACTCCGTCTGTCTCCAGCTTCGCGGGAACGGAGTCACCCACAATTGGTGAGAATTCCAAGCATTTCCATGCGGGCTGACTCCGGGACTTAGTCAATTTAGCAAGGCAGATCCGATGGGAAGTCAGAGTCCCCTTTGGGGCCTTTCTCCCGCTAACCAGGCGGTGGAATCAAAGCCCGGCAGAGGCTGCTTCCTGACCATGTTGACAACTAAATAACACGTTAATGTGTTTATTGCGTATGCTACACAGGGTCCCCAGAGTCCAGGCATAAGTTTCAGCTGGGAGTTGGGAGCTCGGAGCTGGGAGCTGGAAGCTGGGAGCTGGGAGTTGGAACTCGAACCTGTGTTAGGTGTCGCGGCCAACACATTGGATCTGGCCTGCTCTTGATCCGATCGATCGGGGCAGCTCTCGCATTAAACATGAGGACAGAAAACGCGTTTCACGCCCTGACTTCTGGCCCGGCCTGGAAGCTTGGGAAAGACCGCAACTGGTTGCTCTTGGGCCGAGCTCCTTAACATTTATTTATGTATTTATGGAACGTCATGCGATCACTCGGCTGAGCGGTAATCATATGCCGTGGAGCCCTCAATCCTCTCCCTCCATCCTCCTCCCCACCTAATGCCAGCTCTATAAATAAAAGATTAGTTTTCATAGAATAAACATTTGGCCAGTTGCAGTGGTCAGCAGCACTTGGCTTTAAAAATGTGTCGCAATAAAGATTCTGAATTACCAGGGATTGGGGCGAAATCTGAGGGCAGAAGGGGAAGTGAAAGCTTGGGGAACGAATGTGTTGAAATATGTTTATAATATGTAATGATGGTTTATGGGACAGGGTTTTTATGTCCTTAATAAATGTGCATAACCTTCTGAAAAGTTATTTCTTACTTTTTATATTTAGTTTTTTTCAGCTTTTCTATTATATGACATGACTATGGAAAGGTTTATCTTTGACTTGACCAGAATTCCTTTTTATTTAATCTCTAGAAACTAGGCAATAGAAATCAGAGCAATTAGATCTGCATTAGGGGAGGTGACCCTGCCTCCTACCCTTCCCATATTTCTTTCCTAACACACCTACTCTCCCCGAGGCAGCTGCGTTTCCCCTGCCGCTTCCGCCGAGTTGGCCAGATCAAACGCCGCTTGTCACGTGCCTCACGTGCCACGCCCCCTCCAACTGATTAAATTAGCGGATTTATGTGCCGCGATAGAGAGACAGGGAGAGCGCAGAGCTGAAGCTGCCGTAATTGCCAGTTTCGGATTTCGAGATTTCGGCATTTGGCTTTCAGTGTTCGTAGAGCTGAGCTCGGCGCAGGCGCAGCTGAAGTGAGGCCTCCCCCTCCTGCTCCGCTAGGAATCCCCTCCAGACCGGACCGGGTCTCGTTACACAAGCCAACTCCGGCTCCGTTACAAATGTCAGGCGACCTTACACGCATTACGGCAACGGTCTGATGTTGCCGCCGAATGTCAGTCGGAGTCGGATTCGGCGAGAGCTGGCGAAAAATTAATTCATTTTCAACACCTATTTTGACAGTTCATAAAATACATTTGTCATAAAATCGGTCAGCGACAGCGACAGCAGCGACTACTACTGCTACTCCTCGGCCCGGGTCGCGGCCAAGAGATTTATGTGGCTCATTGGAAATGCAATTCGAGGGACGGGAACCCACCGACCCTTGAGCCCCCTGCCACATCAAATTTGTCGTCCCTTTTCGCTCGCGGGAGCTGCTGGCTGGAGGCCAGAATGGTCCCCGAAGCGAGTTGCAAAAATCTTAACAAAGTTATTTTAGCAAACGGTACGACAAAAAATGTCATGTCCCCGAAAACATTGCCTGGCCGGCGACGAGAGCATCCTGCGACGCGATGTCCCCTGGTGAACCAAGGAGCTCTCTGGAGTTGCTCTGCAATCGATATGCGTGCAGATGCTCCACTTTGATCAGGTCATCAGCGACACATCGTTCATCATTCCGAGCGGACGGTGCGCAGGAATGCAGCTCTCCTCCAGAGAGACGGGGAGGAGGACAGGCGGCGAGCGGCAGGCGGCAGGAGGAGCTATGCATGACCAGTAGCCCGAGTTCAAAACAATGGGCCAAAGCCATGAAAGGAACGCTTTTCAAGTTTTACGCCAAAGACCCAATGTCTGCGACTGGGCTTTTGCCTTTTGCCTTGTGTCTCTTTGCGTTTGCCTTTGCCTTTGCCTTGAGGTTTGGGCTTGGGCTCGGGCTTTGGGCTGAGCCCGAAGCTGGAGCTGGGCTGGAGCTGCGGATGAGGATCCCAGGACCGGCCGAGACTTTGACGGATGAATTTCACAAATAACTTCAACTGCGGCTGCAGTTCTGCTCTTTTTTATTTTCCTGCTGCTCCTGCTGCTGCCTGCGTTATTTATTGTACGAGTATTTGGCCGGGACTCATGGATGCACCAATACCAATTTCGCCGTTGAGGCTGCCAGATGCACCCAGAGAAAGGCTTACTGAAAATTCAATAGAATGTATGCCCTAAATTTTATTTTATTAGTATTTTGAATATAGTCGGAATTATTTATTCTGTTCTTGTAATTTACATAGAGGAAATTAATGCCAACAGTCTATAATCTTATTCCCAAGATGAAATTAAAGAGACCATAGGTCTCAACTACCTTTTTTGCTGATTAAAAAGAGGTTCTGGCTTACCTAAAAAGACTTCGTTAGAAATCCCTAAATTTATTTCACCTTTTCCCCTACAAATCCAATTTTGTTTATTTTTCCCAGTGCTGACTCGAATCCGAGTCGGAGGCTGAATCTGCTTTTGATTCTGAAGCTGAAAGCTGGTAGCTGGGAGTTGGCGTTGACACAAAACCTTGTTGAGTTTCGGAACGCGGGCCAGCGAATACGAATGACAGCAGCAACAACGTTGGATGTCCCCGTTGTGTCTAAGTTTGGTATGCGTCATTTTTACAAGGAAATTCCTCAGACTTTGTGACTCCGAGTCTGGCCGGGCTTCAGCTCAGGCTCTGGCTCTGGCTGCGACTCTGGCTGCGACTCCTTGGACTCTTGCCTTTGCCTTGTCCTGCTGCTAATTTATGTAAACACGCTAAGTACAGTCCTAGCTGCACCTTCGACTGCCCCTCTCAATTAGAAGCCATTGGGTGCGAGTCAGCGAGGACTCTTGGTTCGCTGAAATTTTAAATTGAAATCGCAAAAAAGAGCGCTCGCTGCGCTCACAAATGCAAAATTCCCCGCGAGCAGGCATTCCAGCGCTGGCCATTGTCTGCTTTTTGGTCGCAAAGGTGTTGATTTAATGAGGTTTGGGGACCAGGTCTCGCAGCTCTGCTCTTTGGGCAGAAGTTCAGGCAGAACCTGAGTGAATCTTCAGCCTCGAACCTAGAATCACTGCGGTGATTGACATTCGAATGCCTCGCGAGCGGGTTTCTCATCTCTCATTTCTCTGCCTCATTTCCAGCTAATTAATTGGCTGCAAATGAGACACTCACTCGGAGAACAGTCGAATTCGAGGCGTGTAAATCAGTGTTTTCCTCCACTTTTCTCACTCACTCCGTCGACGCGAAACGATGTCGCTTCGAGGACATAATGGAACCATTCATTGCGCCTGTGAAAGCCTGTCGTCGTCGACGCCCGGCTCAGGCATATCCTGTTGCGTTCTTTCATGATTAATGGAACAGATTTTCCAGCTTCCTTCCGCCACTGCCACTTAACTTTTTCAAGTGTAATGCATTAATGTGCCGCAGACACACCAGTTCTTTCCCGTCCCGCATCCTCTTCCACCCCCGCAGAGCACTCCGTCCTGCCGGCAAAACGACAGCCAATGTCCCTGAAAGTGGCCCTCGACAGCCCGCACACACAGTAGCCGCTTTTATATTTAAATTTTCTTTATTTTTTATTGAGTTTTTCTCGCTGTTTTTGTTGTTTTTTCTCTTTTGTTTGATTTGATTTAAAAATTACATTAATTACTAAAAATTAAAAGGGAAAGGGAGTCGCTAGGCTTTGTTCTGTGATTTTTGTTTGTTTTGTTGTTTTCTTCTGCCATTTTCTAGATTAAAACTAATTAATTAAATGCTAGCACATCTTCATGTTTTGTTTCTTACGTTTTTCGGGCATTATAAATTTGATTTTGTGTTTATTGTTATCAAATAATTAGACACTCACTCGCACACACTCTCGCTGCCATTCATACGCACACTTGCACTCTGGTTTGTGGTTGTTGTTAAACTATCAATTATTTCCTTTTAGCTGCTGTTGGTATAAATTAAACTAGAGTGAAACACACGCACTAATTACCGCTTAAACTAGATTTACGTTTAATCCATAATTACGCAGCGAATGTCGGCCTTTAGCCTTTCAAACTGTGCCTTTTTCACCTGACATTTGATGTTCGATTCTTGCTCTGCGCGGGAGTCCTAAGATGTATAATATACTCTATATAAAATGCGGTCTATACAAAAATTTACAATTCAAGCAGGTAGTTTCAACTGATTTTCTGTGGCGAACAGGCGGAATTATTCATATTGCACAATAAAAGAACGAACTGATCCTCCTCCTCTTCTAGGTGCAAAAATAAGGATAGAACAATTAAGAATCGGAAAACATATTATTCTTTCTTCATTTTGAGATCGGATTTTACTGATTTTTCTGGGTTTCCTCGTTTCTACACAGAAGAACAAAAAACACGCGAAAGAGAAACTCTTTAAGATCAACAGCTGATTTTCTTCTTTTTATTTTTACGATGTACTTTACGCTTTTTATATATTTTGTTGTTGTTGCTCACTACATGTAGTATATATATTTATATATAGATAGATTTATACATAGTTAATTAGCTAAATTAAAAACAAAATTAAAGGACACGTTTCCATGTGGTTTGAGGAATGTTTTCTGTTCTCGGTTTAAGTATGTTTTTCTCTGTGGTTTTGCCTTGTTTAATGCATTGTTTGTTCTTAGCTAGACTACTGTTTTGTATTTAGAACGACTTTATTCACGCTGGTGTAGATGGTAGTTAGATTAGGTTTAAAATGTACAAAATTACGCTTAACTTGCCAGTTGTCATGGATATTTTACAGGTTGCTATCATGGTTTGCTTTTATATTGGCTAAGAAACTGTGTGCTGCACTGCCCCGCCCGCGCCCAAGGACGAGCCGCCGGTGGCGAACTCCTGCTGCCGCTGCTGCTGCTGCTGATGCTGCTGGAGGAGATGCTGCGCCTGCGCTGCCCCCAGCGCCTGCTGCTCCAGCTGCAGGTGCTGCTGCAGGCCCAGCTCCGGGCAGGAGTGGTGATGGTGGTGGTGGTGCTGCTGCTGCTGCGGTGGCAGGGACTGGTGCTGCTGCTCCCGCTCCAGGTTCAGGTTCAGGTTCAGCTGGTGCTGCGTCCAGGCAGCCGCGGGCAGCTGGTTCGGATGCTGTTAGACCGCCGGCCAAACACTGAGGGATAGAGATGGGTTCCGGGGTTAGATTGGGGTATGTTTTGTAGGGATTAAAGAAGCACTTAATGATGAAATTAATATAGAAGTGGGAAAACTTACGTCACTAGTGATGGATTCGTCTCCGGCTGATACCAATACTGGGGCACGTAGCCACCCATAGCCTGCGGCGGCGGGTTGTGGTGGTGCGTCTGCGGATGAAGCGCTGCCGCGGGATGAGGTGGCTGCGGCGTCATTTGGGGCGGCGGCTTGTGGTCGATCCAGTGCGGCTTCTGATCCCACGGCGCTTGCGTCGGCGGACTGAGACCCGTTGGTGGGAATTCTGTGGGAGGAAAAGCAAAGCGCAAACCACATTAAAGAAATTCCCCAAGAGATGGGCTCTCTGCAGGGCTACTCACCAGGTGATAGCTCGGACACGGGTGTACTCGATGGCGTTGGACTGTGTCCGGGAGGTAGATAATGTGAGGGTGAGCCGCTGTTCGAGCCACCGCCGTTATTACCGCCTGAAAAGCACATTGGGCTTAGTTTCTCATTTGATTAAGGGGTCCTGGGTCCCAAAACTCACCGCTGTGCATTTGATTGGGACTGTGCTGGCCGGGATTGGGTCCACCGCCGCCCAGGGGCATGCCGCTGTTGGTGCCCGGCCCCTGGGCCGCCTTCATCATCTTTTTGTACTTGGAGCGACGATTCTGGAACCAGATTTTCACCTGCAAGCACACAGATTAGCGTGTGAATTAGCATTGATTTTAGTTTTTGCAGGCCGAGCGGGCTAATGCGAAGCGACAGAAGCCCGCTAACAGATGCATTTACGCCGCTGATACAGATACAGGTACTAGGCAGCTTTTCAAACAGCCTTTCAGTTGAAATTAAGAGTGAGCGCTCGTGAAAAGCGGCTGGCAGGAAAATGGCTCTATAAACTATGGATTTTGGCAGCGTGTGACACATATTGGTGTCTCAATCGCGGCTCGAAAAGTGTTTAAGCCCCGAGATACTTTCAGTTTCCGCTGATTTGCGAGCTGCTGCCGCTAGAACTAATTGTTCGCTGAGCTGTGAGCGGCGGTGAGTGGAGCACTTCACTTCTGGGGGCTGACTCAGCCCATTATTAATCGAAATGACCCAAAACTAGTCGCAGAACCTGGCAAGTTGGTCTGGGTTACGAATCTCGAGCACTGTCCCAACCCTTTCATTGTTGAACCTCAAAGATACGAGCCGTAACAGCGCGTATCTAATGCTGTCTGTGCGCACTTTTCATCTGCAATCTTGCACCGTATCCGTACTCACATTCAAGCCAAACTGAAGCATATAGCTGGATATACAAAAAGAGCTTTATAAACTTGTGCCGGGCCAGACTTGCTCAAGGTCGTTCTTCGCGGTTGGTTGGATTTTTGTAGCGCCGCTCGAGCGCTCGGCGAATTTCACTGACTTTGCTTGGGTTTTAGTTGCTGTTTTTTTTTGCCATAAAATCGGTTGTATTTTTTTTTTTTTTTTGAGGAGATTCGGCTTTTATGTGCATTCCCCAGCGCCGAAACCATCGATTTCAATTAGCCGATAGCTACCGCGCTGTGCTAATAGCGCCCATTGTCGGATCATTGACATTGGGAGCCGTCGCCGGGCCACAGTAGCCGAAAATAGTAGAAACCGAATAACGAATTTCCATTTCCAATTCATTTAAGTGCTCAATCAAGCGCGAATCGTTATGTCAGAGATACTATACCCATTTTTCGGCTACTGAAAACCTGAACAAGTCTGGCGGAAGGAAGGAAGCTTCCTTGGCAACTCTTTCGCTTCCATAGCGTAGCCACTATATGCGATGTGTTACGCAAGGCAGGCCAAGCGCAAAATCTGCGCTCAATGATAAAATATATTCGAGGTTCTTCTCTCAAGAAACAAATACGTAAATAGTTACGCTTTGGCAGCGTTTTATTTGAATTGAAACATTTGATTCAAAAGTGTGCTGGCTGAGCAAGTGTCAAAACTAATGGTCAGCAGCCTCTCAGTTGTCAGCTTAGCAAAATGAAATAAAAACACGATAAGCGAAATATCAACTCAACAAGTTCCCCCTAGAAAACACAAAAACAGCCATGGTCGAGAGTAAAAGTGAAAAGAGAGACAGACTGTCAAGTGTCAATCAGCCTTATGCTGCTGTCCCCATGTCCCCGTGTTGTGCCTCGAATTTGTACCACTTTCGCATGGACAAATATGGCAAAAATACAGAAACACAAAGAAGAAACGAGAAATTAGCATGTCACTGTGTCGAAGCCCGTCTGCTCTGGCATTATCCTTTTAACCCACTTGGGGCTTGGAGCTCCCAGATGGCCGGCAGCGGCAGCAACACTTGCTTGATCACTTCCGCAATATGTCACTTGCCATATAATTTATGCAGTCAGACGCAGAATTGATGGCTGGCCAAGAGTCTGGATGGAGCTAGAGACGGAGGCAGATTACAGATGGGTCTTATGACGACGGCAGGCGCTTCTCCAGCTGACCAGCAGAGCTGGAGCTACAGCTGGAGCTGCAGCTGAAGATGGAGATGGATGTGGAGATGGAGATGGAGAAGGAGATGCTTGCCTCTCGCTGTGGGCTTTCTAATTGCGAGCACTTGCCGTTGGAGCGATAAAACTCACTCGCCACAGGCACTGCCGCGGCCACAGAGCCGGCTCCCCTGGTAACTGGTTCCGCGGGGCATTGCCAAATGTGTCCCAAGCCCCTGGCAGCTGCCCCTGCCCCCAAGCCAGACCCAGAGCCAGACAGACTCTAATTCATTTGACAGTTGAGCATTTAAAACGTGGGAAAAGATAAGCCAATCGAACGGAGAACCGTAATACCTTTAGCCGGGCCCCATTGATTTGTGTGGGATCCCTGGCAGGGCAGCCTTGGCTGGGCTGTTTTCCGCGGAAAACACACTTGGCTTCGCAGGTATTTTCCCTGATAAATCATGGCGCAATTGGAGTCTCGCCCGCCCCACTGTTAAGTCATAAACCAGGAGGCACCTCCTCCGCCTGACCCTGCTACACCCGAAAAGCTTACAACTTTATTAGCCAAACGGCGAGCTGAGCTGAGTAAATACTGGAGACAGGCCTAGCTCGGACACGGATGCCTGGGCTTAATGACACCCACAACGCCCCCAAAGCGGACCATGAGATGATCTCCAGTGGGAGAGACTCCCCTTTGGGGTTTTACGAGGCTGAGCAACACTCTATTCTGAGGAGTTTAGAGATCTTCTAAGGTTAACTTGGAAGATTGTCTTCCCTGATGGGCGTCTGATAACATATATTTAGATATTGTCGTTAAGGATTATCTTTTATTACATCTTTATCCCCAATTTAAATCAATTCCCCTGCGGATAGGTCCCATTACTGTGAAGTGTATGCAAACTTCTTCCTCTACGAAGGCTTCATTTGGCAAATGCATTTCCATTAAAAATACCAAAAGCTGCTTACGGCTTTTTCCCAACCTGGGACGCGGCCTGGAAATGGTCTCAGTTTTGTAGTCACAGTTGCTGCCACAAATTTATGGCTACCAGGCCGGGTTTTCCCCTCATTGTTCTCGGCTTGTTGCTTGTTATGTTCGCTGCTCCCGCCCGCCTGCTCCCCCGTTCCTCAGATCTCCAGCGGCTGCCTTCGTTTTCATTCATAAATTCCGTGCAACAAGATTTTAGCATTTTTGCAGCCACATTTTTGGTGCGAGAAATTTCAATTTGCTGGCCCCAAAAGCGGTTAACATGAAAAACACTTTTCGGGCGGCTTCTTTGCATTGCCTTTGAATTACGCGACATCCTTCGCGACCATTGTCTTAGCCAAGCTGATTAATGGCTCGATCGGAGCGCTCTGCAGGCGCCAAAATCAGGCTCCTAATTCGCTTGGGCCAAGATCGAAGCCATCACTTTCATTTGATTTGGCTTCCGACTCCGGGACAGTCTCTTCTGGCCAACAACTTTCCTCCTTCGAGCACGCGCCAGGCTGAGCCAGCGAACGGCTTTAATCGCGCTGCAATCGCCAGCAAAACGCGTGCAAGCCGCGTTGCGCGAGCGCGCGGCAATTTTTAATTTATGCAAAAAAAGTGAAGAAAAATCGTAAAAAAAGCACAAAGACCATAAAAATTTAAATAGACGATAGAGAGAGGGGCCAAGCGTCAGCGGGACGCAGAGGCAGAGACGAGGGGGCTGAAAATCTGAGCTGCTGCGCGAAATAAAATAAAATTTTGATTTATGATCTTGTCGCTGAAGTTGTTCGTCAACAGCCGCGCGACGGCAGGTAGCTAGGGTACACTGGGCGAAATCAGTAGGATTTTAATCATAATTCATACGAACAAGTTATTTATTTATTTACAAGCTCAAAAAAAAAATCATAAAACATAGCTGCGAAAATATATTCCCGAGATGATATCAAATTGAAATTGTTTTATAATTTACTAATATTTTTTTAACAAATAAGACATCATGAATTTTAAACTCCCTTCCAAAATCTTTTTGTAAGGGTTTGTATAAGGAATTTTGCTGTACTCCTAGAACCTCCGCTCGAAGTCCCACAACCTTTTTCTCCCAGTGTCTGGCAGTGTGAAGCTGCTGTACAAGTTTGTTGGCGCAACAAGTGCTTTCGGCCAGTATAACTCACTCAGCGTCGGTCGGTCGATCGGTCAGTCAGTCATTCATAAAAGCAGCGGCCGCGTGGCACTTTTGATTTTGTTGCCGTTGCCGTTGTTGCTTTATTTTTTTATTTCGGTAAGCCCATGTTCATGCCCGATCTTTATCTCCGAACAGTTAAAAGGCGAAAAAGTAAAAGCCAAACAAAAACGCATTAATATATCTGAGTACGTATATTTCGCTCTGTGGCCCAAAACGATTGCAAATTCGCGATTGCCTCGTGGGCTGTGATTGTGGCTGCAGCAGCTGTTGCGTGTGCTGAAAGGCAGTAGGATCCACCCCCAAGCGGCCAGAAGAAGCGCTGTTCCCTTGCCAGCCAGCAGATCCTCCTTCCCACAGCAGCAGCCGCTCGGCTACATCAGCATATTTCTTCCCTCGCCCGACTCCATGCTCTTTTGACTGCCATGGTTGACGGATTACGCAACTTGCCGGCCGTAGCATTTTCATTTTATTATTGTTATTATAAACTCCTCGCATTGTTGTTGCTGTCGGCGTGGCGTTTTTCTCTCTTCTTTTTCATTGTGCTTGGAAAATTTGTACATTGCATGCGATTGTTTGTTGTTTATACGCTCCACGGCAACAGCAACAGCAACAGCAAAAAATTTGTTTATAATTTTGAATGCAACAGCAGCGGCGGCAGCGCCGCGGGCAGGCAATGACTTCGAAACATATACAACAATGCCATGTCGTGGCAAAAACACAGAAAAAACGCTACAAAAAGTTTTCTTTCTGTTGTTTTCCGCGCAGCTCCCCCTCTGCCAGGGCCTGGAACTGCCCTAGAGTCAAGTGTCACGCACACTCCCAGCCGCATAGAGAGACTCCATCCATCGGCCCCATCCTCGTTCGCAGCCTCAGCAGCAGCTCTTTTTTCGAGCTCATTAAAGCCAACGCCGCATTTCAAGTTCGCTGCCTAAGTCTTTCGTTCTTGTTAGCAACTCGCGCAAAAGCGAGACGGAGGTCGCCCAGGAAGGGCCCAGCCAGAGAGAGAGCGAGCAGGAGACGTGCAGGCCAAAGTGATTTCCAAATAAAATCGTTGCGGGCTGTTTTGGGCAACGCCTTCCCGAAAAACCCAAAAACAAAAATGAAACAAAAAAGCGAAAACAGTAGAAAGGAAAGCGGCAGCAGCAACAGAGTTTCAACAAAAAACGCTCCAAGGCTTCAAGGCCAACAACGCAACAACGCCTTGAATCCGCTCCCCAACTCCATCTGCAGCCTGAGCTCCAGTCCCAGCTCCAGCTCCAGCTCCGGCTCCATCGCTGCCAGCAAATGAACGCAAGTTAACACCGGCCGATCTGGCCGCTGATTCGGACCTGGGGTCTGGACCCCAGACCGGCTGGACGGGATGCCGCCAAACAGAAACACAAACAAATTGAAAGCAAATCGATGCTGAGATGCGGCAGCCGACCGCGCAGGCGACCGTGCTGCAGCTTTGACCCCGTGGCTAACTTGTGAACTTGTGCCAGCAGCACGTGGCCCAGCTACCGGGGAGCAAGAGCCCCAGTCTAGGATGCAAACAAATTAATTTCCTATTAATTTTCCACTCGTTTGGGGGTTAGCCACACTGGGAAAAAGTGATAGGGGAAAATGTGGTTTCAAATATATTAACTATGAGAAATTCTCAAGGAAAGATAGATAGCTCTTCTCCTAGAAGCCATTCTTGCCTAGTTTGTGGCCTCAACGGATGCCACATCACAAGATATATCTCTTTAAGTCTTAGGAATACATTTTAAGTTTGCAAAATGGTTTAGATCTTTTGCAGAGTGTAAACATCGGCTGCATTTCAAAGTTCAGTGGGACTCATTGGGACTCAGTGGCCATTGGGATGCAAAGTATGCAGTCGACTGACCATTTTTGGGTCACCGTCACCGTCCATCAGTTCCCCCGGGGGCCGCGCATGTCGTCCGCAGCTATGCCATTGATCTTTATCAATGGAGCCGTGCCCGGGACCGCCAGGGACATACATAGATAGAGTCGCCAGTGCGCCATGAATGAAGCTCGGAGCGGTCGCGGCTAGATGCATTAATTTATGCATATGCAGGCAGTGTGCGTAAAGAGTGAGTGAAGAGCTAGGCAGACGGAGGACGAGGTGCTCTCCAGTTATGAGCTCCACTTGGCCGCCGGCGGCAGCGGCGGTGGAGAGACGCTGCTTAATAAACAATAAATATGCAATTAAGCAAGGCCAGACGACGGCCGCTGCCAAGTGCTGTTTATATAAGACATATCTTCCCCCTTTGGAGATCGCTGATCGCGCAGCCCATCCTCGTTCTATAGCCACTCTAATAGCAATTAACTTGGCCTGCCACTCGGATGGACTGGACGGGACTGGGACTTAGACTGCGACTGAGACTGCGACTGAAACGATGCCATCGGCGGCTGGCCGTTAATGAGAATCGCCGGAGCGACGAGTGAAACAATTTAACAGACGACGACCACGACGGCGATATGGTACATAAATGAAGATATCGATCTAATTTCTATATAGACATGGCTGCGATCCCCAACCGATGATTGCTCAATCGCCGGATGCTCATTTCACCAGCTTTCCTCGGCGCTAAGGAGAGCTTTCGACTTGAACTTCAGCTTAAATATGATTTAATTATGTTGTTAACGGGGCAGAGCCGAAGAACGGAGCCAGAGCTGCTCTGGCCCGCAGCTGGAGCTGGAGATTCTGGCTAAGTCGGAGCAACAAGTGCAGCCGCATGCCATCGGCCAAAGTCAGCCAGAGCCAAGGACAAATCGAGCATTATACTAACTCAATTAGTGCCTGCCTGGCCATTCGCTGGCCACTTTGCCATTTTGGGACCCGGCTTTCACAGAAGCAATTAACGAGGCCTGCGCTCTGGCTGGGAATCAGCTGGAATGACGCTCATCCGGCCGGATTCGGATTCGGGCTCGGATTCCGATTCGGATTCGGACTTCTTAACGCGATCGGCTGGGCTGGCATTGTGCAACAAAGCTGCTGCTGCTGTACCGAGCTGTGTTGTCAATTCCGGAAACTGTTCCCATGTCTCGCTGCGAAACTATTGAAAAGCGAACAACGGGCGGACCGAAGCCAACTGATCGCTGAAAAAACGCCCCAAAGCAACGTTCAAAGTTGTTCTGACTGACTGGCATGCAATGCACTGAGAGAAACTGAGCTTGAACATTAAGTTCCAGGGGTCAAGAGAGCTGGAAAAAGAGACTAGAGATGTTTAGTGGGGTTCAAGGTGTTTTAACAGGGTTTTAGGATATAAATTAATAGGCAAACTTTAGATTAGGGACTGTTTCTATTTAATTATTTAATTGCAATAAGAATAGAATTGAAATGAATTGAATTTCTCGTAATATTCCTATAAGCTCCTCCATTTTTCTCCCTGTGCTGGGGAATTGCGAATTGCCCCAACGACTGCGAATGAGAATTTCTGTTGCTATTTTTTGATTCACCTGCAAAGCCTTGAAATTTTGTAATTCTAATTCGCCGCTGAAACACTGACTCAGTTCAGCTTTTGTAATCCATCAGCCGGGGCAAAAATTATGATGAAAAAAAAAAAAAAAACAGCAACAGCAGCAGCAACGTCGCAGCAGCAACAGCAGCAGCAGCAGCAACAACAGCAGCGCAGCTGACGTACAAAAATTGTTCAACAATAAATCGGCGGCAGCATTTGATCAGCAATTGTCAAGGTGAGATTCTAAGCAGATACAAAGGTAGAAGCCAGCAACAACAGCGCCGAGTATTAGCGACTCATGACGACGAGCAAGTGCAGTCCCCCGGGGGGCGGGAGCAGAGGGGCGTGTTCGAAAATACGAGTATTGCGTTTTTAAGCCAGTCTCTCCCCGCTCACTTAGTCAACTTTCTGAAGCCAAGTTTTTGCCCTACACTCCGCGACAGGAACTTAGTCATGTTTAGATTCATTTTTTTTGGCTGTGCACCCGGTGACGCTCTGAGATAGTTGTGTCATTAATTCTCCAAGACACAGTTTGGTGAGTTTTACTAACTAACCAACGGGGGAAACCCCGCTCAGCTTGTTAATATTAATGTGATTCGTCTGAAAGAAATATAAATATAATCGCAGCAACAATAGGCGTTTAAAGAGAATCGGGGGAGTCCCTCCTCGCGAGAGCTTGGGAAAGGAAACTTACTTCTAATGTGGGTGCACTTTCAATTACCATCGAGTCTCCCGTCCCCATCAAGCCCAATTAGATGGCCCAATTACAATGATCGCTGTCCGAGCAGAAACTCTGGAAGAAGCAGGTCCCAACTGCATTCGGAGGGAAGGCATTTTCCGCACGGATTCAGATTCAGTTTCATAAAAATTAAGTGAGGAGCTGACCCCTCTTCCTCTGTGGTCAGATCGACCAGATAGTAAACAAAACAAAACTGAGCGAGGGGAGAGAGGAAAAAACGCTAACAAAAAAGTGTGGCGGTTAATTGTGCAATTTATATAAGCGCATTCTTTTCACGGCGTTTGTTTTTGTTCGGTTTTTGTTCGGGGCTAGCAATTTAAATATTATGGTATTTGTTTCTCCCCCTGTCTCCCTCCTCGCTTTTTTTGAGTCGGCAAAATGAAATCATGGTCAACTGACTATTATTTGTCGCTTACACACAGTTTTCAGTTTTCAGTTAGTTTTCCTATGCATTTTCACAGCGGCGAGATCATGATAGCGACTGGAAAACAACAAAAGAGTGGCAGAGGAAAAAGAGCTCAGTCGGAGTTAACCAAGCGTTAAAAGTTCATTGTTAGTCGCTGGGGGAAACCCGCCAAGGAAAACCCAAGTTCCCATCTCCAGTCTCTGGCAGCTCTTGGAAATCCCGCTTAATTGGTGTCAGAGTACTGTGCCCAGGACATTCGAGTCCTGCTAATTGGCATCGCATTTACAAGGCCAAAAACAAGTGCAACGCAACCCTTGCTCGATATCTGCAGAATTTGAGAGCCAATTATAACATGAGACCATAGGAGAGCCACCCTCTGGACAGCTCGGAAGGGAGTCTCCTGGCAAACCAGTTGCAGGGCCGCAGCGGCCGCATCTTGGCAATAAAATAATAATTATTATTATTATCTCGGCGGAGAAATCTTGGCCAACCAAGGGGCATCCTTGGCAGCGACTCTCGGGGCTTGTTTACCTCTTCGCCGTGTGTCAACAAATGAGACCGTAATTAACCCTGCCCAGCCCCCACGTTTCGTTGGTCAATACTGAGCGAGATATATGCCCGTGCTCGTGCCTAGCTATGCGCAATAGTCGTAAAATTTTATTTATTTGAATACTCTCACCTGGCCGGGCTAATAACTGGCCTGCCCGCCTGCTAACCCCGTTCCTCGTGCCTTGCCTGGCATTTTGTAATTTCCTCCGAGCGTTGCGTACGATTTTGATCGGCAAAAAAAGTATCTGACGGATGGGGCAGCAACTGGAGCCGAGTCTCGAAGTAGAAGCCAGTTTCGAGCGTTTTGAAAGCGCTGCCAATATTGTGAATGAAATGCGAAACTCGCTTTCAGCGCAGGGACCTCCAGCTGTGTGGAGAGGAGAATGCTGATGGTCTCAGCCTGAGCACATGCTAATGGCCAGAGGAGGCTGTAAACGGCGCCCAGGGATTATATATAGCTTTATTTTCCTGTTAGTCTCCTTTCTTTCTGTCTCTTTGGCTGGATTTTATTTATTTAAAACAGTAAAATCCTATCACATAAATGCCTATCTTCCAGGGGTAACCATTCTCTAGAGCATACATAAAGTTCCTATCAAAATCAGCAAGATCTTGTAGAAATCCCCGATTATTAAAAGGCAGCTTCTTCCACTGACCATCTAAGCTGTGCTTTTTGGCACGCTTTGTGGGTCAATTTGTGACTTGAATCGGATCTGAGATCTCTACCTGTTACGGCGAATTATGTCAACTGCAATCGAGATTGCACAAGCGGCACGTAAACACTCGAGTGTGAGTAGTCCGTCCAACTGTCCGGGTCTCATCTCCGCATGAGTCCGTAGCCGTAGAGCTCTTGAATGGCGTTAGATTGAGCTCTTCTCCGCGCAAATGCAAATGCGGTCAGCGGAGAATCGGAGAAAGGGGGAGAAAGGGAGAATCCCAGCTGGAGAATATCTCTGGTGAGAAATTGAGGAACGAGCCGCGAGCGAGACTTGGCTGCTCTCAGGCCATGCATCATTGTTAATGGCAACTTGTTCGTTGTCGTCGCTGAGCTCCTACACAGAGAGAAAAGATCTTATCGAGGGATTTAACACTTTTCTCTTGATTTTGTAACAATATAGACGTTGTAAATATTATTTTGTAATAAAAATGTTCCATATTTGACTGATCTGTGCCCTTTTTATCTCCGTGTAGCGTTGCTGCTGCTGCTGGCACTAGCACTAGTGCTGGTGCTGGTGTAGTACCAGCATCGCCGCTGATCAAACTTAATTCAAAGTTCCTGTTGCGCGAATTTCGACATAGGGAGGGAGGGACAAGCAAGGAAGCTGCTGCTGCTGCTGCGGCGACTGTTGCTGCTGCGACTGTTGCTGCAACATGCGTGTGCGTTCAAGACGTGAGCGTGGCTGGGTTACATTACATTGTATTATGTGTATTATGTGCCATAATTTAATTGACATTGCTCGCGTAAATCAGGCAATCACTGATATACGATGTGTTGTTGCTGCTTGTAGCGGCTGCTGCTGTTGCTGCTGCTGCTGTTGCTGCTGCGAAGCTGACCGCAGCAGCAGCAGCAGCATAAGCGAACGTGAGCCGAGCGAGCATTTAAATGCGGTCAGCCAGTTTTTCATTTTTTCTCGCTTAGTCGCCGCTTAGTAGTTGATACTAACTAGACACTTGTATTATTTAAATCAAGTTGTGCTAGTTTTTTTCTTTAATACAATAAAAACGCGCTCTCTCTGTGTGTGTGCTGCGAGTGTGTGTGTACTATTTGATGTGGAAATTAATTTTAATTCGGTTACAAGTATTTGCCTGCCGAGGCTGGCCTGCTGAAATTCCAGCGAAGTATCATTTTGGGTTTCTCCGCGGAGTCCATGACCTTTGGAGCACTACCAGGCCGGAGTCGCAGTCGGAGTCGGAGTCGGAGCCACGTTTCACGTTAGGGGTGGAGCAGCTAAGCAGACTTATCTCCGCTGAGGAGCTCTGGAGCCCTGGCCACAAAGCGAAGGTGTGCACCGTGGGCGATGCGTCTGCGTTTGCGTCTGCTGCCGCCGCTGCCGCTGCTGCTGCGTCGTCATCCTACCAAGTCTGCATCTGTGTCTGCCAAGAACAACAACAACGGCGGCAGCAGCAGCCCAAAACACACTCGCACACACACTGGGAACAGGCGTACTCATAAAACAGGCGTTGTTGATTTTTGAAGACAGGCCAGGGCAGAATGGCACAGCCACAGAAAAATATTGGTAGAATTATCCACAAGACAGGGTAGCTTATAAATATAAAAATCCAAAATAATATCTTTGGAAATCGCACAAAAAATAAATTATTTTTGGTCAGCAAGGGCTAACCAAAACACAGAAAATAATTTTGTTAAAAGTATTTAAAGTATATTTCAATAGAAATATCTTTTGATTAAATAATGTAAATAAGTTGTTATGTATCATCAAGTTAACTATCCAAAAAACCACTAAATCCCCTACTACCAACATTTTTCTACCGCCTTAAGGGCCAGTTTCTGCCGTCTTTTGCTCCCACAAGCGCCGTTTTGGCAGTTCGTCTGCCAAATCCTTTGTCTTCAGCCAGCGTGGCCTCCTACAAAATATTTCGTGGCCGCCCTCTCCTCGGAGTGCGGAGGAACCAGATCAAAATGTGCCGATATGAGCTCATAAACACGCAGTTTAAAAGTATTTTTATTATTTTATTTCAAGTTTGCCTTTGCTGTTGGCCTTTTTTCATCTTTTTGCCCCTTTTGGGGCATAAAGAGCGGCGCAGCCTGTTGAAAGGGGACTGTACATACACGTAAGTCGCCTAAAGTCGCTCTCGCTTTTTTGGGGGTATTGAAAACTTTCGGCAATCCAGTTGGACGTTCTATGTAATTATTCAATTAGTCGGCCAGCGAGATAGGGAGAAACAGTAGCCGGGATTTGCTCTAATTGAAACTTAATTATTCTCCGAATAAGCGGCTATAGCTTAGTATATATGAGTCTCCGCTCGGGCTCCGGCTCGAGCTCATTAACAGTCACCGGATGCACTTTCAAATCAACCGAACAGCAAGTGGCCGAGTGAAAGATGCAACTGGCAAACGAGTTTTTGCCGCTGAAGACACAGCAGCAGCCTCAGCAGCGGCTAAAAATCATAATAAAATTACCATAATTATAAAAAAAAGTACAAAAGTAAAAAAGTTGTAAAACAGCCAGAGCAGTATGTGCCTCGGCAATATTTCCATACTATAACTATACACTACGCGCGGCGCGAAGTGCCGGGATCGCCACGGAACGGATCGGCTCGGATCGGCAGGTGTTAGAACGTGTCTCCCGAGAGCCCGCTGCCGGACAAGTTGCTGTCAAGACTCGGAGACCGAATTGTATAACACACGCCCCACAAAAAACAACACACACTGCACACACACTCGCACGCCCCGAAGGCCATTAAGTTGGCAAGAGTCTTGGTCTTGTCTTGGCCGCTAGGTGTTGGCTTTGTGCAACGCATAAATCTTAGGGCCCTAGCACAATGGTTTGTTTGCACGTCGCAAACATTGGCGTGTTCGGGGTACACCAAACCTGGACTAGGACTTTGAGGTGGACTTGGACCGGGGACTAGCCCCTGGCCAGCAGCTCCTGCTCCTGGCCAAATCAATAAAAAACTTCCGTTGCTCAAAACGACGAGGGCGGTTTTAATTAACACGCGGCCAAAGTTTCCTGCCCCTGCGGAAAGCGAAAGCGGTTGCAGTGTTGTCCATGAAACAATGTTAATATATTAAAAAAGAAAACAGTGAAGAAATATCGGAGAAGAGATACTTTAATTACTTTCCAAAGAAAATATATATATTTTTACTGACAAGTTATCTTTAATTATAAATTGCTAAGAACCTAAGGGCTCTCCAGTTTATATTTCTTTGCATATTTTTAAGTTCCTAAGGCTGTAAACAAATGTGTAATTTGATATTGCACTCATTAACCCCTCTGTATATTCCCATAAATTGAGACAGACACTAAAGTATAGCTTATGCCTTATATGGTAATTGACAGTATCTCAAATGATTATTAAAAGTAAACCAAGCCTCCATTAAAATGCAAAACGGTGGGTCATAAAATCAGCATAAAAAGTGGTTCATTCCTAAAATAATAGCCATATTTTTCAAGAAATTAAAACTCCTACAAAAAAGCCTGGGAATGCTTGACATATTTTAAGCCAAAGACTCCTTGAGAAAGAGGACAAAAAGGCAGCACTGTTGTCGAGCGGTTCGAGTTGGTAGCACCCTCAAAGGGCAGTCATAAATTCGGGCTCTTTGGCCAAACGGTTTAACCCCTTAAAGCCGGCGGCGTCGGAGAACAGAGATAGACCAAGTTGATTGTGTCGCTTGAGGGGCGCCGAGGGCGTGGCTATTTGCTTAGTTGCCTCGATTGACAGCTGCCAGCAGACTTTGGGAAATCAGGGACTCTCAGCTGCTGCTCCTTGAGTTTTCTTTTCGGGTGACTAACAATGGCCTGGCTCAGCAGGAGAATTTATTACACAGCCGCCGTGTGGCACGCCCGTTCTAGACTCAAGACTCGACTCCTCCGCGGATATTCAAATACGAAAACGAATACGAGCGCGATACTGGCACTCGTACTCGTATCTTGATAAACAGCGCACCACCCACGCCACCAATACAGCGGCCTTTGGTGCAGGGTCTTCAACTTGTTTTTCTAGTTTCCCTACAAACTCATGCATGGGGTCTCTGTGCTCTCTGTACTGTGTGCTTCTTGGTCCCTCCGTCTGTCTGGTGGTTGCCTCTCTGCGTTTTCTCTGGGCAAGCACATGAACTTTCGAGGCACACTAATTCAATTAGGAAGCCCACGCCCACTATCAATAAATTCTCGCCAGCACGAGACCGGCTACAGCTCTCCGGCCGCGGCTCCGGCTCATTCACAGCTGAAAGTGTTCCGGATCATCATCTGGAAGAAGCTCCAACTGGAGCAGCAGCAGTCGAAACTAGAAGTACTCGATGCTGGGTATGACGCGAGTACTTGCCCCCGTCGGGTGGGTGTTGCCTGTGACAATGGCAACCACCTCCCTCTCGTGGGCAGCAGCGCGTGCAAAAAAGCGAATAAAAAAACACACAGCGAAAAACAGCAACTGAAAAACTTTTCACGAAATTGACATTGACACACGTGGAACGAGCAGCAACAACCACACACAAAGGAACATTACAATATTGCACATACGCCCGAGTGGCGTGTGTGGTTGTGTCTGTCAAGTGAGAGGGTCACAGGCGTAGGAGGTCGCTATTGTTACGTCGTCGTTGTGGCTGTTGTCGTTGTCTCAGCGGCCGTTGTCTTTGCTCGTTTGTCAGTCAACATTAGAGGCATGTCAACAATTCAATTTGCAAAATGCCACTAACCGCGGGCGCAGCCCAGGAGAAGGGCCAAAGGATCCTCTCGGGGGGCTAGACCAGCCCAGGGATCAAAATGGATAGTCGTTTGAATTCCATTGATCAGACTGGTTTAAATGTGAATTTGTAACTGAGTTAATCCCTTTAAAATACTGCTTTATGTTAATTGTTCCCTTAAAGTTGTATAAAGAAAAAGACGTACATATCCCCAAAAAACTCCCAGCTCTAAATATAATTTAGAAAATAAACCAAGCGTTCTAGTCTTCACAAACCACGGATCCAATATATCCAAATAAATAATATAATGCTGCCTTTGAACTCACCTGCGTCTGCGTGAGGCCCAGACTCGCCGCCAGCTCGGCCCGCTCGGGCAGGGCCAGGTATTGGGTGCGCTGGAAGCGGCGGTTCAACTGCTGCAGCTGCAGCGAGCTGTAGATGGTGCGGGGCTTGCGCATCTTCTTGCCCTTGCCGTTGACGCGGAGGCCGGAGTCCTCGCACTTGTCCGAGATTGAGAAGTCTGGAAGGAAGAGTCGGCATCAGTGGTTACTCTCTGTAAATGGCAGGAGCTGCTCTGCAGCCCTCTGCACTCTGCCTCTGCAGTGATGAATTTATAATCAGCTATGAAATTATGGCCGGCAGAACGCTTAACCCTTTTTTGCTGGCTCCGTGTATGCATATTTATGAGCGAATTCCCGCCGCGGACCGCGCTGGAATGCATGAAACTGTTACATTTATGGACCTGGAAATAATTGCAGCCGCATCGCATAGAAATCGGGGGCAGCCGCAGAGTATCGCTATAGCCGATATATCGATTCGTTAAGTAACTTGTAAATATCAACGAATTAGTGTTAATTGCCGGAGCAAAAGTTCAAAGCACTCCATCGGTCTCATAAAACTATGATATGATGTGGCGATGATGATGATCATCGGCCCAAGTTCAATGGGCCACCGTTGACGCTGCTAATTGTTCGAAAACGAACTATTATTAAATGCCAAATATGGCCACAGGTGGAGGAGCCAACACTCCGTATCCGTATCTCTGTATCTGTATCTGTATCTGTCGCTGGTTATTTTTTCTTTTTTGGCGCCCGGGCAGGGAGAGCACGTGCTGCACTCGCTTAATGACAAAATGGCAAGGCGCGACATTAGTCAGCCGGACACCCGCTCCCCGGTGTGCCTCGTATGCGTTGGCTCCTGGCCAACGGTGACCATTTCGGCCATTGCCACACACACAGCAGTCCATCCATCAGGCGGTGCAATTAATTACGGCAAACGAAAGCCTAATTACACTGCAATTATCGTTACAAACAGCAACTGGCGACCGGCAAGAATTATCCGGGGATTCCTTTCTCGCCGAAGACCACTGCCAGCCCCTTCTAGCGATTAACGATCAGCTGTTCTTCTGGACGAAATCAAGTGCAAGTGCACCAAGGTCAATGGGGCCCACGTTGCGTATGAGCGACGAAAGTCAAAGATAGCAATTGAGGCTGAGCTGTAGCCGTGGCGTTGGCGTTTTTTGTTCACATCCCGCGACAATGGCTAAAAAATGAATTGCTTTTCACTCACTGCGAAAAAACCTGAAAACTGCTCAACCAAAACGCATCGAAATAGCAACAAAATTGTTCAACAAAATACGAGAGGCAGTCGCTACAACAAAATTGTCACAGTCAAGCGCGCAATTATGCCAGAGACTGGGAAAAAAATTACCAAAAAAAAGATACAGCACACAAAAAGAGTACGAAATTAAAAAGGAAAGACATAAAAAATAAATAAACTGGGAAAATTGCAAGTACGTGGATATAAAACAAAAAGGTTGCAAGTTCTCCCACAGAAGCGACAAAAGTTGGGTGGTTTTTACCAAAACAGATAAGATTATGGACAAGAAAAATATTATTTAAGGAATTATATGCACCAATATATGGCAAAGTAGACGCTTCTGTTTTTCAGACTGGTTCAAAGTTCTGAGAAAATCCACTTCTAAATTATCCTATTAAATATATTCTTCATTGTAAGCGTATCTCACAAGTGGACTTTATAACCGATGTGTATCCAAACACTGAAATTGACATCTGATGAAAGTGAAAGACGTCTGAAGACACCTTGGGCTCGTACTTGGCTGCAGGTGAAGCCTAATTGAGACAAGTCCGAGAGGAGACTCGAAGTCAACGAGCAAACAACAAACCCGCAAAAGACGACAACAATGGCACTCGAGGAGCGAGCGAGCGCTGAGCTCTCGAGTTCAAGTGTCGCCAAAAACATATTCGTAGATGAGGAAGTGGTCACTGGACACTGGCCAGGGAGATCTCCAAGAGAGGTGCTTCCCCGTCCACAATGACTGTAGATTACTTACCATCCTTGGGCGGACTGGCGCAGGGCGGGGCATAGCTGCCCAGGTGATAGCCGGAGTAGGAGTTCTGGTGCATGGGCGGGAACGGATAGCCGAGGGCGCTGCGTGGACTCGGGAAGCCAGAGTCCTGGCCACCCTGCGGCCCGAAGTGCTGGTAGGTGCTCCGGATGCCGCCGTACCTGGAAAATGCAAGGGAAATAATCAATATGTGTGGCAGTAAAAATAAAGGGAACCCTGAATGAATCGTGTGCCCGGCTCGGGGACACGAGTTTTCCTAGCTCCTTGCGTGTTTTGTCTACACTTTTCACTATTAAATTCAGCCGGAAAAATACAAAAAGAAATGGTTCCAAAATGTGTTTCATGTTTAATGCAAAAAGCGACGAAACGAAACTTTTTCTCTCACAACAAAAAATTAGGCGGAGAGGCGGGAAAACTTTTGCCATGACTTCATTTACACAGAAACCAGCAACAGAAACAGAACCAGAAAACCCGAATCCGAACTTGATGCGGCTTAATATATCAAAGGAAAATCAATACAAATGTCAGAGTTAGTTTCAGTTTCGACTGTAGTCCTGGTAAATATTTTGTTAACACTTTGCCGGCGAAACAGTTGAGCGAGTTCCCATGCATTATGTTCGCTCCTGCCGGCCCGGCCAACTGCATGAAATATTCAATGCTCTCCTCTGTGTCGCCCTCTTGGCCCGAACACGGAAACGGAAGCCCGGAGCTGGGTGAAACGCAGCAAAACCGCAATGGACAGCTAACGGACAGCGGACAAGGGGTATGCCTGGTATGATATATAGCAGATATAGCAATATGGCTGTCATTCCGTGGCCTGAGACTGAGACTGGGACCAAGACCGGGCCTGGGACTGGGACCGAGGCAGAGACAACTCCCGAGGGCTGGGCCTGGCGCAGCCAAGCATTCCAAGCTCAAGGGCCCAACACGCACAAATGACAGAGAGAGATACGTGAGTAGAACGGGGAAAACCGCAAAAGCCGGGAATGCAATGAAATATGTATAATGAAAAATCGAATCGTGCGTCGGAAAAAACAATTTGCGGCTGCAAACAGTTGGCAGAGTCAACGGTAAATAGGACCGCCGTACCCGAACCCGGGACCCGAGTCAGAACTCGAACCCCCGGCGAATGTCCGGAGACAGAGGCTTTATTTAGCACACGCGGACCGGCAGCAAACTATACTTAATTGAATTTATTTTTGGCTTCCGTTTGGCGAGCGCAGCGGAGGCACCACCAGCATGTACGGCCCAGCCGGGAAATGCAGCTGAAGTGATTTTCTTAATCAAAAATAATAATAAAGCGAGAGGCCCCGCCGCTGGTTCGATCCCCAAAACTGTCGTAGAACCAAGCCAAGCTTTCAATGGACTTTAATTAATGCGAGGCGACTAGGGGCACTTTATATTGTATTGGGAAGATGATATATTCTTTTAAGGGAAGTGATTTTACTTAATATTTATTAAGGAAAATGATGAATTTATTTGGAGTAAGATTGTCCTAAAAGATTTTCTTGGCTAAAAGTACTATAATATTTTATAGAACGTAAAATTAATTATATTTTTTAAGACGCATATAGTTACTTTTTTTTAAGAATTTGTAGTATTTTAAAGTATTTTTTGATCATACAAAGCCTTAGCACTTTACACTTTATAAATAATTAATAAATAGTTCCTAAGCAATCAAAAATAATCCATATGGATGATCCCAGTTCCGGAAAATAGTCATTTCTGAACACTTTGAAATATTTTAAGGGAATCAGTTTTCCTCAATTGAAATATAAAGATGTTTTTCAATAATTTATCTTTTCTCTTCAGTTGTAAAAAATATTGTGAATACTTAAACAATTTATGTGGGTTCTTGTTGCATTATAAATAATGAAAATATAATAATAATAATTACATAACTTATGCACCTTCCATTCTAAACGGTTTTCCTACATTTTATAAAGTGTTTGTAATTGACAAATATCTTTAACAAGCCCCATTCAGAGCAATGCAGATTACGATGAATGGTGAAGGGAACGCCCTGAATAGGAACTCCTTGAAAATCCCCTGCGGGAGTGGCAAATAAGCCACAAATTAGATCGAGTGCGGGATAAATCTGAGGCTGGCAAAATCAAATTATGCGCGGGAGTAGCTCTCCTCCCAGGCCAGTTTAAGACATTTTCCTGGCTCATTTTCCGCAGACTACGGATCCCCGATCGACACTCACCCGGCGGCGGCATGCTGCTGCAGCTCCACGAAAGCGGACTTGCCGGGCAGGTTGACGCCCGGCGTGACGCTGGCCGCCGTATTGCCGCCGTCCATGTACTTGGGCGTGTGCGGGGCATCGGGGGCGTCCATGCCGGACTGCGGGGTGCTGGGAGGCCCCTCGTAGGGGCTCCCGAGGTCCGTAAAGTTGAGCGTGTTGGCGCCTATCGAGGCCACTTTATCAAGAATTTTGAAGGCCGTTGGGGGATGCGCGCGTAGAGGAATTCAGTACCACGGGTATAAGATCCGCCTCAAAGCTTGTGTCCGATGTCGGATGATATACTATAGTGTTATATATTTTGTACAGCTGAGTTGAGCACGTAAATCCTTGCTCAGCTTGGCGCGGGTCACTTTTCTCGGCACTTGGGGCACTCAACACTCTTGCAAACGCTTTCTCTGCATTGCAAATATTTGGTGGAACACGTATTTATTCGAACTGAATCGAACCAGATCGAAATCAAATCAAATCGAATCGAATCACTGGCGGGGCTCGCGACGGATTTGACAGAGCGGTGCTGCGCGGAAACGACGACGGAATTCGGTTGGCAGCGGCAACGACAGCAACGGCAGCGACGACGACGACGACGACTGCCCACGAACAAAGTGCGTATACGACTAGGTGAGGTTTTCGCTTCGCGGTTGCGCGAGACTGCCGCTGCCACTGCCTCAGCGCTCTGTGTTGCTTTGCGGCTTTGCCGCTCTGTGGCCGTACTGTGGAAGCGGGACGGCTGCCGCCTGCTGAGCCTGCATCTGAGCGGGACAAGCGTAGCTCTGCTGCGACTACCATGAGCCACTCTCCCTTCCTGAAACCAATCAGGGGGCTGGAAACTGGTTTCGGCGGGGTCTGTGTGTGCGTGTGGTTGGTGTTGAGACCGCACCAATACCATAAATCCCATCCGCGGGGGGCTCTCGCTCTAGCTCACTCCTGTCTCTGCGTCAAGTCTCTATTTTTTACTATTTTTTTTTCGTCTAGGTCTAGGGCGGCGGGCGGGGCGTGGCCTGGGATTTTCGGGGAACTCACAACATTTTGTATGCAAATATCAGGGGAGTGTGAGAGAGAGGAAGGAGGGGGTAGGGCCCCTGGAAAGTGCAAATATTTTGACGTTTTAAATAATGTTGATTAAATGCAAAGGTCTCAATTATTAAATTGATTGTTGAACCTGTAATTTTTGGCTTCTTCTTTCGGTTCCGTCTCTGTTTATGTTATTTTTAGCTCAATCGAACGAGGCACGCCGCCTCAACCAGAGCGGCAATCAACGGCTAAATTAAGCTAATGATTTGTTTACGTTTTAGCTGGTCAGGTTTAGTTTTGCTGGCCGAATAAGACTACTAATATTACCTACTTGGGGTAATATATAAGTTTAGTAAGTTTCTTAACATTTCAAAGAGGTTTTACCCTTCAAATCCAAACTTCTTGAGAGTCTTTAAGGCTCCCTTTCAGGTCCAGTACTTGTGGCGCCACCTAGCGAACGCATGTGGCAGCCGCTAAACCAGTCTAACAGGCCAACCTGCTCACCTGTCAAGCCACAGACACACACACTCTCGCTCTCTCGCTTACTCTCGCCAGAACCCTGCCCCCTGCTGAGCGAGACTTGGCCACGCCCACTTTCCCCACTGTATTTGCAGAGAGAGGAAAAGAGCAAGAGAGTCAGAGAGAGCGAGAGCGGAAGAGCGCATAGGCAATTCAAAATGGCGTCCTTTCAACAACAACCCTGTGTGTCGCTTTGTGGCTCTTGGCCCAAAAGCGACAACTCTTGGCCCGCTCGAGCGGAGTTTTTCTCATTCACAAGTTTTTCTCATTCATTCGCCCAGACGGAGAACAGCGGACTTTTCCGCGAGAGCCCAGGGAAGTTGTCACCTGAGAAGGATTTCCGCTGGACAGAAAATGCATATTCATGAGGAGCAGACACGACGGACGGACGGAGCAATTAACCAGAGAGTGCGGCAAAAACCGAATAAAAAGTTACTTATAAAGCTAAACTCATGGATTTTATAGATCGTAACCAATTGAAATGTTAATCCCCCGATCCGGAAAACACTCCCGGGCTTAAGCCACAGTTTCTGCCGGCCTGACCTGGCTTTAATTTAAAGGGAACACTGCCGCATGGAACGCGGGCAGCACAGTTCAAATGCACGTAATTGTGGCAATTACTTAATGAAATATTTATTAAATGCAAATTATGATTAGACTACCAGCTAAGCGGCGGCGGCCACCGTTACTGCTACTGCTCTTTTCCCACTCAAAATGTGTGTGTGCGTGTGTGCCGGTGTTTGTGAGGAATACACAGGTGTATCTTGGGTGTGTGGTTGTGCCGCGCCGCTCTTGGGCCATGCGATTAATTGGCCATAAATCAAAATCAAATTACCGCCACACGAGGCACGTGCAAATATGTCAAACAAACACGTTTGCAAGTCAATCAGACGCGGCGCGAATTAATTTACCCATCAGCTTGTCGCAGATGAACTAAAGATCAATGGGGGCTACAGATCAATCAGATGGGAGAAGCTACACCTTAAATGGGGCTTAAGTAATGCAGATTGAGGGGAATACCGGGCTAGGGGAAATTTGTAATACATGAAATGCCTATTTTGGCTTAAACTAACCCGATTATAAATGTGTTTATTTAAATATTAAAAGTTTAGAAGGCTTACAACGCAAGAAATGTGAAAAATTTAATTGCTTTGAACTATCATAAAAAGCTAAGGGGGTCCTTCCAAAGTTTTGTTTATTAATAAAAAGGGATATTAATAATTTTACAAGTGTTTAATAAAACATAATTTCCAAAGCAAGATTATTCAGATCCAAAAATACCCAAATACATTTAGTAGCCTAAAAAAGTCTTTTCCCATATTGGCCTAGTCCTCCTTATTCTTCCTTTGGCCCTCGAAAACCTCTCCCATTTAGCTTCCTTTCCACTTTATTGCATTTATTACACCTAAAGCCACAAGGCAACCGGAAAAGGAAGAAGCAAAAGCCAAGCTCCTAAAGTTCACCCATTTTGATATCTCACTTTTCGGCCATAAGAAATCACTGCCAGAAGCGAGCAAATACGGAAGCCAAATCGATTTTGTTACCAAATAACATTAATTCCCGAATTAAAGCCAACAGCACGGGCATTTCGACAAATGAGACGATTAATTCTCAGGCGAGAAGACCGAGAGACGGAAAGACCTGCGCGCAAGGAAAATCTACGGAAAATTGGAAGGCCAAAAGATGGAGTCGAGGCAGGGGAAAGCGCACGGAAACACCCACGAAAAGAAGGAACCCGAAGGCCCAAGTACAATTTATCATTTAAATAATAATGTGCCACAAATGACGGGACGGACGGGCGAGAGTGAGCGAGCGAGAGGTCAGTTCATAAATCAATCAAACGCTGTGGAAGGAAAGAGATGCCAGCAGAGGGCGAGAAAGAGCGAGGACTAGCTTCTGGGGGTTGCTAACTACCAACAACTGTTGTTGCGTTGCTCTTGGCTCAATGAAATGGAAACTGACTCCGTCGACGAGCCACATTTGATGGCCTGCGCCCGGCCTGGCCTGCTCACTTGACCGTCGTCTCCAGACACTGGGAGAAAATCGGACTTTAAATAACCCAAGATGCACTCTCATTTCACATTCTAGTTAATGTAAATTGTTTTATTCATGGATCTATAGAATGCATTACAGAGTTGGAGAAACAAAATTAAAATAATTTTAAAAGCTTTATTGATTTTGGCTTACTAAAAACCAGTTTAATAAAACAATAAATATAATATATACAATAAAATGAATATCAGCCAATATTTTCCCAAATTATATTTGAACTTTTTCAAGTGCAGCCAAATGAAATGCGAGGCAAGGCGCTCGCTCAAATTACATTTTAATGAGTCCCACAACCAAAGGGGATGAATGGCTGGGGGCCAGGGGAAAACGGCCAGGAGGGGCAGCAGGGCAGGGTTCTCGACTAGCAAAAATCAAACTATAGGCTGACCTCACCGCGGAAATGGGGAATACTCGAACTTGGACAGCCGCAGAGACAGAGAGCCGGAGAGACGGCCATTCGATGCGCCTTTCAACGCCATAAACATAAACCGATCGTCCGAGAAGTGCAGTTTATGAATCTGTTTATGATGTACGAGGAGGCTAATGAAAGCGCCACAGCAGGCGCCAAATTGGGTCAGGACCGCCTGCGGTTCGGCGGCTTGGCGGCTCGGTGGATCCAGAGCTGGAGCCGTGGGGCCCCGTGAGCCTGTATTGACATTCAATTCGAAATAAATCAGAGTTTACGACTCCCAACAGAGCCAACGACTTCATCGCAGTTACTTCCCACTTCAGCCTCGGCGGGCAAAGGCACTGAAAACAAAATGTAGGCACTAAATGAGTCCTGGGTATATATCCAATGCAATCCAAAATTATTATGACAACGAATTTTAACTAATTTTAAATTGGTTTTAAAATGGAGACGATACGTTTTTTAGAAAATCTTATTTTTAAGCCAAAGTCATAGGAATGGTACCTACACATGTTGTTTTCTCTGCAAAGCCAGATGCAGGCGGTCTCCTTCAAAGATCAACGCTGGTGGCTACGGCTCCAAGCTCTCGCATCCCCGGCGTTAATTGGCAGCACCGACACTGGCCGGGGCCAATAAATTTCCAGGCCAACACGGCTCCTCCAGCTCCTCGCCTAACTCCGTGTTGATGTATTCATTGAATTCTAGGATCAAACGGTGGCTCTCTGGAGGGGCTCCATCCGGCTTTGGGATCTCCGGGGCAGAAATGCCAACTGCGCCAATTAGCCACCGAAACACAATGGCCGGAAAATGGCAGCAGCCGATAAGGGGGGAGCAGGGGAAACTGGTTGGCGCGTTGGCCAGGAATTTCGATTGAGTTTTCAGGCATTGAATGTTGATGGCTTCATTGCTTTGAGATTGGTAAATTATTTAACTTAATCTTCGTTAATTCTTTTCAGTGATTTCAACGAAATAAAAGTTGGGCATGTGAATTCTTATAAAACATAATACAATGAAGCGAAAAAATTATAAAAAAAAACAAAAGACTTAAGCAAAAAACTTGATCTTGAAGAAGGAGAGGGTAGGCAAGATATTACTTGAAGTTAAGGGAGGGATTTAAAACTTTAAAACTTATTCTTTGTTCGGTTTAGAATACACCTAAAAACCTGTTTAATTTAGGGATCTATTAATGAATAATTAATAGAATCAAATTTTAATATTTTCAACGAAGCAATAACTTAAAATAATTTAAATACAAATTACAAACTTCTAAATAAGTGTCAAGAGACTTTGATATAAAAATAATTATTGGAATTTTCCAAGAATATATTGAGGACCAGGACAAATAATTAATATGCATTATCTCTAAGGCATAAAGCACTACGAAGCTCATGCCCCAGTAAGGTCCCATGTGGTTCTCAACCATTCCAATGAGCTCTAAATCCTCTTTAGCCCCTCGAAATGCCACCCTTTGGAAACTCCCCACCGAATAAATCCCCCACCGATTGCTTCACCAATTTCACACTTTGGGAAACCTTTTAAGCAGCGTCACTCGAAAGGAACAAGAAAACAATAACAACAAAAACACCAACAAAACCCCGAAAAAACATCAAAAAACTAAAAACCGACGATAAAAAAAGACCGAAGAATGAAATGAAATGTTTGGAAATTTGAAAATAATTGTTGACACTTTACTCAGTTGTTGTTGCGACGTAACAAGTGTCTCTCCGCCCCCGCCCCCTTTGGCTGCACATGCGCAGGCCCGAAAAACTTCCGGCACAACAACAAGAGCCGCATGTAAATGGGGAAAAATTTAGTTGTGTCACATTAAAAAGCAATTATCACCTTAAATTAACCGACAGAGTCGCGCCCCGCCAGTCGCTCCGCCATCGAAATATTCAAATTGCTGCTCGGCTCCGACTCCGACTCGGGCATTTTTTCTAATGACTTTCCAAAAAAAGGAGCCACAAAAACTGGAAGCTCAACAAATTAACTTGTTGCTATTTTCAATTGGGCGCCTTCGGTTCGGTGGAGTTTGGTTTTATTTTTCGGAATTTTCGGGAGGTTTCAAACGGCTGCGCTTTTAATTCGTTTTAAATTATTTTGAGGCTTCGAAAGGGACTCTCCTAAGGTAGGGTTTAATTTAGCATAGAATAGGGTTCCCAAGTACTCACAGTGGTAAAAGAAATACGAAAAATAAAGAAATATATATATACATTTATCATGGTAACAGTCTACTTTAGTTTGACATTCAGAAATTTGTCTCCCACTCCTTCTGAAGTATTTAGTTAGTATATTCTATGACTCTTCGTCCCACTGTGCTGGATTTCGACACACAAAAACAAAATGAAAACTTTTTCCATGTTTTGACGGAAACATTTGTCAGCGATTTTCCACGCGCGCGCTGGAAAACATTCGAACAATTTAATTAGAATCACCTAAGCCCAACGCTATCCATCCGCTCATCCACAGACCCGCGGCAAATTATCATGTGGGGGACAAAGAAAAAACCGCATCCAGTGTGATTTTTAGGCGCAACATGTGTGACATTCGTCGCCTCCATTGTCGGCCTTACATCACAATCACCAGCAGCAATTACTGAAAAGGCTTAGCTACAACTGGAGCAGCTTCACCAGCAGCAGCAGGAAGAGGCTCTCGGCGAGGGTGAACCACCAGGGTGGCTGCGTCTTCCCGGTAACACTCTGCTGGGGTTGATGCGATGGCTGCCAGGTTCCTAAGAAGATCTGCTCGTGGAGCTGGCACTGCTGGTTCTGGAGCGAGAGTCCTGTCTGCCTGCCTTCATTCTCCTGCAGAGGCAGGCAGAGCATCAGCAGGAAAATCCACAGAGTTCTTTGGGTGAATGCGATGATCATGGGTACCAGGAGGGAAGTTTCTCTTTAACTTGTGCTTCTAGGTTTTCTATTTATTTTTAAATTTCGTAAATTCTCCCAAAGATGCAAAGACTGCTTCGATTTCAGGTGTTCTCAAGGCGGGAAAACAAAAGACTTGGGCAACAAACTTGAACTGCAAGATACATTTTCATCAACTCGAATTACCATAAAAAGTATTTCAATCTGTCAATATTTATTTTCTCTCCATTGCATCCTCTGAAAGTGCAAAGTTTGGGTTCTCTAAACAAAATGTGAAGCCGAGAAAAGGTGTCCATATACATTTGGATCCGAGCTGCACAATTAATTAACAAAGGCTGCGAGGGGCTGTGCCAGCTTCCCCTCTCTCATCCTTTGGCCCTTTGTTTGCGAGTGATATGATTTATACTGTCTCCCTGGCCGGCGCCACGGCCAGAATCCTCGGCACCGGGCGGTGTCTTTAATGTCTCGGAACTGGGAACGGGGAACTGGAAACTAAGAAACTAAGAACCCAGAACTCGACTTAATTCCCTCTGTGCGTGAGAGGGGACTAAGGATGATGCTGATGATGATGAGAGGCGGCTGCGCTTTTAATTCCACGACGCGGCTCAGTTTCGGTTTCAGTTTTTCGGAAATCTGCATCGACTTTGACTTTTCACACTTGGCCCTTCCTTCCGTCCGATACGCTCCAATTTGGAGAGCAACACCCCCGCTGGCCTGGGCCTGCATTAAAAAGAGATTTGCCCGAGTTGGCTAATTATATTTTGGTAACACTTGCGAACCCTTGACTCGACTCGAGCCCGAGCCTGCCTACCTGGGTGGGTGGTGTCGTGGCCTAATGAGCTGTTCTGCCCGCTCTGCAGGAAGGAACGGATTACGGCGAACGGACTCTACGGATTTGGCTAATCCAAGGTCGCTGCCTAGCGCCGGCCCAGAGTGCGCCTCGCCTCAATTGGATTCGCATTCGCAATGGGACTCCGAGGCGGATGCGGATGCGAGTGCGGATTCGGGTTAGAGCGGCGAGAACTGGGCCACCGAGTTTATGGCCCGATGCAAATGAGGCCTAAGCTCACAAGTCAGCTAACGGTGCCGCCGCCGCTTCCCTCCATCTTGCATCTTCCATCTCCGATCTGCGCTGCCTGATCCCCGATGCACTGCAGCTCCGCACAGCACAGCAGCAACGCCCCCTGGTAGATCGCTCCGGGTTGTCCGCGTCCAAGCATCTATCAAGCAAGTGGCGGAGGAGGGGCAGCAGCCGGCGCAGCCGAGATGCGAGCCATGTTCCCGGGTATTATAAAGTGCATTGTGGCTACCAGTTAAGTGCATGTTGCTGGCCAGAGGGTTCGGCAGACGGAGCGCTGCAGCTGTAGCTGTAGCCGCAGCCCCAGCCTGGGATGGAGATGGAGTGGGAGCCCAGCCTCGGTAGGTGTGTAAACTATGTTGCTGCCGCTGCTGCTTCATGTTGCTGCGGCTGTTGCTGTTCCTGCCGCTGCCAAGCCAGCAGTCAGCAGAGCCAACCCATCAACAGCCAAATCGCCACGGGGTAGGACCTTTTTCTTAGCTTTTTTCCAGAGTGAGATACCCTTAGAAGGGGTATGTGTCTGGTACGGTATTTATATTTACCCTACTAGGTAAAGATATCTATTTAAGACAACAAAAAAAATACAGGCCCCCTAATTAGTAGTTCAAATTAAGTGGTCTGAGTTTAAATTAAACTCAAACAGATTTTTAATAGCAATTAAATTTAAAAATATCATAAACTCTTATCAATAGAGTGCTCTTGACTTCGACCATTAGGATCTCGCCTCCTTTTATTTTTCGTTTGTTGGCCGTTTGGTGTGTTCTTGGCGGGATGGCGGACAAACCGAGTGGGCGCGTTCCCGTCCACGTCCACGTCCACGTCCGTGGCCGCGTCCACATTCACGTTCACCTGACGCTTGCTGATTCCGCGGCTGATGCTGTTCGCTGCTGCAGTAGAACAGCTTCTGTTTTAGCCTGCCAAACGGCAAACTGGCTCGGCTGGGCTCCATTCATGAGCCGCAGCCAAAGCTGGGCCTGGCTGGCAACAAGTTACCAAGCTATAATTACTGCATCCATGTCGCTGCGAGTTGCTACTTCATAAATTAGCATGCTGCTGGTGCCGTGCCGAGCCGAGCCTCTGATGTTGCTGCTGCTGCTGCAGTTGCTCCAGTCCAGAGCGGTCAGCGCTTTGTCATTGCCAGAGAACTTAGGTCTAGAATGGCGCGTTTTCCAAGGAAACCGCAGGCCCAAAAGCACAAATCACAAATCACACGGCAAGCATTAGGCTTCCGTGTGCTGTCTCTCCGGCCAGGAGTTGGATCTGGAGCTGGGGCCCCAGACGAGGTCGTTCCCCGCCTCCGGGCAGGCTCCAGCGCTCATCCTTTTTCTGTTTCTGCTTCTTCCCTTGAAGAATTCCTTGAAACAACGAAACGCCCTCCGCAGCTCGCATCCCCTCCAGCCTGCTCCTCCTGTCCTCCTTGTTAGGCTCTTGCTTGACCCACAAACAATTTGTTTTTGCATTTCGCTGGCGGGGACGCGGACCTCGGAACCCCAGACCATGATAGCTGTGGCCACCACCCCAAATCCGCAGAAAAAGAGGAAAAAACTGGCTCTCGACATCATTATCACGGCGATCACTGGGCCCCTTGCGTGTCTCTCTGACTTCGCTCGTCTCAAGGTTTCGATTTCAGGAAATCAATCTTGTTTTGGCACACGAAATACGGAATACCAAAAAATACCGAAATCATTAGCCGACGAGGTCGGTCTCCCCATCTCCCCATCTGCCAGGGAGACGGGAAGACAGGAGCTGCCCGATGACCCCAGGCGAGGATGGAGCCAAAGCTTCTTCCGAATGAATGGCGGGGTCCAGGTCCGAGTCGGATGCTGATGATGTGGCTCTGACTCTGACTCGGAGTCGGAGTCGGACTGTAGCTGTAGCCTGGCCCCGGGGCAGCAACTCGTAAGCGTTTCTGAAGACCTCCAGTGCTGCACGCGATTTATATACGACACCCAGGAAACGGGGCCCGCCTTCTTCGCCCATCGCCCCTCGTGTGTGCTCTATAAATCCCTGGAAACGAAAGACAAAAGGCCCCTAAAACGCAAGTTCCACTCATTAATGGCCTCACTCGCAGCATCTCCTATGGGATCGATGAAAAATGTGGTTTTAATTGGGATTAGGCCAGGCCAAAAACAACTTACTCTTCGCTGGAGTGTTTGAAATGCTAATAAAAGATAGATTTATCATCCTATTCCGGCTGCGACTGCGGCAGGCGCTACCAGAATGATTACAGCAAATACTCATAGTCAGCGGCAGCAGCTCGCAGTCCATGGAGTCCCAGAGGGTAACATCTTCACCAGCGTCCGCTGCAGCTCCGAAAAAGCGCTGCATCATGACGAGGGTTCCTCAAGAACCCGGGGCAGGAGGACCAGGAGGAGCTGGAGGAGGGGTTGTACGCCAGCGACAGGCCAAGCACTTGCGTGTGTCACTGCGGTGACGCTCAAGTAGTCGACTGGCTCCGGCTCCAGCTCTAAATCCAGCCTCAGCTCCAGCAGCTACGAGAGGCTGAAAGCCAAAGGCAGAGCCACCTGATCATGTTGGGTTAAAGGTGTCTCTGGTGCACTGCGAGAAAATATGCCGGTCTGAGCTAGGGAAGTTATATGTTGCTAAATCCAATTTAATTTGATCGAAAGTTGAAAGAAAGAACTTGCAAACTTGAAGAAGACTTTGCCTTTTTACTTTTTCTAAAAATTCAAATAGGAACCACCAACTTGTGTCACAAAGTTGTGTTCAGCTACAGTTAGCAGCTTCCTTTGTGGTCAACTTTAGTACGAAAGTTTGAAGATATATTTTTACCCTTTATGGGGATTCATAACCCAATAAAATCTATCAATAGTAGACATTTCCTTCAGTGTAGACTGAAATGAAAATTAAGTCATCAGGCCCCGGGTTTTGGAGTCGCATTCGGAGTCTCGGCTAGGTGAAGTAGGTGCTGTAAGTTCCCCAAAATCAAAGCCGAGACAGAGATATATGTTTACGAACCGCCAGCCAGACACTTCTTGATGAGATTTGAGCTCATCAGCCAAGTGTCTGGCGACTGTTTGCTACCTCTGAGTCTCTGAGTCGGAGTCAGAGTCGGAGTCAGAGTCGGAGTCAGAGTCTGGGCCTGGGTCCGTCTCTCTCTCTCCAAGTGGCAGATGATGATGAATGGGCCAAGTTGACATATGAGGGTTTTAATCGTCATAGAAAACCTACGCATGCGATTCGAGCATTAAACTTGGGGACTGAGACAACGGACTGGGAATGGAAATAGAAATCACAGAACAAAAACAGAAACAGTAACAGAAACAGACTTCCTTACTCATCAGCCAAGTGATTGGTGATGGGTAACTAGTTACTGCTGGTTACCGGTGACTCCCACGCCTTGTTATCCTGGTTTTCCATAGAGGGGAAAACAGGGGAGAGGACAAATTGGCGGCATCCTTTCAAGCGGCTGAATAAACACTCGACTTTCGGGCCAAATCATCTTCGACGGGTAGGATCAATGGAGAGGCGAGCGCCTCTTTGCAAGGATCAAACGGCTTTCAACAACTTTCAGAGCCTTTTGTTGGGCTCTCTTTTTATTATTATTTCTGTTGCCGAAAAGAAACCAAAGTTGAGCGGCAGCAAATGTCAGTCAAGGGGCATTGATTATGATCATCAAATTATTGAGCGCCCATGGGCAGAGATCTGGAGACTGCGACTGCGACTGCGACTGGGACTGAGGCTGAAGAGGGGCTGGCCAAAACGCCCCCTTCCGCAACAAAATGCTTTGACCGATGGCGATGAAGACATGTACTATATAGATACATAAAACTGCTGACACAATCGAAGCAATTAAATCGTATGACGCTGCCCGAACGAGACCCAAAACTTGAGTCGATGCAATCGAAGTCCAATGGAAACGGACACGGGATGGATTCCGAGACGGAGACGGAGTCGGAGTCGGAGTTCCCCCAATCGAAGTGAAGCCCTCTCGAGGAGGAGCAAGGCAGGCGACGATCTCGACAGCGATAAATTGTTGTTTTCGAGTCTCTTTACAACCTTAACAGGTGAGAAAATGGGTTCAGTGGTCTGCGCGGACTCTCGAACATGCTGATCTCATGGCCTGTCTTTGGTCTTGTCTTTCCCCAGGCCGGCCATTCATGAGTCCTGCCCAGGCCCAGTCCCGTACTTCTAATTCAATTGGGCGATCGCAGGGAGATCTCTCTCCATTTATTTACACAGCTCAGCAAATCTCCACGGTGGATAATTTCACCCATAAATTGAACGCCACTTCCGTTTCGATTGCCGCTCGCGATAAAGGTTTTCGATTCAGTTCGGTTCGGTTTTCGGTCTGATTTCTGGTCGAGGTCGTTCATGAATGGATTGCACGGATGGATGGGGATGGGCATGGGCATGGGTTTGGGATCAGAGTGGGGGATGAGTGCTCCACTTCGCCCAATCCGCTTAATCTTTAATCTTTGTTTGCACTCGGGTAATAATCGAAAGAGTTAAGGGTCAAAGAGCATCGGAAATTTCCAGGGAGATTGAAGCTAGATAGATATTTTCTAAAAATAATAAAGAACTTGGGGTATATGAGTAGGAATAAATAAATACTATATTCCTCTTTGTTTCTAGACCTTATAAAATTCTTTTCGTAATAAAATGGTAATGAAAATAATAACACGAGTACTCCGAGGGGAAAAACTCATAATTAAACTACAAAGTCAGCGTTTTCCATGACTCAGGGAGACTTCCATCAAGCGTCAGCGTAGGAACTAACTACATGTATCGGGTTGAAAACAAGTTCCCGATCTATATCTGTCCGTACTGGACCCCCAATCCATTCAGCAGAAAAGCAAAGATCAAAGCAAAATCAATTGCAAAAAAGGCAATTAAAAGTAATTACTCTTGATTTGAAAAAAAACGAATGATAACCTGGATATAGCCATAGCCAAAGCCAGGGATCTGTACCAGGCATATATGCTTTTAACAGACAACGCAATAGAATTGTTTTCTGATATATTCTCCAGATCCGCGTTTGGGCCTGATTTTCCACGCTGGCAAGGCTAGCGGCAAATTGGCGGCAATTTATTAATTCAAAATGAAAAAAAGGTAGAAAAAAACAGACAAAACAAAAATCGTAGAGAAACGCAAATCCTATTTGTCAATTTATTTGCGCTAAAGTATGCGTGCGCAATCACCACAAACAACAAGCAACAAATGTCAATTGCTTGAGCAAAATTGCGCATAATTGACATTTTTCCAATTGCCCCATTCCGTGTGTCCCAGGCAGTCGAGGGTTAAGCGGAGCCGGAGGCCCACAGGTCATTGTTAGAAACCGTGGAGAACCTCCGCTCCCTCGCTCCTCGCCTCTGCCTGTCGTCACGCCCTAGGACTATAAAACTGTCCGCGGCAATGATTTAATTTCCCAAATATTGTCAGAGATAAATTCAAAGGGAAAACCACAAGGAGGAGGAGGAGATCCTAGTCCCGGCCAAGTGTCAAGGGGGCCTTGAAAGAAGTTGCCGCCGAATCAGCGTGCAGGATGGCTGCGACTGCGACTGCTTTATGGTTTGTTTAGCGGCCACTCATTAGCCACAGGCCCGACCCTCGTCCTGTGTCCTGCCCGAATGTGTCGCTTTGTGTGGCTGCCACAATTATGAGTCCTTTGTTGCTCAATCTGCCGCAACACTTGTTGCATTGTCCCGGGTCTGTGTGTGGGTTCCTCGGCCATTTCCGCCTAAAGGGATTTCACAGCTCATCGATAATCCCATTTGGCAGCGGCCCTACGACTAGAGCCTGGGACCTCCTTTGTCTAATCTTGGCCAGACAGAAGAGGCGTTGTAGGCTCCCTCGGCTGCTGCCAGCGCTCCCCTGAGGGATTTCCCTTTATTTCGGGGTAAGATTCAGGGCTATTTTGGACTCTTTTCCACAGTTTTAATTCTTTGTAAATGGGAGATGTGTGTTTGCTTTATGCAAATTAAATATTTGTTATACATATCGATGCATTTTTTAATGGGAGTAGGGGTTGGGTTATTTAAGGAAAGCTGTACTAAAATGTTTCTATATATATAATATTTATTTCCAAGAAAATTCAAAATTGTAAAGCATCTTTTGTAGCAGTTTCATTCCCACAAATATATAAAATATAATATATTTTTTAGAACCTTTTTGAAAACGAAAATTGCTTAAAAATCATCTCAATTTTTCTTATACTAATCCCAAGTACGTAATACTTCCACAGCCCCCCTTCTACAGCTGCGTGAGATGTCGTCTCTTTGTGTTGTTTTGTGCTGCCTCCGCCGCTGACATTGTCATGATGGCGACTTGGTAGAAACATTGAAACGGAAACGTAGATGAAACACAAATACACAATGTCTGAGAGACTCTGACAAGTTGGCCCCTTCCGCTCCGACCCCCGTCCCCCCTGAGAGCACCGTTTTCTTCCCCCTTTTCCTGCGTCTGTTGGCCATAGCGTGCGTGGCTTCGACGGCGGCAAAAGTGGCCCCTATCATTATGGCTGTCGTCTTAGCCGAAATTGGTATAGGAGCCATCCATCGCGGATGGATCTCTCTCGCTTCCAGAATTGGGCGCCGCCGCCTAGATTTCTAGGCCTAACTCTTGGGCCTCTTTTCGGCGGAGGAAAAAATTGATTTACGACTTCCGCTGGCAATGAAAATTCACTTTGGTGGTTTTTGGACAGAGCCACTTCTGCTGGGGTCTCCTCCTGGACGTCGCCACGATCTCTAGTCACTGCTCTCGGGTGTTCACTTTTATAGACTCATTTAAGGCGATTATTTAGCAATTTTTTAAGACATTTCTGTCGACGTTATTTTCGCGCACACTCTGGGATTGCGGCGCTCGCTGGCTGGCTCTCTGGCTCTGGCTCCTCGCCAGTTAGTGGCGAAATTTATGGCTCAGAAAGTGAATCATTTAAGTTAATGACTTTCAAACGTGTTTCACACCCAAGTGCGAGCGGGAGAGCAACAGCGAGAGGGAGAGCACCGATGCCTGATTGACTTGACTCACTGGCCAAGACAAGTAGCCGCCGTGATTGATAATGCGCTGATTGAATTATGGCCATAAGTGTAATTTGCCCAGTGGCGCAGCCAAAGACAATGTCTGCAGTATGAGGAAGGGGGTTGAGAGTCTATTTTCGGGGTTATTTTGTGGGAAAATAAGTCAAGATTTCGTTCTAAAACTCTGAAGGTATCTTAAAGATCCTACACGCAGAGAAGATAATTCTTAAGTTTGCCCTAATTTCTATTGACTTTAAATTGGGAAAGCACAATTTATAATAAGAGAATTATCCTTAATACTTATTAAATCTCATAAAAAAATTATCATAATTCTGATTATTCTAAATATTTTGCATTAAAGGTATTTTGATGCCATATAACAGATATCTCAAGATACCTTTACTAATATTCTCCTCCATACCTACGCCCTTGGTTTCGGATGAAGGCTTTTTGATGAATACCCAAGCTGAGCTACCTCCTAGGTCTAGGCCACCCTTTCCGCCAAAACAACAGAACTCTCAAATGGAAGTAGTCGGAATTTGTCTGCCCGGCCTGGGGGCGTTTTTGGGGTTTTGTTTTCAGTTTCCCTTTGCGGTTCTCCGTTTTGTCTTCTCGGCTTCTTTTATTTTTGCCTTTTTGGTTTTGGCGGCAAATCAAACCGAGTTTATGAAATTGGCAAATTGGCTTGGCGGCGGCAAACCAAAAAGAGTTTGATGGACGACCCAGCTCTGGACGGAGGAGTCCCAGTTCCAGTCCCTGTCTCAATCCCAAACCCAAACCCAAACCCAGTCCAGTCCCATTTCCAAACACAATCCCCGGTCTATGCGTGCCAAAGCGCCAATGGCGTTTTAATTTGAAGTTAAAGCTGCGACTCCGGCGTTTATGAGCTGCTCTCTGGCGTTGACTTTTATTTATTTAATGTTTCGTCTTCGTATTTAGTTCTTTATTATTTTATTTGGCTTTTCCTGTGCGAGGGCCCGGGACCTGTTCCTTGCTACCTGCGCGGAGCAGGGGAACGATGCAAAACTGGATTAAGTCCCTTTTACGCCCTAATCCCCGGACTTATTCTGCCAGGAAAGAGACAGGGCGAGAGCTGAGTCCTTGCTGAGACATGGCGCCAGTCAGTCAATCGTGGCCATTGTCCCTGGGCGAGCACTAATAGGATCAGCAATGCTGTCTGAGCCCTGGCGTGAAGTCAGCAAATGTTGTTTATTTTGGACAAAGGAAAAGGGGTTGACCCCTGACCTCTGCTATATAGCAGCTACACCCAGAGAAATATTGTAAGAGTTCTTCAAGAGCTCTGTACAATTTGACTCAAAAGGCAACGCTCTGAATTTAACTTTCGAGGGGAAGCAGCCAGCTCGCCTTCTCAGTTCGACTCCTATTTCTTTGAGTGTACCCCTTAATACCCACTCACAGCTCCTAACTGCATCCACTCCTCCTCGTAGGTGTCTCTATGTTTATTTATTTTGAATGGAACTCAGCGCAGAGGGTCTGTTCTGTCCAGTTTTGTGCCTCCTCCTTTCTCTCGGCCCAAAAACAGTGCCAAAAACAGAGTGTAAGTCACTGCTGCCTGATCTCTAGCTGATGGATGATTCAACAGAAACGAGTAAAGCCTTAATGGGTCCCGAAAAGTTCGCATCGATGCCGATGGGAAAAATGTGCAAACAATGAAGCCGCCCAGAAAGGCACAAAGCTCTCCAGAATCGAGCGGAGAAATCAAGGCACCCCGCGTGTGCGAGTGTGTGGCTCCGTCGAGTGTGTGTAAGTACTGATCTGGCCATCATTATGGCTTCGATAGCAATTATCCGCTACCGTTTAATTGCGAGCTGCGGCGATTTTGTGGGCCGCTGCTGGCTGATTTTTCACACGCATTCGCAGGTGGGCAGCTCCACCTGTGCCGCCTCCCCCTCGGTGCCTGGTGCCTGTGAATGCTGTCATGTGTCTAATGAGAGTCGCCCCGCGTGGCCCAGTTCGGAACTTGGCCCGAAGTTCGCGTTCTCTTTGTGTAATTTGCACACTTGCATGGGCATTTTTCCTTGCACCGATTTTCCGCCGCTTTTCCAGCGCACTCCGATGGACAGAGGGAAACTTTGGCTGTAATTTGCATATGGAACTTTTTAAATCATACTGCGCGAAAGTTCTGCCATCACACCTGTGCTTACGTCTGGAATCGGTGGAGGAGGAGGAGCACCTGTCTTAATGGACACATTTATCAAGGTAATAGTTTGGGATGGCCTCTGGGAGATCCCCTCGCCTCCAGGAAGCTACAAAACAACATTAATTTGTGCGGCTTGCTCAGATTTTATTTATTCATTGCATAATGTTCAAAGGCTTTTAAATTTAGGAACATGTTTTACCAAATATATATATGTTTGACATATCCCTCCGATGCTTTCTCAGGATATATCGATTTCTTCACAAAGATATCGTATTAATAGTTTGTAAGATGCATTAATAAAGCATTTATGATACTGTCACGACTTGCCTCTCGGGTAGATAGGGTTACTATGATGCATTTTGAGTCTTTCCTCCTTGAAGGCGTCCCTTCTCGTTTCAACAATTAACCCCAATGCCTGGCTAAACGCCAAGTGTGAATTATTTTCCGTATCGAAGATGGGCGCCAAGAAAATGAAAAATAAAAACAGTTTCCAGGCTGGCGACTCGAGGCAAGTCATCTCATCGAGTGGACAGACGCGATCACTTAATTACCTGTGCGAACTTTCCGGTGTAGGAAAGCTGAGGTCGGGGCACAGTGAACACTCGCTCGGCAAACGGGGGGGAGCAGAACTAAACTGACATTTTCACCTTGTTAATTATGCGCACGGTCATGCAAAAATCGCGTAATGAGTGACGGCCACTGAGAGTTGCATTGTCAGCGGACGATGATAGTTTAATTGCGAGTGTCTGCCTGCCTCTGGGCCGAAGGGCGCTGCCTTCGGGGAACTCCAGGTGGACTCCGACTAGCAGAAGTGCAGGCTCGTGGGCTTCAAGCGGCCGTACTCGCCGTTCGTGGTCGCTGGCACCGAGAAGTTCACGCAGCCATCGATCTGCAAAGCCCGGTTTCTTTCCAATCGTTCCTTCACGTGGGCCGCCGTCACGGTGTGCTTCTTGGCCAGCCGCTGGCGGGTGGCGTAGCGCAGGAAGTGCCCGTCGCCGTACATTTGGCGACTCTCCAGGTAGATCTGGTCGATGCGACGGTAGTGGCATTCCTGCAGCCGCGGATACCAGGCGAAGCGCTTCCACCAAGACACGGACAGCTTGCTCATGCTGTCGATGAACGCGCGCTGGTTCGCCACCTGCTCCGTGGTCACTATGTCTGTCCCCGGCATCTTGGTGGGTGCAGCAGGACCTCAGCTTGTGTTTTAATTTTTGTGCATATATTATTTATATTATTTGTCTGATTTGTTGTGTTTATTAGGTGTGACTACGTCGGGTGTCGAGGTTGGAGTACGTTGGGCTAGCTGATTGCCAGCTGCTTGGTTCCTAGGTTTCCAGGTTCCACTTCCAAGCCGAGTCACAATCCCGCCCTAATCGCATTAGCAGCCACTTGACAGGACAACAGGTGCAGGCCCATCCAGGTCACTACTCGGCCAGCTGTGCAAAAAAAAACTTCAGTCTGTCCGTCCATATAAAACCTCTCTTTTTTCGACCATGGTGATCGTTACACATTGATCCGAGATCGTATTTAAACATATTATACGGTTTGCGACATAATTAACAATGTTTTTGTGCACAGAACTTTTATAAATTTCCATAAGATTCAAGCAACATCAAAAATTAAACAATCTAGTCCATATCCTTGCAACTATTAGGCCAGAGCCACCAGAGTCTCCTATCTACCAAGAACTTTAGACTTGTGAGTGTGTCCCACAATAATTTAATCGCCATCTTTTTATTTAAAGAAAATAGCCCATGCTTAAATAATATAACTGAATATAGATAATCCGAGTACCAGACTCCCCTCAATCAACTCTTGGTGAAGTAAAGGACTACCTCAGCCCGCGGAATGCTGTCCACCAGCCAGGTGGTGTTCATATAGTATCTGCCATCGGGAATGACCGACTGGATGAGCCTGTTCACGTGCTTCACCGGCAGCTTGTCCAGAACGATGTCGTGCTGAAATCGACCAAATTACGTTTGAGGACAAAGTCAGGCAAAGCAAGGACAACACTCACGTTGTAGGGACAGGTGTGGTTGATGTTCGAGTAGGGCCCAAAGGTCTGGTATATCCAGTTGGCGAGGACGTTGTTGCGCTCCCTCATGAACTTGCAGCTATCCACCTTGAGGTCGAAGTTGTACAGGATCCGCTTGTTCTCCCGCAGCCTCACCTGAAACAGGGTCTGGGGGGGCATAAGGAGGAGGTCTGCCCAGGAGGGATCGCTGTTCCGGGATCTTACCACGCAGTTATCGATGGGGAGTTGATGCATCTTGCTCTTTAGCGAGGCATACTTGTAGGTGCGATTGATGGACTTCAGATAGCAGTACTCAAAGGTCGCGAAACGCTTGTCCCGCGCCACGCAGCGCAGGTTGTTGAATTCCACGTGTCCATGGAGCTGTGGGAGTTACGGGGTCACTTTCCTTCGGAGCATGTTGTGCTGATTCTTACTGCGATCGGTTGGATGGACATCAGGAGCAGCATTCGCAGGGCCTTCATTCTGGCAAGCGACTGCTCCGCCATTTTCATGGGGAGCCATTGAAAGCGGAGTTTATTTAATCGAAATTTAGATATTAAGTACTAAGCGGTCCATTGCCGCTCCAAATCGCCCATAGATTAATCGATCTGTAGAGCGCTTTCCGGGTCCAGCTACAGGTAGCCTTGACTACCAGAACTGTACTTAATAATTAATTTTTTTTCAATTTTTAAAAATTTTAAAAGGGGCAACATCATAAAAATTTGAAAAAAAAAAGGTTTAAATAAAGTATGCAGAATTATTTATCTAATTAAAGCAGCTGTCATAATAGCATTTGGATCAATTTTGGCTAATCAATTTCCGATCAAATAACCCAATTGAAATAGCAAGGATACAAAAAAGTCGGCTCCCGAACTTAGTTTTTAATATTAAAAAAAAAAACATAAATATTTAAAAATAAAAACCTGCTTGCGCACTGCTTTCTCAGCGTGGGATATGATTACACTGCTTTGTATAAAATCAACTGCAATGCCGACCGCTCCAATAAGAATAGCTCGGGCGCGAACCTGTCTACGTTTATGGGAAATAGCAGCTGTTTTTTGCAAAGTGTGACCACGTGCAACTGTTAGAAAGATCTGGTCACACAGCCCCGGTCAGCGAAAAAATGAGTTTTTGCGGCAGAAGAAAAATTGATTAATTCTCGTAAATAAACAAAGCAAACAGCGAGAAAACTGCCGTAGCCCCAACCAGCGAGATCATGTTGCGCATCTATCAGCATACATCCCGGTAAGGAGACGCCTCCTGAGCGGTGGCAACGGGAAAGGTTCGCCTCTGTCTCTCTCTCGGTCGATTTCGTCATCGTTGCCGCATCTCTGACTCGATGTATTCCCTTGCAGGCGCACCGCGAGGAAAGCTGTTGTCTACGCCACCACCAAGGTTGCCTGCTGCAATCATTCCACGCTCTGCGCCATCACCAGTCACGCCCGACGAGGGCCGCCCCACGAGCAACGGCAGCAGCAGAGAAATGGCCCCCACCACGAGGAGTTTCTGCTCGCCGGCAATCCGGCGCGGGGCTGGCAAATGCCGCCGCCCTCGCGCGGCTACGGCATGCTAGTGGTGCGCATCCTGCGAGGAGCGCTCAAGCTGCGCTACCTCGTCCTGGGCGGCGCCATTGGCGGGGGCGTGTCCCTGAAAAATGTGAGTCTTGTAGGTGTTATATAACTTGCAAAAATTTAGAGTTCCTGTTACTTCTTTCGAAAGAAATATGAGGACTGGAAGGACGGACTGCCGGACATGAAGTGGCTGGAGGATGCCATGCCGCAGGGCGAGCGGTGGAACGCCATCTCCCGCAACATAATGGAGGTGGGAGGCCTGGTGAAGAATGCCATCGATATCGGTGAGTACACAAAGCTCCTGCTCTCGGGGTTCTCCCGGAAAGGGCCCCCGTTCATAACTCTCTCTCTCTCTCACTTTAAATGGCCATTTAGTTGCTTAGTTAATCCGTTATTAATCCTGGCCAGAATGGCATCGTTTTCGTTTTCTGAATCTCTCACTGCATCACTGAATCACGGCATTTGCTTGTGTTGTAGATCCGAAGCTCAAGCAGCTGGGCGAGGATAAGTTGTCGGAATGGCGCAGCTGGTTCGACAATCGCCTGGACGATGCCATCGAGGCGGCCGACTATCAAGGAGTTCAGATTGTCGAAAGTAGGTTGCCCTCCCAGCCCCTCAAAAAATTTAAAGTGAGAGAACCCTGCCCATCGTAATCGAGACTCATATTTCCCCACACACTCCCCACTCTGTTGCAGCCAAGGAGGACCTGAAGGCCAAGACCACTGTGGCCGCCCTGGGCATCACCACCGATGAGAGTCGCAAGAAGTATGGTGAGTAGAGAACTCTCCTGTAGATAGGAAACTGTCTCAACCCAACCCCTAAAACCTGCCCACAGAGAAACTCCAGAGCCAGGTGGAGACGCTGCAGACGGAGATCATGAATGTGCAGATCAAGTACCAGAAGGAGCTGGAGAAGATGGAGAAGGAGAACCGCGATCTGCGCCAGCAGTTCCTCATCCTCAAGACGAATAAGAAGACGTCGGCCAAGAAGATTAAAAAGTCCCTGATCGACATGTACTCCGAAGTGCTGGACGAGCTCTCTGGCTACGACACCGGCTACACAATGGCCGATCATCTGCCGCGCGTCGTCGTGGTGGGAGATCAGAGCAGCGGCAAGACCTCGGTCCTAGAGTCCATTGCCAAGGCGCGCATCTTTCCCCGCGGCAGTGGCGAGATGATGACCCGGGCTCCCGTCAAGGTCACCCTGGCGGAGGGACCCTATCATGTGGCGCAGTTCAGGGATTCGGACAGGGAGTACGACCTTACCAAGGAGTCGGATCTGGCCGATCTGCGCAAGGAGGTGGAGTTCCGCATGCGGGCCTCCGTTCGGGGCGGCAAGACGGTGAGCAATGAAGTCATCTCCATGACGGTCAAGGGTCCCGGTCTGCAGCGAATGGTTCTAGTCGATCTTCCTGGCATTATCTCGGTGAGTATTCCTGAGGGATTCTATATTCTTTGTACTAAAGACTCTTTTGCAGACCATGACCGTGGACATGGCGTCGGACACCAAGGATTCGATCCACCAGATGACCAAGCACTACATGAGCAACCCCAACGCCATCATTCTGTGCATCCAAGACGGCTCAGTGGACGCGGAGCGCAGCAATGTCACGGATCTGGTCATGCAGTGCGATCCCCTGGGTCGGCGAACCATTTTCGTGCTTACGAAAGTGGATCTGGCCGAGGAGTTGGCCGATCCGGATAGGATAAGGAAGATTCTCTCCGGCAAGCTCTTCCCCATGAAGGCTCTAGGCTACTATGCTGTGGTAACAGGACGCGGTCGAAAGGACGACAGCATAGACGCCATCAGACAGTACGAGGAGGACTTTTTCAAGAACTCGAAGCTCTTCCAGTGAGTAACGGGAAGGAGGAGGTCGAATCAGATAAACTAACCTTGCTCCCCGCTTAGTCGTCGCGGCGTAATCATGCCCCATCAGGTGACCAGCCGGAATCTCAGCCTGGCCGTCTCCGATCGCTTCTGGAAGATGGTGCGCGAGACCATTGAGCAGCAGGCGGATGCATTTAAGGCCACCAGGTTCAATCTGGAGACCGAGTGGAAGAACAACTTCCCCAGGTGAGAACGATGAAAGTAAACCAATTAGCGCTCTTTTTAGCGAGTGATTCCATTTGCAGGCTGCGCGAGTCCGGGCGCGACGAGCTGTTCGACAAGGCCAAGGGCGAGATACTGGACGAGGTAGTAACGCTGTCGCAGATCTCGGCCAAGAAGTGGGACGACGCCCTCAACGCCAAGCTGTGGGAGAAGCTGTCCAACTACGTGTTCGAGAACATCTACCTGCCCGCCGCTCAGTCAGGTTCTCAAAGTAATATTTCGTAGTGCTAAGTTGTAGGTTTTAACGTCATCGTTGGAGGCACGTCCCCGTTCATCACCCGCCGCCTTGTGCTTCGTCCAGTGTGTGTTATTATTGTTCTTGGTTGATGATGAAAGGAAAGCACATCTGCCTCACGTGTGCCCGTTGTTTAGCTTAGCATTTATCATGGAAGCGAGGGAATCACATGCCCTGAACCGGTTTGGAAGCCTCCTGGGAATCCGACGCGGCCCAAACTCTTAGCTTGAATCATGCGCGTAAATTTACTGTGTACTCCTCCGATTTCGACGCCATTAACAGCGTTTTATAAGTGACTAAGCAGCCTGCGAGTCATGTGGGGACTGCTGCCGGAAAGTGTGGAGATTTACGAGCGCCCCTGTGTAACGTAACGAAGCGAAACCAGATTTCAACCGAAACACGTTTGGGCCCGTGTTTACTTACCATTTTATGACAGATCCGTTAATTTGGTCAATGAATTCGGGCTAAAATCAAAGGCTAATTGAATCAAATTGCTGCTATTATCGCGACTGTTTTGTGGCTTTGTTTACCATCATCATTACCCTCACACACACACCTGTGGTTCTCTGTGCCAATTCTGCTAAACTAATCGATATCATGTCTCCCCTTCCTTATAGACTCCTTCAACACCATGGTGGATATCAAGCTGCGGCAGTGGGCCGAACAGGCTCTGCCCGCCAAGTCCGTGGAGGCCGGCTGGGAGGCCCTGCAGCTGGAGTTCATCTCGCTGATGGAGCGCTCCAAGAAGTCCCAGGATCACGACGGTATCTTCGATCAACTTAAGGGCGCGGTGGTGGACGAGGCCATACGGCGGCACAGCTGGGAGGACAAGGCCATCGATATGCTGCGCGTCATCCAGCTGAACACGCTGGAGGATCGGTTCGTGCACACCAAGTCCGAGTGGGACTCGGCGGTCAAGTTCCTGGAGACGTCCGTGAACGCGAAGCTCGTGCAGACGGAAGAGACCCTGGGGCAGATGTTTGGCCCCGGCCAGATGCGACGCCTCACCCACTGGCAGTACCTCACCCAGGATCAGCAGAAGCGGCGGTGTGTCAAGGGGGAACTGGACAAAATACTCAAAACGGACTCGGTGAGTTTGGAATTCATGTTAAGTTTAACCTGCACGTTACGGTGTAACCTGGATGGGCACCTAGGATCTCTCAGCGCCAAAAGCCGAAGCTTGAAATTGTATGGGAAGGCCAATTTAAAATCGATCATAACTCAGCCAAAAATCAATTAAATTTAATTCGGATAGTTTCTCTGTGCTAATTTTTATTTGCTTAAAAAATCTACATAGTAAAAACAACATTTTAAAATGAATAATATTTTTCGAATTTTTGACAATTTTAACGATGTAACCCCTTATAAAATTTTGAAAAAATTTTTACATTTTTTTTTTTCTTGCTAACATGCTAGTTCGACTCGGCTGACGATGCTGATCGAGAATATATATGATTTATAGGGTCGGAAATGATTCCTTCATATACAAATATCAAAAGTTTTGGGGATTATTCCGAGATATCAAACAAAATATGAATTTATCGCAACGTTCAAGTATTTATTTATATGTAGCTCATCTCGTCAAGTGAGATACAGAAATTATAAATATCTCTTTTTTATAGCTTGGAAAGATTGTTGGTTAGCGCTCCAAGCTTCACAAATACTTTTAAATCATTACAAAAAATTGCAAAATAATTGAGATAATTCCTCAAATAAGCTGTGTTCTTCTCAATCTTAATTGACAATCGTGTTGCGAGTTAAGACGAGTAGTTCTCGAGAGTGATTGCTTGTTCCTTGGGTGATAACATTTCTCAATTATGATTGTAGAAACATTTGCCCACTCTGAGCTACGATGAGCTGACGACGGTGCGCAAGAACCTGCAGCGTGATAACGTGGACGTGGATACGGACTATATAAGGCAGACGTGGTTCCCAGTCTACAGAAAGTGAGTAGTTGTCGCTCGCTAGAGTTGTTTTCATAGCCTTCTCCTATTTTGTAGACACTTCCTGCAGCAGGCGTTGCAGAGGGCAAAGGATTGTCGCAAGGCCTATTACCTGTACACGCAGCAAGGAGCCGAGTGCGAGGTAAGCGGACTAAGGAAGCTGGTTGTCCCAACTCGACCTCAAATTTATTTATTGCAGATCTCCTGCAGCGACGTCGTGCTCTTCTGGCGCATTCAGCAAGTGATAAAGATAACGGGCAATGCCTTGAGGCAGCAGGTAATCAATCGGGAGGCGCGGCGGCTGGACAAGGAGATCAAGGCGGTGCTGGACGAGTTCAGCGACGACGAGGAGAAGAAGGCGCACCTGCTCACCGGCAAGCGCGTGCTGTTGGCGGAAGAACTAAGTGAGTTTGTCTAACTTGATAATTGAATTAGTCCCTTAACGCCTCAAGTGCTATTTACCCAGTCAAAGTGCGGATGATCCAGGAAAAGCTAGAGGAGTTCATCAATTCACTGAATCAGGAAAAGTAGTGAGTGGAGTGTGCCATGACCAAAGACACATCATCGAGAGGCGTTACTTATTGAAACATGCAAGTTAAGCACACACATTTCAAATGTTTGTTCATAGTCACCGCCCAACCCCTACTTAGTTAACCTTACTTTTTGCTGCGGAAGGAATAAACCGATAGGGATCGTTTAGTTTGTATTAATCGGAAGTCGTATTTATTGTTGCATGAAGTGATGTCATCGTAAATGTAAAACAAATCATTCTAGCATTGTAATTATTGTATTGTTGATAAACGCGTATGCTGAGTATGTGGCGGTCCGTGTGTGTAATATGTACTCTGTGTTCTCTGTTGTATCGTACAATATATATAGTATGTGTAACTACCAGATAGATGCCTCCATCGCCTGGCTGATTGTTTATTTGCTTTACGAGGGCACTGACCCGTTCGATTGATAAATCTATCTAAGCTATGTAACGAAGTCCAACGTGGTGTCTTACAAAGGTAAACAAATGCGCTCTCCTCGTTCTCGTTCTCGATCCGCGTTCCTCCTCCTCCCTTTATCTCCTCGTGTTTAATAACTCAACAAAACGATTCTTAACTTGGCAGTCGACTTGTGGCCCAGCCATAGCCATGTGCACAGGAGCTGCTTACGGGCTACATAGTAATAGTATTAATAATGTGTTCGGTTAACCTAGCCTAGCTGCTCCTCTCTCGTCCTCCCTTAAAGCTTATAGAAACATTAATGTACACTCTCTCCCTCCGAAGGCACAACATTACGCTTACGACTAATCTTAACGTATCAAGTACTCCGGAACAGGCTTCCGCGCTCTCGCTAGCTAGCTCCAGCTCCTCGGGGCCAAGAACACCCCGAAGGGTGCCCGATGCCCTCGGAGATAGTTGTGTGGCTGCGTTGACAAGGTGTTCAGGCTGTCTGGCAGATGTTCTCTTTCTCTCCTAGGCTGTCTAGGCGGCCGGCAGAGGTGTGTTCTTCTCGTTGCGACGCTGCTCCCACCGGCTCACGCAGGTCAGGGGATAGCAGAGGAAGGCCGACAACAGGATGAGGCCGCCGGCAAAGTAGAAGGCCATGTCGTAGCTCTTGGTCATCTCGTAAAGGCTTCCTGAAAGGCCAAAACCAGTTAATATTGCTTGAGAGATCTTACGGATAGTGATTACCCACCTGCTATGGGCGTGCCCACCGTGGCTGCCAGGCCCTGGAAGAGCATCAGGAATCCGTAGGCGTTCGTCAACTTCTCCAGGCCGATCAGCTCCACGGCGATCAGTGAGCGCAGCGCAGAGAAGCAGGCAATGCAGATTCCGAAGAACAGGGCAAAGGTCCACTGGGAGGCCGTGTTGATCACGACGCCGCTGAAGATGGTAGCGATGCCGCCGGCGGTCAGGGCAAAGTTGTTCAGCCAGAGCGGCTTGACGCTAGGGAACGAGCTAATCGATCCGCACACAATCCTAGCGAAGGTGTTTACCAGCCCAATGCCGCCGAGCACCGAGAGGGCCGATGTCTTGTCCATGCCGCCGTCCACGGCGCGTTCCACCAGGAAGCAGAAAGGCACAAAGAAACCCATCATGGTCAGGAAGCCGCTGAAGGCCAGGCACATGAAGGCGGGCGACTTTAGGAGCTCGGTGTCCAGCATGGTGGACAGGGTGCGACGCACTGCCTCCGGGCAGATCCGGCAGCCCTTCTGGCGGTCCTCCAGCATGTCCTGCTTGGTGGGCAGCCGGGTCACGGACATGTGGTAGGCGAGCGAGGTCTGCGACTGGTACTGGGGAATCCTGGTCAGCGATCCGGTGAAGAAGATATCGTCACGGTACATGGGCCTCGAGGATGACGACTGGCCGTGGTGCGCCTCGTGGGCGGCGGCCGCCGATCGCTTGCCAATGTCCTGGGGCCGGCGGCCGGACACTGTGTGTCTGCGTGCCTGAATGGTCACCGGCTTGGCCTCCGTCTCCAACAGGTTATCGTTCTCCGCCTCCTCCTCGTTCTCGCCGACGGTCGTCAGCTCCTTGTGCAGGTTGAATGTCAGCTGCTGGGGATCTCCGTTGGGCGTCGTGGGCTGCGACTTCCTCAGCTGCTTCAGCTCGGTGCCCTTGCTGCTCTGCGCCGCGGTGCCCGAGGGCCGACGCTCCAGGTTCATGCCCTTGAAGATCTCCTGGGCAGTGGGATAGTGGTGGCGCTGCGAAGCACCCATGTACGTGTTGTGGGCAGAGTTGGGCATCGAGTAGGCGAAGCGTCCCTCGGGCAGGGGCTTGGTGAAGGCCGCCTGGTGGAGCTGCGGCGTGGGGGCCACGGTGTTGCCGTGTCCGTTCAGCTTGCTCTTCTCCTGCTCGTCGCCGCCCGCTTCGTTGGTCACCGACAGCGTGATGGGCTGGATGGGACGGAAGGCCAAACCGAAGACGGCGCAGGACAGGACGATGGCTCCCTGTATGGCCAGGGTCTCGCGCCAGCCCATTTTTAGCAGGACCTCAGTCAGCGGGGCAAAGACGAAGGTTCCCACGCCGGAGCCGCACATGGCCACGCCAGTGGCCAGGGCACGCCACTTCTCGAAGTAGAACCCGATGATCACCACCGCCGGGATGTAGACCATGCAGAAGCCAATGCCGCCCAGGATGCCGTAGATCAGGAACAGGTACTCTACGCTGGTGGCGAAGTACGACAGCCCGAAGCAGATGGCCGCGAACACGGCTCCCGCCATGGTCACCGGCCGGAAGCCGAAGCGATTCGCCATGGCACTCACGAAGGGACCGGCCATCAGGTAGCAGCCACTGAGCAGCGACGAGACGAAGGCCACATAGCCCTTACTCACATTGAACTCGGCCATCAGCTGCTCCTGGATGAGCGGCGAGCAGAAGACGATGCCATCGATTACCGTGCAGCAGAGAAAGGAGGCCACCATCACCACCCAGGCCCAGCCGCTGTCCGGGGGCACTACCACGGCCGCCTCGTCGATCTCCTCGCTCTCCTCCTCATTCTCCTCCTTGATATTGTCCGGCTGCTTGGACACCAGCGCACTGGCGGCAAGCTCGTCCTGGGACTTGGTCTGCTGTGTGGCCATTTCCTGGAAAGATCGCAAGAAGACTGCATTGGATAAGTATGGGTGGGAACCTAAGAGAGATCCGCCAACGGTTAGGTTACGCAAGTGTTTACCCCGAAAAGCGAGAGTGGCCTTCGCATTGCGCATACCCCCATGGTTCCCTCTTGGTTTTGTGTTTTCTACCACTTTGCATGGATAAATCTATTTATAAATGTCACGTGCCCCGAGCGATAGCCGCACAATTGAACCGGAGGAGCTGCACCTGTACTGGGGTACTCAGGTGCTACAGTGCGGGTGAAAAATATAATCGCAGGTTTTCTTGTTGAAAAATTGGGGGAACGTCATTTCTGACTTTTGCCCTTTGATTTAATGGCAAGGAAAGGGTTTCAATTTTTAAAGAGACCTTAAGAATAAATGTAGCAATAGTTGTTAACTATTTATAATACTTTTTTGTTTTAATAATAGTATGTAATTTATCCCTATATTCCTTAATTTCAGTTCAATAAATCCACTTTAAAAGCTTCTACTACATGAACTAAGAGATGGCTTTGCCAGCTATATCTGCCCATCTTTCTTTAATATTATTTTTGCCAAATAATTTGGGTTCTATTGGATGCGCCGCCACTATATACATATGTATCTGTCAGATATCTGCAAAAAGGTGCGTGGTGTGAAAGGCTTTTCGCTGTTTATCACATCGACGTCAATCGGCAGATGGCAGTCGGGGGGGCAGATGGGAGACAGGTGGTGGTGGCGTTCAGTGGGTGGAAGCGGATTGTCAAACGTCAAGAACGATGGCCAATGCCAGGGCCAGGAGTGCGTCAGCAGATCGATTGTCTTGGCCAAAGAAGACTTCGCAATTATGTATTCCAAAAAAGAAAAGACCAGAGGAGCGGTGAGGAGATCGAGGCGCAGGAGGAGTCTCTGTGGATTCCGTATGCCAGGCACATGAGGTGCCTGCTCCACGAGTACACATTGTGCTGTGGATTTTTGCCTATTCTTTTGATTGCTTTTCTTGTTTGTCCACATCTTGCGGCGGCTAACAAACTCTTGGCCTTGGCAATCGCTATTTTTTCGTTGCCTTTATCTAATCTGATCCGCCGCGGGGCTATAAAGCGAATGCTTACATGGACCCGCTAACTGGTAGCTCGGATAAGATGAGATCTTCTGTAACCAAGCACCCCCAGTGATATATCCCCCAAAGATCTCGACAAACAAGCTCAGTCAGAAGGCTTATCAGGAGCTGGAGAATTGCAGGGATTTGCCCTAGCCGAGATTCCGTCATATGGAGTCAGAGATAAACCTAACGCTAACTGCCCGCTAATCGGCGGACTACTGTCCCGGCAGTAGTATGCATTCCATAAATTAATTGATTACTCCGCCAGATTTCAGGGCTTATCGTGGCCCCGGCAACGGCTTAACAGGGATATAGTAAAACACACCTGATACGGGGGATCCCTCTGCCCGGCAACGGGCTCGGCCCTAAACAGTTCCACCACCACGTGACCGACTGAACCGGGACCCAGTTTTGATAATTTCATTTCCTTTACGACCGAATTTCGGCTATATCATTGACCATGCGAATTTATGGGAACCCATAAAGACCGAGCGTGGCGATAACACAAGGGTCTGGCCGGGGCTAAGGCTACGGCCGGGTATTTGTTTATTGTGCCATCGAAAGTGTTGCGACACCATCCCATCCTCGAGCCAATAACATAATACCTGCCTCTAGCACACCCTCAGCCACTTGGCCCCTTACCACTCGATCCGCGTCCGTATTTCAGATTTTGTTTTCATTTTCATGCACAAATGACCACGCAGTCCAGAGCCCAGAGCCCAGAACCCAGAACCCAGGAAGGGAGAATCAAGAACCGAGAACCGACAGCCGAGAGCCCATCAAAGGAAGCCCTCGAAGTGCCTCCGCGTAACTGACTTGCCACAGCGACAACAGCCAAAGTATAAATAGACATTAGCATTTACTTGTTGCCCCGATCCCATATTGTGGCCACAATATATATCGAAAGCGAAGACATCTTGGCTCTACAAATTGGCCAAAAGGACGCACCCAGTTTGAGTCTTGATTGCTGTGAGTACAACTTGGGCATAGGCACTATCTCAGCGGGTTTGTTAGAGGCCTATAAAAATGTATGTAGAACTATGTAGAAAGGGGTTTTGTAAGCGAAAAGTTGCCTTGAGAAGAACATCTATAAATAGTGTTCATTTTTTTTCGAATCTATTGGAACATATCTAGAATCAATGGCTTGAAAACTAGGAACGTTGCACAAATCTTCTGACTTTATATTGTGTAAGAGTATCCCGTCATGGAGCTTGAGGAAATCCTGCCCTTCTGTTCGCCTCTCTGTTTGTTCTCCCCTGGGTTTGGCCCCACAAAACGGCGGATAATGTGACAAGCCGGCTCCTGTGGCCTCCATGTCCTCGCTCCTAATCCGGTCTCCCTCCACTCTCTGTAAGCTAATCCCGCGGCGAGCAAATAGCCCCCATCCATCACTCGATTTTTTCTCTCTGGTTTCCAGGAGGGGCGGAGGTCGCGGCAAACAGTTGTCAGCGCCAATTGTGACTGTTGACAGCGCCTAAATTGATGCCCGTCGATTGAATTAATAAATGTTATAGGTAAACACATATGGTCAGAAGCAGAGGCGGGATCAGGAGGGGGCCACGGATACCCTCCAGACGAAAACGCAGACGCAGACGCGGCCGGCGAGTTCTTAAGATGTTTTCCTTGCCGCCGGTTTTCCTGTATCTGTATCTGTATCTGTACCTTCAAGTATGTGTGGTTGTATCTTTATCTCCGACCGTCTCGTTCTCCCCGCGGCGTGTGTGTGCGTACTGCACACACATGTCACATGTAGTACATGGCTCTGTTATTTATAACATGCAACTGTAGGCGTCCTGCCCCTCCTCCTCCTCTGACCATTCCGACACATCGTGCGTGCGGACCCATTTAGATAGTCTGGTCCCGCCGGTGGACAGGTTCCAAGCCTCGTCGTATCTCAGCGCCGCAATTTGTAGGTACAAGTGAAGCAATCGTTAAGCGACTCTACGCTCAAAATATTAATTAGCTAAGCCGGTAGCCGAAAATGGAGCGAGCCCAAGAAGGCTGCGATGACTCCGGTGTCTGGCAGAGAAGTTGCTGCTGAAAATGGGAGGGAAACACTGACTCGCTGATGCCCTACTCAAGACCAGGAGGAGGGATTGCTAAGGGTTCCATCTGAAGAAAAGATGTGTAGATTCCCTTTAAACATAATTTTCAAAGAAGATTCTCACCTCTCTCACAAAGAGCACAAACAGAGTGGGTAAAGAATTGTTGATATGAACGGTGAGCGATAGCTTGTACCTCCATGTTTACCCCAAGAACATATCTGGAACAGATCTCTTTAGATATTCCCCCAAAAAAGAGCCACTCCGAGTCCCCGCCGGGCACTCGTGGCAGCTCTTCAGGTTGGCCCCATTCCGGAATGAGATGGCAAACACTTGGGGGCAAGCAGAAGCAGTAGCAGCTGTCACGTCAAGTTCATCGCTCGGCCTTTCACCCGGCGGCGGAGAGCAGCTTCAGTCGGGGAGTAAGCGAAGGAGCGCTGCTTGGCGGGAAGTTGTATCTTTTTGGGGCGTTGACACAGTTAGCTATCGTCTTATGCGGGGTGCCGCTGCCTAGATCCATCCTCTGGTGCGCTGACCACCACTATCGGCATGAACAAAGGCCCCCGCCGCCGCGACAATTAGTGGAGCGATCAATGGTCGCCGGGGTCTGTGCTCCTCTGCTCTCTTCGGGCGGAAGTAGAGCATGGGATTCGTAATCAATTAACATGTTCAAATCATGGAAAATAAGTGCAAGTCGCGCAATTATTGTTCTCGGATCGAATCGAGCAAATGGAAATCGAGAGTCGTGATTCCGTGTGTTTGTCGATCGTTTATTGGGTTATCTGCACGTGGCTGCGTGTCAGGAGGAGGCCCACCCTCCTCCTCCACATCGACAGATGTCATTGCCTCATGACAGTCCCCAGCCCCCGGATTCCAGCTTCCAACTAAGCTGAGCGGCGATACGTTCTCAACTCGACCCCGACATTGGCGCCAAAAGGGGCTGCTCCCCGACTAATCTGATAAGCAAATCAAGGAAACAAACAAACTGCAGTAAGCTGCACTCTAAAATTGGCTTAATCTGCCGCAAATATTTACACAGCGATTATCGATCACCGATCGTTCGTTCGCCCGTTCGTGTTGTGTTGTTTGTGGTGGAAAAATTTCCACAGACTGGGCCCTGTTTGGGTTTTCCAATAGCAAATACCGAAAGAAGAATGCCTAATCAAGTCCTCACGCAAGCGCACTAGACCATGCCCACCCCGCAGAATGAGAAAAACCCAGGCGGCTTCAACGAGAATGTTGAATGGGAAAACTCCACCGCCTCTTATTTGGCAATGAGTCTGGGGCTGGGAAGGGAGGGAGCCATTGTAAATGCAGAAAACATGTTTTAAGATTTCTAATTTATATTTTACAGAGACCAAAAATATTACTAAGAAGCCAGGTATTCTTAGTAATATTTTTGGTATCTTTTAAATATAAATTATAAATCTTTTCTGGAAAGTACCAATAGACTTTTGTGATGGTATCCTGAAGATATGGTCGAGATCACTTTCATCATATTATTTTAAATTCTGAAAACAGACAAGAACAAAAGCTTGGCACATGTTGCAAAAAGAACAACTCGCTAAGCTCAAACTTCAACAGTGATCTTATTTTCCTAAGAGCGTCTTCTGTTTAACCCTTAATAAATGTTTTTCTTTAGTAGTTTTTTCACAGTGCACTCAACTCCTAATTAACCGAAAAATATCGAAAAATAGTTGCTTCTGACTCAGAATAAAAATCAGACTCTGAATCGAATTCGGAGTCGGATTGATGATTAATTATAGAGCCGGGCAATTAGCTCGGTGGCGGGGTGGAGTAGTGGGGAGAGTGAGAGGGGGGAAATTGGGTCATTGGCATCTTGCAGTTCTAATGCTTCCAACCCGCGTCACGGCCCATTGATATGAATATGGATGTGGTGTGCATGTGGATGTGGATGTAGATGTGGATGTGGCTGAGCGGGCTCGACTTGGGCTTTTCGGTTTCTCTGATTTGGTTTCTTGATTTCGTCGACAGCTGTGGGATCTGCCATTAACACTTATTCTCGGCTCTCGATTTGTTTTGTTTGCTTTTTGCCGGCAAGCAGCAACCGGTTGTAAGGCAAAACGCAACAAAAGCCACGCGCAAAGGCCCCAGAAGAGCGGCGGCGGAGAAGCCTTGGGTTTTGGCCAAAAATTCGATCGCTGACTCACTCACCAAAGGCGTGCCGAATCGGCGGAGATAAAGCCATAATTAATGTGCGGATAACGAAGGCAAAGCTAAACTAAAATCGATCTGCATTTGCATAGCCAGGCAGGTGCAAATATAGGTACTCCCAGGGGGTCTGACTAACTGGTTAGTCCACTAGGGAAATTGAATTATCAACTTTTAAATATAGGTTTTTGACATGAAATAAACTCATTAGAAGCTGAATTCAGTTTCGAAACGAAAGCTTGGTTGTTGAGATTGTTTAACAAACTGAAGAGAAGTAGGAACTCCACTCAAAGACCAAGTTAAACTTTGAAAGAGCTTGTTCATAATTCTTTTTAAAGAATTATAGTTGACAGATCCGTTCCTGCGATAACCCAAGATATTGGTTCGTTTCCCCTGGAGGCTTAGTTAGTATCGATCTGAACATAAGCTGCTTTTGTTCTTTGTTCAAGTTCAGGGAGGAAAACCTAGTGGGGGAAAACAAAGCAACAACAAAGAGGGCTGAAAACGGCGAATTGGCGATGCAAATGCCGCCTTCTTCCTGACTTTTTCTCGGTATCGCTGCCGGGGCTCTAACCCTTCTTGGCCAAGTGAAGGAGAACCTGGAACGCGCGCGCACTTTTGCCGCATGTCGCTGGCGGTGTGTTTTTGGCCAAAACCCGTTTTGAGCCCAGTTAAGGAGAAGGAGGAGCAGCAAGAGAGAGAAAGGGTGTTGCCTGGCTTACCTCCAAGAGAAGTATCGATGCGGCGTATCTTGTGTTGCAGCAAGAGATGTGTCCGAGTGGCGAATGTGTGTGTTATTTTAGAGGCAAAGTTCTGCTCTTATTTTTGGCGCGCTGCAAAGAATTTGATTTTATTTTTATTTATTTGTATTTTCGGGTGCTTTTCGAGAAAGCGAAAGCAAATCGAACAACGCGCGTACGCCGCCGACACAGTAAAAGCGAAAGTTAAAAGTCAACGCGGCGACGCGTAGGAAACAACACGCTTAAAAATACTTCTAGGCTATATGTATCAGTATCTGATTATACATATGTTTATATATTCGAAGCGAACCGAACAGAACAGCACTGAGCACCGAGCCCCGAGAACTGGGAGCTGGGCACTGGGAACCGAGAGCAAAGCGAAACGGACCGGAGGAGCAGCATATGTACGAGCCACATACACATATATCTTCGTGGAGCATACAAAATTGTGCTGTTTCGAATCGGGTTCGCGTTTTCAAGTGTTAAGGCTTTGTAGGGTATTTGCTTTACTTTTTCTCCGCCTGTTTTTCTGTATTTTCTGTCGAACCAACACTCAGTGGCGGCTTCCGCTGCGTGGGCCTGAAGATCGCCTCATGAACTCGATGCGAGCGACGCGACGGACTAAAGATAACTAAGGGAAATCAGAATGTGTTGGCAGTATAAACCGCGCAGCAGAAGGCAGAAAGCAGCAGCAGCAGCAGCGGCAACACACACACAGCGGCAGCAACAGCCTGCCTGCGCCAGTGAGCGTGTGTATCTGTGTGTTCTCCCTGCCGGGCGGTGTGTGCGTGTTCCCTGCTGGCTGGCTGGACAGAAGGCGCGTTCTGAATGGGATTCGTTCTTGATCTAATCCGAACTAATCCCCGAGATCTGATCGGTCCCAGAGAGAGCGCGAGCTGCGCCGGCAAGAGTGCTCTCAAAATGGCTCCGTGGAACGCACCAATCCGTCGTATACGCAATGCGCGCCAGCAACTGGTGTTGGCACTGTGCTCTCAGCTCTCCCAGCTCTCGTGTTGACTCTACGCTTATGTTTTGTTGTTTCTGTTTCGGTTTCGGGACCTGGGAGTGTTTCTGCGCCGGCTTCTTCGGTTCTCTCCGGTCTTTTTCTTTTTTGGGACTTTTTCCAGGGAAAAGAAACCACACTTACTACACATAACAATGCACTGAGAATGTAAATGGAAGTTTTCAAATTTCATAAGAAGTTGAACTAAAAACTTGGAAAGTTATCTTGAACAAAGTACAAGCAATCAGCAACAACAGCTTATAAGTTCGGTTTAGTAGCATACGGGAGAGCCTTTTAACTTTATAACATATTCCACAAATATGTTTTCGTTTTTTGAGATACAAAATTTGAGAAAAGACTAGATATGTTAAGCCTAATGAATGAGCTTTAGGAATTATTTTAAAAATTTGGTTGTTAAACAAAAACTGTATCTTGAATCTGTAGTTAGAAAGCTTTTGGTTTTAATATCCTTAAATATCTAAAAAATTCATTTTTCGGCGAAAATGTTTCACAAATCCCCAAAACTTGCTACAGAAAAACGAAATATATTTTCTAATTTCAACTGCTGGGCCAGGTTTTTGTTGCCAGTGTATATACATATCGCTACATATCAGCCACTGCGAGTTCCCGTACAACCCAGAGGTGGATAACTCGTGTGAGTGTTTGCCCTCGTGCTGCGGACGCTCTGTGTGTGTGTGGGCCTTTTGGGCCTTTGGCTTTTTCCACTCTACACAAGAGATAAACTGAGAAATGTGAATGGGGCTCATTCACAGACCGAGTTGAGGAATCGCCTGCCACAGAAATAAGTCTCTGGGCCCATCAGCAGGTCTTTGGGAGAACAGGGAACCCGGAATTATAGCACCTTTCGAAATTGTTTCCAGAAATTATGAAATCGTAGCAACGCCAGGTCGTAGATAAACCTGGAGAGCGCCAGATAGTCGTAATTAGCTAATCGCTGGCAAAACCGAAAGTCATGCGCTGGCTTGAATTCATTAGAAGGTTCATGAACCGCGGGTACTTATAAAAAAAAGAGTGCCAAGCACTTGAAGTGCGGATTATGCTTTTATCAGTCTGGCGTTTATCCGGTTGCGGTGGCTCTTTATCATCGGGGGGAACCTAGAACTTTGGTCCCCCAACGACTTCCCTTCCGAGTACAGCCCAGTCAGTATCCGAAATCTGGAATCCGAATTCCGCTTTCCAGTTCCCTATCACATCAACCAATCATCGAACTGCGCGCTGACTTTGAGTTTTGATTGATAAGCCGAGGCCCCCGGCCGGTCCCCAGTTCCCCGAGAACCCCTTGCTGCAAGTGATAAGCCCCCGAAATTATATGGCCCTGGGTGGCACGTCATAAACATAATATTAGATTAGACAAATTAAATTCTTTTTTCAGCATTGGCGGCAGGCGGCAGGCGACAGGCAGCCAGCCAAAGATCTTACCTAACCTGGCCCGGCCGGATTTAGTCAACAATCTAATCTCGCCTTAATACGGCGGGGCATAAATACTATGTGCTGGGTGGCTAAGTGCAGTAAAAACATGGTTACATAATAGGTTCTCCCGTGTTGAGTTCCCATTTCCCAGTTCATTCAGAGCCCAGATCCCATTATCAATTTACGCAGCATCTGTGACGTTGCGTTTGTTTTCTGCAGCAACAACTGAATTCCTATCTATGCAACGACTCTCCTTATCACTGCGATGCCAGTTTCAGTCATGTGAGCATGGATCAGCAGAAAATGCGTATTTCGAGCAAATAAAAAAATATATACTATAAACCCAGAGGGATCACTGATTCCAGAGCTAAAGCGAGTGCCAAAGCCATGAGTCATTCATGCAAAATTTGGATATCACAAAGAGGTAAAAAGCCTTTAAGCGGCTGACGCATTTTTTCGAAAGTTTCGCTTATCACAACGACATAAATACGTTTTTTAAAAAGCCCAGATTAGCTTATACTTAAATTCAAATGCGCTTGGAAATGCATAATCCATATCCATACATTTCTGTATCATAATTTTTAAAATTCAGTTACATTACAGGGCTACATTAATTTCCGAGGCTATCGCCCGATAACGATAAAAACGGACGTCAAGATGGCACCGAGAGCGGAACATAGGGCGGTTATTTTGATTTTTGAAATGGTAAGGTTCTGTGTGGGTCTTGAAGTATCATTTTTCGTAGAAATATAAATAATCATTGTAAGTAATACGGAATTCTATGATCTAATTGTTTAAAGATTTTTTATACGATAATTTCTTTAAGATAGCTTCCTGGGTTTTGGGAAAATTAAATGTCATTCAACGAACAATAAAATTAAATTACGAAATCAATTAATTTCTCTTAAAACAACGCAAAATTCTTTAAGCTATCCTATTACCATGACAATTGCTTACCTGTGAAAATAAAACATCACGTCGTCCATGGCAATGACCCAGGCGGACGCCTTGGAGATCTAGTGTTCCGTGACCAAACAAGCTCGGGAAATCGATGTTTCAGCACTGCCTTCGGCTCAGTCTGAGTTCTCCAGTTGAGAACACACTGTTTCTGAAATTAGAGAAAAATATAACTATTTAGTAATTCTTTCGTTACTTTTCACATACTTTGCGACCCACCATGGCGTTCCATTCGGTGGTCACGATGGAGAAGCCGATGCAGCACATCTCGCTGACGGACTGGTATGCCCGAGTCAATCAGATGCGTAATATTGCCGATGCCCGGCGGTCGGATGCCTTCGCCATTCGTCACTCATCACGATCGCTGAGAAATGAGACAAGGATCGAGGGCGATTGGGCCAATTATGAGACCAATGAGACCCTGACCGATCGGTGAGTTGAAAGAGCGTACATTAGGGGTGTCTATCCTGAGATTATTTTTCGGATTTTAGCATCTCTGAGCTGAATCGCTGGCGGGATATCCTTGAAAAGTCCTTCGAGCGCATCGTGCGGGAGATCGACTTGCTGCAGGAGGAGAAGAACGCCACGGAACGGGAGCTGGAGGCGCTGGCGGGTCCCATTTCGGTGATTGGCGAGTGCCTCACCATGCGCGACGGCCGCCTTGGCTCCGAGATCACCTACGACGAGGCCGACACGGAAATCAAGAACGAACTCGCCGTGCTGGAGAATAACCAGCGACTGCTGGCGGATCGCTGCCAGAAGGCATGGGAGAAGCTCTGCCGGCTGGAGGAGGTACGCTTTAAGATTGGCCTGGAGATCGAGAACAAGGTGGAGGCGGTGCAGCTGGACAAGTCACAGTTGGCCCTCGATCGTAACTCGGCGAATATCTCCTACAAGCCGGATGCCACTAGGAATCCAAAGAAGTAAGTTATTTCCACGCATTTTCCGAAGTCGATTGCATAATTCAGTCACTGGTCAGTTCCTGCTCCTACGAAGGCTGGCTGGAGAACGTCAAGAACATGAAGTTGCTGGCAGAGAACGAGTTGGCCGACACGTACGCCATCCGGGAGGCCTTGTTCGTCTGCCGCGAGAAGGCCCGCAACATGTTACAGTCGCAGCAGGACCGGGCGGAGCACACCATCCGCAAGCGCATCTTCGAGACGCAGCGGGCCAGAAACGAACTGGAGTGGCAGCAGCTCAAGATGAAGGAGGAGATGGAGAAGGCTGTTTGCGAGATTCGTACCTCGGAGCAAGCACTGCGCGACAAGACAGATGCCCTGAAGCTGGCCGAGACGCGCCTGGAGAACCGTGCCCAACGCTCCGGCATGGAGCTGTGCATGGACCAGGCCCACGACATGCTCTGCCTGGAAGTGGAGAAGCTGCGTGAAATTCGTCGCCGGCTGCTGGCCAAGATCGATGAGAGCAAGAGCAACTTCAATTTGCTAGAGGAGCACGGCAAGCGCATCGACACCGATTTGGAGAACAAGCAGCACTCGCTGATGACCGACATTCGGGCCCTGGATCTGCGAATGCGTCTGAAGGGCGGCGAATTTGGCACAAAGGTCGAAAATCCATCGCAGACAGACAGGAACATCACGCTGACCCGCATGGAAAACGAGATTCCCAAGGATTAGAAGACTATTTAACCAATTGTATTTGATGTATTACCTGACTTTTCATTCTGCAAAATTTTTGTGAGTAAACAGGATTCCTACGGCTTTTTGGGTTTAAAACTTAAGTTAAGCTCGCCAAGAAGGGGCCTGAAGTCCGTGCTCCAATCTAGGCTGCTTATGGCCTCCTTTGTGGTTCGGGGAAAGTGAACACCTTGGCGCACGAACATGTCCCACTGAACAAACTCGCCGGGAGTTGGAGGCTCATTGGGGCCAGTGCTCACAATGGATCTGGGGTTGCTATCGTCTGTTAGCTGCCAGTCCACCCACAAGGCCACGCCATTGCAGCTACCGGGACTAACAAAGAGAGGGTTACAAGGGGATTCTGCATTTTAAAAGTGATTTAAGGACTCACTGCTTAAGATCGATGCTGCCTTTCAGGTGGAGCTCCTCACTGAAGTTGGTAAAGTCCACGCTGAGCACTTGCTGGGGCGGGGCCAGGGCACGACAGGGATACTCCCACAAGGGCTGGGCCTCCACCAGGGATACTGCCTGTTCAGCGGATCTCTTAAAGAAATAATTACCTATGAAACACAATTAATCTCTATCTGAAGCTCGACTCACCTCCACCATTTCGTCGAACAAACGCAGATCGAAGCCCTCGCAGCTGCCTATGGGCGCTCGAATCTTGTGCAGATCCAGGAATTCCACCGGCAAAGCATAGATCCTGGCCGAGCATGGCGAGATCCTTACCTCGGCCGACAGCTTATCCTTTATTTTCAGCAGCAGAGAGCCAAAGTAGAAGTTGTCCCACGGCAGGATGGCATTCAAGAAGTACGGCTCTGCGAAGATGTGCGTAAGGCTGACCAATTGGGACGCATCCAGTTCCTCCAGCTTATCCACGAACTCCACGTTCTTTAGCTTGTTGTGCTGCACAATGGACTCCAGCAGGCGGCGCGAGAAGCGATGCGGTTCGTGGAGCTGCACAGAGGCCGCTCCCAGGGCAGAGCTCGCCAGGCCCAGTAGGCAGCCATTGCCAAGCACCAGCACACGGGACTGGCCAGCCTGTAGGCTCTCCTCTAAGTAGCGCAGGTAGCGCTTGTTGCGCGGCGACTGATTCATTTGCCCGATCCGGCTGCGCGAGTAGGTCATGTGCAGGTCACAGGAGCACGTGTGCCGCCGCACCGCCTTTGCAGGCTTCTCCTCGCGTGCATCGAACCATAGCGAGTACTCGTCATGGTGGCAACTCAGGTGGAAGGCCTGGCCCGCCTCGAGCAGCTGCAGCGGTTTGGGTATGTAGTAGATGGCTTGCATCCAGTGATCCCGCCAAGGCACCACGTTGGCCAGCGGCCGGTCCTTTCCCTTGGAGGCCAGCTCCTTAATATCTGGATGCGCCCAGTAGGGAGCGCAGCTGAGCAGGATTTCGCCCACATCATCTAGGTGAATGTCCCACCAGTAGAAGACCACCTCTGCGGCTCCCGGCTGCTTGGATTGCAGCCGCAGGAGTTGCTCCCGCTGCTTTTCGCGCGGCGCTTTGCGCTGAAAGTCAAACTGGAAGATCTCCACGGGATCGGTGAGCGAACGGAAGCTGGTCGGCGGCAGCTGCGACAACTGCACATCGTGCAGCGCCGCCTCTCCCTGGCAGGCCTTCAGCTGCTCCGGCGGGCGCAGCAACGGTTCTCCGTCCAAGTTGGGCAGGGTCTTCAAGCTATTCCATTGTGCCGCCAGCGGGGATTGAGCCACTTGGGCGTAGCAACGGGCGCGGGCGGGAATGCAGAGGGCGTCCTCGGTGAGCAGCTCGTCGTGGGCATGATTATAGATGCCAATGGCTCCCTCGCCGATCAGCTCCGTGTCCAGCAGTTCTGCCACCAACAGATTGGCCTTTCGCGGCATATCCTTACCTATTTGAATCTCCGTCGAACGCTTCCGAATGAGCCGCACCTTTTCGCCGGCGCCGTTCGCCGCCAGAATCTTCTCCGCACAATTGGCCATCGGCAGGAAGGCCTCGCAGGCGGTCACCGTATCCGCTCCCGCCTTCAGAGCCATCATGGAGAGTATCCCCGTGCCGGTGCCAATGTCCAGGACGTGCACTTCCCTGCCGGCGGACCGCATTTCCCCGATGGTCTTCCTCAGCGCCGCAAAGTACTTTTGATTGCGCTCCCAGTCATGCAGCATGTCGCCGAATCCCGCGTTGGCCACCTCCTGGTGGTAGTCGTAGTCATCTTCCCGCTCCTGCCATGTATTCTCGCCGGTTATGGGATTTATTACTTGCGAGAAGCAGGACATTTTGCGCAAAACACGTGGTTTAAAGAAACTTTTTAGCATTAAAACAGTAAAACAAACGGTAAAGCGAACGAGACGCAAATAGTTTAGAACTGTTCATGAACCGTTTTAAAGTGCGGTATTCATTATAAAATACTAGAAAGTTGCTTGGCGTTAGGAGATTATGTGGGCGAACTTTGGTATTTCTAGAGCGAGGTGCGGGCTGTTCTCGACTGTTTGCCTCTCGCTCTGCCCTTCACATATTTCAAATATCCCGCCATGAACACTAATGTGCGGAAAATACGAATCCAGGAGTTAAAAGAGCTTATAATTGTTTTTATAGAGACAAATGCAATATTTTGGGAATTAAGCAATAACATTAATTTGCATTAAATATACCTGGAACGGAAAAGTCAAATTAAAAATAAGTCTTGCCGATCTCGTCATGCAACTGGCAATTTTTTTATCTCTCTCTCGCTCTCTTGCTATATCTCTGTCTCTCTTCGTTTCTTCTCTCTCGCTCTCGTGCTTCATCTCTGTCTCTCTATGTTTCTCTCTCTCTCTCTCTATCCCACTCTCACACCTATAAATAGAGGCGACTTGCCGCAGCAGCCGCAGTATGTCCGCGACTGTCCACCTGTTCACCCAACAACCGGTCATCACCTGTTTCGCTGGAACTGTGTTAATAACTGTGTTAGTAGCCTCTGCAATGGAAAGAACCTAATCATCGATGTATATTGGCCAAGTCTGAGTGTCATCTACTGCAGGTAAGTCCGAACCAAGTCTATTATCCCATATCCTATATATAAAGCTAAATGCACCGATTGGTAAAGCTAACAATTGGCTAAACTGAAAGCTAAGTTATTAATTAAGAGTATTGACTGCTATGGCATATGCTATGGCTGGGTGGTTACAAATTTACATATTGAACTAATGGACTTTATTTTGTGTATGGGATTGGTTTTGTGGAGGAAGAAAAGAATTGTGTTCGAATTTGATGCTGGGTTGGCTAGGAGTTGGAATGGGTTTTCATGGGAAAATTACGGTGTGCAGAGGGTTGCTAAAATAAGTACTGAGAGCTGTCTAAGGCAGAACGCATACAATTATTTTTCTTAAGCGAATCATCCAAATGTGAACGAGTGTTGAATTTCAAATATTGCCGGTTGTCAACAAAGTATGACCGCATCATGTTTCATAAAAAAAATACCGAACAGCAAGTGGAAAGAGCGGTAACACTTCAAAAGAATAAATATTTTTCCGCTGCGAAAAAGATTTAAAAACTAGATACCGTACTTAAGGATGATATATTTATATCGTCCGAACAAATCAATTGCGGTGTTTTTATTTGATATCAAATATTTCTTAACCAGATATGGCGATAATTTTTTTGTCGACTGTAGTCCAGTGTTGACAAATGCGCTAATCAAGCTGGAAATAAGCTAATCTGGGAACAGAGTTGTCAAGTGATGACCGACTGAACAAGCTAGATTCTAAGTTGAAACAAGTTAAAATTAGCTGAATAGAAAAAGGCTGACAGAGGCTGAAGTTTTTCGTAATTATATTTATTGGTTTTATTTTGTAATGCATGACGTATTTTTTATGGCAGATCCTACTCACTCGAAAGGTGACAAAATAAAAAAATGTTTAATTTAAAAATGTTGATTTAAAAAAAAACAAAACATTATTAATAGTAGATCTATTTTGGCCAAATTAAAAGAAACCCAGACGGGAGAAATGTAATAATTTAATACCTATCAAGTAATAATTCGGTTTTAAGAACAGTATACTAGCTATATGATAGTCATAGATTTGATAAAATAATAACTGAAAATTTAAAATTGCCAAAGATGGAATAGCAGAGAAACAGCGATGTTATTTTTATGTATTTTGTATAATTTCTCAATGGTTGATATGTCTGGTATATGATTTGATATAGTTTGATAAAATAATAACTGAAAATTTAAAATAATAAAAAAATACCGAATAGCGATATATTTATATTAAAATTTAATATTTTTTTTATAATTTCTCTATGGTTGATATGTCTGGTAAATGATATATTCGTCAGATTTTTATAAAATTAAAACTAAAATTCTAAGATAATAATAATCGGCTGTCTAGAAAATAATTTAATAATTATAAAGTGATCTTTTTTCAAAGTCATTTTAACAGCAAACCACAGTTTTATAAAAAAAAAGGGTTGAATATTTGAATAGTTTAAATGACTTCCCAGAATCCTCAGATAAAGGAATTAAAAACAATTGTACTTTGGTTTTTTTACATACAAACGTTGCTTGTTTATTTCACTGTACGTTCTTGTTTGTTGAATATGCATATAATGTTCTTGCGCTTCTTCCACTTCTTTCCCGCTCCGATCGACCGCCCGATCGCCATTGCTATATAACTTACGCCCCGCTTAACGATCTAAGTGAATCCGTTGCTGATTTTTAATTATTTTATATATATTTTGATCTCGAGTCAATGCCGGCTTGTATGTATATTGAATATTCTGGTTGTATATAAGTGTATAATATATATATTTAATTTAATACATAAAAATTTTCGCTCGTCGCTGCGCCTCGTTTAAAATAGTTTACGTGTGTTGTTCTTGTTCTTTTTTTTATTTTTTAATATTAAATTGTTGCCCCATGGTTGGTTTTGCCGCAATGCAAAGATCATATATAAAAATACAAAAAATCATAACATTTACATTCACACATCGACGACCAAGCCATATACATATAACTAGGTGTTTCTCCGCATTATAATCTATATCTTCTGGTTCATACACAAATATATATCGAGCACAGTCAATATATATATAATATATATGTAAAATTATCGCGTTAAATTACAAAAAATTAAAATGTATATGCATTCGAATTATACACAACTACTAACTCTCTCTTCATTATAAATAAGATTTTTGTTTCACTTAATAAACAATTTCACTTCGTTTTGTATGCCTTAAGAACCTAACTCTCCTCTGCCTTCGTTTTCGTTTCTTATCCCCATCCTGATGCTCCTTACTCTTCCGTTTCTGCTTGGCCTGCTTTTACATATCATATATCATTCAATAATTTCGCTATTTAAGTCTTAGATCGTATAATGGAAGTTGAATTGGTACGCTCATGTTCAGAATCCGGCCTTTACTTGGGTTGGGAGTTTACATTAGTATTACTTTTTAGTATATATATTGTGTATATATATTTTGTTTTAAGTGTATAATACGCAGCAGTCAATTGTTGAATTTAGCTTTCTAATTTTTCTTCGCTGTATTCGCAGGGTTTTTGGGATTATTCTAGTTCAAGTCTGAGTCCTGAACACCACGCTCAATTCCGCTTTGAACTTGTGTTGTATTTTCTCTGCTGATTTTTACTGAAGACTTTAGCTGGTTCTTAAATTGAGTCGTGTTTAATGAGATCGTGTGCTTAGGAAAATGTTGTGGCTTTTGCTTTATGCTTTTGGAGAAAATGCGCATTGTTTTGGATGACTGATGGAATTTGTGGAATTCTTTGTCGTCGTAATACTAGTTTCCCTTTAGGTTTTAGGTATTAATGAGTATGTCCATATATATATATATGTAATAAACTGTATATATATATATATGTATGCTTTTGCTGTGTGTGTTTAGATAGAGATACGTTTCAATTTTAATTACAAACGTAGTTCATTTTGATTTTTTCTTTTTTGGGTACGAAACATAGGGGGAAATCTCATAACAAACGAAAGAGAGTGGGTAAGGGCAGGGACAATATAAAGAATAGGACGCGTAACGCCATACGATTTATTGCCCTACAGGCTCTTTTGACAAAGTGAGAATGCAATTCGAATCTATGAGCGCTGCACATCTTATCCTTTATGTTATTCTTGTTTGGGGGAATACATACGATACCGATTGCAAGCAATTATCTTTTGTTCTCACACTAAAAAGTTGGCTTAAAAAAGACTTATATATGCAAAGAATAATGTACAACAGGGGTTTGAGTTATTAGTTACATAACTTGGAAAAGTCGGTCTTCCTTCCCGTTTAAAATATAAAATTACTTTGACTAAACTTTTGTCTCCACCTCTCGGGATTTGTGTTTTTGTTTGTGTTAACCTAGAGCAAGTGCATCATAAGTATGCGTATTTTCATCCTCGGTGACCGATCCGTCAACATTCTGGCAATGTTGCGAGCCTCGATCATCGAAATACTTTGCGAATGTCTTAAATTACACGCCCCGGCTGCCTCTGCTCTGCTCCTCTCCTGACTCCCCATCCTGATCTGCCAGCGCATTCGGTGGGAGTTGAGGCGAAGCTGCGGTGACCTGTTAGGCGCTTAACGTGAAAGTACTTTGATCTATCTGCGATTGAACTCCGATTTGATAGCTACCACAAAGAAAAATCAATAATTAATAGGACGAAGTATGATTTAAAAAGATTTCTCTTACCATCTATGATCTCATTCTTCACCTTCTGGATCTCCAGTCGCATTTCCCGCACTATCTCAGCCTTCAGTGTGTCCAGCTCGCCATTAGATAGAGCCAGCGATAGACCATCGCCATTGACCTGCTTCAGGGATCAGAGATTAGAATCTTGTCGATATGATTGGGTTGAAATGGCTAACCCACCTTCAGTATGGTCTCCTCGCTGGCACTACCGAAGCGTTTTCTCATGGGTCGTGGCGATTCTCCGCCGCTATTCGTTGTGTTACTTCCAGCTCCTCCGCCCGAGCTGCCATTCGCTCCACCATGGGCTGTCGATCCATTGCCAGCGCCACCACTCAGCTTGTGGGGCAGCGTATTCGACTTCTCCCAGGGACGCTGTTTCACCTCGGGCTCTGGCTCGGGCTGTGGAAGATTATTCGGTTTAGACAAAGACTTTTTAAGAAGTTAAAGGCCTACTCACATCCTTCTTCTCGGCTTGGGCGCGTCGTCTGGCCAGCGTCTTGGCCATTTCGTCCATCATGGAGGCCATGCCATTGGAGCTGCGTCCAATGGTGCCATAGTTGCCGCTGCCTCCACTAGAGGTGCTGCTGCCACTGTTCTCCGGAGCAGATGTGGTTGACTGTAAGGATTAACGAGGATATCGGTTAGTAAAGATCTTTAAAGAGGTTATAATATTGGGAAATAAAACCCGATCAATTTCGATATTTCCTCTCGATTTATGTATGTATAATCCCGTGGGAATCATACCTTTTTGCTTAGTAAACATTAGTTAATTTTATGGTACTTACTAAACAAAAAGATTTATTACCAAATACAAAGAAAATAAAATTAAACAAACACCTGCTAGTCTATAAAAACAAGTATAAATTGAAAGTAAACAAATATCTTTCTGTTGAATTGTCTTTCTTTGTTTTTCAAAGACTTATATTAAACATTACTGAGAACATTGCATTGAAATTTCTAATTGAAAAGCTATTCACTTACCTTATTCTTTTTGAGCTTAAACTGTTGGAGCTGCGAGGCAAGCGAGCCCATGAGATCAGCCTGGGGATCATCCTTTTTGGGCGCTCCTCCCAAGCCTGGTGGTGGGGGCGGCGGAGGGGGAGCTCCCGGGCCTCCTGGCCCACCTGGCGGTGGAGGTCCGCCGCCCATGGCTGGCGGCGCGGGCGGTGCCGGCGGCTGTGGTGGCGGCGGTGCGCCATTGAACATCTGTGGCGGCGCTGGCGGAGCACCCGGTGCTCCCCCAAAGCTGGGCGGCGGCGGGGGCGGAGCAGGAGCCGGCGGTCCAACTGGGCCGCCGCCGCTTTGGCTGCTCATGCGATTGAGCGGCACCTGACCGGGCTGCTGCTGCTGTGACGGATTCATGGGCGGCGGCATGGGCACCTGGCCGTACGGATTCTCCGCTTGCTGTTGGGGCGGGGGTCCTGGCGGACCACCGTAGCCCGGACCAGGCATCGCGGGCGCTTGAGGCGCCTGCGGATGCGCCTGCGGTAGCATCTGCTGCTGGCTGGCATAGACCACACTGTTGGCGCTCGCCGAGCTGGGCAGGTGGCCGGGTGGGCCCACCATGTACATGCCGCCGTTCTGAAGCGGCGGAGGCTGTGGCGCCTGCTGCTGCTGTTGGGGCTGCTGCTGTGTTGGGTATTGATGCACAGTGAGATTGGGATTAGAATTGGAGAGCACGTAGTGGGGCTGCTGGTACTGCTGGTGGTAATGGTGGTGCGGGGTTCGGGGATTTCAGTGGATTCAGAATCAAGTTCAGGTTCAGGATCAAGCCAATTTGCGAATGAAATGAAACAGAAATACCGCATGAGGACTGTGAGGGAAATGGGGCGAGGTCAAGCCGTTAGCACTCACCACCTGGCTGGGCGCATAGCCCGGCTGGACCTGGACCATCTGCTGGTACTGCTGCTGCTGCTGCTGCTGAAACTGTTGCTGCGGTGCCTGCTGCTGTTGCTGCTGCGGTGCCGGCGGTATCTGTGGGTTCACCTGCTGCGGCAGGCCATTCGGAGTGGGTCCATTGCCAGTGGGTCCGTAATGGGAGCCCGGCTGACCCATCTGTTGCGTCTGTTGCTGCTGGGGCTGCGGTGCCGGCGGGGCGCTGAGGGAATTCCTTTTTGGGTGAGCAAAGGTTTGTCGATACATGGGTATGGAATCAATGAGTGATGTGATCGATGAGGCACGCTTACGGTTACGAAGAAAAGGGTTTGGGTGCTCATGAAGCTACTCATTTAAATGAGTAAACACCTAGGTATTAAATCTATTATTAAGATTGTTGGGTAAAAAATTCTAAATCGGAGCCCAAAAGCAAAAGTTCTCTCTTAGTAATAAGTCATAGAACATCCGCTTGGTCAGGAGTATTAAAGATGGAATGCTTTATCAGAGTAAGCCCTCTTTCGCTATTAAGGATTCTATAAGAGTTACCCTTCTGTTATGTTATAGTTACGTCGCTATACTATTTTGCAAAATATACTTATAGTTACTTAGTTCCTATTCTTCTAACCTATTCCTCAAAAATGAGCATGTTTCGTTCCACCCAACACCCAATTATTACAACTAAAAGACACCTGCTTACCTGCTGGTGCGATGGTGACCCTGGGGCGTCGGCGGGCTCTGGGGGATGCTGTTCTGGTTGGTCTGCGAGGTGGGCGTCTGAGCTGAGGGCGTGGTGTGGCCGCCAATGCCGTTGTTTTGCCGCAGAATAGCCGCATCCTCGCTGGTCATCGTGCGATAGCCCATATCCTCCTCATAGCCATTCCCATTGGTGGGCTGGCCACCTGGATTGTTGGCCACCCGACCGCTGAGCACCTAATGAAACAATTAGGGAATTAAATTGAACGTAAGATTTCTACTTCAAGAGTAACTCACATCCAAGGCATGGTGCATGGCCCTGGCAAAGTTTTCCGCATCACTTTGACTCGAAAAGTTCAGCCCGTAGACATATTTCGAATCGCGCCACTGATGAAAAGTGGCCGTGGCCTGGTTATACTTCAGTCCCTTTAGTATGGAGCAATTGATCACCACCTCGTGATCCTGGAGCTTCCGCCCCACCACACGGAACGTGTTGTTCTGCTGATGGTGATAGATCTGCACCTTGCTCAGTCCGGACGAAGTGCCCGAGGGCACCCACTTCTTCTGGTTGTCATCGTACACCATCACGGAGGCCCTGGCCCCGATTATGCTCTGCTCACTGGAAAGAGAACAAATAAGATTTGTATTAGAAAGAGTATTTAGAGATCTTTTTTGGTGAGAAGATGAATGAGGAATGAAGAATGAAAGCTTGAGAAAGAGAATGTCTTGAGATATAAAAAAAGGCGTAGGAAATAGTATAGTCTAGTAAAAATGATTACATTTAAATTTCCGAAGGTTTCTAGTCATAAATGGGTCTGCCCTGATACCACAATACATTAACTTAAGTGTCAACTAAGATAAATAGAAGAGGGTTTTCTGAACGATTGTTCTAGAAAGCACGGTAGCTGAACCTTATAAAAGTTCCAAACTGAATTTCTTCTCAAGAATTACTGATTTCCTTCAAATGCCCCCTGTCGTAAACATAACTTCATAAACTCGATTAAGATAGTTTTTCTTTGGAAAGAATGCCGCAAATGAGAAGAAATCGTTTGCAGATCATTAGAACTCCTCCTCAGCTAGTGCTTCCCTCTTTGAAACCTCCAACTACCAGAGTTTTCACACGACTCTGAGTGAGCAAGGGCTTTGATCTATCACACAGACACAGTCCTCCCTCCTCCCTACCACCTCTGATTCCCGGGGAATCACGTATAAATCCCCCCAGTTCTCCAGGACAGGAAGTGCAATGCATTTCTTTGTGTGCTCACTCACCTGTCATGCAGTCTCTCGGCAGTCGCACGGACCGATTAAATGATTCTAATGAAAGTTCTAATATATGAACGTGTATAGTCTGCGGCTGGCTCTCAACCTTTAGCATTTTATTCCCTCCTTTCCTGCCCAGTTGACAATTAAAGTCTGCTGCCGAGTGTAAACATGGCTAGAAGCAGCAGCCGCAGCAAATGAACGCCTTCATTGGAAAAATGCAAAGGCGATGACGAGTTGGGTTGCCTTGCCTTGCCTTTTGCTTAAACTTGGCTCTAGCATCGTTTTTTCTCTTTTTTTATGCTGCCTTCTGGCTTCGTTTTTTCCCTGCACTGCTCCAGAGTGACTCCGAGTGGCGACCTGCTCCGCGCTGTGTGAGAGATAATGACGGAGAGCCGCCGCCGTCAAACGAGTCGAGTCTGCAGAATTCTCCCAGCCCCGCCGGACCCCAGACTTGGCTTGGCCAAAAGCCGCTAGTAGTTTTGCACTTAAATGGAGTGCGCAGATCGGCGGTAAAGACACTTGGACGGACCCGAATCCGAATTCGAATCCGAACCCGAGCTCTTGCCACAGCTGTGCGCGAGTACGGTCTCAGGGCCTTATATAACAACGGCCAGCAGATCGCAAGAGCCAAGCCGAACGACCGCCTTTGATTTGCATCGAATTCGTGGCAACGAAAGTGAAGTTTTTGCGCACACCTCGAGAAAAAAAGGTATATAATAGGTCTAAACATTTAATAATTTGAATTTTAACCAGTTAACTAATCTGTAAGTTGAACCATGACAGCCTGCAGTGCAAAGGTAGGGTTCTAGATCCGTGAGCTCGACTTCCTTTATTTAAAAAGTGTTTAAAAAAAAGTAAGAGAATGAACTAGATATCTTTGCTTTTTATTCTTAGCATTCGTCCTTTGTTTCTCAACTAAATTAAATCATTGGGAAGATAAAGGAATAAATTAGTTCCCTTAAGAGTTGTGACAAATTTAGAGCTCTGTGACTCAACCCAAACAAAGAAATCTCAGCTCAATTTGCACGTAATTAGAGCATACAAAACGTGATATAGCGAAAACTACTACTTCTTCTTGGGTGAGTTTATGAATGAAATGAATCATTAGTAGATCATGTAGGGCATTCAAAATAGTAAATAGCATACTGCATACAAGTAATTGTTTAGGGGAATTCTTTAATTGAAAAACCAAATTCCAATACATGTTTCCTCACTGTGTGCCTGGAAACCCCAGATGAATATCGAAAAGCGCCCAACAAAATAGATTAATGGATGCTGCCTGCTATATTATGGGTCTGGGGTATATGATGCCTATAATTGAGCCACTGATCTGCCCCTTGAAGCGTATTTTCCATATACAAAGTGGCAGGTGAAATTTTCCGAGCCCCAGGGGGATTTATTCGTGCGTTAAGCTTTAGTTTTTTTTATGTTTTTAAGATGCAGATTCGTGTGTGTACACACGAAAGCGTTTTCCAGCTTAATTGGCGTTAAATTATAATTATGATTAAGTGGAGAGCAGCTCAGAGAGTTCTTTGATTTCTGCGCGCAGCTCAGGGCCAACCTGCAGCTACGTGAAGAAGTAAGAGTAAAGTGCGGAAAATGGGGATTATTGCAAGGACAGACAGACGTGGGGTTGGGGAGGTGGGCACAAATGGGGTTACACATACGCGAAAATCGTTGTAATGCCCCCAATGAATTTATCTTTGACCGAATTGTGGCGACGCTGTAATGTGTGATGTTGTTTCTGCTGCTGCTGCTGGAGCAGATAGTGATGTATGTTGCTATAGAGATGTGGCTTGTGTTGTGTCTGCTGATGCTTCGGTTGCTGGTGTTGCTGCTGCTGCAGTGTGGCTGTTGCTGCTGCTGTGGTTCTAATTGAAAACGACATGGAGCAGCCCAGTTTGGAGGGTTGAGAACGCGAAGATTGGCTGGGAACAGCAGGGGAATTCGGTGAATTCGAGGGGGAAACGCATTTCCGAAGAGTGGAGAAGATCAGGGACGAGGAGGAGCTAGGGGGTGATGAGGTCAAGGTGGATGATGAACTGGCTATCGATGAGGCTGTGCCTGCAGCTGTGTCCCCGGGTACATACAACGTCTGATCCTGCTGCTGCTGCTGCTGCTGAAGAGATCTCTGCTGTGGCGCCTCGTAGATGGGTCCAGCCTTGGGCAACTGCAGCACCAGCTTCTCGTGCTCGTGGTACCGCTGCTGCTGGTAGTGATGGTACATGGGGTGGCGGTAATCCAGCAGATCCAGCTCCTGCAGCTCCTCTATGCTGTAATAATCCGCCTTGCCGCCGCCAACGGGAGGGGACATCTTGTGATGCATACTCTGGCTGCGACGGATTAGCAGCTCTCCGGGTGGAGTCGGAGCCACCTGGAACTCGCACATCCCGTTGCCGCTCGGATGCAGCTGCTGCTGGTGTTGCTGATGCTGATGGTGATAGGCCAAAATCGGCGACGAGTTCGAGACATTGGTCGGCTTCTTGCTGGTGAACGAGGTCTTGGCATAGAGCTTCTTCATGGCCATTAACCGTTGGCCAATATTTGCAGAGGCGTCGCACACACACTAAAGAGATCCCACGATCGATCCCACTCGGAAATGTCGTCGCTATGTTTGCCTAGGCTATGTCGAATCTCTGCCCACTGGATCACACTGCGAACTGCGAACTGCGATCTGCGTTTCCCAATCTCTGCTCTGCTCACGTCCGTTCGCACTCAAGACCCGCTGGAGACTGAAGCCAAGAGCCAGAGATCCAGACCGAGATCGAGACGGGTCTCAGACCGAAACGATCTCCGGCTCGAGGCCAAGACAAACAAAGCCCAAGTGAGCGAGCAGAAACGTGAGCGAACAAGTGAGAAAATGAGCTGCTGCTCCACGATCTCCCTCGACGGAGATTGGCTCTCTTTCTCGCTCGCTCCCTGGCTGGCTGGCTTGGCGGTTCGCCTAAAAGGCAAATAATTACACTTCAAAGTCAATAAAATAATGAGAAATGAGATGGCGATGATGCCCAGGAAGATGAGCTGACCCCCGAGATGAGAACCGAGCATAATGGACAGGTAGCTAGATGTAGTAGATGGAGCGGAACCTGCCTCACAACAGCCAGAGCCGCCAAATGCCATGACAATTAAAAGGGGAAGCCACAGGCTATAGGAACTATTAAACAATACTCTATCGAATATTTACCAAATGGGAAAATGAATTTGAAGTCTGTATAAGGAGAGAGGGAGGATAGTGTAGGGAAAGAATCTCTTTAAAAGTTGTTCTGAAGAGTTCTTCAGAGATCTTAGAAAATTGCCTTGCACTTTTGATTAGATCTAAACTAAATTCCTTCTTATTGGATACCTAGTTTCCTGTTTAATTTAAGATTTACAGGAGACTTTCAGTGTGTTTCTTGGAAATAATATAGTGCACATTTATTACTGCTAATTATCGACATTAAAAATAACCTAATCGTAGTTTCCAAGTACCTTGAGGCAGAGTAAACCCCAGATAAACGCTCAAACTTACACAGTTGAGCTTGGGGCCTTATTTCTGCTGCTTCTGGCAATTCTACTCCAACAAAAAAGCCGCGTCGACGTCGTCTCGTGACCGTCGCTTTAACCAGTCCGTCCGTCCATCTGTCAGTTAGTCATTCGGTCAGTCTGTGATTCAGTGAGTTCCGTCCGTCCATCCATCCGTACGCCGGCAGTGCGATAATTACTTAAGAAACGAGCTCAATAATTTATATTTCCCCCTCGAGTGACTATTACAAGTATTTCTCCTGCTCCCTGCCTCGCTTTTTCCTCTATTTCAACTGTTCTTTGGCGGCCCAAAGGCGGGGGATTTGAGCGGCTAAGAGCGGTGTTGTGCACAGCTTGTGGCATGTTATGAAAAATTCATGTATAAAAAATTGTAACTCTCAACGACTTCGGAGAGCTCTCTTGGAGTTTCTGTTTCTGTTTCGCCGCCAGCCAACAATTCCTAAACGTAATTTCCAATTAACATTATTGTGGCCCATTGTAAGTGGTTGTAGAGCTGCTCGCTGGCGGTTCACCGATCTCTGATTATCGTCTAGCTTCAATGGCTCTGTCAGAATGTTTCAATTCGGTTCAGTTTGGTCCGGAGAGCGTGTGCCGCGGCTTAAATGATTTGGCAACTAAAAAATATATCTCTGGTTTCTTTCGGCGATGGAGTACCCATAATCCATGTGGACCCGCAGGCAGACAGACAGAAAAAGAAAAAAAAACGGAAAATAAGAATGAAAACAAACATAGCCCACACATGTGAGCAGTCACAAAGTAGGTTGCCAGGCACGGAGTCGAAGTCGGAGTCAGGAGACCCAACACGGTTTGCCCAGGGCAAACACCGAGAAGTGCTCAGTCTGGAGGAGACCTGCGGGAGAGGAGGGGCTGTCCCAATCAATATCGAATATCACTACGCGATAAACTCGTCAAAAAGAGGGAGGAGTGTTTCCTGCTGGTGATACACTAAGACAAAAAAGTATCAAAAGCCAAAAAAAGTCATAGAACAGTTTAATTACAAGAAGTCTGGCTGGCCCACGAATTGTGAGGCTTTAGTTGAGTTACCAAAACTGTAAACTGAATTCATCCATCACATAATAAACTGAATGCATTCGCTGGTTTTTATAGCTTCGTTTTTCCCAGTACATCAGTCACTCATAAAGCCCGACAAAAGCCTGGATTTGGGTCACACTACAACAACTGTTGTGCCAGCTCTTCCTGCTCCTTGGACCAACCTCCGGCACAGGTGACGATGTGCTGGGATCCATTCAGCTTATTGAAACCGCCTTCAATCAGGCTCGAAGCTTGCACGAAAGGATTAAAGTTGGATTGCCACTCATACCTACTTGTGTGAATATCCCACTGAAACTCAAATACAAATAATGACCGTAAAGCCGAAACTAGTTTCGTTTGTTCGCCGGCAAACAAGTCAAAAAACAAGAATACTTTTGGGTTATAGGAGTATTCTGTTTGTCCGCAAACTTGTGGGGTTTTTGTAGACTTTTTTTTGGGAGCTCTTAATTTGGAAGAGAATTTGAGTTTCTCCCCGAAATTCGTTTCGATTAATGCACTCGATAAGGCGGCAATTACGGGCCAAGAATAAATAGAATTCCAAGCACTTTAAACTGATGGATGCAATTATTGAACTGGCGCCAGATGCACTTCAGTCCTCACCTATTTGGAAGACTCCCCTCGAGCGGTTCCGTGGGACAAATGTTACCCATCGAGCTGCGATCCCGAACTGGACAAACGCGAAAGGAAAAGCTGCGCAGAAATTAAGTTTAAAGCACTCGCAGCAGTGCCACCGGATTTCCTTGGAGACAGCATTTTAATGATGACACACCCAAAAAGTGGAAAAAATACAACACAAAATAATATAAAACGCAAACTTGCAGCGTTTTTGCTTATTCACAATTCATTTATATAGTGGGGGAGGTTGGTTTTACCAGCATTTTCTGGGAACAAACTCCCCAAATGGCAGGCCTGCCGCCGGCCGCACCCCGGCTTTTAGACCAAACAAATTATGGGGATTAATAAACGAAACGAGGAGCTGCTTGCTGTTCCACTTCCCCGAAAATTAGGGCCCCATCCCCCACGGGGGAAACTGGGCTTGGGTTTGCCATAAATTTTCAGGAAAATGGGGGACTCAAACTTTGACCCATAAATTTCACAGACATCAATTTTCATAGGTGTCAGGTTAACTAATTTATAGGGAATTAGGGCGTCTGCGTGAAATTGATTTGAAGTCAGAGTAGGTAAACATATTACATGTTTAATTAAAGTGGAGATTATTAAACTAATTTATCTAGAAGACGTTTATATTAGCCCTGAGGGTGTAGCTTACTTTTGAAATAAATAAGGAATACAAGGTGGTAAATTTAGCCCAACAGAATACCACCTATCATTAGATGCTTCAATTATTTTTTATTATATTATTTTAATCTGTAATTTAATAATCATCATAATCCTGTAACTATCTAAAGTCACTTTTATAGATTTACTAATATTAATTAAGCTGAAGCCCTTCTTCTTTCAAAAGAGGGCAAACCCACAAACCTAATAAACAATCATTTATTCCGAGGTGACAAATAGATTTGAGAAGGAGAATGCGAAGGTCTCTCTCTGGAGAATCTGTGAATTGAACTTAATTTGAATGAAAGTCAGAAAATTGTCGTTTGCCTAATTGAAATGTCCTTCACGGGCGCTTGACAAGAGCAACAGCTTGTATCTGGCAGATATCAGTACGCAAGTTGTATCTATTGATTGTGTATCATGCGGTGTAAACTTACGTCATTGCAATTTGGTTTCTGTTGTTTGTGTAGCTGCTTCTTCAGCTGGTTTTGTTGCTATACTTCTTCGGGTTCCTCTCTCTGTGTGCTGTGGAGGGAAATTCGCTGCCAGTTTCCTTCTTTCCGACGGAGGGCGGGGTATGAGATCTGCAATAGACAGGAAGCAGGCGAGAAGATACAGATACGTACATATATGTGCAGAGATAGAGATACAAATACAGTTAAGAGTTACAGCCCATAAATCAAGAGCAGGCACACACGTGTATATCCCACACATACGTTTTTGGTGGGAAAATCAATGAGAGTTTCCCGGCTCCCAAACACGTAGCTGTAGGAAAAGCGTGTTGGGTTTGCCAATTTCCGCTAAAAGGAAGCAACAAACACGAGGGTCTTGGCCAAAGTAGTCAAAGCTTGTTTCTATCCTTTATCATCTGGTGCTCTCCAGTCAGAACTATTCAAGATACCCTTGTTTGCGGACCTTTTCCCGGCTCAATGGCTATGAATTGATATTGGCCAAAAGCGTATTTTATGAGGCATTTGCGTAATGAGGCAATTGCTTGGAGGGAAAGAGAGAGGGACAGGTCAATGAACCCCAAGAGAAGTAATAAACTGTGGTCTGTAAATCGATTGGGGCTTGGAAACCTTGAAAATTGCTGAGAAGATGATGGAGAGGCCGGTCATCAATTAACCACGGCCAGCGGCCACCACTAAAACAGTGAAAGCTCGGCTGATGAATTAATAACCGTCGTGGTATTAGAACCAAAACTGAAACGAATTTCTGGACAATGGACACACGATGACAATAAACAAAAGTAAAATGAAACGAGGAGAAGGTTGAAGGCATTTGCATTTGCATTTCTAGAGAGGAAAATCAGGTCACCCAGCGTTCTAAAGAAGATCTGGGACGCCCCTCGCGGCCACGCCCCGCGGCATCATCTTGGGCCAAAGAATGTTGACCTAGTTTGTCCCGCACCTCCCCCTGCTTACGTCACAGAGTTCCGCCTGGAAAAACCTTCATTCAACAGCACGCACTTGTAGTTTTATTTATTTTCCAACTTTTTCTCTAGTGGTGAAGCCGGAAATGTTGCAGCAGGCGGGTGGTGACTTTTTAATTGGAAAATACTTCTGCCAGGGGTTGGAGTTACCCCCCTGTGTTAATGGGACAACATTTTACGAGTTACGAGTTAATTTTGCATATTTGCAAAACAAATGCCGCCAAAGCCATTGAAGGACAACAACTCTAAACCTGGGATGGGCACAGTAGGGATGGGTTCTGAGGGGTTATGGGCGGGCAGGAGCACATGTGACGCTTCTACCCCAGGAAAATAATGTCCCCGGGGCAATTATCCAACCTAAAAAGCTGAACAAAATAAAACAAACTCAGGGAGAGAGAGCAAACATTCAGAACAAGTGAAATATTTGGCACTCCGGCGAAAATAAAGGGAGGTTTGGCCAGAGAAAGAGCGGAGAGCAACGGAGACAAGGGGTGGTGACTCGCAACGGGACATCAACCCCTGACCAAGAGTTTGCACTTTAGAATCGCTCTGCCAAGGGGCGGAAGTTCTTCAAGGATCAAAGTTCATAGGAAGTGTGGTTTTCAGATGGCTTTGTCAGCAATGTCAGTTAGAGTTTCAGCGTTTAACCTGGCTGAAGGCTACCCAACGGATAAACAATATAAATGTTTTATAAAAATATTCACAGGAATATAATACCAAACAAATAAATAAGTAAATATATAAATTTCCGGCTTGATATCAAGGGCTTCCCCTAGTACTTCCCAGAACTCTCCCACTTGGAGACTGTTTCTTCCTGGGACATGTTTTTTAAACGATTTCCCTGGAATTTCCACTTCCCTTGATGATGTCAGTGGGTTAGGAGTTGACTCATTTCCCAACTTGCGTGTTATTAACAATTTGTCAGGCGAAGCGAAGCCACTCTTGGTGTCCTATTCACAGGAGAGGGCACAGTTCGTTGAGTCAACGCTCCTCGGGGCACCTACCGAAAAAACACTCTTTTTTGTTCTGAAACTCCTCTTAATCATCATCGCCTCCTCCCTTTGCAATGTATTTTGCGTTCCAAGCACGGAAAAAATAATGAATGGTGTGCCTAAGAGAATACCCTATCTAAAAAAAACTTGTACAATTTGTGCAAAAAAGGTCTTTAACTTTAACAATAAGAAAACAATTAAAGATGGTTAAAATATCAAATTAATTGATGTTAAACCTTTTGGTGTTCCGACTTTTCCCAGTGCACCCCACCCATTATTTTCCACTTGCAGCTCATAAAGTCACAGGGAATCCTCATTAAGTCTGGCTAACTTTTTCCCGGCCCCAAAAAAATAAAAAAGAGAGAAAAAGAACTCCCCCTTTCATTTGTCTTGCTGCCCTGGCACTCGCTTTATGCGGTAATTTCTGTTGTCTCCTCGGCGGCTGCTTTTCGTGGCCCCGGGGGGAGTTGTTCCCGGGCTCCGCTCCGCTCCACTCCACTCCAGTAACCGGTAACTGCTAACTGCTAACTGGTTTTGGGGCCAGCCTTTGTGTGAGCTCCCCGAGTAGGGACAGGGACCTGCCTGGTGCCTGGTGGGACCTGTGCGGCACACACGTGTTGGCCAAATGGAATTACTGCACAATTTGCGTGCTTATTTGGGTCGCACTTTTCGGTACTTGTGATCTTTTTGCGCTGAAAGATCTAATTGATCGATTTGCAAAAAGAACGGGGCGATAATCGAAGGCTGCAGAGAGATGTGTGATCGATGAATGGGATACTCCTGTATAGATGGGAAACTACTGTAAGTTCCCTGTGCTGACCTGAATTCCCAGGCATATCAAACAACATGGCTAGCCAAGCGGCAAGTCATCATCCGATCACAATCATGATCTTCGTCTTGGCTTCGCTCCCCAGCTCTTTGTGTGTATCGCCTTTGGCAGTAGCTGCAAATTAAAAATATATCTTCTTTACAAGATATTAATTTGGCTCAAGTTGTTAAGCTATGCTTTGCATGTTTTTCTTCTGGGTCACTGACTTTCGATTGTGGGCGTGGTCCCAAATTAACCCTAGACAGCCAAACTGTCTGTCTTTTTAGCTCATTTCGTGAATCGATCTCCGGTCTGATTCGTAGCGGAAAATCTTTACGAGGAGTGGGGCCACTGTACCGTTTTTTTTTTTGGAAACATCATCGGCGTTTTGCTTCAAAGCGTAAAATTAATGGAGCGCGGCAAATCTTTTTTTGTTTTTAGTTTTTCTTGTCAGCGATAATTATTGAATAATGTTTCAATTGTTGCCGGCGTGCTGAGGAATTTGTGTTCTTCAGCTGATAAAAAAAAAAAAAAAAAAAAAACAACCGCACAGAACCAAGTCAGACATTTCCCACCACAAAGGCGAACTCTATTAAATTATTACACTGTCACTGGCACAATGAAGCGTGTGTGTGGTGTGCCTACAATTTCTGTGACAATGCAACACTAACCTCCTCCTCCTCCTCTTCTCCCACTTCCCCTTCCAGATTTCAACGCGTTTTCCCCTCGTTTTCCATCACTTTTCCACAATCCGCTGGCGGTGCACAAAGTTCAAGTGAGGAGCATCATAAAAATATCATAATCATAATTTAATCTAAAGGGAAAGGGGGAAGAGAGCTGGGGTTATCAGGTCGAAGTTTTTATACCCTTTTAGTAGTACAAATAGAGCATAAAAAATGCTACAAAATAGGAGATTTTCTTTATTTCTTATATGAATAATTTTAGATATAATTATAAGAACCTGAAAAACTTTGGCAGGTCTTTCTATTTGGATCATAGGAGGTGCTATACCTAGTTTTAATCAGTTATCCCTTATAGTAGCCAAATTATGATTATGTGATAAGTAAATTACAGCTTTCTTATCCAAAATATTACGATTCTATAATTGTTGCCTTTATATTTACTTGATAAATTTACAAATTTAGACATACCAATATCCTCTATAAAGGGTATTAAAACGCAGGGAAAGGGATCATCTGAAAAAAGGGAGCTGGCAAGTCAGAGAAAACGGGATGAATGGTTGGGGAAAAAGTCACTGCAATTGAGCGAGAAATAACAATAGAAGCAGAACGGGAAGGCAGTCAGAGCCAACAAAAAGAGTTCAAGTTACACAAATTGTCCAGGAAGATTGGAATGTGTGAAGGGTACACAGAAAGAGATGGAATACCTCTCTGGGGAAAGAGAGCTATGGAGAAGTGCAACGTCACCTGTGGGCCATTCCCCCAAACCACTCAGGAACCATTCTCAAAAACTGCAGAAAATGCAGAAAATAAAACCAAAAATTGAAGTTTAGTGGAAGCTTTTAGCTGAAAACAAATCCCAGGCTAACCCCCACTTTTCACTTCCCTTCTTTTCCAATGTCTGGTGTTTTTGTTTTCCTGCCTTATTTTTTTCTGTTTTCGTTGGAGATGGAGACTTCAGACTTGAAGACCGAACGAGAGCGAGAGAGACCGGAAGCACTTCAAGTGCTTGCAATTCCATTGAGCAAAGTGCGGGGCCCAGGGAGCTATGTGTGTATATAAAACAAAAACAAAAAGCAACTAAATAAAGGGGGCTAAAGGGAACGGATCGACTTTGCAATCAGCTTCGCCTGCAACTCGGACGCAATTTGAATTCGGTTTCCATGACGGCCCAGCGCTGAAAAGAGCGCCAAGCAATAAGGCATATCAGTCCACAATAATTATGTTCCCCTAGCGAACAGTTAAGTGGGATTGGATAATATAAACAGTCCAACCTCCCTGGGGTTTGTTTTTATGAAACATTTAGGAAATATTCAAGATTGCGCTAAATTGTGAACCTAATCTTGAATTACGAAAAACTGAACCATTGTGGACTGAAATATCTATACTTTTAGCAATTAAAATATATACAATATGGATATAATTATAATTATTTCCGTAGGATGATCTTATTATATAGGAATTCATTACTCCTCAGAGTTTTAGTAATTTCCCACTGTATTTGCTTTCGTTTTATCAGTGGAGAGCACTTCCCGTTCTCGAGGCTGGTCTTGAGATAATTCTTTATCTTCAATGTTCTCTGGGGTCTGGAGGTCCGGAGTAGGATCTTGCCACATAAAGCCGCCTCCAAACAGAAATTCAATTAATTTGGGGTTTCATGGAACTGTGAAACCCACACTTTTGTGATTTCTGCGCACTTTGCTTTGATTTCATTTTTTTAGACGGCTGCTCTGCACATTTTCATGATCAATTTTCACATCGTAATTTACCTTGAAAAGGAAAACAACAACAAGAAAATATTCGTTCTTTTTTTTATAATCGTTCCCAGAAGCAGAGGCTAAAAATATGCTTGGTGTTTATGGGTTTCTTCTGCTTTTTTTGGCCAAATGTGGCTGATACCGAGAAAGCTCCCTCACTCAGCCCACTAACGTCTCACTCGAAACAATTGTAAATTAGCCGCAGACATCGTAATTTTGTTTTAATTAATCTGCAACTCATAGAAATTATATGGGCCTCGCATATCTGAGGCACTGCATCTGCACACAGAAAAAGGGGTCTGAGATAGATCTAAGCGGCGTGTGTATATGTGTATGGCAAGCCAAGCGTTAGAGCGTGAAGCAGTCGAGAGTCTGAAGAAGATGGGCAGGAGGAGGAGGAACCCACTGGAGGCTACTAGCTTGCCGTTTTCCGTCTGTGTTTGTTGTGGCAAAATATCTAGGCCGTAAAAAATGGTTAAACGCCAGAGCAATTACCAGGCCAAACAGCTTGAGGAGAGGGACGAGACCGAGAACGTGGTTAAGTACGAAGTGCGGCGCTGTCCATGGCCAAGTACAGTGAAGCTGCTGCAACTGGTTAAAGTTTGTGTGCTGAAGAATCTTGAATGAAATGCTTAGCCAACCATCCAGGAGCATTTTTCTATTTTATTTTTTGACCACTCACATTTCATGTGCTTACATTTATGTGCTGTAATTTTTTCTGTATTCTCCAGAGACTAAGACAATGAAAGCTGCCCACTTAAGCAAAATCGTCTGCCTTTTCCGCTTATCTGTGCAGTTTGCCTTTCAGTTATATCTACGATATATGCCACATATATGTAGCACTCGTATTCGTCATGTATAAATGCATTTGTATGTTGCCGTGCATTCGCAAACTTGCACATTTTGTTTGAGAACGGAACATTCCATATTAATCTTTGTTAGCTGACGATTTTCCCTGCAGGGATGACAGTTTTCTTTGAAAGGAAAAGGCTTTGAAAAGGGATGCACCCATTCATTCTGGTTGCTTTTGTAGGCGAAGGTTAGATTTAATCGCCTTAAAAATTTAAAAACCTATGACTCACTATCTGTAAATTGATTAACAAATGACAATAAATAATAATAAGTCAGACAGTAGAATTGCTCCATTATCATTGTTATTTCTCTTTCACCTCATTTTCACTGAAAAATGTTTGCAAAATGTATTAAAAAACTGACTTAAGAACCTACTCTTTCTCTGCTCCATTTAAGTTTGAGTTTTATATGAAGTACCATCTTTAAGTGGCCCTATTTTCCACGGCTCTTTCTCCACTCAAGTCTAGCCTGGCGTCATTTTTCCCCTACACTTTCCTGCATATCACTTAATTGCCGCTTGACACGATGTTTATGCTTTCCCCCTTTGGTCTTGATAAAATTCCAACTCAGATAAGATAAAATTATCTCTTTCAGCTGCTCACAACTAATGTGAGTCATAAGCTGAATAATTTTTTTGCTAAAATACAATCAAAGCTGAATCAAATCAGATCGAATCAAATCATTTCCTCAATTCAAGCAGAACAAAGAGAGTGGCGCGAAACAGTAACAAAAACAGGCACAGATCCCAGAGGTAAACAAAAACAAATAGTTGAATCAACAAGCTGCCAAAGTAAAAAGATATTAATTAGTCAGCGTTGCAGAGGAGGGGTGTAAGGGAGAAAGATATGAAGGGGTATATACACTCTAATGAGAAAACCCAAACACGTTCCACACATCCGATTCCGATTGCCGGTCTTCGCTTGGCTGGGGATCCATGAATTATGCAGCCGGCATACGGATGAAATATATATTTTAAAAATTGAGAAAAATTATTGGAATTATCTAGTCTTTTTAGAAGGAAATTATTTAATGTAAAAAAAAACTTAAGTATTCCCAAGAACTTTATTACTGAAATCTCATGGGGCTTTTCCATAAAATATCTTAACAATTATTTTAAATTCAATCTTTTTTTTAATAGCTAGTGACTGACATTTTTTCTCGCCGTGTGGCAATGATTTATTAAAGAATAGCAATGCAATTGTCGGGTTGTTGTTGTTGCTCGTGGTATCAAAGACCTGTAGTTATAGAGTCATTAGACAAAAGAACTGTGTCACGAGCCATTTCCTTGGCCAAGTGGAAGGAAGCTAGCGGTTCCAGAGAGAGAGCGAAATATGAAGGGGGAGGGGGGGGAGAAGAAACCAACATGTCTCAAGATTCCTAGCTCTTCATGTTGGTCCCGCATTTTTCCATAACTCAGCTATGGGGACTCGGTTCAGATTCCGAATCGGATGCAAACTGAATTCGAATGGATTTTATTGGATGGGATGCCGCCATGAGAGACTAAGAGTGGGAGGAAATGGAAGTGGACAGACGACAGCAACAATGCGGAAATGTTAATTGGATTTACTGTGGCATCCATGTGGGTGGTTCTCCATATATCTCTTATTTCTCTCTCGTGCAGAGTTCAGAGTTCAATGCATCATTGACAACGAGGCCCACTTTGTTTGTTTGTTTTTTTTTTTTTTCGTCAGCCGTTAAAGCTGCCTGATACACCACCGATTGCGGGTTTAGTTACAAAAACAAAAAGTTGACGCGGCCAGTTTATGATTCAGATTTTAAGGTATTTTTCCCCAACACAGTTGTTGCTTCTTTTTAGTGCATCAGGCTGAAATACCTGGAATTGGTTTTACCAAACTTTTAGTCATCGTAAAAATGCCAAAAACAAAACCAGAGCAACGATATGTAAACAAGCGACCAAAGGGCTATGGCTATCTTTCTTTTTCGCCCTAAGTACAGTGGAGCTCCGATGAAAGATACCCCCTAAAAAGGCTTTACTTTAAATGAGCGTAGGAATGTTTAACATAAAACTTGTGGTTTATTAAATTTCTATTAGGATCTATATAGTCCAAATATAATTCCAAATTGAAGGTGATGAAATGGAAATGGGGCAGTAACAAACAACAACAATAAGTAGAAACGTCAGATTGTCTGTTTGTTTAATAACCAAAGCGAATCGTAAAGCAGAGGACATGTGTGTTTGTTTGTTTCTGTTTTTGTTTTTTTTTTCCTGGTGATTTCCATTCTTTTTTGGGTTTTAGTTAATTTTCTTATCTTATCTGCGAATAGCCACGCTCCCAATTGCGCGCCACACAGTGCGTGGAGCAGCTGGAAAACTGGGCTAACGGTGTTCAGATAACTGTGTCGTCACACCCTCATTTCACCCGACCCTCTGGCACCCCTCTCCCTGTGCTCCGCTGTCCCTGTGGCCCTGTTCTAATGCAACAATTACGAAATCTGCGTTGCATGCGGCCATCGGCCATGTGTTTTTGGTTTGGTTTTGCCCAAGGGAAAGAAGGCGAAAAGGGAATACAAAAGAGACTAGGAGAATAAGGAGGAATAGTAGAAGAAGAAGCAGGAGTAGCAGCAGGTAGTGAGCGGCATGCAAATTTGACCAACATTGTGAATTTCCAATGTACAGTGGAACTTTCGCAGTACTATTAATGTATGTACTTCCTATGGAATATTTTAGAAAAAAAAAACGACTCCCTAAAGGAAATATAATAAAAATTGAGAAAAAATCCTTTTTAATCGCGATAGATTGAATTACCCAAAATGAAGTTAAAGTCACGAAAAATTTGGCAACTAGTTTTATAATATAGAAGAATAATAGGATTTTTTAGGGTTAGTCTTTTAATTAAATAATTTAAAAAAAATTGCTAAATATAAAAAAATAAACTTTAATTTAATTTGCAGTTTTTAATTTGAATTTTGAGCTTTGATTTCTTTTTTTATTTGCAAACTGGTTTCCTATTTATTATGTCTGGTTTTGGCCCTATGAGTGGAGTGGAGTTGTATTGTATTGTTGGTATTTCCTTTTGTGTTTACGGGTCTTTGGCCCGCTTCATTTGGCAGCGAACAAAAAAAAAAGCATAAAAGCCGAAATGAGTCATGGAGTTGGCTGCCATTTCAGGGCTAAAGGAGTTGTTGTTATTGCTATTTGTTGTTGTTGTTGCTGCAGCAGCTGCTGGTGCATTGACATTTAAATGTTTGCAGCAGAGGCAAGTAGGAGGACGAGGAAGCAAAGGCAGCTGAAGAGGAGGCAGAATACGAGGTAGAGGAGGCATAAATTAAAGTTCAAACAAACACGGAGCCAAGGAAGAAGAAGCAGAAGAGGAGTAGGAAGAGGAAGCAAAAATCGAGGCTGCCCCACCCGCACAATCTGCGCATCTCTCTCTCATTTTGGCTAGCTCCCCAGGTCTCTCTCTTTGTGGCTTCGTCTCTCGCTCTCTCCTGAATTGGCAGGTTTTTGTTTGTTTTGCGGCGAAACAGGCACAAGAAGAAGCAGCCGCAGCAGCAGTTGCAGCCAAAACAACAACAAATGCAGCCAAGAGGAAAGGGAGCAATTAAAGCAAAGTTAAAAGCAAAGACCAGCTGCCCCACTCGCACTCCCTCCTCGGCCCTTCCCCCTTGTCTGGATGTCTCTGTCGCTCGTCATACCCCCCACAAACACAATAAAAACAGGTTTTTAAGCCAAACGAAGAAGAGGAAGAGGGCGCAGCAACAGCAGCGGCACCAGAAACATTAACGACAGCTGTTTTTAAGGGCCTGGCACCAATTTGTGCAAATTCAAGCGCCTAAATTAAGTAAATAGTAGATAAACAAAAAAACTGTCCAGAAATTGCACTCACACACACACAGGCCCGCACACATTCATACAGAAAGGAGAGGTGCGCAAAAAAGGGCGTGTTTGTATAGGAAGAAGCAGCAGCGGCAAGGAAATTGCAAAAAAAGGAGGAAGCGGGGGAAGAGAAGCACAATTTCTGGATTAAAAATAAATATTTGCAAAAACAGAGGAAATCAGACACAACGCACTTACCACAACATTTTGGTCGAATCCGAATCCACAGCGAAAATGCCTTAGTGTTTGTGTGCGGCGTCTGCTCCGCCTTTGCTTCTTCTTCTGGTTCCGCTGCTGCTTCTGCTGCTGCTACTGCCTCCTCCGCGACCAAAAAGAAATGCGAGAGACGGAGAGGGAGCGATAGTTGCAATTTCACCTCTCTAGCGGTTTAAAAAATTAATTGTAATTCTGATTTAAATAATTAATTTAAGGGCTTTGCGTTTTTGGTTGCACCTCACACACACTCACACACGCCCGAACCGAAACAAAAGTGAGTGAACGAGAGCCACTGAGAGAGAGCAAAAGAGTGGGCAAGGATGAGGGGAGAGTGCGAGAGAGGAGGAAGCGAAAAAACTCCTTTTCAAGGAGTAGACACACGAATTTTTTTTTCGGCTCTCTTTCGTTTGCGAAATGGAGTTATATTTTGGTTTTTCCAGCAATAATAATCGATCGATTGTTATTATTTTGTTAATAGCAGAACTCAGCGGTGGAGTCACAAGTCACACACACAGCAAACTCAGAGTGGATTTTTCTTTTGTTTTTCACTGGAACTCCGCTTGTTCTGCAGTCGTTGTTGTTGCATGCAATCATTTATTTAAGTCACACACACTCACAGCTACTCTTCGGCGATTGGCGGTGACATTTTCCGCGACAGCACCAAACAAATCAAAGGAAAGGCGGCGTTTTCCTCGTCCGACAAAAACAGTCCGTGTCCGTGCTTTCCGCTTTTTCCGACCAGAGTGACCAGAGCATAAAAAAGCTAAACTAACCAATAAAAATAGCTAGAAACGCCAACAACTTTTTAAGATAGCTAAAAAATAACACTAGATTTATAAATCAAAGGACGAAGCCTTGTGCCTGGCCGTTTTGGCGTGAGCGTGTAAATCTGAAAGTTTTGTATTAATGCTTGATTTGCAATATTTGCAAAAACATTTTCTTTAGTCTGCTGCATCTAACGTCAGCCAATCTTTAAAAATTGGGCCTTTCATCCAGGCAAGACGCGGTTTGTTGCTTATATATTTTAGGCATTTCTACTGTCACTCACAATCAATTTAAACATTGAGAAATACCATGCTGGTGATGGTGATGGTTATGATGATGATGGTTATGATGATGATGGTTATGATGATGATGATCGATACACTCGCTAAAAATAAAAAATCTATGAAAATGTATGCTTCTTTGGTATATCGATGGTTTTTTTTGTTATCCAAATGGAAAAATACTACAAATTATTAAAGTGTAAAGTATAAAAATACATGAAGGTGCCAGAAGCCATTAAATAGATAAAAGCACGCCAATATTGCTTAGAAAACAACTATAATTCCCGCTAGCCGCTAGTTTGCAATTTATCCCGCATTTTGCTTTTGAAAACCGCCAGATCTAGTGGGGAAATAGCTAAATTGGCAATGCTGGTGACCAGAGTATTTAATGGTGTGCCTGTGGTTTGGCTGCTTAAATATACCCTTAAGTGTGAACGTACTGTGGGGCTTATGAAAATACCGTTTGCTGCAAGAAATCGATTGTTCTTTAACTATCGCGATTGTGCAAAATCTTTAAATTGTTTGAATTCAGATATTTTTTTGAATTGCTTTTAAAAATCCAACCCGCGATTTAAACTCAAAATTTATCCTACTATCTTGATTGTTTTAATATACTTTTGCACAGATTGGTAATTTAATGGAAAGTGTCACGGCGGTAGAAAAATTAGAATAATCATATAAACTAAATAAATTACGGCTCCGGAATAGGAACCCCTCAGCATCCGATCTTAGTAGACGGCATCCCGATAGCTCTGCACAAACTGGCTGATTAGACCTGGCAGCTCCGGCGCCCGGCAGAGATACTTGTGGCCGTAGTTTTTTCCGGACCCAAAGCGATGGAACTCCACGGGTCCCCAGCTGCGACTCCGGCCATCTAGTGCGATCCTGTACAGGCGGTAGCCCAGGTGAAAGGGCACCACCTTATCGTCCTCTGCATGGATGATCATGACGGGCTGGGGGAACTGCGTAATATGGATGTCCGACTCAAACCGAAGCCGATTTTCGTACATCGGTCTTGAGACGGTGAAGTCGAACCACGGCAGGTGCTTGAACATCCTGGCGAATGGATGGTTTAGTATCTCGTCCCGGATGTTGGTGAACGGGCTTTCGAGGATCACACCTCGGGGTCCACGCTCTCGCAAATTGGCTAGCTTGGCGCACAAATGCGTGGCCACTCCGGTGCCCAGAGAGTGGCCCCACACAACGATTGGATTGGAGGTTATATTGGCTATGTATTCGAACACCATCATGGCGTCGCGCACCACACCCTCCTCCGTGGGCGGCACGGGGTCGGAGTCTCCATAGCCTCTGTAGTCGAAGGTGAACACATGATAGTTAAGGTTCCTCAGCAGCTTGTACACATCCGATCGATGACCACTGCCCCGCGAGGCTGTGTTCCCGTGGAGATACAGAACCACAGTGCCGCTGGGCAGTCGCAGCAGGCGCTCGTAGAAGAGCTGCTCGTTCTCGGGCAAAACGTTGGGGAATTCGGAGCGAATAACCGGAGCCAACTCTCTGAGCTCTTGCTCGCCATCTCTAGGTGCATTGTCCTCCGGGTGTAGCGGCGGCTCCTGCGCCACCGCCTCCTCTACGTCGAGTTCCCGCTTAAAATGATGCACTGCGTTCCGCGGCAGGACGTGCCACACTCCAATACGCACTCCATCCTCGTCCTCGTCGTGATCCTTGACGGTGATGTAGAAGTTTCGCGTGGCGTACAGTCCCACGGTCTCCGGCTTGGTGAGATCAAGGCCCTTGGGGTACTTAACTGAAATGGAGAGGGGTTTTAGTTAGTTTCAAATAAAATATATCCATGGAATACTTACTGAATGTAAGAAAGAGTATGCCGCGCTGCAGCGTCACCGAGTAGCGAAACACGAGAGGGAAGGCCACAAAGACCACGAGGAAGAGCAGCATACATGCTTGCAGGGAACGCAGTCCCACCCTGCGGAAGAGGTCAGTGGGTGAAAGGTGAACAGGTGACAGGTGAGTTCGGTTAAGGGGAAAACAACTGCTCTTAGTGACAAATACAACGTGAAGGATTATATGGGAGGAGCTGGGGTGAGGGTGATGAGCGTGTTGTAGGGATCAGGATATATATACATTCAAGGAGCAAGCAAAGCGGATTTCACGAATGTACAGAAGCGGAAGCGGAAACGGAACTGAGCCGGCAATATCCAATACATGTTACGATGTCACGATCAGTCATGTAATGGGACCTCGGGATATATAATTATTTATATATCTACAAAAGTTAACTTAAGCACAACATCGAATCGAGCTTGGGAGGATACTTACAGACCGGTTAGCCAACTAAGTAGGATCGTTCCGGGAATGAGTGTGGCATGGAAAACGGATCTTAGACAATTATGAAGCTCGTACATTGCGACTCCGTTCGGTTTTCTCAGCTTTTAAATATGTATATATATGTATATTGCCAGCTAGCGATATATATAGTTTGTTCGGGAAGCGACTTAACACTGAATTTGTTACTGATCTTGTGCGTTACTTTTTACGTTTTTTGTGTGGAGCTTACGAGCGGAAGAAAGAGAGAAACAGAGAGTTCTAGGTTATTGCTTGGTTATATCAATATGTTTTCAGTTTTTTGATTTTGGGGGCTTCCCAAGGACGCATGCAACACCGAACCGGACACAAGATCTGTTCCTCCGGAGAGCAGCTAAAAAGGCAATGATATTTGGGCGAAGTGGGAATTAGGATAAATCTTTGATGGATGGACAAAAACGTTTAAAGCTTTTATAACATTTTAAATGTAAATATCAAAATATATCACGATAATGAAAATATATGTATGTATTAGCGATGACTCGATATTAATGGGTCAATAAATTTTTTAAAACAAAAATTTAACAACAAATAATTATCGTTGACCACAAATCATTTTAAACTGACTAAAAATGAATGTTTAAAAAAAAAACACAGAAAAATCTTATCCAGGCGTTCGGCACAAGAGAATGAACAGTTCAAAGGTTGAAAAAAAAAAACAAGTATGCCTGAATGACCGAAAAAAAGTCTATCGCTCGCTGGCATTCCACAAAGCTCACTACGCACTATTTTCGAAAATGATAACACACGTATAAGCAAGTATTACTACACAAATTAAACAGCTATCATTAAATTCATCACTAATTATTAAAATAACCGCTGTTTCTCTTTATCTGACGACACTTTTATGATCACTTTCGCTAACTGTCCATTAAATCGAGCCACCTTACCAGGTCAGCGGGCTTTGTGATAATGGTAATGGGCGGTATAATGATATCAGTAATGAGCGCTACTCGGGCGTGACTAATATTTTGCTGTTCAGGGGAAAATCGGAAGCGACTACGGAAGCGGATTCATCGGGTCGGTTAATCGGGGATCTCGGGACACAAACAACAACAAGAACCAGCAAGCACACACAGATAGCGCCACACACCTCTTGAGTTGTCGCCGGCGCGTGAAGAGCATAACTGCAAAGAGCCAGGAGAGAGAGGTACACAAAAAGGGTATTAGTGAGTCGGCCATGCCAAGGTCAAGTCAAAAGAACCGCCAAACAGTGCTAGACGTTATCGGTGTTATCGGCGATCGCTTATCGAGCTAGAAGCGTGCAATCGCTTCCGGTTTTTTAATTTTTAATCAGAAAAATTTACGAAGCTAGCTTAAATGGCGGATAAGCGAAACTACTTGGAGCAACGACTCCCGCAAACTGCTGATCGTCGCTGCACAGTCAGCGATACTTTTTTGTTCGCCGTAACTGCAATAATGCCTTGCACTTGCGTTCAATTAACGAATAAATTGGCCTATTACTCTTACTTGAAAGAGAGAGCCTCTGGTCGGCGTTGTTGTCAGGTGAGTAGAAACGGAGCGAAATGCGATCGGGAGTCTCTCTATACCAGCGGCAGCATGCTGACCTGTGGGGGATAAACAATAGAAGAAGGGAAAATCCCATTATGTTCAAGTGGGGTGGGTGTGGTCTGGGGGGTGCAGGTGGGCGCCTTTCCACAGAAAACTAGACTAAGCGCCAGGAAAGTTAGTCGAGGGACAGACTGGCACGCACACTCCCTCTTTCTAATCTCATTAACCCATAACAATACCACCCTCACATTTAATTGGTGTATCCATTTTTTATGTAATTTGTTCGGGGGTGATAATCGCGGAGTAGCACAGTTTTCCAGGACCAACTTACCACTCACGCGCCAGCAACGGCCAAGCACTTTTTCCCTTTCCTGTTGTCCGAGGGGAAGACCTGGGAAACCTCTTTTCGGTTTTTCAGAGCAGCAATTAGGCCCGCTTTTTGATTTGGAATACTTTTTGCCAAAACAGCTGTCAATGTTGTTATTGACTATCGATGACTAGCTAGAGATGGCACTCACTATCGTATGACTATCGGCTCCACAGCGTATTTGCATAATTTGTGAAAGTCTTGATTTTAATTACCATTTTACTGTATTTGAGGATAGGAGCTAGCACTTATATATATTAAAAATGATATTGTTTTTTTTTTAAATAAAAAATCATATTTGTTTTAGATATATATATTAGTCAGAATATTCATTTCCGACCTTATAAGGTATAAAAAATGGTAAATAAATATTGTTTTTGAATTTCTGTTTTAATGAATTAAAAATCGAAGGATCTCATACTGTTGTATAGGAATGTTCAGAAAATTATAAAAAAATATAACTTTTAACGCTTTCAACATATTTTCATATACTTTGAAACAGTAATTTTGTATTATTTAGAATTCCGTGTTAAAGATTAAGGAAACCGGATTTATTTATTTTATATCTGTTATAAAAACGATTCGTAATTGTAGAATAAAGCTTAAACTGAAAAACTGTACTTGGCATCACATCATTGTTTTTTCAGCAATATTTTTAATCTTATTTATTGTAATATGTATTGTATTAGATATGGAATTTAACATTGAAATATAGTTAATTGTTATAATTTTTAAATTTCTTTTAAATCTGATGAAAACCTTAATGCATAATTGTTTTTTGTACTACTTTAGTTTATAATACCCTTGCAGGGTATTATAATTTCAGTCAGAAGTGTGAAGTGAAGGAGACATTTTCGACCCTATAAAGTATATATATCCTTGATCAGCATCAACAGCCGAGTCGATCTAGCCATGTCCGTCTGTCCGTCCGTCTGTCCGTCTGTCCATTACGTATTCGTAATGTTAAACAATATTTTTATATGTATAAATGTTGTATACAATTCCTGTTGGTTTTACTTTCCATTTAATAAAATTTTATTAATTCGTAATGATCCAATTGTAAGCTGCAAGGGTATACAAACTCCGGCGTGCCGAAGTTAGCTTTCTTTCTTGTTTTTATTTGTTTTTAACAGGTTAACATGGATTGATTTTAAAAGATAGGATTGCAAGCGGCAAGAGTATACAAACTTCGGTGTGTTTGGTGTTACATACTTTATACCATATTTCTATGAATAAAAAGAGACTCAGCCAGCAGTTGGGTTTCTCAAAATGCAAAGATGCTTTCATAGTGGAAACACACCATAAGGCTAGCAGTATATCGATTTAGCGGTCAACAAATCGTCTATCGACAATTAGTATAAACGTCCGCCCCTCAGTTTGTTTTTTTTCGCTGGGAAACAAAAGATTTTTGCAGATTAGCTCGGCAGGCAGCGCAACAAGCAGCAGGCGAGGATGAGGAGCGCGGAAAAGATCAAGGCGGATTTTCCGCTACACTGGCACATCTGGCACAACGAACTGGAACAGCTGCAGGCGGCCATTGACCAGGTGAGTACGGAGAGAGCGAGGGGTGGGCGAGCGCAGGGTGGGTGTGGCCTCCAGGGCCAGGTGCTAATTGAATTAGCAGGGGCCGGGGAATTCTAGCCGATGATAACAGCTAACGATTCGTCATCTTGCAGAACGATAAGGAGAAAATCGATCCGCGGGGCCGGACGCCGCTGATGCTAGCGGTCCGGGTGGCGAATCTGGCCTGCGTCAAGTGCCTTTTGGCGGCCAAGTGCAATGCCACCTACGAGCACGAGGGCTGGTCCAGTTAGTATAAATCTTAGTACCCCGAAAAATTCCGTTAACTCAGGTTATTCACCCTTTCAGTTGTCCAGGAAGCCGTCTGCACGGGGGATGTGGACATCCTCACTGCCATTATCGAAGTGCGGGATCTCCAGCGCCATGTTCAGCGGGTAACGCATGTGCCGAAGCTTCTGCAGCATCTGCTGGACGCTCCCGACTTCTACATCGAGATGAAGTGGGAGTTCACCTCCTGGGTGCCTCTGATGTCACGGCTCTGTCCCAGCGATACCTACAAGGTGTACAAGAGGGGGGCCAACGTGCGGATAGACACCACCCTTTTGGGTTTCGACAACAACACCTGGCAACGGGGCAATCGTTCATACATCTTCAAGGGAGCCAGTAAGATCAATAATTTAAAGTTTGGAACTCTTTAAAAGGCCTTCCCTTGCAGAAGAGACTGCCACCATGATCGAAATCGATCACGATACCAATGAGGTGATGGTGGAGCAGATGAGCAGCGATATTGGTGACATTGTGGCCATTCCGCCTGCCTTGGGAACAGTGAGGGCACGCCTTAACGCCCCGGTTATCACCAACAACATCGAGATGGACAAGATTAGTTTCGAGCGGAACAAGAGCGGCATTTGGGGCTGGCGCAGCGAGAAATCGGAGATAATTAATGGCTACAACTGCAAGGTGTATGGCGCCAGCAATGTGGAGTTTGTCACCAAGACTCGAATGGATCACCTGAGCGAGGAGCAGATCAAGGTGGGTTCAAGCTTGTATAATTTTATGTAAGCAATACCATTTTGTTATATTTTTTCTTGTTGTTTTCTTTATTTCTCAGAATAAAACAGCCCGGACGCCGTTGCACAGTCTGCTGGGCATTGCCGATGAGGACTATGTGTCCCCCGCTGATGCCGCAGCGGCACTCAAAGATCGCGTAAATTACTGGCTTTACAAGTATCAAAAAATCGATGTTTATAGTCCTTTTTCTCATTGCTGCAGACACCCTCGCCCCGCTTGGAAGAGGAGGCTTCCCTGGTAGCAGCTGAGAACGGTGGACGATCCTCGCCAGCACCTGGTCTGGCACAGAGCAACGGCAGCTCCGCTTGCGCCTCTGGCACCAGTACCCCCAAGTCTTCTGTCACCCCCGAGGAGTACTTTACTCCCGAGTTCGATCTCCAGGGCAGAGATGTTGGCGGTCCCAAAAATCTGAGCACAAAGGTGCAACGCTTCAAGGCCAACCTGTGGCTGGCCGAGGAGCACCCGATACGGCTGCAAGAGCAGGTGCTGCCCATACTGGATCTCATGTCCACCATGGCCAGTCCGCATGTATCCAAGCTGAGGGACTTTATCACCATGCAGCTGCCTGCCGGCTTTCCCGTCAAAGTGGAAATCCCGCTCTTCCATGTCCTCAATGCTTGTATTACCTTTGGTAATGTCTTTGCCTTAACCTCGCCCGTGGAGCATGTGGCCACGCTGCAGGAGCAGGATCGTGTGACCTGCCTTGTGGACGATCGTTGTTTCGATGTGCCGGTTCACTACACCAACCGAGGCAGCGATGTGCGTCGTCAGATACCGCTGGACGAGGACGACATGCTGCAGTATGCCATCGAGCAGAGTTTGGTAGAGACCAGCGGCGCCTGTGGCGTGGACGCTAAGGATGACGACAAGGTGGACATCTGGGAGGTGCTAAGGGGCCAAAACGTGGTGGGAACGGATCTACTGCCCGAGGATGACGAGCAACTGCAGCGGTAAGTTTAGGGGTTAGGATCTACAGGGGGTGTTTTACCAACTTTCTGGTTTGTTTACGTTTGCCACAACTAATGTCTGCCCTATTGCCACTGCTAGTCACCAACGCTTCTCCTCGCACTTGCTCTCCCCACACCGCCAACAGTACGGGCGGTACTCGCCCTCTCCCAAGCACCATCCCCAATCCTTTCCCCACTCCCAGCTCCTGCTGGAGCCACAGACCCGAGGGCGTTCCGCTTCGGCGGGGGCTCAGTTCAAGAACGATTTGGGCTACATGAAGAAGATCTTCAAGTAGCACGAAAATCCTCAGTCCCTCCATCCTCTGTATTTGCTAGTTTTGATCCAAGCTTTTTGTGTGTGCCCTTGTGCTCCTTTATCCCATTCGCAGAGTGCTGCAGGAATCGCTGCTGGGTGCCCATGCAAATCCCCAGAGCGGGTCACCCGCTTCCGAGGAGGACGACGACGACGGCGGCTTCCGGTTTATAGATCCCGATCTGGCCATGGCCATGCGACTGTCGCAGCAGGACCAAAGGAAGTACGAGCTGGAGCGACAGCAGGAGCAAGAGATGATCGATCAGGCGTTAAAGCTGAGCCTGCAGGAGCACTAAGATTCTGCCAGCGATTCCAAATTGAAGTTCTTTCCCTTCTTCTTCTGATTTCGATTTAGTGTAAACACTTTGGACTAAGTTGTATAATATAATACGAGTCTACTTTAAGCTCCCCGTCGTCTGCAGCCCCCTCCATGTCCTTGTTTTAAATTGTGATACAAGCGGGACTCAAGCGGGAAGCGGAGCTCGTCACACTCGTCCACACTCGCAAGCAAAGGATCGTATCCCCCATCTGACACTAACGCCACATGTATCCAAAGTAGTCCTCGTAGTCGTGTAGCTTTTGCAAAACGTATCTAGTATCTAGTGTGTCCTAAAGTTAAGTGCGTGTGGTAATGGGAACATACATACACATTTCGCATATCCTCCGCTTCGGCCCGAAGATAGTGTCCTTAAACCAAAAGCAATATAAAGAATAAGAACATTCTACATGTGTCTGCTAACATCTTATTCTTTATGTTGTGTTTGCTTAAATTGTATTCACTAACCATTAGCATTACCCATAATTTATAATACTAATCAACATAACGCCCTCACACCAAGGACAATATAAGGAAAAAGATTCGAAATGGAAAGAATTTTTAGTGTTACGCATCTGATTCCTTAAATCGCTCTTGGTCACACACGCATCTCACCTCTATGTGTAAATGAAAAAACAAAAAATATACTATATATATGAAATATGCAACATGAAAACGTGAGTTTATATTTTAAACTTAGTGTTTATTAAGCGCTATATACAAAGTAAAAAATCAGGGACATAACTTAGGCTAATTAAGCGAAACACAATTAAAAAAAGTCTCTCGGGTTCGTTTTGGTATAGGTGTCCCTCAATAATTTCTTTTTCTTAATTAAGCGAAGCGAAAGTTGGTGATCAGACATAAGATGCTTTATCTCCGCTGGCTTATCAGGGCCAGACTTAGGTCAGATATAGTTTTCTATATACATATAGGCTTGCTCAGGTTTTCACATAGATTAACGATTTTGATCGATTTTGAATTTTTTATTAAAAAAAAAAGAACTAAAAAGAAAGATTTGTTTTCTAAATTTGATCTAAAAATAGTAATTTAAATAAAATTTAAAACTTGATTAATTATTTTTTGCCTCTATTGCACTTTCCTCATCAATATTGCATAGAACAAAGGATACTTTATAACTTGATAATTTACTTAAGAGCATGGTATGAGAAAAAGCCCCAAAGTGCTTTAGGCTAAATTTCGTTTTAAAAACCTATTGTGGAAACCGTAACAGGCCTAAATAAGTTTACTTTGTGCTTACTACTAAGGTCATTCAGCTGGGCGATCACTCCGGGATTAGGTAAGTGTGGAGTGGCCGCCATTGTCGGGAATCGGGCATCAGAATCGGGATTGTTCTTACGACTAGATGTACTTGAAGCACTTCTGCTTGTCGTGCGGTATGCGCGTCTTGAAGAGGATGGAGTCCGCCCGGAACTGGGTGTTTAGCAGCGGCGTATAGCCGAACACCCGACTGAAGAAGTTTATGCACTTGTGCCGCTCCTGGAAGTGCGTGTCATCCTCGCTGAGGGAAACAGGGCAACCCGGACAGCGGAACGTCCACCGAGAGGTTACTTTCACGGGTGGCTTTCTCGTTATATGCGAAACCAGGAAATTCATGGCGATATCCTCGCAGTTCATGTACTCGTCCACCTTGTCCCTGATGGCCTGCGGCAGGTGATACGTGTACAGGTACAGGTAGTACTTGTGCACGAACGCGGCGCCCGTTAGCACCATGCTGAGCTCGCAGCTGTAGTTGGAGTTGTAGTGCCACTGGCCATTAGGATTGCCCAGATCCCAGGCATGATAGCGTCCCGGAAAGCCAACCACGCGGTCGCGATGCTCGCGCCATACACGGAACCCGAAAAGGATCTCGTCGTGACGGAGATGGGCATCATCGTCCACAGAAAGCACGGCCTCTGTTTCAATGACATCGAATGGCAGGAAACGGTTATTCAGGGAGTTCCGGGGAGCCCGCAAGACAGCCACCGGGACCCCGATATCTGGCCAACGCAGTTCATCCAACGGTGGCTTGGGGGAATTCCAAACTACGACGACTTTGTGCAGGTACGGCAGTCCGTACAGCCTCCCCAGTGAGTCCATGAGGACCTGTTCCCGTTCATAGGTCAACATGACGATCGTAAACTGCTCCCGTGGGTAATTGCCACCCAGAGCTTCGCCAAACTCCTTGCCCGCTCCGCCCAGTCCCTTGCCGATGGGACGGAAGCCGGTGTGCGAGCCAAGGAACTTGGCCTCCGACGGCAGGGCCGGATCAAAGGGCAGCTGCGGGTACAAGTAAAAGGGGTCCAACCAATCGTTCCACACTTCAATGGACTGCATTCGCAGGGTGGTGTAGTTACGCCGAAATGAGGGACTGGGATACGGCGGCTCTATGGGACCCAGTGACTCCTCGGGTTCTGTATCCAAACCGACGGGAGGATCGGATTTCAGGGGTATAAAGGTGCTATTAAACACACTCTGTGCTATGATCGGTGGCACTGGTCTGGGCGGGATTCCCAGGCGATCCCGTAGACTGGCAATAACAGTATCCACGGTGGCCTGCACGGAGCTCAGGTACCGCTCCCAGACAAGCCTGCCTTGTCGTCGCAGTAGCAGCAAATCCGCATCCTGCACAGCTCTCAGCAGGAAATGCAGCTCCGTAATCCTAGCTTTGGGAAGCAATAATGCTAGTCTCCTCCAGTCTAGGGTTTCAGCGTAAGGCAGGCGAAGCTCATCGGCTCCCAGGATCACGGGCACAGCACCCGAGCGCAAAGCTTCATAGATTCTGGCCAGCATTAGGGTGGAGGACACTCGACCATTCATTGGAGGAAGAATCAAGGTAAAAGTGGAGTCCTTGAGCAGCTGCCGGCGGGAGGAATCGGATCCGCAGAGCGTCCAGTCTGGCAGTGAATCGCCCTCCTGCTGCTCCGTGGCCGGGACGCACTGAAACTGTAGCACAAACTGATCCTGCGTGGCACCCTTGGCCATATCCGCCAGGTGGTCCAGTATAAACGCATCCAAAGGAGGCAGAGTACTCTGTTTGGGTCTCAGTTCTCCCTGGAAAGAGAGCAGGTATTTCCTGCGGGCGGGCACCATGCCGGCGCACTCTTGCCACACATCTCCACCTGGCGGCCCCAAAATGGGCGGCACTATCAGGTCGTAACCGGGACGGAACTGTTCCCTTTCGAAGGCACTCTGCACCACAAGGGCGCGCATGGTGTTCTGCTTGTACAGCGGATTCGTGCGATGTGAGGTGAGATCCCGCCTTGCCAGATTGAGCAGCACATGGTTTCGTCCATCGCCGCCCCAATAGGGCAGCTTGTAAAGCTTCTCCATGTCCACGGGGCAGTCATTGGCATGGCTGGGTGTGGTGGGCTGCTGCTGCTCTGCCTCCTGTGCAGCATACCGATTGTTACGCAGCAGATCCTGCTCCAGGAGTGCCTCCCCCACCAGCACCAGATATATGCACGCCTGCCTCGGATCCTTGATGATGTGAGCATTGTAGCCTAGCGTCTGCTTCAGGGTTGTCTTAAGGAATCCATCGATGTCGTAGCCATGACGCTGCACGCTGTGCTCATCGGGATCATAGAGGTAAACGGGGAATCCTGAAGTCAGGCTGCATCTGGAGTGATTAAAGCAGTTGTGCATCTCGCAGCTGGCTGCCATGCCCGCCGTTATAGGACTCATCTTCCTTGGCAGCGAGTTTGGTAGCAGAGAGCGTGGCAAAGCCAGGTCTGGAGTATTCCGCTGCACTGCCTCTCTCTGGGCGACTTGTGCCTGCTCCACAGAGATCTTCAAGCGCTCTAGCTCTGTTTGCTCCCTGAGGAGTTCCTGCTTTAGCTCTTCGATTTTCTGGTTGTACTGACTGATGTCTGATTGCAGCTTCTGGCGACGGGATTCCAGTTCGCGCAGCTCCACGGACACGGTGCTCTTGAAGTGGATAAATGGGTTATTATTAGTGGGTTTTCCTACCGGATTTATTGGGTTTCTTACCTTGATTCTAACCATCTCTTCGATGCGCATTTTAAGATCGCCTGCTCGCATGGCACTAAAATCCTCATAGGCATCCAGGAGAGGTGAGCTGCGATGAATATCCATCGGCGGTGCATCCTGCTCAGACTGCATATTAAGAATGTATCAGAAGTTTAAAGGTAACTCATGTAAATCAAGCATTCATACACTGAGTATACGGTACGCCATACAGGAAACCAGGAGCAGGAGCATCAACAGCAGGGCGGGTAGCTTGTAGCGGCGGCACATCCGCGACCAAGACGTTCTCAATCCCATTGCGTGGCGAGGTGGTGCGGCGGTGGCGGCGACGTGCGAGGGTGGTGGACAGGCCTCCTTGGTCTCCAGCGGGTGATACGACGCCTCCGCGGAGTGGCCCAGATCATAAGCCGGTGACATGGCATCGGCTTCAGCTCGCTATTGCACGGAATTCATGCATTTATATTAGGTTATTCGACTTTAATTGCTATTTCATTGATAAAAACGCGACTTTTGTTGCTGTTTAGTGGGACAGGGCTGCCCACTCGGACAGGGACGAGCAACAGAGTTATCGGTGGAACATAGCTGGTAATCGGTGCTGTCAACTTTTTTTAAAAAATGCGGGAAATGTTAATTAATATTAAAATAAAAAATATGAAAATAATTGCTTTTAAAAATATAATAAATTGAGCTAAAACGTATATATATATATTTTATATCATTGTGAAGTCAGATTAATTTGTTAATAAACTTTTAAACACTTCCCAACACCAGAATAACAGTGGCTTTACATTTTCACTTATAACGACTTAAAGTCCCGCTAGCCAGTACAGCCACCATAGCAATTTAGTTGCTAGATCTGCAACAACAAATTAATTAAATTAATTTTTAAACACCCATATTAATGTGCTGATTTGTTAACTTAACAAAGGAAAAAAAGAAAATTGAAATTTCTATCCCTTGGTCTAGTAATGATAATTGTAACACTTTAATTTACCAAAAATTATCTCGATTTAAAATTCTCATATTTATTTTAAATCTAGCATTTATTGCCTCAGAAATTATGGCATCACTGCCACTAACAGCTGAAATTCGGAACGCGACTTGACATTTCTGTTGTTGTGATTTGAATGATTTTATTTTTAGTCGCGTCTTTAATTCGCACTGTGCCGCCTCGATTTCGCTACTCGCTTGTTTTTGTTCTGTGTGTGGCGCTCTGATTTGTTTATTTAATTTTTAATAAACGCTTACAACAATTGTTAATTGTTGTAAGATGACTGCAAGCCATTTTAATGAGCTTTATTGAAAAAACGTGTTCCTAAAGTGCACAAATTCTAAGCACCCTAACATCCCTCTAGGAATTCGATTATATAGCCCCGTCACAAACCGGAATCCTGCAGGGAAAATTCGAAAATGGGTAAATACGCAAATGAAAACGCTTCTATAAATATTTATTTATTTACTGTCGTCCGGTGACATTTTCACTTTCTTCCATTGATTCTTTTCTTTGCTTTGGGCCTGGTCTGTCTGGGTTTTGTAGGCCGGGCCTTGAAAGTGAAAGCCACACGAAAGGAAAATAGCAAATAGGCAAGAGTACTGCCATCGATACCCTAACACTTAGCACTTAAAGGTGTGATATTCCACGGCAGATCTTTGGCAAAATGCCATCTTTTGATATAGAACGGTATCACGATTAACTAAACAGAAGGGGAAAAGATTTAATGAGCTAATTCTAAATTTGTACAGAACCAGAAAAGAGTTTGAAATATTATTTATTATTTTTAAATATTATTTTAGAAAATTTTCAAAGACCGTTTAACATGAGATCTTCATATTCAAATTAAATAATAACTGTTTTTCACCTTTTCAGGGCTAGTAAAGGCTCTGAAAGTCAACTGGTTATAATTGGCAATATTCTTTTTGTTCTAACTTGGTCATTTTAGTAATTTCATGTTATCAATTAGAAAACACAACTGATATAAATAACAAATACATGCAGGCTATATGTGCGGAATTTTATTGCCTAAAATATTGTGTACAAATAAATTAAAATTGTAGCTTGCTTCTAAAATAATTTATATACGTTTGTTCACAGGCTTTTTTGGATTTTAACTGATAAACAAGAACAAAGCAGGGGCTCAACTTTGATATTAAACACTTGATAAAGAAGCTTTAGCCGCCAAAGAACTTTGGCAACATGTTACCCTGTAGATTAAATATATACATAAAATAAATTTCGGCACGATCTAGCATACTAGCCTTATTTATATTTAGGATCTGGAACTACCCATCAATTTATGTCAACTTCATTTCTTAGGGGGAGGTTTGTAGAACTTCCGCATTTTGTTCCCAATCAAGACTAATTAAACTCCAGTTCGAGAGCCGAGGCCACAAATACTTAATTGAAACTTGACTCACACTTTCTCGGCCCCTTGGTTGTACTTACAGGCAAGCCCTAGAATAGCGAACCTGTAAACATATGTATAGGAAATATTTATTATTCATTTTATTTCATATTTTGCCTACAAGTTAAAGTGGATAATGATCGATTGAAAGGACATCATAAAATTTTCAAATTGCAGAAAGTAAACCAATTAAATACATTTGTAGCCTTTTAAAAGATTTTTGCTAAGATTAGGATTTATTTTTAATTTTTTTAACTTTTGTTGTATTATTTATAAACTTTTTAATGGGTATTAAGAAGACCTATTAAGTCATTTTCTGCTGCGACAGTAATTACAGATGATTAATTTATTGCACCTTTGATTTAAACAAAATGCATTTGGGTGGCAAGACAAAGGAAAATCAAAATAAGGCTACCACAAATGGGTCTTATCACTAGAATATATTTCTTATCAATTCGATAAATACGGGAGTCGTGGAAGTTCTTGGTCCAGTCTTCTATTATATTCGCTAGTGGAAACACTAATTTCTCTTGGAAATAAGTGACATTTTTAGATATACATTTTAATTTTCCCCTAATTATGGTTGGTAAGGGAAACATTTGTTTTTATAAATATTTGCTTAAAATTGGTTTGTGTGTTAAGCGTTTGTGTTAAGGGAACTTCAATAGTTTGTATTGGAGAAATTTAGGGAAGTTTCACTGTTTTTTCTATTTGGTTCGCTGCCGTTGACCCCGAATGGCGAAAAAGCGGACTGTTTTTTGGATTTGGAGCAAAGCGGCTTCGCCAGCGGCTTATCGTCGGGGTGAGCGAGGTGAGGGGTGAGAGGAGAGGCGGAGAAGGGGCTTAATTAGGGGCACATTCAGTGACGGTGCGTGTCTTCCGCCACCACCCTGCCCTCCCGGAACGGCGCACACACTGCTACCCCCGCCAAGCCAACCCTTCGACCTTTGGCGACCGCAATTGCCTTGCAACAAATACACACACTAATGGCACATCCGGGGGCTTCCGTGGATCCGGACTCTAGCTTACGGATTCTCAAATTCCGGATTCAGTAGCTGCTGACCGTAGCCGCAAGAAACTGGCTCGCTCCGGCGGACAAAAACAGTAAAAATAGTGCGGGGGACCATTTGACATGCATTTGAGGATCCGTCTCACGTGTCGCAAATATGAAATTTGGGGTAAGCACAGAGCTCTCTGATTGGCACACTTGGCCCTGCTCCGCTTTCAGGCTGGGATCGCCGCCGGTTCTACTCTGCCCTCCATTCTCATGCAAATTCCAGTGCGTAACGGTGCATCGCCCGCTGTGCCGGGCATTTTTAATACCGGAGTTTTGCATATTCATGCTTAAAAGACAAAAGCGGCACAAGTGCAACCTCAGTCGAAATCGGTGCGTCGTGGGTGTCGAGTCGCAGCACAGCAGGATTGCAGTGATCGCAGTCCATCTTATCGCCATGTGTAAGCCAGTTGTTACCATTTTGCAAAGCCTTTTGGTGATCAAAAAAAAAAAAAACATCTGGAATGTGGCCCCTTTATTCGTGATAAATCAGAAATTAGTACCTTAAATAAATAAATAAATAAATAAATTGAAATAACAACTATCACGCTAAACTGCGCCTAATTACAAACGATCTCCGTGAAAGTGAAAATTTTTAAAGAACTAAGCTTGTCTGTTATACGACAAGCTAACAAGTGCGAGAAGCTGCGAATTAGTATCGGGGAACAAAGCAAACAAAATAACAATTAAATACATTTTCATCAAGTACTCAAGTTACTTACATTCAACCCGTGCTTGTAAGCGATGTTATTTCAATAGTTTTCTTCAGGAGTTTGGAGCCCAAGATTTATAACACTTAATAACAAAGAAAAATGACTCTTCTCAACCTAATTTATTCCACCTTTGATTTTTTATACGATAATTTTCCAACAGTTTTCTTCAAGAGTTTGGGGCACAAAAACATATTATCACTTTATAACAAATCAAAATGATTGTGCTTTGCAAAAAATAATACAATTAATTGTTTTCGGGAATGGGAGGATTATATTTAATAGCTCTCGGTAAGCTTAGTAATTGAGATTCTATATAACAATTTAAGGGAATGTTTTCAGAAACTGTGAATGTACTGCATGAATGTACTGCACTATTTTCTTCATTTTATATAAAAATGTATATTGTCTTACGGCTTTCCGGCAAACAAAATACTTCTGCAAACAATTTGAGAATTCTCCATTAATTTTTATTATTAGGCATTATTGTTAAAATTAAGTTTGGTTGTACGAAAGAGAATAGGAGCGCTCTTATTATTCCACATTTTGCTTGCACATAAAACCTTGAGCCATCAATAAATATAAGTGATTTGTGGGATTTCTAAGTAATTTTAGCTACATTTAATGAGGTTTATAAGGATTTCAAGAAATGTACAACAAAATTCTACAATTTGGAGTTCCAAGAAATGTTCAACACATTGAACTGATTTTTAAATGTTGCTTTCTCAGAACTTCTGATTTTCCAACAATTTATCTCTTTGCTTTTATTTATAATTTGTAATTTGTTTAAAAGGTTCTACATAATTAACCGTGAAATATAACTATTTTAAAAATAAATCGAATCGATTGCCTATCGATCCGCACTATCGACCGTCGCCCATTTTAAGTAGCTTTCCTGGGAGCTTTTCCTTACCCTTTTCTATCTTTTTTCAAACACTGACAGACAGCTTTTGCGTTGAGACAGCTGATTACGCGATAAATAGAATTAGGAAGTGAAGTTCTTTAGTCTGTTGCCGACTAGCAGACGTGCGAGAACTTGAAAGTTCTCTCTGCTCTTCCCCCTGTTTTATGTGTATTATGGGATTGTGGCGCTTTCTGAAATGTTTGTGTTCGTTTTTTACCTGTTAATGGAAAAACGTGTTTAACTGGCAAAACAATGTGCCGACATTTGCATACGAGCAAAATCAAAACAAAAGCCGCAAAAAATAAAAGAGAATAAAAAGAACAAAACAAAAACAAAACCGAAATATAAGCGAAGAACGATGACACATGCGTGCGTGCGTGTGTGTATTGTGAGAGCTTTGCTGAGAGCACCTTGAAAGCTCGTCTCTCTTACTTCTGGCTTTTGCTTTGTTCGGCTCATTCGCATTGTTCGGCCAGTTGCTTTGCCCCATTGTCCTGATCGTTACGGTTACCGTTATACTAGTGTAGTAAAGTTTCCCATTTCCGTTTCTCTCCGTATCGTTCCGCTTGGCCTGCGGAAAACCCTTTTGTTTATAATCAAGTAAGTATGAATGTCGCGGGGCTTTTCTCTTTTAAAATTACAAAAGGAAAAGCCATTGACATTGGCAAAGGCCATAAACTTTTAACACTTAATTTGCATCTGCAAGTAATGTGCGTGAAATCACTTTTGAGGGCGATAAGATATGAGTTTTCTGATAGTTTGTGGTTTTTGTTGGGGAAATCAGATAAGTTTTGCTGATAACACACCGTTGTTGGGTTGTTGTTCAAAAATTCGATATAAACAGAAGTATCGACCGGGTTTTATGTTTTTTATACATACCATCATTTTTATAGGGCTATAACTATATGTTATTTAAAGAAATTATTTATTTGTATGTGGTTTTAACATTTTTTTTTTCAAATTATTTAAAAAAACATTTTAATAACAATGTATTTGTATTTTTTATTCATATTTTCATCTAATGCGAGAGAGACTGATGTTAATTAAACTATTAATTTATAAATTTATAAATATATTTTATCTAGCAATTACTGTTTTTTATTTGTTTAACTTATTTATTATCGCCTATCTGCTGAATACAACGACATGCAAGATTAATGATATCTATACCTTATCTGCTTCAACTTTGTGGGATAGTCTGCACTGGCAATAATGTGCAATTCGAACCAGTTGTCAATTCTTCGTTTAGAGGAGAGTGCCGAAAGAAGAGTTACAAGTTACAAGTTACAAGTATTAAAAAAATAAAATAAAAAAATGTCCTCAATTACCGATTATCTACCCGGTATCCCCCATTCCACTCGTATGTCTATCTATGTTTGCGTTTTTTCGCTTGTCAGAAGGTGTAATTCACTGATAGGACGCATTATCTCCTCAATTATCGGTCAGTAATGTACCAAACGCCTTGTACCTGAACGTTCCTGTATTACGTATTTGCAGCTCTCTCCTTCTTCTCCCTGGTGACCGGTCTCTATGTCCTGCACTTCTCCCTAGCTCTGATCCTGGTCAACAAGGAGGTGCCCCAGTCACGCGGTATGCTATATCCCAGGGAATCGGAGACGCGCGAAGTGCGCTCGCTGGACGGCATTTGGAACTTTGTGCGCTCCGATCAGGCGAACCCCACGCAGGGCATTAGGGATGGGTGGTACATGAAGGATCTTAGCCAGAGCAGGCCCACGATCCCCATGCCAGTGCCTGCCTCCTACAATGACATTACCACGGACAACCTGAGGGACCATGTGGGAACCGTGTGGTACGATCGCAAGTTCTTTGTGCCCCGTTCCTGGGCGAAGAACCAGAGGATCTGGCTAAGGTTCGGCAGTGTGCATTACGAGGCCTTTGTGGTGGGTTATGAAGTTTGTTTTAAATTTAAAAAATGTATACTATTATCCTATTTACCAATCCCTTCAGTGGATCAACGGCCAGAAGGTGGTGAAGCACGAGATCGGCCATTTGCCCTTTGAGGCAGAGGTTACGGATATCCTTAATTATGGAGCCGAAAACAGGATCACCGTGATGTGTGACAACGCTCTGATCCAGACAACGGTGCCACAGGGCAAGATCACGGAGGTGCCCAACGATAGTGGGATGACCATCATCCAGAGCTACACCTTCGACTTCTTCAACTATGCAGGAATTCACAGGAGTGTTCACCTGTACACCACGCCCAGGACTTTTATTGAGGAGGTGGAGGTCACAACAGATCTGTCTGAAAATATGAGTGGTGAGTGGGGGGCTTTTCCCTTGGGAAATACGGGAAATTTTTACCTTTTTTTAATCTAATCTTTAATTTCTCCCTAATACCTTTTTTTAAAGACGGTGAAGTCTTCTATAGTGTCAGCGTGAATGGCAGCGCTGCCAATGAGGCCATCAATGTCCTGAAAATCGAGGCGAACCTCTACGACAAAGAAGGAGCCAAGGTGGCCAATGCCACCTCGGATGACAAGCTTAAAGGCTGCCTGAAGATCACAGGAGTCAAGCCCTGGTGGCCCTATCTGATGCATCCAGAACCCGGTTACCTCTACGAGTTGGAGATTAAGCTGCTGGCGGCCAATGCGGAGCTGCTCGATGTATATAGGCTGAAGGTGGGCCTGCGCACGCTACGTTGGGACGAATCGCAGTTCCTGATCAACGGCAAACCCGTGTATTTCCGCGGATTTGGACGTCACGAAGATTCGGATATCAGAGGCAAGGGCCTGGACAATGCCCTGATGGTGCGGGACTTTAACTTGCTCAAGTGGATCGGAGCCAATGCGTATCGTACCTCGCATTACCCTTACTCCGAGGAGTCCATGCAGTTTGCGGACGAGCACGGCATCATGATCATCGACGAGTGTCCCAGCGTGGATACGGAGTAAGTTTGGTTGTGTCTTTGTCGGAGGCTTCTGACTTATGAAGTTTTCGTTGTTTTTCAGAAACTACAGCCAGGAGCTGTTGGGCAAACACAAGTCATCGCTGGAGCAGCTCATACACAGGGACAGGAACCATCCCAGTGTGGTCATGTGGTCCATAGCGAATGAGCCTCGCACGGCGAGCATGAATGCCGATTCGTACTTTGAGTGGGTATTCTCAGGTGACACCCCGAGTGGTTGTGACTAATTTATCCAAATCTCCTCAGGCTGGTGGCCAATTTCACAAGATCCATGGACGAAACCCGACCTATTACGGCTGCTATTGCAGTTCCCAACACGCAGGATGTGTCCGTAAGTGGAAGCACCTTCCTGAAGAATTTTATTCTATAGCTTATATCCTGTTTAGGGTCGCCACTTGGACATTATCAGCTTCAATCGCTATAATGCCTGGTACTCCAACACCGGTCGCCTGGACATGGTCACCAAGAATGTCATCGATGAGGCCACCGCCTGGAACAAGCGGTACAACAAGCCTATCATTATGTCAGAGTATGGTGCAGATACCCTAGAGGGTTTGCATATGGTGAGTATATTGAACACCCTTAAAAATTTGTTTATTTAGTGATTTTTCTATATATTCTGTAGACCCCTGCGTACGTGTGGTCAGAGGAGTTCCAGGAGCAGGTATTTTCCCGCCATTTCAAGGCCTTTGACGAGCTGCGCAAGAAGGGCTGGTTTATAGGCGAGTTTGTGTGGAACTTTGCAGACTTTAAAACAGCTCAAAGTGAGTTTAAACGTTACAACATTTTTATTAGATTTTATATTTATAATACTCATTAGGCTACACCCGCGTGGGCGGCAATAAAAAGGGCGTGTTTACCCGCTCCCGCCAGCCCAAGGCGGCTGCTCATCTGCTCCGCAGAAGGTACTTTGCCTTGGGCTTGGATCTGGATAAGAGTCCGGTTCCGAACGATCTCTTCACCTACATAGCCGATCTTATAACATAGAAGGATGGATATACACCCAATTAGGCTGGCCATTGTAAATAAGCCAAGGAAAAATAAACACGGAACTTCCTATTGAGTACTGCCGAATTTTCTCCCGATTTCCATTTCCATGAACCATTCCGCTGCGTTGCCTTTGTACAATATAAATTTACATTGTATTTTTGTATGCATTTGTAAGGGTTAGACTCTAAATAAGAACAGCGTTATTTATTTAAATAAAATAAAAGAGATTTAATTTCCAAAATAAATTTAAAAAAAGGGGAATCCTCAGCGCTTACTATCGATAACAATGGCTGCCCATCCGGCTTATGACTTATTACGGTGGCAGCCCTTAAATTATCGATTAATACCGAGCTTGCGCTGGCAGTGCCCTTAATTTGGGCGCACTTTTTAAACCTTAAGAGCTTTTAGGTAAAATAAAAAGATTATTAGTTTTCTGTAAAGTTAAGCCCCTTTTTAATAATAAATCAATAAGAAGTTTGTGTTTCTCTTGCATGGAAGTTGAATTTTTATTTAATTTTGCAGCCAATGGAATTGTTTGTATTTTTCTTTATAGTAATTTCGTTTAGTTTAACTTACGCTTGTTTTTGGTTTAGCAAAATTCCTAATTCTTGGTCAGCCATAACCGACAATAATTCTTTTCTAAATGCGCGCCAAATTGTGTCAGTATAAAAACCAAATAGAAGTAACAAATAAAAAAGAAATCAACATTTTGTGTGTGTTTTGTGTGTTCGAATTATTGTCTGATATGTGACCTGAATAGTTTGGGTATTTTGCCTTACTTCTATTGGTATTTATAGATATAGACAGATCTGCAAACACTTAAGTCACTAAGTTAATGATGTTTTTGTTTCGAAGAGCTTTGTTTTGATTTTGGTTTAGTTTATTCTCTTTTAATGGAAGGTAAAACATTGTGATATCTGAAGTTTTCCTCCGCTGCTGAATCTTAATTTAGTTTGTGTATTTTGCATGCTTTGTTTTATTTTAGCTAATTACGTTTTACCCATTTTTCCCGAAAGTAGTTTGCTTGTCAAATATTACACGTTATTTCGCTAGATAATTACATATAAGCTTATTCAAAGAAATCCTCGACACATAATTACCATAATAGTACAACAGTTTCATTTTTGTTTAAGTTTAAGTGTGTGGTGGTGGCGTATTAACAATAATGTTTAAATTGTATTTAAACAGGGCTGACCACCGATTATTATTCGATAAGTTAGTGTTTAGATCCTATAACCAATATTACAGTTGCTCAACAAATGTAGGGCTTAAGCCTAAGCAGATCCTTGCTTACACACACATTAAATGTCGCTAGTTAGCAGTTAATATACATCATTATCCGAGTACCCATCATTATCGGCTTCAGTTATAACGATTCCAATCCCATTCTCGAAGCAGAAGGAAGATATAGGGGGAGCGAGGGAGGTCTCCAACGTAAGTTAAAGTTATGAGTCAACACACATGTAAAGTGGTAGTAGATTGCTCTATATATGCGTATTAACTAGACTCTTACTAGCTAATTATTTTGATTAGATATCTTGTGTGTTTCTGTGTTCCTTGTTTTGTATTTCGTATATCCAAATCAACGCTCTTCGCTTTGTCTTCAAAAACAGTCTCCACTTGGCTCTATTAATTTAGCTATTAACTAACAGAATTCGATACGCTATTTACACACTGTCTTATGGCCTAGGCTTGGGTTACATATCCATGATCCTGGTATACAAGTATGCGTTAATCCTCGTTGATAGCCGAAGAGGTTAGATCAACATCCGCTCGTGTCGGTCCTAGCAGAAGCGTCTGCAAGAAATCCAAGGAGTATTTACGGGGATTCATTAGCCAAAGTAAAGCGAAAAAGTTTCCCATTGAAATGTTAAGGCGCCAAGCTAAGCACAATTTGTGCGAAATTAATGTTACTTAATTTAACTTTCATGGAAGGGAATGAGAATGAGAATGGAAATGAAAATGAATGAATGGCAAAAGATTTAACTGCTTGGCTGCCACATGCAGATGGCACTCCGCCTTCAACCCTAAATGCAATGCAAATGGTAACTATTCAAAAACTTGTCTTTGTAGATAAAGGCCAAGTCCCTCCGCCGGGGTAATGTGGCATAATTCTAATGCATTGACCAACATCCTGCAGATGACAGGCACCGATAAAAGGTCCGATAAAACTTTCGCTCTTTTTCGGCCCGAAAACTTCCTTCTCAGCGCGCAAAACACACACAATTGTTTCGATTCCCGAGCATCGAATGCAAAGTGTCTTGGCCCTTGGAGCAGCGCTCCTTCGGGATCTCTCCACGGTCCCAGCAATATCAATTTCGGGGTCGGGATTGAAAATTGAAACTTGAAAATAACACAAAAGGCAATGCAATTGCGAATCGATTCGAAAGGTTTCCCTTGGCCGCAGGACAAATTGACTAAAGGAATAACAGTAAGCAGGGGACACTGGCGAAAATAGGTATCTACTACTAAAAAAATGGGTTTTATAAAAATTTTAAAACGTATTTGACAAATGGTAATTTAAATTGAGTTTTATGTAGCTAAAAATTATAACTAACAGACAAACAATCATTTGATATCAAAGATTTGCCCAAATTTGAGAAAAAAAGTTTTTAATGCAAATGTGGTTTCTCACAGTGTATTATTGTGCGTTTCGGCTTCGTCAAGTGGCACTCACCTTCGCCTCTTCGCATGCACTATCTAGAGCTTCCCGCTGCGATAGTGGACTGGTCGGTGGCCGCCGAAGAGGATGCGCTTGAAGGCCTGACGGAACTCCGGACTGAAGATGGTATAGATGACCTGCGAAAGGGGCACAGAAAAAAAGGAAAGAAAATCGAATAACATCAGTACGAAGTGGAAGATGGAATATGCACTTTGAGGTGAAATATCCTTAAGCAAAGTGTAGAGAGTTTATTCTCCAAATAATAAAGGAAAATAGTTTCGGGATAATTCTTAAGTAAATTTATAGTTTTTAAGTGTTTAAAAAAACAAGTAATTTCCCTTTAAGGGCTAGTGTTTACTCTTTTAGTTAGGTATAAATTCCGTTTCTAATAATGTATCCTAATGCAATTCGTATTAAGTATTTTCATTGTTTCTAATCCTTTTAGGCAAATTTTTAAATTATTTAAAAATATATCGTAATTCAAAAATAAGCACACATTCAACCTATTTAAAATATATTAAAGTAAGTATATTTGAAACTCTTTGTTTAACCTATACTTTAACCTTTATCAACATTTTAAAATATATAAAGCAAGCACAGCTTAATACGCGAATCGTGGCTTCGGATTCCAGCCTTCGTAACCTCCTTTCTTATCCTACTTAGCAAGTAGCTTAAATAATATCAAGCATAACATCTAACCCACCGGATTTAGGGTGGAGTTGAAGTAGCCCAGCCAGAGGAAGAGAGACGCCACGCTGTCGCTGATCTCGCAGGCGGCGCACAGGGGCATGGTTAACGCCATGACGAAGAAGGGCAGCCAGCAGACCACGAAGGCTCCCGTGATAATGGCCAGCGTCTTGGCCGCCTTCCTCTCCCGCTTCGCCTCCAGGGTCTCCTTGCGCTTGTTCACCTTTTGCATCGGATTAGCGATGCTGGAGAGTTGCTGCTGTTGGGGATTTGAATGTTGCTGCTGCGTCGGCTGCTGTTGCAGCGACTTGGAGCGTGGCTCTGGGGTCAGGGGAAGGGCAGAGGAGGGTGTGGGCGAGGAGGAGGTGGCGCCGCAGAGCGGATGCGCCTGGTTGCAGCTCGTCAGCGTACTGGTTTTGGCTGTCATCGGTCCGGCGGCGGCGGCAGACGCGATGCCACCGATTCCCTGCGAAGTCGGCGTTTGCGGCGAGAGCGCCGATATCGACGTAATTGTGGTGGCATTTGATGTGCTGGCCCCACCTCCTCCTCCTCCTGATCCAGCTCCAGCCCCAGCTCCTCCGCCGCCGGACTTGGCAGTTTTATGCAGCTGCTGCACTTGTTCGAGTTGCTGTTGCAACTGCGGATCCTCTAGCACCTCCACCGACCCATTGCCCGTGGCTGTTGCTGGCGTTGCTGCCGATGTTGCGGTTGCGGCTGCCAGGTCAGCCTGGTCTTCCTCCTCCTCGTCCTCCGCCTGTTCCGGCTCGTGCTCTCCTCCCTGCTGATTCAGCTGGTCCTGGTCCTGTTCCTGGTCCTCGTTCTGCCCCTTGCCGGCCGCATTGTCTGCCGCTCCGTTGACAGCTGATGTCGACGACTTGGCGGCGGACTTGCCCTGCTGTTTGGCCAGCGCCACCAGGTGTGAGACGGTGGCTATCTGGTTGCCTGACTGGGACGTGCTGGGCACCTGCAATGGAAGTGAGTGGGGTTAGTTGCAGTGGGGGCAAACTTGAAGATAGATTATAGAAATTATATAACTGATAAAATTCCTTGGGAAAATCTAATACATCACTCTAAAAAGTCTCGCAAAATATCAGTTTTTACTTAAACTATCAAAATATATGTTGAACAAGAAAAAAGCTCACTTCGGAAAGCCGAAGTTTGTTTACCCTTGCCGTTTGCAATTGCATCGGAAACCAGATTAGAAATCGATCATAACTCAGTCAAAAAAGCCTTAAATTCGATTCGGTTTTTATAGGGGCAACAAATCTGCATATTAAGCTTTACTATTTAAAAAACTATTTTTTTTCCCATTTTTTTAAAATTTAATTTACAAAATTTTAAAATATTGGGTAAAATTTTCTTTTCTTCAAAATATGTCTAAATAAACTCTGCTCTTGATGCTGATCAAGAATATATATGATTTATAGGGTCGCAAATGACTCCTTCACTGTGTTTTAAGCTTCTGACTAGGAGCACAATACCCAGAAACTCGTTTTTAATTTTTGGCAATTTTAACGATGTAACCCCTTACAATTTTTTTTTAAAATTGGGTCAAATTTTTGCTAACACCTTCAACGGTTTTATGATCATAACTTGGCTAAAACTCAACCGATTTCAGTCTGGTTTGGTTTTTTCTTCTTCGTTTTTAAATGCAAACATTTCTGCATTTAAACCTGGATATCTAATTTTTGGCCCATTTTTGACAATTTTAACGATGTAACCCCTTACATTTTTCTCAAAAATTGCGTCAAATTTTTTGGCTGAAAAATACTAAAACCCTCATTGGTTTTATGATCATAACTTTGCTAAAACTCAACCGATTTCCGTCTTGTTTGGTTTTTTCTTCTTCGTTTTTAAATGCGAACATTTCTGCATTTAAACCTGGATATCTAATTTTTGGCCAATTTTTGACAATTTTAACGATGTAACCCCTTACATTTTTTTCAAAAATTGGGTCAAATTTTTTGGCTGAAAATTGCAAACACCTTCAACGGTTTTATGATCATAACTTGGCTAAAACTCAACCGATCTCAGTCTGGTTTGGTTTTTTCTTCTTGCGGTTTAAATGCGAACATTTCTGCATTTAAACCTGGATATCCAATTTTTGGCCAATTTTTGACAATTTTAACGATGTAACCCCTTACATTTTTTCCAAAAATTGGGTCAAATTTTTTGGCTGAAAAATACTAAAACCCTCATTGGTTTTATGATCATAACTTGGCTAAAACTCAACCGATTTCAGTCTGGTTTGCTGTTTTCTTCTTAGTTTTTAAATGCGAACATTTCTGCATTTAAACCTCGATATCTAATTTTTGGTCAATTTTTGACAATTTTAACGATGTAACCCCTTACATTTTTTCCAAAAATTGGGTCAAATTTTTTGGCTGAAAATTGCAAACACCTTCAACGGTTTTATGATCATAACTTGGCTAAAACTCAACCGATTTCAGTCTGGTTTGCTGTTTTCTTCTTGGTTTTTAAATGCGAACATTTCTGCATTTAAACCTCGATATCTAATTTTTGGTCAATTTTTGACAATTTTAACGATGTAACCCCTTACATTTTTTCCAAAAATTGGGTCAAATTTTTTGGCTAAAAATTGCAAACACCTTCAACGGTTTTATGATCATAACTTGGCTAAAACTCAACCGATCTCAGTCTGGTTTGGTTTTTTCTTCTTGGGTTTTAAATGCGAACATTTCTGCATTTAAACCTCGATATCTAATTTTTGGCCAATTTTTGACAATTTTAACGATGTAACTAACCCCTTACATTTTTTTCAAAAATTGGGTCAAATTTTTTGGCTGAAAATTGCAAACACCTTCAACGGTTTTATGATCATAACTTGGCTAAAACTCAACCGATCTCAGTCTGGTTTGGTTTTTTCTTCTTGCGGTTTAAATGCGAACATTTCTGCATTTAAACCTGGATATCCAATTTTTGGCCAATTTTTGACAATTTTAACGATGTAACCCCTTACATTTTTTCTAAAAATTGGGTCAAATTTTTTGGCTGAAAAATACTAAAACCCTCATTGGTTTTATGATCATAACTTGGCTAAAACTCAACCGATTTCAGTCTGGTTTGCTGTTTTCTTCTTAGTTTTTAAATGCGAACATTTCTGCATTTAAACCTCGATATCTAATTTTTGGTCAATTTTTGACAATTTTAACGATGTAACCCCTTACATTTTTTTCAAAAATTGGGTCAAATTTTTTGGCTGAAAATTGCAAACACCTTCAACGGTTTTATGATCATAACTTGGCTAAAACTCAACCGATCTCAGTCTGGTTTGGTTTTTTCTTCTTGCGGTTTAAATGCGAACATTTCTGCATTTAAACCTGGATATCCAATTTTTGGCCAATTTTTGACAATTTTAACGATGTAACCCCTTACATTTTTTCCAAAAATTGGGTCAAATTTTTTGGCTGAAAAATACTAAAACCCTCATTGGTTTTATGATCATAACTTGGCTAAAACTCAACCGATTTCAGTCTGGTTTGCTGTTTTCTTCTTAGTTTTTAAATGCGAACATTTCTGCATTTAAACCTCGATATCTAATTTTTGGTCAATTTTTGACAATTTTAACGATGTAACCCCTTACATTTTTTCCAAAAATTGGGTCAAATTTTTTGGCTGAAAATTGCAAACACCTTCAACGGTTTTATGATCATAACTTGGCTAAAACTCAACCGATTTCAGTCTGGTTTGCTGTTTTCTTCTTGGTTTTTAAATGCGAACATTTCTGCATTTAAACCTCGATATCTAATTTTTGGTCAATTTTTGACAATTTTAACGATGTAACCCCTTACATATTTTTCAAAAATTGGGTCAAATTTTTTGGCTGAAAACTGCAAACACCTTCAACGGTTTTATGATCATAACTTGGCTAAAATTCAACCGATTTCAGTCTGGTTTGGTTTTTTCTTCTTGGTTTTTAAATGCGAACATTTCTGCATTTAAACCTCGATATCTAATTTTTGGCCAATTTTTGACAATTTTAACGATGTAACCCCTTACATTTTTTTTAAAAATTGGGTCAAATTTTTTGGCTGAAAAATACTAAAACCCTCATTGGTTTTATGATCATAACTTGGCTAAAACTCAACCGATTTCAGTCTGGTTTGCTGTTTTCTTCTTGGTTTTTAAATGCGAACATTTCTGCATTTAAACCTCGATATCTAATTTTTGGTCAATTTTTGACAATTTTAACGATGTAACCCCTTACATTTTTTTCAAAAATTGGGTCAAATTTTTTGCTGAAAAATACTAAAACCCTCATTGGTTTTATGATCATAACTTGGCTAAAACTCAACCGATTTCAGTCTGGTTTGCTGTTTTCTTCTTAGTTTTTAAATGCGAACATTTCTGCATTTAAACCTCGATATCTAATTTTTGGTCAATTTTTGACAATTTTAACGATGTAACCCCTTACATTTTTTTCAAAAATTGGGTCAAATTTTTTGGCTGAAAATTGCAAACACCTTCAACGGTTTTATGATCATAACTTGGCTAAAACTCAACCGATCTCAGTCTGGTTTGGTTTTTTCTTCTTGCGGTTTAAATGCGAACATTTCTGCATTTAAACCTGGATATCCAATTTTTGGCCAATTTTTGACAATTTTAACGATGTAACCCCTTACATTTTTTCCAAAAATTGGGTCAAATTTTTTGGCTGAAAAATACTAAAACCCTCATTGGTTTTATGATCATAACTTGGCTAAAACTCAACCGATTTCAGTCTGGTTTGCTGTTTTCTTCTTAGTTTTTAAATGCGAACATTTCTGCATTTAAACCTCGATATCTAATTTTTGGTCAATTTTTGACAATTTTAACGATGTAACCCCTTACATTTTTCCAAAAATTGGGTCAAATTTTTTGGCTGAAAATTGCAAACACCTTCAACGGTTTTATGATCATAACTTGGCTAAAACTCAACCGATTTCAGTCTGGTTTGCTGTTTTCTTCTTGGTTTTTAAATGCGAACATTTCTGCATTTAAACCTCGATATCTAATTTTTGGTCAATTTTTGACAATTTTAACGATGTAACCCCTTACATTTTTTCCAAAAATTGGGTCAAATTTTTTGGCTAAAAATTGCAAACACCTTCAACGGTTTTATGATCATAACTTGGCTAAAACTCAACCGATCTCAGTCTGGTTTGGTTTTTTCTTCTTGGGTTTTAAATGCGAACATTTCTGCATTTAAACCTCGATATCTAATTTTTGGCAAATTTTTGACAATTTTAACGATGTAACCCCTTACATATTTTTCAAAAATTGGGTCAAATTTTTTGGCTGAAAACTGCAAACACCTTCAACGGTTTTATGATCATAACTTGGCTAAAACTCAACCGATTTCAGTCTGGTTTGGTTTTTTCTTCTTGGTTTTTAAATGCGAACATTTCTGCATTTAAACCTCGATATCTAATTTTTGGCCAATTTTTGACAATTTTAACGATGTAACCCCTTACATTTTTTTTAAAAATTGGGTCAAATTTTTTGGCTGAAAAATACTAAAACCCTCATTGGTTTTATGATCATAACTTGGCTAAAACTCAACCGATTTCAGTCTGGTTTGCTGTTTTCTTCTTGGGTTTTAAATGCGAACATTTCTGCATTTAAAACTCGATTTCTAATTTTTGGCCAATTTTTGATAATTTTAACGATGTAACCCCTTACATTTTTTTCAAAAATTGGGTCAAATTTTTTTGCTGAAAATTGCTAACACCTTCAACGGTTTTATGATCATAACTTGGCTAAAACTCAACCGATTTCCGTCTTGTTTGGTTTTTTCTTCTTCGTTTTTAAATGCAAACATTTCTGCATTTAAACCTGGATATCTAATTTTTGGCCAATTTTTGACAATTTTAACGATGTAACCCCTTACATTTTTTCCAAAAATTGGGTCAATTTTTTCTTTGGCCCGGACATGGCTAGAGCGATGCCGCTGATAATGCTGATCAAGAATATATATGATTTATAGGGTCGCAAATGACTCTTTCACTGTGTTTTAAGCTTCTGACTAGGAGCATAGTACCCAGAAACTCGTTTTTAATTTTTAGCAATTTTAACGATGTAACCCCTTACAAAATGTTGAACAATTGGGTAAATTTTTTTCTTCGAAATATGTCTAAATAAACTCTGCTCTTGATGCTGATCAAGAATATGTATGGTTTGTAGGATCGGAAATAACTCCTTCGCTTACTAAAATCGTAATACCCTGCAGAGGTATAAATGTTGCAATATCCTTGAATATAAATACAAAATTTTAATTTGGTAATGTGCACTTTTATATGTTGTATCAGGAATTTTCAAGGGCATCATAAATTCCGATTAGTTAATCCTTAAATCCCTTCAAAAATCTTAAATATACTTTTCTAAAGCAAACCGTTAGATTTTCTTGCCTTTGCCAATTTCCTGAACATATACTCGATTGCTGAATGATTATTTGGTCTGTGTAAACATCCAATTCACTGGCTTGCCCTGCGTTTCCGTGGGCGCATTCAAGTTTCATGTGGCAAATTAGCATTTTAAATCAGTAGCCGCGCATTGCATTCATAAATTTATTTACTGCTCGTCAATTTTCATGGCGCTGGGCCCATAAATTTTCGGTAAATGAATAAAATCAGAGTGTAAATATTTACTTTCGTTAAGCTCGTTGGCCCGCACCCCCGCCCTGCTCATGCCGCACCGCCCTTTTTATCAGGGCCGTGCCACTCGAAAGGGCTGTGCCTGGCTGGCCGGCCTAGCGCCTAGCCAATTTGTCGGACGTACGTACATATTTGAGGAGAACGGCCGGCCGAGCGGTCGGTCTTCCTAACGGCTTGTCTAGCACTAAAATTCCCATAATCACCTGTAATTTGAGCCCCGTCCGGAGCGTAGGTGTGCGTCGGGCGGAAGTGGCCGCCGCAAAGTGCTAAAATAAACTTTACGTGTGATAAATTGTGTCTACTTTGCAGCTGGCGCCCTTTTCGGGGCGATAACGATAACGGTTGGGGATGGGAGTATCCAAAGATTTTATAGCGATAGTTTTGACAGCTTGCGACCGTTATTTTTATGCTTAAAGATTGATTCTTGTTTAACAAATAATTTCTTTAAATTTTACAAAATACTGCCGATAACTACAATAAATTGTAAATAGGTCTAATAATTCCGAACTCAACACATGCTCGATACTTATACCAATTAATTTTTAACACTATCATTTTTATACCATTACATATTTCAACACATTTAATCAATTTAATTAAAGGTTATATATATTTTTAGTTTTCGGAAGCGTTTTTTACATGAACTTTATGAAGCTGGTAACTTGAAAGCAAGAGTAAAGTAACAAAAGAAATTATAGTGCTATTATATTTTCTGCCATCTCCCTTTTTTTCTCGAAAGTAAGCCAAGTTCAATTAATGGCCGGACCAAATGAATTTTATGACTGTGATGCGGCCATAAATTATGAAGCATATTGTGTGGAGTATGTAATTTGTGTGCTCCGGGAAGACATTCAAATTCAGCAGAAATAAAAAACCTGGTGTACAGGGGGAACAATGGGGAAAGTGGGATAAATCTCTGGACAGGAGCTTAGTTCGCATCAAATTCAATGGCCATTGGCCAATTGTGCATAAACACAAAGCAACAAAAGAAGAGAGAAAGCTGAGCACATCCCCGTATGTGTTGACAATGGGTGGACCATTTGTTGACAATTTGTTGTCACATGGTTTAAGAAAAGTTTTTTTAAGAATACTTTTATACATATTATACTCTATGAAATGTTCTAATTTATATCCGATTGGGATAAGTTGGTATAAATGTATATTTTATTTCCAATATATAATATAACATTTTTATATTTCATACGTTGGTCCACCTTAGCGTGCATGTGTGGCTCTGCTATTGTCATCGCCACTGTAATTGTGTGTCCCAATACAAACAAACAATTCGATTTCTCTTTCCTGCAGCATTTTTAATATGTTGCCAAGAGAGAAAGGGAGCGAGATGTAGTGGACATAACGGTGAAGCAAAGCACACCAGAACGAGGCGTAGCGAAGCGAATCAAAGCAAAGCAAATCAAAGGCGAAGCCAAAGACAAATCAACAACAAAGCAACGTAGTTTAATTTAGAGACCCAGGAACAATGGAAAAGAGATAGGGAGTGGAAAGGACAATGCAGATTGCAATTCGAGAGATTCTGCAATTTTGCACCTCTGCCACGAAGGAAGGATGTGCAGTGAGGCAAAAAAGAGGGAACATTTGTTTGGCATTTTGTATTTTCATTATCGACTCTCTGCGCTCCAGTAATTATTCCACTGCAGCTGAAAAAGGGAAAGTATGCAACCAGTTGTTTCCATTTTCAGCTTCTCGTTTCTTTTTTGCGCTGCTTTTTTTGTGTGGACTCTTTGCACACACAACTATAATAATAAATTTATATATTTGCTTCCGGGCGATGCGTAAATGCGAGAGTGTGTGTGTTTGTTTATTTATTTGGCTGTCCACTTATTTACCCAGCAGGCCAACGGGAAAAGCAGGAGAGATGGCAAACAGGGGGGCATGAGCAGGAGAGGTGCGTGGCGCAGCCATTTCAGAGTAAATATTTAATCTCAGGTCCAAGAAAATGGGAAAAAGGAACGAGACTGGGGAAGAGAGCGGGAAAGCGATGGAGTTATTCTGGCCGAAAAACGAAAGCTGTTGGCCATAAGCCATCAACATATTTTCCTCAATTACTCAAGCGTATTGAGTGCCTTGTTAGGCGGCGGCCTCCTCCCCTTAGATATCGGAATCGAAATCGAAATCGGAACGGGAATAAGAAGCAGAATCGCAATCGTAGTCCAGTGCCAAGAAGTCAAAGGTCCCCAAAAGCTAAACTCAGTCTCTCTCTTTCTCCGTTTTGCTTTCGCTAACTGACTTTCCGCTCCTGTTGCTGTTTTGTATGCTTACAGAAAGGTATTTCGATTTTCGGCAGAAGTTTGTTGTGACGCTAGAAAGTATGCTATGAAAAGCAGTATGAAAATCACTCATACGCCATGTATAACAAAATATAAAACGAAAGTCTTACCAACGGGTTAAATAAATTTTCATGGATTTATTTCACTAAGGACAATAAATTTGTAAATTAGAGAATTTAATTTTTGTTATTTAAAAAAATTACTTATACGACCTGTAAGCCTTGAAATATGGATTTTCATTGATTTAGGTGTTAAATTTGTATTTACGAATAACTCATTGTGGGGTTTTATTTAACTATTTTTTTTTTGTTTTAGAACAGTTTATTTAAATTTGTAAATAAAATTCCTATACCTTTAAATTTTTATTCATGTTATTCAAATGATTTTTTAAATCCGATTTTGTTGTCCACACTACGTATGCGTAATTCCATTTTTCCTTTTTTTATAAGGGATAATTTTTAGTAATGTTGAAGGTGTTTGATACAGATATCCAATCTCTATAAATTTACCCCTTTCCGCATAAATATTTAATGTGAAAGGGTATTCGGGACATCGACCTCGTAGCTATTAATTCGTTTTGCTTGTTTTCATTTGAATCTCCTCACTCCTTGGTCGCTGTGTCCTGCTGCTGCTGAGGGAGGGAGCGTATCCTTGTCACAGCTTATATTTGACTTTGCTATTACTTAACCGGCACGAACCTGACGATGCCAGTGTGTCCTGTTTGCTGTTGCCCCGCTCCCTGACCTTTGGCCAGTCGCCACCTCGTTTCTGTGCTTCTGTGTTTGCAGCTGCCAAGGTATTGGCCCCGGCTTGTAGCAAATGCAAACAAAACGTCCGAGCAATTTATTCGGCCTCTGCTCTTTTATGGCTTGCTTGCCTGCGCCCTTCGCTTTAATGTGTGTTATTATTGAATGTGTGTGGCCCTGCTTGGATTATTTTTTAGCCATAAAATCGCTGGCCGAAAATTGAAGTACATAAAATGCGGCTAAATACAAATTTCAGTAGGGTCTCCGGTCTGCGGCGGTCCTTTTCTTTTCTTCTTTCTTGGGGGATTTCCCCCAATAAAGCGAAGGCTTGGCCTGCATTTTATCGCTGACATTTTGGTCGAGTGGCGGGTAATTTGCCTGGATTGCCCCGGATTTATCCTGCCTATGAAGGAAAGTGGTTTTATAATCCCGCTACTCAAGGCAACGAATCCATTCCAATTATCAAATTGTCATTAAATTTGCAACTAAATATTTAGGCAGTCTTTAGTTTAGTTATTCATATATTCTTAATATTTACCAAGTAAAAGAATAAGGTCATTAATTTTCAGTTTCATAAAAAATGCGAAAGGAATACCATGATAACCGGAGCCTTTACCCAGAGAATCTTCAATCTATGGTCATGGAAATATGTATGCCCCCAAGAAATATATATCTCTGCCGGAGACAATGGATTAGGTCAAGATGCTGGTCTCACCCCGTTTCTTGATCATTATCTGGGAATGCTGGCCCAAGGAATTCTCAAGTGCATATTGCTGCGACGACAACGATGCCAGCCGGGGCTAATGTCTCATTAGCCGGGTGAGAAAAGGAAAAGGAAAAGCTCAGTGAAAAGGTAGCCAAGAGGAAAAGTCATTTAAATCCCCCAAAGGTGCGAGAGAAGGGCATATGGTAGTTCGCAGCGGCGAAGGGGACGCATAATAAAGCGGGAAATGAGCTGAAAGCTGGTGGGTTTATTTTTGGTCAGCCTATGCTGGTCTTCTCTGTGTCTGGGAGTCCCTTCCATCACTCTGTGTATATGTATATGTGTGCATCCTGGGAACAGGAAGCAAGACCCCTCCTCAGATCGTTGGGCACATGTCAGGCGTTATGAAATTTGCTTTAAAGCCAAAAATGCGCATTGTTCTTCCTCGTGTTGCTTCACTCAACAGCAAGAAAAAAGAACCAGAAAATTCCATGAATTTTTAAAATTCAATTTTAATTTAGAATCGCGCTTAAAAAAGCCCCAAGGTTGGGGCTTTGCCTTAAATTTAAATTATAAGTCACCACAAATCTTATTTTCTCTAGAATAATATATGGTTTATGGGTTAAGGGGGAAACCTTAATTAGGTTTTGTCCTGGAAGTTAAAACCATGGCTTTCAGTTGGAATATGTATAATTTTTTTGTTTTTATTGACTGCCAGATTATTATATATCATTAAATAACTCAAATTAAATGGAATCAGCTGTGATTCCTGAACCATATGTTTATTAGGCAAGTTCTATTTCTATTTATATTTTCGAGTGTTCCTCGACCCAAAATAAAATACATACCTCGATGCCGGCCCGACTCTTGCTGTCCACATTCGAGCTGCTGAACTCGGTGTCCTCGACGGTGTTGACCGTGTTCGTTGAGTTGCCATCGACCAGGCCCAGAGCTCTGCCCCCAGGACCTCCAGATACTGCGCCAGTTCCAGCTCCGCCGCCACCTCCACCGACACTTCCGGCCTTGGTCTTGGCCGTGGAGAATCTGCCAAGGCGTAGACGCAGTCGATTAAGTTTCGTATCTGTTGCCGCACCTCCGTCCGGCTGAAAAACAGAGAAGGCAATAGACACAATCAGAGAGGGCGGGTAGGGATGGAGTCCTTCAGTCTAAGGCATTGATTTTTGGTCTTTGACCCGTGTGCAGAACTTGAAATTAAATTCATACTTCTTCGCACAGCATTAAAATGAATAACAAAGGAGCCGATGGCCGGGCAAATTTACATTTTCGGCTTTTTGTGCCTTACGCTCCAATAAACCGCAATTTGTACGCATATCCAAAAAAGTAAAAAAGGAGAAAAACTTCAAGATCCGATCCGTAACCCACCATATGCATATGTAAGTGGGTTGCTTCCCGTAAATAAATTGTGTGTATTTGCTACAGAGTCTCCCGAAAAGCGTTTTTCCTGACCGCCTGAAAATAAATTTCACGATTGACTGCTCCCAGCGCTTGACCTCTTTGATTTTTCCCCTTTTTTTGTTGTCATGTTTACCCTTTTTTTTCTCGCCTGGGTGTAGTGTATTTTGATGGTTCGTGGGGACAATGAACTTCGACTTGGCAAGCGTTTCAGTTACCAAAAAAATCTGGCTTAAATGTGTGTTTTTTAGAGGTATTAATAAAGGAAACCTTGCCAGCGAATACAGAAATAAACGTATGCACACATTTTTTCATTACAAATAATTTTCCCTTTTAATTTTTAATTTTGCCAGGTACATTTCTTTATAATTTTTTTAAACTGACGTAAAAAGAAGAAAGTCATGAAAAATTGAGGGTGTGAACAAATAATTAACAATTTGGTTTTTAATTCTTTAGCTTAATTTAAAAAGAAAAGAAAGGAAAGAACCTCTTTTCAAACAGCATAGAGGAAGCTAGCCTGAGAATGTGTTTAAATAAATTCCGAAAGAATCGTTTTCTTGCCTGGGGTCTCCTCTTCTACAAAGTTCAATACCTTAAGAATTGCTATAGCTCACAGTGTAGACATTGTGCGACTTGCTTTCTTTAGCTTCTTTTCCAGTTTTTTTCGGCTGAACACATCCCCTTCCCTTTGTGTGCGTATTTTTGTCGCCTTCAATCCCACCAAATTAAAGTAATTGAGTAGTCCAACCCTTTGGCAGCTCGGCCTCGTCATCTTCGTCGGCGCCTGACCCTTTGGCAAGTCGATACGATATTGCTTTAAATAAATAAAATTATGCTGATTTTGCCAGTCGTGTGTTGCGGAAACTTCAACGAGGAGGAAAAGGGTTCCCAGGCTGGTGTGAATATTTGCGCAAATAGTATTAAATGTGCGTGCGTGTGACCTTACCGAAGAAACAAAGGGGGAAAATTGGATAGACGAGTCCGCGTCAAGTGTCTTGTGGGTTACGGACCAGAGGTCACCCAGATAGCTTATTAAATATTGAAGAGTTTAAGCTTAATTAGGCACAGGAGCGGAAAAGGGAAGCTGTCCCATTGGGAGCTGGCAGAAGTCTGTCCGAAATTAATAAATAACAGGCAGCAGCAGCCTGCCAGGCTTTAAGTTTTATCTGGGAAACTTTTGTGTTGATTTAAAGTTTCCCTAGAAAAACCTTCATTGAATTTCCAGCCAAAAGATAATCGAAGTTATCTACATTAGAAAAATCGCATGATGGGCAAGGCCTGAGAATGAGCACTAGGAAAACAATTGTCAAGGAAGTTCAAGTCTGTCTTCAGGGAAAACTAAATGTAGGTACACACATGTATTTGTTGCCAAAGCAAACATATCCAAGTTAAGAGCGATAAGAGCGATAAGAGGGCTCTCCCTTTTCAGGAGCAATAAGGATAAGGATGCGGATATAACCTCAGCTCAATGGGAATTTTATGCAGATGTCCTGTCTGTTTTCCATGTGTATTTAAGCGTTTGCACTAAACGATACACTCTTATTCTCGTCTCGTATCGCCTCGTCTCCGTGTCTTGTGTCCTTAGCCATTTTTCGGCACTTTAGCTAATTTATGTAAATTGTTTTCTTATTTAATTGTTTTTCTTTCCGAGAGACATGTGTTGTTCGGCCTCCTCTCCTCCCGAGTGTGGCAGGCAGCGCCTGCTCGTGCGTCTGAGTGTGTATTCAATAATGTGTTTCTCATGCGATTTATGTTTGGTCCTGAGTGTGACAAGAATGTCCTGGGTATTAACTACACTGGGCAACAATATTTATGACTCCAGCGGGGCCGCTAGGAGGTCCCGCTGGGAGATGCGAGCCTAGGCAGCCTAGCAGCTACGAAAATTAAAATAAATCCGCCATAAATAATGGCCAAATCAAATGCAAACTGGTCCTCAGAACAGATATATAATAGAGACTGCATTCTTCACTGGAACATTTATTTAGATTTCGGTTGAGATTTGCTTTCAACAATAAATTTAAATTCATTTACAATTTTTGCCAAGAGCAATAAGTTATTATAACATTTCTGGCAGATGTTTTCCTGCACTTTCATATGAAGATGGCAATGAATTAAATATAAATAAATGGTTTTGAGGTCTCTAAAGAATTTTATACATATTCTTATCAAATGCTTTGATAGTTATAGACTATTTAGTTATTTGTTTGACATTTATTTGTTTCGATAATTCTACCTCTGTTTTTCTGAACTAGTTTCATTCTATACAATTTAAAGGTCTTTTATATCTTAGATATTTTCTAAGGAGATCTGCTAGTATTTTCCTAACCAAATAACTCTTCTATTCTTTTTACTTAAGTTTGTGCTTCAACATTCTATTAAAAACTTTAGTTTCCACATCCGAATAGATTATTTTTCCATGTTACGATTTTTTAGAATCTTTAGACGACTTTAAAGGTGTTTTTAAGTCTCTACACATTCTCTGTCTTATGAATATTTAACCCGCTTTGCCTTAGTTTTGATGGAAAATAAACACAACTTGTTAGAGTTTTGAACTTGAACTTCTACTTCCAAAAAAGTATATTTTCCATGCAAATATTCATTGAAATAATTTGCTTTCATATTTTCTGCAATCTAAACTTTTGCAGAACAGTCTTTCTATTTGGATATTCTCTATTATTTTTCGGACGCAGACAAAAGCACGTGGCCGTGAGTCGCAGCTGGCGAGTTGGCCAAATATGCTCTTCACTCAGGAAATAGTGTCAATTTCGGGGAGCAATCAGTTCGAGATGTTGTTGCAAACGTAATGATTGTGATGACGGTTAATGTGCTCTGCCTACGATGCTGGATTATTAATAACACTGGCTCGCTGGCAAAGAGCTGAATTACAGATAATACCTGATTCCCTTAATTGCCATTTGCCTTTCGCCTTTTCGCCGCTAATTGCAAAATCAATGTGCGTGTGCGTGCGTGTGTGACTGCCATGAAAATTACATTTCAATTAAAATTACAAACAAACACAAAGTCACATATTAGGGGGAGGTGTAAGTTATTTAGGCAATGATAGTTTTGTGAATTCTATTAGGAATTATTTAGCAATTTGTCCAATAAACATACCGAATGCAAATGCAATTAGCTGGAAATTTATGTCCTTTCGCTTAAAAGGCAAAGAGCGTAGAGCTCGGCGGGATACGTACATGTATGCCGTACCCTCGTCAAGGAGCAGGAAAGCAATTTTCAATTTGAAAGCATTTAGTTATCGGAGAATAGAAAAATAAAGAGGGGAGTCGCAGGACTAATGCCCTTTCTGCGTGCCAAATCCCGGGCCTACGCTGGTGTAAGGGATATACTCGTATCAGATGTGTGTGCTGGGCAAATATATTCTAAAATCAACAAGCAGGACAACGCAGGACAGCACAGGACAGGGCAGGACGGGACTAGTGAGTGGCACTAAATGGATGTGGATCTAGGCAGTGTGTGTGCGTGTGCGGGTAAGTGTGTTGACATGTAACTAAAGCACGCATGTGAGGCTAGATTCGGGGCCGGCCGGACATCGGACATCAGCGCAGGGCCAGGACCAGGACGTCGGGCCAGGACATGTGTACGATTGGCAAATAGCGGACAACTTGTCTTGTTTGCGCATTGAATTTGTGATTCCAATGACTTTTTGCCAGCGTTCTCTCTCTGCGTTCTCCTCTGTAGTCGGTGTTCTATGCACACACGTGGCTTTGAACAGATGCGGTTAAGATAATAGAAATTATAATTGAGATGTGATGGAATTACATTACCGAAAAGAGGATGATTCTTGAGCTAAAGGACTTTAAGAAGGGAAATGTTATCTTAGTTCTGTATTGCCTCAAAGCAAGATAAATATATTTATGATAACTTTTATATTACTTATATTTTTGATTAAGCTACTGTGCAAGCAAAGCTCCTCATTGCAAACAGTTTTGAATCTTCCTAGATTACCTAGCCCTTTCTCCAGTTACATTCCAACTACAACTATTCTTTCAACCGCAACTGTTCACCTGTACGTCGTGTTGGTAAGTGGTTGCAAACATTTCTACGTCAAATGGTCATTTTCAATTTAGTCAGCACTAAGCTTAGGCTAAGTAGCAGCTGCCCAGCAGCAGCTTTTCGGGCAAGACCAGATTGAAAAAAAAATATATAGAAATAAAAGTCGGAGTTAGGGGGTAAGGGAGCCCAAAGCAAACCCAATTTCAGATACCCTATCGCGTGCGGAGAAAGTTAAAGCAAACTCGAAACGAAAATTAGTTTTTAATTTCGTTGATAAGAGCAACTTGGAAATACTTGAAATTTCTTTCTTCTCGCAGCCGACAACAAAAAAGAAACACAACAAAATTACAATTTCGGCCAGAGAGACTTCTGGCTTGAACACATCCTGTGCGTATTAGTTTGACCAGCTGCCGCATTAGGGCGCACAAACTTCTGGCCAAGGAAGCTCAGACTCCACCCCCACTCTCAGTGGGGTGGCACTCTCAGACACTCACAAGTCAGGACAAGCTGCCACTTATCGCTCAACTTTCTGGCAAGAAGGCTTTAATGTCCACGTGGCGTATGCTTAACTTAAGCCACTCACTCACTTGCCCACTCACTCGTTCTTCGATTCTTCTGCTTGCGAGACCAAAGTCTCCTTTTGGCAATGCATATTTCATCACTCTGGATGATACAGCCTAATTACAGTCCATTTCCCCGGCCCCAGCAGCCCCCTGGGTGGAGTTCTCGGCCGTATGCTATGCATATTTAAATTGAAAGGCATAATTTCATAAGGTACCAGAGGTCAGCCGGGCCCCGCCCCGAGTAATGTGCATAGAAATTTCAGAACGCTGCCTGCGGTTTGGCCTTTGACTGACCCTCGTCTCTGGGTTGAGTTTGTGGCCTTTGCCTCGCTCCGATCGACTGCATAATTGCACTGACCAGTCTGTGGTGGCTTGGGTTTGAACAGCGGATTCTGTGGGCATAACAGGGTGTCCATTGGGCAAGCGTTGAGTTTTGGGGCCTGTTAAAATTGTATAGGGCTTCTTCCCACTTGAGAAAATATTAATAGACTTGAAATAATTTTTAAAGGAGCCCAAAATGTATAAAACATTATTTAAATTATTTGTTAAGCTTCTAAATACTAAATGCCAAACTTTGGAACTTTTCTAGAATTTGTTTTGGTTAGGTTTTTAAGTTTTCTCAATACCCTTCCTTACACTTCCCACCTAAAAAGCACCACTCTGTATCCGGTTAATAGCCTTAGTCCACGTCAATTTCGGCGGTGACTCAATTACGTTCAGGGACTATGAAGGCCAAAGCGTATGCACCACTATACCTGATTATTATTGACCGCAGCTGCGACGGGTCGCGGTCGCCGCCGATGTATGCGCTTGCGGGCCGTTTGATAGATTTTCCAGTACAGCGCCAATATAACCAGCAGCGGCACATAGAAGGTGCAACAGGTGGCGAATACCTGGGGGAGGAGGAGTTCAAATAGAGTGGAGAGTTAAATAAATTATATGTATTCCCCACCTGGTAGGACACATCCTGCGAGACCATGCACTTTTGCTGCTCAATGCGCTGCAGGTAATCGGGGTCCTTCCAGCCAAACTGCGGGGCCAAGGAGACAATCACCGCCGCCGTCCAAACGCAGAAAATCATCATGAAGACACGATTGCTGGTCCGCGAGTGTATATAGTCGATATTGGTCACTGCCCAGTAGCTGGAAATTGAAGAGAAAAATCATAAGCATTGCTTTAAAATAGGAACTTGAATAGGATAGGAAAAATAACCGATTTGTAGTGCATTTTGCAGTGTTAGTTGCTGTTTATGCCTTACCTTTCTGACTTCTCTAAGTCCCTCAAAAAACCACACAAAATATCCCCACACAGATTATAATTTGAGTTCCACTTGGCTTAAAGCACTCCCCAGGATATTTATCTACAATTGCGACCAACACTTGAACATGGTCGCTTAGTTACTCCATTATCCGAATCCACAAAAATTCAAATGAAATGCTGCATAAGTCTAGGCGCACACACACCAGCACCCTCACACACACAGCGAGAGTACCATATGGCCCAGAGAGGGACAGAAGGAGTGGCAAAGTAAAGAAACGTGTTCGATATTCAGTTTCCGTCTCACAGTTTCCCGTAGCGTTTTGCAACAACCTTTTTCGTTGTGTTGAATTTTTGTTGGTTTTTTCTATTTGCTATTTGGTTTGGGCCCAAAAACATGTTTTATGTATGTCTGCCTGTAGCTGTGTCTCTGTCTGTGTTTGTGCCAGGCATTTTTAAAATATTTCCATTTTTTGAGAAGATTGGAAAATAAGGTTACTCTTTAAGGGTCTCACTTAATGACACAAAAATTCAGCTCACATTCTGTATTTTTTGTGCGTTTCTTGTCCTGGCTTGTCTCGGCTTAAATTGAGTTAGTCCTTGCTGGCTATTTTTGGTCAGGGACGCTTGAGTGTGTGGTGAGAGCATTCCCCATTCGCAGTCTGCCACTCGAACTCGAATTCGTACTCGGGTAGTTTCCTATTTTTCGGTTCTGCGTTCAGCAACATGCCTAAACGAGTTTTTAAAACGTTACGTGGCATGTAGCAAAGGCGTACACACTCCTATACACTCCCAGACACACCACACACACCGCACCCTCGCAGACTCCGCTTAATGCCGAACTATCTGGAGTGCGGGGCACATTATGTGCTGCTTCTGTTGATGATGTTGCCATTAAATTGCTAATATCCATAGAGAAAGGGGTGCAAATACAAATGTGCACGCGCGGAAAATGTTACAGAATTTTATTAGTAAGCAAACTCTTTAAATAATTATTATGAGCTTTGTATTATTTATTGTCATTTTCTTACTTTATATTTCTCTAAAAATGTTAATCTTATTAATTATTAATTAATAATTTTGCATTGCATAAGGAAAAAATGTCATATTTTAACTTTTTATTTTTCAACCGTTTGATTGGATTAGTTGAGAAAAAATAAATACAATTTTTGCATATAGAATTTCAATAAACTTTCTATTTGTTTAAAAGTGACTTTTAATTATTTGAAAATTATATCCCCCGTGTATATAAAGTTGTCGTTCTAGAGGCCGCGCGCCCAAAGCTAAACTGATATTTCTTCTCATCTGCGTTGCGGCTTTTGTGGGAATTAACGCCAGGCAACCGCAAAATTTCAAAATTTCTCACATACTATCATGGGGAGGGGCTCCGAGGGGCGGCTCCTTACTTTTTCCCCTTTTCTCCTTCACTTTCTTCTTAGTGCCGCGCTGCGATGACCGCAGAGCTTTAAGTGGCAACCGGAAGCAGCCACGGCAAACACGTGTTTATGTATTAATTAAATGCAATTTGCATAAACAAATATTATGTTGGCTTGAGTCCCAGCTGAGCTGCGCAGCACTAAGCTGTTCCGAGAGTGTGTGGGTTGGAATCAACAATTAAATGAGTTGACAAAGCACTCGAAATGAGCCATAGATGGGATCTATATGTGGCTCATGTGTATGTGGCAAGGGTAAACCGATGTGGAGTGCCGTTACGGCCGTACAGAGCATAATTCAATTTGTCTACAATTGGGCACTCAAATGACAGCTTTATAAATATTTGTACATGTCGTCGCTCTCTGCTGCCGATATTGAGTGCCTCTTAATTAAGGGAATTCGAAAAACTAAATTTGCATTGCCCTGTTTATGGCGAGGCCCTTTGTTTCTGGCTTGCCATCACGCATACGCCATGTGTGCCTCGCAAATAATAATAAATAATAATAATGAATGATGATGACTGCCCGATGATGGCCAATGACTTATGTCTGGCAACTGGCACTGACTTGCTGGCCCACTGCCAGTCCTCGTCTTGTCCTCTGTCTAGGACAGGACCCCGTCCTCCTACGAATTCATTAGCATAATATAATCGACTTCAAGTTGGCAATTTTGATTGACTGCTTAAAATTAATGGAATTTTGTGATTTCGCTGTCACTGTGCCGCACATATTTTATTTCCTTTTTTTTGAAAGGATCTCCGCCGCTGTGCCGTGCATACGCAATGAAAAATCCATGCAAATTAATAGCGAAACCTAATAAAGTGTCTGTCATGCTTTTGTCAAAGCAGGAAAAAAGGAGCCCATACGATCAGCGGGATAATAATTTGTTATGGAATGAAGCAGGCCAGCTCTGCCGCCGGAATTCAATTGAATTTGAAGTCAATCAATTTGCCGAGCTGAGTATCTGGCGACGCGGCGCGACGCGACTTGAGTGATGAATTATAACAATTTATTTGTGAGCCAAACAATTTAAATGCGATTTTTCCATTATGCCTACGCCAATCCCGCCCTTCTCCTTGAGGGTGTCTATGGCTAAGTGGGTTCTGTGTATACGGGCTCAGTGTGTGTCCCCAGTATGTGTGTGATAAATGTGCGGCACTCGAGTGTAACACTTTTTAATGCATTTAAAAATTGTGCGCCTAGCACACAAAAAAGTCATTACTCTTACGGCCTGACTGGAGCGAGGAAATTGAAAAGTAAGTCAGAAATAAATGGTAGAGCAAGTTCGACTGAGAGATACCCTGTACCCAGAGCAGGAGTAGGAGTAGGAGTGACATCCTGTTATAGCAATTTTCTATTGCCACTATGCCTATATACCCCAAAAAACCCAAAAGAGGATTATATTTTGAGTGTAACATATGGAACAATTTGTAGATACCTATGTATATATCTGTCTCTGGTCGTAACTGAAAAATTCAAATTAAAATAAAACCCAAAAAGGCTTACTCATAATTAGTATGCCTATTGCTTTCAATCTTCTAAAAGTCAATAATTAATATTGTTTCCTAATTCAGCTTCACGCTTCCATATTCATTGGTTTTTTATTTTAAAAGCAAAATCAGCTTGATGCATTTTATCACCGCACAAAAACTCATTAATATAAATCCATTTAGAACAAAAGGCTGGCCTGGCGCGTTTTTAAGCTGTTCCATAATTAATTGAAATTTTATATATATTGTCAAGTGGCGACAGTCAATATTTATCTACGCGTCGGATCGCTCCACGTTCCCCCGTTTCAATGCATATTTGATGCCTGCTGTCGCCTGCTGTTTGCTTTTTATGCTTTATGGCTTTATTTTGCTCGCTTTTTGCCTTTATGTGCTCCCCGTTGTCTGCCCCCAGCTAATCGATTGCATTACATTCGAAATCAGCTCAGCGTTGAGCGGGGAATAAAAGGAAAACAAAAACATATTCACCTGCGGCTGCCCCTCCTTTTTCTTTTTGCTGTGAAAAGAGGGAACAAATTGTTGGGGCTCACCTGTGTGTGTGGGCCTCGTAATAGTTTTGTTTTGTTTTGTTTAGTTTTTGTTTTGTTTTATGCCCTGCGGCATCTGTGTGGCATGATTAAATTTTTTCAAAACTACTCGCTTGCTCTCCCTTCCAGCAAATCTAAACAATAGACACAGACCCCACTTCCACCACCGAAAATGGTATAAACATAGAATTTTTTCCGTCAGGAAGTTGCATTTCTATTATAATTTAAGGTATGGGAGATCAGCACCCAGAATCAATTTAAAAAGCATTAATTATGTAAATAATAATAAAAATTATGTATAATATATTTTGGATTTAAAACCTTCAAATCGAAAAACACACAGAGAGTTTCAAATAATTTGTTTGCTGCCCAATTTTAAATTTGTCCATAATTCACCTCAAAATATATTATACTGATACTTATTTGACTCTTAAAAAGCCCTTCCTACCTTAATATAAAATTAAGTAAAAACATTTTCACAGGCTAATGACTTTGATCTTTCCTTTATTTATTTTAATGTGCTTTATATAAAAAATAACTACCCAAAACCAGTAAACTCGATGACTTAATGAGCACTGTCAGTTGTTTCATGTGGAAAGTGCGCATTTACCTTAGCATAATTGGCGTTTAATGTGAAAATGTGGCAATGTGTCAAGTGATTGCTTTTTAATCAACTTTTTTTCACGAATTAACCATTTATTTACCATTTTTTACTTATTGAAACGAATTACCGTATTTAATTGTATTTATTATGACCAGCAAAGTGTCAAGAGTCTTTTCCCCCCTGCCTTTTCTTTTTAATTTTTTCCTTTGGCTTTCTTTTTTTTTGTATAGGGATTACCGCCAATTGTGGGCTCGTGTCCCCGGGCCGGCAGTGCGTCAGTTATGCCGGCGAAATTCAATTTAAAACGTGCTTACGTGGCCAAGTTGGCCTAGGAAAGCGGCCAGTCCTGCAGCCGTAGTATAACTTCCCGAGAGCTCCTTTTGGGCCCAAGAACAGAGTTTAATATTGCAGAGGGCAAAGTGCTTGTTCTTATTGAAAGATATGCTTTATGTACGCTGTTATATCTCTTTCCGTTTTCCGTGGTTAATTTCCCATATATATATATACTTGCAGCAGCCGCAGTTTTGGTTTATTCTTTTAATATACGCAACAGGAGAATTATCCATAAAACATTGTGAGCTGTTGTTGTGCTGGGCTCGGCCCTGGTAAAAGTTTTCTAGTTGCCGCACAGCTGGTGCAGGATGCGTCTTTTCTTGATTACAGGGCCCTTTCTTCAAGGAACTAGGGTGTACTATGCCAGTGGCAAGAATAGAACACTGAATTGGGGGTCTTTGAGTTAGGGAATAGTTGTTGATATTTTTCCAGACATAAAATGTGCTTACTTAATGAAACTAACTAATATCAAATATTTTTCAAGTGCACGCCTTTATAAAATGTCCCTAAGAATATGGATTTCCTTCTTTTCATTCGTTCATATTAAATATTTTCTCCAACTGCTTGTGATTCTTTGAGCATTGTTTGGCCTTTGAGTCACATTTTCTTGGGCTTTCCTGTGCCGTCCGTGTGCGTGTGTTGTGTGCGTAACCTATGCGTGCCCCAAAGGGAGGCCAGCAATTGTAATTTACGAGTCGCATACACGCGCAGACAAAGGACTACTATGGGCACATGAAAAACTTATGTAAATTACAAGCTGAAAACAAAAGACGGGCAGAGTCTGCTGGCTGCTGGCGGCTGGCTGATGCTCCACCGAAAAGGAGAGAAATCCTTGTGCTCCTTGTGGGGTGCATCCAAGTGCACTGATTACTGTCTGGCTGCCCTGCTGCGGCGCTTCCAGCGAGTCCTTATGCGTGTCTGCATCTCTATTTTCCATATTTGCATTTGCGTTCACATTGCACTGCATTTCGCCTCAGACCTCAATATTAAATACCCCGTAAATCATTGATTCTAACAGAGAGTTAGGATTTCCTGACAAAGTCTCGGTCTTTTTTGAATGAAAATTAAGATGAATATTAAGAAATAAAAAGAACTTTTAAAAGGGTATTAAATTTAACTAAAGAAGGCTATATTCTTGAATTAATTACTTTTCATAAAGTTGTTTTGTAGGGAAATAAGCCAAGTAAGCCGATGGAATTTTAAATTTAAAATTTGATTGGCTTCTGAATCTCTTTATTTTATATGTTAGAAACATAAAATTATAACCAAACCTTAAACCAAGTGAATTATTTACAGAATCATTGCTGTTAAGCACAAATCATCCTAAATAAACCATATTAATTCAAAGTATTTCCAATAACTCTAAACCCACCAATTAACCCACAAAAATGTGCTTGACACAGGCAAAAGTGATTGGAAATACACTTGACCCGCTCGTTCATATCATCGTTTCGGTCGATTAAGCTAACTACAATTATGGCTTTTTACATATTCCAGCGATTTGCATAATTGTGAGCGGCGCAGCAGGACCTCCCTAGGACCTGGCCACTTAATTATATTTAATAAGCTTAATCGCGACGGCCTGCATAATAATGCAGCGATTTGCATGTTGAACGTTGCATGTGGCCGCTGCAGTGATGCCAGTGGAGAAGCTCTCTCCCGGATAAACGTAATCTCTAATTAGAAAATGATTTCCCCGGGCTCTCCCAAGCCGAGGAAAGACAAAAAGTCCCGACAAAGTGGATTTTCATGTTTCCTTCGGGGATCAAGGCGGCGGCGTGGCCGGGATTCAATGGAATTTCGTGTTCAAGGGGCAACAATGAATTAACCAGCTCGCTGGCTGACTGTTTGGCTTGGCTTGTTGGCCTCTGCTCTGCTGGCTATTTGCCTTGGAGTCTTCGCCCGGTTCCACCGGCTTTGTCCTTGTGGTTTTTCGGGGCACAAAAGTTTTCCGGTGCGCGCGGCAGGAGGAGGAGGAGCGCCGCAAAAACCGACCATTAATCACATGGCTTGCACGGGCAAAACTGGGCTAAACTCAAAAATAAATACAAACACTGTTACTTATGGCTTAATAGGGAGCACCGCAAACTTTTCAATGCAACGGAGAAAGTAATTTTCCACTGGGCAGTGGGAAAGTCTTGTAGTTTCCCCAGTGTTGCACTTAAAACTTTGCGGTTCTTTGTCCTTTTAATTTAAACTGGCCGAATTTTAATTTATCTTTTTGGTCACGCCTCCGACTGGGCTCCTTTGCCTTCCATTTGATTTGATTTATTCGAAATTCAATTTACTCCTCGCACTCTGATTAATCATCCATCCCAGGGGCAGCGCCATTATTTTGATTTATGCCCTACGAAACAGGCCAAAACGAGTGAAAAGAACTTGGCCAAATTGAAATTACGCACTGTTTTGGGGTTAGCCGCACTCTGTGACAGTTATAGAATTGTAATTCATCTTGGCTGCGGACTGGAGGGTTCTGTTTCGGTCTCTACACTGCCCAAAAAAGAAGGAAGAAAATGTTTTGCATCTAGCACGAGTATTTCTTAGGCTTATGGGGACAGATATTCCGATTTCAAGTCAACACTCTCTCAATTTTCAATACATTTCTATAGTATATATTTTTTCTTAGTGTCTCAGCCCTATTTCTAATTCCCTTTCTTTATTTTTCGGGGAGTTCGTGGCCTGCCAGTTGAAATGGAAATATTCATAAAATTGTTGAAGACACTCACTGCTGCTGCGGTTTCTCTGGCAGCTCTTCTTGCCTTCTAATTGCTTTGACATTTCATTTGAAAAGTTGGCCAAAAGCGGGATGCAGAATCGATTAAATTGAGGAAATGTAAACGAAAAGTTGCGGCAAGTTTGGCTTTCAAAGCGAGAGAGAAAAGTAATGTGTAATATATATGTTGATATTCGGACAGACCATCAACTTTACTCGCAGGACATCGTCGAATGGTATATTTCGGCCATAATTAAGGTTTCCTCAGTACCCATGCACACACACGCGCTGGGATATTATTGATTGAGGCATTTTGTGATGTTGCCACTCAAATGCATAAATCATTACAATTATGTCAAGCTCGGGCTAATCGAGATTGAATAAGCCCGTAATTTACAAACAGACAGATACACACGCACACGCACACAGCACTTAAAGCCATTTCAGTTTGTTTGTTTTATGAACTTGACTCTCTGCCCGGCAGAGAGTTCATCAGACCGAAAGTTGGCCAAGGGGAGGGAAGGCAGAGAGAGTGGGCCGGCTTTAAACGTAACAAACACCTCATTGCAACTGTCGTTGTAACTATTACGTTTTGTGTGTGTGTGTAAATAAATACATAAATTGAGTGCACAGAGAATAATAAAAGCTATAAGGGTTTAATTTTTGGTATATTTCTCTTGGCTTAATTTGGCTGTATTTTCTATTATTAACGAAACCTTTAGAAAATTATGTACCTTGGATATATTCGCAGCACTTAAGAAACCGAACGGATGGTTAAGGTTCTTTCAATTAGTAATTAATTTTAGAGCACTTAAATGTTATAGAAGGTGTACTTATACCAAGAGCTGCTGGTTCTATTGCATTAAACCGTGACATTTAGCAGAATTAAAACATCTAGTTTAAGGAAGTCAATATTTAAAATATTTTAATTACACATTTAAAAATTTTTCAATAATTTTGTTCCTCTTTTTCAGTGCAATGTCCGTGTGTGCGTGGCTAAATTTTAGTGTGTGAGGCATTAAGAAGATAACATAAATGTCTTAGTAACATATCCGGTTTTATTGCTCGGCTGCCTTGCTGTTGTTTGTGTGTCTTGGCTTTCAGCCGCCTTCTGTTGCCATTTGAAGCTGTCTTCCTCGTTGCTCGTCGCCTGCTTGCTACTTTGTCTCATTAAACATTTGAAAACAGAGAGGGGCTCACAGCACGATGCACATTACACACATCAGATGTGTTAAGCAAATGAAGCGTGTATATATATGTGTACATCCCCCATGTACCGTGTGCGCCAGGAAAAACTTATTATACTGTTAAATGCGTTTGTTTAACTGCCAATTTAATTAAGGTTATGCTTTTGTTCTGACCCAATCCCTAATCTGCCAGCTGAGCTTGTTCGTTCTACGTCCTGCCGCCGGCTGCCCCCAAAAAATCGTTCCAACATTTGTGCAATTACAAAAGTTGTCCCACTTTAAGCCCTCCTATGCTCCCTTGCGGCCATGTGGTTTTACAGGGGGTATAGGGCTAAGGTTTCCAGGGGGTGAGAGGTTGGCCAAAACGGTTAGTGGGCCAGACATTGCCTAAAACGCAACGCGACAGCATGAAAATTATGTAAAATAAGTACAATGTGCACTTTGCACTCGGCCGAGCGTGGCACAGTGGCGGCAGAAAGTTTTCTCATTTGCGTTAAGTGAATCAAAATATTAGACAAAAAATTTTACACGGCTACCTAGTCGGGTTATTAAATAGTATTTAATATAAGGAAAATAGTATTTAATAGGGAAAGGAATTTAAAACTATGGATGAATTTTTTGGTATTTTCAAATATTAAAAAGTATTTCCTAACTAATTACAATTACTTTAGGTCTCATAGTAATGATAATAATAGTATCGTTTTGCAAATTAATATAAGTATAGACCTTACATAACAACTCGAAACTATTAGTATATATCCAGTTTGTAAAATATTTCCTCTCTTTCTGCTCAGTCAATTGTGTTTGAGTTATTGCAACATTTGTTAATTGGCGAAATTCGTCTGTTATTTTTGGTGAAAAAAGAACTTTAAACGGCTCCCATTATTGCAATTTTTTCAGTCACTGTTAAAAAAATACTACAAAAATCGTGTGACAACAGCAATTACAATTACACATGGCACACAGCACATTGGGGCCACAGTGGTCGCCGTTTCAGTTGTTGTTGCTGCTAGCTGTTATCCTTTTTGCTGTCCTGTAGTTGCGGTTAAAGTAGCAACAACAGTAAAAACAATAACAATAACTGCCAGCATGGCCAGCAAGCTCCAGAGCTTCGATGATGGGGCAGCGAATATGAACATGTAATTACGTTTTAAGTGCTAAATTGTAAAATATTTACGGAAAAACTATGTAAACTTAATTGAAATTTAATTGAATATGTCATAAATGTGTGAACAACAACAACGGCAGCACCAGCAGCAGCAAGGACAACAAGGACAACAAGGACGCACGCGAGCAACACCAGCACGGGCGGCAACATGGCCGACAAACTGTTGGTCAATGCGGTTAGCAGTCAGCAATCAGGATAACCCCATGATCTGGATTCGGGGGAAGGGTATCGGGAGGAGCGAGGCCCCTTAGCTCGGCGAAAACTTGGCATTTAAATGGTTTTGGCCATCGCATGGAACGCAAAGCCGCGAGGCATTTATCATTCTGTGCGGTTCGGCGGCGGCGGCCGTTGTATTCGGTCTCGTGTGCTGCCACTAATAATGACGTCAGCAGCATGCAGACCATGAAATTTATGCACACCCGGCTCGAGTTGAGCGTGTATGAGCCTGTGTTCCCGGGCCTGCTCTATATGTGCATATATTCCGGCGGCCAGCAAACAGAGTTCGACAGAATCGGCCGAAGCGTTGGGTCAGTGCCATGAAGATTAATGTCCAGGCGCCATTTGTCGGTGCGCCTCTCCAGTTTTCGGTTCTGTTTTATTACACTGAACGGAAATCGTAGGGTATTTGTATACAATGTATACAAATTGTATACTTTTGTTTACAGGTTACAGTGGCTAAGTCAAACTGTTTATTTTGTAAGCGGTTTGGTCTTATTGATTAAACTGTTGTTTAGAGGAAAACAGCATTGACAGCAAGACAATGTGGCTAAGAGATCCTTATTCTACAAATGTAGAATTTTTAAAGGCGTGGTCACTTTTTACCTTGCTGGCTTATAGTAAAAGCGTACTGAAATTCGTTCTTCAAAGAAAAGTTTGAATATTTTTTATGCTAAATTTTCATTTCAATGACTCCATTTTCCCTCTGTGTATAGGCTCCATTGTGCGGGCAAATAGTAAAGGAGAAATCCTCTGGCATTGCTGCTCAGTTCACTTGCTCCCCGCTTTTCCTTTTTCCGTGTTCTTTGTTTTATTTGCCTCCATCCATCGCCACCGCCCGCCGCCCCCGTAAATACTGTTGGCACTTTGTCTTAATTGCTTAAAAATTACTGACATGGAAAATGAACTCGGAAAATGTTAACCATGGTCGCCTAGGTCCCCAGCCTCCCCAACAGCCCGCAGCATCTCTCTCGCATTGTCAACGATTTGGCTAACGGCCCTAACGGCAAATACTTGCAAATATTATTGTAGTCGAATGTCGGCAACTATTTATCATTCCGGCACAGTTTCGGGGCAAAAAACACAAGGGAGCCGGGGCAGGGGGACCATTTGACAAACTTAATTTATTAATGCACTGCGCTCCTATCTCCGGCTCCAGCTTCCGCCTGCTTGCTTAAAAGCACATTAATTTTCATTTCACTCTCGGTGATAAAACAAAGACTTTCCATTTTAAATATCTAGTGACAACTAACAAATAAAATGTGCCCCTAAGACCTCTCCGGGTAATTGTTTTGCCCCCCGCCCTGCGGATGCCATGGCTTTAGCCGGAGTCCGGACCTGAGGCCCTTTATCATGCCGATGATGTGGCACCCGGGCGAATCATCATCGCTGCTGTCATGCCTCGTCATTTGCATACCCGTTGCGAGCATTGGAGTGGTCCATCGCCCCAGTTCGAGTCGCCCCATCCCCTACTGCCCCTCCTCCTTCAAATACAGTCATAATGTGAAGTGGGACTCGGGCATTTTCTTTCTGGGTGTCCGGCTGACAGGCGAGTGGCATTTGCGAGCGAGGTGCCAATAGATGGGCCCTGTCCTGTCCCAACTCTGGATGGAATGCCCCAAAAGCCGGGGCTTCGGCTGATTGATATGCATGCGAAATCTAAGCATCACTTGGCTTTGTTTATTGACAGGCAATTTGCGGAGCCAGGCGCTTCAATTTGCCAATTGACAGCCACATCACAGCGGGCATTCAGCGGGTATTTTCTCAAATCAAATTATACCTGACCGCCAAAGTATGGCGGGCATTCTTTCTAAAGAAAAGCTTCATCTTGAGTTCACAATTCTTTTTATTTTTTTAACGAAATGGTAATCTGAGGCGGTTTAGAAGATTTTTGAAAAACACAAAACGCTTTTTATTAATAGTAATAGAAAAAAAAAAACGAATTATACTTATTTCCCTTGTAATATTTTATTTAAATTTTAAACCTTAAGACAAATGAATATTCTCTTTATTTCAAATAATTTATCCCAAAATTACAACAAGAGACCCCTCTCTACTCCCATCTAATTACCTTAGTCCTTGTTTATTTCCTCCGTGTATTTATGCGGTGGCCTTTTAATGAGCTGCGGCCACCCGCATATTGCGTATACGCCACGTTGCAGCGGGGCAAAGAAAGCGATTTGCATTATTTATGGCTCAACTGTTCGGTCTAATTGAAACCACCAAATAATTGGTCCCCGCATCGACCTGCAGCAGCTTAGCCAATTAATGCGGCCATATAGTTTCAGCTAGGAAGCCCAGTTTCCAGTTTTCAGTTTCCTAATAAAATGAAATTACCAAACATTTTTCGCAAATTACAACACTGCGCAGGCGAGGGAGGTCCTGGTCCTTCCATTTGAGTGTGTTCATTAAACACACGCACACAAAACAGGCAAAAGTGCCACGGCCCCAGTGGGTAAGGAGGGGCGAAATGCATTACGTATACGTCATGTGCGGGCCGATTGGAAAATTGCGCCAATCTTGCAGCTAAGTGGCCATAAAACTGCCAGCCAGCCCAGGCCACGCCAGGACAACTATATTTCCACACCAACTAAGCAGGGTGCGGGGTGGGTGGCGTACACCACGTTTCGCTGGCATTTTCCACGCTGCTGCCATGGCAACCATTTTGCTCCCCATTGTCATCGGCGGCAAGTGCACGAAAATTAGCCGGCATTCGGGATGCTCGACAATAAAATTGACATTCGGATCGACAACGAGTGAACTCGCGTTTTTGCCAGTTGAATAATGCAATTCGTTTTCCACGCAGAGCGTTCAGGGCTCCCGTTCCCCCTCGCACCCCTTGTTATATTTGCCGTTTTGCGTTCTGTTTTTTAATCGATTGATTGAAATGTTTGCTGCAAATTGATTGATGGCATGCAGCCAGCCGTGCTCCCATGCGTGTGTGTGCGGGTGGAATATACGTACTTTAAATTGATATATAACTGCAGGAGGACTTGTATCTTGGAGTGTCTATAAAAAGAATATACACACACACCCCGGAGGCGGGCAGGATACACCCCAGTTGTTGGCCTGGCGGCCCGAAATGTTTACAAGTTATCTTCCTGTTCTATATACATTTTCTGCGTGCATTACTGGATTTGTAAAGAGATTTGACATGTTAAAAACTTGATTGATTGATTCGCCCGTCTGTCACGTTTTCCCCTGCAGAAGTATATATATTTACTGAGGAACAGCCGTACAGCTTAGGGCTTGTCTTACGCGTCCTGCAAGCAATTTATCAACGATTCCGGGTACTAAGTAATTACTTACCGATCCACGGCTATGGCCACCAGATGCAAAATCGAGGCTGTGCAGCAGAGGACATCGCACGAGGTCCAAATGTCGCACAGTTCCGGCCCAAGAATCCAGCCCTGGCTGATCTGCAAGCGGGAAAATGGCCAAAATAGCACAGTAAAGTTGGTTACTCAAATGTTGGCAATAAAAGTTGATGATGGCTTATTAAATTTGATGCCCACTGCGGAGCCCGCCCCAGTGGCAGTGTAAAATGTAATGGCCTCTAATAACAAAGCAAACAAGGATTCCCAAACATAAAGGTTCAAGTGTCGAACCAAAGGGTCACAGTGAAAAAGGAGCAGCCGCCATGGGGAGTCGTTACCACCTATGGACTTGGCCCCTCCTCAGCCTCATCCTGGCCAGTGGCCAGCTGCAAATTCCCCTGGAGCAGGGGGAGGCGTACGAGCACCTGGAGCAGGATACAGCCAGCCTCTTCGGCGTTATCAGCTCCATTAATTATTTCCATCACTTCCACTGCTTCATCACCTATGCGGGATCCTTCGATCTAAGCCCCTCGCTCGAGCAGCGGCTGATGGAGCACTTCGCGGTGCCAATATATTCAGTTGGATCGAAGAAAGGACCTCTAAATCGTCGCTATCCTGTAGCTGAAAATATGGTGATCATCCTATTCAGCGGCCTGAATGATCCAAGTCTGGCTGCCCTCAACGACACGGAGCTCTCCGATGGCAGCCTGTTCTTCAGCTTTCTGTACATTCCAGCTCGCAATGTCAGCTGGACCAAGGTCGAGATGCGGGAGTTCTTCTCCTGGTGCTGGGATCGAAGGTTCGTTCGCTCGCTGCTCTTCTTGCGGGGCCAGTCCGAAGTCGAGACCTGGTCGTACTTTCACTTCAAAAATGTAACCATGGTTAAGCTCGATGGAGCATTCACTTTCATAGACAATCTGCGAAGAAGTAGCTTTAGGTTTTACATACAAGTTGCCAACGACATACCGTCTATATTTTGGGTGAGCACAGCGAATTCTCAGATTGATAACCTCTTACTTAAAAAACGCTTCTTGCTGCAGTACAACTCATCGGAACAGGCGGATGTTGTGGGAGGCGGAAACATCAGCATGTCCGGACCCATTGGCATCCTGATGGTGGAGTTCATGCGCTACATCAACGCCAGCATGGAAATTCTTCCAATCAATACATCTCAGAGCTCGAACTACGAGATCGCTGAAGTGTCCAGCGATCGGAGGGTCGACATGGCGGCCAATCTGGTGGCCAACGACAGCTACCTCTACAGCCCCGTAGTGACGGATTCACAGATCTGCCTGGTGCTGCCGCTTCGCAGGCAGATGCCCTTCAACAGATATTTCGACAAGGCGCTAAGTCCCGTCTGGCACCTTTGCGTGCTAATAGCAGCAGTGGTCGTCTTTGGAGTCAAGTACATGGCCCATCGTCGTCGATCCGTGGTGGAAACGTTCCTCAGCAGCCTTCGTTTCGTGATGGGTATTCCACTGCCAGGTGGCCAGTTAAACCGATTGCCCCTGGCGGAAAAAATAATGGAGGTATACTCCTTCCTGTTTGTGGGAATATTGATTGGTGCGTGTGTCTCAGTACTAAGTACGGTCTTGACCACGGGAGTCTACTATCCGCCCATCAGGGATGTGGAGTCAATGCGAGCCAGTGGCCTTCGGATCCGAACAGGGGATCCCACCTTAAAGCAGGCCTTCGAGGACAACCGAATGCCCAGCTCGTTGGCGGATCTGGTGGATCTGAGGGATGAGCAGACACTATACCAGAACTTTATCGACCTGGACGACAACTATGCCTATGTTTTGCTCACTCCAAACTGGATGGGATATCGGTGGTACCAGCAGCGTATGCTTAAAAAGCGGTTCGCCATCTCTGGGCCCGAGCTGTGCTCCAGTCCTCGTTACCTGCGGTTGCCCATCTCGTCGTACTCTCCGCTGAGGTTCATCTTTGCGGATTACTTCTACAGGATTTTCGAGTCCGGCCTTCAGCAGAAATGGAGGCAGATGGCTTTCCAAAAAGTCCGCGAGCTCTGGTGCATCTCTAAGTTGCCCGTGGACGAGGCTACTGCCTGGAAGCCGCTGAACCTGGATTTCTTTTCAGTGTTTATGAAGGTTTACATAGGCGGTATGCTATTGGGCACTTTGGTCTTTGTCCTGGAACTTATTCACAAGAGATACTTCAACTGATAAGTATTCCGAGATACCGTATTTATTCCCAAAAGTTGTAATCTCAATGTTTGCTTTGTATGGAAAATGTTTAATAAATCCTGCACCTCTCGCGCTTTTTACTAGCACCTCGAACAGGACCCCGAAGCATAGTTAAATGTCATGTCCCCTAAATGCAAAGCAAACTAGTCCGGATGCCAAGGTCCTGGTATAAAGTGCTGAAAGCAAAAGCTAAAGGGTTACAGTCGAAAGGGAACATCAGCCATGGGGAGTCCTCACCGCTTGCGGGCTGTGCACCTTCTCTGCCTCATCCTAGTCAGCACCCGTATCCTGAACAGCAGTCCGTTAGGGATCTCACTGGGAGTCGGAGAAACGCATGAGCAGCTGGAGCAGGAAATTAATAAGTTTCTGAACGTACTCCATGGTCTTGTTCTATTCTTGGGATGCCACAGCATTATCGCTTACACGGGAAACTTTGATCTGCGGCCTTCGCTCGAGCAGCTTCTGATGGAACGCTTGGCGATCCCAATATACGCGGTGGGATCCAACAAGGGACCCCTGAATCGACGCTATCTGGAGGCAGAGACCCTGGTGGTTGTTTTGTTCTCTGGCCTGGATGATCCGACACTTGGAGCTGTCAACGACACGGGCCTTGCTTACGGCGGCAAACAGAGCTACGCCTTTTTCTCCACCAAATCCTTGACATTGGAAGTGAAAACTGAGTTTTTCAACTGGTGCTTTGAGCGTAAATTCTTCAGAGCCCTGCTTACGTTCCAGGGTCAGTCTGAGTTCGAGATGTGGTCCTACTATAAACTCGAGAAACTCATTGTCGATAGAATCGTTGACCCCGGAACGCTTACAGACATGTTTCGAAGGTGCGGATATAAATTTCTTGTTCAAGCGGCGAATGATTTGCCATCTATATTCTGGGTGAGTGCGAGGATAAGGATTTAATTCATTTAATTTACGAGCCATAGGCTAATAGCTTATTATTATACTCTTTTTCCTGTATCTGTTTCCCTGTAGTACAACTCTTCGGAGCAAGCGGATGTGATTGGCGGCGGAAACATCAGTCTGTCCGGAGCTACGGGTATCCTTATTGTGGAGTTCATGCGTTACATCAACGCCACCATGGACATTCTAGCGGTCCCAGTATCGCAGAATTCGGACTACGAGTTCCTCGAAGTGGGCAGCAATCGGACAGTCGATATGGTGGCCAACCTAGTGGCCAACAATAGCTACCTCCACAGCCCAGTGGTGACGGATACTCAGACCTGCCTGCTGGTGCCGAAGCGCAGGAAGATCCCTGTCAGCAGATATTTCGACAAGGTAATTGATCCCGGTGTGCACTACACAATGTGTGCTACATTCTTCGTGGTGCTCGTGATAAAGTACACCGCCCATCGACGCCGATCGGTAGTGGACTCGTTTTTCAACTCATACCGATTCATCTATGGAATTCCCATGCCAGGTGGCCATTTGGCTCGATTGCGTCTGGCAGACAAGATAATTGAGGTCTACTGCTTCCTGTGGGTGGGAATCTTCTACAGCACTTGTGTGTCTATACTGAGCAGCGCCCTGACCACGGGAATTCATTATCCGCCCATCACGGATGTGCAGTCGATGCGAGCCAGTGGCCTTCGGATCATGACATCAGATCCCACCATTCCGAAGGCATTCAGGGATAATGAAATGCCCAGCTTGTTGGACGATGTGGTGGACTTGGTGGATGATCAGGTAACTAAATTGAGCTTTCTAAACCTAAGCCAGGACGTCGTCCATGTGACACAAACGCACAATTGGCGAGGACTTCGATTCTATCAGGATCGTTTGAGAAGCTCGGGGTATTCTGTAACTGGACCGAAGCTCTGCTCGAAAATCCGCCTCCTTCGGCTGCCCATCGCACGGCACACGCCCTATATACACATTTTCAATGACTACTTGCATATGATTGTCGAGACGGGCCTGCAGCAAAAATGGCTGCGGATGGGCTTCCAAAAGTTTCGTGAAATTTTCGGCATCTCCAAGTTGCCCATGGACTCGGAAAAGGAGTATCAACCGCTGACCTTGTCCTTTTACACGGTTTTCATTAAGATTTACATAGGTGGAATGCTATTGAGCACTTTGGTTTTCGTAATAGAGATTCTCTATACGAGATACCATGGCTAGAGATATGAATCTAGATGTTAGCTTTTTTAAATAATTATGCATGTGCAACGAATACTCTTATTAAATCCAGCACCTCCGCTTTTTATTAGCACCTTAAAAGTAATGTCCTCTAATAACAAAGCAAACAAGGAGGAACTTCAGGGCCCCTGTAACGTATGAAAGGAGGTTACAGCTAAAGCCAGGGTGTTGCAGTTCAGAAGAAATAGCAGCCATGGCAAGTCGCTTCTATCTATGGATTTTGCTTCACTACCTCATCATCCTAGCCAGAGGACAACTAAAGATACCGCCGGACATTGGAGAGTGGGATAAGCAGCTGAACCACGATATTGACACCCTTTTCCGGATTGTAGATGAAATTAATCGATTCATGAGATGCTACAGCATTATCGCTTACACAGGAAACTTCGATCTGAGACCTTCCCTTGCGGAGCGCCTCATGGAGCACTTCTCAGTACCCGTATATACGGTTGCAGCCAAGAGAGGACCACTTCATCACCGCTATCCGAGGGCCAACATCATGGCGATCGCCCTATTTAGTGGCCTGGATGATCGCACTCTGGCTGCTCTCAACGATCCGGAACTCTCCAACGGCATTCACTTCTTCAGCTTTCTATATGTGCCACCGCGCGAGGATAACCGACTCCTGACCATGGCTGAGATGCGGGAGTTCTTCACCTGGTGCTATGAACGAGAGTTCTATCGCGCCTTTCTTTTCTTTCGAAGCGAGTCTGGGTTCGAGACTTGGTCGTACTATTACCTCACCAATGTGACCGTGACACGACTCACTAAAGCAATCAGTTTTGAGAACATTATCCGGAGGCAAGGCCACAGATTCGTCGTTCAGGCTGCCAACAATCCTCCAGAAACATTTGTGGTGAGTTTGGGGAGGGAAAATTTCAAAGAACGACTCTTTCTTATAATCCTCCCCTGCTGCAGTACAACTCGTCGGGGCAGGCAGACGTGATAGGGGGCGGAAACCTCAGTCTGTCCGGGCCTGTTGGCATCCTGATGGTGGAGTTCATGCGCTACCTCAACGCCACTCTCGACGTTCTTCTCATCCGAGAAAGGCAGAACGCAAATTACGATATGTTTAAGGTTGCCAGCAATCGAAGTGTGGATGTGGTGGCCAATCTTGTGGTCAACGACAGCTTAAAGTATAGTCCCATTCTGGAGCGCTCCCAGCTGTGCCTGATGGTGCCGCGCCGCAGGAAGGTTCCCTTGAGCAGATATTTCGACATGCGGCTAACAGGGTGTTGGCACTGGGTCCCTTATGTGACGTTAATTTTTGTGTGCGGGATCAAGTACATGGCCCACCGTCGTCGATCGCTGGTGGAGCCATTCCTCAGTACCCTTCGCTTCGGCCTGGGAATTCCCCTACCCGGCGGTCAGCTGGATCGCTTACCTTTGGCGGACAAGATAGTCGAGGTCTACTGCTTCCTGTTTGTAGGAATCCTCATCAGCATTTTTGGCTCTCTGCTGAGCAGCTCCCTGACCACGGGAGTTCATCATCTACCAGTCACAGATGTGGAGTCGATGCGTGCCAGTGGCCTTCGGATTACGATATCAGATCCCGTAACATTGCAGGCCTTCAAGGACAATCGAATGCCGAGCTCGTTAGCTGATCTGGTGGATATAGTGGACGAGTTGACATTAACCAAGGACTTTCTCGAGCTAAACGACAGCCATGCCTATATGGTTCTGACGCTCCACTGGCAGGGGCTTCGCTTATACGAGGAGCGAATGGAAAACAAGCGCTTTGCCTTGGCTGGTCCCAAGCTCTGCTCGAGGTCCTGTGACCTGCGCTTACCCATCTCGCCAAAATCGCCACTGCGGTTTCTTTTCAGCAAGTACTTCCAAATGGTTTTCGAGTCGGGTCTCCAGCAGAAGTGGGTGCGGATGGGTTTCCAACAGTTTTGGAAATACCTTGGCATTACTAAGTTGCCGAGGAACACGGAAAATGAGTTTAAGCCGCTGACCTTAGCCTTTTACGCAGTTTTCATTAGGATTTACGTAGGCGGTATGTTTCTGAGCACATTGGTTTTCGTAATAGAGATTCTCTATACGAGATACCATGGCTAGATAGATCTAGATGTTGGTCGTTTCAATATTATTGTTTATGTATAACGAATACTCTTAATAAATCCAGCACCTCCGCTTTTCATAAGCACCTCAAAAGGGACACCCGCAGCATACTTAAAAGTAATGTCCTCTAATAACAATGCAAACAAGGAGGGGTTTCGGGGCCCACACACATATTGCGTTGCAAGCAAAGAGTTACAGTCGATAGGGAATAGCAGCCATGGAGAGTCGCTTTATTCTAAGAACTTTGCCCATTCTCATCTTAGTTACCATATTAACTCCTGCAAATGGGCTGCTGCAGATTCCCCTGGAGTTCGAAGAATCCGACGAGCAGCTTGATAGCGACATTCACACTATTTTCAATATAATCGATGAAAGTTAAGATTTCCTGCGATGTTACTCCTTCATTACGTACACGGGAAGCTTTGATCTAAAAGCTTCGGTAGAGCAGCGGCTGATGGAGCACTTCACGGTGCCAATATATTCAGTTGGATCGAGGGACGGACCTCTAAATCATCGCTATTCTGTGGCTGATCACTTTATCCAGCGACACGGAGCTCTCCGGCGGCAGCCTGTTCTGCGGTTCATCTTTAAAGAGTTTTTCCAGAGGGTTGTCGAGTCGGGCCTGCAGCAGAAAGGGCTACTAATGGGTTTCGATAAGGTCCTGAAACAAAGGGGCGTTACTCAACTGCCCAGGGACACGGAAAAGGAGTGGAAGCCATTGAATCATAGCGTTTATTCAGATTATTTTAAAATGTACAAAGGGGGAGCGGTATTGAGCATTTTGCTTTTCATCATCGAGTTGATTTACGAAAGATACAGGGGCTAAAACTCCTCGGTTTGCTTAAACTTAATTTTTAATCTCAGTGTTTGCTTTGCCTCTACGTATTTGTAAATAAATCCCGCACCTCGGGCGCTTTTGATCACCTGAAAAACTCACCTCGTAGACGGCACCCAGGGGCATCACCAGGCAGGCCACAAAGAGATCGGCCACGGCCAGCGACGCCACCAGATAGTTGGCCACGTTCTGCAGATTCCGCTCCAGGATAATGGCCGCAATGACAAAGACGTTGCCTGCAATGATCGAGGGAAGACAGGGAAACTTAGTCAAACGTGGAACTCGACTTGGGTCTGAGTGTGTGTGGTGCGTATAGTACATAGCTTTCAGCAGCCTAATTGCGAAAATTGACTTGAGAGGAAAAGTTCGGAATTCAATTCGAACTCGGGCTGCAGCTGATGACGGAAAGTGAGAGCGAAACCAGTAAGAGAAACCGCTGCGGAACGGATAAACTTTTTGAGGGGAATTGGCAAACTTCTTTGGACCGGAGAGAGTAAGAGAGCCGTGACCCTAAATGAAATGGGAATCTTATTAAGCTTGTCTTGCCGCGAAGGGATTGCACTGTTGCAATTCCACCTGCAGTGGCACTGGCAGCGGCAGGGGCAGTTCCCGCACAAAGCCAGAGACAAAGACAAAGTTTACGGAAAGCCAAAATAAACGACATGAGCTAATCGCGCTGCCGTAAACTTTCACCAAAAGCTGCAGGATCAGGTTGGGGCGTTTTCTTTTCTTTTCATTTTTGGGAGGGTGTGAAATCACCTTTGATGTCTGCCAGGACGGAGGGCGCATTTTGTCGACTTTTTTCTGTGGGTTTTCCTCCTGCCACTGGCACTACTTGTGGCCCACTTGAGGCAGCCAAGGAAAGCCAGCCACTACAGGTGCGAGACATGCAATTTGTGGCATTGAATCCGCCGACAGTCGACACACTCGCACATCCTCACAGAGCCTGCCTGGGCCTGGAGACACACATGCAATTAGATACTTGAGTGTCAAAGTGAAGGCAAGTAGACAAGCCCCTGCCTGCCGGCAGCTGTTTGCGTTTTTGAGTTCCGTGCAGAGTCCTCCCCTCCTCAGGGGGTGGCTGCACAAGTTCCAAGCTCTAGACAGTTTCTCAAAACTGTTTGTAGCCGAAAATAGCTTGGTGACTAGGAATATATTTTTAGGAGCCTAATTTTAACGAAAGATATTTTTTAATGATGTAATTATAATAATAAAATACAATATTTTAATCTCCTAATTCTATGAACAATTATTTTGGAGTGTGGAAAAAAATTCGTAATAATAAATTGAAATTGATAAATATTTTGAAATTCTTTGTAAGCGGCTGGAAGGCAGGAAATATTGTTTTCAATATATGAAATAACATACTCTCAACTGTCTCTCTCTTTGTCTGTCTTTATGAAGCCTAATCATTGATAGATAACATCGCCGGAAAATGACAAATTGATTCCACATAAATAAGAATATCTCGTGTAATTAAATGTATAAATATTAACCCAGCTCAAAAGATAAATCAAACTGCTAAGTCAGTTAAGTCTTAATCAAAATCCACTGCCCGCCGGCTTCAGAGACCAAACTGAATCTGTTTAAATGCGATTTATAAGTAGGTCACAAAAATTCCCCATTAAATTCCTACATTTTAAAGCCGCCCAGAGCCTGCTCCCGGACCTTGCTCCCTCTTTTTTTTTTTCTTATTTTTATGCCGCTGAGTGACCGAAAGCGTGAAGCAATCTAGCTAAAATTAGCATTAAAACTCATTAGCATTTTCTTTTTAAATGCTAAATGCTGCTGCCGACGCTGACGCTGGCGCTGACGAAAACTGCAAAAGTTCAAAAGCGAGACGAGCGAAGAAAAGGAAACTAAGGCGAGCAACGGGGAGAAGGAAGGAACTCGGAAGAAAGAAAAACTAAATAAACACAAATTAGTAGGAAATCAGAAATGAAAACAAGTGAGAGCAAGCGAGACATGTGAATGGTGCCGGGTCCTTAGGGAGGAGGAGGCGCCGCCAAGAATCGTAGCATACTTTGCAGCGCGCGTAGTCGTTACTTTTATTTGCCTCTTGACTTTTGGGCCCGTTTTAAGCGAAGTGAAATGAAATGAAATCTACTTAAATTAATGAAATCAATTCAGCCGGCTGCTCTGCCTGGTTTTTATACATTTTGTTTGGATTTTACAACTTGCACATAAAGTTTGGGGCGTTTGGGGCAGACGAGGGGGAGGCGGCGGCAGATACACTGTGATTGATTGATTGACTGTCAATTTTAATGCGGCGTGTCTTTGCCTAGATGGATGCCGGTTTGTTTGCCATCGGATTTATGGCTAAATGCGTGTAATGAATGTAGCCTACAACAAAGGCGAGATCCATCCCCGGCCTCGCCCGCCATTCGAATCCCATTCCCAGTCCCATTGCCGTTCCTCGTCATTGAGCTGCCTTATTAATAACTGAGACTGAGCTGCCTCAGCATCTGAGCCATAATAACAACAATAATAAATAATATAAAATGCCCTGCCCCAGTATCATAAATATCAGTTACGCGTATTTTATTATCTACAACTGAAGCCGCCACCCAGGGGGAGGTTCCTTCCTCCTCCCGCTCCGTCCGCCTTATTGAATTGTTTGCCATATTCCCCAAGGATTTGAAGGAGGCGCGTGCCTGAGACTGGCATTCAAGGAATTTATTTTGGACGGGGCTCCGGCTCGGGAGGGATACTCAGCTCTGCGACTGAAATAATTATGTCTATGTTTGGGCTTCGGCTTACACTTGAAGTTTCCTCACTCTTTTAAAGACGGGTTAAAGTATTATTTAAGGGAACTCGGTGAAAAATATATACCAAAAGTTATGAATCTTTTCGAATTTGAATTTTTTCTCTACCGTTTTTCAATGAGGTCTTTTAAATGTACTCCTTTATGTATAAATTAACACACACAGCCTTGTCTTGAAAATGATGATTACACCTTCCAAATTAAATATTAAATGGTTTAATAATTGCTTAGATATTTTTAAGGTAAAATACAGTATTTCTCTCAGTGTTGAAAGTATATACTCACCAATTATGGTGACCAGTATCATCAGTCCCAGCAGCACGGATGTGACGGCCATTCGCAGCAGCTGCGTAAAGTCATCCTCGGCCACTTTGCTGGTGGTCACATTAATGCCCGCACTGCCATTAGCCAGATCCAGCTGCCCGCTCCGGTTGGTCATCATGATCTCGCCGAACAGGCCAGTGTCGTTGCCGTCGAGGAGCAGCGACTCGTTGAGCAGCATCGCCCCCAGGCCCACGGCCACATTGGTGTAGTTATTGTCCATGTCGATCAGCTGGAGGGCTGGCGGTGAACCCGATCCCGATGCCTCCGCCTTGGTCGTCGTGGCCGTTGTCAGTGCCCTGTGTGCCGCCTTGGCCGTTATCCTGGCCGCCGCCGCAGCCACGGAGGCACTGGCCGCTGCGGCTGCCAGGGCGGCGGTGGCCAGCGGAGAGCCGGTGGTGTTGCTCGGTGGTTCGGTGGGCAGGGCGACCGATACTGAAGGCTTCAGTGTCGAATGGGAGTGGGGTCCCTTGATGCGGGAACGCCGCTTCCCGGAGCTGTAGTATCGCTTGCTGTTGCTGTTGTTGTTGGTGTCCTCTAGCTGGACGACAGACTTGGTGACTGTTGGGTTCTCCTCGGCCTCGGAGTCGTCCTGGCCCTGCTCCTCCTCTGGGCCATCGGGGCTCTGTAGCTCGGGATGGGGTTCTGCTATTAGAAAGGCCCTGTCATTCACGCTGTTGGCTATGTAAATGTAGTCCAGGGCGTCTTAAATGGGGAGGAAAATGGGGATTATCGTAGGAGGAAATTAGAGATAGTAAGTGTATAATAGTTAAGCTGCATTTAAGCTTGTAAATAAATGATTCGTAAATTTGAAGCTCGAGTATAGAATACTCTCTTAGAAAAGCCTTGACAAATACAATAACTTAGATATCCTGCAGTTTATCTAGTCTTTTAATAAAGTTTAAATAAATCGACGCATTAAGTCATATTAAATATCGTTCCTTTAAAATCTTCTCTTCTATTTAAACCTAAACCCAATTTAACGGGCAAAACTCGCACAACTTCTGTGCTGCAATAAAATGTTTTTAAACAATGTCCTGGGGGTAATGTGTGTAGCTGCCATGTGTACCCACCATTAAAGCTGGTCTCGTGCGCCATTTTTGTGGATATTCGCGGTACTGTCTTTTTTTCGGGGATGCTTCGGCCCGCGACGCGTCGCTTCGCTTCGCTTAATTGCAGCCGCAGCGGAAATGAGGAGTAGACGGAAACGGAAGCGCGACTATGCAACGGCGATGGCAATGGCAATGGCAATGGCCCGCTGCTGGCTCCCGTGTGACGTGTGTATAGGTGTGTTGAATCTGGGTGGGGTTTTCAGGTGGTGCCGTTGTTGCTGCTGTTTCACGTGATGGCGGCCACTCAGACAGGCGGGGCGGCGCATGGTGACACTTTTGCCTGCTTCCTGGGCTCCTGTCTCTCACTGTCTGTGTGTGTGTCTGTGGCAGCAGCAGCGTGTGCTCGGTGCCGGGCAGGATGTATTATCCTAACGAGCTTTCAAGTGTTTACATGGAGCGTTTACAATTTGGGCTTTTGGCTTTCACTTTCCCTTCTTTCCGACTTCCTCCTATTCCAGTTCCAGTTCCTCCCAGTGTGCTCTTTCTCTTTGTTTGTTGTTATTTTGTTCTTTTTAGATTTTCTTGTGGCAGTGTTGCTTTGTGCTTTTGATTGTTGCACGACGACGCTGCTGCTTTGTACTCTTTTTTGGGGCTTCTAAGTTTTTTGTTTGGTTTATTTAAGCTCTTCCGTTTGCTGTCGTGTGTTTATGGCTCATTTGCTGTGCCATTTTCATATCCTTGAAGTAAATTTCGCATCCGATTGCCTGCTCTCCAATTGGTGGTCATTTGGGTCGCATTCTGCAATCACAGAATATAAAATAAGAATTCGGAAATATTATTTCTTAAATATTCGTAAAAATGTAAATTAAATTATTTGTACAAAAAAAGGATTGTTTATCATATGATTTTATGCCTTAAATGCATTTTAGAGCCTTGAACATATTCTTCTTCTATTTTAAGCTTTGTATTCAACTCCCATATAACCCTTTCAGCAATAAAAATAAAATTAGATAATAAATCAGCGCCCCCAACCAGGGGCCAACTAACATTAAAAAATGCCTGAAATTCAATTTCTGCGGTTGATTTTTGCGCTGGAAAATAATTTCCTGTGGGTCTGCGGCACATATTTTTCGCCTGCCGAAATTTATTGTATTCAATTTCCTTTCCGCATTGTGCGTAAAGTGTAAATGAATTTGAAATGCTGCCACCACCGTTGCCGCTGCTGCGCCCGCTTGTTAAATAATTTAACGCAATTTCAGCAATTACACGGAATCACTTGGCACGATAAATAAATATGAAGACTGAAGGCAAGCCAAGCGCTGTTTTTTCTTTCTGTCCTTTTTTCCTTGCCCCAGGACAGCTACTCACACACACACACACACACTCGTTCGTGGCAAGGCATATTCTTACGCATACGTGTGCATGTGAGAGACTGGCGGAAGTTTTGCGTGCGTGCGACAGGCGCCATTGCCAGCGGCTCCCTTCGTCTCCCCCACTTAAGCCCCCTTTCTGCACGTCCTTTCCGGCCCGCCCCTTCCGTCCTTTGTCCCAATGTTGCGACAGAGGAGGCAGCAAAATAAATTTAAAACGCATAAAATGGGAGCAAAAAGAGCGCAAATACCCCAAGAGCGAAGCCGGGGCTTGGTAAAATGTCATCGCATGTAGTTACATGTGCAGGGTTACGATGGGGGTTAAATTATTAGTAATAATTATGGGGAATTAAAAATCACAAAATATATAGTCTGTTAATATATTTCATTCATTGTTTTTAAAGGGTTTCAGCGGATTTCACACCTTGTATATAACCAAGCCAATTGTAAATCATTTTCTTGTACTAATCTTATTTATTAAGAAATAAAGTTCATTCATTTTTATTTTTCAAAAATACGTAAGTTGTCCAATTCCTTTTCTTTTGCATTTTTTAACTACTTTCTAATTTAATGCCATTCAACTGCTTTTAAGTTTTTGGCTATTTTTTGTTTCAAAACACACTTAATTTAATTTCCTATTATTCTGTCCTCAACTGTGAGTGACTGTGTGTGTCTCTGCTACTCCTGCATAGTACACACTGCGGCGCCATAAAACCCAAAGCGAAAATGTTGCATGTTTAATGCCCACCAAGTTTATAGTCTAGGATCCGAGGATCTTGCACTCTATGGCTAACTTGCTGATATGATTTGTATTAGCCTCAAGCTGCGAGAAATAGGAGCAGTACTACTGCTATGCCCCATAGATAAGGTGCGGAGTGCTCCTAAATTATGCGCAGTACTTTGTTGTCTGTTGTTGTTTTTATAGGAGAGGCAGTCAAAGAGTTATTTGAAAATGTGTGTGCTGCCTTACCCATGAATATGTTTTCCACTGACTGCACCTCAGTGTTTGTTCAGCTAATTATGCCATTAACATTCCAGCAGGAAATAAAATTGTGAATACTGTTAAAATATCATAAAGATAAACAAACGTAAACAAACATGCTGTGGGTTTTAAGTTTCCCAGAAGCAGAGTTGCAGCCACAATGTTGCCAGAAGAGGAGTTAAACTTTCACTGGAAAACTAGAGGTGTATTTTTAGGTCATTAATTTCATCCTCGTGTGAGTTTCCAGGAAATCATTAATGGTTTCTTTCATGCGTTCTCCCTGCCATTTCCCACTTCCCCTTTTTGCATTCCTGGCTTTATTAGCAGCCACTTGCTCTAGCCTTTGTCTGTCAAATATGAATTCACATCTGCGTTTGAGCTGCATCCGAGCAAAAGCATCCATCCCTTGCCTGAATAGAGAGCATATTCTTTCTTCTCGTTACCAAGAAAGACTCTCCCCTTTGAATCCTTTGAGCCGGATTCCGGGCAAAAAGGCCCTATTGCGCAGCCACCTGAACTGCAAGTTCCGACCACAATAACCTTCAAATGCCAACATGAGCGTGATAAGGCGAGCGAGTGTGTGGCCATGTAACTAACGTTTTCAAGTTCAAAGTCGATTTAATGCGGAAGTTTATGCCAAGCCATGAGTGTTCAAGGCAAACTACAGAGGACTTACGTATCGGAGGCCGGATTCTAGGCTTGATTGCAAACTGATCAATCGATATTCGAGGGGAGTAAATTGGGAGAAGTATAAAAGTTGAGGAAGTTGTTTGAGTGGGAATGTGGTATAAAATAATCGATAGGGATTATCTGGGTATGAAAAATTAATTATTTTAAACCTGTAGAGACTTCCAATGTGGGGAAAACTAATCGTTTGAATTCTTTACAGATTTTAAGAGTGAAAAATTTTAAATAGTAATATATTTCTATGGTAAGGAACGGAAATAAAAGACTTAAACTCTTTGGTGAGTACCAGAGTTAGTAAAATTAGTTATTTAAATTCTCCGGGCCTTTACGGTGTTATTAAAATTAGTTATTTTAAATCTCTTCAACACAAGTAGGTAATTTGCACAGTTCGTAGAAGTAGAAAACTTTTTCAATATTTTTATGGTAGGTACACAATTTAAATATTTGTATAACAAGATAGATTTAAAATGCCAATATTAATAATGTTCCCATTTACAAAACATTCTTTAAAATTCCAAAACATATTTATGTGTTCAATGGTCCTTAGAGATGTTCCACTGTACTGAACGCTTAGTGGGCTTGCCGAGTGGAGTGTGTGCTGCAGGACCTCGGAACGTGCGCTGCGCTGGGCTCGTTTGAAGTGCAGTTGAGTGTGAAGACGACACATGTCGCTTAAATGCACACCCAGTCGCACCTGTCTCCCCCTGGAGTCCCCCTGCGAACTAGCACCCCTCCTGCGCTGCTGTCCACCCCTGCGGCCATGGAGAGTGCACTTGTTGCGGTTCGCAGCCTGTCCGGCAGAGAGTCGCCTGCATACATTATGCAAGTGTATGCCAATTGCTCTCTGTGTGAGTGGGGGGTGTGTGTGTGCCAGTGAGTGTGTGCAGTGTGTGAGAGAATGTCACTCGCTTTTTATAGTCGTCGAGCTTATCGCATATTTATGCAGTGTGTCCTTTGAAGCAGCGGCCCGGCGCAGGACGCACTGAGCTATAAATCAACTTTGGTTCACCGCACTCAGCTCCTGACCGTCTCCCCTCCGCTCCAGTCGCATTCGCATTCGTATCCGCATCGCAGCAATTACGAAAATTGCCTATCTATGCAATAGTTCTTTCTCCATTTTTTAGTTGTTTCTGCCTTGGATGTTTACCCTGTGCCAAGTCCTAAATCAAGCAAATAACTAAAGAACGAGGGGCGGAAATTAAGTTGTAGGCGAAAGTGCAATGAGTATTAAAAAGAAAATATAATGAAATATGGGGAAAATGTTAATTTCAAGGTTTTTAGTTGCAGAGTAGTTTGTCTAGTTGTAAATAAAAATAGCACTAACTAGAGTAGGAGATAATTTTTTATACATTTTTAAAGACTTCTCCTTAAATCGTATTAAAACCAATATTGTTTAGGAACTGAAATGGTATTTTGTTGAGTAATATATTTTGTACCTCAACAATCTATTCAATAACACAATAACTATCAATATATTTGTGAATATTTATACATTTCCTGAGTCTTAAAAGCAATATATTTTACTACTGTTCAAAGTTATACTCCATTTAATATATTTATAATTTTAATATAAGGTTTTGGGAATACTTGTAATATAATTAATATTTTTAAAATGTTATTCAAAGACAAATAAGACCCATTTCGAACGCGTAAGTGCTATTTCCCAGGCTAACTAGTTAATCAACCCGTCGATGGCACATGACACAATAGTTGGGCACGCCGCTCATATGTATGTGCGGAGGAGGTGTGTGTGTTCGGGGTGTGCAAGTGCGACGGTATGTGTGCATCAAAGTGCAGTTTTCCGAAAGCAAGCCAAAAGCGATGTCTCATTGTTTGCCCCTTGCCAATGCCAGCTGTTTGCTGTTGCTAGGGCTCAGGGAGAATAGGAAAAGAGGGGGCGAGGGCGCAACTAAAATAAAGTAAAATAAATGGCATACATTTTTCATGCGACGCTCGATTTCATTCACCGCAAGCTCACACTGGCCCACAGGCACACAGGGCGCACAGAGGCAACCTCGGAGGCAGATATGCAAGACCAGACATTTATCAGTTGTTCGCATGCATTCAAAAGATACTAATGTACATATTAGTTCAGCTCTGTAAGTGGCTGCCCGACCGCCCTATCCTTTCTCGTTCCAGTGCCACTTCCGGTCGCCACAGTGTAGTGTAGTGTGTGTGTGTGGAGGACTCCCTTTTGCACCATTTCCGCTTCATTTCATGCGCCATTTTTCTCTATCTTTGGAGTCGAGTGTTTGCGCCTTGTTCCCCGTCCTGAACGGCCTTTCATTGGCCCCTGCCTGCCAGCCTGATTCTTTTCCCGCCGCTTTTCCGTCTCTGGCTCTCCATTTTCCCTCCTGCCTCATCCCCCTCCCACACACACACTACACTCTCTTGCGGTTGCAGCTGTGTTATGTATACAGCTTCAGTTGGATTGCTTGCCCGGTTTTGTTTCCCATTTTCCCATTTTCATTTCCATTTTCCCCGCTCTCTCACACCCAGCTGCAATTGCCTTTGCCAATCAGTCTGCTGCAAATAATTTATATCGCTCGAGTCGCTGTTTGTGTGTGTTGGCACCTTGGTTAACTCTTTGGCTTGCTGGTGTTTTATGGCCCTTTTGGGAGTGCGTAATAAATATCACGCATACGCAGCGTTGACCGTGGCTTAGCTGGTGCAGTTATTAGTTAGAATCCCCGTTGAGGGTCCTCCGCTAATTGCTCATTAATATTCAATTGCCAGCAGCTCTCGTTGAATTATCCGAGCGTAAGCCCTTCGGCAGAGAAACAAATTGTCAGCGAACGCATTTCCCACTTGGCCTCCTCCCTCTTTTTTGTCTATGTAAAGCAATGCAAATAGAGGCGGACATAGAAAGTATGCAAATATTTAAATTCCAGCTTATTTCGTGTTCTGCAAGCGGGGCGTGAAATAAATAACATTCAATGCATTTTTTATCTGCTAATAAAATATAAAAAACTGGCCGAGAGCCGGCGCTGAATGTTGGCACAGTGTCCAGAGGTCGAAGCAGATAATACCCTCGGTCACAGCCATAAATTAATAACTCTGATAAATCTCTAAAATTAAACTAATAAATTAAATGCTTCAGTTCTAATATTTTTCGATAGTTTGCATAAATCCTTAAATATTTTGGGGATTTTTAGACCATAAATCTATTCATATTTCTCGTTACTATCTCTGAAATAGAGCATTCTTTATTTTTGTCGGTTGGCTTACATTTTTGGCTTGTGAAAAATGAAAATATGCGGCCAGGGAAGGAAAAACAAACAGAGCGTCGGAAAACGAATGTTGGCCATGTCGGGAATTAGTCGGAATTGTAATTCGTTTAAATATTTTGTATATCGACAGAGGTTTCTGATGCATACCACAAAGCCCCCATCAAACATTTAAGCTCGGGGAGATCTCTTTGCCTGCAAATTGAAAGATTTAAGTTCGGCTATTGGTGGCGGAAAATTCCATGAATTAAAGGAATTTAAGGGGAATTCCCCTCCAACATTGTCTCGGAAATATATGGCCCGGAATTGTTGGCTTTTAATTACTTTTGAGCGTATATATCTCAATATTTTCTTTAGTGTCAGTCCGGGAGCGACGGCGGTGGCACGATAATAAATTTCCTCATACAATATCCTGCATTTAAATAACACTTCCTGCACCATGTCTAGGCCGAGGCATCCGTCCACGTTTACGTCCACGTCCATACGTCAGTCGACGCTTTTCCAGACAGTGAAATGAATTTATTTCGCCGGACGGAGGGGCAAGAACAGCGGGGAAACTCCAACTGCAGTTGATTTTGCGCTGAATGGCGTGCGAAGGCACTTTGCTTCATTACTTTGTGTGTATTTTCCCCCTGTCTCTTCCTACTCTCTCCCTCTCTTGGTATCCTGTGTATCCTTTCCAGTGTTCTAGGGATTTTTGTTTTGTTTATTTTGGTTAGCCGAGGGAGAGGGCCGTGCCGGGCCGTCTTTGCCACACAATAAAAATTTATGAGCCATGTGCCGGTGCGTGCGCCAGTAGCCAGCCCTTTTCGCTTTCGCCGAAGGGAAAGTCTGGCATAAATTTTGCATGTGTACATATATGTGTCACAACTTGACATGCTTTCTGCCAGCACTTTCCCTTTGCGAGCTGCTGGTAGTGCCTGCTGCATCTGCACCTCCCAGAGCCTGGCTTTTCTGCATTATGCATGACGCAGCTTCCCGGCCTGCAGGTTTTCCTAGGGTGTGGCAGCCACTTTCCGCACTTCTCGATCAATTAGTCAGAGGAATACAGGTGGCAGGATCTGTTAGAAGGGGTTTTGGGGGGTTTAAGGAACCCAAAAAAACGTTCTTCACATTTTTTTTTTAAATTATTAAATGAACTGAACTTGAGAAATGAATTTTTTCTGCATTTATAAATCAATTTTCATAGAGTTGTGCCAATTTATATTACCCTTAAAAGAGCCAGCAAATATTAACGCTCGAAAAAACTTGATACCATTGAGGGGTTAGGTCAAAAATCCTAATAAGTACTGTCGCGACATTTTCGCGTGAGCCCCTCCTCCGCGGAGAATATCCTTTTTTCTGCAGTCGCCTCTGCCTGGGAGGTGATACTCCTTCAAAGGATACGCCATTTGAGGCAACGTGAGCGCACTTCTGAAGATGGGCAAGCAGACGAGGAGCCAAAGGCAGACACCGACACAGACACCCGCCCGAGCCCCTCTTATAAAGATGATTTTACGCTTTTGCGCACAATTTACGAAAATAAAAAAGATGTATGAATATGGGGGTGGCGGGAGTCTGCCAAGAGTGAGTACTACATGTGGGTAGGACGGCTCGACTTGGCTCAAAGATTTGTGTGTCGGCCACGTGTGCGACGTGATTTCTTTCTCATGCAAATAAACGAGTAACAAATGGCGACGGGCGGTGTTTTCAGCGGTGTAACGAGGTGAGGTGAGACGGTATTGAATGTGTATTTAAACCAGGAAAACTCAGCAGGAAGTGCTGTTGGTATACGGATAAAGAAAGGAATGCAAAGGGGCTGAAGGGAATGGACTTGGGAAGTTTTAAAGTTCCCTATAAAATATATTTTCCCTTACCTATTCCCCATTTAAATATATTATTTTCCTGAAAATTCCCATTTCCCTTATTTTCCATTTAGCCTTGACCCACATTTCCAGCATATCCTTATTTTCTTGACACTTTTCCTGGCTTTTCCTTAAGTCCCTGCAATCTCATTTGATTTCCGCAGCCTTAATTGCCTTGACCAGCTCATTTGACCGCACTTTACAGACTCGCTGACTGACAGGCTTCCCGTACCCTTAGCCTTGGCTGCCGCTAAGCCACCTGCACCGCAGGCGGCCTGTCAGAGGATCCTGGAACCCGCGCCCGAGGACCAAGGGGAAGGAGCCACCGCAACCACTTCACACACAGGCACGCGCAGATTGACGCCCCGGCAAGGGCTTTTGATTAAAAATTTATTAATATTAAACTTTGTGCACGCATTGACAGGCAGCAGGATCCAACTAGCAGCTACTTTGCATAATTGCAAAAATAATCGGCCCAGACGGTGGACAACTCGCGGTGGGAGGGCGGTGGCCCTCCTTCTCGGTGCAGGCTTTAATTAAGTTGTTAATATTAATGAGCAAAATTCTGGGCCAGTCAGTCCTGATGTTTGATTTTCATTTTGTTATTAATCAGCTTTTAATATATTTAATTAAGTTTTCTGCGCGCCGTGCCGGCCACGCTAAATATGTTGAATATTTCAATAAACAGTTCCCAGTCGCCCGGGGGAGATGCCGCGCTCGCATCCGCTGGATGCGGCTAATAATCGTTATTGAAAATAGCAATCCAACAGATTAAGTGAAACAAAGCACAGCCCGCAGGACTTGTTACTCGGGCTGGGACTGAGGGTGGGAGTGGCGAAAATATTATTACCATAGCGTCCAGCAAACTTTTATCGACATTTAAAGCAGAGCGCCCAAAGTTTTCTTCCCCCGGAAAATGGCAAAGTTTTTGCTGCTGCTTCTAAGGATTTTTTTCTTTTTTCAATTTGCTATTGGGGAATTTCGACGTTTTCTTTGCCTGGCGATGGATTCTGGTACCCTATAGATGGGGCTTATGAGGCAACAGGAATATGTTGTCCTTCTGCGGATTATCTCGTTTCTTCAAATGTTGAACACCAATATATTTTATATTTAACGCAAATATGTACAGGACCAATATTTCACCAAGTGAAGAATATTTTATTGCTTGTAAAATATATAAAGATGCAGCTTAAGCTTTCTTTCGGAAATCAAGTTTAGCTAAGCTACGTTTATTATTATCACAAGCCAGTGCAACCGGGTATCTCACAGTCCTGTCAACATTGTCCTTCCATTTTATTTCGCAAGGTTTTTTCTTCCTTCGACAGGGCTTCATTGGCATAAACCCCGCGGCATCGCTCCACTTCCCTCATATGTTTGACACTAACAGATGGCGAGGGGCAGCTGCTCCAGTTCCCGCTCCGGCTCCTCCGCCTGCTGCCGAGGACTTCGCCGCCCCTCGATCATGGACGGTCACTTGTCATCTTGAGTGGTCGCTCATTTGTCTGCACAGCTTTTGGAAATTCGCACTTTATTTACGCAACATGCTGTCCGGAGTCCCTTGGATCCCCAGGACCAATGTCCTCTCGGGCTCCGGGCCGAACCGGGCCGGGGCAATTCAATTTTTCATCTTTGCCTTCCCCCGGCAGACCGTTTATCTTTTGATTTGTGTTTTGGCTTCGCTCCCGCACCCTCGCTGCCCCTCTTGGCGCTCAAGTGTTTACAAATGATTTGCTGTCTTGCTTGTTATGCCCGTCCTGCCCGCCTGCCGCCTGCTGCCTGCCTTCCGCCGATTCCCGTGGCCTTATTTCGCTTAGGTAGCCGGTACCCCAAAAAATGACTCGAGTGAGTTGCGCTTCCGGCTGTTTTGCAGCTTGTTGGCTCCGCAGAAAACGTTTCAATTGAATTGACTCCGGGACTGAGGGCTGACTCGGAGGTGCGAGGCCCGCACATGCCGGCAGGCAAATCGGGCATCAGGCCGTCAAACCATCAGGCCCATCGACCCGACTCATTTGCATGCGATTGGAAATTGAAAAAGCGGCATTCCTGGGGCATTCCGGGGCATGCCAGGACATTCTTTAAGGCGCTTTAAGGACGCACACATCTAGCGTGGAATCGTTTTGGCAAAATGGCCAAGTTGGAGTCCCTTCGAGTTCGCAGATTGCCAAACCGTAACCAGCGAAAATTGAGGCCCTGTTGTGCTGTCCGGGCTTTGGCTCGATTCCAGGCATTGTCAACTCATTTTGGCATCAAGGGTTCACTGAGAGAACTTAGGGGCTTGCCTTATAATTCATTGATAGAGTGGGCTTAGATTTACAGTCTTTGTGGAAATTTTAAACCGAGAAATTACTTTCATGTTTTTAGTTAAACTTATATTTGACCTGTTTCTAACTTTGGTTTTTTGAGGCGATCCTGGCTAGATCCTTTCTCTCAGTGCTGTCCAGCCGTGGTAGATGTCCTCCGCTGTAGCTGCTTAATGTGTGTGCGCTCATGTCGACGAAGGCGATAGCCGTCCTGCTTTGAATCTGGCGCCCGGCGCTCGTAAAACCAGAATATTGGGTGCACAATGTTGGGGGGCATAGTGTGGACCCTCGATCCAGGGGTTGGGACTGGCCACTCCTCCCAGTGGGAGTGCATTTTGTGGCTGTGCGCAATTAAATAAAATCGACTTGCCTCAGAGAGACGAGGGCCACCCTCCGCCCGGGTGGCCTTGTCATTGTTTGCTCACGGTTTGCTGATGCTGACGCTGTAGTTGTGTGTAGTTGCCAAGCTGCACTCAATGTTTATGAACAGTTGCGCTCGGCAATTGTCGTTTTTACTGCCAATGCCATGAAGTTTTAAGAGGCCAGCCGCAGGAGCAGCCATTTCGATTGCACTTGTTGTTGTCGAACAGAACTCGCAGGATACACAGAGCTCCTCCGCAGGAGCTCAGAGCTCGAAACTCGAAGCTCGCAGCCCGGAGCCTGGAGCATATGCAAATCAATTGCTCGAGAACAATCACTTCACCTTAGCCTATTTCTACACATGTTCCAGTCCTCAGGCCCACTTCGGACCATGTGCTGACCAACAAATGGCAGCATGATGTGCGAATAAGTATGGCTCTGGCCCCGAAATGGCGAATGTGGCCAGGATGAAATGGCAAAACAATGAACGTCCTCAACCGCAAATTCATGGGCGAGGTGGGATCTGCGAAAAGCTGGGGACTCAATAAAAGGACTGAGTTTCCCTGGCTGAATAATGCCAGTAGAACTTCCAAATTTATTTATTTATTAAATTGATTTTATAAATAGGTTGGTTATTTGGATAAAAATGCCTTTATATTCTCCTAATAATTATTTTTACTAATTTAACACTTATTTTTTCAATTTGTCTTTTTTACCATATAGGGAATTTCCTCTTTAGATTCGATCATATTATAATTTACTATTCATAAGCTATCTGGAATCGAAATAAATATTTATGATCACAATTTAGCTTTAATTTCGTTCTTTTCTTGCTAATTTTTTCCCTATTCCTTAATCAACTCTCGTAAAAAATTCAATGCAGGCGCCCTGGCATTTTACGAGCTAAACAATACAGCTACCAATACAGATGCTTGCTCTCCCATACACACACACACATCGCACACACACTCTCACAGACCCAGAAGGAGCAAAGCCATAACAAATGAAAAGCAAACTTGTGGCTTGACATTGATGAATGCACGATGAGATTTATGCTCTGCCTCTAGTCTCTCTGTCTGTATCTGTGCGAGTGCCCGCTACGAGTATCTGTGTGTGTCACACACACACCGAGGCATTCCGTCTGGCAGAAATAAATGTTAAGTATACGCATAATAAGCGCCACACTAAGTTGTTGTTGTTACTGCTGCCATAGCTGCCCCGTGACTGCCAGTGTGTGTGTTTTACTCATTTACGCACTTTAAGTCGCTGGCTCAACACAGTCACCTGTGTGCGGTGTGTGCGGTGTGTGCAGGGTGACTGCCACTTCTCTGTTTACCTGGGCAGCTAGGGAAAGATAAAAAAGCAGGGGAGAAGCACTCACAGGGCAAAAGAGAAGCACAGCAGACACAACACTCATACGCCCGGTAGTCCAGGCGCAGTGATTCCCTCTGTGGGGTTATCTTCGGCTTAATAGATAGTTTGTTGGTGTTACTACGGAATGTATTAAATTAATAGATTGTCACGGTAACGAATTTATATAAAAGAGCACATAGTTCACTTTCTCTCATAATACAAATTCAAGATTTCTGAGTTAAATTATTTATTTTAGGAGCAATTATAAAAGATAAGTAATTCTATATATTTTCAACAAGTATTTGAATATGTGATTTAAGAACATTCCGTCTTCGTAATAAATCCTCTCCTCCTGCAGCCACCTAAAGCTTTGCCCTAGTAGAGCTACTCTTTTGCTGGCGCTTTTATTTTTAATTGTTTGCTTATTTGCAGGACGTGGCCAAGGGCCAAGGACTGCAGTCTGGGCCCTTGGCAGACCATTGCATTGCCACAGATATACTTTCGGTTCTGGCTCTGTCTCTGGCCTCATGATTCACCTGATTATTGTTTTTACTGGCCCGACACTGCCACTGTTGCTCGAGCACTCGACTTGACAGTTTTAATCGCATTATTATGCGAGGGAGGAAGGCCAAGGGGATGTCTGTTGGAATGCCAAATGTCGGGACCTTGACCAGGAATCCAGGAAGTTCAAGTGCCAGGGCAAAAAGCAAGGCCCAAACAGACTTCATTGTGCTTCAGACAGTTGCTAGTTAAATGCTAAATGGCAAATGTCACAAGTTTGGCTTTAACTTTGTGGCTTTACCTGTGCATGCACACATGCAGGCATAACCATATACCTGAGGCAAAGGCAGAGATGCAGGCATTACCTGGTCGGAGCAATTAAGGCTTTGGCAGCGGTAATTACATATGCATCTGAAGCAGGAACAGAAATTAATTAAAATGCTGCCACTTCAGCTTGTTTCTTTTTTTAATGGTTTTTATTTCAGCCTCAAGTGCTTAGTATAAAAACTGCCAGCAGGATTCAAATGAAATAAGGAGCAACCAGAAATAAAAAACCGAGGCGGAGGCGAGCCAAGTGGCCCTCACGTTGCGTATGCGCCCCGTATGCCGTTTTGCCACATTTATTTGCATTACTCCGGACCGACTGCCGGCAGTCGAGTGCACTTTGCTTAATTGATTATGCTCGAAAGCGAGCAGCAGCAGCGGGAGTATAAAAAGCACGGAGAGGAAGCTCTTTGTCACAGGAGAACCGAGCGAGGTGGAAACCCCCATCGGTTTGGTACTCTGCAAATCAAAGCCGGGCTACAGACAAGCGCCACCATGGCTGAAACAATACTCTAAAGAAATTGAGGCCTTTATATATATAATTTGCCTGAGCTGAATATATTTTGTTTATGTTTCAAGCCTGCTTTATATTTATTTGTTTCATTTAAGTTGAAAGACATTTATGGCACCATTAATTCACCATGATTTCTCTTCTTCACAAACCCTTAAAAGCAATCCCCAGCAAGTCAATTGGTCATAACTTAATACCTCCCGATTCCATGCGATATTTATTTATTTTATTTCGATTTATCCTTAACTTTTTAATACTGATAAATACTACCAATACTTCTCTGACGAAAAAACTTTACAACTTTGGTTTTTCCGCCGCATTAAGAGCTTAAAGGGCGGTTTCCCTCTGTAGGAATTTGCACTGTACTCTCTCAGTTTAATTGCAGCTGGAAATCTCTCAAAAGCCGCACAACAAATCATTTGAATCAAACAAAAACCCCCCACACACACACTGAAACAGGAAAAAAAGGGTTGTGAAAGGAAAAGGGTGCGGATTGACTTGGGGCTTCCATCACAAACAAGCCGAGGGTTCCCTTTTGGGAGAGGCGTGGCCTGGCTTCGTTTTTGGGCATTCAGCCTTTTGTGCTATTATTAAAATGTTTGGCCCCTCGTCCTTTTCATCTTTCGCAAACATGCTCTATGTCTTCTTTGGCGGCTTATGTGTGTGCATATAAGAAAGATATATATATTTATTGCGAGTGCGCGTATTTTGCGTAAACAATTCGGGTTTCTACACTCTAGGGAGTCTGGTTTGTTTGTTTCCCTGAATTTTTTACCCGTCTTTTTCGAGGCTGCTGGTGTTTGCTCCCAGTTATGGATTATGTGAGAGACGACTCCTTGCTCCACAGACTGCTCACTTCTTGCTCCTGGGACGGGGACTCGCACCGTTCAAGCGGAAATACTTATGACCTGGAAGTACTCATAATTAAAAAGCGAATTCCTGTCATGCGTGAGATAACTTTTGCCAGGACAAAAAATACGACAAAATATCCAAACACTTGGCAAACATTTCGACAAGTCAGCAGCGACATCTTGGAATGCGTTTGTCACGGGCACAAAGGTGTGTGTGTGCTGCCCCTCCCCTGGCCCCCATAAAACGCAATAATAACGCACATGAAGCATATTTTACACATGTCTTTGTCGCATTTATCACAATCAGTACGAGGCCAGGGGGGCGAAGGCCCGTCCCCACCCGCCGACTAAAAAATACTTAAGCAAACACGTCGCATTTTGTGAACTTTTATTACATTTTTTGCTGCTCCAGCTACCGAAATGTGTTTGCCAATTGTTTGCGCTCAGGTTGGTCCTTCCCCTTGCTACCCTCCACGGTAATGTGGCAAAGTTTTAATAACTTGGCCCCAGTGTTCCATGCACAGGTGAATAATAAACATGTTGACAGTCATAACGTTCTTAGGGGAGCTCTGGTTCAACACATGTCAACATGTGACGCCCAGTGATATCCTCAGGTGTTGTGTACGGGGAGCCAAGGAGCTCCAGGTAAGCGGCCAAGTCAATAACCGAATGGCTTCTGGCTAATCACTGTCACAGTCCTTAATGAATATATATGCGTGAATGATTAGAGAATTGTTCATGGGCCCGGAATCGAGTTGTTTCGTTGGGCATAAAGAAAAATACTCAAGACAGTAAGTACTTTTTTATTTACCCGACAGGTTGGTTGTATGCTTGAAGGTAAATAGAAAATGGGATCTCTCACTTATTTGCACTTTATTCAAGTCATTCTCTTTATAGGTCACTTGATGGTTAATGAAATAAATATAACGAAAGCAGGTTTACTACTAGGTTATTTCAGTTTAATAATAAATGGACAACTTATCGTAAATTCCAGTCATAAATAATAAAGGAAAGAGCTAAAACTTTAGAGTTTACATGGCATTACCCAATCCATCAACTAAGAAGCCAATAAAAAGCTAAATGGCAAGGATTCAATTAAACTAAAGCAATTTTCCAGCAATCAGTCAAGTATTTTTGTGTTACATTTTAATTATAAAAACTAAACTAAAAGCATACCTAGGACTAACCGCACGTAATTAAATTAAACTTGAAGAAATTCCCTGCCAATTATCCGCACATTCTGTATGCAGTTTGGTTGCTTCTGCTTCTTTTATGAAACATTCCAGGAATCTTTTCTTGATCGAATTATTGGCCAAGCGCCTAACGAAGTATTCAGAGGAGAGAGTGTGGAGGGACACTGGTGAAACTTTTCCGCACACACGTCGTATGCGTAATGTGCATAACACAAGTCGCACATTCCCAGCTTTGATTGAAGATTAAAGTGCCATTGCACGCTCTCCCCCTCTGTCTTTTCCCTATTTTTCTACCTCTCCCCCTCCCTTTGGATTTACCCTCCCTATTTGGGATGAAAATCAATTGCATTCGATGGGCGCACATGCATTGCTCATACGCAACGTGGTACAGCCTGGCAGACAGGCTGCCATGTTGAATGAATCTCGGGCTGTATGGGCGCATTGCAGTGGCAGATTGATTAGTTGCGTTTGCGTTTTATTGGGGGAACAGGACAACGGGGAGGACAGGACGACGGCTGCAGAAAAGGGACAAAAAGCAAGAGAGGCCGGCCGGCCGTCGTGTGAATGGTGAAAGCACTTGGAACGCGTAAAGCAATTAACACGCAATTACCATTTCCACTTTGCCATGTCACAGTGTTGACATTTCTCACGATTCATTCCAAACTCCCCTTCATCCCCCTCCCCTGTTTCCATGTGTGAGAGCGTGTGAGCGTGGAAGTGCGTGTGTGGGGGAGGTGTAATTGGCAATGTGTCTACGCGTGAAAACGCTGCGGCCACGTTGTCGCAATACAATAAAACAGAGCACGAAAAAAATGAATAGCACAAAACAAGGGAAAACTTTCAAGCCGATGCGGAAATTACTCTGGGAATTAAATTATTTATTAAAGAAAAGCGGATAGTTTTAAGAGATTTATTTGATAAGGTTTAGAGGGACAAGAAAAATTGTTTGAAATACTTATATTTCTTTTATTTTTTTGTAAAAATGAGCTAAATATAAAAAAACTTTTCCCAAACTTATCTAAGGAGAATAAATTATTTTTGGCATTGAAGTTTATTTTTTAATAAATAATAACGATTGAAAATTATTATATAACGTTTTTATGTAACATAATCATTAAAGAAAACTTTCAAATAAATCTATACAAATATCCTAAAACATTATTTATTCAGAAATTTTCCCTAAATAGTAGGCATATGTCCATATTCCAACTAAAAGTAAGAGCAACCCCGATTGTAAGGGTATCAAGCGTAAAGCCCTGACTTTGTAGTGTGGGGGAAAATGCTTTTGGTTGTAGCTATATGTCAAAGCGAACAGATAACAAATGACAGGACACTTCCCCCGACCCTGGACCCTGTCCCAACCCCGCCCTGCGTAGTCGAAAAGCCAAAAAGTGTTGGTCAAAATGATTTCGCCGGCGTTCAGCGTTCAGCGTTGAGCATTCCAGTGCTTGTTTTTGCCGCTCTCGCCGTTTGTTTTGTTGTCCAAACTGAAATCACTCAAATTGTCACTTGCCTCAATAATTAACATTAATGCGTGCCCCGACCAAGTAGCATCTAGGATTCGGCATTCAGCTGCTGCTGCCGTCGTCTGCCAACATAAATAAGTTAGGCGAAAGGCGAAGGTCCTGGAGGAAGTCCTCGACAATTGCCAGCTGCCTGGCTGCCTCTGGCTGCTTTGAGGAGGAGTTTTTTGGGTGCGAGCTGCCAGTATCATCAACAACATGTTTGCGTTTTAATTACTTTGTTTACTCGCAGCCAAATCGAGGCATAATTAACTGAAATGTCTCTGCCTGCCTGCTGTCTGCTGCCTGCCTGGCAGCGCAATTAAATCCAAACTTTTGCCCATTGCAGTTGACGACGACGACGACGACAACGACGGCTCTCACTTTGAAGTCACACGAAGAACTTTACCTGATCGCAAGTTTAGTGCCATAAATTTTGATTTCGCTTTTTACCCCTTGATTTTGGAGGTAGTTTCGGCCAGGTCTTGATTTGCGATTTTACTTTAATGGTTATTGGGAATAGGAATCCTTGATACGGTAAAAGAAAGGGATAAACATTCGGCTTAAGGAATTTAATACAGGAAAAAATGAATGTAATTACTAATGGCTCTAGAAATTAGTTACAATAATATGTTAAAATATTTATTTCATTACAGAGATGTAGTTTAAAAATAACTCTGTTAAGGTTTAAACTTACTTTTCGTTTCATATTTTCTAAGTCAATATTAATGTAACTTCAGGTCTTATTTAGGAGCAATGAAAACAGGAAACAGAAGCTCTCCAATATTTTGTAAGCTCAAGCATTTAGGGGTTAAGTTAGGGATTACTAAACTATCTTAAAGATTTCACCGCTCTAAGCCTTGTTAATAAAGTAAAAACCACTTTAAGCGGGTACTCTGATGGTCGATCTATTACTGCTTATTTGGTCTGCGTATTTATCAGCCATAATTTTAGCTGGCAGGCCATAAAAAAAGGCGAAAACTTTTGTTGACCATAAAACATCGAAGCGAAAGTTGCGCATATTTATGGGTATATAAATAGTATGTATAGTATATGGTATAGGTAATATATACACGAGAGCCGTCAAGCTCTGCTGCTAACTGGGAGCAAGTGGTTGTGCCTTTTGTTGTAATTTGTGCTTCTAGTTTTGTTAATTTTATGGCTCCACCTCTCTCTCTTTCTCGCTGTCTCTCCGTCTCTTTCTCTTACCCATTCGCCGACTCTTTCTCCGTGCGGTGGCCATTAAATTTTGACATATGCTGCAGGCAGAGACAGAAGGTACTAGTATCGTCCGACTCGCTCTGGCTCTCTCTGCGGATTGCAATTTACGAGCTTCGCTTTTGTTTTTTTTTTTGTGCTTTTTGGCCATTTTACATTTGGTAAAACAAACACGTTTCCATTAAAAAGTCTGCGTTTGATGGCAAAGCCAAGAAATTTGTTGTATGATGATGATGATGGGGCTGCGGGTTTTTGAGCAGGGGCGGGGACGCTTTGCCTTTCAATAGGCGTGGCACTCTTTCAGCAGCAGCAGCACACGGCTCAAGGTCACCAAACTTGTGCTTGAGCGAAAAGGATGTACTTTTGGATGGTTTATAGAGAGGTTAGGAACGATATATGGTAACAGGAATCAATTCTATAAAGCGCCAGAATCCATTGAACTTATCAATATGAAATGACAAATAGAAAATTTCAGAAGAAAAATATCTCAATATCCTTTGTTTTTCACACTTCATTTTCATAATCATCGAATGCAAATTTCATTGATAACGAAGTATATTATTTAGAGTATAATTTTTATTATTTTAAATAATAAGAACAAGAGCTGGTATGCTATATACAATAATAGCTTTTAATAAATCCCAATTGTTATGACTTAAAATTCAAAAAAATAATATTTATTTGGGTAACTTCTTTATTTTTTAAAACACTATTTTCTTCCATCTCTAGTTGCCAAAAAAACCCTCTTTGCATTTTTGATGCAGCGTTTTGTGTCTGCCCCTGTGCGAGCGCACACTGCCAAAATTGATGATGAAAAATGTAGTGCAGACAGCTTCGTCAAAGCCCCTCTGCCGCTTTGGATTTTCCCAAGCCCTCCCCCGCACCACGCCCCAGAAATTACCTTCGACAAGCTGCGACATGAGAAGCCCCGAATTGATACAAGCAATTACCTTTGGCAACAATTAGACTCGGATTTGTAATGACCCTGGTCGTGCACCTGTTACGGCACCGTCCGCTCTCCCCGCTCTCCCCGCTCGCAGTCTCCGCAATTAGACGAATCAATTATATATATAGATATATACAGGAACTAATTGCCCTGGTTTTAGCTTGTGGAACGTGGGGTCATCCTGGGGATTTTCTTTAAAGGCACCGCCGGCCCGAAATGTAGGCAACGCTTTAAATTATGCATGAGAAATACGCTTTACACTCGCACACACAGACTGGAAAATCCGAATGCAAATGTGTGGCGAGCAGGTGGAGCAGGAGGGCGGGGAGCCAGAGGAAAAGCTGAGACGTTGGGCAAGTTCAAATCGCAGCAGATCCGTTTTGGAATCTCGTTTTGCAGAGCTTTCACTTTGGCATGGCCGGGAAAATTGGGCACGAAGCGAAGTGAATTTATTTTGTCATTTTGAGTGGGCGAGCGAGTGTGTGTGTGTGCCCGTCTGTGGATGATAGCATCCTTAAAAGGACTCAGTCGCATTAGAAACGAGATAAATATTTTGGCCTGGTTAAAATATTTGTATCATATTTGCCTCCATTCAGCTCAAAAAGGAAATTTGAGCAAATTTTTGGGCTTTCAGGGCCTCGGGGGGGTGACTTTTCCTAGGACATTACTTATTCCCTGAAAACTATTCAGGAAAAACTCCAACATTATTTTGCTTAATGGAGGCAGGACCTGAGAAAGTACTGAACTTCTTTAAGACTCTTGATTGTGGTTTCTTGTTTCTAATTCAACGGGGGCTTAGGTCTTGGCTGGTTTCGGCGGCTAAGACGATGCCACTTTCCCTGGGAATTTATACGAAATTAGAAAATTGAATACGGTTGGGAGTCGTCAAAGGGGCGGGGAAGGGAAGGAAAGAAGCCGGTGGAAAAAATAAGGCCAAAGAATGGGCGTTGCGAATTGGAAAATTTAATTTGCAACGGCCGAAGAACTTTTGCTGGCAACAAAAAAAATAAAGTAAAATATAAACCAAAGGAAGAAAAAAATAATATATAAAACCAGAAGCGGAATAAGAAGAAAAAACAAAATCAACTGACAAATCTGCACACAATACGAGGACATTGTCATCCTGCTCATTGCTCGCTTTTCCTTCTTATATCTGAGGGAAAACCGCCTTGGCTTATTGCTTGAGGTTTTCCTCCTTCGTTTCGGTCCTTTTCCTTATTTTTTGTTTGTTTGTTTGCTGGTTTTAAAGACCCGTCTTAGCCGTCGTCTCCGCCTCCGTCTCCGTTTCAGTCTGCCGGCTCCTCCCTTTGTTCTGGCATTCGTTCTCATTTGGCCATTTTTTTTCCTTGGTTTCTTGAGCGCTAAACCAAATTTCAATTATTTTGTTTGTTGCCATTTTCATTACGTTTTCGCCATCGCCGCCGCCGCCTGTCAGCGTCTAACAAAGCGCCAAGCGACAACTTCAAGAAGCAGAGCCGCAAAAATGGCACGAAAAATGGAAAATTGCTTATAATGCAAACAGTGGCACACACACAACACGCACACCCCGACTGGCACACACACACACGACCAGTCGCAATGTGGAGCGGCCATTGTCCGCAGCATACAGCATCCAGGATACCGAACCGAACCCTTGCGGCCGCCGCGGGCTGGCTCTTCGCCCTGCCGCCTTTCCCTCCGTTCCCTTTCTCTTTTCTCTTTCACCGTTCTCTCTTCTCCCTTTTTCCCTTTCTCCCTTGGTATTCCCTGTCCTGTTTTGTGGCTTTGTTTCGCGCTGTTTTGCGGAAAGAAGCGCCCCTTTAAGCGACATTAAACTGTTCCAGGGGCATAATGAACTGGCCATTGCACGGTGCCAAAAGAAATGTCACAACCATTCATAGGAGAGTGGTAACTGGGGGCATAACTCGGAGTGAAATATAATAAAATATATTATATATACAATTTATTTCATTGTATTTTTGTATTGTATTTGTATTTTATTCCAAATTTTAATGGGAACATAAAAACCTATGACTATAAAGGATCTCACTATTAATTAAATATGCACCAATTATTATTCTTATATTTTATATATTAAAACCCGAAAACCTGAAAAACAATTAATAAAATAATATTCAATTATGATGCCACAACTCTGAGTGTGAATTTTCGTTAGGGGAATTAAAAATATAGAATGTATAAGTATTACTATTACATTAAAATTACACTTTATACAAGATAATACTAGAAAAAAAATATTGTAATAGTTCCAAATAGTATTTGCCTCCGAGTTAATTAATTTTATTTCTCATTCATTTTATTATTTTTATTTATGTAATATAAAAACCAAATAACCCTAATAATTGTATAATTATAATTATATTTCTGTCTGTGCCAAGGCTAGTGCTATATGGCACAGGGAGCAGCAGCAGCGGCAGGAGCATCGATGCGTGGAGCCTGGGCTTTGATGTGTGCACGTGTGTGTCTGTGTGTGTGAGGGTAACAGGACTTCCATGGACCTCCATGGACTCCATGTCCTGGCACCCGGCTACTGCCCCCTGTCAAATGCAGCCTTTTGTGTACATTTCGCTGGCTTTTGCTCGCATTCCTGTTCCACTTATTGTTGCTTGTTCGCCTTTTGGTTTTGTTTTTCTGTTTCGCTTTTCTCTTTTTGTTTTCTATTTCTATTTTCTTTTGCGACACACACGCGGGTCCTAGGCCAATTCGAGTTGTGCTTAAAATTCCAGACACTCGCCGAAGTTGTTTCCAAATTGAAACTTGATTATGTACTCACAGAGACGGATCTCCTGCACCCCGCCGGCATTATCTTCGCAGCCATGTGTTGGGGGTCCTGCGTCCATGGTCCGCCGTCCCAGGTCCTTTATCGCGCTTCGCTGCATTGTAAATATTTTGCTTAGCCGCGCTTTGACACCAGCTGACACGCAAACGCCATGCGAAAATATAAATAAGTCGCCGCTGCCTCTGCCGCTGTTGCTCTGATAAACTAAGCTCCTAGTGTCCATACACAGATATATGTATAGCGAAAAAATATGTACATATGTATAGGGGGAGCAGAGCGTGCTTTAAAGCCAACTTTGAGAACGAGAAGAGCTGCTGGCCATGTAGTTCATTCTTGGACTTGGCTATATAAGCTCCTGTTGGAATTTGTATAGTACTTTCTAGGGAATCCCCTAACTCGATTAAAGTCCTCTCGTAAGTTTAATTTAAACGGAATTTATCATACTATTTGTGCTCTGCTTAGATAGATTTTGGTATTAAAAACCTGCTGAAATATGTAATTTTACTAAGCTGCCTTCCTGGTAGTTGCCTCAATTATTTGCTATTACAAATTCCGCTTTTACAGAGAATAAGAAAAATAGTTCAATTTCTTAGTATTGCAATTTTCCAAGCCAGAGGGAAATATTTACCCCCATCGATACTCGCTGGAATTTAATATCGTTTTCGCCACTTATACAGTCGGGCTGGCATACAAATTCGCATTCTGGTGTCAGTTGAGTTTGTGTTGCTCCTTCGCCATCGCCCTGACAGCTGCCTTTCAAATGCAAAATATATTCGCAGTTTTCTCCTTGGCCAGACCCTTTCTATTTCTTGTTTTATTTTCTCTTTTTTGTATTGGGCTTTGGTGCATTTTGGGGCGCCAACATTTGTGCAGGAAATGTGTTTTTAATGAAGCCTTTAACCAGACGTCGGCCTAATAAAGAGTGAATGGTTGGGAGGGAGGGAGAGCTTCCAGCGATTTTTCCCGCTCCACCTGTCCTTCTCCCCGGTCGTCAACTCATCGTCGTCAGGTCGTCAAGCGGCCGTCAGAGTTCTTAGCTTTGCTTTTGTTCAGGACCCCACCCATCGCCCCTCCTTTGCCCGAATTTCCCCCTTTTCTCGCTGGGCTTTTTATGGGTTTTTGCCGTTTGCTGCCGTTTGCTTTTCCCTTTTCAATAAATCGCAAATGGCAATGTGTCCCCTACTCCACCAAAAAAAATATATATATATGTAGGTAAGAAGCAGGAATCCTTGACGGGCCAAGTTTATGCAAAGTAGCTTTTAATATGTTTACGACTAAACATTTTTCGGCTGCTGCTGCCGGTTTCGCATCAGGTTAATGTCTGCTCTTCGTCTCGCTTCACCCGTCACTCACAGCTACCGAGGACCTTCTGTCCCTGCCCTGTCCCAGCCCCTTCTTTGTCCCTGTCCTTTCCCCTTTATTGCACAATTTTTTAATAATTCCTGGAGCACCGCTTTTAAAGGCGGAGAAATATTAAACTTTACTGCTGTGGCCGCACATTTCCCTGGCTGGCGCAGCCATTTGATTGTAATTTATTTCAAAGTTGAAGTGGCTCCCGAAATTAAATGTTAATGGAGTCGGATGAGGTGCGCACAGATGTATATATACTTTTGTAGGCCGTACAATTCCGTTGACAGTTCCATTTCCATTTGCTGTTTTTCCGAAATTAATTAACATTTAAGCTGCTTAAAAGTTTCTGGGTCAGTGGCGAATTTAATATTAAACAATTCCAAGGACCGCGTCTTAGGCTAAGCTTAGTCCTGGTTTTGTTTGCGGCGATTCTTCCTTTCGTTCTTTTTCGCTATCTCTGTCTCTGCGTCGTATGCGTAATTTTAAGGGCACCACGCCGTATGCTTAATATTCGCCGCTGGTCAAACACATGGCGCTCCGTTGGCCAATTGTTTAATTTATGCCGCAGCACGTGGCCCACCGCTCGTCATTTGATGGCTGCAGGGGATTAATGCAGCTCACTCCGGAGTCGGGACGACCGACGGACTCATAAAACCCGGCTCGGCCGACGCCCAAATGTAGGCAATAAAAAATTTTAAACCCTAAATTATGCACACCGAGTGGAGAGGTTCGCAGGAGGAGCGGGAGCTATGGAGGCCCCAAGGGCCTGTGCATTAGATTTGCGACCCGAAGCCGAAAGCCAGCCAAAGTTTCAAACATTGTTCGCATAATATAGGAAAAGTTGCACATAAAGCCAGCTCCTCCTGGCTGCTGGCTCCTGGCTCCCGGCTCCTGGAAATGGAGAGCGGAACGTGCCACTTTGCCACTTGATGATGAATGAAACACCTCGGGCATGTGTGTGCGCCTCGTTGGCTGTGCTTTATATATCCTGGCATTGGTATTTAGGGTTTGGGCTTGGGCTTTTGGGTAAAGGTCTCTGTGTCTCGCTCTCTCTATGCGTTTTATGGGGTTGGAAAGGCTCACTACTTTGAGCCTCGGGAGGAGTCTGTGGAAACGTTAATCTTATTTGCCACGGGGAGTGCCGATGCACAGCCCAAAAAAATGGCACCCGGATTGGTCTTTCTCTTGCTGCTTTTCTGTCTCAAAATAGCTCTTATCTGTGCGGTTCAAGAAGATACTTTGCACGGCGAGAAAAGTCTTGCTTGTCTTTTATTAAAACGATTTTATTACACTTATAAATAAACTATGAAAAACACCTTCGTTTAGATGTAAATACTTTTAAAACACCATAGAATGGGGATAATAATAGATGTAGGATTTATTTGATATGATAATATTGATAACTTCCAGACATTTCTGGTTCTCTGCTGCATGTGACGTGGGACATATGAGATACTAACTGATATCATAGAGATAACTAATGACGCCAGAAGGACTGATAAAACTGGTGAAATAGACAGTGAATTTGCAAATAAAAAGTAACAAATAGCTTAAAGGCTTATAAACCTAACTCTCAATAACAAAAATCCTCAAATGTAAAGTCTTCACAAATTATAATAATTATTTTTCTTCCCGTGTAAGTGGCTTGTGCGTAAATGAAAGTAACAAATGTCGCCAGAAAAACTTAGCGCCGAAGGCGCATATTTTGTCTACTAAAAGCATGCCGGGGATTTGCCCAGCTCGCAGTGAAAATGGGCCCACAGCTCGGGAAGACGTATATGAGTGTGTGTTGGCCAAGTTTTGGTGCGTGGATTGAATGCAAAACTCGAAAGTTAAATATTGCACGCTCCGCAGGCACAGGCACAGGCACAGGCTCTGCGCTGTTCTGCGTATTTTTTTGTCAGTCTCTTAAATTTAATTAAAGAGACAGCCGAAGCAAATGCGATTACATCACAGAAAACTTTCAACTTTGCGCCAGAACGAGCAGCAGAGCTGCCAAAAGTGATTTGCACAGTTTGAAGGATTAGCAGGCAGGCAGTCGGAGCAGCTTGAGGGGCCACATCCTTGCCTGCCCAGCCTGCTCCTCCCAATCCGTATCTGAATCTTCGCCTGCAGCTGTCACTGGCTCACATAAATCTAAACATTCTGATGCTCTACACACTGGCTGGCATGTCAAAAGCCGCCCGCAGCCGGGCGAGCTCAGGTGAGTGACTACCTGTCGTCCTGCTCCTGCTGCTGCTCCTCCCTTGCCGGAGCCGGGAACCCTTAGATCCCTTCAGATAGATATCATCCTGAGCCGAGTCGAGCTGAGCTGGCGGGCGGAGGAGGAGCTGGAAGAAGCTGGGACAACATATCTTTGCATATTTGATGGCGCATAATGGTGCAAAAAATTGTTTACATGCATAGAGCAACACAAAATGCTTTGCATTTACATAATTTTTGACTTTTCAAGTCGCAGCGCATTTTTCATAATTTCCCAGCGTTCGGCTTGTGCAATTTCCCAGAACCAAGAACGGAGAAAGGAGAACCAAGAGCAGCGAGCATTATGGAAAAATTCGCGGAATGAATTATGCCGACGCGACTGCCAATCAAATATGCATGGAAATTTTGCTACCCATCTCCCCATGAAACAGGAACTATTATCGGTCAATAAATACATTTTCGACTATTAAATTGTCAGAATAAATATGTTTCGCTCTCGCTGGAATAATTCTACATTGTTTTTTATTTTCTATAAAATTCGGCAAACACGAAATACAATTTGTCAGCTTTGCCTGCTCTTTTATGTTCAAATTCATTTTCTAGTTGATGTTTGCTCTATTTTTCTGCCTAGTCATTGTTTTGTGTTTTTATTTCGCTTAGTATTTTGCTCAATAATTTTATAAAAACTAGATTGCCAACTTTATACTGTTTTTCGTTTTTGGTGTGTAAAATTCAGCATGAACTTTGACTTATTAAATTACTTATACTAGCTTAACTAACCCTGTGTAGTCTCTTATTTTCGCATTTGTCTAATTCAGTTTAGAATTTCGTTTGCTCATTAAATAAGCGTAATTATTTTGGCCTTTCGATTTCCCAGAATATTTGTGTTTTGTAAAATTAAACTATTAGCTTTGGAAAATGTGCAAATATTCAGAATAATTTAAGATTTAACCGTTTTTGTGTTCCTAAACTGAATTGTATATACATCAGTTATGTATATACTTTTCCCTATACAATTTTTATTTGCTTTTTAACTACGCATTTTCTATTTATTTAACTATTTATTTTCAACTTTCACTGCGGGTTTTTTTATAGTTTTCGTAATTTTAGCCAGTTATTTGGTTTATTTTTGACCAACAGACCATAATTTTGGCAAATGTTTACAATTGGTTTTCCTGATTTGGCATTCATCACTTGTGACGCTTTATCTCTATTTTAAATAGCCTAAAAATTAAACATCACTCCAATTTGTTTACTGAACACATTTTTTATTATGCCTTTTTTATTTTTTCCAAAATTTCGCTTTTTTCTTCTAGGCTTTCAAACTATTGTTTATCCATGAACAATTAATTTCAGTTTAATTTTGTATTTTTTTTTTAAAATACAAGTGCATGCAATGATATTTAGATTATAATACTTTTTAATTGAGCTACAAATATTTATTTTTTCTCTGTGAGCATTATTAGTATTATTATAGTGCCATACACTTGGTTAAGTATAAAAATGCATTAGAATATCCTATTTTAAACTTAAAAATTAATAAGCCTTAATATTAACGAAAAATGAATTTTCATCATTTTCTGGTCATCAAATCAGGTGGAAAATACTTACGCTTGTGTTCTACTTGTTCGTTGCTTTTCTATTTTTGGGGGAACACCCATAAAATGTGTATGTTGTTGCGCTTCTCAATTTTCCTCGATGGAATTTGATGAAAATTCGCTGACTTTGGCCATTAATTGAAAATGCCGCCAAAACTTTGTTTGCACCAAGCTCCCATGGCTTCACACGCGCGCGCTTCTTCGCTGATAACAGAAAGCGTTTAAAGTTGGCCAAAAACACACGCGCACGTACTCTCACACACTCTCACACGCGAGTCGGTCGATGAGCTGATCCATTTCCCATTTTCTATTTTCTATTTGCTATTTTCTATACATTTCCGTTGGCCATTTCGGCTGCCAGGGAAAGCGGAAAATACGTCCAGTTGCGCGCTGTGCCATCGACAAACTGAAAACTGATGATAAACGAAAACTGTTTATCAGCAGCGGCAGCGCCCGACGCCCGACGTCCGCTGCCGGCGCCAACGCCAAAGGACGACGGCGAGCGTCGACGGCGGCAGTGGCTACTACGTCATAGCCAGGACAGCGGCAGCAGCCGAACGCAGCTTCGTGTTCGATTAGCCCTCGTCACCCGCTCTCTTGGGGCTGTGGAGACTTGCGTTCGCGTTCTCTTCGGCGCCGAGCGGAAGTCTCCGCCCGCTCTCTTTGGCGCCTTATCAGTGGACGTTGTTGGGATAGGCTCGGTTCCGCTGATAATCGCTCCTCAACGGACACCAGCACACGTCTATAGCAGATTTGGGGGGCGAACAGGTAATTCAAAAGCAGGTGCATAATGGCCATATTATTGCGATTATTATTGTGAAATTTGAATATTTATTTTTTTTTTTACAATTTAAACAAAATTTTAAAAAATTGAGTAACATTTTTTTCTTTAAAATTTTGCTAGATAGAATCTGATCTTGATGCTGATCAAAAATATATATGATTTACAGGGTCGCAAATGACTCCTTCACTGTGTTTTAAGCTTCCGACTAAGAGCAAAATACCCTGAAGCTCGGTTTTAAATTTTGACAATTTTAACGGACATGGATAGAGCGATGCCGCTGATAATGTTGATCAAGAATATATATGGTTTATAGGGTCGGAAATGGTTTCTTCACTGTTTGGCAAGTTTAAGGCCAAGTGGCAGAGATGCCAATCTAGCTATATCCACTCACTTACTCACTCCACTTCCTTTTTTTTTTTAAATGGTTAAATTTTCTTGGCTGAAAATTGCTAACGCCTTCAACGGTTTTATGATCTTAACTTGGCTGAAACTCAACCGATTTCTGTCTGGTTTGCTGTTTTCTTCTTGGTTTTTAAATGCGAACATTTCTGCATTTAAAACTCGATATCCAATTTTTGGCCAATTTTTGACAATTTTAACGATGTAACCCCTTACATTTTTCTCAAAAATTGGGTCAAATTTTTTGGCTGAAAAATACTAAAACCCTCATTGGTTTTATGATCATAACTTGGATAAAACTCAACCGATTTCTGTCTGGTTTACTGTTTTCTTCTTGGTTTTTAAATGCAAACATTTCTGCATTTAAAACTCGATATCCAATTTTTGGCCAATTTTTGACAATTTTAACGATGTAACCCCTTACATTTTTTTCAAAAATTGGGTCAAATTTTTTGGTTGAAAAATACTAAAACCCTCATTGGTTTTATGATCATAACTTGGCTAAAAGTCAACCGATTTCAGTCTGGTTTGCTGTTTTCTTCTTGGTTTTTAAATGCGAACATTTCTGCATTTAAAACTCGATATCCAATTTTTGGCCAATTTTTGACAATTTTAACGATGTAACCCCTTACATTTTTTTCAAAAATTGGGTCAAATTTTTTGGCTGAAAAATACTAAAACCCTCATTGGTTTTATAATCATAACTTGGCTAAAACTCAACCGATTTCAGTCTGGTTTGCTGTTTTCTTCTTGGTTTTTAAATGCGAACATTTCTGCATTTAAAACTCGATTTCTAATTTTTTGCCAATTTTTGACAATTTTAACGATGTAACCCCTTACATTTTTTTCAAAAATTGGGTCAAATTTTTTGGCTGAAAAATACTAAAACCCTCATTGGTTTTATGATCATAACTTGGCTAAAACTCAACCGATTTCAGTCTGGTTTGCTGTTTTCTTCTTGGTTTTTAAATGCGAACATTTCTGCATTTAAAACTCGATTTCTAATTTTTGCCAATTTTTGACAATTTTAACGATGTAACCCCTTACATTTTTTTCAAAAATTGGGTCAAATTTTTTGGCTGAAAAATACTAAAACCCTCATTGGTTTTATGATCATAACTTGGCTAAAACTCAACCGATTTCAGTCTGGTTTGCTGTTTTCTTCTTGGTTTTTAAATGCGAACATTTCTGCATTTAAAACTCGATTTCTAATTTTTTGCCAATTTTTGACAATTTTAACGATGTAACCCCTTACATTTTTTTCAAAAATTGGGTCAAATTTTTTGGCTGAAAAATACTAAAACCCTCATTGGTTTTATGATCATAACTTGGATAAAACTCAACCGATTTCTGTCTGGTTTGCTGTTTTCTTCTTGGTTTTTAAATGCGAACATTTCTGCATTTAAAACTCGATATCCAATTTTTGGCCAATTTTTGACAATTTTAACGATGTAACCCCTTACATTTTTCTCAAAAATTGGGTCAAATTTTTTGGCTGAAAAATACTAAAACCCTCATTGGTTTTATGATCATAACTTGGATAAAACTCAACCGATTTCTGTCTGGTTTACTGTTTTCTTCTTGGTTTTTAAATGCAAACATTTCTGCATTTAAAACTCGATATCCAATTTTTGGCCAATTTTTGACAATTTTAACGATGTAACCCCTTACATTTTTTTCAAAAATTGGGTCAAATTTTTTGGTTGAAAAATACTAAAACCCTCATTGGTTTTATGATCATAACTTGGCTAAAACTCAACCGATTTCAGTCTGGTTTGCTGTTTTCTTCTTGGTTTTTAAATGCGAACATTTCTGCATTTAAAACTCGATTTCTAATTTTTTGCCAATTTTTGACAATTTTAACGATGTAACCCCTTACATTTTTTTCAAAAATTGGGTCAAATTTTTTGGCTGAAAAATACTAAAACCCTCATTGGTTTTATGATCATAACTTGGCTAAAACTCAACCGATTTCAGTCTGGTTTGCTGTTTTCTTCTTGGTTTTTAAATGCGAACATTTCTGCATTTAAAACTCGATTTCTAATTTTTTGCCAATTTTTGACAATTTTAACGATGTAACCCCTTACATTTTTTTCAAAAATTGGGTCAAATTTTTTGGCTGAAAAATACTAAAACCCTCATTGGTTTTATGATCATAACTTGGCTAAAACTCAACCGATTTCAGTCTGGTTTGCTGTTTTCTTCTTGGTTTTTAAATGCGAACATTTCTGCATTTAAAACTCGATTTCTAATTTTTGGCCAATTTTTGACAATTTTAACGATGTAACCCCTTACATTTTTTTCAAAAATTGGGTCAAATTTTTTGGCTGAAAAATACTAAAACCCTCATTGGTTTTATGATCATAACTTGGCTAAAACTCAACCGATTTCAGTCTGGTTTGCTGTTTTCTTCTTGGTTTTTAAATGCGCACATTTTTGCATTTAAAACTCGATTTCTAATTTTTTGCCAATTTTTGACAATTTTAACGATGTAACCCCTTACATTTTTTAAAAAATTGGGTCAAATTTTTTGGCTGAAAAATACTAAAACCCTCATTGGTTTTATGATCATAACTTGGCTAAAACTCAACCGATTTCAGTCTGGTTTGCTGTTTTCTTCTTGGTTTTTAAATGCGAACATTTCTGCATTTAAAACTCGATTTCTAATTTTTTGCCAATTTTTGACAATTTTAACGATGTAACCCCTTACATTTTTTTCAAAAATTGGGTCAAATTTTTTGGCTGAAAAATACTAAAACCCTCATTGGTTTTATGATCATAACTTGGCTAAAACTCAACCGATTTCAGTCTGGTTTGCTGTTTTCTTCTTGGTTTTTAAATGCGAACATTTCTGCATTTAAAACTCGATTTCTAATTTTTGGCCAATTTTTGACAATTTTAACGATGTAACCCCTTACATTTTTTTCAAAAATTGGGTCAAATTTTTTGGCTGAAAAATACTAAAACCCTCATTGGTTTTATGATCATAACTTGGCTAAAACTCAACCGATTTCAGTCTGGTTTGCTGTTTTCTTCTTGGTTTTTAAATGCGCACATTTTTGCATTTAAAACTCGATTTCTAATTTTTTGCCAATTTTTGACAATTTTAACGATGTAACCCCTTACATTTTTTTAAAAAATTGGGTCAAATTTTTTGGCTGAAAAATACTAAAACCCTCATTGGTTTTATGATCATAACTTGGCTAAAACTCAACCGATTTCAGTCTGGTTTGCTGCTTTCTTCTTGGTTTTTAAATGCGAACATTCCTGCATTTAAAACACGATATCTAATTTTTGGTCAATTTTTGACAATTTTAACGATGTAACCCCTTACATTTTTTTCAAAAATTGGGTCAAATTTTTTGGCTGAAAAATACTAAAACCCTCATTGGTTTTATGATCATAACTTGGCTAAAACTCAACCGATTTCAGTCTGGTTTGCTGTTTTCTTCTTGGTTTTTAAATGCGAACATTCCTGCATTTAAAACACGATATCTAATTTTTGGTCAATTTTTGACAATTTTAACGATGTAACCCCTTACATTTTTTTCAAAAATTGGGTCAAATTTTTTGGCTGAAAAATACTAAAACCCTCATTGGTTTTATGATCATAACTTGGCTAAAACTCAACCGATTTCAGTCTGGTTTGCTGTTTTCTTCTTGGTTTTTAAATGCGCACATTTTTGCATTTAAAACTCGATTTCTAATTTTTTGCCAATTTTTGACAATTTTAACGATGTAACCCCTTACATTTTTTTAAAAAATTGGGTCAAATTTTTTGGCTGAAAAATACTAAAACCCTCATTGGTTTTATGATCATAACTTGGCTAAAACTCAACCGATTTCAGTCTGGTTTGCTGCCTTCTTCTTGGTTTTTAAATGCGAACATTTCTGCATTTAAAACTCGATTTCTAATTTTTTGCCAATTTTTGACAATTTTAACGATGTAACCCCTTACATTTTTTTCAAAAATTGAGTCAAATTTTTTGGCTGAAAAATACTAAAACCCTCATTGGTTTTATGATCATAACTTGGCTAAAACTCAACCGATTTCAGTCTGGTTTGCTGTTTTCTTCTTGGTTTTTAAATGCGCACATTTTTGCATTTAAAACTCGATTTCTAATTTTTTGCCAATTTTTGACAATTTTAACGATGTAACCCCTTACATTTTTTTCAAAAATTGGGTCAAATTTTTTGGCTGAAAAATACTAAAACCCTCATTGGTTTTAAGATCATAACTTGGCTAAAACTCAACCGATTTCAGTCTGGTTTGCTGTTTTCTTCTTGGTTTTTAAATGCGCACATTTTTGCATTTAAAACTCGATTTCTAATTTTTTGCCAATTTTTGACAATTTTAACGATGTAACCCCTTACATTTTTTTAAAAAAATTGGGTCAAATTTTTTGGCTGAAAAATACTAAAACCCTCATTGGTTTTATGATCATAACTTGGCTAAAACTCAACCGATTTCAGTCTGGTTTGCTGCTTTCTTCTTGGTTTTTAAATGCGAACATTCCTGCATTTAAAACACGATATCTAATTTTTGGCCAATTTTTGACAATTTTAACGATGTAACCCCTTACATTTTTTTCAAAAATTGGGTCAAATTTTTTGGCTGAAAAATACTAAAACCCTCATTGGTTTTATGATCATAACTTGGCTAAAACTCAACCGATTTCAGTCTGGTTTGCTGTTTTCTTCTTGGTTTTTAAATGCGCACATTTTTGCATTTAAAACTCGATTTCTAATTTTTTGCCAATTTTTGACAATTTTAACGATGTAACCCCTTACATTTTTTAAAAAATTGGGTCAAATTTTTTGGCTGAAAAATACTAAAACCCTCATTGGTTTTATGATCATAACTGGTTTGCTGTTTTCTTCTTGGTTTTTAAATGCGCACATTTTTGCATTTAAAACTCGATTTCTAATTTTTTGCCAATTTTTGACAATTTTAACGATGTAACCCCTTACATTTTTTTCAAAAATTGGGTCAAATTTTTTGGCTGAAAAATACTAAAACTCTCATTGGTTTTATGATCATAACTTGGCTAAAACTCAACCGATTTCAGTCTGGTTTGCTGTTTTCTTCTTGGTTTTTAAATGCGAACATTTCTGCATTTAAAACTCGATTTCTAATTTTTGGCCAATTTTTGACAATTTTAACGATGTAACCCCTTACATTTTTTTCAAAAATTGGGTCAAATTTTTTGGCTGAAAAATACTAAAACTCTCATTGGTTTTATGATCATAACTTGGCTAAAACTCAACCGATTTCAGTCTGGTTTGCTGTTTTCTTCTTGGTTTTTAAATGCGAACATTTCTGCATTTAAAACTCGATTTCTAATTTTTGCCAATTTTTGACAATTTTAACGATGTAACCCCTTACATTTTTTTAAAAAATTGGGTCAAATTTTTTGGCTTAAAAATACTAAAACCCTCATTGGTTTTATGATCATAACTTGGCTAAAACTCAACCGATTCCAGTCTGGTTTGCTGCCTTCTTCTTGGTTTTTAAATGCGAACATTTCTGCATTTAAAACTCGATTTCTAATTTTTTGCCAATTTTTGACAATTTTAACGATGTAACCCCTTACATTTTTTTAAAAAATTGGGTCAAATTTTTTGGCTTAAAAATACTAAAACCCTCATTGGTTTTATGATCATAACTTGGCTAAAACTCAACCGATTCCAGTCTGGTTTGCTGCCTTCTTCTTGGTTTTTAAATGCGAACATTTCTGCATTTAAAACTCGATTTCTAATTTTTTGCCAATTTTTGACAATTTTAACGATGTAACCCCTTACATTTTTTTTAAAAATTGGGTCAAATTTTTTGGCTGAACAATACTAAAACCCTCATTGGTTTTATGATCATAACTTGGCTAAAACTCAACCGATTTCAGTCTGGTTTGCTGCTTTCTTCTTGGTTTTTAAATGCGAACATTTCTGCATTTAAAACTCGATTTCTAATTTTTGCCAATTTTTGACAATTTTAACGATGTAACCCCTTACATTTTTCTCAAAAATTGGGTCAAATTTTTTGGCTGAAAAATACTAAAACCCTCATTGGTTTTATGATCATAACTTGGCTAAAACTCAACCGATTTCAGTCTGGTTTGCTGTTTTCTTCTTGGTTTTTAAATGCGAACATTTCTGCATTTAAAACTCGATTTCTAATTTTTTGCCAATTTTTGACAATTTTAACGATGTAACCCCTTACATTTTTCTCAAAAATTGGGTCAAATTTTTTGGCTGAAAAATACTAAAACCCTCATTGGTTTTATGATCATAACTTGGCTAAAACTCAACCGATTTCTGTCTGGTTTACTGTTTTCTTCTTGGTTTTTAAATGCAAACATTTCTGCATTTAAAACTCGATATCCAATTTTTGGCCAATTTTTGACAATTTTAACGAAGTAACCCCTTACATTTTTTTAAAAAATTGGGTCAAATTTTTTGGCTGAAAAATACTAAAACCCTCATTGGTTTTATGATCATAACTTGGCTAAAAGTCAACCGATTTCAGTCTGGTTTGCTGTTTTCTTCTTGGTTTTTAAATGCGAACATTTCTGCATTTAAAACTCGATTTCTAATTTTTTGCCAATTTTTGACAATTTTAACGATGTAACCCCTTACATTTTTTTCAAAAATTGGGTCAAATTTTTTGGCTGACAAATACTAAAACCCTCATTGGTTTTATGATCATAACTTGGCTAAAACTCAACCGATTTCAGTCTGATTTGCTGTTTTCTTCTTGGTTTTTAAATGCGAACATTTTAACGATGTAACCCCTTACATTTTTTTAAAAAATTGGGTCAAATTTTTTAAATGAAAAATACTAAAACCCTCATTGGTTTTATGATCATAACTTGGCTAAAACTCAACCGATTTCAGTCTGGTTTGCTGCTTTCTTCTTGGTTTTTAAATGCGAACATTTCTGCATTTAAAACTCGATTTCTAATTTTTTTGCCAATTTTTGACAATTTTAACGATGTAACCCCTTACATTTTTTTCAAAAATTGGGTCAAATTTTTTGGCTGAAAAATACTAAAACTCTCATTGGTTTTATGATCATAACTTGGCTAAAACTCAACCGATTTCAGTCTGGTTTGCTGTTTTCTTCTTGGTTTTTAAATGCGAACATTTCTGCATTTAAAACTCGATTTCTAATTTTTTGCCAATTTTTGACAATTTTAACGATGTAACCCCTTACATTTTTTAAAAAAATTGGGTCAAATTTTTTGGCTGAAAAATACTAAAACCCTCATTGGTTTTATGATCATAACTTGGCTAAAACTCAACAGATTTCAGTCTGGTTTGCTGCTTTCTTCTTGGTTTTTAAATGCGAACATTTCTGCATTTAAAACTCGATTTCTAATTTTTTGCCAATTTTTGACAATTTTAACGATGTAACCCCTTACATTTTTTTAAAAAATTGGGTCAAATTTTTTGGCTGAAAAATACTAAAACCCTCATTGGTTTTATGATCATAACTTGGCTAAAACTCAACAGATTTCAGTCTGGTTTGCTGCTTTCTTCTTGGTTTTTAAATGCGAACATTTCTGCATTTAAAACTCGATTTCTAATTTTTTGCCAATTTTTGACAATTTTAACGATGTAACCCCTTACATTTTTTTCAAAAATTGGGTCAAATTTTTTGGCTGACAAATACTAAAACCCTCATTGGTTTTATGATCATAACTTGGCTAAAACTCAACCGATTTCAGTCTGGTTTGCTGTTTTCTTCTTGGTTTTTAAATGCGAACATTTCTGCATTTAAAACTCGATTTCTAATTTTTTGCCAATTTTTGACAATTTTAACGATGTAACCCCTTACATTTTTTTAAAAAATTGGGTCAAATTTTTTGGCTGAAAAATACTAAAACCCTCATTGGTTTTATGATCATAACTTGGCTAAAACTCAACCGATTTCTGTCTGGTTTACTGTTTTCTTCTTGGTTTTTAAATGCAAACATTTCTGCATTTAAAACTCGATATCCAATTTTTGGCCAATTTTTGACAATTTTAACGATGTAACCCCTTACATTTTTTTAAAAAATTGGGTCAAATTTTTTGGCTGAAAAATACTAAAACCCTCATTGGTTTTATGATCATAACTTGGCTAAAAGTCAACCGATTTCAGTCTGGTTTGCTGCTTTCTTCTTGGTTTTTAAATGCGAACATTTCTGCATTTAAAACTCGATTTCTAATTTTTGGCCAATTTTTGACAATTTTAACGATGTAACCCCTTACATTTTTTTAAAAATTGGGTCAAATTTTTTGGCTGAAAAATACTAAAACCCTCATTGGTTTTATGATCATAACTTGGCTAAAAGTCAACCGATTTCAGTCTGGTTTGCTGCTTTCTTCTTGGTTTTTAAATGCGAACATTTCTGCATTTAAAACTCGATTTCTAATTTTTTGCCAATTTTTGACAATTTTAACGATGTAACCCCTTACATTTTTTTAAAAAATTGGGTAAAATTTTTTGGCTGAAAAATACTAAAACCCTCATTTGTTTTATGATCATAACTTGGCTAAAACTCAACCGATTTCAGTCTGGTTTGCTGTTTTCTTCTTGGTTTTTAAATGCGAACATTTCTGCATTTAAAACTCGATTTCTAATTTTTTGCCAATTTTTGACAATTTTAACGATGTAACCCCTTACATTTTTTTAAAAAATTGGGTAAAATTTTTTGGCTGAAAAATACTAAAACCCTCATTTGTTTTATGATCATAACTTGGCTAAAACTCAACCGATTTCAGTCTGGTTTGCTGCTTTTTTCTTGGTTTTTAAATGCGAACATTTCTGCATTTAAAACTCGATTTCTAATTTTTTGCCAATTTTTGACAATTTTAACGATGTAACCCCTTACATTTTTTTCAAAAATTGGGTCAAATTTTTTGGCTGAAAAATACTAAAACCCTCATTGGTTTTATGATCATAACTTGGCTAAAACTCAACCGATTTCAGTCTGGTTTGCTGCTTTCTTCTTGGTTTTTAAATGCGAACATTTCTGCATTTAAAACTCGATTTCTAATTTTTTGCCAATTTTTGACAATTTTAACGATGTAACCCCTTACATTTTTTTCAAAAATTGGGTCAAATTTTTTGGCTGAAAAATACTAAAACCCTCATTGGTTTTATGATCATAACTTGGCTAAAACTCAACCGATTTCAGTCTGGTTTGCTGTTTTCTTCTTGGTTTTTAAATGCGCACATTTTTGCATTTAAAACTAGATTTCTAATTTTTTGCCAATTTTTGACAATTTTAACGATGTAACCCCTTACATTTTTTTAAAAAATTGGGTCAAATTTTTTGGCTGAAAAATACTAAAACCCTCATTGGTTTTATGATCATAACTTGGCTAAAACTCAACCGATTTCAGTCTGGTTTGCTGCTTTCTTCTTGGTTTTTAAATGCGAACATTTCTGCATTTAAAACTTGATTTCTAATTTTTTGCCAATTTTTGACAATTTTAACGATGTAACCCCTTACATTTTTTTCAAAAATTGGGTCAAATTTTTTGGCTGACAAATACTAAAACCCTCATTGGTTTTATGATCATAACTTGGCTAAAACTCAACCGATTTCAGTCTGGTTTGCTGTTTTCTTCTTGGTTTTTAAATGCGAACATTTCTGCATTTAAAACTCGATTTCTAATTTTTTGCCAATTTTTGACAATTTTAACGATGTAACCCCTTACATTTTTTTCAAAAATTGGGTCAAATTTTTTGGCTGAAAAATACTAAAACTCTCATTGGCTTTATGATCATAACTTGGCTAAAACTCAACCGATTTCAGTCTGGTTTGCTGTTTTCTTCTTGGTTTTTAAATGCGAACATTTCTGCATTTAAAACTCGATTTCTAATTTTTTGCCAATTTTTGACAATTTTAACGATGTAACCCCTTACATTTTTTTAAAAAATTGGGTCAAATTTTTTGGCTGAAAAATACTAAAACCCTCATTGGTTTTATGATCATAACTTGGCTAAAACTCAACCGATTTCTGTCTGGTTTACTGTTTTCTTCTTGGTTTTTAAATGCAAACATTTCTGCATTTAAAACTCGATATCCAATTTTTGGCCAATTTTTGACAATTTTAACGATGTAACCCCTTACATTTTTTTCAAAAATTGGGTCAAATTTTTTGGCTGAAAAATACTAAAACTCTCATTGGCTTTATGATCATAACTTGGCTAAAACTCAACCGATTTCAGTCTGGTTTGCTGTTTTCTTCTTGGTTTTTAAATGCGAACATTTCTGCATTTAAAACTCGATTTCTAATTTTTTGCCAATTTTTGACAATTTTAACGATGTAACCCCTTACATTTTTTTAAAAAATTGGGTCAAATTTTTTGGCTGAAAAATACTTAAACCCTCATTGGTTTTATGATCATAACTTGGCTAAAACTCAACCGATTTCAGTCTGGTTTGCTGCTTTCTTCTTGGTTTTTAAATGCGAACATTTCTGCATTTAAAACTCGATTTCTAATTTTTGCCAATTTTTGACAATTTTAACGATGTAACCCCTTACATTTTTTAAAAAATTGGGTCAAATTTTTTGGCTGAAAAATACTAAAACCCTCATTGGTTTTATGATCATAACTTGGCTAAAACTCAACCGATTTCAGTCTGGTTTGCTGTTTTCTTCTTGGTTTTTAAATGCGAACATTTCTGCATTTAAAACTCGATTTCTAATTTTTTGCCAATTTTTGACAATTTTAACGATGTAACCCCTTACATTTTTTAAAAAATTGGGTCAAATTTTTTGGCTGAAAAATACTAAAACCCTCATTGGTTTTATGATCATAACTTGGCTAAAACTCAACCGATTTCTGTCTGGTTTACTGTTTTCTTCTTGGTTTTTAAATGCAAACATTTCTGCATTTAAAACTCGATATCCAATTTTTGGCCAATTTTTGACAATTTTAACGATGTAACCCCTTACATTTTTTTAAAAAATTGGGTCAAATTTTTTGGCTGAAAAATACTAAAACCCTCATTGGTTTTATGATCATAACTTGGCTAAAACTCAACCGATTTCAGTCTGGTTTGCTGTTTTCTTCTTGGTTTTTAAATGCGAACATTTCTGCATTTAAAACTCGATTTCTAATTTTTGGCCAATTTTTGACAATTTTAACGATGTAACCCCTTACATTTTTTCAAAAATTGGGTCAAATTTTTTGGCTGAAAAATACTAAAACCCTCATTGGTTTTATGATCATAACTTGGCTAAAACTCAACCGATTTCAGTCTGGTTTGCTGTTTTCTTCTTGGTTTTTAAATGCGAACATTTCTGCATTTAAAACTCGATTTCTAATTTTTTGCCAATTTTTGACAATTTTAACGATGTAACCCCTTACATTTTTTTAAAAAATTGGGTAAAATTTTTTGGCTGAAAAATACTAAAACCCTCATTTGTTTTATGATCATAACTTGGCTAAAACTCAACCGATTTCAGTCTGGTTTGCTGCTTTTTTCTTGGTTTTTAAATGCGAACATTTCTGCATTTAAAACTCGATTTCTAATTTTTTGCCAATTTTTGACAATTTTAACGATGTAACCCCTTACATTTTTTTCAAAAATTGGGTCAAATTTTTTGGCTGAAAAATACTAAAACCCTCATTGGTTTTATGATCATAACTTGGCTAAAACTCAACCGATTTCAGTCTGGTTTGCTGCTTTCTTCTTGGTTTTTAAATGCGAACATTTCTGCATTTAAAACTCGATTTCTAATTTTTTGCCAATTTTTGACAATTTTAACGATGTAACCCCTTACATTTTTTTAAAAAATTGGGTCAAATTTTTTGGCTGAAAAATACTAAAACCCTCATTGGTTTTATGATCATAACTTGGCTAAAACTCAACCGATTTCAGTCTGGTTTGCTGCTTTCTTCTTGGTTTTTAAATGCGAACATTTCTGCATTTAAAACTTGATTTCTAATTTTTTGCCAATTTTTGACAATTTTAACGATGTAACCCCTTACATTTTTTTCAAAAATTGGGTCAAATTTTTTGGCTGACAAATACTAAAACCCTCATTGGTTTTATGATCATAACTTGGCTAAAACTCAACCGATTTCAGTCTGGTTTGCTGTTTTCTTCTTGGTTTTTAAATGCGAACATTTCTGCATTTAAAACTCGATTTCTAATTTTTTGCCAATTTTTGACAATTTTAACGATGTAACCCCTTACATTTTTTTCAAAAATTGGGTCAAATTTTTTGGCTGAAAAATACTAAAACTCTCATTGGCTTTATGATCATAACTTGGCTAAAACTCAACCGATTTCAGTCTGGTTTGCTGTTTTCTTCTTGGTTTTTAAATGCGAACATTTCTGCATTTAAAACTCGATTTCTAATTTTTTGCCAATTTTTGACAATTTTAACGATGTAACCCCTTACATTTTTCTCAAAAATTGGGTCAAATTTTTTGGCTGACAAATACTAAAACCCTCATTGGTTTTATGATCCTAACTTGGCTAAAACTCAACCGATTTCAGTCTGGTTTGCTGTTTTCTTCTTGGTTTTTAAATGCGAACATTCCTGCATTTAAAACTCGATATCTAATTTTTGGCCAATTTTTGACAATTTTAACGATGTAATTTTTCTAATTTTTCTAATTTTTTGCCAATTTTTGACAATTTTAACGATGTAACCCCTTACATTTTTTTCAAAAATTGGGTCAAATTTTTTGGCTGAAAAATACTAAAACCCTCATTGGTTTTATGATCATAACTTGGCTAAAACTCAACCGATTTCAGTCTGGTTTGCTGCTTTCTTCTTGGTTTTTAAATGCGAACATTTCTGCATTTAAAACTCGATTTCTAATTTTTTGCCAATTTTTGACAATTTTAACGATGTAACCCCTTACATTTTTTTCAAAAATTGGGTCAAATTTTTTGGCTGAAAAATACTAAAACCCTCATTGGTTTTATGATCATAACTTGGCTAAAACTCAACCGATTTCAGTCTGGTTTGCTGTTTTCTTCTTGGTTTTTAAATGCGCACATTTTTGCATTTAAAACTAGATTTCTAATTTTTTGCCAATTTTTGACAATTTTAACGATGTAACCCCTTACATTTTTTTAAAAAATTGGGTCAAATTTTTTGGCTGAAAAATACTAAAACCCTCATTGGTTTTATGATCATAACTTGGCTAAAACTCAACCGATTTCAGTCTGGTTTGCTGCTTTCTTCTTGGTTTTTAAATGCGAACATTTCTGCATTTAAAACTTGATTTCTAATTTTTTGCCAATTTTTGACAATTTTAACGATGTAACCCCTTACATTTTTTTCAAAAATTGGGTCAAATTTTTTGGCTGACAAATACTAAAACCCTCATTGGTTTTATGATCATAACTTGGCTAAAACTCAACCGATTTCAGTCTGGTTTGCTGTTTTCTTCTTGGTTTTTAAATGCGAACATTTCTGCATTTAAAACTCGATTTCTAATTTTTTGCCAATTTTTGACAATTTTAACGATGTAACCCCTTACATTTTTTTCAAAAATTGGGTCAAATTTTTTGGCTGAAAAATACTAAAACTCTCATTGGCTTTATGATCATAACTTGGCTAAAACTCAACCGATTTCAGTCTGGTTTGCTGTTTTCTTCTTGGTTTTTAAATGCGAACATTTCTGCATTTAAAACTCGATTTCTAATTTTTTGCCAATTTTTGACAATTTTAACGATGTAACCCCTTACATTTTTTTAAAAAATTGGGTCAAATTTTTTGGCTGAAAAATACTAAAACCCTCATTGGTTTTATGATCATAACTTGGCTAAAACTCAACCGATTTCTGTCTGGTTTACTGTTTTCTTCTTGGTTTTTAAATGCAAACATTTCTGCATTTAAAACTCGATATCCAATTTTTGGCCAATTTTTGACAATTTTAACGATGTAACCCCTTACATTTTTTTCAAAAATTGGGTCAAATTTTTTGGCTGAAAAATACTAAAACTCTCATTGGCTTTATGATCATAACTTGGCTAAAACTCAACCGATTTCAGTCTGGTTTGCTGTTTTCTTCTTGGTTTTTAAATGCGAACATTTCTGCATTTAAAACTCGATTTCTAATTTTTGCCAATTTTTGACAATTTTAACGATGTAACCCCTTACATTTTTTTAAAAAATTGGGTCAAATTTTTTGGCTGAAAAATACTAAAACCCTCATTGGTTTTATGATCATAACTTGGCTAAAACTCAACCGATTTCAGTCTGGTTTGCTGCTTTCTTCTTGGTTTTTAAATGCGAACATTTCTGCATTTAAAACTCGATTTCTAATTTTTGCCAATTTTTGACAATTTTAACGATGTAACCCCTTACATTTTTTTAAAAATTGGGTCAAATTTTTTGGCTGAAAAATACTAAAACCCTCATTGGTTTTATGATCATAACTTGGCTAAAACTCAACCGATTTCAGTCTGGTTTGCTGTTTTCTTCTTGGTTTTTAAATGCGAACATTTCTGCATTTAAAACTCGATTTCTAATTTTTTGCCAATTTTTGACAATTTTAACGATGTAACCCCTTACATTTTTTTAAAAAATTGGGTCAAATTTTTTGGCTGAAAAATACTAAAACCCTCATTGGTTTTATGATCATAACTTGGCTAAAACTCAACCGATTTCTGTCTGGTTTACTGTTTTCTTCTTGGTTTTTAAATGCAAACATTTCTGCATTTAAAACTCGATATCCAATTTTTGGCCAATTTTTGACAATTTTAACGATGTAACCCCTTACATTTTTTTAAAAAATTGGGTCAAATTTTTTGGCTGAAAAATACTAAAACCCTCATTGGTTTTATGATCATAACTTGGCTAAAACTCAACCGATTTCAGTCTGGTTTGCTGTTTTCTTCTTGGTTTTTAAATGCGAACATTTCTGAATTTAAAACTCGATTTCTAATTTTTGGCCAATTTTTGACAATTTTAACGATGTAACCCCTTACATTTTTTCAAAAATTGGGTCAAATTTTTTGGCTGAAAAATACTAAAACCCTCATTGGTTTTATGATCATAACTTGGCTAAAACTCAACCGATTTCAGTCTGGTTTGCTGTTTTCTTCTTGGTTTTTAAATGCGAACATTTCTGCATTTAAAACTCGATTTCTAATTTTTTGCCAATTTTTGACAATTTTAACGATGTAACCCCTTACATTTTTTAAAAAATTGGGTCAAATTTTTTGGCTGAAAAATACTAAAACCCTCATTTGTTTTATGATCATAACTTGGCTAAAACTCAACCGATTTCAGTCTGGTTTGCTGCTTTTTTCTTGGTTTTTAAATGCGAACATTTCTGCATTTAAAACTCGATTTCTAATTTTTTGCCAATTTTTGACAATTTTAACGATGTAACCCCTTACATTTTTTTCAAAAATTGGGTCAAATTTTTTGGCTGAAAAATACTAAAACTCTCATTGGTTTTATGATCATAACTTGGCTAAAACTCAACCGATTTCAGTCTGGTTTGCTGTTTTCTTCTTGGTTTTTAAATGCGAACATTTCTGCATTTAAAACTCGATTTCTAATTTTTTGCCAATTTTTGACAATTTTAACGATGTAACCCCTTACATTTTTTTAAAAAATTGGGTCAAATTTTTTGGCTGAAAAATACTAAAACCCTCATTTGTTTTATGATCATAACTTGGCTAAAACTCAACCGATTTCAGTCTGGTTTGCTGCTTTTTTCTTGGTTTTTAAATGCGAACATTTCTGCATTTAAAACTCGATTTCTAATTTTTTGCCAATTTTTGACAATTTTAACGATGTAACCCCTTACATTTTTTTCAAAAATTGGGTCAAATTTTTTGGCTGAAAAATACTAAAACTCTCATTGGCTTTATGATCATAACTTGGCTAAAACTCAACCGATTTCAGTCTGGTTTGCTGTTTTCTTCTTGGTTTTTAAATGCGAACATTTCTGCATTTAAAACTCGATTTCTAATTTTTTGCCAATTTTTGACAATTTTAACGATGTAACCCCTTACATTTTTTTAAAAAATTGGGTCAAATTTTTTGGCTGAAAAATACTAAAACCCTCATTGGTTTTATGATCATAACTTGGCTAAAACTCAACCGATTTCTGTCTGGTTTACTGTTTTCTTCTTGGTTTTTAAATGCAAACATTTCTGCATTTAAAACTCGATATCCAATTTTTGGCCAATTTTTGACAATTTTAACGATGTAACCCCTTACATTTTTTTCAAAAATTGGGTCAAATTTTTTGGCTGAAAAATACTAAAACTCTCATTGGCTTTATGATCATAACTTGGCTAAAACTCAACCGATTTCAGTCTGGTTTGCTGTTTTCTTCTTGGTTTTTAAATGCGAACATTTCTGCATTTAAAACTCGATTTCTAATTTTTTGCCAATTTTTGACAATTTTAACGATGTAACCCCTTACATTTTTTAAAAAATTGGGTCAAATTTTTTGGCTGAAAAATACTAAAACCCTCATTGGTTTTATGATCATAACTTGGCTAAAACTCAACCGATTTCAGTCTGGTTTGCTGCTTTCTTCTTGGTTTTTAAATGCGAACATTTCTGCATTTAAAACTCGATTTCTAATTTTTTGCCAATTTTTGACAATTTTAACGATGTAACCCCTTACATTTTTTTAAAAAATTGGGTCAAATTTTTTGGCTGAAAAATACTAAAACCCTCATTGGTTTTATGATCATAACTTGGCTAAAACTCAACCGATTTCAGTCTGGTTTGCTGTTTTCTTCTTGGTTTTTAAATGCGAACATTTCTGCATTTAAAACTCGATTTCTAATTTTTTGCCAATTTTTGACAATTTTAACGATGTAACCCCTTACATTTTTTAAAAAATTGGGTCAAATTTTTTGGCTGAAAAATACTAAAACCCTCATTTGTTTTATGATCATAACTTGGCTAAAACTCAACCGATTTCAGTCTGGTTTGCTGCTTTTTTCTTGGTTTTTAAATGCGAACATTTCTGCATTTAAAACTCGATTTCTAATTTTTGCCAATTTTTGACAATTTTAACGATGTAACCCCTTACATTTTTTTCAAAAATTGGGTCAAATTTTTTGGCTGAAAAATACTAAAACTCTCATTGGCTTTATGATCATAACTTGGCTAAAACTCAACCGATTTCAGTCTGGTTTGCTGTTTTCTTCTTGGTTTTTAAATGCGAACATTTCTGCATTTAAAACTCGATTTCTAATTTTTTGCCAATTTTTGACAATTTTAACGATGTAACCCCTTACATTTTTTTAAAAAATTGGGTCAAATTTTTTGGCTGAAAAATACTAAAACCCTCATTGGTTTTATGATCATAACTTGGCTAAAACTCAACCGATTTCTGTCTGGTTTACTGTTTTCTTCTTGGTTTTTAAATGCAAACATTTCTGCATTTAAAACTCGATATCCAATTTTTGGCCAATTTTTGACAATTTTAACGATGTAACCCCTTACATTTTTTTCAAAAATTGGGTCAAATTTTTTGGCTGAAAAATACTAAAACTCTCATTGGCTTTATGATCATAACTTGGCTAAAACTCAACCGATTTCAGTCTGGTTTGCTGTTTTCTTCTTGGTTTTTAAATGCGAACATTTCTGCATTTAAAACTCGATTTCTAATTTTTTGCCAATTTTTGACAATTTTAACGATGTAACCCCTTACATTTTTTTAAAAAATTGGGTCAAATTTTTTGGCTGAAAAATACTAAAACCCTCATTGGTTTTATGATCATAACTTGGCTAAAACTCAACCGATTTCAGTCTGGTTTGCTGCTTTCTTCTTGGTTTTTAAATGCGAACATTTCTGCATTTAAAACTCGATTTCTAATTTTTTGCCAATTTTTGACAATTTTAACGATGTAACCCCTTACATTTTTTTAAAAATTGGGTCAAATTTTTTGGCTGAAAAATACTAAAACCCTCATTGGTTTTATGATCATAACTTGGCTAAAACTCAACCGATTTCAGTCTGGTTTGCTGTTTTCTTCTTGGTTTTTAAATGCGAACATTTCTGCATTTAAAACTCGATTTCTAATTTTTTGCCAATTTTTGACAATTTTAACGATGTAACCCCTTACATTTTTTTAAAAAATTGGGTCAAATTTTTTGGCTGAAAAATACTAAAACCCTCATTGGTTTTATGATCATAACTTGGCTAAAACTCAACCGATTTCTGTCTGGTTTACTGTTTTCTTCTTGGTTTTTAAATGCAAACATTTCTGCATTTAAAACTCGATATCCAATTTTTGGCCAATTTTTGACAATTTTAACGATGTAACCCCTTACATTTTTTTAAAAAATTGGGTCAAATTTTTTGGCTGAAAAATACTAAAACCCTCATTGGTTTTATGATCATAACTTGGCTAAAACTCAACCGATTTCAGTCTGGTTTGCTGTTTTCTTCTTGGTTTTTAAATGCGAACATTTCTGCATTTAAAACTCGATTTCTAATTTTTGGCCAATTTTTGACAATTTTAACGATGTAACCCCTTACATTTTTTCAAAAATTGGGTCAAATTTTTTGGCTGAAAAATACTAAAACCCTCATTGGTTTTATGATCATAACTTGGCTAAAACTCAACCGATTTCAGTCTGGTTTGCTGTTTTCTTCTTGGTTTTTAAATGCGAACATTTCTGCATTTAAAACTCGATTTCTAATTTTTTGCCAATTTTTGACAATTTTAACGATGTAACCCCTTACATTTTTTAAAAAATTGGGTAAAATTTTTTGGCTGAAAAATACTAAAACCCTCATTTGTTTTATGATCATAACTTGGCTAAAACTCAACCGATTTCAGTCTGGTTTGCTGCTTTTTTCTTGGTTTTTAAATGCGAACATTTCTGCATTTAAAACTCGATTTCTAATTTTTGCCAATTTTTGACAATTTTAACGATGTAACCCCTTACATTTTTTTCAAAAATTGGGTCAAATTTTTTGGCTGAAAAATACTAAAACCCTCATTGGTTTTATGATCATAACTTGGCTAAAACTCAACCGATTTCAGTCTGGTTTGCTGCTTTCTTCTTGGTTTTTAAATGCGAACATTTCTGCATTTAAAACTCGATTTCTAATTTTTTGCCAATTTTTGACAATTTTAACGATGTAACCCCTTACATTTTTTTAAAAAATTGGGTCAAATTTTTTGGCTGAAAAATACTAAAACCCTCATTGGTTTTATGATCATAACTTGGCTAAAACTCAACCGATTTCAGTCTGGTTTGCTGCTTTCTTCTTGGTTTTTAAATGCGAACATTTCTGCATTTAAAACTTGATTTCTAATTTTTTGCCAATTTTTGACAATTTTAACGATGTAACCCCTTACATTTTTTTCAAAAATTGGGTCAAATTTTTTGGCTGACAAATACTAAAACCCTCATTGGTTTTATGATCATAACTTGGCTAAAACTCAACCGATTTCAGTCTGGTTTGCTGTTTTCTTCTTGGTTTTTAAATGCGAACATTTCTGCATTTAAAACTCGATTTCTAATTTTTTGCCAATTTTTGACAATTTTAACGATGTAACCCCTTACATTTTTTTCAAAAATTGGGTCAAATTTTTTGGCTGAAAAATACTAAAACTCTCATTGGCTTTATGATCATAACTTGGCTAAAACTCAACCGATTTCAGTCTGGTTTGCTGTTTTCTTCTTGGTTTTTAAATGCGAACATTTCTGCATTTAAAACTCGATTTCTAATTTTTTGCCAATTTTTGACAATTTTAACGATGTAACCCCTTACATTTTTCTCAAAAATTGGGTCAAATTTTTTGGCTGACAAATACTAAAACCCTCATTGGTTTTATGATCCTAACTTGGCTAAAACTCAACCGATTTCAGTCTGGTTTGCTGTTTTCTTCTTGGTTTTTAAATGCGAACATTCCTGCATTTAAAACTCGATATCTAATTTTTGGCCAATTTTTGACAATTTTAACGATGTAACCCCTTACATTTTTTTCAAAAATTGGGTCAAATTTTTTGGCTGAAAAATACTAAAACCCTCATTGGTTTTATGATCATAACTTGGCTAAAACTCAACCGATTTCAGTCTGGTTTGCTGTTTTCTTCTTGGTTTTTAAATGCGAACATTTCTGCATTTAAAACTCGATTTCTAATTTTTTGCCAATTTTTGACAATTTTAACGATGTAACCCCTTACATTTTTTTAAAAAATTGGGTAAAATTTTTTGGCTGAAAAATACTAAAACCCTCATTGGTTTTATGATCATAACTTGGCTAAAACTCAACCGATTTCAGTCTGGTTTGCTGCTTTCTTCTTGGTTTTTAAATGCGAACATTTCTGCATTTAAAACTCGATATCCAATTTTTGGCCAATTTTTGACAATTTTAACGATGTAACCCCTTACATTTTTTTCAAAAATTGGGTCAAATTTTTTGGCTGAAAAATACTAAAACCCTCATTGGTTTTATGATCATAACTTGGCTAAAAGTCAACCGATTTCAGTCTGGTTTGCTGCTTTCTTCTTGGTTTTTAAATGCGAAAATTTCTGCATTTAAAACTCGATTTCTAATTTTTTGCCAATTTTTGACAATTTTAACGATGTAACCCCTTACATTTTTTTCAAAAATTGGGTCAAATTTTTTGGCTGACAAATACTAAAACCCTCATTGGTTTTATGATCATAACTTGGCTAAAACTCAACCGATTTCAGTCTGGTTTGCTGTTTTCTTCTTGGTTTTTAAATGCGAACATTTCTGCATTTAAAACTCGATTTCTAATTTTTTGCCAATTTTTGACAATTTTAACGATGTAACCCCTTACATTTTTTTCAAAAATTGGGTCAAATTTTTTGGCTGAAAAATACTAAAACCCTCATTGGTTTTATGATCATAACTTGGCTAAAACTCAACCGATTTCAGTCTGGTTTGCTGCTTTCTTCTTGGTTTTTAAATGCGAACATTTCTGCATTTAAAACTCGATTTCTAATTTTTTGCCAATTTTTGACAATTTTAACGATGTAACCCCTTACATTTTTTTCAAAAATTGGGTCAAATTTTTTGGCTGAAAAATACTAAAACCCTCATTGGTTTTATGATCATAACTTGGCTAAAACTCAACCGATTTCAGTCTGGTTTGCTGCTTTCTTCTTGGTTTTTAAATGCGAACATTTCTGCATTTAAAACTCGATTTCTAATTTTTTGCCAATTTTTGACAATTTTAACGATGTAACCCCTTACATTTTTTAAAAAATTGGGTCAAATTTTTTGGCTGAAAAATACTAAAACCCTCATTGGTTTTATGATCATAACTTGGCTAAAACTCAACCGATTTCAGTCTGGTTTGCTGTTTTCTTCTTGGTTTTTAAATGCGCACATTTTTGCATTTAAAACTAGATTTCTAATTTTTTGCCAATTTTTGACAATTTTAACGATGTAACCCCTTACATTTTTTTCAAAAATTGGGTCAAATTTTTTGGCTGAAAAATACTAAAACTCTCATTGGTTTTATGATCATAACTTGGCTAAAACTCAACCGATTTCAGTCTGGTTTGCTGTTTTCTTCTTGGTTTTTAAATGCGAACATTTCTGCATTTAAAACTCGATTTCTAATTTTTGCCAATTTTTGACAATTTTAACGATGTAACCCCTTACATTTTTTAAAAAATTGGGTCAAATTTTTTGGCTGAAAAATACTAAAACCCTCATTGGTTTTATGATCATAACTTGGCTAAAACTCAACCGATTTCAGTCTGGTTTGCTGCTTTCTTCTTGGTTTTTAAATGCGAACATTTCTGCATTTAAAACTCGATTTCTAATTTTTTTGCCAATTTTTGACAATTTTAACGATGTAACCCCTTACATTTTTTTCAAAAATTGGGTCAAATTTTTTGGCTGACAAATACTAAAACCCTCATTGGTTTTATGATCATAACTTGGCTAAAACTCAACCGATTTCAGTCTGGTTTGCTGTTTTCTTCTTGGTTTTTAAATGCGAACATTTCTGCATTTAAAACTCGATTTCTAATTTTTTGCCAATTTTTGACAATTTTAACGATGTAACCCCTTACATTTTTTTCAAAAATTGGGTCAAATTTTTTGGCTGAAAAATACTAAAACCCTCATTGGTTTTATGATCATAACTTGGCTAAAACTCAACCGATTTCAGTCTGGTTTGCTGTTTTCTTCTTGGTTTTTAAATGCGAACATTTCTGCATTCAAAACTCGATATCTAATTTTTGGCCAATTTTTGACAATTTTAACGATGTAACCCCTTACATTTTTTTCAAAAATTGGGTCAAATTTTTTGGCTGAAAAATACTAAAACCCTCATTGGTTTTATGATCATAACTTGGCTAAAAGTCAACCGATTTCAGTCTGGTTTGCTGTTTTCTTCTTGGTTTTTAAATGCGAACATTTCTGCATTTAAAACTCGATTTCTAATTTTTTGCCAATTTTTGACAATTTTAACGATGTAACCCCTTACATTTTTTTCAAAAATTGGGTCAAATTTTTTGGCTGAAAAATACTAAAACCCTCATTGGTTTTATAATCATAACTTGGCTAAAACTCAACCGGTTTCAGTCTGGTTTGCTGTTTTCTTCTTGGTTTTTAAATGCGAACAATTCTGCATTTAAAACTCGATTTCTAATTTTTTGCCAATTTTTGACAATTTTAACGATGTAACCCCTTACATTTTTTTCAAAAATTGGGTCAAATTTTTTGGCTGACAAATACTAAAACCCTCATTGGTTTTATGATCATAACTTGGCTAAAACTCAACCGATTTCAGTCTGGTTTGCTGTTTTCTTCTTGGTTTTTAAATGCGAACATTTCTGCATTTAAAACTCGATTTCTAATTTTTTGCCAATTTTTGACAATTTTAACGATGTAACCCCTTACATTTTTTTCAAAAATTGGGTCAAATTTTTTGGCTGAAAAATACTAAAACCCTCATTGGTTTTATGATCATAACTTGGCTAAAACTCAACCGATTTCAGTCTGGTTTGCTGTTTTCTTCTTGGTTTTTAAATGCGAACATTTCTGCATTTAAAACTCGATTTCTAATTTTTGGCCAATTTTTGACAATTTTAACGATGTAACCCCTTACATTTTTTTCAAAAATTGGGTCAAATTTTTTGGCTGAAAAATACTAAAACCCTCATTGGTTTTATGATCATAACTTGGCTAAAACTCAACCGATTTCAGTCTGGTTTGCTGTTTTCTTCTTGGTTTTTAAATGCGAACATTTCTGCATTTAAAACTCGATTTCTAATTTTTGCCAATTTTTGACAATTTTAACGATGTAACCCCTTACATTTTTTTCAAAAATTGGGTCAAATTTTTTGGCTGAAAAATACTAAAACCCTCATTGGTTTTATGATCATAACTTGGCTAAAACTCAACCGATTTCAGTCTGGTTTGCTGTTTTCTTCTTGGTTTTTAAATGCGAACATTTCTGCATTTAAAACTCGATTTCTAATTTTTGGCCAATTTTTGACAATTTTAACGATGTAACCCCTTACATTTTTTTCAAAAATTGGGTCAAATTTTTTGGCTGAAAAATACTAAAACCCTCATTGGTTTTATGATCATAACTTGGCTAAAACTCAACCGATTTCAGTCTGGTTTGCTGTTTTCTTCTTGGTTTTTAAATGCGAACATTTCTGCATTTAAAACTCGATTTCTAATTTTTTGCCAATTTTTGAAAATTTTAACGATGTAACCCCTTACATTTTTTTCAAAAATTGGGTCAAATTTTTTGGCTGAAAAATACTAAAACCCTCATTGGTTTTATGATCATAACTTGGCTAAAACTCAACCGATTTCAGTCTGGTTTGCTGTTTTCTTCTTGGTTTTTAAATGCGAACATTTCTGCATTTAAAACTCGATTTCAAATTTTTTACAAATTTTTGACAATTTTAACGATGTAACCCCTTACATTTTTTTCAAAAATTGGGTCAAATTTTTTGGCTGAAAAATACTAAAACTCTCATTGGTTTTATGATCATAACTTGGCTAAAACTCAACCGATTTCAGTCTGGTTTGCTGTTTTCTTCTTGGTTTTTAAATGCGAACATTTCTGCATTTAAAACTCGATATCTAATTTTTGGCCAATTTTTGACAATTTTAACGATGTAACCCCTTACATTTTTTTCAAAAATTGGGTCAAATTTTTTGGCTGAAAAATACTAAAACCCTCATTGGTTTTATGATCATAACTTGGCTAAAACTCAACCGATTTCAGTCTGGTTTGCTGTTTTCTTCTTGGTTTTTAAATGCGAACATTTCTGCATTTAAAACTCGATATCTAATTTTTGGCCAATTTTTGACAATTTTAACGATGTAACCCCTTACATTTTTTTCAAAAATTGGGTTAAATTTTTTGGCTGAAAAATACTAAAACCCTCATTGGTTTTATGATCATAACTTGGCTAAAACTCAACCGATTTCAGTCTGGTTTGCTGTTTTCTTCTTGGTTTTTAAATGCGAACATTTCTGCATTTAAAACTTGATTTCTAATTTTTGGCCAATTTTTGACAATTTTAACGATGTAATCCTTACATTTTTTTCAAAAATTGGGTTAAATTTTTTGGCTGAAAAATACTAAAACCCTCATTGGTTTTATGATCATAACTTGGCTAAAACTCAACCGATTTCAGTCTGGTTTGCTGTTTTCTTCTTGGTTTTTAAATGCGAACATTTCTGCATTTAAAACTCGATATCTAATTTTTGGCCAATTTTTGACAATTTTAACGATGTAACCCCTTACATTTTTTTCAAAAATTGGGTCAAATTTTTTGGCTGAAAAATACTAAAACCCTCATTGGTTTTATGATCATAACTTGGCTAAAACTCAACCGATTTCAGTCTGGTTTGCTGTTTTCTTCTTGGTTTTTAAATGCGAACATTTCTGCATTTAAAACTCGATTTCTAATTTTTTGCCAATTTTTGACAATTTTAACGATGTAACCCCTTACATTTTTCTCAAAAATTGGGTTAAATTTTTTGGCTGAAAAATACTAAAACCCTCATTGGTTTTATGATCATAACTTGGCTAAAACTCAACCGATTTCAGTCTGGTTTGCTGTTTTCTTCTTGGTTTTTAAATGCGAACATTTCTGCATTTAAAACTCGATTTCTAATTTTTGGCCAATTTTTGACAGTTTTAACGATGTAACCCCTTACATTTTTTTTCAAAAATTGGGTTAAATTTTTTGGCTGAAAAATACTAAAACCCTCATTGGTTTTATGATCATAACTTGGCTAAAACTCAACCGATTTCAGTCTGGTTTGCTGTTTTCTTCTTGGTTTTTAAATGCGAACATTTCTGCATTTAAAACTCGATATCTAATTTTTGGCCAATTTTTGACAATTTTAACGATGTAACCCCTTACATTTTTTTCGAAAATTGGGTCAAATTTTTTGGCTGAAAAATACTAAAACCCTCATTGGTTTTATGATCATAACTTGGCTAAAACTCAACCGATTTCAGTCTGGTTTGCTGTTTTCTTCTTGGTTTTTAAATGCGAACATTTCTGCATTTAAAACTCGATTTCTAATTTTTTGCCAATTTTTGACAATTTTAACGATGTAACCCCTTACATTTTTTTCAAAAATTGGGTCAAATTATTTGGCTGAAAAATACTAAAACCCTCATTGGTTTTATGATCATAACTTGGCTAAAACTCAACCGATTTCAGTCTGGTTTGCTGTTTTCTTCTTGGTTTTTAAATGCGAACATTTCTGCATTTAAAACTCGATTTCTAATTTTTTGCCAATTTTTGACAATTTTAACGATGTAACCCCTTACATTTTTTTCAAAAATTGGGTCAAATTTTTTGGCTGAAAAATACTAAAACCCTCATTGGTTTTATGATCATAACTTGGCTAAAACTCAACCGATTTCAGTCTGGTTTGCTGTTTTCTTCTTGGTTTTTAAATGCGAACATTTCTGCATTTAAAACTCGATTTCTAATTTTTGCCAATTTTTGACAATTTTAACGATGTAACCCCTTACATTTTTCTCAAAATTGGGTTAAATTTTTTGGCTGAAAAATACTAAAACCCTCATTGGTTTTATGATCATAACTTGGCTAAAACTCAACCGATTTCAGTCTGGTTTGCTGTTTTCTTCTTGGTTTTTAAATGCGAACATTTCTGCATTTAAAACTCGATATCTAATTTTTGGCCAATTTTTGACAATTTTAACGATGTAACCCCTTACATTTTTTTCAAAAATTGGGTCAAATTTTTTGGCTGAAAAATACTAAAACCCTCATTGGTTTTATGATCATAACTTGGCTAAAACTCAACCGATTTCAGTCTGGTTTGCTGTTTTCTTCTTGGTTTTTAAATGCGAACATTTCTGCATTTAAAACTCGATTTCTAATTTTTTGCCAATTTTTGACAATTTTAACGATGTAACCCCTTACATTTTTCTCAAAAATTGGGTTAAATTTTTTGGCTGAAAAATACTAAAACCCTCATTGGTTTTATGATCATAACTTGGCTAAAACTCAACCGATTTCAGTCTGGTTTGCTGTTTTCTTCTTGGTTTTTAAATGCGAACATTTCTGCATTTAAAACTCGATTTCTAATTTTTTGCCAATTTTTGACAATTTTAACGATGTAACCCCTTACATTTTTTTCAAAAATTGGGTCAAATTTTTTGGCTGAAAAATACTAAAACTCTCATTGGTTTTATGATCATAACTTGGCTAAAACTCAACCGATTTCAGTCTGGTTTGCTGTTTTCTTCTTGGTTTTTAAATGCGAACATTTCTGCATTTAAAACTCGATTTCTAATTTTTTGCCAATTTTTGACAATTTTAACGATGTAACCCCTTACATTTTTTAAAAAAATTGGGTCAAATTTTTTGGCTGAAAAATACTAAAACCCTCATTGGTTTTATGATCATAACTTGGCTAAAACTCAACCGATTTCAGTCTGGTTTGCTGTTTTCTTCTTGGTTTTTAAATGCGAACATTTCTGCATTTAAAACTCGATTTCTAATTTTTTGCCAATTTTTGACAATTTTAACGATGTAACCCCTTACATTTTTTCAAAAATTGGGTCAAATTTTTTGGCTGAAAAATACTAAAACTCTCATTGGTTTTATGATCATAACTTGGCTAAAACTCAACCGATTTCAGTCTGGTTTGCTGTTTTCTTCTTGGTTTTTAAATGCGAACATTTCTGCATTTAAAACTCGATTTCTAATTTTTTGCCAATTTTTGACAATTTTAACGATGTAACCCCTTACATTTTTTAAAAAAATTGGGTCAAATTTTTTGGCTGAAAAATACTAAAACCCTCATTGGTTTTATGATCATAACTTGGCTAAAACTCAACCGATTTCAGTCTGGTTTGCTGTTTTCTTCTTGGTTTTTAAATGCGAACATTTCTGCATTTAAAACTCGATTTCTAATTTTTTGCCAATTTTTGACAATTTTAACGATGTAACCCCTTACATTTTTTTCAAAAATTGGGTCAAATTTTTTGGCTGAAAAATACTAAAACTCTCATTGGTTTTATGATCATAACTTGGCTAAAACTCAACCGATTTCAGTCTGGTTTGCTGTTTTCTTCTTGGTTTTTAAATGCGAACATTTCTGCATTTAAAACTCGATTTCTATTTTTTTGCCAATTTTTGACAATTTTAACGATGTAACCCCTTACATTTTTTTCAAAAATTGGGTCAAATTTTTTGGCTGAAAAATACTAAAACCCTCATTGGTTTTATGATCATAACTTGGCTAAAACTCAACCGATTTCAGTCTGGTTTGCTGTTTTCTTCTTGGTTTTTAAATGCGAACATTTCTGCATTTAAAACTCGATTTCTAATTTTTTGCCAATTTTTGACAATTTTAACGATGTAACCCCTTACATTTTTTTCAAAAATTGGGTCAAATTTTTTGGCTGAAAAATACTAAAACTCTCATTGGTTTTATGATCATAACTTGGCTAAAACTCAACCGATTTCAGTCTGGTTTGCTGTTTTCTTCTTGGTTTTTAAATGCGAACATTTCTGCATTTAAAACTCGATTTCTAATTTTTTGCCAATTTTTGACAATTTTAACGATGTAACCCCTTACATTTTTTTCAAAAATTGGGTCAAATTTTTTGGCTGAAAAATACTAAAACCCTCATTGGTTTTATGATCATAACTTGGCTAAAACTCAACCGATTTCAGTCTGGTTTGCTGTTTTCTTCTTGGTTTTTAAATGCGAACATTTCTGCATTTAAAACTCGATTTCTAATTTTTTGCCAATTTTTGACAATTTTAACGATGTAACCCCTTACATTTTTTTCAAAAATTGGGTCAAATTTTTTGGCTGAAAAATACTAAAACCCTCATTGGTTTTATGATCATAACTTGGCTAAAACTCAACCGATTTCAGTCTGGTTTGCTGTTTTCTTCTTGGTTTTTAAATGCGAACATTTCTGCATTTAAAACTCGATTTCTAATTTTTTGCCAATTTTTGACAATTTTACATTTTTTTCAAAAATTGGGTCAAATTTTTTGGCTGAAAAATACTAAAACCCTCATTGGTTTTATGATCATAACTTGGCTAAAACTCAACCGATTTCAGTCTGGTTTGCTGTTTCCTTCTTGGTTTTTAAATGCGAACATTCCTGCATTTAAAACTCGATTTCTAATTTTTTGCCAATTTTTGACAATTTTAACGATGTAACCCCTTACATTTTTTTCAAAAATTGGGTCAAATTTTTTGGCTGAAAAATACTAAAACTCTCATTGGTTTTATGATCATAACTTGGCTAAAACTCAACCGATTTCAGTCTGGTTTGCTGTTTTCTTCTTGGTTTTTAAATGCGAACATTTCTGCATTTAAAACTCGATTTCTAATTTTTTGCCAATTTTTGACAATTTTAACGATGTAACCCCTTACATTTTTTAAAAAAATTGGGTCAAATTTTTTGGCTGAAAAATACTAAAACCCTCATTGGTTTTATGATCATAACTTGGCTAAAACTCAACCGATTTCAGTCTGGTTTGCTGTTTTCTTCTTGGTTTTTAAATGCGAACATTTCTGCATTTAAAACTCGATTTCTAATTTTTTGCCAATTTTTGACAATTTTAACGATGTAACCCCTTACATTTTTTTCAAAAATTGGGTCAAATTTTTTGGCTGAAAAATACTAAAACTCTCATTGGTTTTATGATCATAACTTGGCTAAAACTCAACCGATTTCAGTCTGGTTTGCTGTTTTCTTCTTGGTTTTTAAATGCGAACATTTCTGCATTTAAAACTCGATTTCTATTTTTTTGCCAATTTTTGACAATTTTAACGATGTAACCCCTTACATTTTTTTCAAAAATTGGGTCAAATTTTTTGGCTGAAAAATACTAAAACCCTCATTGGTTTTATGATCATAACTTGGCTAAAACTCAACCGATTTCAGTCTGGTTTGCTGTTTTCTTCTTGGTTTTTAAATGCGAACATTTCTGCATTTAAAACTCGATTTCTAATTTTTTGCCAATTTTTGACAATTTTAACGATGTAACCCCTTACATTTTTTTCAAAAATTGGGTCAAATTTTTTGGCTGAAAAATACTAAAACTCTCATTGGTTTTATGATCATAACTTGGCTAAAACTCAACCGATTTCAGTCTGGTTTGCTGTTTTCTTCTTGGTTTTTAAATGCGAACATTTCTGCATTTAAAACTCGATTTCTAATTTTTTGCCAATTTTTGACAATTTTAACGATGTAACCCCTTACATTTTTTTCAAAAATTGGGTCAAATTTTTTGGCTGAAAAATACTAAAACCCTCATTGGTTTTATGATCATAACTTGGCTAAAACTCAACCGATTTCAGTCTGGTTTGCTGTTTTCTTCTTGGTTTTTAAATGCGAACATTTCTGCATTTAAAACTCGATTTCTAATTTTTGCCAATTTTTGACAATTTTAACGATGTAACCCCTTACATTTTTTTCAAAAATTGGGTCAAATTTTTTGGCTGAAAAATACTAAAACCCTCATTGGTTTTATGATCATAACTTGGCTAAAACTCAACCGATTTCAGTCTGGTTTGCTGTTTTCTTCTTGGTTTTTAAATGCGAACATTTCTGCATTTAAAACTCGATTTCTAATTTTTTGCCAATTTTTGACAATTTTACATTTTTTTCAAAAATTGGGTCAAATTTTTTGGCTGAAAAATACTAAAACCCTCATTGGTTTTATGATCATAACTTGGCTAAAACTCAACCGATTTCAGTCTGGTTTGCTGTTTCCTTCTTGGTTTTTAAATGCGAACATTCCTGCATTTAAAACTCGATTTCTAATTTTTGCCAATTTTTGACAATTTTAACGATGTAACCCCTTACATTTTTTTCAAAAATTGGGTCAAATTTTTTGGCTGAAAAATACTAAAACTCTCATTGGTTTTATGATCATAACTTGGCTAAAACTCAACCGATTTCAGTCTGGTTTGCTGTTTTCTTCTTGGTTTTTAAATGCGAACATTTCTGCATTTAAAACTCGATTTCTATTTTTTTGCCAATTTTTGACAATTTTAACGATGTAACCCCTTACATTTTTTTCAAAAATTGGGTCAAATTTTTTGGCTGAAAAATACTAAAACCCTCATTGGTTTTATGATCATAACTTGGCTAAAACTCAACCGATTTCAGTCTGGTTTGCTGTTTTCTTCTTGGTTTTTAAATGCGAACATTTCTGCATTTAAAACTCGATTTCTAATTTTTTGCCAATTTTTGACAATTTTAACGATGTAACCCCTTACATTTTTTTCAAAAATTGGGTCAAATTTTTTGGCTGAAAAATACTAAAACTCTCATTGGTTTTATGATCATAACTTGGCTAAAACTCAACCGATTTCAGTCTGGTTTGCTGTTTTCTTCTTGGTTTTTAAATGCGAACATTTCTGCATTTAAAACTCGATTTCTATTTTTTTGCCAATTTTTGACAATTTTAACGATGTAACCCCTTACATTTTTTTCAAAAATTGGGTCAAATTTTTTGGCTGAAAAATACTAAAACCCTCATTGGTTTTATGATCATAACTTGGCTAAAACTCAACCGATTTCAGTCTGGTTTGCTGTTTTCTTCTTGGTTTTTAAATGCGAACATTTCTGCATTTAAAACTCGATTTCTAATTTTTTGCCAATTTTTGACAATTTTAACGATGTAACCCCTTACATTTTTTTCAAAAATTGGGTCAAATTTTTTGGCTGAAAAATACTAAAACCCTCATTGGTTTTATGATCATAACTTGGCTAAAACTCAACCGATTTCAGTCTGGTTTGCTGTTTTCTTCTTGGTTTTTAAATGCGAACATTTCTGCATTTAAAACTCGATTTCTAATTTTTTGCCAATTTTTGACAATTTTAACGATGTAACCCCTTACATTTTTTTCAAAAATTGGGTCAAATTTTTTGGCTGAAAAATACTAAAACCCTCATTGGTTTTATGATCATAACTTGGCTAAAACTCAACCGATTTCAGTCTGGTTTGCTGTTTCCTTCTTGGTTTTTAAATGCGAACATTCCTGCATTTAAAACTCGATTTCTAATTTTTTGCCAATTTTTGACAATTTTAACGATGTAACCCCTTACATTTTTTCAAAAATTGGGTCAAATTTTTTGGCTGAAAAATACTAAAACTCTCATTGGTTTTATGATCATAACTTGGCTAAAACTCAACCGATTTCAGTCTGGTTTGCTGTTTTCTTCTTGGTTTTTAAATGCGAACATTTCTGCATTTAAAACTCGATTTCTATTTTTTTGCCAATTTTTGACAATTTTAACGATGTAACCCCTTACATTTTTTTCAAAAATTGGGTCAAATTTTTTGGCTGAAAAATACTAAAACCCTCATTGGTTTTATGATCATAACTTGGCTAAAACTCAACCGATTTCAGTCTGGTTTGCTGTTTTCTTCTTGGTTTTTAAATGCGAACATTTCTGCATTTAAAACTCGATTTCTAATTTTTTGCCAATTTTTGACAATTTTAACGATGTAACCCCTTACATTTTTTTCAAAAATTGGGTCAAATTTTTTGGCTGAAAAATACTAAAACTCTCATTGGTTTTATGATCATAACTTGGCTAAAACTCAACCGATTTCAGTCTGGTTTGCTGTTTTCTTCTTGGTTTTTAAATGCGAACATTTCTGCATTTAAAACTCGATTTCTAATTTTTGGCCAATTTTTGACAATTTTAACGATGTAACCCCTTACATTTTTTTCAAAAATTGGGTCAAATTTTTTGGCTGAAAAATACTAAAACCCTCATTGGTTTTATGATCATAACTTGGCTAAAACTCAACCGATTTCAGTCTGGTTTGCTGTTTTCTTCTTGGTTTTTAAATGCGAACATTTCTGCATTTAAAACTCGATTTCTAATTTTTGCCAATTTTTGACAATTTTAACGATGTAACCCCTTACATTTTTTTCAAAAATTGGGTCAAATTTTTTGGCTGAAAAATACTAAAACCCTCATTGGTTTTATGATCATAACTTGGCTAAAACTCAACCGATTTCAGTCTGGTTTGCTGTTTTCTTCTTGGTTTTTAAATGCGAACATTTCTGCATTTAAAACTCGATTTCTAATTTTGTGCCAATTTTTGACAATTTTAACGATGTAACCCCTTACATTTTTTTCAAAAATTGGGTCAAATTTTTTGGCTCAAAAATACTAAAACCCTCATTGGTTTTATGATCATAACTTGGCTAAAACTCAACCGATTTCAGTCTGGTTTGCTGTTTTCTTCTTGGTTTTTAAATGCGAACATTTCTGCATTTAAAACTCGATTTCTAATTTTTTGCCAATTTTTGACAATTTTAACGATGTAACCCCTTACATTGGTTTTATGATCATAACTTGGCTAAAACTCAACCGATTTCAGTCTGGTTTGCTGTTTTCTTCTTGGTTTTTAAATGCGAACATTCCTGCATTTAAAACACGATATCTTATTTTTGGCCAATTTTTGACAATTTTAACGATGTAACCCCTTACATTTTTTTCAAAAATTGGGCTAAATTTTTTGGCTGAAAAATACTAAAACCCTCATTGGTTTTATGATCATAACTTGGCTAAAACTCAACCGATTTCAGTCTGGTTTGCTGTTTTCTTCTTGGTTTTTAAATGCGAACATTTCTGCATTTAAAACTCGATTTCTAATTTTTTGCCAATTTTTGACAATTTTAACGATGTAACCCCTTACATTGGTTTTATGATCATAACTTGGCTAAAACTCAACCGATTTCAGTCTGGTTTGCTGTTTTCTTCTTGGTTTTTAAATGCGAACATTCCTGCATTTAAAACTCGATTTCTATTTTTTTGCCAATTTTTGACAATTTTAACGATGTAACCCCTTACATTTTTTTCAAAAATTGGGTCAAATTTTTTGGCTGAAAAATACTAAAACCCTCATTGGTTTTATGATCATAACTTGGCTAAAACTCAACCGATTTCAGTCTGGTTTGCTGTTTTCTTCTTGGTTTTTAAATGCGAACATTTCTGCATTTAAAACTCGATTTCTAATTTTTTGCCAATTTTTGACAATTTTAACGATGTAACCCCTTACATTTTTTAAAAAAATTGGGTCAAATTTTTTGGCTGAAAAATACTAAAACCCTCATTGGTTTTATGATCATAACTTGGCTAAAACTCAACCGATTTCAGTCTGGTTTGCTGTTTTCTTCTTGGTTTTTAAATGCGAACATTTCTGCATTTAAAACTCGATTTCTAATTTTTTGCCAATTTTTGACAATTTTAACGATGTAACCCCTTACATTTTTTTCAAAAATTGGGTCAAATTTTTTGGCTGAAAAATACTAAAACCCTCATTGGTTTTATGATCATAACTTGGCTAAAACTCAACCGATTTCAGTCTGGTTTGCTGTTTTCTTCTTGGTTTTTAAATGCGAACATTCCTGCATTTAAAACACGATATCTAATTTTTGGCCAATTTTTGACAATTTTAACGATGTAACCCCTTACATTTTTTTCAAAAATTGGGTCAAATTTTTTGGCTGAAAAATACTAAAACCCTCATTGGTTTTATGATCATAACTTGGCTAAAACTCAACCGATTTCAGTCTGGTTTGCTGTTTTCTTCTTGGTTTTTAAATGCGAACATTTCTGCATTTAAAACTCGATTTCTAATTTTTTGCCAATTTTTGACAATTTTAACGATGTAACCCCTTACATTGGTTTTATGATCATAACATGGCTAAAACTCAACCGATTTCAGTCTGGTTTGCTGTTTTCTTCTTGGTTTTTAAATGCGAACATTCCTGCATTTAAAACACGATATCTTATTTTTGGCCAATTTTTGACAATTTTAACGATGTAACCCCTTACATTGGTTTTATGATCATAACTTGGCTAAAACTCAACCGATTTCAGTCTGGTTTGCTGTTTTCTTCTTGGTTTTTAAATGCGAACATTCCTGCATTTAAAACACGATATCTTATTTTTGGCCAATTTTTGACAATTTTAACGATGTAACCCCTTACATTTTTTTCAAAAATTGGGCTAAATTTTTTGGCTGAAAAATACTAAAACCCTCATTGGTTTTATGATCATAACTTGGCTAAAACGCAACCGATTTCAGTCTGGTTTGCTGTTTTCTTCTTGGTTTTTAAATGCGAACATTTCTGCATTTAAAACTCGATTTCTAATTTTTTGCCAATTTTTGACAATTTTAACGATGTAACCCCTTACATTGGTTTTATGATCATAACTTGGCTAAAACTCAACCGATTTCAGTCTGGTTTGCTGTTTTCTTCTTGGTTTTTAAATGCGAACATTCCTGCATTTAAAACTCGATTTCTAATTTTTTGCCAATTTTTGACAATTTTAACGATGTAACCCCTTACATTTTTTTCAAAAATTGGGTCAAATTTTTTGGCTGAAAAATACTAAAACCCTCATTGGTTTTATGATCATAACTTGGCTAAAACTCAACCGATTTCAGTCTGGTTTGCTGTTTTCTTCTTGGTTTTTAAATGCGAACATTTCTGCATTTAAAACTCGATTTCTAATTTTTTGCCAATTTTTGACAATTTTAACGATGTAACCCCTTACATTTTTTAAAAAAAATTGGGTCAAATTTTTTGGCTGAAAAATACTAAAACCCTCATTGGTTTTATGATCATAACTTGGCTAAAACTCAACCGATTTCAGTCTGGTTTGCTGTTTTCTTCTTGGTTTTTAAATGCGAACATTTCTGCATTTAAAACTCGATTTCTAATTTTTTGCCAATTTTTGACAATTTTAACGATGTAACCCCTTACATTTTTTTCAAAAATTGGGTCAAATTTTTTGGCTGAAAAATACTAAAACCCTCATTGGTTTTATGATCATAACTTGGCTAAAACTCAACCGATTTCAGTCTGGTTTGCTGTTTTCTTCTTGGTTTTTAAATGCGAACATTCCTGCATTTAAAACACGATATCTAATTTTTGGCCAATTTTTGACAATTTTAACGATGTAACCCCTTACATTTTTTTCAAAAATTGGGTCAAATTTTTTGGCTGAAAAATACTAAAACCCTCATTGGTTTTATGATCATAACATGGCTAAAACTCAACCGATTTCAGTCTGGTTTGCTGTTTTCTTCTTGGTTTTTAAATGCGAACATTCCTGCATTTAAAACACGATATCTTATTTTTGGCCAATTTTTGACAATTTTAACGATGTAACCCCTTACATTTTTTTCAAAAAATGGGTCAAATTTTTTGGCTGAAAAATACTAAAACCCTCATTGGTTTTAAGATCATAACTTGGCTAAAACTCAACCGATTTCAGTCTGGTTTGCTGTTTTCTTCTTGGTTTTTAAATGCAAACATTTCTGCATTTAAAACTCGATTTCTAATTTTTGGCCAATTTTTTACAATTTTAACGATGTAACCCCTTACATTTTTTTCAAAAATTGGGCTAAATTTTTTGGCTGAAAAATACTAAAACCCTCATTGGTTTTATGATCATAACTTGGCTAAAACTCAACCGATTTCAGTCTGGTTTGCTGTTTTCTTCTTGGTTTTTAAATGCGAACATTTCTGCATTTAAAACTCGATTTCTAATTTTTGGCAAATTTTTGACAATTTTAACGATGTAACCCCTTACATTTTTTTCAAAAATTGGGTTAAATTTTTTGGCTGAAAAATACTAAAACCCTCATTGGTTTTATGATCATAACTTGGCTAAAACTCAACCGATTTCAGTCTGGTTTGCTGTTTTCTTCTTGGTTTTTAAATGCGAACATTTCTGCATTTAAAACTCGATATCTAATTTTTGGCCAATTTTTGACAATTTTAACGATGTAACCCCTTACATTTTTTTCAAAAATTGGGTCAAATTTTTTGGCTGAAAAATACTAAAACCCTCATTGGTTTTATGATCATAACTTGGCTAAAACTCAACCGATTTCAGTCTGGTTTGCTGTTTTCTTCTTGGTTTTTAAATGCGAACATTTCTGCATTTAAAACTCGATATCTAATTTTTGGCCAATTTTTGACAATTTTAACGATGTAACCCCTTAAATTTTTTTCAAAAATTGGGTCAAATTTTTTGGCTGAAAAATACTAAAACCCACATTGGTTTTATGATCATAACTTGGCTAAAACTCAACCGATTTCAGTCTGGTTTGCTGTTTTCTTCTTGGTTTTTAAATGCGAACATTTCTGCATTTAAAACTCGATATCTAATTTTTGGCCAATTTTTGACAATTTTAACGATGTAACCCCTTACATTTTTTTCAAAAATTGGGTCAAATTTTTTGGCTGAAAAATACTAAAACCCTCATTGGTTTTATGATCATAACTTGGCTAAAACTCAACCGATTTCAGTCTGGTTTGCTGTTTTCTTCTTGGTTTTTAAATGCAAACATTTCTGCATTTAAAACTCGATTTCTAATTTTTGGCCAATTTTTTACAATTTTAACGATGTAACCCCTTACATTTTTTTCAAAAATTGGGCTAAATTTTTTGGCTGAAAAATACTAAAACCCTCATTGGTTTTATGATCATAACTTGGCTAAAACTCAACCGATTTCAGTCTGGTTTGCTGTTTTCTTCTTGGTTTTTAAATGCGAACATTCCTGCATTTAAAACACGATATCTAATTTTTTGCCAATTTTTGACAATTTTAACGATGTAACCCCTTACATTTTTTTCAAAAATTGGGTCAAATTTTTTGGCTGAAAAATACTAAAACCCTCATTGGTTTTATGATCATAACTTGGCTAAAACTCAACCGATTTCAGTCTGGTTTGCTGTTTTCTTCTTGGTTTTTAAATGCGAACATTTCTGCATTTAAAACTCGATTTCTAATTTTTTGCCAATTTTTGACAATTTTAACGATGTAACCCCTTACATTGGTTTTATGATCATAACATGGCTAAAACTCAACCGATTTCAGTCTGGTTTGCTGTTTTCTTCTTGGTTTTTAAATGCGAACATTCCTGCATTTAAAACACGATATCTTATTTTTGGCCAATTTTTGACAATTTTAACGATGTAACCCCTTACATTTTTTTCAAAAAATGGGTCAAATTTTTTGGCTGAAAAATACTAAAACCCTCATTGGTTTTATGATCATAACTTGGCTAAAACTCAACCGATTTCAGTCTGGTTTGCTGTTTTCTTCTTGGTTTTTAAATGCAAACATTTCTGCATTTAAAACTCGATTTCTAATTTTTGGCCAATTTTTTACAATTTTAACGATGTAACCCCTTACATTTTTTTCAAAAATTGGGCTAAATTTTTTGGCTGAAAAATACTAAAACCCTCATTGGTTTTATGATCATAACTTGGCTAAAACTCAACCGATTTCAGTCTGGTTTGCTGTTTTCTTCTTGGTTTTTAAATGCGAACATTTCTGCATTTAAAACTCGATTTCTAATTTTTGGCAAATTTTTGACAATTTTAACGATGTAACCCCTTACATTTTTTTCAAAAATTGGGTTAAATTTTTTGGCTGAAAAATACTAAAACCCTCATTGGTTTTATGATCATAACTTGGCTAAAACTCAACCGATTTCAGTCTGGTTTGCTGTTTTCTTCTTGGTTTTTAAATGCGAACATTTCTGCATTTAAAACTCGATATCTAATTTTTGGCCAATTTTTGACAATTTTAACGACCCCTTACATTTTTTTCAAAAATTGGGTCAAATTTTTTGGCTGAAAAATACTAAAACCCTCATTGGTTTTATGATCATAACTTGGCTAAAACTCAACCGATTTCAGTCTGGTTTGCTGTTTTCTTCTTGGTTTTTAAATGCGAACATTTCTGCATTTAAAACTCGATATCTAATTTTTGGCCAATTTTTGACAATTTTAACGATGTAACCCCTTAAATTTTTTTCAAAAATTGGGTCAAATTTTTTGGCTGAAAAATACTAAAACCCACATTGGTTTTATGATCATAACTTGGCTAAAACTCAACCGATTTCAGTCTGGTTTGCTGTTTTCTTCTTGGTTTTTAAATGCGAACATTTCTGCATTTAAAACTCGATATCTAATTTTTGGCCAATTTTTGACAATTTTAACGATGTAACCCCTTACATTTTTTCAAAAATTGGGTCAAATTTTTTGGCTGAAAAATACTAAAACCCTCATTGGTTTTATGATCATAACTTGGCTAAAACTCAACCGATTTCAGTCTGGTTTGCTGTTTTCTTCTTGGTTTTTAAATGCAAACATTTCTGCATTTAAAACACGATATCTTATTTTTGGCCAATTTTTGACAATTTTAACGATGTAACCCCTTACATTTTTTTCAAAAAATGGGTCAAATTTTTTGGCTGAAAAATACTAAAACCCTCATTGGTTTTATGATCATAACTTGGCTAAAACTCAACCGATTTCAGTCTGGTTTGCTGTTTTCTTCTTGGTTTTTAAATGCAAACATTTCTGCATTTAAAACTCGATTTCTAATTTTTGGCCAATTTTTTACAATTTTAACGATGTAACCCCTTACATTTTTTTCAAAAATTGGGCTAAATTTTTTGGCTGAAAAATACTAAAACCCTCATTGGTTTTATGATCATAACTTGGCTAAAACTCAACCGATTTCAGTCTGGTTTGCTGTTTTCTTCTTGGTTTTTAAATGCGAACATTTCTGCATTTAAAACTCGATTTCTAATTTTTGGCCAATTTTTGACAATTTTAACGATGTAACCCCTTACATTTTTTTCAAAAATTGGGTTACATTTTTTGGCTGAAAAATACTAAAACCCTCATTGGTTTTATGATCATAACTTGGCTAAAACTCAACCGATTTCAGTCTGGTTTGCTGTTTTCTTCTTGGTTTTTAAATGCGAACATTTCTGCATTTAAAACTCGATATCTAATTTTTGGCCAATTTTTGACAATTTTAACGATGTAACCCCTTACATTTTTTTCAAAAATTGGGTCAAATTTTTTGGCTGAAAAATACTAAAACCCTCATTGGTTTTATGATCATAACTTGGCTAAAACTCAACCGATTTCAGTCTGGTTTGCTGTTTTCTTCTTGGTTTTTAAATGCGAACATTTCTGCATTTAAAACTCGATATCTAATTTTTGGCCAATTTTTGACAATTTTAACGATGTAACCCCTTAAATTTTTTTCAAAAATTGGGTCAAATTTTTTGGCTGAAAAATACTAAAACCCACATTGGTTTTATGATCATAACTTGGCTAAAACTCAACCGATTTCAGTCTGGTTTGCTGTTTTCTTCTTGGTTTTTAAATGCGAACATTTCTGCATTTAAAACTCGATATCTAATTTTTGGCCAATTTTTGACAATTTTAACGATGTAACCCCTTACATTTTTTTCAAAAATTGGGTCAAATTTTTTGGCTGAAAAATACTAAAACCCTCATTGGTTTTATGATCATAACTTGGCTAAAACTCAACCGATTTCAGTCTGGTTTGCTGTTTTCTTCTTGGTTTTTAAATGCGAACATTTCTGCATTTAAAACTCGATTTCTAATTTTTGGCCAATTTTTGACAATTTTAACGATGTAACCCCTTACATTTTTTTCAAAAATTGGGTTAAATTTTTTGGCTGAAAAATACTAAAACCCTCATTGGTTTTATGATCATAACTTGGCTAAAACTCAACCGATTTCAGTCTGGTTTGCTGTTTTCTTCTTGGTTTTTAAATGCGAACATTTCTGCATTTAAAACTCGATTTCTAATTTTTGGCCAATTTTTGACAATTTTAACGATGTAACCCCTTACATTTTTTTCAAAAATTGGGTCAAATTTTTTGGCTGAAAAATACTAAAACCCTCATTGGTTTTATGATCATAACTTGGCTAAAACTCAACCGATTTCAGTCTGGTTTGCTGTTTTCTTCTTGGTTTTTAAATGCGAACATTTCTGCATTTAAAACTCGATTTCTAATTTTTTGCCAATTTTTGACAATTTTAACGATGTAACCCCTTACATTGGTTTTATGATCATAACATGGCTAAAACTCAACCGATTTCAGTCTGGTTTGCTGTTTTCTTCTTGGTTTTTAAATGCGAACATTCCTGCATTTAAAACACGATATCTTATTTTTGGCCAATTTTTGACAATTTTAACGATGTAACCCCTTACATTTTTTTCAAAAAATGGGTCAAATTTTTTGGCTGAAAAATACTAAAACCCTCATTGGTTTTATGATCATAACTTGGCTAAAACTCAACCGATTTCAGTCTGGTTTGCTGTTTTCTTCTTGGTTTTTAAATGCAAACATTTCTGCATTTAAAACTCGATTTCTAATTTTTGGCCAATTTTTTACAATTTTAACGATGTAACCCCTTACATTTTTTTCAAAAATTGGGCTAAATTTTTTGGCTGAAAAATACTAAAACCCTCATTGGTTTTATGATCATAACTTGGCTAAAACTCAACCGATTTCAGTCTGGTTTGCTGTTTTCTTCTTGGTTTTTAAATGCGAACATTTCTGCATTTAAAACTCGATTTCTAATTTTTGGCCAATTTTTGACAATTTTAACGATGTAACCCCTTACATTTTTTTCAAAAATTGGGTTAAATTTTTTGGCTGAAAAATACTAAAACCCTCATTGGTTTTATGATCATAACTTGGCTAAAACTCAACCGATTTCAGTCTGGTTTGCTGTTTTCTTCTTGGTTTTTAAATGCGAACATTTCTGCATTTAAAACTCGATATCTAATTTTTGGCCAATTTTTGACAATTTTAACGATGTAACCCCTTACATTTTTTTCAAAAATTGGGTCAAATTTTTTGGCTGAAAAATACTAAAACCCTCATTGGTTTTATGATCATAACTTGGCTAAAACTCAACCGATTTCAGTCTGGTTTGCTGTTTTCTTCTTGGTTTTTAAATGCGAACATTTCTGCATTTAAAACTCGATATCTAATTTTTGGCCAATTTTTGACAATTTTAACGATGTAACCCCTTAAATTTTTTTCAAAAATTGGGTCAAATTTTTTGGCTGAAAAATACTAAAACCCACATTGGTTTTATGATCATAACTTGGCTAAAACTCAACCGATTTCAGTCTGGTTTGCTGTTTTCTTCTTGGTTTTTAAATGCGAACATTTCTGCATTTAAAACTCGATTTCTAATTTTTGGCCAATTTTTGACAATTTTAACGATGTAACCCCTTACATTTTTTTCAAAAATTGGGTCAAATTTTTTGGCTGAAAAATACTAAAACCCTCATTGGTTTTATGATCATAACTTGGCTAAAACTCAACCGATTTCAGTCTGGTTTGCTGTTTTCTTCTTGGTTTTTAAATGCGAACATTTCTGCATTTAAAACTCGATTTCTAATTTTTGGCCAATTTTTGACAATTTTAACGATGTAACCCCTTACATTTTTTTCAAAAATTGGGTTAAATTTTTTGGCTGAAAAATACTAAAACCCTCATTGGTTTTATGATCATAACTTGGCTAAAACTCAAGCGATTTCAGTCTGGTTTGCTGTTTTCTTCTTGGTTTTTAAATGCGAACATTCCTGCATTTAAAACACGATATCTAATTTTTGGCCAATTTTTGACAATTTTAACGATGTAACCCCTTACACTTTTTTCAAAAATTGGGTCAAATTTTTTGGCTGAAAAATACTAAAACCCTCATTGGTTTTATGATCATAACTTGGCTAAAACTCAACCGATTTCAGTCTGGTGTGCTGTTTTCTTCTTGGTTTTTAAATGCGAACATTTCTGCATTTAAAACTCGATATCTAATTTTTGGCCAATTTTTGACAATTTTAACGATGTAACCCCTTAAATTTTTTTCAAAAATTGGGTCAAATTTTTTGGCTGAAAAATACTAAAACCCTCATTGGTTTTATGATCATAACTTGGCTAAAACTCAACCGATTTCAGTCTGGTTTGCTGTTTTCTTCTTGGTTTTTAAATGCGAACATTCCTGCATTTAAAACACGATATCTAATTTTTGGCCAATTTTTGACAATTTTAACGATGTAACCCCTTACATTTTTTTCAAAAATTGGGTCAAATTTTTTGGCTCAAAAATACTAAAACCCTCATTGGTTTTATGATCATAACTTGGCTAAAACTCAACCGATTTCAGTCTGGTTTGCTGTTTTCTTCTTGGTTTTTAAATGCGAACATTTCTGCATTTAAAACTCGATTTCAAATTTTTGGCCAATTTTTGACAATTTTAACGATGTAACCCCTTACATTTTTTTCAAAAATTGGGTTAAATTTTTTGGCTGAAAAATACTAAAACCCTTATTTGTTTTTATGATCATAACTTGGCTAAAACTCAACCGATTTCAGTCTGGTTTGCTGTTTTCTTCTTGGTTTTTAAATGCGAACATTTCTGCATTTAAAACTCGATATCTAATTTTTGGCCAATTTTTGACAATTTTAACGATGTAACCCCTTAAATTTTTTTCAAAAATTGGGTCAAATTTTTTGGCTGAAAAATACTAAAACCCTCATTGGTTTTATGATCATAACTTGGCTAAAACTCAACCGATTTCAGTCTGGTTTGCTGTTTTCTTCTTGGTTTTTAAATGCGAACATTCCTGCATTTAAAACACGATATCTAATTTTTGGCCAATTTTTGACAATTTTAACGATGTAACCCCTTACATTTTTTTCAAAAATTGGGTCAAATTTTTTGGCTGAAAAATACTAAAACCCTCATTGGTTTTATGATCATAACTTGGCTAAAACTCAACCGATTTCAGTCTGGTTTTCTGTTTTCTCCTTGGTTTTTAAATGCGAACATTCCTGCATTTAAAACACGATATCTAATTTTTGGCCAATTTTTGACAATTTTAACGATGTAACCCCTTACATTTTTTTCAAAAATTGGGTCAAATTTTTTGGCTGAAAAATACTAAAACCCTCATTGGTTTTATGATCATAACTTGGCTAAAACTCAACCGATTTCAGTCTGGTTTGCTGTTTTCTTCTTGGTTTTTAAATGCGAACATTCCTGCTTTTAAAACACGATATCTTATTTTTGGCCAATTTTTGACAATTTTAACGATGTAACCCCTTACATTTTTTTCAAAAATTGGGCTAAATTTTTTGGCTGAAAAATACTAAAACCCTCATTGGTTTTATGATCATAACTTGGCTAAAACTCAACCGATTTCAGTCTGGTTTGCTGTTTTCTTCTTGGTTTTTAAATGCGAACATTTCTGCATTTAAAACTCGATTTCTAATTTTTTGCCAATTTTTGACAATTTTAACGATGTAACCCCTTACATTGGTTTTATGATCATAACTTGGCTAAAACTCAACCGATTTCAGTCTGGTTTGCTGTTTTCTTCTTGGTTTTTAAATGCGAACATTCCTGCATTTAAAACTCGATTTCTAATTTTTGGCCAATTTTTGACAATTTTAACGATATAACCCCTTACATTTTTTTCAAAAATTGGGTCAAATTTTTTGGCTGAAAAATACTAAAACCCTCATTGGTTTTATGATCATAACTTGGCTAAAACTCAACCGATTTCAGTCTGGTTTGCTGTTTTCTTCTTGGTTTTTAAATGCGAACATTTCTGCATTTAAAACTCGATTTCTAATTTTTTGCCAATTTTTGACAATTTTAACGATGTAACCCCTTACATTTTTTTTAAAAAATTGGGTCAAATTTTTTGGCTGAAAAATACTAAAACCCTCATTGGTTTTATGATCATAACTTGGCTAAAACTCAACCGATTTCAGTCTGGTTTGCTGTTTTCTTCTTGGTTTTTAAATGCGAACATTTCTGCATTTAAAACTCGATTTCTAATTTTTTGCCAACTTTTGACAATTTTAACGATGTAACCCCTTACATTTTTTTCAAAAATTGGGTCAAATTTTTTGGCTGAAAAATACTAAAACCCTCATTGGTTTTATGATCATAACTTGGCTAAAACTCAACCGATTTCAGTCTGGTTTGCTGTTTTCTTCTTGGTTTTTAAATGCGAACATTTCTGCATTTAAAACTCGATTTCTAATTTTTTGCCAATTTTTGACAATTTTAACGATGTAACCCCTTACATTGGTTTTATGATCATAACTTGGCTAAAACTCAACCGATTTCAGTCTGGTTTGCTGTTTTCTTCTTGGTTTTTAAATGCAAACATTTCTGCATTTAAAACTCGATTTCTAATTTTTGGCCAATTTTTTACAATTTTAACGATGTAACCCCTTACATTTTTTTCAAAAATTGGGCTAAATTTTTTGGCTGAAAAATACTAAAACCCTCATTGGTTTTATGATCATAACTTGGCTAAAACTCAACCGATTTCAGTCTGGTTTGCTGTTTTCTTCTTGGTTTTTAAATGCGAACATTTCTGCATTTAAAACTCGATATCTAATTTTTGGCCAATTTTTGACAATTTTAACGATGTAACCCCTTAAATTTTTTTCAAAAATTGGGTCAAATTTTTTGGCTGAAAAATACTAAAACCCACATTGGTTTTATGATCATAACTTGGCTAAAACTCAACCGATTTCAGTCTGGTTTGCTGTTTTCTTCTTGGTTTTTAAATGCGAACATTTCTGCATTTAAAACTCGATATCTAATTTTTGGCCAATTTTTGACAATTTTAACGATGTAACCCCTTACATTTTTTTCAAAAATTGGGTCAAATTTTTTGGCTGAAAAATACTAAAACCCTCATTGGTTTTATGATCATAACTTGGCTAAAACTCAACCGATTTCAGTCTGGTTTGCTGTTTTCTTCTTGGTTTTTAAATGCGAACATTTCTGCATTTAAAACTCGATTTCTAATTTTTGGCCAATTTTTGACAATTTTAACGATGTAACCCCTTACATTTTTTTCAAAAATTGGGTTAAATTTTTTGGCTGAAAAATACTAAAACCCTCATTGGTTTTATGATCATAACTTGGCTAAAACTCAAGCGATTTCAGTCTGGTTTGCTGTTTTCTTCTTGGTTTTTAAATGCGAACATTCCTGCATTTAAAACACGATATCTAATTTTTGGCCAATTTTTGACAATTTTAACGATGTAACCCCTTACACTTTTTTCAAAAATTGGGTCAAATTTTTTGGCTGAAAAATACTAAAACCCTCATTGGTTTTATGATCATAACTTGGCTAAAACTCAACCGATTTCAGTCTGGTGTGCTGTTTTCTTCTTGGTTTTTTAATGCGAACATTTCTGCATTTAAAACTCGATTTCTAATTTTTTGCCAATTTTTGACAATTTTAACGATGTAACCCCTTACATTTTTTTCAAAAATTGGGTCAAATTTTTTGGCTGAAAAATACTAAAACCCTCATTGGTTTTATGATCATAACTTGGCTAAAACTCAACCGATTTCAGTCTGGTTTGCTGTTTTCTTCTTGGTTTTTAAATGCGAACATTCCTGCATTTAAAACACGATATCTAATTTTTGGCCAATTTTTGACAATTTTAACGATGTAACCCCTTACATTTTTTTCAAAAATTGGGTCAAATTTTTTGGCTGAAAAATACTAAAACCCTCATTGGTTTTATGATCATAACTTGGCTAAAACTCAACCGATTTCAGTCTGGTTTGCTGTTTTCTTCTTGGTTTTTAAATGCGAACATTTCTGCATTTAAAACTCGATATCTAATTTTTGGCCAATTTTTGACAATTTTAACGATGTAACCCCTTAAATTTTTTTCAAAAATTGGGTCAAATTTTTTGGCTGAAAAATACTAAAACCCTCATTGGTTTTATGATCATAACTTGGCTAAAACTCAACCGATTTCAGTCTGGTTTGCTGTTTTCTTCTTGGTTTTTAAATGCGAACATTTCTGCATTTAAAACTCGATATCTAATTTTTGGCCAATTTTTGACAATTTTAACGATGTAACCCCTTAAATTTTTTTCAAAAATTGGGTCAAATTTTTTGGCTGAAAAATACTAAAACCCTCATTGGTTTTATGATCATAACTTGGCTAAAACTCAACCGATTTCAGTCTGGTTTGCTGTTTTCTTCTTGGTTTTTAAATGCGAACATTCCTGCATTTAAAACACGATATCTAATTTTTGGCCAATTTTTGACAATTTTAACGATGTAACCCCTTACATTTTTTTCAAAAATTGGGTCAAATTTTTTGGCTCAAAAATACTAAAACCCTCATTGGTTTTATGATCATAACTTGGCTAAAACTCAACCGATTTCAGTCTGGTTTGCTGTTTTCTTCTTGGTTTTTAAATGCGAACATTCCTGCATTTAAAACACGATATCTAATTTTTGGCCAATTTTTGACAATTTTAACGATGTAACCCCTTACATTTTTTTCAAAAATTGGGTCAAATTTTTTGGCTGAAAAATACTATAACCCTCATTGGTTTTATGATCATAACTTGGCTAAAACTCAACCGATTTCAGTCTGGTTTTCTGTTTTCTTCTTGGTTTTTAAATGCGAACATTCCTGCATTTAAAACACGATATCTAATTTTTGGCCAATTTTTGACAATTTTAACGATGTAACCCCTTACATTTTTTTCAAAAATTGGGTCAAATTTTTTGGCTGAAAAATACTAAAACCCTCATTGGTTTTATGATCATAACTTGGCTAAAACTCAACCGATTTCAGTCTGGTGTGCTGTTTTCTTCTTGGTTTTTTAATGCGAACATTTCTGCATTTAAAACTCGATTTCTAATTTTTGGCCAATTTTTGACAATTTTAACGATGTAACCCCTTACATTTTTTTCAAAAATTGGGTCAAATTTTTTGGCTGAAAAATACTAAAACCCTCATTGGTTTTATGATCATAACTTGGCTAAAACTCAACCGATTTCAGTCTGGTTTGCTGTTTTCTTCTTGGTTTTTAAATGCGAACATTTCTGCATTTAAAACTCGATATCTAATTTTTGGCCAATTTTTGACAATTTTAACGATGTAACCCCTTAAATTTTTTTCAAAAATTGGGTCAAATTTTTTGGCTGAAAAATACTAAAACCCTCATTGGTTTTATGATCATAACTTGGCTAAAACTCAACCGATTTCAGTCTGGTTTGCTGTTTTCTTCTTGGTTTTTAAATGCGAACATTCCTGCATTTAAAACACGATATCTAATTTTTGGCCAATTTTTGACAATTTTAACGATGTAACCCCTTACATTTTTTTCAAAAATTGGGTCAAATTTTTTGGCTCAAAAATACTAAAACCCTCATTGGTTTTATGATCATAACTTGGCTAAAACTCAACCGATTTCAGTCTGGTTTGCTGTTTTCTTCTTGGTTTTTAAATGCGAACATTCCTGCATTTAAAACACGATATCTAATTTTTGGCCAATTTTTGACAATTTTAACGATGTAACCCCTTACATTTTTTTCAAAAATTGGGTCAAATTTTTTGGCTGAAAAATACTATAACCCTCATTGGTTTTATGATCATAACTTGGCTAAAACTCAACCGATTTCAGTCTGGTTTTCTGTTTTCTTCTTGGTTTTTAAATGCGAACATTCCTGCATTTAAAACACGATATCTAATTTTTGGCCAATTTTTGACAATTTTAACGATGTAACCCCTTACATTTTTTTCAAAAATTGGGTCAAATTTTTTGGCTGAAAAATACTAAAACCCTCATTGGTTTTATGATCATAACTTGGCTAAAACTCAACCGATTTCAGTCTGGTTTGCTGTTTTCTTCTTGGTTTTTAAATGCGAACATTTCTGCATTTAAAACTCGATATCTAATTTTTGGCCAATTTTTGACAATTTTAACGATGTAACCCCTTACATTTTTTTCAAAAATTGGGTCAAATTTTTTGGCTGAAAAATACTAAAACCCTCATTGGTTTTATGATCATAACTTGGCTAAAACTCAACCGATTTCAGTCTGGTTTGCTGTTTTCTTCTTGGTTTTTAAATGCGAACATTTCTGCATTTAAAACTCGATATCTAATTTTTGGCCAATTTTTGACAATTTTAACGATGTAACCCCTTACATTTTTTTCAAAAATTGGGTCAAATTTTTTGGCTGAAAAATACTAAAACCCTCATTGGTTTTATGATCATAACTTGGCTAAAACTCAACCGATTTCAGTCTGGTTTGCTGTTTTCTTCTTGGTTTTTAAATGCGAACATTTCTGCATTTAAAACTCGATATCTAATTTTTGGCCAATTTTTGACAATTTTAACGATGTAACCCCTTAAATTTTTTTCAAAAATTGGGTCAAATTTTTGGCTGAAAAATACTAAAACCCTCATTGGTTTTATGATCATAACTTGGCTAAAACTCAACCGATTTCAGTCTGGTTTGCTGTTTTCTTCTTGGTTTTTAAATGCGAACATTCCTGCATTTAAAACACGATATCTAATTTTTGGTCAATTTTTGACAATTTTAACGATGTAACCCCTTACATTTTTTTCAAAAATTGGGTCAAATTTTTTGGCTCAAAAATACTAAAACCCTCATTGGTTTTATGATCATAACTTGGCTAAAACTCAACCGATTTCAGTCTGGTTTGCTGTTTTCTTCTTGGTTTTTAAATGCGAACATTCCTGCATTTAAAACACGATATCTAATTTTTGGTCAATTTTTGACAATTTTAACGATGTAACCCCTTACATTTTTTTCAAAAATTGGGTCAAATTTTTTGGCTCAAAAATACTAAAACCCTCATTGGTTTTATGATCATAACTTGGCTAAAACTCAACCGATTTCAGTCTGGTTTGCTGTTTTCTTCTTGGTTTTTAAATGCGAACATTTCTGCATTTAAAACTCGATATCTAATTTTTGGCCAATTTTTGACAATTTTAACGATGTAACCCCTTACATTTTTTTCAAAAATTGGGTCAAATTTTTTGGCTGAAAAATACTAAAACCCTCATTGGTTTTATGATCATAACTTGGCTAAAACTCAACCGATTTCAGTCTGGTTTGCTGTTTTCTTCTTGGTTTTTAAATGCGAACATTTCTGCATTTAAAACTCGATATCTAATTTTTGGCCAATTTTTGACAATTTTAACGATGTAACCCCTTAAATTTTTTTCAAAAATTGGGTCAAATTTTTTGGCTGAAAAATACTAAAACCCTCATTGGTTTTATGATCATAACTTGGCTAAAACTCAACCGATTTCAGTCTGGTTTGCTGTTTTCTTCTTGGTTTTTAAATGCGAACATTCCTGCATTTAAAACACGATATCTAATTTTTGGCCAATTTTTGACAATTTTAACGATGTAACCCCTTACATTTTTTTCAAAAATTGGGTCAAATTTTTTGGCTGAAAAATACTAAAACCCTCATTGGTTTTATGATCATAACTTGGCTAAAACTCAACCGATTTCAGTCTGGTTTGCTGTTTTCTTCTTGGTTTTTAAATGCGAACATTTCTGCATTTAAAACTCGATTTCTAATTTTTGGTCAATTTTTGACAATTTTAACGATGTAACCCCTTACATTTTTTTCAAAAATTGGGTCAAATTTTTTGGCTCAAAAATACTAAAACCCTCATTGGTTTTATGATCATAACTTGGCTAAAACTCAACCGATTTCAGTCTGGTTTGCTGTTTTCTTCTTGGTTTTTAAATGCGAACATTTCTGCATTTAAAACTCGATATCTAATTTTTGGCCAATTTTTGACAATTTTAACGATGTAACCCCTTACATTTTTTTCAAAAATTGGGTCAAATTTTTTGGCTGAAAAATACTAAAACCCTCATTGGTTTTATGATCATAACTTGGCTAAAACTCAACCGATTTCAGTCTGGTTTGCTGTTTTCTTCTTGGTTTTTAAATGCGAACATTCCTGCATTTAAAACACGATATCTGATTTTTGGCCAATTTTTGACAATTTTAACGATGTAACCCCTTACATTTTTTTCAAAAATTGGGTCAAATTTTTTGGCTGAAAAATACTAAAACCCTCATTGGTTTTATGATCATAACTTGGCTAAAACTCAACCGATTTCAGTCTGGTTTGCTGTTTTCTTCTTGGTTTTTAAATGCGAACATTCCTGCATTTAAAACACGATATCTAATTTTTGGCCAATTTTTTGACAATTTTAACGATGTAACCCCTTACATTTTTTTCAAAAATTGGGTAAAATTTTTTGGCTGAAAAATACTAAAACCCTCATTGGTTTTATGATCATAACTTGGCTAAAACTCAACCGATTTCAGTCTGGTTTGCTGTTTTCTTCTTGGTTTTTAAATGCGAACATTTCTGCATTTAAAACTCGATATCTAATTTTTGGCCAATTTTTGACAATTTTAACGATGTAACCCCTTACATTTTTTTCAAAAATTGGGTCAAATTTTTTGGGTGAAAAATACTAAAACCTTCATTGGTTTTATGATCATAACTTGGCTAAAACTCAACCGATTTCAGTCTGGTTTGCTGTTTTCTTCTTGGTTTTTAAATGCGAACATTTCTGCATTTAAAACTCGATATCTAATTTTTGGCCAATTTTTGACAATTTTAACGATGTAACCCCTTAAATTTTTTTCAAAAATTGGGTCAAATTTTTTGGCTGAAAAATACTAAAACCCTCATTGGTTTTATGATCATAACTTGGCTAAAACTCAACCGATTTCAGTCTGGTTTGCTGTTTTCTTCTTGGTTTTTAAATGCGAACATTCCTGCATTTAAAACTCGATTTCTAATTTTTGGCCAATTTTTGACAATTTTAACGACCCCTTACATTTTTTTCAAAAATTGGGTTAAATTTTTTGGCTGAAAAATACTAAAACCCTCATTGGTTTTATGATCATAACTTGGCTAAAACTCAACCGATTTCAGTCTGGTTTGCTGTTTTCTTCTTGGTTTTTAAATGCGAACATTTCTGCATTTAAAACTCGATATCTAATTTTTGGCCAATTTTTGACAATTTTAACGATGTAACCCCTTACATTTTTTTCAAAAATTGGGTCAAATTTTTTGGCTGAAAAATACTAAAACCCTCATTGGTTTTATGATCATAACTTGGCTAAAACTCAACCGATTTCAGTCTGGTTTGCTGTTTTCTTCTTGGTTTTTAAATGCGAACATTCCTGCATTTAAAACACGATATCTAATTTTTGGCCAATTTTTGACAATTTTAACGATGTAACCCCTTACATTTTTTTCAAAAATTGGGTCAAATTTTTTGGCTGAAAAATACTAAAACCCTCATTGGTTTTATGATCATAACTTGGCTAAAACTCAACCGATTTCAGTCTGGTTTGCTGTTTTTTTCTTGGTTTTTAAATGCGAACATTTCTGCATTTAAAACTCGATTTCAAATTTTTGGCCAATTTGTGACAATTTTAACGATGTAACCCCTTACATTTTTTTCAAAAATTGGGTCAAATTTTTTGGCTGAAAAATACTAAAACCCTCATTGGTTTTATGATCATAACTTGGCTAAAACTCAACCGATTTCAGTCTGGTTTGCTGTTTTCTTCTTGGTTTTTAAATGCGAACATTCCTGCATTTAAAACACGATATCTAATTTTTGGCCAATTTTTGACAATTTTAACGATGTAACCCCTTACATTTTTTTCAAAAATTGGTTAAAATTTTTTGGCTGAAAAATACTAAAACCCTCATTGGTTTTATGATCATAACTTGGCTAAAACTCAACCGATTTCAGTCTGGTTTGCTGTTTTCTTCTTGGTTTTTAAATGCGAACATTCCTGCATTTAAAACACGATATCTAATTTTTGGCCAATTTTTGACAATTTTAACGATGTAACCCCTTACATTTTTTTCAAAAATTGGGTCAAATTTTTTGGCTGAAAAATACTAAAACCCTCATTGGTTTTATGATCATAACTTGGCTAAAACTCAACCGATTTCAGTCTGGTTTGCTGTTTTCTTCTTGGTTTTTAAATGCGAACATTTCTGCATTTAAAACTCGATATCTAATTTTTGGCCAATTTTTGACAATTTTAACGATGTAACCCCTTACATTTTTTTCAAAAATTGGGTCAAATTTTTTGGCTGAAAAATACTAAAACCCTCATTGGTTTTATGATCATAACTTGGCTAAAACTCAACCGATTTCAGTCTGGTTTGCTGTTTTCTTCTTGGTTTTTAAATGCGAACATTTCTGCATTTAAAACTCGATATCTAATTTTTGGCCAATTTTTGACAATTTTAACGATGTAACCCCTTAAATTTTTTTCAAAAATTGGGTCAAATTTTTTGGCTGAAAAATACTAAAACCCTCATTGGTTTTATGATCATAACTTGGCTAAAACTCAACCGATTTCAGTCTGGTTTGCTGTTTTCTTCTTGGTTTTTAAATGCGAACATTCCTGCATTTAAAACACGATATCTAATTTTTGGCCAATTTTTGACAATTTTAACGATGTAACCCCTTACATTTTTTCAAAAATTGGGTCAAATTTTTTGGCTGAAAAATACTAAAACCCTCATTGGTTTTATGATCATAACTTGGCTAAAACTCAACCGATTTCAGTCTGGTTTGCTGTTTTCTTCTTGGTTTTTAAATGCGAACATTTCTGCATTTAAAACTCGATTTCTAATTTTTGGCCAATTTTTGACAATTTTAACGACCCCTTACATTTTTTTCAAAAATTGGGTTAAATTTTTTGGCTGAAAAATACTAAAACCCTCATTGGTTTTATGATCATAACTTGGCTAAAACTCAACCGATTTCAGTCTGGTTTGCTGTTTTCTTCTTGGTTTTTAAATGCGAACATTTCTGCATTTAAAACTCGATATCTAATTTTTGGCCAATTTTTGACAATTTTAACGATGTAACCCCTTACATTTTTTTCAAAAATTGGGTCAAATTTTTTGGCTGAAAAATACTAAAACCCTCATTGGTTTTATGATCATAACTTGGCTAAAACTCAACCGATTTCAGTCTGGTTTGCTGTTTTCTTCTTGGTTTTTAAATGCGAACATTCCTGCATTTAAAACACGATATCTAATTTTTGGCCAATTTTTGACAATTTTAACGATGTAACCCCTTACATTTTTTTCAAAAATTGGGTTAAATTTTTTGGCTGAAAAATACTAAAACCCTCATTGGTTTTATGATCATAACTTGGCTAAAACTCAACCGATTTCAGTCTGGTTTGCTGTTTTCTTCTTGGTTTTTAAATGCGAACATTCCTGCATTTAAAACACGATATCTAATTTTTGGCCAATTTTTGACAATTTTAACGATGTAACCCCTTACATTTTTTTCAAAAATTGGGTCAAATTTTTTGGCTGAAAAATACTAAAACCCTCATTGGTTTTATGATCATAACTTGGCTAAAACTCAACCGATTTCAGCCTGGTTTGCTGTTTTCTTCTTGGTTTTTAAATGCGAACATTTCTGCATTTAAAACTCGATTTCAAATTTTTGGCCAATTTTTGACAATTTTAACGATGTAACCCCTTACATTTTTTTCAAAAATTGGGTTAAATTTTTTGGCTGAAAAATACTAAGACCCTCATTGGTTTTATGATCATAACTTGGCTAAAACTCAACCGATTTCAGTCTGGGTTTTTTCAAAAATTGGGTCAAATTTTTTGACTGAAAAATACTAAAACCCTCATTGGTTTTATGATCATAACTTGGCTAAAACTCAACCGATTTCAGTCTGGTTTGCTGTTTTCTTCTTGGTTTTTAAATGCGAACATTCCTGCATTTAAAACACGATATCTAATTTTTGGCCAATTTTTGAAAATTTTAACGATGTAACCCCTTACATTTTTTTCAAAAATTGGGTCAAATTTTTTGGCTGAAAAATACTAAAACCCTCATTGGTTTTATGATCATAACTTGGCTAAAACTCAACCGATTTCAGTCTGGTTTGCTGTTTTCTTCTTGGTTTTTAAATGCGAACATTTCTGCATTTAAAACTCGATTTCAAATTTTTGGCCAATTTTTGACAATTTTAACGATGTAACCCCTTACATTTTTTTCAAAAATTGGGTCAAATTTTTTGGCTGAAAAATACTAAAACCCTCATTGGTTTTATGATCATAACTTGGCTAAAACTCAACCGATTTCAGTCTGGTTTGCTGTTTTCTTCTTGGTTTTTAAATGCGAACATTTCTGCATTTAAAACTCGATTTCTAATTTTTTGCCAATTTTTGACAATTTTAACGATGTAACCCCTTACATTTTTTTCAAAAATTGGGTCAAATTTTTTGGCTGAAAAATACTAAAACCCTCATTGGTTTTATGATCATAACTTGGCTAAAACTCAACCGATTTCAGTCTGGTTTGCTGTTTTCTTCTTGGTTTTTAAATGCGAACATTTCTGCATTTAAAACTCGATTTCTAATTTTTTGCCAATTTTTGACAATTTTAACGATGTAACCCCTTACATTTTTTTCAAAAATTGGGTCAAATTTTTTGGCTGAAAAATACTAAAACCCTCATTGGTTTTATGATCATAACTTGGCTAAAACTCAACCGATTTCAGTCTGGTTTGCTGTTTTCTTCTTGGTTTTTAAATGCGAACATTTCTGCATTTAAAACTCGATTTCTAATTTTTTGCCAATTTTTGACAATTTTAACGATGTAACCCCTTACATTTTTTTCAAAAATTGGGTCAAATTTTTTGGCTGAAAAATACTAAAACCCTCATTGGTTTTATGATCATAACTTGGCTAAAACTCAACCGATTTCAGTCTGGTTTGCTGTTTCCTTCTTGGTTTTTAAATGCGAACATTCCTGCATTTAAAACTCGATTTCTAATTTTTTGCCAATTTTTGACAATTTTAACGATGTAACCCCTTACATTTTTTTCAAAAATTGGGTCAAATTTTTTGGCTGAAAAATACTAAAACCCTCATTGGTTTTATGATCATAACTTGGCTAAAACTCAACCGATTTCAGTCTGGTTTGCTGTTTTCTTCTTGGTTTTTAAATGCGAACATTTCTGCATTTAAAACTCGATTTCTATTTTTTTTGCCAATTTTTGACAATTTTAACCCCTTACATTTTTTTCAAAAATTGGGTCAAATTTTTTGGCTGAAAAATACTAAAACCCTCATTGGTTTTATGATCATAACTTGGCTAAAACTCAACCGATTTCAGTCTGGTTTGCTGTTTTCTTCTTGGTTTTTAAATGCGAACATTTCTGCATTTAAAACTAGATTTCTAATTTTTGGTAAATTTTTGACAATTTTAACGATGTAACCCCTTACATTTTTTTCAAAAATTGGGTTAAATTTTTTGGCTGAAAAATACTAAAACCCTCATTGGTTTTATGATCATAACTTGGCTAAAACTCAACCGATTTCAGTCTGGTTTGCTGTTTTCTTCTTGGTTTTTAAATGCGAACATTCCTGCATTTAAAACTCGATATCTAATTTTTGGCCAATTTTTGACAATTTTAACGATGTAACCCCTTACATTTTTCTCAAAAATTGGGTCAAATTTTTTGGCTGAAAAATACTAAAACCCTCATTGGTTTTATGATCATAACTTGGCTAAAACTCAACCGATTTCAGTCTGGTTTGCAGTTTTCTTCTTGGTTTTTAAATGCAAACATTTCTGCATTTAAAACTCGATTTCAAATTTTTGGCCAATTTTTGACAATTTTAACGATGTAACCCCTTACATTTTTTTCAAAAATTGGGTTAAATTTTTTGGCTGAAAAATACTAAAACCCTCATTGGTTTTATGATCATAACTTGGCTAAAACTCAACCGATTTCAGTCTGGTTTGCTGTTTTCTTCTTGGTTTTTAAATGCGAACATTTCTGCATTTAAAACTCGATATCTAATTTTTGGCCAATTTTTGACAATTTTAACGATGTAACCCCTTACATTTTTTTCAAAAATTGGGTCAAATTTTTTGGCTGAAAAATACTAAAACCCTCATTGGTTTTATGATCATAACTTGGCTAAAACTCAACCGATTTCAGTCTGGTTTGCTGTTTTCTTCTTGGTTTTTAAATGCGAACATTTCTGCATTTAAAACTCGATATCTAATTTTTGGCCAATTTTTGACAATTTTAACGATGTAACCCCTTAGATTTTTTTCAAAAATTGGGTCAAATTTTTTGGCTGAAAAATACTAAAACCCTCATTGGTTTTATGATCATAACTTGGCTAAAACTCAACCGATTTCAGTCTGGTTTGCTGTTTTCTTCTTGGTTTTTAAATGCGAACATTTCTGCATTTAAAACTCGATATCTAATTTTTGGCCAATTTTTGACAATTTTAACGATGTAACCCCTTACATTTTTTTAAAAAATTGGGTCAAATTTTTTGGCTGAAAAATACTAAAACCCTCATTGGTTTTATGATCATAACTTGGCTAAAACTCAACCGATTTCAGTCTGGTTTGCTGTTTTCTTCTTGGTTTTTAAATGCGAACATTTCTGCATTTAAAACTCGATTTCTAATTTTTGGCCAATTTTTGACAATTTTAACGATGTAACCCCTTACATTTTTTTCAAAAATTGGGTCAAATTTTTTGGCTGAAAAATACTAAAACCCTCATTGGTTTTATGATCATAACTTGGCTAAAACTCAACCGATTTCAGTCTGGTTTGCTGTTTTCTTCTTGGTTTTTAAATGCGAACATTTCTGCATTTAAAACTCGATTTCTAATTTTTGGCCAATTTTTGACAATTTTAACGATGTAACCCCTTACATTTTTTTCAAAAATTGGGTAAAATTTTTTGGCTGAAAAATACTAAAACCCTCATTGGTTTTATGATCATAACTTGGCTAAAACTCAACCGATTTCAGTCTGGTTTGCTGTTTTCTTCTTGGTTTTTAAATGCGAACATTCCTGCATTTAAAACTCGATTTCTAATTTTTGGCCAATTTTTGACAATTTTAACGATGTAACCCCTTACATTTTTTTCAAAAATTGGGTCAAATTTTTTGGCTGAAAAATACTAAAACCCTCATTGGTTTTATGATCATAACTTGGCTAAAACTCAACCGATTTCAATCTGGTTTGCTGTTTTCTTCTTGGTTTTTAAATGCGAACATTCCTGCATTTAAAACTCGATTTCTAATTTTTGGCCAATTTTTGACAATTTTAACGATGTAACCCCTTACATTTTTTTCAAAAATTGGGTCAAATTTTTTGGCTGAAAAATACTAAAACCCTCATTGGTTTTATGATCATAACTTGGCTAAAACTCAACCGATTTCAATCTGGTTTGCTGTTTTCTTCTTGGTTTTTAAATGCGAACATTTCTGCATTTAAAACTCGATATCTAATTTTTGGCCAATTTCTGACAATTTTAACGATGTAACCCCTTACATTTTTTTCAAAAATTGGGTCAAATTTTTTGGCTGAAAAATACTAAAACCCTCATTGGTTTTATGATCATAACTTGGCTAAAACTCAACCGATTTCAGTCTGGTTTGCTGTTTTCTTCTTGGTTTGTAAATGCGAAAATTTCTGCATTTAAAACTCGATTTCTAATTTTTGGCCAATTTTTGACAATTTTAACGACCCCTTACATTTTTTTCAAAAATTGGGTTAAATTTTTTGGCTGAAAAATACTAAAACCCTCATTGGTTTTATGATCATAACTTGGCTAAAACTCAACCGATTTCAGTCTGGTTTGCTGTTTTCTTCTTGGTTTTTAAATGCGAACATTTCTGCATTTAAAACTCGATATCTAATTTTTGGCCAATTTTTACATTTTTTTAAAAAATTGGGTCAAATTTTTTGGCTGAAAAATACTAAAACCCTCATTGGTTTTATGATCATAACTTGGCTAAAACTCAACCGATTTCAGTCTGGTTTGCTGTTTTCTTCTTGGTTTTTAAATGCGAACATTTCTGCATTTAAAACTCGATTTCTAATTTTTGGCCAATTTTTGACAATTTTAACGACCCCTTACATTTTTTTCAAAAATTGGGTTAAATTTTTTGGCTGAAAAATACTAAAACCCTCATTGGTTTTATGATCATAACTTGGCTAAAACTCAACCGATTTCAGTCTGGTTTGCTGTTTTCTTCTTGGTTTTTAAATGCGAACATTTCTGCATTTAAAACTCGATTTCTAATTTTTGGCCAATTTATGACAATTTTAACGATGTAACCCCTTACATTTTTTTCAAAAATTGGGTCAAATTTTTTGGCTGAAAAATACTAAAACCCTCATTGGTTTTATGATCATAACTTGGCTAAAACTCAACCGATTTCAGTCTGGTTTGCTGTTTTCTTCTTGGTTTTTACGATGTAACCCCTTACATTTTTTTCAAAAATTGGGTTAAATTTTTTGGCTGAAAAATACTAAAACCCTCATTGGTTTTATGATCATAACTTGGCTAAAACTCAACCGATTTCAGCCTGGTTTGCTGTTTTCTTCTTGGTTTTTAAATGCAAACATTTCTGCATTTAAAACTCGATTTCAAATTTTTGGCCAATTTTTGACAATTTTAACGATGTCACCCCTTACATTTTTTTCAAAAATTGGGTTAAATTTTTTGGCTGAAAAATACTAAAACCCTCATTGGTTTTATGATCATAACTTGGCTAAAACTCAAACCGATTTCAGCCTGGTTTGCTGTTTTCTTCTTGGTTTTTAAATGCAAACATTTCTGCATTTAAAACTCGATTTCAAATTTTTGGCCAATTTTTGACAATTTTAACGATGTAACCCCTTACATTTTTTTCAAAAATTGGGTTAAATTTTTTGGCTGAAAAATACTAAAACCCTCATTGGTTTTATGATCATAACTTGGCTAAAACTCAACCGATTTCAGTCTGGTTTGCTGTTTTCTTCTTGGCTTTTAAATGCGAACATTTCTGCATTTAAAACTCGATATCTAATTTTTGGCCAATTTTTGACAATTTTAACGATGTAACCCCTTAAATTTTTTTTAAAAATTGGGTCAAATTTTTTGGCTGAAAAATACTAAAACCCTCATTGGTTTTATGATCATAACTTGGCTAAAACTCAACCGATTTCAGTCTGGTTTGCTGTTTTCTTCTTGGTTTTTAAATGCGAACATTTCTGCATTTAAAACTCGATATCTAATTTTTGGCCAATTTCTGACAATTTTAACGATGTAACCCCTTACATTTTTTTCAAAAATTGGGTCAATTTTTTCCTTGGCCCGGACATGTCTAGAGCGATGCCGCTGATAATGATGATCAAGAATATATATGGTTTATAGGGTCGGAAATGGTTTCTTCACTGATTTGCAAATTTCAAGAAATTCCTTTAGCTGCCACAGTTTAGGTGTGTTGAAAATAGACAAAATAAATAAATAAATATTTCGCCCACCCCCATTTCGGTTCATTGTAAAAAAACCATTCGGTAAGTAAATTTTTCAAGCTCACTGTCTAATTGCCTTGAACGTACACAGACCGACGGACACAGACAGACAATTTGGCACTGTTTTTCGCTTCCGTTTTTAGTTTCTTCAAAGCGCTGGCCAGCTCTTCCCCGTTTTTCCTTCGCTCCTTCCAGCCAGCTAATGGGCAATAACTAATTCATAATTATGCATTTCCCATTTTTTCGCTTTTATCTTTCGCTTCGTTTATTTGGCGCTTACCTCGCCCTGCCAGCCAGAATATACAATGGGAATATAGTTTATAATTTTCGGTAGGGAGCAAAGCGTCAGAAAAGCGTGTGCCGTCGTGTTCCCCGAGTCCAATGCTGGCGATGATTAATCAATTATGGCACGACTGTCAGAATCGCAAACAGAGAGCTGGGAAAAAAGTAATCAAAATTTCTGGACGCTGGCAGAACCAATAACAAATCGAGGGCCAAGGCAAATAATGAATTTATTTGCCGCTTTTCATCTGTTCAATATCAAAAAACGTGTTCGTTCGCTCGTTTTGGCCAGAAAGCTTTGGCTTAACCGATTTCACGCCAACTCATTGGCCATTAAAAAGGCTTTGACATGACCAGAAAGCGACAGTAAAGTGCACGTTAAGAAAAGAAAATTAAATAAGTTGTGGTAGTAAATTTTGGTATCTATGCTATTTTTAAAATCTTGCAATAATAATTTTTAAATGTTTTTATTGCAAATATTTTCTTTAATTTTAATTTTCTTGATTTCAAATTTAATTGTTACACTTTTCCAGTAGTATTCTATATTTTAGGATTACTCATTGAAAATTTAGTTAAACACTTTCTTGCAAAAAAAAAACTTTAACGAAGCCCCCCAATTTTCATAATTTTTCCCAGCCTTAGCCTTTCTCAAAGTGTAGGAGCTAAAGACAGAGTGAGCAGTTGATGGAAGCTGACCATTTAAAATATGCATAATCACCTGTCTCTCGCGTCTGGCAGAAAGGGCAAAGAGCAAGTTGGAAAATTTAATTTGTTGTAATTTGCTGCACTGACAGTGACGATGGCCGGCAGTGAAAATAGGGGAAAGCGAGTTGCGGAGAATATGCACGGTACAGTGAAGAGTAAAAAATGGTGAGCAGGATCCATCCTATCATCTTTATAAAAGACAAATTAAAATGCACTTAGTGCGCGCACACCGAAAAAATCGCAAGTAAACCTTAGAAAAAAAGAGCGGAAAACGGAAAAAAGTTGGCAGCCAAGTTTCTAAACCTGTGGTCGGGAAAAATATGGAAAATCCCCCACTGAGGGGAGTGGGTTACGTGGCAGCTTAAGCGTTGTCCTGCCAACAGCTTGGCATATTTTCTTATTGAGTTTGAGCAACATTCGAGAGGAAAAGAATCCAGCCAAGATTTTTAAGACCCGTAGTGACAATCTGTTAATCTGTCTGAGGACACCTGGGGAAACTCATTAAGTGCCCGGGGAAATGAGAAATTAGTGTGGAAGCGGGCGCACACTCTGTCGCTTAACTAAATTCTCATTGTGCGAGAATATTAATAATAATCATTTCTAATAAACAATAAAGATGCCGCCTATCGCCCCGGCTCGAAGACTACTTTACTTTATTCGCATTTAAATGTTTCTGCCATTGTCCTGGCACTCAGATTGGTCCTGAGCCCTGAATCTGGCCCCAGGCTGGCCCCGAGTAAGCCAGTCAATGGCATTATTGTCCGCCCGAGTCCTGATGCTGGTACAGTAAATAACGCTTAGCCGTTCGATGATCCTTGTTTATGCATGCAAATCGTGAGGGTTTTCCCCCGAATGCCACGATTTCCCCATTTCCATTTATTGTGATTCCTTTTGTGGCCGTCATAGCCATGGGCCACTGTGGCCGGTAATTGCCTTGCAAAATTGAATTTCCACGGAGACAACGTAGTCGGCCTGACAACACTGTGGTCATCTAGGAGCTTTCCTCCGCCCGGAATCCGGCCTGCCTGCCTGGCTGCCTGGCATTAGGATTAATCAGGAGACTTGACATTTAATTGTTGCTCTCGTTGGGGCGAAGGGGACAATGCGGGGGTTAGTTAAGTGCCCCAGCCGGGTAGTTCATCATTTGCCGGATCCATGGGCGTGGCCACAGGGGGGAGCGAATATGGAATGCCTTCAGATTTAATGGAAATTATGTTGAGCTTGGGGAACGGTTAAGCGAAAGTTTAAGCCCATTGAAATCTATTGAATATTGTTTTACTTCTAAGTTATGTTTAGGTTGTAACTTAAATAATATTGGAAACAGGATATAGGAAGGAAGACTTCTTAAAATGGGTATACAAAGTTTAATTCCGTAATAATATTCCTTTTGATATACAGTCCTTGATTAATATAGACTAAATCGTTCGTGACTTATACCTTTCGGTGTAGTCATACTTGCAAGTATTCTTAAGACAACGACCCACTATAGTATCTTATTTTTTCTACGTGCACTTGTGTGTCTTTTTTGGGTACTTTCAGGAGGTCCTGGCTTGCCCTGGCATAGACCTTTAAATGCACTCTGTGTGTGCGCATGTTAATTGCATGGGATTGAGGCAACGACAGGCGACTGGCCCGCAGCAACATCTTTCAATTTGTCTTTTACAATGTGATTTATATGCTAACTGGGGTGTGGCCAATGGCTGTTGTAGTTGTTGCAGTCCACTTCCTGATGTACTTGTTGTTTCAACTCGAAGGCATTTTTTGTGGGTATTTTCTCATCGTTTTTCCTATTTTTTGGGGTTTTGTTTGCGTATTTGTTCGACTGCTGCGTGTGTGCATGCAAATGACTTGTCAGCTGACAACGGCAACAAGCAAAATTGCTGACCATGTAGCAGAGTGTAGGGTGTGTGTGCAGTGTGGTGTGGAGTGCTGGTGTGCGTCTCTGTGGGAATTGTGTATCTTGCCAAACCAAAAATTTGCACATAAAGTATCTCTGACAGCAAAGTTTTTCACTTGTAAAACTTGCACGCAACACTGCCTGGGAAGTTTTCTCTGTTTTTGCGGTTTTACTTGCTTGCAATGCTGGCAAGTGCGTTGATATAAATTTGACTTAGGAAACGAGCGAACAATAGCAACAAGCACACGACTCAATTACACACGCACAGGCAGGATTCTTTAAGGACACTCCACTTGGCGCCAAGAGCCACGAGGGCCTGTCGTTGACAATTTAAATGGACTTTCTTGCATTCAAGCCGCTTTGATGTGTGTGCTCGCGATGGTGTTTATTTGTTTATTGATTTTCGCTGCATCGCTCAGCGAGAATTCAAGTTATTTTATCGACACCCACACTCCCCTGCTCTTGCCAAGCAAAATAATCAACGCTTTGCCCGGCCTTCCCCCGGCCCGACACTCTTGGCTTTGCCTCTGTGTATTTTGCGGCGTGTGTGCGGCGAGTGTGTGGCGTGTGCTGTGCGGTTGGTATGCAATTGAAGGTGACACTGAAATTTGCATAATTCTGTTGTCACATGTCGCATACGCCATGTATGATAGCCGCAAAAGGGCAATCGGTGTGGAGGCAGGAAAAAAAGGGAGAAGGAAGGCCAGGGATTCGAGGCTGAAAGTTAAACGATGGCCTTTTAAATATTGAACATTTCACGGACTTTGAGCCGGGTTAATTGGCTAATGAATACTTAAGGGGCTTGCAATTTAAATTTAATACCAGATTAAATGTGAGAGTTCTTTTGCATTACTTCTAAGTAGCAAAGATTTTTTTTAAAGGAGTTAAAGTATTCAAATTTATAAATTTAGTCTTCAGCGCTAGCTGGTGAACCAATAAAGACCTAAATATCTGGATGTTAGAGGCTGTAAGAGGTGGAGCTACTACCCTTGAGAGATTCTTGGATTCTCAATTTTGTTTGCAGGGTATTATAAATTTAGTCAGAAGCATGCAACACAATGAAGAAGTCATTTCCGACCCTATAAACCACACATATTCTTGATCAGCATCAGCAGCCGAAACGATGACCTAGTTATGACCGATTTTAAGTTGGTCCCCCTGATCCAATGGTAATCTACAAGGGTGTACAAACTTCGGCTTCTCGAAGGCTTCTTTTCTTGTTAATTACAAAAAATTACAAATAAATGTGACTATTAAAGTTCTAAATAGGTTTGTTAACTGACTAAATCAAGCGCCAGAAATAAAATCAAATAGCTGACAACAAAACACATAAAGGAAAACCCCCTAAAAACAGAGATATGCCAAAATAGTTATTGCATTAAGCCACCCCAAAACGGACCAACTGGCAACAGGTTCCGATTAAATTAGGCACATTCCACAGTCAATGAATAATTGGAATATTTATGGCCATTAAGTTAAGGATTAAGCACTTTTAAGCCATCGAATTGGCCAGGCTAGTTACACTCGGCACTCTCGGCTGAATGGGGAAAGTGGGAGTTACTTTAGGGGCGGATATAAAAATGATTTTGCAATTTATATTCCGGCAATTTTCCCTAGAATTTCCCTCACACGCACACACACAGACTGCCTTGTGCGGAAAATTGATGTCCTACTCCGGGACGCAGATACTACAGACTTTTGCCGACTTTAATGGCGCTTTAAAGGACGCAGCAGCGTATCCTTTTGATTTGACTTCTGCTGACTCAAACAGTTCAATTGAATTTGATGCTGTTGCTTGTCGCCTTTGGACTATGAAATCTAGATTACAACTTTGGCAACAACTTGTGGCGAACGTAATTACAAGCTGCCAAATGACAACCATAACATTAACAACAACAGCGGCAAGGAGCCAGGATGACAGGATGACTGACAGAAGAGTGGCAATGTCCTGGCAACGCTCGTCGTCGTCCTCTTCTTTGTTCGTCCTCATAATGAAGCCATAAATTTCCAAAAGCAAAGAGATTAGCGAAAGTGGTCGCCGTCTGTCTGCCTGTCAGCCTCGTCGAATCTCCTTGAAAATGTCCTCTATATATTTCTATAGCCCTCGAATTTAAAGACGCCACTATGTATGGCGAAAGTTGATGCACTTTCAATGGGGAACCTTGGCGTTGCCAGCAGTATATTTATTATTTACACTTTTAAATAAATATAAATGCGAGGGCGAGTTGCTCGCAGGGGGAGCCCGGTCACTTACCAGCATGAATTGCACATACATTCGCATTTACACTCCAGTTAACACCCCAGGGACATTGGCAGTGCCACTGTGCACCGAGAAAGGAAATGCCAGCTTAAGATTTTCCAATGGCTGTCATTATACATAATGTTTTGCCATAAACTTGCGGCATTTTTTAAGGGAGTTTGAAGTACTAATACGAGGCAGCTTGGTTTTTCCATTAACTATTATTATTTCAAAGGGTACAAGAAATATATATTAGGATAAGAACACATCTCATGTTTTCAAATTTCTAACCATTGTCCTATTAAAACTCCTTGTTTCCTTATGAATTTTTGCAAGTGCAACTTGAAGAATACAAGCTATGCAATTTTACGAATGCTGCGTTGCACTTTTCCGCTTTTCCACACATGTAGATGTACTGGCACTCTCTCGTGCAGTTTATATAGATTATATACTTGGATTTGTGAAGCAAATTTGTATTTATGTTGATGGTCGAGCAGCACCCATGACACTCGCTCGGGCAACTGACTCCTCTCGGTGCTCAGGGCTCAGTTCTCAGTGCTCAGTCCTCTGTCCTCAGTCCACAGTTCTCAGTTCTCAGTTCTCAGTCCTCAGTTCCAGCTCTTGGTTCTCGGTTCTTGATTCCTGACTCCCAGCACATTATGTGCCCCATTTAATGTCTATGTGATACACACACACCGAACACTCGCACATACTCTGGCACACACTTACACGCCCAGTGAACGTCAAGTGGCAATTTACATTAGTTTTATTGTATACGAAATTAGCAGCATTTAGCTGTGGCTCTGTGCCACTGCCAGCCGGCAAAACTTGTGCCTTTCGGCTCCACTCCACATCCTTGCAGCCTTACATGCCCACATCCTTACAGCCCCGTCCCTAGCCTCCTGTTGGATTTGTTTGCTCGTTTGGCTGCACTGTCGCACTCGGCATATCAATTTTACCCAGCTCCCCGCAGGACATTTCAAGGTAGGAAATCGATTTTGTTAATGAAAACGAAGGCGAGGCGAACTTCAAGGGAACAACAGCAGGATGAAGCGACCCCAAGGGAACCGGTGTCGATTGAAGCGAAAGTTTGATATTTTCTCTTGCCAGAGAGAGAGGGAGTTGGCAACAATGGCCAATCTGCAGGATAATGGCATTCCCGAAGGTTTATTTATTATGCAACCTTGCGAGCTTACACCAGTTTCTACCAAGGTTAAGTCTATGCTGCATTTTCTTGGTATTTAGGGGAAATTCCTCGAGTTTTCCAGAATTCAAGCTTTGGAATACATTTCTGGGTCAAGGAGCAACTTGTATTTTAAGTATTTCCTCTGGAAACTACTTATGTATGTACACCATACCCTCACATTAAAAATTCCATTGCCAGTTGGGTGTGTGTTTTTAATTTATTTAGCGCTCCCTTTCCAACATAATTTGTCTTGATGTCCAATTATAAATTTTTAACTTTAACTTTAACTAGTGCAAACAATTTAAGGCCGACTTCCCCTTGTCTGACCCAAAAGCAAGTCAAGTGGTAGAGGTGATGAGATGAAATGCGGTGAGAAAAAAATGTAAACCTATCAAATTTTGTGAAAACCCTTGAAGTGAAAGTGTCCCGAGTACAGGGCTAAATACATCCCACAAGCCCCTATTACTCCAGAATCTTGACGGCCTCGCACTCGCCTACCTCGACCACATCCTCTTCGATTATGTCGCCATAGCGATCGGCGTGGAATTCGTGGTGAATCGGGCAACTAACGAGGAGCTCCTCCTTGGGCGTATGGCTTTTTTTCTGTAAATTGTGGGTCAGTTGGTTTGTCTGTTCAGAAAGTTGCGTGGTTGCATCCTTGATCACCTGCAGCAGCTCGTCCTCCTGGTCGAGATCCTCCAAAAGGCGGTCGATCATCTCGTAGTTCTTGCGCAAGGCCTTGTCAATGCCGCCGTGGAGCAACTCGTACTGGGGTCCCAGCTGGGGCTCGCGGCGATGCTGCTGGCGCTGCTTCTGCTTCAGATGTGGCTGCTCGTGCTCTTTCTTCGGCATCTTCAGGGGCTTAAAAGGAGGTCCCAGAAACTCCAAGCCCTCGTAGGTGTTCTGCTCCGAGGGCAGTCCGTAGTGGTGCATCTGCTCCACTTTCTTAGGCATCTTCATGGGCTTGAAGGGGGGTCCCAGGAACTCCAAGCCCTCGTAGGTGTTCTGCTCCGCGGGCACCCCATAGTTGGACTCCTGCTGCACTCCCTTGATCACCATGTTGGGAGCGCGTAGCCCGAACTCCTTCCTCTGGAGCTTGCCATCCGGAGAGACGGTCTTGTTGATGTAACCATATGGCTTTGATTCGTTTCCCTCCTGGGAGTTGCTGCTGCTGTTGATGACCAAGTCCACGATGCCATTGAGGAACTCCATTATGGCAGGCATCTCCGGATGCTGCTGCGGCTTGCTGAGCATCTCCAGCAATGGTGGCAGAGTCGGGGCGACCTTGGGCTTGTGGTGCTTCGTGGGGGCACCGCTACCCCCATCCTCCATCGCCTGTCCCAGCAACTGTCCCGGCTTGTAGCTTAGCTCCAGGTCAATTCTAGCTGCCTGCATCCTGGGCGGCACCATGTTGTAGTACATGAGCGGATGGGCCACAATGGATCCTCCCCCTGGAGCCTTGGTTGGTGGAGCGCCGTGAGCGCGACGCTTCTGGTACTTGCGCCTCATGGAATTTTCCAAGTCAAACAGATCGTTCATGTAGGCCATGTATTCCACATCCTTACGGGGTGCAGTGGTGGCCTTTCCGGGAGTGGTGGCGGCTGTAGTACCTTTGGTGGTCCCTTTGGTAGTCCCTTTGGTAGTCCCTTTGGTGGTCTGCTGTCCCTTGGGGGTCGGATTTGTAGTCATTGGCTTCAAGGTGGTGGTGGTGGCATTGGTGATGGTGGTATTGGTGGTGATGGCGGCGGCTTCGGTGTTGGTACCATTGGTAGCCTTTCCGCTGGCAAGAGCACTGGTGGCATTACTCGAATCCACGGCAATCAGTGGAACGATATTGCCCATACCCGGTTGCATTATAAGTAGAAGGGTAACTGGGGAAGCATTAAAGACAAAGGTTGTACACTAGCCCACAGTCTGATCTTCGTCATACTTACACCCAACAATCATCAAAATGTTCTTCATCTTTAATGCATTCATTATCAGGCTTCGGCTTTATAAATATAATAATCGCTTTTCGTGGCTTTTGAAGACAAAGCTGTGGGAGAGACGAAATATGCAACGGTTAACCGGGAATCGCTCAAAATTACTTTCGATTGAATACACGATTTATTTTTTGGTTACTTTTTTGGATACTATTTTTTTTTAAATTTTTTTTTCACTTTTCAAAACTCACTTTTTATTTCTATATTTTTTAGAGAGGATGGTGTGCTCAACACAAAGTTAGGACTGGGAATGATTCGAAACGTTTCCTGCCTTGCTAGCCGGACTTTGACTGACAGCCGGGGAGCTGCAGAGGTTACTGAGAGCAAAAAAAAAAAAAACGAAAAAATCGAATTTCAATATTTTCGTGTGATGGAAAAGTGGAAAATTTTCCATACATTGCCATCTGTGGCGACCTTTTCAAGTGCTGCAAATGGCAGCCAACAAAAATGTATGAAAAAAGGAAAACCGCACACCAACACCGAAAAAAGTTTGTTTCGTGAGCCGCAAACAAAAGCAAACAGTGGAAAAAGTTTAGCTTATAAATTTCCAATCAATTTTTCGTGCAAAAATCAAGCGCCACACACAGCTACACACTCAAGTGTGTAGCTATTACTTGATTAATAAATATTAGCAGCAAAAATTGGAAAATTCCCAGTGAAGCGTGAAAATGCAAACACACATTCGGAAATGCGATACATTTGTGAAATGGCTGAACATTTTCCCCCAAAAACACCCGAGTTCACCTACTCCCACACACACTTGTTAACACAGGGAAATACCCATTTACTTGGTCTAATTTTAATACCCTCTTTAAGCTAAATCTTGGGAGTATTTATTTCCAGATAGCAGTTGAAGTGATTCGAAAAAATAAATGTGTCTACACGTTACAGTAAACACTTCTATTTTAAAATATTACTAGAAATGTTATTAATGTAAACGATTTTATCTGGAACTCTAGAAAAGCCTTAAACTAATACTAACATTAAGATAATACTAATACTAATACTAATATTGTTTCCCTAATGTTTGCTTCTACTTTTTCAGATGTCTTTCTGTTTTGTAATAGAAACTATATTTAATTCTTAATGTTAAATCTAAACCAATTTACTCTAAACTTTTAATATAAATCTCTGGTTTGTTTTAAACCCTTTCACAAACCTTTAAGCACTTCCCAACAAAGCCAAGGGTATGTATGTTTTGAATCAAAAGTCTGGCGAGTCTTGAAACTTGAGTTTTTGGTTTATTTTTTCGTTGTTGCTCGCTGCCTGTGCCTGGGCTCGCGGCATTAATAATGTAAAGTGCGTGCGTCAAATGTAAATTCCTGGCTGCCAGCTCACGCGATTTCATAAACTTGCGACATTCTCGGCAAACAATTCTTTTCGCTCCGAATATAGGCATACGAGAGTGGGTGTGTGTGGGCGCACTTCAAGGCTTCAAGACTTAACGCTCAGGTGGGAGAAAATCTGGGGAAAATGCGGGAAAGGCGAGAGTAGAAGGCACTTTTGCTTATCAGCTTAAATGTAAATGCCAGCGAATGCAGAGCGGGGGAGGGAAACAGCAGCAGCATCAGCAGCGGTAGCAGTGGCAGCAGCAGCAGCAGCAGCTGTTGCTGCTGCACTGGGGGATTTGCACATTTATACTCGCATATTGCTGCCGTACTTTCCCTACTCTCGCTACCCTCCCTGCCGTTTTTTCGAGTTGATTTTTTGAGTGTATATTGAATAAAAGTTGATTTTCCCCTACTGGATTTGCGCGTTCGACAAGCGGCTTAAATACGTAGGGGTAATACACACATCCCTTTGCATATGTGTCTGGGCGTCTGAGCGTCGGAGCGTCTGAGCGTCTGGGTTATGACTTCTCTCTGCGAGTGTGTGTGTACTGCCTTTGATGTCCTGGTTGGCTTATTAGGGGTCCAGAGACCCTTCTCCGGAGTGCATCAGCATCATCAGCCCAGCTCAGTGGGACTTACACGCAGACAGACTCTCCCAAGGCGATCGACTATAATTGGACCCTTCAAAAATCACGCATATGGTGCCTGGGTCAAGGTAGGGAGGTGAAAGGTCTCTCGCCGAGGCGGTGGCTTTGATCTTGGATGGAATCTTGATGAATGCTTTCACTCGCTGAGCCCTTTTCGGCTTTTATGTACTATTTTTGAGCACTTCTTATAAGCTGTTGGGGTTTTAAGGGGGAATTTTTTTCTAATTAGTAAACAAAAGTAGTTATTTCTGTGCTTGTATTGCAAGGTTGCGTTTGGTTTACTAGTTCTTAGGGAAGAATGTTAAAATTCAAATAATTAATTAACTTCTACAAAAGTCACTCGGAAAAACCTAGCTCCCAGGGCTGTTCGGTTGTAACCATTTCCCTTACCCAAGAAATTACGCATACGCCCAGTGGACCAAAAGGAGAGACTCCGTTCTAGCCAATACCTTTGATCTTTTTAGCCGGAATCAGAGACAGCGACTCTTATTAAATGTTTCGCTTTCGATTTCGAGGCGAGAAACACTTAAATCGCTGTGTGTGTGCCTTTGCAAACTTTCATTAGTTGCCTCGTTAATATTCCAATTGTTGACACACAAAAGACTGTGAGCCAGAGGGGCACTGGCTGGGCGGAGGTTACTGGCTTAACCTGTGTATAAAGGAATTTAATTAATAACGTCCTTCGTCCTTTTGCGTGTGCAGCGCGGCGTAAACTTAATTAAATGCGCAAGTGGCAGTAGCGAGTAGCAAGTGGCGGCAGGGTGGCAAGTGACAAGTGGAGATGCAGGAGCAGCAGTTCAGCGCAGCTCAGGTGAGCTCTCAGTCAAGGCTAAAGGTGGGCAGCACAGCTGGCCCAAACAGTAGTCGTAGAAAAACTCAGCTCGCAGTCACATGTCAAACATTTTTATTGGCACAAACGCTGCTTTTATGGCTCAAAGTCCCGGTTCCCCACTCCGGTTAATAGTGAAAAATGATGCAACAACAGGCGAAATGATTGTGGGGAACGCTTAGACAGAAAACCAGATGGAAAATGGAAAACGGCAATACGAGGTCGTAGCGGCAAGTTCATCGAGTTGGTCATAAAACAACCAGTTGTGGTTCGACGACTTTAACGCCTTTCCCCGTTTACGAGTTTAGAGAGCGCACCGCGGGCTTATAACCTGTAATGGCGGGGGCCAAAAGTTCATTAAGTTTATGCCGAGTGCATCAAATATGCAAAACCGCCAAAGTTCATCATTCTGGCTGTGGGGATATATCTGTGTCTCTTGGCATAATCGCTGGTTGTTGCCATTCGGACGGGCTGGCAATCAGTCTATGCTGATTTTATCGAAATCTAGTTGGTAATTTCAAACGTTTACGAGTGAGTTTTTATGGCTTCACCCGATGAGTCAGTTGTGGCGGAGGATCCTGAAGATGATTAGGTTGCTCTCTAAAAACGGAATTCATCTCATTTAATTTTAATTTTTTATAGATATCTATACAGTTTTTTTTAAAGGTTTAGTTTTGATTCTACTTGTATTAATATTTATATAATTTTTAGATGTGCATTTATTTTAATGAGTTCGAGAACTCATTTATCTGCCTAGTAATAAAATGATTAATTTTTTGGCACTCCGTCTTAAATCCCAGAAACAAAAAAACAAAGAAAAGGAAAAATAAAAGGAGTTAAAATAAGTGTTTCTTACGTCTTCTCGGAAGTCACCGAGCTGCCGAACATCGAAAGTGCATTCCAAACTGTGCTGCCGGTCTAAGTTCAGCCCAGAAGTATGCCATGTATTGGCATATCCGCCATTTGCTAATTATTTCAGCCTAAAAGATGCACCATGAAATGGCCAGACAAGTTTCCACTGTTGCGTTGCATTTTTAATTGCATACTTTCGCGGTGCAGAAAATATTAGGACGGTGTTCAATTCTTGCATACGGTTGCAAGGTTTCGATTAAATGGCGTTCTATTAAGTCTGAAATTTGCCATTTTCTCAAGCTTTTTATTCTCTTGTAGGTTACTAATGTATTTCCGACCCTAAAAGTAATTTCAGACTTAATAAAACGCCATTAAATCGAACCTTGCAATCGTATGCAAGAATTGATAATATATTGTGCACCGCGAAAGTATGCAATTAAAATTGTAATGAACCAGTGAAAGATTGGCCCTTTTATGGTGCATCTTTTAGGCTGAAATAATTAGCAAATGGCGGATATGCCAATACATGGCATACTTCTGGGCTGAACTTAGACCGGCAGCACAGTTTGGAATGCACTTTCAATGTTCGGCAGCTCGGTGGCTTCCGAGAAGCAGTCAAAAATACCCTTTTAAGCACTTTTACAGTAGAGTACAAAAAAGTAACACATACCCACTGGTATATTTCGGGTAAATTGGAAATCTGTAAATATAGGTTGCTCAATTCAAACTATTTTGTAAAGATCAAACTAGTTTAAATATATTCAATTCCAAACCCTCTAATATTTTTCTCCATGTGCAATTGCGCCTGCATTTGAGAGTTTCAATCAAACTACAAAATGCACTGACATCCCGGACAGTTTTGACTGCACCGCCGTGGGCTTTGACAGACGACTAAAGGAGTTATGCCAGGTCCACGCCTCTCCTCGACCACGCCCCTCCACAACCGAAATCTAAATCAATTTCAGTCGAACGCCTTTTGCCTGCCATTGATTTATGGCCCACGTCCCCGCGTCCAGAGCAACGTATAAGTGGAAAAGCCGAAACTTTACCGAATTATATTTCAATTTGGCAGCGAAAATGAAACAAAAAATAGAGAGAAGGAGGGAAGGCGGCAAAAGATGTTAAAAACTTTTTGACAATTGACTTAAAAAGTTGGCTCAAGCTGGCAGAAATTGACTGCCTTCTGTATACAAATAGGCCGACACACATGCGAGGATACGAGGGGATGTAAAGGGGAGTAGAGAGCGAAGAGAGAAAGAGAACGGGAGAAGGGGCAAGGAAAAAGGCGGCGCGGCCATGGAAGCGGAAGTAAACACATAAAACGGAAATGAAAATTCAATTATTTCGTTACGATTGTTCAACTTTTGTGTGTTGTTTTCAGTGAGTGTGTGCGGCGCGGTGTTCCCATTTCGAGTGGCAGGCCAGAGTCGCAGGGCAGCAAAAAGTTGAATATTAAGTTAACGTGCAACTCGCCTGCATGCGACTTTCGCTCGTTTTGTCCCAAATTCAATTTTGGCTGCCCCATTTTCAGCTCAGCTTTTTTAAACAGCAGTATTCTCGCTTTTTTCGACATATGTCCGACTCCCTGGACATTTAAATGCGATTTCCCAGCGTTGCTTCACGCACAATTAGCCCAACGAATCGATTTTGGCCAAGAGCGGTGCTTCAGCCACCAAATGCAGTTAGTAGTTAGTAGTGGGCCGAAATGCTGAGTAAGGTTTTGGATTTTCACGGCCTAGTGATGGCCATAGGATTGGCCACAGCTCTCCTGACACATCAGCGATTGGGCATGGGTCTGGAGGATATGCGATGGCAAAACACAATTTACTCGCGGACGGTACGGGATACTTACGGCAGGCCTGTGCAGCTGAAGGCCTTCCAGGGCCAGGTTTTGCTCATTGTGAATATTGCCTCCAGGTACGGGGAACTCACGAGTAAATATGTATAATATTTTATGCACTCGCTCCAGGTGCGGCCTCACTCTAACCCAGTACGCGGGCCTGCAGGAGCTGAGTGAGCGGTACGAGGAACGTGGCCTGAGCATCCTCAACTTCCCCTGCAATCAGTTTGGCGGACAGATGCCCGAGTCCGATGGCCTGGAGACCCTGGACCACCTGCGCAAGGAGGGCGCCAACATAGGACACATTTTCGCCAAGATAAAGGTAAAGGGTGACGAGGCAGATCCCCTCTACAAAATGCTAACCCTGCAGCAGCCCGAGATCGAGTGGAACTTTGTCAAGTTTCTGGTGGATCGACGGGGAAAGGTATTCCGACGGTACGGCTCCGAGCTGGAGCCATCAGCTCTGGTAGATGACATTGAGCTGCTTTTGAAGTGAAACAGAAATATATGTGAAACGCAATGCGAGTGTGACAACGCGTTATCATTGGGGATTACCTGCTGGGGATGGTGTGCTTTCGGAATGATGTTACCTGCGCACGCCAAGCGATTTCCTTCACACGTCGCCTTTCCCGCTGACTTCTGTCAGTTGCAAATGGCCAGAAGGGGGAAAGAGGGAAGGAGGGTGGTGGGTTGACCTTTTGGTCGGCTGCACTTGTCACTTCGCTTTATCAAATTGCAGTTACCGTTTTGCAGCAGCCAGGCGCACGTCACGTCAAGCATCCGCCCCGTGTGACACAATCGAAAGCGGGTGAGGGGGCTCGGGATGTAAAGCCAATCGAATGGCAAACCAACCTTGCGCGGAAAACTTTCTTTGGAACTGTGTGGAAAAGGCGCAAGGCGGAAGGCATCGAAATAAAAATAGACAAAGCTGTCGAATTTCCATTGCGGTAAGTTCGCTCTCTTTCCCTCGGGAGTGTCAATCGAAACGTGATATTTAATCCTCTGGGGACTTGGGGATCAAAGGTGAAGGTAATCTTTTTAGGAGTCCTAACAAAAAATTTAAGGTTTAAAAGGAGAATGTGAGACAAAATTTAAAACAACGCTTCCAAAGGGTAGTAGCCTATTCTCAATTAAAACTTGAATTTTCCAGTTCCTCACATGCATTTAGTTATGCTTGATTTCTTAATTTCCCCCACCTTAAACATCCCTCACTTAAATGGCAAAAACAATCATAAAAACGCCACAAAAATGCCCGTGCTTCTGTCTTGCAATTTTTTTGAGGCGAAAATGTTGGATGAAAATGCTGAAAACTCGTGCTTGGGAATGCAGCTGGCCGAGGTCTAAACGGAATGCGGCTGTCCTGGACAACTTCCTGCTGGGTTGCCGATGCCCCCGGCAACCGTCCTCCGCCTCTTCCGAGTTTGTGCAACCGCAACGGAGCCTGACTCCGTCTGAATGTGGATGTGGACGTGGAAGCCCCTGTGTCTCGGTTCCTGTTCCTGCTCCAGCTCTCCCGACTCTGGTTCTGTTTCTGATTCTGTTTTGCCTGCCGCTCCTTGTTGGCATGCAAACAAGCCCTGCCCTGCCCTGCCGGCTGCAATATAAAAACGTGCCTGCACATTTGCCACATGCTTACGCCTTCCTACACAGAAAATAATTGCGATAATATTGGGAAATGCTGACGAACTAAAAGCGAATGTTATTTAGATCGTGTCTGAGATTAAAATGCATGTGAATATGTGTGAAGATAACCGGTTACTTCATTAGGGAATATATTTAATGTTTACAAATCAATATATTAATTTTAGGTCCAAGAAGTGAACATAATGCATTTCAATCCCCCCTTTCTCTCTGTGCACCCCGTACGTGTTTGGTTTGCCCGTGCGGCTGTGTGTATAGCGTTGACAGTAACCGAAATTGCCACAATTTGCGGCTGTGTACAATTTGGCCACTCATCAATCTGTGCGCATGTTAACCAAAAAACCATTACAAACAAGTCAGACAATATCGTGAAGAGAGCAGGGAGAGAGAGGGGGCGTGGGAAGAAAAGGATAGCAGCAGAGTAGCATTTCCGGTTACGCATATATTTTCCTCCTTTTTTGTATAGTTTGTTTGCTGTTTCCCCTCTTTGCTTTTGTAATTTTTTGTTGCTCCCGCTGTTGAGCTTGAGCATCAGTTGGGTAATTTTATTTGATGAGCGCATTACTTTTGCATTTTATATGCCACGGCTGCCGGGGCGTATGCGTAATAACTTGCGAATGGCTAAGGGGAAGGGGTCCTGATGGCTACACCCCCCGGTAGCCCCACCTCTCCCGCGCAAACCAAACGGAAAATTCGTCGTTTCACGGCGACGACGATGGCGGCGGAAAAGCCTCAGCGAAAAAGTTGGTTTGTTAGTTGGCTTGGCATTTGTTCGGTTGCCTGAGTTGAAACTTAATTAACATTTGATTGATAAAGGTTGCACACTCACTCACACACCCAGGCAGGCACACCTGCACACACCCACAGCGACATGTGTGTGAGCTTGTTGTCTGCATGCAAATGAAAATTTTCAATGCCGGCGGCGCATTCGCCATTCTCCAGTGATTATTTATGTGTGTGTGGGGCTGGGTTTGTATGCGTGTTCGAAATTTTAATTAGTATTATAAATTATTGCCAACGGTGTAGTAATTAAATGTATGTGCGTACAGGAGGCGGCGGCGGAGAAGATAAAGCCTGAAATTTTAGCCAATTAAACTTGTATGACAGACACGCCTCAACCGACCCGCATTTTCCAGCCCCAACCCCCAGAAAATCTAAATCAACACAAGCATGCACTTGGAGGAATAAAGCGTAATGAGTATTTGAAAAAGGGAGTGCCAATTTGGTTATTTTTAGAAATTTACTTGTTGTTTTTTGCTCTTAAATAGTTTTTGAGAATCTTTCCTAACATCCAGTAAAATGGCACAGTTTGTATGGGTTACATACGCTTTTACAAAAGGAAATATAAATAAATAGGCAATGTAATTAAGTAAGGGAAATAGAATAAATAAATATTAATAATAATTTAATTTGAAAGCCGTATTTATATTTCTTCTGCCTACAACTGATTTTTTTCAGTGCACGACGTAATTCATTGCCTGATGGCTGGCTAAATATTTCGTTTAAATTTGCATGCCGAAATCACCGAAATTTAGTGGCAGTTGGCATTGATTCGCCTTTGATTTGATTTGGTCAACGTCAATTGAATTTGGCGACTTTTTCTTCTTCTATTCTCCTCTTTTGCTCAGCCAGTGCTAAGCAGCTTAGCTCCCCCTTTCCCGCCTTTCCCCACTTTTCCACTTTCCTCAGCTGCTTTGTCACATGTGTGTGTCTGTGTGTAGTGGGAATTGCATTTTCTTATCGCTTTCCTAGCCAAATGCAAATGGCGAAAAGGCGAATGGCAAATCGCAAATGGCAGATGGCAGAGAGTGTGCAAAAAGGGACAGAATGGCACAAAGGCCACAAGAAAAGCGAAGTGAACTACAGAGCGAGCTGAATTCAATTTGTGCAGTGAAAGTCCTCGAGAAATGAAGAGGGCAACTCCCAGAGCTGAGCGGAGCCTGATCTGGATAAGCAATGTGAATTCAAAGCTCGATTTCAATCATCATTTGACTCACTTTATCATATTAAAAATTTATTGATAATCGCCCAAAAGACCCATAAAATACTTCAACACATTTGGCCCCGAAAAAACCAAGCCAAGAAATACAACAAAAAACCCACACACCGAACAGCAGACGAAACAAAAAAGCTCAACGTAGGAGAACAAAATTCAATAAATTGCTTGGCTCGACATAAAATAATGCTGCATTATAGACTTTAGCCAGCCCGCGGCCGAGTAACCGCCAAATGTTGCCCTGGAGAGCAACCAGCAAGCACACAACAACAACAACAACATCAGCGTCAATAATAATGACAACAGCAACAACAAGCTGGCTGGAATCCTGTATAACACACAGAGCAACCTTGACAGTCTATATCCTTCCTGAGGCTACATTGGCCAAGGAGTAAGTTTTGTTCTATTCAAACATTAGATATTTATTAATGGGATGAGTTCAAATTACCTTTGATCATTTTGCGATCTGGAGAGTTTTTGTTAAATTAAAAATGTTCTCAGACATAATAGAATCGAATAGATAAATCGCTGCTGTTAAATAAATAAATTCAAATAATACATACTAAAGCGAAATAAATAATCCCAAACAACTATTCAATAACCCCTCCACAGTGTCAAGAATTTAAATAAATTAAAAACTCAAAAGCCCCCAAACTCTGGTCCCAACATAGGCGACTCAATATTTAAACTGGCTTTGCTTCCACATATAAGCTAGCATTATATAAATAAATAAAATAAAAATTTAAATAAATAAACTGCAGTTCAAAGTTCTTAAATAAACATGTGTATTTTTTGTTTAAAAATCCGCCACCACAAAAGCTGCGAATGATTTCACAAAAATTCGGACGAACTCACTGTGTTTATTCACCGCCGAACAATAAACAGTCCTCCGAAATTTGTTTGGCTTGCCAAAAAGTAAGCGTATGCCGGCATCGAGGTGAGTTGTTTCGCTTTATTTTTCGTTGGGCTTTATCTCTGCTCCGGGATAATTCAAATTGTCGCCGACGAAACAATGACGGTGTCGGAGATCCGGAGACTTGAGACTGCCACTGCGACTGCGAAGGGACCCCTTCGCGAATCGATTGCTATTTATGTTTTATGAGACGTAAAATGATTGAGCCAAACGGAAGGCGGCAATCCAAAAAATGCCAAATAAATGGGGGTGTGGCAGAGGGGAGTTTGGGGTTTTTTCGGGGTGTGTGGGGTTTTTTTTTTTTGGTGGGAAGTAGGCCCGAGACAGCTGCAAAAGTTTATCGCCAAGGCAAACCGCATTAAATGCGGGACACACGCACATTTACGCACTTTACGTACGTCCGCATCTTGACGTCAGATAAAGGATGTCTGCACTGGGAGAAAAGTCTAAAAAAATTCATATTTTAAGCTCGTTAAAATATATACTCCTAGAAAATATACAAATTATAGAAAAGCGTCCTAAATATTATTAACTGACCCACATTTAGGCTGTAATAAAAAATTCTCTAAAGCCTCTGTGTTCATTTCTGGACCTTTTCAGACCTATTTTTCCTGGTGTATATAAACGTATATAGTGTGCAGCGCTTGGGGAGGATGTCCGCTATCAGGAAAAGCGTTTGCCTGACGTTGATGGAGGCAACCAGAGGGGGGTGGGTCTGACGGTCGGAAAAAGCGTGTAAATTACAGGGGCCGCCAGTTTTTTCTCACTCACATTTTCGGCTCCCGATACAGCCTCGGCTTCAGCCTCAGCTCCAGCTCTTTGTGTATCTTGAAAAGTTTGGCGTGTGTTGTTGTCATGACGGCTATCATCTTAACTTGATGTGGTGTTAAGCATTGTGCCCGTTGTTGCTGCACTCGCAATGATGAACTGACAGATTTGGGCATACAAGTGGGTGAAGTCCTTGAAGCCTCTTTAATAATCCCTGGAATTGGATTCATGGGAATCTCCGAAGTCCCCCAAATTGTAATTGAAAATTCAGTTCGCTAATTAATCTTAATTAGTCAGTGTGCTGCCCCTTGTCCACAGGCAGGTTCATCGATCAAACATGCGCACACACACTCGTGATTGTCCCGGGGTTATTGTAGCACTAATGACTAAATAATTGATCGGCAAGTAATCCCGAGATGGAGCCTTCGTGGCCGTAATGCAGCTTTTCAATTTGCTAGACCAAAAATGCCGCTAAGCGGCTTATGGCCACACATACGCGTGCGACGGGGCTAAGTGAATAAAAATCTTTTTGCACAATTCATTAAACGCAAATTATGCCCCAGAGATGGTGCTGCATTGTGCCTGGCCTTTATCCATTTCGTTTTTGCTTTTCCCTGTTGTTTCTTTCTTCCCTCTTTGCTATTTGTTTGCGCGGCACACGCGAGTCCTGCGCATTTAATATGAACTCGCACACAGGCAGCTGAATCCCCAAAAAGGATTCACGCACACGGGCGCACACAGACGGAAAGCGAGAGTAAGAGGCACAATGAACCCGAAGGATACCAAATGGAAGCGACTGAATCAAGGTAATAAAGCGAGCCTCCTCTCCTTGCACCCACTTGTTGTTTGCCTAACAAAACTTTCGCCCGGCGGTCGTTGGTCCTTGTTCGTCGGTCGTCGGTCGTCGGGCGCCGGAAACGGTCACGATATAGATAAATACAAGTTGACAGGACAATTTATTGTCACACTTAGCGCCTCGCGCAAATGCCATTGTTATGTAAAAGAGCAATCGCTATGGCTCTGTGCCGCGGGAGAGCTGGGAAGCTGGGAATCTGCTCTGCCGGAACACGGGGCGGATGCTTTTTGGCATTGCGTATACGCACCATCGGCCAGAGCAAGAGCAGCAGCAACGCACGAAGCGCATTCGCATTGACGTCACGTTGCAGGCGGCAGCTGTGCGTGCCTGTGAGTGTGTAGCTGTGCGTGTATGTGAGTGGATTTGGACACCAGCAGGTGGCAACACTCGAAAAAAATGCCTTGAGATGTTTCTTATTGGGGTAACTAAATAAGTTTAAAGAATCTCAAGGGGATATATGTTACCCAGTTCTCAAACTCTTCTTGAATTTGCTGTATAAATATATGTCTGGATAGTTCTACAACACTCCAATGATTTTATAGAACCCTTTCACATGCTTCAGCCAGTGTTTCGTCAGTGTTTCGATACTTTTTCAAGCACTGGTACCCATCTTGCAGTGGGCACGTGCTGGGGATAAGCAGTCAGCCATTGCCCCGAAGGACACGCATCCGCCACCGCGCCCGCTCCCCGGCTAGTGGGTGTGCGAATCGTTTTATTGCAGGATGGCCATGCAATATGTATAAGCTGATTGCTGGCAGTCATAGCCAAAGGAGAACAAACAACCGACACAATTACGGCAGCAATCTTAAACAATCATTGACAGGCTCCGGCTCCACCTGGGCAACTATTCTCTTGCTTTTTTCTCTCAACAGGTAGGGGCTGTCGCATCCTTTTGCATGTCCCGGGGAGAGAAAGCTGCTCTGTGCCGGGCCCAAAGATAAAAAGCTCCTCAAATTGAAATTCCAATCGGGTATTACACACGGGTCGCCTCTCTTTTTATACGCCTTTTGTGCTGTTCTTGTTTATTGAAACAGCGGCAACAATAAATTTTGTAGCGCATACTTCAAATGTCAAATGCGGCGGCGATAAAAATTTCCTTTATTGTGCCACAAACGAACGATAACACACACAGGACACACATATCCTGGCCATTGCATTCCCTTTTCGGGCGCGTTCTCGGTCTCGGGCTCGGTTTCGGACTTGGTCCTGGACTTTGGCTCCTCGAAACTGTTTGGCTTTGACAGTTTTTGCAATTTATATTTATTCCGAGGGCTGCACAAACCATCGGATACGCATAAGTAAACCTGCCTGACCCTGCATAAATTAAGATAATCGCGCTTAGTTTTGGCTTGGCTTTTGCTTTTGGGAGTTTCAGTTTGAGTTTGAGTTTCAGTTTCTGTTTCTGGTTAGACGTGGCTGCATAATTTATGGCCCTGTGAAGTGGCGAAAACCTTTCAGCCAAAGTCCCAGCCCCAGTCAGGGCTTTAATTTTGTGTAATTGAACTCCAGCTGCGGTATTCCCATAATCAATGTCGACAACTTCAATGGGTTGATGGCGAGCTGTCCGCTTAATGCGTTAATGGTTTTGGCCGCCCCGTTGACAAGTCGGCTGGCTGACAGCCTGCACAGCGGGAAATTATAGAAATGAATATCAAAATAAATTATTTTTATTGAATTTATTGACAATTTTCGACCCTCTGACAGGTCTACAGGACAAAGAGTCAGACTTATAAGAGCTCTCACTAATTTCTTAGCCTGGTTATAAATCCATTCTGGCACCCTAAAACTAGCTATTTTTATATTCTTAGATTAAGCATTATCCCCCATTTAATGCCAGTGCTCTCCTGCCTAATCCTTGTCCTTGGTTGACAGGAAATGAAATCTGCCAGCTCCATTATCGCCTGTCCTGGCCTTTCGATCATTGAATTGCAATTTCCAGCTGGAAGTTCTTGGCACAGTCCGGACTATTTGCATAAGTATGTCGAGGCAGAGTTCATTGCAGCACGTGCTGCCCATGCTTAAGCACACATTGCGGTCTGGCCTTTGACCTTTGCCAAACCAGGCGAAGCCCTGCCCGGTTCGGTCCCCGGTCTGGTTATTATTTTAATGGCCTCTCGAAGTGGCTGCCTCGTTGTTGCTGTTGGCAATGACCAGGCCATGATTTTAATGCCAATTTAATATAATTTTTATGCTCGGTCCTTGGCCAGGCTCTAAATACGTGCCAAAATGGAACCGAATCGAATCGCAACGGCATCGGCCTCGGCATCGAAATTGCCGCAATGATTTGGCATATTTACTGGTCAAGAGTCCCAGCAAAATCCAGCTGGAATATTAAATCGGAAATCGATCGATGACTCCACAAGACAAAGGTTATTTGGACTCTAAATTAAATAAGAAATGAAACAAGGTCCCCCGTTCAGGCCTAATAACTGAACACAAAACATGGCTTGTCCCAAACCCTAATTAAATGCAGCTGAAAAAATCCAACCTGAGGGCAAATTGACAAACTTTTTCCCGGAAAACTTTGCGAGGGGGCGACACACATGTGGAGAGAGCGCGCGTTTTTTAATTAAAATTTTCTCACATAAGGCAAGCTTTGAGCCACTCGTAGTTGGTTTTCACTGTAATTAGTCGACTTGCCACTCGAACTTAGCCGCAGTTCTCCCACTCATTAGCATTATTTTCCCCTCCGACCCATCTAATTGCAGGGAAAACTTCTTCTTGGGGCTGGGGAAAATGTGCCTCCCTTAGGCTGGCAGTAATTTTGCATAGCTGTCATCAATCAGCTTCACATAGGCCTCGCACATCACGTACATCATGCCGCACATTAGGGCTGTAACGAAGAAAATTTAAAAATATACATAAAAGTAATTATAAGTACTAGCTGGATATATACAGCAACTTTATCTGACAACTTACAGTATGAGTACGATTATTTGGCGTTTTCTTTAGCAGAAGACCCCATCTCGGCAGCCTTTCTGCCCGTCTCGAAGATCTTCTCCAGCTGGGTGAACAGACCAATGGCGCGATAGTTCTCCTCCATCAGGGCAAAGTCCCCGAGGGCCTTCAGCAGACGCAGAGCATCCTTGTAGCTCTCCACGCAGCTTGGCAGCTGTGCCTCGGGGCTGTCCTCTGAGTAGTGAGCGGGACTAGGAGCAGATTCTGGCACTTCCACTTCCAGAGAATCATTTTTTTCAAAGGGCTCAATTGTTTGTTGGGGGTGGTGTATCTTTTCTATCTTCGAACAGGGTTTGGTATTATCATCTATCTTTCGGTTTGTCGATGTCCCGGTTGATTCACTTCTATGGTCTTCTTCTTCATCTTTGATTTCTATCAATTCAACAGAAATTTCTATCATCAAGGGTCGCTCCGGAGATCTGGGCAGCGAGTTGCAAGCAATGGAGGTGCGTTGTGATCGTCTTTGTAATGCTCGAACCGAGTTTGCATTACGCGTTCGCCTACCTATATTTGATCGTTTAGGTCGTGGCATTTTTCTTCAAATAAAAAAGAGAAAATGATAAAAGTACTGGCACACATACAAAGTGCATTTTAACAATTCTAGACTCACCATTTATATTAATGCACTCAACAATAGGTTTAGAAGTCTATAAGCTCAAGGCAATTGCAGATGACAATAAGAGCAAAGGCAAAATGACGAAATGAAATTTGTTGAACTTATTTGCTACAAAAAATGTGACAAGTAAAGAAACGCTAACTAAACTTCACACAAACGTTCTATTAAATGGTCAAAAAAAGCCTAAACAATTGGTTTGGTTAAGTGAGCTCTTTACACACTCTTTCTTTATTTAATTACGGCTCTTCACACAAATAAAATATGAGAATAGAACATACAGAACATTGATACATTGCTCGGTTCGACGATTAAGTAAATTATAGACAAAAAGATTAAAAAACATAAATTTAAGGAACCATTGTCTCGTATGAGGGGGGATGCGATTCCTGTGGAGCTGTGGGTGTTGGAGGCTTTTCCTCAACTACATTCGAATTTTTATCTTTAGGGTTTTCCAGCTCCTTCGTATAGGCCTTGTAGATCACACCTTCCATGCATACAAGCAGAGCTGCAGAAATTAGGTGCTTAATTAACTTGAAAAATACACAGAGAGATTGTTTACTTACCACCGTAAATATACAGATTAATACAATCTGCATCATAACATTTTCCAATTCGATTGACATGTAATCCGATATATACCACCGATGCTATAAGCCAAATTAAAAGAGTATTAGCCCTGTGCCGCTTATGGGCAAACAAGACTCCCAGGACCAGAAGGGCCGAAGCCGTGATGAGTATGGCCGTGCCCAATTTTTCCCTCTCGCAGTAATCTGTGGAATATTCAGCACAATATTTGTGAGCTCAAGAGATCAACCATAGTTACCGCTTGGCAATATATCAAATATGTCAAGGCCCATGATGACGTTGATCAGCCCAATGGTCAGTTCCCGAAACATTTTCCTTCAGCAGATCGATCACAACTGAGTCAGAACTTGCTAGAAATTTTCGGCTGAGATCGGACGAGTGTGGACTAAGATCTCTGACCCCAGCAAAGGGTTGATCTCCTTTCGCAACCCATTTGACACCGCACAAAGTTCATGAAACAAAATGAATGCATAACTAATTCGGCAGAGCACACACAGTGTGTGCATCCATGTTTATTTGATGGCTCAACTTTTCGACACTTTGTGCATTAGAAAGTTTTACTAGTTTGGACTTTAGTGGCAATTATATTTACATTCAACCGACTAGACAGACTCTCGCTTAAGTTTTTCGGCTTAACCAGGTGAGCAAGACCCGTGATCCGTAGCCGGAACCGGAGCGACGGAGTCACCCCGGAAAAAACTTTTCCAACTTTGGAGTTTTTAATTAGAATTTGTTTCCAACACCGCCTCTCGGAAGGCGGGAACTCTTACAGTCAGACAGCAAATGCATCGCCAAGTCATAATAAATAACATTCCAGAGAGAGCCCAGAATCGAGTGGATAATTTATGAATATATTTTTGTAATTAACAGGCGAGAGAAATTTATCATAAATTTCCATCTAATTGCATTTTTATGGCGTCAAGTTTGGGCTTCCCTGCTCCCTTCGAAAGCCATTATAAATAAACGTGACGGGTGAGTGAAAATTGTGGGAAAGCTGGCAGGCAGGCAGGGGTGTCGTAGGGCTATTTGTTACTTTATATTTTCTTCCTATTGCAGAGTATTGCTTGTTCGCTTTTGAGTAGTTTTGTATACGTTTCTGGGTTATTTTCAGATTTGTTTATATTTTAAATATTTTCGAAATCGGGTATACTGCTTGCGGATCACTTTATTTTAAGATGTATTTACTATACAAGTTTTTATTGTTCTGAAGTCCCTTAAGTTTTCTAAAGAATTTTTAAAACTACTTTCAAAACTTCCGTTCTTTATAGTTAACTTTACATATATGTATTTTACCATTTCCCACTTAGGTACTCACTAGTCGTGTGTGCTTCCTTATATTTTTCAAAAATTCCCCCCGTTTAGAGTATATATTTCAGAACGATGCTCTCCCGTTGTTTGCGGCTGCTGATTGTATATTAATTTGGTTGTTTATTAGGCGTGAATGGAAAGAACTGCGCGAAACTTTGGCCATTAGGAGAGACGCTCTCGCTGGCTGTTGGGATGATTCACGAGAGATCTCTATCTGGCCACACCCTTCTTGGCCAAAGGGAAGAATCAAATTTGACTCAAGACTGTGGAGTGCGGTGGGAATGTTGCTCATTTATTTCATTTAAATGCGCATTTAAATCTATTTAAAACTCCACATGAGCCAGTCACAAAGCCGCGCTGGAAATAAAGGGCAAATAAAAGGCAACGAAGGGGGGCAGGACATAAGGACATCGCCTGACTCCTCCGGGCTACCCACACTCCCTCATCGCATCCCTCTCAGCATGATTTAACGATAATGAAGGTATTTACGAGTTTAGCCTTGCTGCTCTGAGCTTCTTTTTCTTGATTCTTTTTTTTCTTCTCGGGCAAAAGCAAACTCATCATAATCCAACAGCAGGCAGCAAAAGGTTATCCGAAACACACACCGACACATTTGGGGACTTGTACCTACGTGTGTCCCGGCACTTCGGAGATGTTCTTTGCCGAGAAGAAACTTTTTTGTTGACGCCGTTGATAAGGACAACAACTACTCAGAGCTGCCAGCTGAGGCCTCAGTCCGGAGAAAGGAATCCGGAATCTCCAACTGAACCCCAGCCCAAGGGCTCATGTATATGGCAGGGATATATAGGTAGCACACACACACTGGCACTGCCAATAAAACTCAATTTGCCATAAAATTGTTTCACAGTCAACATAATTACGACGGCCTAAAGACGAGCATAAATTTGATTTTCCAATTTACGATTAGGCCCTCAAAATGTATACAGAAATATTAATATCTGAGCGAGAGGCAAATCTCATTTCATTTCTATGGCAAACACACCTTTTATCGCCTTCGCCTCCCTCCATGGCCTGGTTTTTTGTGTTTCCACTCACTTACATGCATTTTTTATTACGCTCCTCAACGACGGAGGTCCTGCGCGGATTTTATTGTCCTGCTCAAGGTACTGCTGCTCACAGCTCCCGGCTCCTGACTCCCGGCTCCTTGCTCCGCGACCTGGCAAGTCGCGGAGCTTACTGCTAGTTAGTGGAAACAAAAGCAACTTAACCTGGCCAAAATCGCCTTACGCCGTGGTCGACCTTCGTTGGCAAGCTCACTTTCACACCGGACAAAAATTAACCGTCAATGGCATAGAGTTTTCCGATTTATTGATCAAACCAATTATTGAAAGGTGTAGAATATATTATAATAAAATATATTGAAATAAAACTCTAATAAATTTAAAATACGTTATTAAATAAGTTATGTATTTATTTAATAATATTATAATATTATCACTTAATAATATAAAATTAGTTATTGATATTTGAAGCAAAAGTCTACCCCATGAACAATAATTTTCTCACTGCACTTCTCCCCAGGCGACCGAAATTCGTCACAGAATTTGTCGCCAAGGGGAAAAACTTTTGAGTTATGAAAAGAAAAGCAAGCAGAGGAGGGTGGCAGGGGGCGGACAGTTAATTGCATGTCCTTGAGATGCATTCGGAATCGAAGTTTTCCATTTTGGGTGCTGAAAGCAGCGCCGTTGCAAATGGAATGGAAGTGGCGGGAAACCTTCAAACAAAATCGACACGGACGGCTAAGACAATGGCTCACTTAAGGCCGCTGCTGGCTGTTGGCCAAAATGCATTTTCGGGGCAAGGAAATCCCCCGATGATTGCCGCTGCTTTGTGGTGGATCTCCCGGCTTCCCCGCTTCCCTGCCATCCTGCTGACTGCCATCATCCGAATAATCGCAATCACCAGAAAGCATACGTTGCGTATACGCAATGTTGGCATGCTGCAAAGGCATTTCATTTGTTGTGCTGTGCACATTTTCAATTATAATTATTACCAACAGAGGAGCGGGATGGCAGTTGCTCTGTCTGACTTTGCACGCTGGGGGAATTATTTGCATTGCGTTGTATTCCGCGTTTTTGTTCTTTGGCGAAATCACCTGAGTAATGCACTTGATGCCAGAGTAATTTCCCCTTTTTCCATTGTCCTTGCTCGTTTTATTTTGTATTTTTCATGGGGTATATTAGTTCGATATCATTTGGGTAACATCTTCTCGAATTAAGTACGTACGTCAGCTTTCCAGCAACATTTATTCGGTTTAAAGGGTTTTCTTTCAACTACAATATGTAAAATGATTAAAACCTAACTTTTCTCTAAAAAGTACTCTGAAACTTTTCATAGTTTTAATAGAAAGTATTCCGCCGTCGGAACTTGCTCGTTAATATATATTTTTTAAATTTTGTTCTGCCATTTCTGCCGATTGTTGTTGTTGTTTAAAGTGGTTGTAGCTGGTCCCAGGCACTTGTAGTTGCGATTGCTGCTCTCCCTCCATTTGGCCAAAGGCAACTTTTAACATTTAATGATGCTGCTTTGTATTTTAATACGCTTTGCCAGGATACACCCCTGATATAGTACACTGCCTCCTCTCACCACCTACCCACCCACCAGCCTCTCCCCTGCACAAGGCCCTTTCGCAGGCCAGGCCACGGCTCCTCGTCAGCCAGCACGTGCCATAAGCAGCGCTTTGAAAACTTTTAAGTAGACAAGCAATGTCCTCCGCCTGTGCCTGTGCTCCTTTTCCAGCTTCCAGCCTTTTCCCCCTTTCTTTCAACATCATCTATTACTTGTCCTGCCTTTTTGCGCTTTAAGTTGTCTGCTCAGTTCCAATTTTTCCAGCAGCCCGCCTGCCAAGGTGTTTGAAGCAATTTGTGTCGCCCGTCTCGGGTTGCAGTTGTGCCTCCCTCCCTCCCTCCACCTGCTCCGACCAACGGTCGGTCGTCCTGGCCACGTCCTTGACAACAACTCTTCGGCTTGGCTTCACCATTGTCCCAAGCCCGGTGGCGTGCGGTGTGCAGATTGCGCCAATTTCACCTGTTGCCTGCAGGGCGACGAGGGCAGCACTGAGAGAAAACACTCGCCTTTCCTTGAAGGGTATTGACATATGCGAAATAAAATACCCTACTCGCAGGAATACGTTCTACGTGGATTGGTAATATGTGCCCCATGACCTTTTGTATTTTCAGTGAAACGCACTTTGGATGACTTTTTCCAGTGCCTCCATCCTGCCCGACTTGTACGCTTCCCGCGAAGCAAAGTTTTGTGGCGGTTTCTGCGTGCTTGTGAACCTATTTTTTTCGGGGGAGCAGGAGGATGTGACAGAGGCGGAGGGACTCCGCTCTTAGTCGGAAATGAGAGCTGCATGTGCTGCTGCTCTGCTGCGCCTCCTGGTTTTAATGCAATTCCAATTTAAGTTGGCCGCAGTTTGAATGCATTTCAAATCGCAGCGAATCGAAACGTTACAGAGTGCAGAATGAATGAAAAACTTTCTGCCACTTTCGAAATCACGAAAGTAATTGCAATTCGAAGGAAGAATTTGCGAACAATTTACGAAATTAAGTTCCCAGAAAGTTCCCTCTCGGCGAAGAGGTTTAATGCGCGCGCGAAGGGAGGGAAACTTGCCGAAGTTCCCTTTCTTTTCCTTTCCTTCACTTTCCTCCTTTCATCCACGTCAGGACCTGCTCAAGCCTGCCAGTGCTGGGGTCAATCTGCATCACGGAGCGAAGCATGCAAATGGCACTGCAAGGGACACATAGTCATTACAAATTAATTTCACACGTGAGTAAGTCGCTGCAACAGCACAGGACCCCAGGACATCGGGAGCTGGCAACGAAATCAGCCAGGACAGGGGGGCAGCACCTCGTCGTACATCGCACATCAGGCATAATGTCAGTCATATGACATTCAATTAGGAAAGTTGTTGCATCTTGATGAGTAAATGTGCCATATAATGTGTGCCGGAGCAGCCAGCCCAGTTCACCGAAAGGTCTTATCCCCAATCCTTCTGCAGCATGTCAAGTCGATGGCGCTGACAAGGGGGAGGCTATGGCACTTGGCGAAAAAAGGGTAGAAAGTTGGGATATTCATTGCCAAAATACATATTTTGAGGTAATAACCAAGTAACTTCTATAAATATATTAAAATTCTTTGGAGTTACAATACGCGTTTATTAATTTTATTATATATGGGATATATCTTAAACATAGTTAGTTATATAGTTTTTTTATAAAAAATTTAGATTTAACAAAATAAGAAAGCTAACTTTGGGAAGCTGTGTACACCCTTGTAGTTTTCTATTGGATCAGGAGCCAAATTTTCAATCGATCATAACTAAGCCAAAAATGAAATAAATTAAGTTCGGAAAGCGCTTTTGTGTTAGTTTTTATTAGAATAACAAATCTGCATTCTAAATTTTAATTTAAAAAAAATTTAATTTTTTTTTTAAATTTTTGACAATTTTAACGATGTAACCCCTTATATTTTTTTGAAAAAATTTAGTAAATTTTTTTTTCTTCCAAACTTGGCTTAAACGATTCGGCTGCTGATGCTGATCAAGAATATATATGGTTTATATGGTCGGAAATGATTTCTTCACTGTGTTGCAAGCTTTTGACTGCGATTATGAGACCCTGCAAGGGTATAGAAATGTTTTAAAACCAAAGTTTTCATATTTTAGGTATGTTTTTAATTGCAATATTAATATTACAATATTAATAATACAATATCACAAATAATATAAAAATATTCTACTTAATCAAACTGTTTTTACTAGTAAATTTAACGTAAGCTTAAAAGGATTTTCCAGCAGGAAATCTGAACACGATTGCTGCGCCAGAACCTTTGAGCCCTGAAGCCATTTTGGCTCGCTTTGGAGCTAGTTCCTCCAGCTGAGTTTCGCAGCCCTGGACGCCACGCACTTCCGCTCCTGCTTTTCCAGCATTACGAATCAATGGAGCTCAGGTGGGGTGTGGACACCCACACACATACCCTCGCACACCCTGGACAAAGGCTGACCAGAGCTGCAACGGTAAATCTGCTTCACTCTCCTAAATTGCAGCTGCAACAAAGCACCAATGGAGGAGGCACTCCTGCTCGCCCTCCGCCTGGCCAGGACAATGGATGACGCTGTGGCTGTGTGGGTGTCCTTGCTGAAATTTAATTGTTGCATTCGGCCAGGGACAGGATGTGCGTTAGTTGATGGCCAGACACCTGCTTAGCTGGCACTTCATCTATCCTGTGTGCGATACGGAGCTGCAACCTCCGTCCTGCCCCATGGCTGCTGCAGGACCCCGAAATCCTGACTCCCTGGCTCAATCAACTGGCAGTTTTTGCTGCTGCTGCTGAAGGGATTGTCGGGCGAAATGAAAATGCCAAGGATATATCCCCTCGTTAAATATTACACATCAGCAGCAGAAGCTGGAGATGGAGCTGGAGCAAGAGTAGGAGCAGTCCCAGCCCCAGAAGCAGAAGCAGAAGCAGCTTTCGCAGCAATGAAAACAACGTGAATCGTTTTTATTAAAAATTTCATTTTCATTTGCAAAAGCGAAAATGTGGCAAATATGAAATATGAGCAATAAATGGGCGAACGTCCATCAAAGTCCTTGAGCTGCCTGCCAGCCCAGCCCGGCCCATCCCTGCCCGACTGCGCCTGGACACCACTTGCAATAATGCTCTTTCGCCGCCGGCTAAAAGCGAACCAGCAATAATATATATAAAAAATAAAAACGGGAAAAAATAAAGACAAATAAGAGCCAGAGTTCGAAGAATTAAAATTACACACAGAACCAGTCGAAGAAAAATATGCGAAAGCCAAGGAAAACGGAAGCGCACCAAGGAAAACATAGAGCCCAGCGAATTATTATTATGGCCAGCAGGAAGTGCCTTCGGTCGGTCCCTCGATCCAGCCGCGTAAGGATTTCGCACGAAATTAAATGGGCGAAAAATCGAAACGAAAGCACAGGAAAAGGAGCCCAGGATAACAGCACACTGCGGGAAAATTTGTAAATTTAAAGATGTATGTATTTTCATTACATTTGAAATATAAAATAATAGGTTTTCACTCAACAAATAGTAAAGAGGTTTTAATTCTGGGACAAATCTTGAATATTTAAATGATTCGATGGCATTTGCACTGTAAAATTGAAGCTTTTATTCTCTCTCTGCTCTCGCGGCACAATATATTACACTTTAATTGAAGGAATTGTTGAAACACTTTTTCGCTGGTGGAGTGTTGCTACCCGTCTAAATGTCGGCGCCCGAAGTAATACGGCAGAACAATTTTTTGATTAATTTAGAGCCGCAGGCCAGGCTCGCCGCCGCTACATACACGCCCAACCCACCCCGCGTGTAACGTCAACGCGCGCGGGAAAAGTGGCCGGGAAAGTGGGAAAACTCGAGTGAGCTCCAAGCGCCAAGCACCGCATTCTGTGCGCAATTAGCCCCACAATGGACGGGCGCGTCGAGTGAGTGGCTCGCTCCGGCTGGCAGAACGTCGCCAACAGGTAGCCAGGCAGTCAACCCGTTGGCAGCTGGCGGCTGCGACACCCGGTGCGAGTCCAGGCCCCAAACGCAGAGCACATACTCGGGCGGCACTTAAAATTTAAAGCGTTTCGAGTGTAATTGCGCGGTCGCCGTTAACGAGCCGCTTGTTAAAGTCCAGCGATGCTAGCAAAAAATAAAAAAGATGCGAAAAGAAAACGCATGAGTAAGAAGGCGTGAGGGAGTCCCGGAAGCCGAAGTCTGGAGTACCCTAGACGTTTCAGGGAATTCTTACAAGAAGAGGTTCCTAAGTAGATTACGTGCTCAGCCAATCTGATGTCTAACAATGTCTTGTAAAGTTTTGATAAAGAACTATTTGTGAGGAAAATGTTAGAGTTCAATGTTACATTTTTAAATTTAACTAACTCCTTTGGTGTACTTAGGTAATTCTTAGTTCAACTGAACTTACACTTTTTTAGTTTCATAGAGCTGTTAGATTATGAAATCTTGAAGGTTTTAAAAGCTTCATTGTCTTAGAAATTTATTAATTGATAGTAAGCTGAAAATGGTATTGTCCAATTGATGAATTCTGGATGGAACTCCCCAGAAAGTGTATTAAAGTTCTGTAAATTATTGTGGCGAACCCTCCGGTGCAGAAGGCGTTCTCTGTTTTTACGCCGTTAAACGCTGAACGCTCTGATGACGATGCAGCTGGAGGATTGGAAGGGAACAGAAGCAGGAGCAGGAGCGCAGCCCACGCCCATGCCGGTGCCGGAAACAGTTGCTGACTCTCTCAGCTGTGGCCAGGATCAGGATCGGGACCATGGTCAGAGTTCGACAGCGAAATCCCTCAATGGTTAAAGGTGACCGGCGACATGACGGCGAGCCTCCTGGTGCCCAGCTGCTTTTGTTGCTCCTGCCGGCAGGACCTTCTGCTGCTGTTGCTGCTCTGGCTGTGGTCCTGGCATTAATTAACATTTCAATGGGCGACCGCAGTGGAAGAATAATTTCATTGCATTTAACTGAACGACCTTAAAGTGCTCTGGAAAATGGCAGCCGCATGGGGAGGTGGAAGGGCAGCACTCGTTTTTCCGCGCATAATTCAACTTTTTCTGGGCCCTGGCTTTCCTGGGTCTTTTCGGGGCCTGTGGAGGGCGGGACGGACGATGAAAAGGGATGAAAGGCAGACCCCGTGGCATACAATTTGGCGCATGCAGGCCAGAAATGTGCAAGTTCAACGGAAATTAAACCAGGGAGCCAGGAGCGGGTCCGGTCCCTGCTGGGCTGCCATGGCTTTCCATGAGTAATTCACCTAAAAGCCGCAGAGTTTCCAGGTTTGAACAGGTTTTAAACAGACGGCCGAGAGACAACACAGCTGGCGAATTAATCACAAATTGGAGCGGCTAATTGACACCTGGCCACCACCGAAAGCCTGGCCCAAAGCAATCGGTCAGTCGTCAGCAAAGTGGCCGCAAGACCGCAGCCTAAACAAACAAAGAGTTCGTCCGGCAAACATCCAAGAGATACGATGCGAGATGTGTATACATGCAGGGGATATGTAAAAGGAAAAATACATTTTGTATGCAGGCTCAAAGGGTGCAAATGGAAAATAAACAAGGTTTACGCAGAATCAACAAGAGCCAAAGGCAGGCTTAATCGGCTGCGGGTTTTTAGTTCCCTGTTGTTGTTTTTTGTTGGGGCTCCATTGCCTGATTGATAGCCGCATTGATAGATGGCCGCCGTCGCAGTCATTTCAATTCGTTTCAGACAGCGAATTATAGCCCTCTTCGGCGGGGCGTGGCTGCGGGCCGGCGGGCGGCGGAGTAATTAATATTTACCTCTCTCATTGCTCGGCTTTCCACTTAGCTGAGCTTTCCTTCTTTTCTTCAACTTACAAATTACGCACTAATTAAGCAGCTTTCGCCCGCTGCCATTTTTCAAAGTCATCCGCGCACTCAACGGGGCCTGGACCCGGGGTCAGCCGGCAAGGATTCAGCAAGCATCCTGGATGCGGATTCGAATCAGTCGCTCACCTCAGAGGAGGGGCTCCGGACAGCGGTTGCGGCAGCGGCAGCGGCAGCGCATTAGGCGGCAAAAGTTAATGTGCATAATTAATTCGCTTTTGCACTTTGCTGAGCCCTCATTTTGTTTAGCGGTCGGTCTGTCGGACGGACGGACGGTCGGTCGTCGCCTTTGTTTGTTGCCCCACTTATTTCGTTACCCTGTAATTCGCATAAATCAAGCCGAAACGTGGACACAATTTCAAGGACACGCCCCACCTCGTACTCTCCTCGAAGCAAATATTCATCATACGCCGTGTGTACGCCGCTTTTTAATTACCCCGCGCACGGCGGAAACGCCTCCCGCCCTTCCGCTCCGGTAACACCTGCCCTTCCCGAGGGGAGCCCCTGAGCTGCAAATTCAATTGGCATAACATCGTGCACAATAAACAACTTCAATTGCAATATTTACTACCAGATAATTGAATAGCTTTCAGCAGAGAAGCCAAGGCAAGGCAGCCTGCAGGGGAGCGAAAGGAGGGTTTCTTTTGGGGCTGGTGTCAGGGGTTGCAGCATCCGAGCTAGAGATGGTAGTATGGATTACAACCTTTGCGACCTATAATCATCGATACAGAAAAACATTTTGTCACTTAATAGAAAGCAATTCTGTTTGGATATATTTTTTTGTATCGAAAATATGATAATGTCATCAATTGTTGTGATAATTACTCCTGGATACAGTTTTCCAAATGAATTGTATAATTTTGATATTTCTATACTAATTATACCAATTGTTGTTACTAGTCGATATAAAAAGCGCAATTTTGCCCCTTCTAAAATATCATATTCAACTTTTCATCTCGACATACATCTCTCCCTGGCCAAAAATAACGTGAAGTGGGTGGCTTTTTTGGGGCTCACATGCGCGACATGACTCGTCGTCTAACATGCAAATGCCAAATTCAATAAACCCAATGGCAGGCAACAAATAGACCAAATTATTACATAGCCGCACGCACCGACACACGTGGCAATAGGGGCAGGAGCAGGGCTGTCGGGAAGGCACTAAGCAGACCTCCCGTTGGGCGAAACCGCTGAGCTACTTAGCAAAAAAAAAGGAAGAACCCTCTGCCGAAGGGAAAACAAGGAGTATTTCGACTGAAATTGAACGACAAAAGTGCGTGCAATTGGCAGCCATATTGCGATACGTAAGCCCCACCTACCAGAAAACCCGAAATCCGCCCACTCACCACCACCGCCCAGATCCTGCCGTGTCCTCCCTCCCACTGAGTGGCATATACTTCTACTTATTGCGGCCATAAGTCGCCGGGGTCGTATGCGTGATATGAGTGTAAGTTAAACAGAATGTCGGTACCATTTCTCTACATTTTCCCTTTCCGCTTCAAAGGGCTCCCGGCGAGCTGGGGAATAATTTTTCATTTAGGAATTCTGATGCATTATGGGCCTCCCCGAGTGTGAGTTGAATTTCTGCATTCCGAACTTAAATTTTATCCACTCTGTTTGCCTTCGACTCCCCAGATTACTTTACTTTGTTTGCTTTATTTTATTTTATTCTCCTGGCAGGGGCCGTGGCCGGAGCTATTAATAAATTTCTCAGCTGGGAATTAACATCTACAGTTAGCTGACCGAACAACTTTTGGCCGACAAACTTCAATTGCGTCGCATTTATCAAGTGCCGGGCCCCTCGGACGTCGTCGGCCGTCTAAGCATCGCCCGGGGAGTTGGCGCCCGCTCCTGGGGCACCCTCACTCTTTTCCAACTTTTTATATGTCTCAGATTTTCTACAGAGAGAAAAGGAGAAAGAAAGTCTCTTGAATCACTTACAATACATATATAAATGTAATATTTTTATTTGCCTAAACTTTATCAATAACATTTATTCCCGTGTGAACTCAGCAACTATAAAGCTAAAGCTGCCAAATTTGGCGACAACTTGCAAGTAATATAAATTAATATAAATGATTTCAAAAGATTTATAAGTTATAAGGCTCAATTTCATGCTGAATCTTTGTTATTCATTTTTGTGGTGTCTTCTCAATGTACGATTATTTTTTATTACTCTTATAATCATTTTATTTTTAAGATTAGTGGCGTGTGTACACAGTTCCATATCCCATGGCCGCTGTCGGCTTTAAGCTCTCTGCATATTTCGGCTGTTGCTGCAGCTCATAAATAATTCAAATAATTTACACGCTTACTTGGGCGCTGCGTGCTGCTGTGTGTGTGCTGCTGGGTGTGTGTGGGTGAGCCGCATTATGTGGTTCATTGGTTTGGGCCAAAAACTGCAACCAGCCAGCAGCAGCACCAGAGCAATCAACTACGTTCGCCGCTGCTGCTGCTGCTGGTGCTGCAGTTAACTAAACTGAACTCAACTAAACTTTCACTGCACGCAGCAGCATCAACACAAACATCCATATCCCCACACACACGCACACACACTCGGGTGTATCCCCCATATATCGCATATAGGACTCTTGGTGGTTACTGCGGTTTGCATTTTCATATCGTTCCCTCTAATATTTCACAACACAAATTTTGTTGCTGCTGCTGGCTGCTGGCACATAAAAAGGCGAAGCTGCTGCATTTTATGTTGTCACGTTGGCTTCAAGTGCCCCAAAGGGGAAAGCTCGGGCACACACGCAACACACACACACAACACACACCCCTCCCTGTCGGGCTTATGGATTAAGTAAACACAAAGAGCGCAAATGAACTCTCCTTGCTCTGGCCAAAAAGTATTTCAGTTTTAATTTTTGATTTTACTATCAAAACTTTTATGCTTGATTCGGTTGATTCAATTTGTTCTTATTTTTCCTTACAAAATATTTATCAAAGTTATGAAGCAGCCGGAACATGTTCCGATTAAAAGTTGGACTTGTTTTCAGTTTATCAGGGTTGATAACTATTTAAAACTAGCAATACAATGGTTTATTTTGGGTAATAGAAAGATTTCTGTGATTGGAAATTTAAGAAATTTAATTATAAATACATATTAATAAATACTTATCAAAGAGAGCTAAAACAATGATTTAGGAAGATATTTCTGCTAACACATCACAGCTCCCTTTAAAGTGTCACAAATAGTATTTATTTTTTAAACATTTCCTAGTTTTTCACTGATTAACATACATATCCAAATAAAATAAACAAATCAGATTCTAATTAAAAACCATGAGAAGTTTTACTTGTTCTCCTGCTTTCCCTTGGGAATAGCCACTCAATTAGGCATATGTTTCTTCCAGCGAGCGATAAGAAACCCACATGGAACTTACGAAGCTCAGACCCGATTTTGGCTCAGTCAGCCCACAGCCTTCGAGGGAAATGGACCCTGCTTATGTGAAGTTTATGATGTGCCAGTGCCTGTTAAACCGGGCGGACTGGGGCTTGGCCGTCGGCTGCATGAACGTGGTGTACTCCATATTCCTGTTCCTCTTCTGGCTCGTGGAACTCATCAAGTCCCTAGACAGTGAGTGGACGCTGTCGCAGACTTAAGGCTATACTAACAGCAACTCATCCGCTCCAGATTATCCCGTCAAGTGGGTGGTGCTGTACGGCTTCAACATCATGTTTAACGTGATCACCATGATGAGGATCGTCAAGCGGGAGAGCGTCTCGGTCTTCTACTGGGCCTGCGGGACGGGTGCTCTTCTGGTTTTCCGCATATACCATCTCTACTACATGCCGGACGCATTCTATCTTGCGCGATGTGAACTGTACATAATATCCAACATGTTTGTGGATGGTAAATATATAAACTATAATAATATTTTAGCTTACATTCTACATTCTAGCCTACATTGGCCTGTCCCTACTGGCCATGGTCTATGTCATGTGCGGCCTGCACCTGGAACCAGGTCGCATGTTTCCCAAGGAGGAGATGGTTAATGACTACGTATATAATCCCGAAGCAGCAGCCCAAAACGTGGGACAACTCCACGAAAAGCTCAAGGAAAAGCGACTGGAAATGGTCAGGGAAATGGAAATTATGGCTGAAACGGAGCGCAAGGAGGAGGTGGAACATGACTCCGAAATGGATGAGCTGAACCGCAAGGCCGTCCTCAAACTAGCCTGTATAATGGAGGACAATGCCGAGTGCAGTATCAGTCCCAATCCATCCTGTGAGCCCACCGCTCCCGAGGAGGCGGATACCTACAGCCAGGAGTTGTTTCCCGAGCCAACAGCTCCGCGGGAAAGCAAACTCTCCTTCGATGAGGATTTTCACTGCGAGATCGAGGCCAACTACAAATCGATGTCCAATTCGGGTGATGATTAGATCGCTGAGAATTTATAAAGAAAGGAAGATGATGATTATGGGCCAAAAGCTCGATATGTTCTGCCATCTCAGAAACCTCGTAGTTTTAGTTTGTCTGACGGAATAACATAAACAATCTAAATGAAAGTAAATAACATATTCACTTGACCCCCACAGGCCTTGGCCGCAACTTTCTGGTGTTTTGTTTTGTTGTCGTATTTTTTTGGCAACAAAAACCAAACAAACAAATGGAGGAAAACTTGACTTAACTTTCCCCTGAGGGCGGCGGGGACTTAGGTGGCCGTTGGAAAAGGGATTACGATCAAAGCGTTCGATTGAGTGTGTCAATAAATTCCTGCCAGTCGACCGAGTGTAGAACATTTGTCCCGGCAGCGGCGATAAATAGTTGCCACACGCTACGATCCCTTTTGGCCGGAAAGTTTCGTGTGAATTTAGTGCGGCTCATTAAGCCGAAAGAACGGGCAGTGCCACGGTCATGTGAGTGTGTGTCTGTGTCTGTCTTGGCCAATGGCTTTTTGTTCAAACTTCATTAGGCCGGAAATGATGGAGAGTCGGAGAGAAATGGCTGCTGTTCCTGCTGGCCCATTGTCATTGCATCAGAGCCTCATCTCGCCTCATCCCGGCTCATCCCAGCTCATCTCGGTCTCGGCCACGTTTAATAATGGCCTGCCAGACATTTGTCAACGGGATGCTTTAGGAGCTGGGCTTTAAATGAGCGCGCTCATTAAGAAAATTAATGTTTGGGATTCATTAAAAGTGTCAAAGTGCGCACATTAAAAATATATAAAACGAGAATGCCACCAGTGGGGCTGGGGCAGGAGCAGCAGCGGGAGCTGGAGGCGTGAGCCGCTCTGGTTCGTAACGAAGCCAACGAAGTCTCCCGGCTCTTGTCGATTTTATTAACAAAAACAAAACATTAAAGGCGCATAAAATGTTGACATAGCTTCTACGCTCTCCACACGGCGGCTTTGTCCTGGTTCCTCCTCGCTGCTCATAAAACCGTCTCGGCTCAAGATCTTACACACATGCTCCGTGTACATTTACTATATGCATCGTATCTCGTTTGGGGCATCGCATAAAACTAAACCGCAATTCATCAGTAAATTCCAGAGAATATGCCACAGTTTTATGCTGCTCATAAAATGCGAAAAAATTGTTTTAATTATAATTATTGTGTCATGCATGGTGCACGGGGCCACGCCGAGTTTATTGCTTTGTCAAAACCCCAATGAAGTGATGATGCTGTCGAACTTTAGTTGGTTTGAATGGCTCTCCCCTCGGATGCGGCTCCTTTGGCTGCTCCTGCTCCTGCTTATCTGGGTGCCATTTATAATGGCAAATTATTTGAGATTTCGCTTAACTTTCAGCCATTTGAAACAATGACACACGCATAGAGCGGAGAGCGGAGTCAACAACCTTCCCTACTGCAGTTCCCGGAGTGTCCTTGCCGTTAACTGCAGATGTGTTGCAGGGAGAGAAAAATTCGATATTCATTTTTATACATTTAATAAAATATATTTTATATAATTATAATTACTTTCGAGGATTCTGCAAGGAATGGAAAGCATCATGGTTTCTACAAATATTTTTGTCTACCAAATTTTAGCACATTAGCTACCTTCCTCTCAGTGTTTCAATGCAGCTTCGCATGTCACGCACTGGCAAATGCTTAACGCTCCCCGGCACACCATCCTGCACACACACACACACAATGCACACCCCGCCGGCACAACGGGAGTCCTGCGTGAGGGGAAAGACGCGGTGGCGGCGATAGCAGCGTCTCCAGTTAAAGTTTCTGGCTCATTAGGATGATGCTTAAAAATATTAAATGTGTGAGCGACTTGAGGGGTCGTAAGCGCACAGAGATAGTTAGTAAAGCGAGCATTAAGATAGTTCCAGGACAGTTCCACCCCATTCCAGGGTAATAAGCTGCACTCCTTTGCGGCTTTTACTGCCCGACGGAAGGACTTCAATCTCGGCCCACGCGTCGTATGCGCAATGGCCAAGCAATTGCAACAATCAATGTTTATTGTTTGCCCGAAACCTCAGGCCGCAAAGCCGCAGGGCCTGCGATGGATAGACAATCGACACAAGGGACAGGGGGAGAGCCAGAAGGAAAAAACCTGAGAAAAGCCGGGGAAAACCCGAGCAGCAGCAGGCAAATAAATGAAGGCCGTAATTATAGCCAACGGAAAATACAGACTACAGACGCCGGAACGGGGCCAAAATGTCACGTACTGGCAATAAACCGCTGCTAATTTACGATGCCCCAAGTCCGAGCCGGAGACGGTCCGAGAGTCCTGTAACAAAAGGCGGCGGAAGTCAAAAGGCAAACGCCTAAGCAGTTTGACCAACTCGAGAGAACTCCGGAATGTTTCGCATTACGGCCGCTGCATAGAAATGGCCATCAAATTGACGGCCAGCAGGACGGCAGGCAGGGCGCAGAGGAGGCCGTCGAATCTATCGAAAATGCCAATAGCCGGGACAAAGGCCTAATGCGCATTAGCTGCCCCTGGGAACGTGCATTAGATATATTAAATCGGGGTCCGGGTCCGAGTCCTGCATTGTCCGAACTCGCGTTTTGTTTGCATTTTCCATTAGCTCGCTGGGGCGGAACAGCAGCAGCTGTGGAGGCTTTCCCATAATTTCCACGCGAAATAATTGCGTTGAAAACTCAAAATCGAAACTCAACAGGCAGCGAAGAGAGCGGCGGCGCGGTTTTCGAACTCGAATGTGCACTCTCTTAAATTCCGACAGCGTGGAGACTTTCCACAAATTAAATATTCGTATAAGAGAGGAATTTGAGGGGCGCCTGCGTGTGCTCCGACGGAAAAGTCTCCGGAAAATCAGCTGGTTTTCGGTGATTCCGTCTGCTCGAAACGGCCACATTGAAGCAGTTTGTCAATAGTTACGCTCAAGACGCGACGCGTCCGCCCGATTCACGAACAATTCTGGAAATTTTCAACAAAAATTATCCCAAAACAAAGGAAATATCTAAATAATAACCAACGCCTAAGACTGAAAGCCAAAATCAAAACACACACATCTGCAGAGTGCAAGTTCAAGTCCTTAAATTAAAATAAATCAGCCGGTCTACCTTTTGATTCCGTATGTGTTTCGCTTAATTAAATAACAAAAGCCAGTGGGAGCCCGCATAATTAGGATGCAAACATGAAAAAATCCCCCAGACCGAGCAGCAAATCAAAAAAGATAAATACAAATCAGGCATAGGCGCGGGGAGAGCCAACTCTCGGGATCTGCGGAGCAGCGGAACGTCATCATCATCAGCAGGACCCCTCACATCCTTCGTGGCAGTCACAACTCGGCATAAATATTTATGTTGACGAATTTACCTGCGGCCGGGCTTCGTCGCTAATGAAGCGGCCAAAATGAAAATGAAAGGACATAATTATGCTTATGTGTGAGTATAATGAATACGTATTTTATTCCACAAGGTCAGCCGAGTGGGTTGGCCGGGCGGTGGGGCGTTGGGTTGGTCGTTCGGAGGCTGCGGCAACTGCACTTTGTTCTCGCAGCCGCTAGAGAAATATGTATTTGATGTTTATTTTTCGTTACGGGCTGAAAGTCTTGGTCCTTTTGCCTGTGCGCTTTTATTTTGCACCTGAACAAAGTTGAAGACGATATTTGAGTTATTAAAAGTAATAACTAGGGTGATTTTAAGGAAGTTTTCAGCTTAAAACATTTCTAAGGTTGCAACTGGAGGGAAAGTAAAATTAACTGAGTTAAGTAAACATAAAATTAAGTATGTCAATATTGTGTAAATAATTTACATTCCTTAAGAAACCGAAGAGATTATGTCTTACAAATCTAAAAACTATACTTTACTGTTCTATTGAAAATACAAATTAAATTACCACTTGCATACATATTTCTTTAAGCCAGAGAAATACTTTTAGGCATAACTTACAATAATATTTCCGTTTAAGATAGGTTCCTATTTATTTTAAAAATAAATATCCATAATAAATAGTTTTCCATCATTAAGTGAACCATTTTCCCAGTGCAGTTATTGTGACGCATTGTGAACCCCAGAAACTAATGGAAAATTGCATTGCGACTACCGACCACCGGGAATTGTTCTTCGGGGAAGTTTTATGGTCCGCAAGTTGATTAGTTCAATGGCTGTGAGTGTCGCCGGGTGCAATTAGGCTGCTGCTGCATTAGGGTTTAGGGAAAAGTTACCAGTTACCAGTTACCAGTTTTCAGTTTCCGCTGGCAAGTTTCCCGACTTGAGTGCAAACTGCTGTCGTCCCATCATCTTCATAAAGTTTTCCACACAGACCCACTGGGTGTCCGGGGGAATGCATTGTTTCCAGAGGCGCCAATCCATTGTTTCCCATTCTGGGAAAATAGCTGGTAACTGAGTTATGAGTCCCGATTCGCCGTATTCATATTCCCAACATTATTTGTCGTCCTCCGTTTGGCTAATTGGTATATTGTGCGAGTAACTCTGCAGCCAGGCCAGGACCAGGAGCAGGACCAGGACGAGGACGAGGACGAGGACCTCGGGGTGATCAAAACCAAAAAGGCTGCTAAGAGATTACGCTGACACAACAAAGAACGGGCTCTCTCGCCCCTCTGCCAGCAGCAGACATTCAACAGAACAGAGCAGAACTTTTTGTATATTTATTAGAGTATGAATTAATTCAAGTATGAGGGAGCAGTGTGTGTGAGTTGGGGAAAGAGTTGAGCCTTCGAGGCAGATTCAGAATCAGATTCGTAGGGAAAAGCACAGGGGGTTGGGGAGCGAAGCAACCGCAGCCCCGCCGCGATTTTCCTTTTTTCTACTCCTCCTCTTCATCGCTTTTTTTTCGACTATCCCCTAAGGCGAATTTTGTTGCAAACGTTAGCACATTTTTTTCTTTCGGCGTATATGGAATGTAATTCATGTACATGGCCTTGGTATATACAAAAAAAAAGAGAACTGTGTGAAAGCAACAACTCGCTTTCATAATTAAAAACCAGAGGGTTACGACCCAGGGTAGCGACCTTAGGATACCTCGCTTGAAAAGCAGGGTTTTATGTGTATAAACAACAATATTTCTACAAAATATATTAGGGAGAAGTACCATCAGTATAAAAACCAAAGCCTTGGACATTTTATGCTTGCCTTTAATGGCTTCAAAACACATCATTCCCCATCATTGATACTGCATATGTTTTCCCAAGAATTGATTGCTTTTCCATGAACAAAATCAGACACACATTTGATTTGCAAGTTCGTTGAACTACATATACAGTACTTGTTATTCATTTTTATATTTTTAGCACACTGTGCTAGGTTTTCGGTGAAATACCCTTCGAGCATACTTTTGGGCAGCGGAAAATGCAACAAAGCCATGGGAAAATATGCTGGAAAATGTATGAGAGCATGCATACTGGTTATGAAAGCACCCTTGAACTCCAAGCCACAGAGCCAGCTCAGAAACATTTTTAGTGCATTTATTAATAGCGGCCGAGAGGGGGGAACGTCTGAAAAGGCGAATGACGACGATTACCTTGACTATGAAAATATTCCTCACACATGAGCTGCTCTTGGACTGACCTTCCTTCCTTCCATCCACCCCCTTTCCGCTTCCGGTGCCTCCCATTAACATTTCAGCTCACAAAACCGAAAGCTGCAGAAAAAACACACTTATAGTATAGTTATTCAGCGAGGGTTGCGCGATGCCTTTTCCTGCCCGGCGGAGATGGGGATTTCCGGCGACTGCAATCCATCAAGCCGCCTCCGCAGGTGTTTGCCTCAGACTGGTTAACTGCCTGTCTCACCTGGGGACACCTTGACACAGACAAAGGTCAGCCAGCCAGCCAGTCAGCCAGCCAGTCAGCCAGCCAGCCAGTGTGCTGGGCGCACAAAAGGCCAAGTGGCAAGCCAGGTTACCAGCCTCGCTCCCCTCTCCCTTGAGCGAATTAAGCCAGAATGCAGATGCTATTCGTTACTTTATTGTTTCTCTTATGGACCAACTTTCAGGGGCGGATATCTCATCAGTGGCGTCTCAGAAACCTGGGGTCTTCTGCGGGATAGCCCTCGTAGCGGTCGTTCCTGTCCAAATCCAGGGCTAGTCCGGGAAGAGGCAGTTGCAGTAGCAGCAGCAGTAGTGAAAAAAGCAGCAGCAGCCGCAACTGCTGCGATTTGAAGCCAAGTGTTAGCAGCGACATTTCGATTGAGACTGAGCCAGACAATCTGATCTGAGGGCAAATTGCAAGCAAATGGGGAAAATACAGAGGGAAGTGATAAGGTACAGAGACAAAAATGAGAAGACATTCTTATATTTATAGATTCTTATTTATATTTGACTTCATAATAATTTAAGTATATTAGAGTTTATTAATTTATTATTTTTTTAACATTACATATTTGTTATCAAATAAAGGAGAAACTTTATCACAATTCAAACTAGTGTGTAATAAATTTAAATTGTTAATTAATCACTTACACGCTATCTGTTTTCATTGTTTATTAATTACCATTATAAACACATGTTTGCTGTGACCTATTTAAACTTCATTTAAATGTTTATTGTGTAATTTAATAGCCCACGATAAGGCATTTCTATTAATGCCTGAAATTGATACGATTTAGTTATCACAAACACGATTATGTGCTGGAAATTGGCTACAAAAAACCCACTCACAAGCAAAAAGGCAACTGAGATACAGCAGTAGCTACAAATTAAGTTATGATTTTTTCTCTGTGGGGGATTTTCCACATCGCAAACCGAGATAAGCCTGGCAGCCGGGGGTCAGTGGGGCCGGTGGGGGACGGGCAGTGGGCTGGAAGCTGGTGAAAAACTTGTGAAAGAGTTCGCTCGATTGAAATGATTAATTAATTGCCGGGAATCGAGGTAAACTGAGCGGGACGAGACGCGAGCATCATTTATCACGATGTGAACTTAATTTCAAGCACTTCGGCTCCGTCGGGAAAATGCGTTCACAAAAAAAAAAGGGAAATTGTGTTATTTTAGGGGCGCAACATTATGATTTCCTCTCTATACACGCTGGGCGCCATGCTTTTATTTCTTGTTTTCCGTAGACTTATTGTTGTACCCAGTAGTTGGTGGATAAACGGGTATGTTGAGCGCAGAAAACATGGGGAATAATATAATTAAATATATAGAAAATTATATAAAATATTGCACATGTACATTTTAATTAAATTTCTAAAGTGCAGTTAATAGAAAGGTAGAAAAAATTGTCGATCACATTGATATTTTATTACACAATTTAACTTCTCTCAAAAATTAATTTTATTTCTCTCTAACAGTACGTAACAATAATTTAACTAAAAAATTTACTTAACTATAAATTCAACTTTCATGCTAAATTATTTATAAACTCATTCAATCAATTAAAACGGAGACAAAGAAACAAATAAATTAAACGGAGAAGAATGTTTTACAGCAAAATGTTTCATAATTAATAATCTTATAATTGTTGATATCTTAAAAAGTACCCAGAAGTGTGAAAATAATTACCAGAGGCTCAAACTTCATTCTAAACTCCTTTAGTAAAAAATATAATTTACCATTCTAATTGATTTGAAGACTTTAGAACCGTGAAATATAATCCACAATCTATTTTACTAACACATTTGGCTTTCGTTTCGCTCTGTGCAAGCTGAGCCCCAGGACATTCTCCTAGTCGCCACACTCCCCGCTATATATCTCACTTGCTTTCTGTTTGCCATTCATCTCTGACTCCCCGTTGACTCTCGTACCGCCCTGTATTTTGCAGTTTACGTGTTAAGTGCTTGGCAAGCACGATTAAGGCGCTTTATCACCCGCAACAACGGCAGCAACACGAACGACAGGCGCGGCGCCAGCATCAGCAACAGCAGCAGCAGCAGGAACACCACCAACAGAATCAACAGCAACAGCTGCGACAGGAGCAACATCAACACCAGGAGCAGCGACATCAGCATCAGCATCAGCAGCAGCAGCAGCAGCGGAGACAGCGGCAGCAGGCACAACAGCAATCGCTTTAGACACACCCCGAACCATAATATATATAGAGACAGACAGGGGACATGCTGAAAGCGGTGACAACAGCCATGGCTGAGCCCATGCCGGGGAGCATTTTGGAAATAGAACTGCCTGAACTGCCAGCCATTCTGCTCAACGCGAGCCTCTTCATCGAGCTGAATGGCAATCTCAGCCAGCTGGAGGAGGACACGACCACCGTGGCCGGCGGCAACCTCAGCACCTGGAACCGCAGCGAAATCGGAAATGGCAGCACCAGGCTGTCCTTCGACCTGGACGAGGAGCAGCGCGCCGAAGTGGAGTTCTGGCTGCTGGTCAAAACGATCGCCATGGCCGTTGTCCTGGGCCTCATGATACTCGTCACCATCATAGGCAAGTACTTAATCAAAATCCAAATCCAAATTTAAATTACCGGGAACGAAGGCCGCGGAGGGGAGTGAGACGGCCGGGATGGGCATTAAATTATTCTCAAATTTATGCCGCAGGGATAAGGCACCGAAAAGTTTCCATACTCAACTGTAAATGAAGTGAAATTTATGATGCAGAAGATTTTTATTGCGCCCTCTTGGTGGATTTTTTTCGGTTTTTTATTGATTTTTGGGCTTACAAAGATGATTTGCTGGCAAGCCTGCTTCATGGGGAATAGGGCCTGTCCTGGTGCTGCTTAGGGGTGGCTGATTGTTTTGCTTGGCTGGATGATGTACGAGGAGGAGTCCTTTGAGCTAAACGCCGCCAAAGCAGCACGGAGCCGGGCGATGGTGTCGGGAAAAGCGAGCAAAAGTTTCCAAAAAACGTTTGCCGCGGCACGTGAAAAGCTATTAAAACCGCGCCAAGGCGTCAAATGCAAATTACGAAAAACACACTAAGAAGGAGGTGTGAGTGTGCACAGGGAGAAAATACAAGTAGTAAGCCAAAATATACTGTAAAGATAAGAACTTTTAATTGGGTAAAAATAATTATAAAGTAATTATGGATGGAAAATGTAGAAAGTGTTATTTTACATACTTCTTCTTTAAACAATAAAATTATGAATATCATTTTAAAGCAAATGCAAATACCAAAGACACCTTATACTTACTAAATTGTACCCCCTCCAAAGACTCCTCTGAAAGCCATTAAATACCAAAGGAAAAAGCTCCGGTATCAAGATATATTTTGTATTATTTTCCCCCGTGTTAACGCACACACCCAAGGAAAGCAGTTTGGTTCCTTTCGCGAACACACGTCGTATGCGCAACATTTCCCAGGCAAAGACGTATGCAAATGCATTTTCTGGCACGGGCCAAGCGACGACAAAACGTTTTGACAACCTGCAGACAAGCTCGACTGTCTCAGCCACATACCTGGGCGTCGTCCTGGCTGCCAGGGAAGCGGTGCCTGCGCTCGGGTGGGGTGGGGAAATGGTCGGGAAATGAGATGGGGCCGGTGGAGGTGAGAGATGAGGTGGCACTGCGGCAATTACAATTTGCCAAGTTGCATGCGCTTAATCAAAGCAAGCGACGACAATGATGATGGCGATGATGATGGAGCTAGCAGCCAGCTCTCATTTGCATCCCACAGGGAAGGAGAGTGGGGCCGAAGAGATCGGAAAATGAAGGAGGGGAAATGGGAAAGAGATTGAAGCACGTTGCATGCTGCTGCTGCACGATTGCCTGCAATTAGGCAGGAAAATGGAAACTCCTTTGACACGAAGCCTTTGCCACTGATTGATTTTGCGCAACTCCATCGGGTTGAAGTCAAGTTCTGCCCTGGCATCAGCCCCAATGCCCATAGTTAATGACTCTGGCCACTCAAAGTCGGCCCACAGTCTCCCTCTTTACTTATTCACCGGCATTGAGACGAAACGGAAGGCTTAGCCGCCTCACTAAATATATCAATTTATCAATTTATCGCAATTTGTGAATGCTTCGTTTGTCCACAGGCAACGTCTTCGTAATTGCCGCCATTATACTCGAAAGGAACTTGCAGAATGTGGCCAATTATTTGGTTGCATCTCTGGCAGTGGCTGATTTATTTGTTGCCTGTCTTGTGATGCCACTGGGAGCCGTCTACGAGGTGAGTCTACCGAGCAATACACTGAGTTAATATATACTAACAGAAGGGAAAAGGAAATGGGTTTATTCTAAACTTAATTCACTACAGCCTGCACAACCTGTTCTAGTAATTGTGAAATTTAAAATCAGAGCTCTTAAACCCCATCACTCTCTGTTAGAGTATTCAACCATTGTCGTTGCCATTGCTCCACTAACTCGATTACCCTAATGGAAACTTAAGCAGGAATGCCAGCAAATGAAATTAGGCGCCGAAGAGTTGACACTGCGCCAGTGACAGAGCCAGAGCCAGCGCTAGAGCCAGGGCCTGAGAGACAGCCTCGTTAGTTGTGCTGGCTAATTGTTTCAATTGCATCATCGCTGGCAAACAATGTGTTGCTAAATGTCACTGCTTTCTCTGCTTTCTCTGCTTTATCCACTCACTGTACTTCCTCCACACCCTCCTCCCCTCTGCTCTCCCGCAGATAAGTAATGGATGGATATTGGGACCGGAACTGTGCGACATCTGGACATCTTGCGATGTCCTTTGCTGCACAGCGTCCATACTGCATCTGGTGGCCATTGCGGCGGACAGGTGAGTGAGCGGACTCCCGATTTAACGGACAGATGACAGATGAAATGGGGTTGTCCTTCCGCTGCAGATATTGGACGGTGACCAACATCGACTACAACAATCTGCGGACGCCGCGTCGCGTCTTCCTCATGATATTCTGCGTCTGGTTCGCCGCTCTGATTGTCTCCCTGGCACCGCAATTTGGCTGGAAGGATCCGGATTACATGAAGCGCATCGAGGAGCAGCACTGCATGGTGTCGCAGGATGTGGCATATCAGGTACATTACACATACCACCTCAGGCTTAATGCTTCCCCTACTACTTCACTACTCATTTTTTTCGCTTCTTGATTTCCCTCTCATAGATTTTTGCCACCTGTTGCACTTTCTATGTGCCTCTGCTGGTGATTTTGTTTCTGTACTGGAAAATCTACATAATTGCCAGGAAGCGCATCCAGCGACGCGCCCAAAAGTCCTTCAATGTGACACTAACAGAGACGGACGTAAGTTTGATCAATAAGCCAACCCCTAATAAAAACCAAGTGTCCTCTTAGCTGGCCCCTCATACCCAAAAAAAAATAAATAATAAAGAGAAATAGAGAAGAGTCGCAAAATTACTCATACGCCCCGTCGTACAAATAATGAAATTCCACAAGTATGCTGGCCATTTCTATCGGGGGGCCGGCCAAGTGGATGTTGAGGCTGCCGGAGAGAAGTGTATTTGCCTGCCTCCCATAATGAGTATGTCATTAACAGAAACAATAATGCCGAGTGGGTCTAGGGGCGTTGGGGTTGGGGTGGGGTGGCTGTGGGAACATAGGGGTATGTGCTACTCTGGGACGTCCTCAGCTGCTCATTAGCATGCCCAAGTGAGCACTCGAAGCGAGCCGCTGCGGCGAAAGCCAAACAAATGCCAACCGAGATTTATGATCGCCCCAATGTGTGGCCACAGTGTCAGGGGCAGAAAGCTATACATGTTACACTTGAACTAATGTAAATCAAAGGAAACGAGAGCTAGAACTTTACTTTTGTGGGAGTCACCAGGGTAATGGTAGAGGCAAACTAGGATATATTTAAAGATTTAAGTTATGTATTTAAATTCCATTCCAAAAATAATACTTTTTTATACCATTGAAATACCAAACAAGGAGCAATTAAAAAATAATAAATTAAAGTCAAACAGTATCCTTCGAGTCTCCGTAATAAATTCCATCCTAAAACATCTTCCATTTTCACCCTGTGTACCCAAAACAATTATAGCCATAACGAATATGTAGAAATACCCGCTTTCCCATTTGATTTGTTTTCTTTGCGTTGACAAGACGCAAGCCAAATGTGGTGCTTCCCCGAAAGAGTTTTCATCGAGTGCATAAACAAGCTTTGGCCCCATAAACAAGTCAAGTACCAGCTTTTCGCACATAGTACTTCTAATTTTCCCCTCCATTCCACAGTGCGATTCCACGGTCCGGGAGATGAAGAAGGAGCGCGGCAAGCGGCGGGCGGAGAGAAAGCGCTTGGAGGCCGGCGATCGCACTCCCAACGAGGCCGAGGCCGAGTCCCAGCTGCAGCGGCGACCCCGGAAAAGGATGCGCATCTGCTTCGGACGCAACACCAACACTGCGGCCATCTGTGCGGGATCGGAGGGGGCGGTGGCCAGATCGGTGGCCGCCATAGCCGTGGACTTCGCCAGCTTGGCCATAACCCGCGAGGAGACCGAGTTCAGCACCAGCAACTATGACAACAAGAGCCACGCGGGCACCGAGCTCACCACCGTTTCCAGCGACGCCGACGATGTAAGTTCCCAGACAATTCATTGTTGATTCATTATCTCTTCGGGAAATGTAATTACAGTGGATCATTTAAGGGAAATTTAAGTATTACGCTCGCAAAACTCTTTTGAATGAACTATTTTTCTGAATCTTTTACGTTGAGTTTGTAATTTTAAAATCAATTTCAAGGCTAAAGAATCCCCAATAAATATTTAAATTGTTTAAAGCAACTTTCCCTGTGGAAGTGCCACTGACCGACACCTCATAGACATTTCTTCGCACTTTCTCCCCCTTTGCTTTGCGTGAGATTAAACCCATTGACCCCGTGCCCCACTCCGTTTAACCCGTTAGTACCGCACCAGCAACGCAAATGAAATCATCACGCTGTCACAGCAGGTGGCCCATGCCACGCAGCACCATCTGATAGCCTCCCATCTGAATGCCATAACGCCACTGGCCCAGTCCATCGCCATGGGCGGTGCCGGCTGCCTGACAACGACTGCGACTGCGACGGAAGGAGGAGGAGGAGGAGGCTCCGAGGCAGCCGGAACGGAGGGCAGCAGCCCCGGAAAGAATGCTGGAGTGGGCATTGGCGGGGTACTGGCCAGCATCGCCAATCCGCACCAGAAGCTGGCCAAGCGGCGACTACTGCTGGAGGCGAAGCGGGAGAGGAAGGCGGCCCAGACACTGGCCATCATCACCGGCGCCTTCGTCATCTGCTGGCTGCCCTTCTTCGTGATGGCGCTGACAATGAGCCTGTGCAAGGAGTGCGAGATCCACACGGCGGTGGCCTCGCTCTTCCTCTGGCTGGGCTACTTCAACTCCACCCTCAACCCGGTACGTAGACCAGACGAGGCTTTTGATTTGTTCTCTATTGTTGGTGGTCGATATTAAGGGCGCACACTTAAGGTCTGCTAAGAGTTACGAAATTTTAAATGACGTTTCGAGAGCACTTTAAAATGTGCCAAAAGAATTTGCAACTTTACCTAAATAAATCTTAAGATTATCTTCAAATCATATTCTAACTCTCCGGCAGGTCATCTACACCATCTTCAATCCGGAGTTCCGCCGGGCCTTCAAGAGGATTCTCTTCGGCCGAAAGAATGCGGCCCGAGCCAGGAGCGCAAAGATTTGATTTCAACTTAAGGATAACGAGGACCAGTATCTGTAACAAGGTCGGCGGCAGCACAAGCAGGCAATATGCCACGGAATTGGCATTGAATTTTGTGTAACTAGCAAGTAGAGGCGACGTTTTTAGCAGTGACAATCCTAACTAGCCTGTAACTAACTAACTAAAGGAAATCCTCAACCACACACACGTGCCCCCACAAAAAGACAACAAGTTCGGCTGGCCGAAAGCCGAAGAAAAAATCAAATATTGTAACCGGAAGCCGTAAACGAAACCGAACCCGAAACCAATCGAGCAAAGTTTTTAAGCGCTTCGCAGAGGCGGGAACCTAGCTGATACTCATTAGCCTAAGTAATGTGTACGTGTTATTTGTATATGCTTAGAGGAAACAGAAATATTTCTACAGTCTTCCCTGTGTCTTAAAGAAATCCAAGAGAGCAGTAGTGCGATTAGAAGCCCTAGAGTCCTAAGTAGGCGCGGAACATTGGTGATGGCAGATCGAAGAGATATTTACAGGCTGGGTCCAAAGAACTTCTTACGCTTTCATGCATTCTGTGTTAGTTGAACGTGTATTTTAGTTGTAGTCCTAGGCAAGGCAGTTGTGCTCAATTATTTCGATTGGATGTTAGGTCAATATCACATTGTAACGAATTTACACCCAAAAATGTACAGAGCCCGCAACAGTTAAGTAGAACTCCCCGTGGTAGGTTAAGGCCCCGAATGTCACGGCTAATGAGGCACAACTCTTTCTGGCTAAATTAGCATTTAATTCGGAAACTAAAAGTTCAACTTTTGTTGCCAACACACAGCCACAGACGGGAAGCCCGACAAAAGTTTAAGCCATGATATACGATATATATATGCAGCTATATGCCACAGATATGCACTCGTACCTAGCGATATATGTGGTACTTGTGTTTATGGTTCAATTTTGGAAAAGTTTTCTTGTAAATAAATGGACTTGCTGTTGAAACCCAACCCCAAACCGACAGAACTACCACAAGAACAAGAGCAGGCAGCTATCTGGGCGATATGGCAATTAAGTCGTGCTGCAGTCGAAACCCAATACGCTTCGTACACATGTATAGTATATATATTTATAAGCACAACATGCACCCGCACATCTGTGTGCGTGCCTGCGACCATGTTGTGTGTGTTTTGCGTGTGTGTTTATGCAACAACTTCTCGATGTGTACTTGATGTCAAAGTTATTAAAATTGTGTTTTATCAAAAGCGTATGCACTCGATATTTTATTCATGGATCGGAGGGAGTTGCATTTGCTGGCTGGTGGTTTTTCCGGGGGCTTCGGCGGGCTTGTGTCTGCTCGAAATTGACAAACTTTCAGGCCAATGACGACCGCACGCACGTTTGTTCTGTATGTGTGTAAGCTGCTAAGCCAAATGTCAGCGCACTGAAATGTCAGAGTTCAAGTGCACTCGCACACCCGCTCACCCGCACACACGCACACACGCACACCCAAGGTGAAGTGGGCGGGGCTCGGCGAGATGGATTACGCATTGGCATTATCAACGCCGGAACAGGCAGAAAGCCCCGACAAATGGCCCAGAATGAACTGCCTGTACAACAACCGGCAGCACACAAAAATCGATACATCATGCAGGACGGCGGCGAGGAGGAGAGTCCTGGAGTATTCGTGTAATACATTTCGGTACTTCGCATCCCCTTTCCCGCTCCCCACCCGAATTTCACCATTTCCCCACCTTTTCCCGCACTTTTCCCTAGCTGGCTCTGCCTGCAAGCGTAAAGCTTATTAAAAGTAGCTCCCTGCAGATGGAAACCCGAATGCTAAGTGCCTGGTGTCGTCCTGGAGAGTCATCAGTGCCTGAAATAATTCAAATTAAATTCATTTTAAAGATTTAATTTCATTAAATTTCTTTATTTTATTCAGTTCATTTTAAAGTGATTTAAGCCCTTGAAACACTTAAGTTAAGGTAAAAAAATTGCTGATATATTTCATTTAATCTATTTTTTTTTTAGACAATTGAAAAATCTATAATAACTAAAATAATTTTATATATATTAACTATATAAAAATGAGTCAAAAATTAAAAAGTAAAAAGAACCCGTACCCATTACACATTTCTACATTCAACCAAAACAAAGCTTTTGAATTTAAATTAATAAAATCTTAAAATCGTGCTATTAAAAATGTTTAATTACCCCCATAAATTCCCATGCAAGCCTGTACCATTATTATGAGAGGCACTGTAGATCGCTGCTGAAACTGGCATACGCCAAAAATAATATTTACCAACACTTTTAATTTCCTGTTGGCCCCATAGGAAGTGCCCTGCGGGTGACGGGGCCAGTGTCATAATAAAAAGGAGAAAAGAATTACAAAATCTGTCTCGAAAATGAGGGAGAGAGGGGGCTGGCTGGCAGCAAAGTTTGGGATAATGACAAATTAAATGGCACAAAACTCGAGCAGTCAGGGCCATGCAAATAATAATAATAAAGCCACTCGACGAGCAACTTTTCAATATTCCCCGTCGTCATCGGGGGCCCAAATGTGACACATCATCGATATATATCTCCGATACGCCGTGTGCACACACACACGTGAGGAGGTGCCTGCCCGGGCGGGTGCCTGCCCGGGCCTTTATTAGCCTAGTCGCATTATTAATTTCCTCTCTCTGGCGCACAGCAATGGCAATAGCTGCAGGATAATGCCAATAAAATTCGTTTTATTAAAAAATTCTTTTGCCGACAAAAATTCCATAAATCGAATAAATATCGAGTGGCACTCCGGCGCAATCGTTTCGGGGATGGCTTTAGGGTCTGGGGGCCAGTTAATATGGCACATGAGTGGGGCGGCAGGACCTGGAAATCCTGCTCTGTTTGCTTGGGCATCAATTTTTGAAGTCTCCTTGAGCCGGAACTTCGGGCAGGCCGGCAATTCAAAAGGTATTAAAAGTATTAAGCCAGAAATGAGTGCGGACCGAGTATCTATCGGAGGGCGGTGTGTGGAGGAGCGTGTGTGCGGATGTTGTGTGTGCTGTGTGTGGGTAACTTTTAATTGAATTGCATTGAGAGAGTGCAAATTGCTTTAAATGATTAAGAGCTTATGGCCGTAGCTTTTCGCCAAGACCAAGCCACCACACGCCTCTGCACTGGGGGAAAAGCGAACTTTAGGTCAACTTATATGGATTTCTTAGGGAATAAGATGTTACAGGGATGCTATAACTTAAGACCAACAGAACCCTTATAAGGCATATCAAATAATAACTAAGCAGACCTATAAGTTTTATAAAAATAAAAGGTTTAAGCAATGGCAGAAAGTTCTTTCGACGTTTTCAAGTTAAATCATTACTTAAAAAATATGATAAATGCAGCCACATAATTTAAAATATTGTAATTACCTTCAGGAAAATTTCTCTCAACATTCCTCTGACATTTTCTAATAAAATAAATTCTTAAAAATCTCTTAAAAAATTTGTTTCACTTTTTAACAACTGATCTTGTCAACAAGCGTTGCCTGGTCAAGCCAGATTATATCGCGATGCTTATAAACCTGAACGCTATTCATTATGCCGGTGCAGGTGAGAGACAGCTCGTAAAAAAGCGTTAACATCGTGAAACGTGGTAAAAACAAGCGGGAGAGTGCGAATACTTACAGCTCCTGGTCCGGTGCTGGTCCTGGTCCTGGTCCTGCCACCACAAACACAAACTCATTGCGAAGTTGTTGACACTGCTCTCGGGGTAAGAGCGGGGATGGAGAGAGACCCGTTCAATGGACTTGCCCGGAACACAAAAGATGAGTGTCGTCCAGCCGTCCACCCGACGCATCCCCATGGAAAACTTGGACTTTGTAAAGACTTTTCGCAAATTGCGGCCAAGTGCACTTTTCGTTGCCTTCGAATCTGATGCCGCATTGTGGTGCCTGGCCTGTCCTGTCCTGGCCTGGCCTGGCCTGCTTCAACTATGGACAGTTGACAGGAGTGGAACAGGGAGGAGGACCTGGAGCAGGAGCAGGAGCAGGACAGACAGGTTTGCTGCTGCCTGTCCGCACTAATTACGAAATAATTGAAATCATTAAGCAAAATGAGTGCAGCAAGTTAAAAGTCGAGTTCCGAACGGGTAAGTCGCCGTCTAAGGTTTCAGTTAATGAAAGCACCAGGCAGCCGCTCAATATTTCAGCGAAATATACTCCCAATGCCAGCAAAAATATAAGAACTTGGCGGAGATTGCCAGGAACAGGGAAACAGGGCACTTTTGGCATAAATATACAGGTGAACTTCGGTAGCAGAAACTGCAATGGGTTGGGATTTCCTAGGAATGCACACCGAAAGCTGAAACTATAATTAGCAACGTGATAAGCACTCCCTTGGGAAGCACTCGATTTAATATATACAATTTAAATTAAGCACTTTATGAGCATTGCAACCATTTATAGACCTCACCCTGTAGCAGAAGTCGCTGCAAAGTTAGCAAGTCCGCTATCGTGTCGGTGCAGCTTATTCTTTTGGCCAGCAGCTTTTTGGGCGCTGACAACTAGCGCAAAATGCCAAAAAGGACACGTACGTAACGAACACAAACACGTACGAGAGGAGCAGCGACAACGCTCGCCAGATAGGGAGCCTGGCTTAAAGTTTCAGCTGTGGCAAAGTTGCATCTGAGGAGCATCCGAGGAGCAGCCCTTGGCCAGGCACGAACGGCGGAAGACAAAGAAAAAAGCGGAGAACTGAAACTTGGCTGGCTAAAAGTTTTTGCTGCTACCCGAAGGGCGTCCAGGCATTGGGATCTTGTCTGGGTTTGGGGTCTGCAAGTGTGCCGGCTTAGATTGGGATGGAGGCTTTCTCCTGGTCTGGCATGGCTTGGTCGAAGCGAAGGATGTGCAGCCGGCGTGACGTTCAACGCACAGCGGAAGTTGCCTGTCGACTGTTGCATTTTTTGGAAAGGAGCTGGAAGGAAGGAGATGGTTGATGGGAGCTCGGAGCTCGAAGATGGGAGCTGGAAGCTGGTTATGGCCAACTGGGAGCTGCTAGATACACCGAAGTTTAATAAAGTGACATTAGAGATTATTTTCCATGACTTCTACTGTTCATGTGGGACCACCTTTAAAGGACTTTCCCTCACTTAATTTTGCGATTATCCTCCCTTTCAAAATATAAAATTAACCCATAGTCAACATATCCAAATCAACTTTTTCTCTCTGTGTATATTTGTTAGAAAACTCTGTGCGTTTAGTTGCTGTTGTTGCCATTGTTGGCCGTCCGTCCCCGCCTTGTTGCCAGTTACAAGTGCCGTTTGCTTAATTTTTATGCACTTGCCATGGCTGTTGCTGAGTGTGCGAGTGTGCTTCCCCGGCCTGGTGTGTGTTTGTGCAGCGCAGTTATTGCTCTTGTTGGTTTTCTGCATATTTACTTGGCGAAGAGGGAGGACCCTTGCGTAAACGAGGCTAGGAGGCGCTCCTTGGCGGCCAAGTTGCGCTTAGCTCGCACTCGCCGAAGGATAAACTTTTCACGGCCTTGGCTAAGTTCAGACACTGACATTGTGACTTCCGTGCCAGCCTGCCAGACTGCCAGCCTGCCAGCCTTGCAGCCGCAATAAATGAACCCGAAATTGAAATTTAATGTAGCATCATCATCAGCAACCGGCGCACGATTTGCATGCGAGTATATGCAGCACATATGCAGACAGCCGATGGGATTTATGGCTGTTCCCCCAGCAGCTTGTGCAATCTGATTTCCGTATTAACAGAGCTACTTGCTCAGGGAGTGATAATGCCAATATAGCTTTCACAGCGGGAGAGATACTTCGGGCTAGATTATGAGGTGAATTGTGTAATTATGTTGTAATTGTTGATGAAGTTCAGCAGTACTTGGCTAAACTATGATGCCAATCGGGCTATATACACATTCTAGTGTTCAAGGTGCCATTTTTATCTACTGTATCCTTATTCCCTGTGAAACCTCTCCCCAATCAGAGTCCCCAGTCTATGGATCACTGCTTGGACACTCTCTAAAATCAGGTTATACACCATTATGGCCAAACCCCTTGGCAATCTAAGCATGATCTCATGACAGGTAATTGTGGAACGAGTCCTTATCGGATGGCACATTGTTGTGGGACCCGCTGGTACTAGGTCCTCCCGAGACCTCGCATGTCCCGGCCATCGAACATCCATCCTACCACGCCTTTTTCGCACCTTTCTGGCTTCGCGTTGGGCCGCTTGCGTGTTTGTTACAGTTTCGTTTTTATTCCTCGTCTTGGATTCGCCTTTCTACCTTTAAATGTCTACACGCAGCCGAGGACTCTTCTCGCCTTGGTTTACTTTCTTTTGCTGTAGTTGTTGTTGTTGCCGTTCTCTGTTGCCAATAGCCTGCTGACTGTTTACGTTAGAAAGGGAAAATGCCGCTAAAAAAGGAAAGGAAAAACAAACCGCTCTTATACTGGCGCTCTTATACCACTGCCCCTCGCATCACGTATACGCAGCGTGTTCTGTAGAGTTTGGTCAATCTTATCAGCAAGGTGAGAGAGCGGTGAGCGGGTGGGTGGGGCTGGATGAGATTGGAAAATCGTAGATGCCGAGATATATGAGTCCATTCTGCTCCAAACAGTGCCGGTTTAAATGGGGAATAACATATTAGAAGGAAATATCTGACACGTCGAGGAATCTCTACAGAACAGTTTATTGTCCTAACAAAGGAGAGGTCTTTGGTGCCTAAGGGATACCTTTAACAATTTTTTAGGATTTCTTTTGGGTTTCCCTTTACATACAACATTTTATTTATATTTTTCTTGTGATTATTTCTGTTTCAGTAAGTTTTCTTCTTCTATTTTTCATGACTTCACAATGTATATAACAGAAATTATTCCAACATTTCTCATTAGTTTAAATCAAAACAAGCCCTTAAAAAATACCTAAAAACTGCACTTAGATCGCAACTTTCGATAGTTCCGCACTATTTTCTCCTGCGAAATGCTCCATTTTGACATCCGGCAGCCGTCCGGCGTTAATTAGCGGTTATCATATTTCTGGCCGACTGCAGCCGCCAGTTAACTGGCTCACGGCAATGCAGCCGGCACTCGTTTACTCGAATTTATGGCGTGCCACTGCTGACCACCTTCCTACCCCCACCCGTAGTTCCAACTGCTGACTTCTGCCCTCTGGCCACGGGTCAATCGAAATGAAAGGCAAACCGGCACGCCAGCTCCGAGCTCGGAGCTCCACTGGCATTTCCGGCCAGGTCATGTCCGAAAAGCAGGACCCAACCCTGTTTCTCCTCTCTCTGGGCGTTGCGTGCCATTTAGCCGCAGGCAGTCATTTTATTGTTAGCCAAATACAAATCAAAGTGCGCTAATAACAGTCAACAGCGGCGGATCCCAGCAAGTGGGCGTGGCACAATTGGACAGGGCATGCAAGGCGAAAGTTGACACCTACCGCCCCTCAAAAGGCGAAGGGGTTGCCCCGACTCGAGGCTAATTCCCTCTGATTGCAGTGCAAAACTGTGAAATTAAAATTCAGAGCGTGCTAAAAACCTACTCGGGTCACAATAGTTCTCTGGCGGGGGCACTGGGAAAAAATTACATCTGTTTCGGTTTAAATAAATGTAAACTGAGAATAGCTAAAAGCAAAGCAGAAGGAATTCTGGAGAGCTTTTAAAAGATTTTTAATTTTGCCAAAAACTAGTCTTCAAATGGAAGAGCAAAGGGTCTTACATTATCGAAATAATAAGTAATATTTGTTACTAATTAAATTATAAATATTTATAATAATTTAAACTTAAAATTAGCGTTAGATAAAAATGTATTTGGACATGAGTCCCCTATAACAATGACATTTTTTCCCCATTAAACGGCATATATACCACCTTAGAAGACTCTTGTATGTCTTAATTTCTAACCATTATTTTCTCTCCCTGTAACTGAGTTTATTTTGCTTTTATCGCCGCCTGCCGGGCCCTAGTGTTTTGTCTATTTTCGGGGATTTTGTTAATTTTCGGCACGTCCCTGGGCTGCCTCGCTGCATTTATCTCTTCATTCGGGAGTGCTGGCCATGTTAATGAAGTGACTAATGGCCGGCTCTCGCAGCAGTAAACAGATTTTGCAGCAACAAAAAGAGAAGTAGGAGAACGAGCCGCTTTAAGTGTTGACCACACTTGAAGGACTCAGCCTCGGAGCCCTTGTGCAATTACACATGCTGGTAAAGCGCAGAAGGGCGGCCAAATCCTGGCGCACAGAAAAAGCTGGACTCGAGTTACAAAGGAATCCGCATGTTGCAGCTGTCGAGTGGCCCCCCGGCCAATATATCAAATGTCAGTTGGGCTTTGGCAGCAGCGTTCGAAATGTGTCCAGAGCTTCCAGACAGCCGCTCCGGTCCGCTCCGTCGTAGAGCATAAATTTCCCCATCCTCATCCCCATCCGGGCAGACCAGGCCTGGGCCCCCTCCTCGATAGAGCCTCGTGTGATTGTGATGAATGCCAACAGCAGGTATCAAGGTATCATGTGTGCAGGGCCCCAAAACAAATAGAGGCAAAATCCCAAATTAATTTGCAGTGACCGAGCGACGGAGCAAGGCACATTTCTTGCACAATCAGCAGCCGTAACAAATGGCGGTGCATATATCAGAGCCACACCACAGGACTAAAGGACTCTAGGGCCGCAGGACTAGGGATTGTACAGTGAGTGGCAGAAAGATCCCATGGGAAGTGAGGATTACAATACCAAGTTCGATATGGCACATAAAACTAAAGCCATATTTATCGCTAAATATAGTTTTGCTATGGCTAAGAATCGATATATTTTTATATTAAAATAATAAGCTTCTTGAGAGTCTAATTTTGTACAGAAAATGATTTGAAATGATCCCTTTATTATGATTATTATCTATCGCAACGATATTTACTTTTTATCATTGTTATTATAAAATATAAACTAATATTATATCAACCAGTTCAAAAAATTTACTTAATTAAATGCATGATGGTAAATATCGATATTTCTTGGAAGACACTACCTTCCAATTAATAATAGTTTGAGAATTTACTCAATTTTAGAGCCCGTTTAATGCAAAATATTCTATATCAAAACACATATAAAATATTTCCAAAATATCGATGTACTCTTTGCCATCTCTGTACAGGTCTCCGCCATTAGAGGAGCCGCGTAGCAGCTTATAAAATGGCCTCATTATGCAGGTAAACGAAGCCCGGCCAGCGATCCTTTTGATGTTTTTATGCCAAAGCATTTAATATCAATTTTCAGCTCTCGGACATGCAACAGGACCGAAACATGAACCGGAACTGACCCGCCGCGCTGACCTCACGTCCGACCACGGGTCCGACTACAATCTGAATTGCCTTTCGTGTGTCTAATCGCTAAATGGCCAAAACAAAAAAGGGAGGCGAAAAACAGCAGGCAGGCAGGAATGGCCCGGCCAGGAATAATGTCTGCTCCAATTGTTGCACGCCAGCATGCAAGTAAGTCTATATATATACATTACCAACTGGCCACGCCCCCAAATTGCATGCTCTCACGATAATAGCTTACTTTGCATACAAATTGTTGGCAGCGCCTGCGGAAAAAACCCAGTCTCGTGTCAAAGTTGGCAATAAATTTGTAATACTTGCCAAAAGGCGAGCAAGCTGGGCGGTCCCAGTTCCACCCAGCAAAGCAGAAAAAGGGTTAACAAAGCCGCAGCACCTTGGAGAATTTATATTGTGAGAGACCATAAATTATGTCGGCCGCACAAAATAAGATTCCTCCTCTCGGCCATAACCGAAATATTGACAAGAGCTTGAACTACTCCAACAAATTTTAATTGCCACAGGCGATTCCTTAACAGGCAAAACCTCTAGGATTTGCTCGGGACACAGCAAGAAAAATGTGAACAAGTATTGACATTTATGAGGAGATGAAGAAACTGTTTATGGATCTTCTTTACCATTTCGAACAGCATCTAATAGTTTGTTTTGGAGAAAATATGGTTTCCAGCTTAGAGAACAGATATTAAACCAGAGTTTTAGAAAGTATTTAGATGAATTTCCAAGCAATAATTTAGTACTATCCCTGACAGTTATGTATAAATATTATTTAATTATTAATAAAAGCAATCCAAAAATATTCAAATAATCTCTATAATGAACAACTATTTCTTACCCTGCACTGTTAAAGAGCTCTTTTACCGCAGAGCCATCGAGTTCAGTCAAGGAAACGGAGGCGGAAGGCAGGCTGGCACAATGGGGAATTTCAATTTAACACCACAGAGGACGCCCTATGATAAATGGCCCGATACAAAGAGTTATGAACACGAGGTGACCCCAATAGGCATTTAAATATAAATCAAACGCTCGCAATGAACCCAAACCCCGCCTTGGAACGACCATTGTCAAGGTCAACCCCGGGCCGCTATCCTGTTGCCTCGTCTGCCTCGTCTGTTTTTATTAACATAAAACAGCCCTATAGTGTGTAGTTGTGGATGCTCCGGGCTTTGATGAATCGGAGCAGAGACCCCAAAATACGAATAATATCAATGCGATGCCTTGGCGGGCTTTGTTTTTGTGCAACAGCCAAAGGAATGGAAATGGGAATAGGACTCGGAATCGGGGCTGGATGTGATAAATGGTGTTCACGTGGCGCATGATAAATGTTAATTCGTCAACAAAAGCCAAGCAGCTGCCGATTCCGTTCTAGCCGAGACATTGACCTCTGGCCCGGCCACTCTCCTCAGGTTGGGTAAACGAAAACACATATGGCCTACATCCATCCATTCACATGGCCTCCTTGGGCCACGGATACAAACAGAACGCTGGAGTTCTGACCTCTCCCCTTACGCGGCCGAACACAATCAATGTAATTACTTAATGCAGGTCCTGAAAACACTGCCTTTTGATTGCGCATCTGCAATTTCATTTGAAAGGCCAAGGACGAGACCAGGAACAGACAAATGAAGATGACACAAAGGCAGGTTTGACTGGGAAGTACTGGAGATTTGTTTGGGAATTAGATTATATTTAAAAAACTGCTCTTGGCTGAAAAATAGATACATAGTAGTGAGCACACCTTGTTCAATCCCTAAAATGCCCTCTACTCAATTCAACATTATCAGGCGCCCTAAGCATATATTTCTAAGATATCTAGAGCCACCCCTTGTAATAATTGAAGCACTTTCTTAAGACCTTACTCCTTGACAGCACCTACGTCACACACCGAACCATTGAACGTCAAAATCCATTTAGTGCTCGAAACTCGTAAGCAGCTTTTAGTTTGAAGTTTAATTTTCCCTTACTTTGATTTACGCAAACTAAAAAGCACTCGACAATGCCCCACCTAGCAGCCACCCAATCTCCCTCCTCCTGTTTATCCAGCGCTCTCTCTCGGCCCTGGAAACTTGAGTTCTGGATTCTGAAGGGTGTGGCCTGAGGAGGGTGTGTGTGGAAGAATGCCCTTTTATCTGTTGCAGTGCTATTTACACAGGTTTCACTGAGCACTGGCATTACTACTCGTACCTTGGCTCCCTTTGTTCGGCAGCTGCCAGCTGTTGGTAGTTAAGACCCAGTTCGGGGAGCTTCACTGGACAAAAGGGGTTGGTATGGGTGTGATTAGTAGTCCTTTAGTGGCTCAAATCGGGGTTTCTATTCACCTGTACTAAATCGTTTTGGGACTCAAAAGTTGCATTTGGCAGCCTTAGTTGTTGGCTAAGATATAAAATCGGTAGAATTCTTAAAAGATATAACACATCAATCAGGCTTGAAATAATTCTGTAAGCTACACTTTCTCTGAAAAAACAATCCATTAAAAATGTTGAAATGTGTTTACATAACGACTGTAATTTATGAATCTGTACAAAAATCATGTTCCTTTATTCAAGCATTATCCTTGAACTTTTTCCTTGTTCTTTTTGGAACTAAAACCCATCTAAGCGTTTCTTAAATTCCACTTACTTGCACAGATAATCCCGTAGTAAGATTCTCTTTTCCATCTATTGGAAAATCACTGCGAAAAATTGCCACAGCTGTGGCCAGGACTTGAGCTGACCATTTTATTTATTAAAATATTTATTTAAATGCAGCCCAGCTGCTGACTCGCTGCCCGTCTCCCCCTCCCTTACTTTGAATAAAAACAAAAGCTAGTCCAAAATGGAAATAATAAAAGTGAAAAGTTCTTGCTGGTTGCATATAAAAATGTCTGACACGTTGCAAAAAACAACTAACAAAAAGGGAATAGTGAAAATGCTAAAAATGGGGTAAAAAAATATATAGTAACTGGGAGAACAAAAACGCTGCTGGCCAAGAGGCGGAGAGGGAGGAAAAACTAACAAACGGCGGACAAATGGCAAGGCTAAGTCCAAATGAACACAAAAACAAAACAGAGCTCACACATACTGGCCCACACACACCCCACACTCACATGACTGCCTCGCTGGCCATAAAAAGTCACTCAAGTGGTATTAAATGTACCACCAAGTGCAGTCGGCATCGGGAAATGGCAAGTGGCAAAACTGAAACTGTAAGGGGAGCGCGGTAGGAGCAGGTCCTGGAGCCGAAACGGAAACGGAAGCTGGAAGGAAGGGAGCCGAGCCGAGCCTCGAGGAGCACCTGGCACAAAAGGTTAAGGATACATCCCGACCCACACGCACACAAACAGGAATCGCATGTGTACTCTCGCATGGGAAAATAGAGAAATCGGGTTTCCCAACGAATCGACTTTTAATACCCTCTAGAGGTTGAGAACAAAGGGTATGTTGAGCTAGCTTATAATTGAAAAAGGAAATATATTATAAAATAATAATAAATATTTATTTGCATTAAAAATTATGAGTAAATATTTATATTTTTAGTTGCCTAACAGAAACACTCTTATTTTAATTTAAATGACGCCTTATTTAATAATAGGTACTTTACAGTCGTGTTCATATCCTTGGAAACTTGTTTCCGCGCTTCATTTTCCGTGTAATTTTTGATTGAAACTGAGTGCTCCCACGCCTCCCGTCCCCGCCCCGCCCACTTATTTATTTTGGGCAAAACTTTGTCCGAAGCTGTCCGAGGCATTAGGCATTCTTTTACACTTAACTGCCAAAAAGGTGGCGGCGGCGGCCAGCTGTTGCTTCTGGCCTAAGGCCAATCCGAAGCTCAATGGCTACAACGCTTTTACCAAAAAATTTTATTGTGCACTGGCACGAGACAAACAGGCGAAAAAAGGGAACAAAAATGAAATAAGACCGCTGCTGCACTCCCCCTTCGACACGTTCCGAGAGCCAAATAAAAGTAATAAGCGAAAAGGGTTTTTCATTCCTGACCAACACCACACACAGCTCGGCTCACAGCTGGGGCCAGCGGCACAACAATGGGAATGTTTAAAAAAATTAAACCAGGACACGACGACGACTATTGCGGTGCACCGAAGCCTGCAATACCCTTTGCAGAAAAGGGTACTGGGAGTGGCTAAGGGGTCGTAATGGAGGGAGCAGCACCTGCCGGCGACAGCCACTAACTGGGTCAGTTTGAGTGGCCCCCGCGTAAGTGGTTAACTATTTTACCCACTCGTCGTCATCGGCAGTTAAAACGATTGGTTTTGATGTAGGGAAATAAATTAGAAATTACGTATGAGGAGATTAAATAAAAACAAGCCATTAACAGGGAGTTTTCAGAAAATAAACCATGCTATTGGCAGCTTAAAACATTTTTCAAGAACCCCAAAACTTGTAATATGAAATATATTAAACAAACAAATAATCGCTTTAACCTAGTTAAAGCAAGTAAATAACCCACTTAACCTGCCAAATGAAAAACCAACTAAGCAGCTTTATTAAACCCCTTAATTACAAACCTTAAATTACCTTTAATATGAAAGGCTAGAGGGTATATAATAACCAATTAAGGGATTTTCCAGCTGAAAGCACTGAATAACTAATTGATCCTTTTCGGCTTTGGCGATGCCTGAAAAATATTGAATAACTAATTGATCCTTTTGCCACATTCCAGGCCACTGAATGGACTTGTTCAGCAAACAAATATAGCATATAGAACGCCGTTTGATGCATGTATAAATATCTAAACTAAAAAATCCATTTGCCATTCCATTTACCATAAATCTACAACTATTTTGGCACCGAAATGTAAGCCAAAACCGAAATGAAAATAAACAAAGCGGGAAAAATAGAAAAAAGGGAGAAATATAAAGGGAGCCAACACACACACACACTTGAAAAATTTTCACTTTTGTGCAACTTTCGTTTAAAGCAAAAAGAAGGGGGATTCCGGGCGAGGGGCCGCACAAACTTTTACCAGCTCATAAAACGCTCAGAAACAAGCGAACAAAATCGAAATCGGCCATAAAAAGTGCACAGCGGGGTCAGATTCACATTCAGATTCAGTTAGTGGGGCCTGTGCCACGTTGAGATTGTGTGCTTGGTCCGGCGGATTGATTTCCTCTTTCGGGAAACCCAAGCCAGGCCAAGATGCAAGTGCAAACAAATGAAAAGCAAACGCCGGGCGATGAAAATCAAAAGTAACGTTCCTCTACTTCCACTTCTGCCAACTTTCCCAGCAGCGATAGTAAAAAGATTAAGGTTTTCCCCCGAAAATAACGTTGCTTAGGAATCGCTCATCCGCCCCGTTGGACCCGCCACGCGCGGGACTATTGAAAGTTTTCACTTTTCCCATGCATACTTTACGGCGCTCCGAGTTTTCCCAGGCATCAGCAGCAGCGTTTTTTACGACCCCACCCTCCCCCTGATTTGGGCCCTCGTAAAATAGCTGGAACAGCCATCGCCTGATGGCAAACGTGTTCCAATTAAACGCCTAGTGCCCCGCCCCGCTCCTGCGCCGCCCTCGCCCTGTCCCGACGCGTATAGTTAATTTAAATGAAATTTGTAAATTTCGTTTGACGGCACGTGACACATGCAAATATGGCAAATAAAAATTACAACTCATAAAAATTGACTCCCCCAAACCAGGGGCATTATTTCGCTGATGAAACAGTGTAGCAAATGGAGGCTACACGGCGAGAAAATGTAATAATATGTAGTAATATCGTATGTGGAAAACAAAAGGAAGCTTTTTTGAATTTCTAATCACTTTTCATTTAATTTTCTTGAGGTTTTTATTACCTTTGCAGGGTATTACAATTATAGTCAGAAGCTTAAAACGCAATGAAGAAGTCGTTTCCGACCCTATAAATCATATATATTCTTTATCAGCATCAAGAGCAGATTCTATCTAGCCATGTTTTGAAGAAGAAAAAAAAGTTACTCAATTTTTCAAAATTTTGTAAAATTGCCAAATATTAAAAACAAGTTTCTGGGTATTATGCTCTTAGTCAGAAGCTTAAATCACAGGAAAGGAGTCATTTGCGACCCTATAAATCATATATATTCTTGATCAGCATCAACAGCCGAGTCGATCTAGTCGTGTCTGCTTGAAAAAAAAAATTTTTAATTTTTTCAAAATTTTATAAGGGGTTACATCGTTAAAATTGTCAAAAATTGACAAAAATTTTAATTTTTTATATCGTACAGTTTGTTATGCAGATTTTTTAACATAATTAAAACATGCCCAGAGAAACTTTCCGAATTGAATTTAAGGCATTTTTGACTTAGTTATGATATTTGAAAAACTGTGATTTTACCCAAATAGTTATCATTCTAAAATATCGATTTTAAGTCTCATTAATGACATTGTTAAATAAGTTTCATTAATTTCTAAAAGCTTTTTCAATGTCCTGCCTTTCTCCTAGTGCACTTAAAAAATCGCCAAAATGTCGCAACTTGTAGCTGCTCCACAGCTGCCACGCCCATATGCGCCATAAAAATGTAACATAAGGAGGGAGGAGGAGCAGGACGAGCAGGAGGCGGAGGAGGCACACAAAAGCCAGAGCGAAGCTTGACTAGGGGCACGGACTGGGGCACTTTAACAAATTGTTCTGGTGCCTTAAATTCAGAACCCTCACTCCTACGCGGCGGCCGCAATGTGACTTCTGTTTGCAATGAAGCGCAAAGTTGATTAAAATGTTGCGATTCCTATTCGCTAATTGAAAGGCAAAACTGTCGTTGCCTTGCCTACAAAGGTAATTGCCGGCGGGGAGAGGGACTCTGCATATCCTCATCACGGAATTTACGTCTAGTCAATCAAAGGTTAATTGCAAATTGTTGCAAATCAAAGGATTTTATTATGCGGGCCAGGGGCTGGCAGTACACCAGTGGCAATGTGCCATAAGTTGTAGTAAGTAAGCCATAAAGTTTCATCGCAACTCGAACGAGCACCCACTCACTCGCACTTCACATGCATTTTAATCACATAAAACTCACTTATCCTGGCAACATTTTGCGTCATTTGTAAGGAGGCGACTGTAGGAGCGATAGACGCACCAGCCTGGTTATGAGCGAGCTCAGCCGGGGAAGGGTATGCTAACTATGGGGATAATGGGAGAGAGACATTAACAAGGGGGAAAATATAATTGGAAGGATTCAAGCTGGCAAGGATACTTTGTTCTCAGTGCGAGTAATTTGAAGAAATAATGAAGACCCTCTTATGTATTACAAACTAAATTATAGAGAGTGTACAAGTTGTACCTACCTTTGCTCTTCCATGCTTCCTTTTTTGCACATTTTCCTCAGAGTATTTGTAGTACATACATGGCGTATGCGCAACATTTGCCGGCAAACAAATTTATGCGGCAACATATAAATCGTGTAACTGTAGCTGCCACAGTTGCTGCTACTACTGCCAAAAACTCTCGCTACGCAGCTGGCTCTGAAGGCGAATAGTTTATGCGAAAAAAGCTTCACGAAAAAATAGAGGAGGGAAAGTTTGCAATTTGTTCGGCACAGAACATCTTAATTTAATAAAGTGCCCCGGGAACACTGAGGGCCGCCAGCGCAAATTTGGAAATTGTTTGGCCTGCACGCAGATAAATCTCAATTAGGGAATGCTTGAATGCTGCAATAAACAGTTGGGCCTCGAAGTACGTATATACATTTCCCCAATTCAGGCGGAAGGAAGAGCCCTGTTACGTTCACTCAAACTCTGACGAGTTTTCGCTTTTTTTTATTCAAAGGTTTCTTTTTTTCGTTCCAACAGAAAGGTTTTTCGATTTTTTTTGTTCCTAATAATTGACACAATTTCTAGGCATAGAAATAGTTGCAATATTTTGTAGCTTCGACACTTTCATAACAAATATTAAATAATAATTAAAATAATTTCAAAGAAAAAATCAAGATGAGAGATAATGCAACTTCGGCCGGCGCTTAGAAGACTTGAACGCGATGATTTTCGCGGTCGCACACCAGGATATTTCCGTTGGACATTATGGCCACGCCCTCGAGTCCTTTGAACTCCGAATCGCCAGAGCCCCAGGAGCCGAAGGTCTTTAGGAAGCTGCCGTCCGGATTGAAGATCTGTATGCGATTGTTGCCCGAATCGGCCACGAATATATAGCCCTGATCGTCCACGGCCACGCCGCTGAAAGAGTGGAGGAAGAAGCCACATTTAACACTCTTGGCAATTAAAAAACCGGTAATTCAATTTACTCACCGCGGAAACTTGAACTGGCCGTCGTCGGAGCCCTCGCCGCCAACGGTGGACAGGACCTTGCCGTTCACATCGAAAATCTGTGGACATGGGGCGGATGCCGAGCAGGTGAAAAAGGTGACCAAATAAATTGCAATCGTATCTCGGATTGTGAGCATATTTTAATTAAAATTGCTCACATGGCCAGACAGGCATGAAAGGCAGGGCCAGGGGCATGGGCTCGGATACTCACCTGAATCCTGTGGTTATTCGAGTCGGAAACAATCACACGATTCGTGTTCGATACGGCTATATAATGGGGATGCTCAAGTTGTCCCTCGCCACGGCCGCAGGAACCGAATTTGCCAACGAAGGAGCCATCGGATTGGAAAACCTGACGAATGCGAATATTTCGATATAAGTTTGCAAATTGAAATGGCCGGGGAGACCATGCCAATATATACGGCATATACACGTATACACTCGGTATGTACTCCCAGTTAAGCTCATGAAAATTGCTGAGCTGCAGCTCGAGTGTGACAAATTGGGCAAGGCCCGGCCAACGGGAGGGTATATATAAATATTTGCATGCAAATCGAGATTGAAGATGGAGGCGAGGGCTGAAAAAAGGTAGCTACTGGGGGAGAGAAGCTCCTCCGCTCCTCCGTTCCTCCGCTCCACGGCTCCTCCACACTCACCTGCACTCTGTGGTTCTCCTTATCGCACACGTAAATGAAGCCGAGTGCATCGGTTGTTACGCCCCAAGGATAATTGAATTTGCCATCTGCGGTGCCCTGCGAACCGAAGGCGCGCAGGAATCGTCCTTGCGGATCGAGCACTTGTATGCGATGATTGTATCTGCAATTGAAGTGGAGAGAAAACAGTGCACGGTGAAAGGAGGTGTCATCGGGGAACTGAGGGTTTTCCTTAGTAATGAATAATATCTAGTTTAATAATTAAGTAAATACCTTGGAGGTACAGAACTAAAGGTAAGGCTGTTACTATATATGAATATATATGTTTTGTTGCTTTAAATAAAAAGCAGCAGAAAAGAATTTACAATGTCCACATAAATCTATTCTTTGAAATATATGTTTGATGTAACAAGTAAAGTTCAAAGTAGTCACAATTAACATTTACCTCCAAGAAGTTTCCATTAATAAAAATGTGTTATATATTTTTTAAATGCTTTTAAATAAAGGTTAAAGTAAAATATTTTATATTTACAAGTAAAGCTTTTTCTATTCGTTTCTCAAGTTTTCTCCGCGTGTAAGTAGCTGGACCAATTTATTGGGCCATCGAATCGTCGACGGATTCCCCCGTTAATTGCGAACCGAGAACGCAGCCCCAAAAGAGATCTCATTACGCGACCCGGGCACGAGCCTTGGCATTCCAAGGTGTACTCTTGGGCGTGGGCATGGGCTGGATAGCTGGACGGATTTGGGTTTCCAGTCTGCGGGCTGTGATGGGTGTCGGGCTTAGGGCTAAGCCGCTTAACGTGCAAAATCAAAGTTGACTCACACAATGAGGCCGGGCTCCCGGGTGCTTAACGAGATTTTGCGTCAAACAATGACAGCAGCGGCAGCTGGCAGATGGCAGCACTCGTAAAAAGGTTGCAGGATAACATGTGCAAGTCTCGTACTCCTGGTACCCGCTGGCCCCTGGCACATGTTTCTCATTAACGCGGCTATTATGCGCTTAGCCCTGCCAATTAGAGGCGGAGCCGGGAGCTAGGAGCCAGGAGCCAGGAGCCAGGAGCCGGAGCCATGGCCCGGGAATTAATCATGCGCCTTTGTTTGGACTTAATTAAAAAGCAGACTGACCGCCCCGGCAGCTGCTTAGCCGCTCGGCGATAAAATATCACCATGAAAATGGGCTGGAATATCTATTTTGTATTTATATGGAGGGGGTTCAAGAGGAAGGTTACCTTCTAGAGACCTTAAATGAGCTCAATTTTATATATACAATTAATTCTGTGGACTCCTTAGAATACTACTTAGAATACTTCCCAAGTACTCACCTATCGGCTATGATGTACTGGCCGATGCGATTGACGGCCACGCCGGCGAGGCAGTCGAACTCACCCTCGCCGTTACCATACTCGCCAAACTCCTTGACAAAGATGCCATTGGAGTCGAAGACCTGGACGCGGTGGTTGCTGGAGTCGGCGCACACGATGCTATTGTCGGGGCCGACGGCCAGGCCACGCGGCCACGTGAAGGATCCGGGCTCGCTCCCCCGGCCCCCCAGCTGGAACAGTTGCTGGCGCTTGCGCAGATACACCTGCTTAGGGATAGTACCTGCCGCTCCGGCTATACCGGCTGCTGCCGCTGCTGCTGCTACCGTAGGGGACGTAGGGGAGCCTAGCCCGTTTTTTGACCCGTCGTCGTCGGAGGAGGCCAGCTCGTTGGCCTGCCTTAGTGGCAGTCCGAGGCTCAGCCTGCGGGACACCTCGCTGGCCGTGCTGCGTCCGGTTCCGGAGCCGCTCGAGCCACTCGTCCCGTAGCCGTGCGACGCATGCGACGACGCTCCTGTCGAAGTGGAGCTTCCGCTTCCGGTGTGCGTGTCGCGTGCGCTGCCGCTGCTACTGCTGCCGCCGGCCGAGTCCTTGCTGCTCTTGTTGCCGTACTTGTTCTTCAAGTACCGCGCCCAGGAGCTCAAGGCCTCGCCATCCTTGCTGTCGGTGGTCGAGCTGCCGCCCAGGCCGCTGGACCGCGACGATCCGGCCCCGCGATCGGTGATGGGGGAATTGTCGCGCGACTTGAGGGCGTGCGAGGAGCGACTCCTGGCGAGGTCACTGCTTCCATAGCCACTGTACCTGCAAGGACATCCAAGGGTAGTTAGCAAACGGCTCAGGGGCTGGGCAGGAGGAATGGAAATGGGATGAAGTCGAGGGCCAGATGGAATTATGTGGACTCTACGGCTGCTTTTGAAACGGATGAGGCGCTTAAAGCTGAGAAAAAGGTAACATTTTCAAGGCGTCTTGATAAATAATTAATAAACTACTAAAAAATCATTTAAATTTGGTTTTAGGTTTAATGTATTATTTTAAAGATTAAAGATTTTTTAGTGATTCCCCTTAATAAAATAAATCGAAGCTGAATTAGTTCACAAATGTCTTTAAAAGAAATCAACATGAAAATATATTTTCATGATAACTATAGCAATAGCAAAATTAAAAACTTGGCATTATGTCTTTAATTACTAAGCTTTTTAAGACACTATTATTGAATATAGGGACTCTTCAACAATATACGAGCTAAGGCTCTGCTTGTATTAATTATTTAAACATATTTTTTCGTTTATGAGTTTAAATTTACTTTTATAAAATAACTTCAAAGCTACCTTTTTCTCAGCTTTTCTGATCTAAATGAATCTAATGCGTGAAAACTAGTGCTGCTTATGTACAGAGAGAGAAAGAGGGAAAACTTCTTGGTTGATTTCCAGTTAATTTCTGTTAATTTAAAAACGCGTTTGGTTTTTGTTCTATTTTAAACACAAGTAAATGACTAAGAAAAAACAAAAAACTAAAAAAAAGTACAAAAATAAGAGAGAAACCAAAAAGGAAAAATCCAAAAAAGTGAAAATTAGTGTTGAGTGCAACATAAACGAGAACGAGAACGTGGCGAACTTCGAGGGACGTGTGGCACGCACAGAAAGTCAACGCAAAAAAGAACCTTAAAAAATAAATAAATTAAAATAAATAAAATTAAAGGTCATATTTTTAGAGATACGAGAAACCGGGTGTTGGGACAGCACACGCACAATGAAAGCGCCCAGCGCACGCACGATATTTAGGAAAAACTCGCTCATCTTAGTACAGATCGTATATATACAGCCGATAGTTAAATCCTATGTACAAGTCGGGGCGGGGTTTTATATATATAAGTAGCTGTGAAAGATCAGTTCTCAGGGTCTCACTGCACACCTTGAGGCCAGGTAAGCGGACGGCGAGACCGTGGTGGGGGACACCGGCTCATCCAGGTCGTCGTCCTCGTTGCCGAACTGGTGCGAGGAGCGGCTGCGCGCCAGCCTCGTCCTGCGCTCCTTCATGGCCAGATAGCGGGATCGGCCGGTGCCGTAGCGACTGTCCGAGTCGTCGCCAGTTCCGGTGGCATCCTCATCGAAGGAGGCGGTGGGCGTGGATAGCGAGGGTTGCGTTACAATGGCGCTGCTCTTGCTCTTGTTTAGAAAGCGGCTTGTGTAGCTGCAAAAATGTTGATTTCGGTTCGGTTTCTTTTTGGTTTTGGTTTTTGGTTTGGTATTGGTTTTGGTTTGGATTCGTTGGGGATTTTCTTTCAGTGTTTGGTTTACATAATATTATTTTTTAAAAGATTAAACAGTAATTGATGTGGTGTGGAATTTGTATACCCTTGCAGAGCTCAATAAAGAAGTTATTTAAGTTTAGATATATCAAGACTTAAGTTGTTTTAGATATGAATTCTCACTTAACTCAGATTTGGTAATTGTTAACTGCAAGGATATACAAACTTCGACTTCCCGAAGCTAACTCGAATATTTCTGTTGGATTTATTTCTGTATTAAGCTTTTGTTGTAGCTGATGCTGTGTGTTTATGAGTCTCATTTTAAAATTTAAACTAATCCCCTCGGACGACCACCGCTTAATTAACTAACTTTTAACCAGCTTAAATAAGCGCGTGTAGCTGTATACAAATATGTATAAATGTGTGTGTCTCATTTATTAGCCATTAAATTCTGTTAAAAAACGAAGAAGAAACACCAAACAGCCTCCAGAACTCGGGGAAGCAAAGTTTCTAATTAAATTCACATTCGCATTATCGAAAAGTTAAACAAAGTAGTTGGGAAAAGTTTCCGGTTAAGTGCGTGAAATTATGGCGCCGATTGGCGTCCGTGTCGGTGTCTGTATCTGTGTCTGTGTGAAAGTGGGTGGTGTTTGGGCCGGATTAAGACGGAAACACGGAAAGCAACAACTACTACAAAAACATAACGAGTGGAGAGAACATAAATTAAAGGCTTAAATCTAGGTGAGTGTACGAGTGCACAAACGTAACGCGAAAATAGGGGCAAAAAAGGAAAATAGCAACAGGCAGCCCACAAAAGCAGGCAACACTTTTTGCTGCTTCAAAAAAATACATAAAAAATAGAAAAGCAAAATAAATACATACAAAAAATACATACATAAAGTGGCGGCAGTGAGCATATCTGTTTGTACTGCTTAATTGCCAGCGATAAAAAGCAGCTTAAACAAGTGGAAGTGTTACAGTCGCATAGCAACGACCATCCGATACCTGATATACAGGACTTTAACCTCTGATTCTGGAGGTATTTTGGGGTTTATTAAGTATGAACACATTGTGGCGATTATCGTAAGGACTCTCTGACAAATATGTACCTTCCCAGCTGTTACTAAATATATATTATTTTTTATATATACAACTTGTGCTCGACGAAATGTGGCATTAGTTGTGCTTCTTTTATGAGTTCTAAAGCTCTTTTTCTACAAAGATTTGCATCTAAAATCTAGGAAAAAGATAGGAATTATAAGATCTCTCCTAGCTTGTAGAAAAAAATATATAGAGTACTCTTGGACAGGTTTTAAATGGGGAAATACAAGGACAGTTTGATATCTCCTGAAAGAGTATTAAAGCCTGTATTAGCTGAATATTGTTATTTGTTAGACACACTCTACAGAGTTTTCACACCCCCATCAATATTTTCATAGACTTTATTTTATATTTGAAGCAATTAAAAAATATTCTATTGGCTTTTGAAACACTTTAACAAATACCCCCTCGCGATATCCCATTTCCTGGTCATAAGCCCCGGCTGAAACAATTGACTGCAGCTGTAAAGCATAAATCCAGCTACAGTTTTACACCAAGCAAACACCTTGAATAAATACGAAACATGATAAACAGACCGACCGACGACTGCTCGTGAAAATTATATGAAGTCAAACAGAACGGGCTGATAACAGATACCAATTTATCGCATTGTCCCGCCGAGGGCGAGGGGTGGGAGCTGGGTGCGGGGAGTGTTGTAATTACATTACGCTAGATTTGGTTAGGGGAAAAAGGGTCTCGGCTCGCTGTTTGTTGTGTGTCGTGCAAAAGTAAAATTAAAGAAGTTTTTGTCGCCGGAGCACAAAGGAGCAGGACGGGCTTGGACGGCCTCGAATTGATCCCTTTGAAAAGGGTATTGACAGAGCACAGAGCAGAACACAGACGGACCGAGAAGTAAAGTTAATTTCCAGCCCTTTGAGTGGCTCTTTGAAAGGGCCCCATCATCGTCGCGATTCTATTTATTTGCCCATTGAAGGTGACTCCGAGTACTTGGCCAACTTGTTCAATTTTATTCCAGCGCACATTCAAATATTTAATCAATAGTCTAGGGTTAAGCTCTCGTTTAACATGAGTTGGGTTACTTAGTGGGGTTTTAAGGGTTTTCAGTTTCAGAACTCATTCAACGTTATGGGTTAACAAGAAACAATTGAACTTCGCATGTGAATTGCACTGATTTCGAGTCGATTTTCTTTTTGGCCTGAGTTCATGGCCTATAGTGAGTGTGTATAGTATTTCTTGGGCTAGACGTCGGCAAGTCGCTTGCGGTACCGAGCCCGGCTGGGTCTGCTTAGGTACGGTATGCTAAAGGGCAGTGCACTGCAAGAAATCATTGTATAGAAGAGAACACAAAGAGAGTGATGATAGAACCGTGTGTATTGTGTGTGTTTACCTATTCGGCGCGGGGGGTGCGTGTTGCGTGTTGCGCGTGTGTTGTGTGTTGTGTGACTGTTGTGCTATGTAAAGGTTATGAACTTGACAATTAGACGCCACACGAGGCGTATGAGCAACAAAGTGGCCAGTGCCAGGTTAATGCCAACACGGAGCACTTGCACAAAGCTGCAGCAGCGTCAACGAGACACAGTGGGAAATACAAGAGAGAGAGTCGTAGAAAGCAAGTCAGTAAAACGCATCGAATCGGAGCGGGTCGGAACCAAAACCAAACCAAAAACACAATTATCCATTAGGCATATCGATTTTAAAGCCACTCTCTGCAGTTGTGTGTGCAAGTATGTGTCGGTGTGTGTGTTTACCTAATTAAAGTTGTAAATTAATTGCAGGCTCTCTGTACTTTTTTACAGGTAATTCAATTAGTTTGTGTGTGGCGCAAAACGAGGAAAACAAATTACCGAACAGCAATATTCGACACACAATTTATATGCCATGCTCGTCAGATATGTATCTGTATCTATATCTGTATCGTTGCATTCAGAGCACTGGCTACCAAAGCTGATGCACAGAGAAAAAAGTGGGTCACAGCTTGAACAAAAGTTACTTAAAATCAAATACGTGTAAAAACTCAGGTAAAATATTAATAAACATATAGTTTATATAACTTTGTATTCTAGTTTTTACTTTAATATAAATTTTTAAAATGTAAAAAATATATATTAGTAATTTATTTACAAATTTTTGAGGAATATAAATTCAATTTAAAACCCTAAACCTTCTTTGTAAACAGGGATTTAATAATAATACTTTATATAATGTATTTCAAGTATATCAAACTCATAATCAAAGCTATTTTTAATTAAATATTTGTACAACAATTATCTAATTCAGCATTTTTCTCTGTGCAGATTACCTTGTGTGTCTTAATTTATTTTTTATATTTAATTTTTTTGGCGAACTATCTGATTCGTTCGCCTAATTAGGCATGCAAATTAGTTCGGTTATAGAAACTACAAAAAGTCACGAATAAAAAACGCTGGACTATTTTCCGGGGGCGCTTAGAGAGAGTGTGGAAATGGTGGGAAATACCTGCTGCCAGTGCCGCTTCCATAGCGATCCTCGCTCTCGCTGGCATGGTGGGGAGCTGGCACCGCTCGGGAGCGGGCACTGCTGGTGGTGCCGCTGCCATAGCCGCTGCTCGAGGGCGTGGCATAGCTGCTCCTGCCGGCGGCCGTCGAGGAGCTGTCGTCGCGGGAGGCCCGCCTGGCCTCCAAGCGGTCCCGATAGGAACTGCCCGTGGAGGCAGCCGTCGTTGTGGAACTGGCGGCGCTGCTTGGCGTCGACTTGGTGTTCGTCGAGCTGCTGGCCGCGCTAGTCTTGGGCTTCGTCTCCGGCTCCGACTCCGACTCGGACTCCGAGCTGGTCTCCTCCTCGCTGCTGGAGCTGGACTCGGCCTTCTTCTTGTCCGCCGAACCGTTCGAGGCGCTGGTGTTGTTGTGCTGCGGCAGGAAGCGGCTCACGAAGGGCTTCTTCTCGGGCACAGCCGTGGCATCCCGGGCCGAGGAGTTCCTCGAGGAACTGGCCGCCTTGCTGCTGCCACCTGGTGCTGCCGCAGTGGCCGCACTAGCAGCTGCTGCCGCGGCGGTGGCCGCCGCAGAGCTGGCCGAGCTCTCGGTGGAGGCACTGCTGTCACTGCTGCCGGAGCGCTGGGTCTTCTTCACGGCCGCCACCTGAGCGGAGACGGGCGGCTTCTGGGACTGTTGGGTTGGAGGAGCAGTGAGGAGAGTTGCATCAGAGTCTGTGGCGCTGGCTAGGGGCTGAGGGCTTGAGTTAGTTGATTTTTCGAGCGAGTAACGAACGAACGGAACGCAATGCAGATGCAGGTGCAGAATATATAGTAGGTGTGTATGGAGATAACAAGATATTGGGAGGGAAGGACAAAGAAAAAAAGATGGCGATGGACGATGCTGATGGGTGATAAAGGGGAGTTGCCAACATGTGAAAGGTGCCTATTTCCGGAGATCATTTAAATAATGGCTGAAAATAATCATCAACTAAGTAGCCAAACGAAGTCGGCAATGTAAATCTTTAATAATTTAGAAAAGCTTCTCAGGGTAGGCGAAGATATGGATAATCTTTTCAATAAGTGTCTAACAGTAAATATTTTGATGGATAGCAAATTCAAAAACTTCTTCAAACATTTGGTGCCTCTTGCAGTTTACATTCAATTTAGCATTATTTCCTCAAAAGGAAAATCAGAGTAAAGGTCGTGAAAGTAGCAAGTATCTGTCCCGCAGACCCTCTTCACTCTGCAATTGATATTCCGTCGACTCTCTTTGATGTCCGTGTGCCCTAATTGATCGAACAACCTTTTCCTATTCCCATTTGGGCAAATGCCAGGGACAAGACAAATATGCAGCCGCTGTGCATATGTCACCGTAGGGTGCTTCGGAGCTGTATGGCACACATATTCCGTACATATTCCGCTGCTGGAAACATTGTTAAACTGACGGAAGCAGCCGCATCGCTGACAGTGGCATGATGGCGAAATATTCGCCATTGAACCCGGCTCTGTCTGACATTTCGGGGAGTGGGAGGAGTGTGTGTGCGGGGAGGCGTGGCAACAATGTGTGAATGCATGACAGGCAAAACAAAAAAAAAACAGAAAAGGGAAGGAAAGAAAAGAAATACATATACAACAGAAATATTTACAGCGGACATCAGAAATTGCAAAACAACAAAGCGGCAGACAAAAAAAGGCTAGAAAGAATTCGAAATGAAGACAAAGAGGGACAGCGAGAGTGAGACAGACATAGAGACAGAGAAAGAGAGAGAAATGTCGCCTGTGTTGATCAGGGTCTGAGGTTTATTCAGCTCGACAGCATTGACCAAAGAAATTTAGTAAGATTTAAGCAAATTAGCATCACTACCGCATCGTGTGTCCACTTTTTGCAGAGAGAGAGATAGGCAGAGAAAGAGATGGATATAGAGAGAGAGATAGAGAGAGAGAGAGAAAGGGAGAAACAAGAAGAATTGTAAGAAAAATGCTTGAAATTTGTGTAATTTCTATGCTGTTTTATTTGCTTTAACTTTCTTGTGTGTGTTTGTGCTCTAACTAACGGTAGGGTAAAAGACGTTAAGCTACGTAAATAAAAAAATATTTGTGTGTGTACTTAGGTAAGTTTGTGTATATAAAATATTGTACAATTCTGATTTCTGATGTCCGTTTTCGGCTTTCGGCCCACAAACCTTCTGCCCTGCATTCGGATTATTTAGTCAAGGGCAAAAGGTCCAGGACCCAAAGCAGCATTAGGTGAAAGGCGCTCTCACAAAGACAATAAAAGAAACACAAGACATGAACAAAAAATATAAATAAATAAATGGGGACATGAACTTAACACGAAAATAACAAACGTAAAAATATAAACAAACACAAAAAACGAAATGGGGCTGACTAGTTGTTGTTTTTTTTTTGGGCGGAGGGAAATGTTCTTTTTGGTTAGGTTTCAGATTAACAGTAAAAGGTAACAGTAAACGGTAAACAGTTAACAGTTATCGATCATCTCTCGATTGGCTCGAAACACAACACTTACGGAGCGGAGGGGAAGTGTGAACGATGGAGCACAAATAAAGAACGAAGCACACATGGCGTATACGTAATTTTTTTTTAAGTTTATTTTATACGGCGGGATTGTTTGCAAAAAGAACAAAGGGTAAAATACTGACCCAGGCTACAGTGACAGCGGTCGAATCTACCTATGCATTTTATTCTTTAAATATTTAGTTTGGGTTTGTAACTTCTTGTAAGAGGCATATTTGCACAAACTGGAGTTGGTCCACTGGTCGATCAGTTACTCTCTTAAGACAGTATTTTTCTCCCGAATAAGTTAAATATTTATCTCTTCCAAAATTAAATGTATGCTTATATCTTGTTGGAAGGACAGCAGCTTATCGCTCAGTGTAACCAACTAAAAAAGTTTATCCTCTTGCATTCTATATCTAAAACGTTATTTTCTTACTAATCTGTAAGAAGTTGTTTGAAAACCCATTAAATAGTATTTTAGAACTTGCTTAACTCTCTCTAACTACAGACATTGTTTTCCTTTCTAGGCTTTAAATAAACTTTAGGAAGCTCAATCTTCTTCCTCCTCGTCATCATCAGTGACCTCAATCTCCTCCTCAGTGTACTCATATTCATCATCATCGTCTTCGGGACTCTCTATTTCCACAGAAGCGGCTGCTCTTTTCTGTGTTTCTACCTCAGGTAACTGATCGCTCATTATAACTTCTTCGGGATTCTCCTCAACTTTTTCGGTTAAGTCACTTATCGGGGGAAGGACATTTATGAGGGGTAAAGCTTCGGGTGGATTAACTGGATCTACGTTCTCCGCTTCCTCCTCCTCGCTTTCGGTGGCGGTTACTTCTTCGTTTTCAGAAGAAGACTCTTCCTCCTCGGTTTCCTCGGAGGCCTCTGGGTTCTCTTCAACTTCCTCCTCATCTTCCTCCTCACTTTCCTCCTCGTCTTCCTCCTCCTCTTCCTCCTCCTCGCTATCACCGCTGTCACTGGCCACGCCTTCTTCTTCTGTATTTGCCTCATTCACACTTACCTCTGCTCGCGTCGCCGCTGCCGCCGAATTACGCACTGGAGACGCCGCCTGGGTGGAGCTTCCATCGCTGTCCTCGCCGCCGCGGCTCTTCAGGGACGCCACCCGCTGATCGCTGGCAGTGTCCGTCGATGCCGACGCCGAAGATGACGACGACGCTGACGTGGCAGCTCCTGTCGCTGCTGCCGAGGCTGCGGCGGCATTCTTGCGCTTCTTGGCCAGCTCGGCCTCCTCGTCGGCAGCCGCCTGCTGGTTCTTCTGCTGCTGCCGCTGCATGGCCGCCTTTTGGGCCTGAATGGCGGCCTGGACTGCCGCCTGAGCGGCTGCTGCGGCATCGGACTTCTTCTCCTTCTTCTCCTTGCCAATGTCCGCCAAGCGCTGGACCACTCGCGAGCAGTCACTCAGCCGGATGATGCCGCTGAGCTGGCCGCGCGACACGTCCTCGCTGTCCAGCACGCGATCCTTGCGCTCCTTGAGCTCCTGCTGGCGCTGCTGCTGCTGCAGCTGCTCGCTGTCGGAGTCATCGTTCTGGTGGGATCTCACGAACCGCGAGCGGAAGCGGGAGGACTTGCCAGCCCGGCCCGAGCTACCCTCGTTCTCGTAGTCGTTCTCGTAGTCATAGTCCCCGCCCGATCTGCCGTAGCGATCGTTGTTGGCCTGGGTGGCACTGCGCTGCGGGCGTTCTCCGAACTTGCGACCGCCCAGGACGGGCTCGTCGTTGTATCCCCCGCGCTCCTCCTGCTGCCTGAACTGGGTGGCCAGACGGTGGTCGCTCTTGGAGCGCATCAAGCCCGGCTGCAGGGCACTGGGCGGCGCCAGGTGGGAACTGCTCACCGAACTGCCGCCGCTGGGCGTCGAGTGCGGGGCGATGTTCAGGTCCCCGAAGGTGGCCAGGTTCATCACCAGCTGATTGGGATCAATGGAGACCAGGAAGCGAACGCGGCGACTGTAGTCGTTGTTCTCGTACTCAAAGTGCCGCAGGAACTCCACCGTCTTCAGGAAGATCTCCTTGGTGTCCATCAGCTCGCAATCGTCCCACTCCACGGTCTCGTTCATGTACTTGTCCACGATGTCGCAGTTGCTGCTGATGTTCGTGATCTCCAGGTCGAGGTTCTCCTTGAGGGTGGTCAGGTTGCGCAGCTCCACGGCCAGGTAGCGATCGATCTCGCCCTTCAGCTGGTCGGAGCGATCCTTGATGGCCTTGGTGATGCGTCTGTAGATCTCATCGATCTCCTCGGTGACACTAATGGCGTTCGTCTGCAGGCTCATCGTGTTCTTCTCGATGATGGCCAGGGAGTCCTGCAAGCGGTGCAAACTGCGACGGATCTATGCCGGACAGGGAATCATAAGTTAATGACGACTTCTCCAAGGGTAATTCCTCTGCTCACCTGTGAGTTGAATCGCGTTATCTCCCGCCGCAGTATGTCCATGTGGGCGCTCTTGCAGTCCTCGCAGATCTTCTTCTCGCAGTGCGCACAGTGGGACAGATAGGCCTTCTCCGAGCACACACCACAGCGTTCCATAATTTGGCCTGCAGGGAAGAGGGGAGGAAGCCGGGGAAAACAATTACTAATCACTGCTGGCAGCCAAAAATGACACTCCCAAATGACTTCCTGCCTGAATGACTGACTGCTCGAGTTGAACAATAAAATGCCAAGTATGCCGACAGCAGCAGCTCATCAATTTGCACTCTTGGCAACAATGTCCTGCCGCATGCCAGGGATACCAAGGATGCGGGTATGTGGTGCAGGACGAGATTGTGGCTAAGGCTGAGACGGAGACCGAGGATGAGGCTTCGGCTGAGGATGTCTGTTGCATTCACTAATACGATTTCAAGAGCACGAAATCAACTGCACCTAAGCGCCAGTTATGCAGCTCTATGCTGCTCCACTGAGGGAAATAATTTGAGCTATGATTCCTTATAAATGATATTTATTTCCGAATGAAGAATTATATTTTTCCAAAAATAAATATCTTAGGATACTCAAGAGATTTTTAAAATATTTTTAAAAGCTCAGAAACTCATTTAAACCCTTGTTTATAATTTGTATTTTATTTTCTGCTAGGTTTCTAATATATCCAGTTTGTTTTTCTCTGCCACTCTACGCCCAGAATCCTTAGTTTATCCTGTGAACAAAATTTACGACCAACGACAACGTTTAGTTATCCGATTTCCAGCCATAAACTCTTGATTTTATAGAGATTTGTGATTTTTACTGTGTGCCTCCCCGTATTATGTGTGTCACATCCTTTTGGCAAAGGGATCCTGTGGATCCTTGCAGGCAGGATGCGCGTGTGTGTGTGGCAATGCAAATAACGAGCCTCAGCGCAATGGGGCAACAACGCAAACATGCCAAAGATGTCGTCGTTCCTGCTGGAAAAGTAAACTTTTCTGCATCAATTGCTGGCATTGGCAATGCCTGATGAACACTCCTCAGTAGCTTTTCCAAGGCGCCCTCGCTCCCCTCTCCACCCCCCTGTTCCCGTGACAGTGAACCGGCAAGGGAGGGGGGCATAAGTGGGGAGCGTAAGGATGCAATGCCAATAGTTGGCTTCTCTGTATTTTCTCGTGTAATCATATGGAAAAGTGAATTTGCAAATTCCACATGAAAGTTGTACGAGTGCTCGTTGTCCTGGCTATATCCATAACACGAAAAGGATTCCTTTGTTTCACACATTTGCATAGCCAAGAATGAAATTTGTATAGCAAAAAAAGGATGCAAATGTAATGGGTATGTACACGGAAAATAATTTCGCCTAGGTTTGCTGGGGAATTATTTGATAATGAAGTAATTATATGTTATATACTATATGTCATTTAAGTTAAATGATTTAACTATCTAAAATTAAAAAAAAATATTTTTCGATGAATTTCTTGAATTTGAATAACTTCTTATTAAGAGGTCAACTTACTGCAGAAAATATTCCTTAAAAAACTCTTTAATATATATTTTAAAAATAAGAAAACCCTTCTTAAGAAGTCCTCTTTTTTCTCTCCGTGTCTTAGTTAAAGCCAAGAGCTTTGTCTGCCTTATTAACTCACACTCGGAAGCTGATTGCAGCTCAGAAGTTGCAAGCCATTTGCATATTTTCACCCCAAAAATAATTGCGTAGTCATGCTGAGTAGGTTGATCCGGATTACCGGGGGATGGGGCCGCAGAGATGGGGACCAAATGCAAATTGCTCAAACGAAATCAATTTCGCTTTGCTTAGTTTTAATTGCTATCAGATGGTATCCGGACTTTTTAATTGGAAAGCCAAACATAATGGCCTAAAAAGCTAGTTTTTGCTGCCTTTTGCCATATTGCCATTCTGCTTATTTGTTTTTTTCGCCCTTCTACAGCATTCCTAAAATTTTCCGCTTTGGCCGGTTTTTAGTGGAATTTAATTAAAGTTACAGCCATGATTACATGGCAATATTTTTATTAATAACATTTCTGTTTTGGCCGGACAAAGAGCGGGAATTGCGAATGGGAATCTGTGAGCTTTGTATTTAAAAAATGCAACTATCAACGATTATATTTTCCCAGTAATTTTAATTGGAATTTATGTGTTCGATTTTAGTGATAGTAAATCCTCACCTGACGTGGGGTCGGGCAGTTCTCCGGTTATTTCGATGTGCAGTTCCAGGAAGCGTTGCAGGGTGACATTCGTGGGAAAGGCCTGGACGCCATTGTAGGGTATCCTGTGCTCGGCCCGGCACTCGGGGCATTTTACCTAAATTATTTGCAGAAATATTTGCATTAGTTTAGGGCATATATCTTGTGCGGCCCCGAGGGGCTGAATTAATCGTGAAGTGCAAGTGAGACTTAAAGTTGCATTGTTTTTCTCCCCCAATATCCCGAGGCTGATACGGGATTAGTAATTGAAACTTGATTGGACAACTTAATGGCAATTTACTCGATTAATCTTTGATTTCTTTAAGCCCTTTGGCTGCGGTAATCCTTTTAGGAGTCGTTCAAGCTTCGTCTGTTCGCAACTTTAAAAACCTTTCACATTTTGATAGTGCATGTGAAGGCATCTTGAGTGCGTTTCCTTCGGTTTATTATATCCTGTCATCCTGGGTTTCCGCCACAAAGATGAATCTTCGCTGGCGGGCTTTCCTTTCGCCTGACAGGTATTCGAAACTCTCTCTTTATCTGCTTCTATATAAATTTCCTTATTTTCCCTCTGCGCTTGGCCAACACAATGGGAAAATGCTTACCAATTATTTGCGTGGCGCTGGCTGAAAGCCAACACAAAATTTATAAATACACGCAGACAGAGGCGCTGGCTGAGACTATAAGTAGCACATACACACAGTCGCCGTGGTTCTTTTTCTTTTCTCGAGGAGAAGCCTACATATATGCACGTCTCTCTATATAATTTTTCAACAAGATATCTACGCAAATGCGCCGCAAGCCAGCAAGATAAATACAACATTTTCGGGGGCGTCTTCTTGTGTTTTCCCTCCTTCTTAGTTTCATTTCCCCGGCGAGATTTTCAGTTAAGCAAAGTTACACTGTGTGGAAAATGATGAGCTAGCATCAGGGGAATAATCTTGGCTATCTCAATTAATTAAAGGTTAATGCACTTATATTTCGGGGAGTTCCTTTTAAAGAAACTGATTTTAGGAAGATCGAAATAGTTTATTTATTATCTTGAATCTAAATAAACTTTATATCCATTTTTGTATCAAGTTTTGTGCTTTTAGTTTTCCATTTTATTTTTCCAAACTATTCCGAGAGAGTACTGGGTGCCCATTTTACTATTTTTTCCCAGTGTAACAACACCGATGTGTGACGTCGTCGGGCATTAACCAAATTGCCACGAGCGCGCACACAAAGACGACCTGCATCGGTGGCACAGTGGGATGATTAATGACGACAATGGGATGGCTATGGAGGGAATGAAGTTAACACCGACTCACCTGACGCCGCACATAGTCCACCAGGCCCTCCATGCAGGGCTCCATGCAGAAGGAGTGCTGGCATGGCAGCAGCTTGGGGTTGCGATACCTGTCCAGGCAGACGCAGCACGTCAGCAGCTGCTCGAATTGCTCCATGGCTCACTGCAAGGACACCAAAATAAGGACAGAAACATAGTCATTAGGCCTGATTCGATTATACCGCAAAGCGCTGTCAATTTGATATTCATATCATTATAAATTCAGGACCTCCCCGCCCCCAACTAAGCTCATCATAAGACGCCGGAGCGACGAGGCGGTAAGCTCCCGCGCAGCAGCAGCAAAAATATATAAAAGAAAAGCAAGGAAAAATCCGATTGCCATGAAATTCTTGCATTTGAATGAACACACAACAGACACAGAGCCCAAAAAGTCATACAATAAATTGACCATTTCGTCGTCGTAAGTCGCAAGTCGCAAGTCGCACAGCCGCGAGCCGACTTCATTTGGCCCGGGTAAATACACTAAGCCACAAATCTGCTTATGGCTGCTTCATTAAAAGCGGCTCTGACAAGTTTATTTAGACGAAACCGAGCTCCCCTCTTGCTCATTGGTTTTTCTCTCCAAACCCAGCCGAAGGCAAAGGCTTTCGATGTGGGAATTTTGAATTCAATGCCTGGCTCCTAGCTTTGCTCTGGTAATGGAGCTCTTCTTAATTGCCACTCAATATTTGTTTATTTATTTAATGAATGTGAAGCTTAGTTGAGGAAAAATGAGGTTAAAAGAGGACTTATTTCTTTCGAATGTTTGTGATTCACATTGGAAAACTAGACACATGATTCACTTGCATTTCCTGCAGCTGTCAGAATATATTCGTATTAAACATTTCACTTTGATGGTGTTTACGTTGTCCATGACGTCGTGTATAAATACATGCAAAGGCAGTTTTATATTGATTATTTCAGATATCTTTAAAGAAAAACCAAGCAAACAAGAAAAACAGACTAATAAAAGAATGTTCTTGATAAAAGAAAAAAGCAAACCATAAATATATTACCTAGAATATGCCTTAAAATATTTGCCTTTGAAACTATAAGAAATTAGCAAAAACGTCAGATGAATAAAGTAAAATAGTAATATGACTAAGACAGTTAAGTTATTTTCTGTAAGCGAAACACTTAATATAAATAAAATCGAAATATAGTAAACAGAGTCCCAAATAAAACCTAAAGCAAGCTATATTTGATTATTCATTACACAACTCGTTATTAAGTCTTATTAAATCATTTCCCTCGACCCAAACAGCTGCAAATAATATTTCTGTGGTCACAACATCACTCTGCAATCCCCTTGCATAATATCATAAAGCTATTTACTTGCAACATATTTTAAGAAGTTGCAATAATGTCTCACTCACTCACTCTTGCCTCGTCGGGTGTGTGGAGAAAAGGGAACGCATGCCTGGCCGCACAGTTGAGATTTTAAGATTTTAATAATAAAAATGACACACATTTCTCCGCTATAAGAGGGAAGCAGCCCAGAGAGAATTTCTGCTCTGAGAAAGACGTTGGAATATATATATATATAAAGACGATTTCGCAGTTGCTGGCAATATGCACCGCATCGCGTATACGCCGCGTGTGTCGCGCACAATCTCGAACCAATGCGCACTTCCTGCTCGTAAATAAACACGACTATGTGGGAGGATATAGCCATGGTTCCATGGTGCTCCATGGTGTTCATGGTACCATGGTTCTCCATGGCTGCCACCGCTAATTGTCGTGCGCCTGTTTGCCATTATTGTCGTGTTTTTTGCTGCTTGTTTGGCCCGGGATGCTGGTCTGGTCGGGTTTTTGGTTCAGTTATTTAAAGCATCAATTTAATGCGGCCAAGAGTTCACAAAAACGTATGCGAATAAAGTGCAATTAACTGGAAAATGCGCTTAAAATCAAATTGAATAGAAATTTTCGTCGCTTTCGCTCAAATTGTGCGTAACGCGAGGGGGGAGAGGTACTAGTGTGTGTGCACACCACACACCACCATGGTACCATGTGCGAGTGTGTGTGCCTGTGGCGAATCTAATTTAGCCATTGCATTTGTGAATCGCTGCTGAAAGGATTAAAATGAATGGCGAAAGCTGCTGCTAGCCAGCATAATGGAAACCACCGCCAGGAAACCCCTCCGCAAAACCCAAAACGTCCTTAGTTAAAATTTAGTTTAAATGGAGAGCGGCGGCAGGGGGTTTTTGGCTGAAAGAAGTCCGCACCCCCTCCCGAAATGCCAGCATGTGTCCTTGAATGCAGTAGGTGGCCAGCAGTGCCAGTAATTTGGCCAAAATACCAAACCAATTACACCAGCTGCATTAGAAAAATAAGCTGAGTGGGGAAAAAGGTGGAAAAGCCCTGGTTATGGCCAGGTTTCTAGGTAATTTAATTTTATATTGTGCAAATTATTTAATGGAGGATTTATTTAAAGCCCTCATTTTCTGTTTTATATTTCTACCTATTATTTTAAGGTAATTTCAGTGTTCTCCATGAACCCCATGAACTCTTCCCATTAAGCAAAACATTATGAAGGCGAAGGCTATAGTTGACTGATTTTCCCCCTGAATTTTCACGAATTTCCTCCGATTTCTGCACAGTTCTTTTGTTTATTTAAGCCACAAAGATTGATGGCGACAGTTGTTCAATGTTTTGTTTACAGCCAAAATACTCATTAACCTTGGGGAGTGTTTTAAAATTAAATTGCGTTATGTGATCAGGAAATACAAGTAAATGGCCAACAGGAAACGGAAATGCGGCATGCACACGCACACACAGCCCCTCTTGACCCTGGGCATTTTGGCTGCCAAAAAAAAGAGAAAAGAAAGAAAACCCAAAATGGGTCAAACTTTTCGCGCGGTTGACAGTTCGGTGACAGAAAATCATCAACGCAAAGCACTGAAAATTGAAATCAACACAAATAAATTGAAATGAATTCGATGAAATTTGGGTCAACCGCAAAACAGCAAGAAAATAAAAAAAAATGCCGAAGAAACTCACCAATAGAAAAATGGAAAACAGTTTCGGCAATCCTTGGGTATTGCTGTCAAAGCGGCACTCGAAGGCAATCATAAAATGCAATTGGTTTCTGGCAATGCGAGAATCCTTAAAACTTCAATCGTTTGCAACTCGTTCCCGGGGGCACTTTCATTTGACGTTTTGTACCACCGACTTCCGTTTCTATAAATCTAAATCCGTACAATTACTGAGTGAATTTTCTTCGGGTTACTTTTTTTAGCTTTTCTTGGTATAATTTTCGCTGGGCACCAACGCGCCTCGTAGAGTTCGATTGGAAATGTAAAAAGCGACTGAAGGCAAGTGAAAATTGCCAAGCACATGAGTCTATAATATTTTAAATATATACAATCGCGTACGTTGGCGTTCCCTCTCTCTCTCTGATTTTCGCTGTATCCTATGTATATATCATTTGAAACAAGAGAGAGAGTGCCAGCGGCGAAAGGAAAACAAAATAAGCGATCGCAAATATATATTCTTGGCACAGCGCACCAAAGTGTGTATCTTATGGCTGAGTATCTCCGACTGCAGCCCATTAATGAGAGGTCCAAAGATACAAAGTGCCCGAGAAATGTTCACTTGCAGAAACGAAGTTCCCTTTTGGGCCCGGCGTCTTCCCTAATTTCTGCTACTTAACTTTACCAATTTACCTCATACATATATAAACACGATATAGATATGTGTGCGCCTCTTTGACGTCATCGTTCTCACCATTGGGAACGGCACGCCGGCATTTTCCATCTATATCCCATTTGTGCTGTGCCTGTGCTATTTGTGTGCTTTTGTGTATCTCGCTGTAACGGCGCCCTAAAAATAAACTTCATTGAAAATTGGAGCGAACGGCAGAGCGCTCGGATTCGGCCCCTTCCCGCCCCCGCGGCCGCCATATTTCTTTGGAAAAACTAGCCAGGCATTCCGCCGTGCTAATTGAAAAGATTTCACCTCCAAAAAGTGTAAAAGGTCTGCACTTCAATCGCCATTTTTGGCGCTTTAAAGGTGCAACGCGGAGTTGTTGGAAAATTGGGAAAATGGAAGAAATGCCAATGGTTTGACATAGAGGTTTCTTAAGGTATTTAAAATATTATCTATACGTTTTAAATAATGTTTAACTTCTGTTTTTGGGGGGTTGTTTTATGTAGAAAGATAGACAATAGATAATGAAATATTTAAACAAAGAATAGAGTTTAAAAAATACAGTACAACCTCTTTAAAATTCCCCTAACCAAGCTATTTATTAGTCGAAAAAGTCAAAAACAATACCCATCTGAGGCGTTCTTCTTTGCAACTTCTCAAGGTCAGAACTCTCTTTCTGTGGCTCCCCAACATACACACACATATATGTATCCCCCATATGCATCTCCCTTATGGGAGTGGAGGTGCATTCGGTCAAAAATAGAAACTCACTAGCCCCGGAATTCACAGACTGCACTCGGACTGCCAAAGATAGAAGTGCAAAAAAATATTCAGCGGCTATAAATAAAAGGAGCAGAGACACAGACACAGCATCGGCAGATGCAATCGAAACTTTTCGAAAAAGAAAAAACGGAGAATTTGAAATTTCAGCTGCTGGGGGGAAACTTTAAACTTACAAAACGTATTGTGACGTTTCAATTTCAATGGCGGTTACTTACAGTTCGAAGTGATGCTTCTTCTAGGAACTTCCGGCTAAGGTCGTTTAGGTATCCGAGGCGCCCTTGGGCGGGGCCCTTAATTGTCTGTTAACTTTGCTGACTGGAAAATAGGAGATAGAAGATAAGGGAAATATATAAAATAGGTAAAATATAACAAGGAACAAGTAGGAAAATTAAGTAAGGCTAACTGCTTTAAATGCTTCACTTTAAAATTAAATAAAAAAGCTACAGTTAAACGTGCTGGATTCTAATCAGGGGTTAAGGCACACAGTACTGTAGCTTATTATAAATAAATAAATACATCGCAAATTAATGCCTTAGTTTACTAAACTCTCTATAGATTCTATCTAGTATCCGAAAATATTGATCACATAAGGCGTCCATTTTAAAGGCTAACAAAAGGGGAATCCATTAAACAATTGGCACTGCCAACTTTGATGATTAATCGATAGAATCTTTGGCTGCTGCACAACCGGAAGTGAAAACGAATCGAATTGAGGGGCGTTCGGGGACAGAGACACCATGGCGACAGCAAATTGAAGTGGCCGCCGAATGATGGCCGATCGATGAGACAGCTCTGCATTTACCTGGCCATTAACGCACTGCGAATAAGCCGCTTGATGCCAACTTAATTACACAGCCTCAAAGGCTGCGGTAAGCAAAACAATGATGGCTGTGGGTGGTGGGCGATGATAGGTGTCAGGTGTGGCATTTACAGGTAATGAAGTTCGGAATGCGCTCAAGCTTTGAGCTCGAGCTGGAGTTGGAGAGCATTGTGCAATGCGACTGATACGGATAAGCTCCTTTGGCCGCACACACTTGGCCGTGTTAATGGATGAACAGGTAGTCGGGTGGCAAGGCCAGGTGGACACTGAAAGGAGGTCATTTTAATTAACCCGCTGGCTGCGTTCAATTAATTCGAACAATAAAACAATGGAAAACCAATTTCCGAGGCAATAATGACATGATTACATACCGAGTTCCGAGGAAGTAACTTTTCATATAACTTTTATTCGGTTTCTTAGGGAGGAGTTACTGACAAAGATAAGTTGGTATTTTCTTAATGATATATAGGTAACTTTCTTTAGGTGTTATTCAATTCATTCATTGTGGTATTAGGTATTTGCGAATTACATATATACTTTGTCTAGTAATTTTTATGAAACATATCATATATTTTATAGATTTCTTATATACCCTTGCAGGGTATTATAAATTAAGTCAGAAGCTTAAAACAAAGTGAAGGAGTCATTTCCGACACTATAAACCATATATATTCTTGATCAGCACTAACAGCGGAATCGATCTAAGCATGTTTGAAAAGAAACAAAAATTATCAATTTTTTCAAAATTTTATAAGGGGTTACATCATTAAAATTATCAAAAATTAAAGAAAAAAATAAAAATTTTTAAAACTTTAAATTCAATACCCAGATTTGTTAACCTAATAAAAACTAGCATAGGAAAGCTTTCCGAATTGAAATAAGTGATTTTTTGGCAAAGTTATGATGGATTTTGATGATATAATTGCACCTGCAAGGGTATACAAATAAGCTTCCTTTCTTGTTTTTAAATATTTTATGGGTCATAAATTTTTTTAACTAATGTTAGAAAAGTTCTCTTTAATTTTTATAATAATATAGCTCCCTTAAATATTTATTAACTCATATTTTAAGATATTAAATCAATTCACTTCAAGTCAAAATAACTTTGAATTCCTCTTTTTAACCATGGTAAACCAATTTAATTTAAAACAATGAATTAAATCCCTTGACCTCATAATTAAAATGAGTGCGTCATAACTGTATCACAAAATAAATGCAAGGACATAATTTATTCAATTTTTCAACTCCAAGTGCCTGTTTCTGAAATTTCCCCCCATTGCCGGTGGCTATAAAGCAGCTGCTATGAATTCGAGCACTTAAATCGAAGTGAATTCAAGTGGGATATCTATGGCAGAGCAAACTGCAGGCAAACTGCAGGCAAACTGCAGTCAGTGGCACTTGTTTAGTGTTTCTGCCGGCGACCTTGAACTTCCACGTAGCAGATAGAACAGCGAAAGAGAGAGAGAAGGAGGAGAAAGAACGGACAGAGGCGAACATAAGGCCCAAAGGAGGAAGCGGAAAACTGTTGCCTACTTTCAGGCGGCTCATAAATTCACACTCTCGCACACCTCTAATCTCTTTGGGCATTATTTTTGCATTTCGGGGATGAAAAATTAAATGATGTATTTGTGCTCCGTGTGAAAATGAAAATAAACACCCCAGCAGAGTACCACAAACATTCAAAGCAAGGGGGGCAAGCGGGAGAGCGGTGAAGCGGGGCAGGAGCAGCCGAAAACAAAAGCAAACAAAGCAATCAATGATAAGCGAGGCAGCGGGCAAAAGACAAACACAAACAGAAAACACAGAGAAGCAGAAATGGAAATAGAAAATCTCTCTGAAAATGTCGCTGATTGAATCGAACTAAAAATAAGGCAGGCAACGCGGCGTATGAGCAATGTGCGTGTGCGCGTATGCGTTAGTGTGCAAATTATTGCCATGCTTTCCGATGATATATACGTATATAAAAGCCCATGGATCCTCATCTGCATACGTATATTTTTTGTTAATAAATTTTCAAAGCTGTGAGAATAATTTTTGACAGCCTGTCTGGTGGGTGTGTGTCGTCGCCCAGGTGACATTTTCACGCTATATTTCCCCCCGCTCTGCCACGGTTTTCTCTAGAAATCTCACGCCTTTTCTCTCGCCTTTTTTTACATAATCAGCACTGCTATTGAAAGCAATGAAGAGCTCATCTCCATGTGAAAGGGAGGACAGGGACTTTCCACACACTCACTCGGTTTGATTTCTTCTATTTGTCGGTGTTTCGCGTAACTCTTGCAAATTTATTCGCATGCCTCGGCGGCGGCGTCAAAGGACTTTCACTTGGGCTTCACTTTTAATCGGATTTCAAGATTTTATAATATGTGAGTATATGTTTTAAACAGCACTCGCGCCACGTTCACTGGTGCTCCTTCAGGCGGCACCCTCACGCACAGCGCGACAGGTAAAGATCTGTGGGGGGATCTCTCCACCTCCCTATATACACACTATATATACACAGAAATCGAACTGGGGGCTAGATAGGTGTTAGATCGATCGCGCACGTCCACTCGCGAGCGTGCCAGAAGTGAAAATGAATGTTTGCTCTGCTCGCGGCCAGAGTCGCTTGATGATCAGCCGTTCTTGAGGTGAAATTTTATAAATATAACCTGAGGCAACAACAACAGCCACAAGACAAAATATTTCTGTCTTCCCACTTTCCCACATTTCTTCTTGTTGTCTCTCGGCTTCACCCGACCCCAACGAACCTGTGTATATGAGTGTATATTGCTATATAAAATCATATAGATGTATATTCCCCATAATTTGCTGTAAGAATTCCGCTTTTTACAATGTCGCGTTGAGAGAGATTATGTATATACGGTTAATATGTGAAATTACCTGTTATTGTTTTGCCTTATTCCGCAGTTTCTTTGCGGGAAAATTTCACTTTTCCTGTGTCCAGAAAAAGAGAAGCCAAGGCAAAGATGATCAGTGCCCACGCATTTATCTTTAAGTATGATTCATTTGGTCAGTTTCTTAAATATTTATAGAAAACAGTGAAAGGCGAAGGCCTTTAATGATACTTATATAGGAAAAGGAAATTGATGTCTTAACAAATATAGCCAGAGTTTTATATGGTCCGATTAAGCAATCAAGCAAATTTATTAGGTAGACCAAAAAAGAATTTAATTTAATCAGATTCAGTAAATAATTTAATAAATATAAAAATAAACCAAGTCAAGGGTGCGTAATTAATTAATTAACTTCTTATGTTTATTTATTTATCAACTGCAAATACATGCAGACAGTAAATGTTTACAGAAAACCAAGCCACCCCCAGGCTGCCCCTTTAATTTATTAATATTTCCCCACCCCATGTACTACATGCTTAGCATGCTATGAATAGCACCATTCCTCCCTGTCACCACTTTCTATATAATTGGTCTGCATTTTGCCTTTTCTCGCCAGACGTTTGGTCTTTTGTCTGGCCAGTGCAAGTCTCCCATGGCAGCAGTCAGTCGCCTGTCAATCGTCTGATGAATTGAGTTCTCCTCGTTTTCCGCCATAACAAAGCCACAGCATCGGCCGAAAACAAAAACAGAAATAAAACAAAAACAAAAAACAAACCAAAATAATAATAATTGCGATTTATGAGGGGGACCAAAACAAAGATGTCAACGCGTTACGCCAAGGCAGCTCCAAGTTGTTGACGGACTCTAGGTCAGTCCCCATTAACATCGCCATAGCCAATGCGTAGCTGTATCCTGAAAAGCACAGAGGAAAATATATATAAATAGATATCAATAATTTTTTAAATTGTAAAAATTAAATGTATAATTGTTAGTATTTGTCAAACGAAGAAGTAGATATTAAAACATTTACATCGAAATTAAAAAATATTAAAAAGTATGGAATTGAAAATCTATGTGTACATCGATTTATTTTGTCATCCCTAACATAAGTGAGCACCATTTAAAAATGTCATAATAAAATATTCATTATGTTATTGAAATCTCCCAAAAATGATTACCTCTTAATAAAGTATCTATTTTTCGCCGTGTAAAATTCTTGCTTTTCATCACCACATTTCTGCGCAGTTTTTCCTTTTTCTTCGCTTAATTGGAATTGCGTATCGCCGGCGAATGCATTGTGAGTGCAGCAATGTCCCCGGTTCTCTATTCTCGATTCTCAGTTCGCTGGCGACAATTGTATCCGTTTCGCCCGAGCTCCCATTAGGCGGAGCCTGCATAGTCGAGAGCGTCTCATTAGGCCCGAGCATGATTAATTGGAATTGATGGATGGCCAATTGACAGATGGCATAACGAGCGAGCAGAGCGGCCGCGAGCAAGGATACATTATTGATGGACATGTGTGCAGGCCGGGAAGAGCCACTTGAAAAGGGGACACTCAACATTGCCAGCCAGCAGCGCCTTGGCTAATTGCCCCAAAAGGAGGCAGGCAAGGTGGCAAGGATGAGGTAGCCCATACGCAGGGAAAGGAGCTAGCGTGGTAAAGTGGCAATAATAACGAATTAGCAAACAATTTCAAGTATTAGCCAAGCAGAGCTAACCAAGAGGGTGGTCATGAGAGTTGCCAGTTGATTGATCTTTCACAGGAAAGCCTAATTGAAATTCATTGAGGAAATTTGTAGCAGAGAATTTGATTTGAGGTGCAAAAAGGTGCAAACGCATTTTGTGTATACATTTTCCTAAACTAGGTAGCTGATTTAGTTAGTTGCAACTTGCAACATAAGAAAACCCATTAAAATAGGGAAAAGAAATTCTAATTAAGAAATAAGGGATGCTTTACTGCGCTTCCCAAGAAATCCAATTAAAAACTAATAGGAATATGCACAGAAGGTAAGTTCTTAGAAAAGTTCTGAGCAATGAAGGTTCAAAGATTAAATGCATTTCAAAGAAAGAGAATTAATTTTAGTTACATTTGATTGAAATTCATTTAGTTCATTAAAGTTCTCAGGTAAATATTATGGCAATGGAAAAATTTCACTGGTAAATCGATACAAAATTCTTACAAATTGTACAGAATAAAAAAGAGTACTAAAGGTAAAGTTAATACCAGGAAATATTAATTAAGTATGCTTTCTTTTATTATTTCAGAGTAATTTAATGAAAAAGGAAAACGTATAAAGTTACAAATATAAAAGGATGTTATTCAAAGGAATTTTATTTGTTTATATTTTACAAATATTTTAAGAGGAAATATACACATCTTTTCCATATATTTTAACTATTTATTTATATCTTCCCTTAATGCCTGTTCAATTATGTTCAATCCACCACATCCTGAAGCCCTCCTAAGTGATATTTCCTGCCAAGTTTTTTCTCAGAAACTGCCTAAGCACACCTCCCCAGAGGCGTAACGAACAACGCCGTCCTGCGAGGGGCAGGCACAGCACCGAAAACAAACTATTTCCAGTCAGACAAATGGCGTTAAGCACATAATAACCAATTTCTCTAAATACGGCCATAATTATGAACGCCTACACCCGCACCCACCCATCCGGCCAACACACACAAAAGGATCCTCTTGTGAAGTGTTGCCTTTCTTGTCGCTGTTTTCCCTACTTCATTTGGGCGCGCTTGTTCCCGCGAACTAAGTTTGGCCGAAAAAAGGCAAAGAAAAAGTGAAAGTGAATGCGAAAGTGAATGCGAAAGTGAAAGTGAGAGCGGCACAAAGTTGGCAAGTGAGAGAGCAGGGGCAAGGGCAAGGATTTATCGTAATTAGGCATGCATGAGCATATGCTGTCGTCTAAGCTCAAGGATATGACTCTCATCCCACGCAGGAGACATACACGGAAATAATATATTCTAACTAATTTTAAATATTAAAACTCATCTCTAAATAATCCTTTAATGATAGACAGTACTAGGTTAATTATTTATTTTATTTTACATTACTATAAAGTATGGTAGTAATAGGTAATCTTAAAATTATACAGATTATACTCATTAAGCTATGGAAAAATGTTATTAACACGCCTAAGAAATATTTTTTGTCTCCATAAATAATTGAAATATTTATAAGTAAGAAATTCAACAATATAACTTCAATTTGGCAGTAAAAATACAAATATTTTAAGCCAAAATCATTTTAATAAGAGAATAACTCAGATCTCAAACAAACTCTTTCGTTTACATCACATTTTCCCGCCGTGTGAACAAACACAGACTTGGGCAAACATCAGCTAAGAAAGGGGGGCTAGGAAGGGTAGAGCGGGGTAGGTAGGGCCGTGAGAGGGGGGCTAAGGCCCCCAATGTACATAATTAATTGTGCTGCTGTGTTGGCAAACACGCGGGCGCCGGAAAGTAGGCAACACGCTTTTTTCGGCAAAACGGTTCGCCGTAATTGATTGCCTCATGCACGCCTCACACACACACACACACACACACACACGGAGAGAAAGCGAAGCCATGTGTGTGCGTGTGTAATTTCCGGCGAAGCTACAAGTATTTTTAAATGAATATTTCTTTAATTAGTTCGCTGCTGGCACCGCTATTTGCTGCGGCTCTCAGAAAAGGGGTTTCGGCTTCGGTTTGAATATGCTAAAAGGCCAAGCCACAAAAGACTTGACCGCAAATAATAATGCCCAAATGTTGCCAGGCCGCAAGTGTTTCCAGGCAACACACATACACCCTCACTCGCACACACGGACTGGGAATATTTTCTTAAATTAACATTAGCAACATTTGGAGCTGCCATTAAGACGGTCGCCTGGCAGCCATTTGCCAAGACTCTAGCCCAGTTTCAGACCCAAAAGGTCAGCCCGCAGAGCACAGTTGTAATTCGGAGGAGTAAACCACAGCATAGAAGTTTCTGGGTTTCATAGAACACTACATTAAAATTAGGTGGTTATCTACAAATTTGTAAATATTAAAATATACCATACAAGGCATCAAATAAATTGATTTCGAGAAGTATTAACTTAAATGCAAATGCACGAAAAAGCTATACAAGACAATTAAATATCTCTTTCCAATTGCAAGTGTTTTTATGCACACTTTTAAAGCTTAAACAAATTTATTTCCACCTCGTATCTTGTCTCAAAAACTGATACTTTCCCTACAAATAATCCTAGTTAAACTCCTCGAAGTCGGCCTGTATTAACCCTAGGACATTCTCCCTTCGCTCAGTGGCCAAAAACAGTTAAGCGTAAACATTGTCGTTTGAGTTGGCCTTGTGTTTAGTTTGGCTTCTTCTTTAAATTATGGCCGGCGGCCTAAGTAAACCAACTAACTCCGGTGGCCATTCTAAAGGGAGCGGAGCGTTATTACCTGGCGCCAGTCAAATTAGCAGGGACATCAAAAATTACGTATACGCAGCGTAGGACCTTTTGGACTGTCGCACGTGTTCATAACCCGTTTCGCAGGCTGCGCTGCCACAAAACAAAACGTCAAATGTTTGCTTAACGGCAAAACATTAACATTTAACCTTGAAGGCACAAATTACCGGATTCTTGTCACCTCCAGGCCCAGGACAGGGAGCTCGGAGGAAAAGTTTGTGTGTGATGTCCGCAACTTTTTACCTCAGCAGGCGGGCGACCCATAAAAAATCCTGCGGTGAGGCACCAACAGCTCTGGAACATATGCGCCATTCCAACTCCCCCGAACGCCCTTCGATGATGATAAGAGTGCCGCAGCATCGCGGCGTTCCGGCATCTTGGCAGCCCTCTGCATCCTTGGGTATCCTTGCCAGCAGCATGACGTCGTCGTCGACGGCGCCTTGTGATAAATAGCTTGATTTCAAGCGAAAGGCGCGGGAGTAGATTTATGACACACGCATTTTCCGCCACCGAGAAAGTGGAAAGTCAGCTCCGGTCGGGAAAAATCAGCCCCGCCAGCAGGCAGCGGCAGCGGAAAGAATAACACGAAGATCGAATGTCACGCAACAGGCAAGGACACAGTTATGTATCGCGAAAATCGCCTATTTAAAGCGAAAATCGTTTTTATCTGGAAAACTTTTATCCGGAGAATTTGTTGGCATATTAAACCATAATTTCAGCTTAAAATTTCATATTTTTTCGCCCTTGAACTGGGAAAACGTAATTAAAAGCCGTTTTAAGTTTCGGGGAAAACTCATTGAGAGCAAATGAATATTAAAATCAACATAAAGCGTTCATTAACAACAACAAAACCATAGTTGAAACGATATACTCATATTTAAGTAGCTATTAAATACAGCTATGGGTAATATTTCCAGGAAAACCTACGGAAAAAAGGGTCGGAAGAATATAATACAAAAGTTTAAATTGGAAAACTAACTAGAGTAAAATTTATTTGAAAAAAACTGTGAAAAGGAAAGTAAAAAAATAAAAACCTATTGAATATTTAAGCCAAAGCCAATCTTGTTCAAAGAAATATTTGGAATTATAAATATATTATTGACATTTCTCATAATTATTACCCAACATACACATTTCGTTTGCGAGGCAATAAAAATTGTAAAATTTACCAAAAAGTTCCAATCCTTATTTTAAACCACCTAAAATCTCTTAATTAGTGATTATTAAAAAAAATTGTCACCTACAAGAGCCATCAGGAAACTTTCAGTTAAATAATGACAAACATTTCGGTAACGAAACTTAATTTAATATCGTTTTTTCCAACCGCCAATCGTATAACCATAAATAGTATTTATTGAAACTTGACTTGAATCGGAAAGCGGAAAAATAAAGTTGATTGAATGGCATTTTAAAGCCAAAGTTGCAAATTTGCAATGAGGAGAGATATTTTCATGGAGAAAACGATTGGCCATTTTATGGCTTTTCCACTTGAAATCGGTTACGCAATCGAGCGAGTTTCTGCTTACGACTTAAGCTGGCGACAATTGTGGGTGAGAAGGGGGAGGAAAAATTGAATCATTCCTCGAGTCAAAGTTTTTTGATTGAACATTTAAAGGAACACCGCGATTGGGTTTCGTGTTCGCGTCCGGATTCGATTTCGAATCGCGAGGCGGTAGCCATGGTATTCCTTGGCAATTTCCTTTGCCGGAGTCTTAGCTAAGCTGCTTACACTCGCCCACCAAGGCACACTCAACCCACACACACACAGAGAGCGTGCTGTGCGATGGCGAAGCAACCTCAACAATTTCAACATCCGGCTTCCGCTGCAATGTAATGGAAACTCGAGGCGAGCGTCTTGCCGCCGTGCTGTGCCAACATATTAAAGTTGGCAAATGCCGAAAAGGGGAAAAAATAAGTACACTGGGAAAAATACACTAATAAGTAAGGGAAATGAATGTCTTTTGGAAAAAGGATAATATTTGAATGCTACTAGGAAAATGTTATCCTTGCCTTAACCTAAGCCTGCCTTACTGTACTTTCTTTCGAGTTGCTTTCGAATTATAATAATTATTATATATATATTATATATATTATAATTATGAAGCATTAGTCGCAAACCCTTTTCTCTCTGCAGAATCAGAATCCTTAGGCAGGACTTGTCTCCTGCAAACTCAGAAAGTGTCGGGTGCGGAAATCTAAGGCAAGACAGGAATAAAACCGAAAGTGACACATTGCAGCGGGATATTGGGCGGGACGATGAGCGCAGATTCTTGGGCGGGTCTCGGGCCTGGGCTGGCTGTAAGGAAAACCGAGGGCGGGGACGACAGGTGGCTCCCGGAGGCACCACATAAATCAGAGCCGGGCCTAAATGCGAACTCATAACTCCCGCACCGCATATCGTTCTTGGCGGGGGGCAGCCTCGTGATTAATTGCTCGCTGCGGCGAATGTGGAAATTATTTTAATTTTCCAACGCCACGCGCATAATTCGCGATAAACCCGGAGAACAAAAAATATTCAGCGGAACCGAACACTTATGCGGGAGATAATTCGCTGGGGTCTCGGGGCAAATCTCGATATATATATGAATATTTTATGCAGATTTATCTGGCGAGTTATTTTCATGAAATGCACATTAAGAGGCGCCTGCGAGGCAGCGGTGCGTATGCGTGATATCTGAAACGTTTAATTCAAGTCGTCAGCAAGGCGACGGCGGCTTAATTTGCAACTCAAACTTAAAACCGAATTCTGGGGCAGGCCAAACTACTTTTATTCCAGCGACAACGACAATTGCCAACCCCGAAATGCAGTGCAAACTGTGAGAAAAACTTTTGAATCGTCTCGCTTTTATTTCTTCTAGCTGCTTGAGGAAGCTCCCAGAGAAAACTCTGCAAGAAAATGCAGGGGGAGTCGGGGCGGCCCAAGTCAGCAAGTCAAATAAAAAGTTTTTCGTCAACATTACGCAAATTAGTTTGTCAGTCGACGAGCCAAGCAAATGCAGCCGACAAAACCCTAATGACATTTAGACTAAGGGAAAAGTTATACCCCAAAGCCTAAGTCGGAATCCAGGCCCCAGCCTTAAGCTGCATGCTTCATCCTTCTGCCCGTAGTTCTCCCGTTCGTCGGTTGGCTGCGCCTAATGGCTGAAGTTGAGGATCCACGGCAATTAGGATTCTGGCGGCTTTATGCGCCTGAAAAGTAAATCAAGAAAAAGTCCCACGACGTCTTTTTTTATTACAACAAAAATCTGATTCTTAGCTGAGAATCGGATTGGGATTGAATTGGATATTAAATGGAAAAGTTGCCAATTACTGTTTTTAAACTATATTTGTGTTTCATTATATTCAACCAATTTTGGGCTTAACTTAACTACAAAACGCTTTGAAGTAATCTTAAAAATTACCGAACTAACAAAAATCCTTGAAAATTCAGATAAATACGAAGCATAATTGAAAAGGTTAAGGCTTCTGCTTTCATCCTAAATTGGGTGGCGGCTGTCCTCCTAATGGTCCAGCAGTTTACGCCCCCTGACAATTATGATGATTCGGATTCGATTCCCGATGCCCGGGCTCGGGCTCCTCTCATTCGATATGCATTAATGTGCTGCTTTGTGCCGACGAAATCATAAAATCAAATATGCATTGAATTACCGTGTACGGCAGGACAATTATATTATACCTCCTGCCTACCGAAAAGAACCGAAAAACCAAAGAAATAAAAAGGGAAAGTAAGCCGACGAAAAAAAGGAATATTTAACTCAATTTGCTGGCCGTAAATTTGGTACCACAAGCAGCTGGGCCGCCCCATGCTCAACCTCCTCGCGAGGAAAAAACCCTAAATCGGCCGCATTTTTCACTCAACATTTTGCCGGTGTACAAATTTCGTTCGTTGTTTTTTTCTGCTGTTTTTTGTTCTTTATTTTTATTCCCGTTTATGCGCAAAAGTGCGTGTAATTAAATTTTTCATGCGCCATGTGACAAGGGATGTGGCGCCCGCGCGGCTTCGGAAACGGTGGGGGGAACGGTGTTAGCGGCTACCTTTTTTGCTTCGAAATTAAGACAAGGGAAAAATGCGCTAAGGGCATATAATACATATACATATTTGGCACGCAATTTTCCACGGCAATGTCCTTCTTATATTGATGGCCGATCCCTTTATCGTTATCAATTTTTGATGCCTTTTTGAACCCTTTTTTCTGTAGGGTTTTGAGCTTACTTTCTATTGTTCTTCTTTTTTTTCAATTTCTGGTTCTTGGGAGTTTTTTAACGAAGAGGGGACTCCCCGTTTTTGGAATATTAAATGTATTTAAAGGAACGTTGCATTTGTAGGAAAGTAGTCCAGATCCTGGGATCCTAGCGGCGTGTGCGTGCGCGCAAGCGATTGCGAATACGACCACGCATAGCAGCACTGAAGGCATTCTGGGCGGCTGTTGTTGCTGCTGTTGCTGCTGCTGTTGCTGCTGTTGCTGCTGCTGCTCCGGCAGCCCCTCCTGTTGCTGATCCTGTGGCTGCTCCAGCTGCTCCTCGAGTGGCTCCAGCTCCTGCTCCTGTTCCGGCTCCCGTTCCTGACCCTCCTGAGCCCCCTGCTCCCCCTGCTGGTACTTGAGGGATAGGTATTAGCGGTGCTCCTGGTGGTCCATTCGCTATGCGATACAAGTTTGCAGCGATAACATTGCGCGCAAGTTGGCGATTGGACAGGACCATCGTGCGCCCACCGCTTGGCGGGGGCATCGTCCAGTCAGGGGCAAATGAGAATCCGTCGTCCCTCATGCTGCGCTCAATGGCCAGCTGCAGTTCGTAGTTGGCCAGGCTACTAGGGGATGCTGTGTGGCTGCTGCCTGTTCCGCCCGGAGACGGGGGCTCTTCTGAAGTGGACTGCTGCTGCTGAGACTCCGCCACCGAAGCCGAGGTCGCCACCGTAGCCGGAGCCGTCACCGAAGAAGATGACGCCACCGAAGCCGGAGCTGCTCCTCCCGTTGCCGGCGCCATCACAATTCCCGATGGCAAAGATGACGGAAACGGACGAGCAAAGCTGCTGCTGGGCACCACACCCTCGTCAATGCCCAGCATCATCACCGAAACATGTTTGCGCTCGAGTATAAGATCATCCAGCTCCTCAGCATCTTCGTCCTCCAGCTGGAGATCCGCCTCGAAGCCGCCGCAATCATCCGGATTGATGCGTCGCGAGAACTCCACAAAGTTGTGCAAGCCCGGCGACATGAACTGGCCCAGACGCCGCGCCTCCGCCGAGGTGCTCGGCCCGTCGTAGTCTTCCTCCCGCCGGGCCTTGTACTGCACATTGCACTCGTAGGCGATCATGTTCTCGTACGGCGACCGGGCAAAGTTGATCAGCTCGTGGATGAAGTGGTTAGTCTTGGGCCCTAGGTACCTGAACACCGAAATCTTGAACTGGTCAGTGCGCATGCCCACCAGCGGCAGCATTTCCAAGATGACCTCGAAGAGGGCGAGGACTTCGCCCTTGACGCGCAGCAAGACGGAGACATCGCGATTGACCCAGTTCATGATGCGGTGGATATCATAGGAGCTACGACTACGTGGGAAATATCGAAAATTACACTCTTTCTCTTCCTCTCGAGGCGAAGACTTACTTGTAGGTCTCTGGCGACCAGTCACGAAAATCTTGTACTTCGAGTTCCGGCAGGGAGTACAAGGAATTGGCGTACACGTAGATGCGCCATTGGACCATCTGACGAGGCATCATGATCCCAACCTGCTATCAGAAAGCTATCACCACGAACTCCAAGCTCCGCTTCTGGCGAAATCGAATACGGAGAAAATTTCCTCGAACTGTAACTCTTCGGTGTCTCGATTCCAAAGTTTCCCCTGTAGGATCCAGTTACACACGCACGCACGCAAATTTGCTGGCGAATTGTACAAATATTTATTTAACAAAGCTTAGAAACAGCTTATGCTGCACGCAAACAATCGGTACCTTACTATTCTTTGAGCGGCACTCCGCAATGCAACACAACACTTGAAATAAACAAATTTATGAGAAGCGTCGAGATCGAAGGCCAGAAAGCTGCGTTCACGTGCACTGTTAATTCGAGGCCCATACACACGTTACGATATCGATACCGATTTGAAATCGTCTGCGGAACGTTGAAAACGATTAAAACGAATAAACAACTAGGAAGTGCATATTTGGTCAATTATCAAAATAAAATAGTAATTAATTCAGTCTCACATATAAAACTAAATAGACTTAACATTAGGGTCCTATACACTTAAATTTATTTATCAAAAATCAAGTTTTAGTAATATGTTTCTGTTAAAATTTAGTCTCACATTTAAAACTAAACAGATTTAACATTAAGCTCCTATACATTTAAATTTAATTCTTGAAAATAAATTTTTAGTAATATTTTTATGTTAAAATTTAGTCTCACATTTAAAACTTAACAGATTAAACACATTAAGGTCCTATACATTTAAATTTATTTCTTAAAAATAAAGTTTTAGTCATATGTTTATGTTAAAATTTAGTCTGACATTTATAACTAAACAGATTTAACATTAGGGTTCTATACACTTAAATTTATTTATTAAAAATCAAGTTTTAGTAATGTTTAATTAAGGCCTGTCTACACTATTGTGTTACATTAAAAAAAATATTCGACTCTAAACACTATTTATTTAAATTGAATTCCAAAATATATAAATTATTATATCGCATGTATTAATTTTTAACAAATATAAAACAGTCTCAATAATTGCACTTAATTCTCAGACTGAAGTATTGTCTAGTGAAATTCTTATTATTCGAAGGTAAATGGTAAGGGCCCTGCACCTGCAAATAAATATGTAAATAAATCAAATTTTAATGTAATTTATATTATTGATTCTTAAAAATTGCTTAAGCATGAGAAAAACCGTCATGTATTTTCGTACGGGCCAAATTAAGACCAGTCTACACTAGTCTGCATTAAAAAAATCATAATTTAATATATAACAATTATTGAAATTAAAAATAAATGTAAGCCTGAGGGACTTTTATTTATTTCAAAGATAAATAATAACAATAATTTTAAGTCTTTTTAAGTCACTATCCACGAAATATAAATAAAATAAATAATTTCATGTTACCTGTACCTCAAAAATAAAATACTCTCTTGAAAAAATGTATGTTAACCGACCGGACAGTTGAAAGTTAACCCTCCTACCCCACCATAAAAATATCCAAATATTGTTACCATTTAATCATTACATTTATTATGTATTTGATTCGCATTATATATAGATTTTTTGCTTTTGTTCTTTGTATGCAGAGTACTCTAAATTTAATAACTGGCCACGCCCAATCATGCAAAAAAACATTAACACTCCCGCCATACAATGAACCAGCGCTGAGTTCTATGATTTTTAAGCTACGAAGATAGTTGCCACTATAGTTATAATTATAGTTATATATAGTTAGAATGTGTAGGCTGTGGGCTAAAAGTTTATAAATATACATTCACAGTCGATGTGGAAACAGTGGGGACCGTAGATCGAATGGATTTATTTGTGGTGGGGGTGGAAAACATTTAGGGGATATATGCACGATATATAATTATGTGTGTAGGTATGATCGAATAATATGTACATCTTAAAATGGCAACCTTAGGCCTAGGGCTTACAACTAGAGTTTAAGCTTACGTATGTAGCAAATTACAGTTATTATTTTTCTTCTTTTTGGGTTCAGGAATCGGAACGCGACGAGACGGAAACCAGGTAAAATATTTTTCAAATTACAAAGTTAAAAGATACTGATCCACATCCCCCTACAGATAATCATCCTCTTCGTCTTCTTCGTCGTTGTGGTTATCATTAATATTCTGCGCCGAGTCTCTGGCTTCCCCTGCATTGTCCTCCTCCTCCTCGTCTTCCTCCTCAGCGTCTTCGTCATCTTCCTCCTCGTCCTCATCAGCCGTGGCCGTATCCTCGGCCGTTTCCACTTCCGCTTCCTCAGCCGCATCCAATGCGGACTCAGACCAAAGGGCGTAACCACCAGTGCGCTCATGGCGCAGAAAGTTAAGGGCCACGTCTATCAGGGATGGGGCCATGTCGTCTTCATCCTCCAGCGGCAGAGCCTCGCGCATCAGAGGATCGCTGCCATAGCTAGCCGCTCGCCAGTTGAACGACCCCAAGGGCCCCGAGCTCGTTGTCGCCGTGGTCGAACTGCTGGCCAAGCTGCCACTCTGGCTGGACAGATTACTGTGATTGCTGCAGCTGCGCCGCCGCTTGGGAGCACTGCAACCTGGCGTGTCGGTGTCTTCTGGCGGCGTGGGACGCTGGACCTCCTCCGGCGTCGGAGAGTCCGGTGGTGGATTCTGCTGCTGCAGCTCCTGCTTCTCTTCCTCCGGCTGCTGGGGCTGCTGCTGCTTCTGCTCCTCATCGTCGTCGTCTTCGTCATCATCATCCTCGTCGGGCATTTGCAGCTCCAGCTTCAGGGGTTTGCGATCATCCAGAGTGGCCTCCGCCTTGAGAGTGGCTCGCAAGGCGCTGAGCTGCAAGTTCTCCGTGCTGTCATCATCCGAATCATCGCTGCTGGTGTTATCCTTGTTGCGGCCGGGAAAATGTGGACCTGGGAGCAAAAATTACAGAAAATTAGTTGGTGTCAACGAACGGCAGGTTCTGGGAATGAAAATAAATAGTGCCAGTTCAATGGAAACTCACTCGATGACTCGGAGCTTTCGCCAGCGGATTCGTCAGCACACGAACTACAGCTGTCACTGCTGCTCTGGTGTTGCGTCTGCGTCTGCGGCTGTGCTTTCTCTTCCTGCTCCTGTGATTCAGCCTCTGCTGGTGTCGCATCCCGCTCAGCGTCCGCTGCTTGCCGTCTTGTACGCTTTACGGATTTCTCTTTGCTCCTCGGAGATTTGCCTGACACTTTCCTGGTTGCCACTGCCTTTCGTTTCTTCTTCTTAGCAGACACTGAAGGTTTGAAGGAACTACTATCGCTGCTGCTTTCCTCATCGCTGCTGGTTGTCCAGCCAAGAGATGAGCTGCTGTCGCTGCTGCTGGCACTGGCACACCGGGCGGGGATGGAGGAACGTCGCTGGCGTGATCTCTTTGAGGGTGTGGAGCGCGTGGTGCGCATCTGATCTTGTCGCCGGACCTCGGCCATCACCAGTTTCCAGTTCTTGCCCCTGGTGGCCGCTGCACTAGTGCTGGGTCCCATGTAGAGAAAGGGACGCGAGGACTGATCCGCCGACGACATGTTTGCCTGCTCAATTTCCGCCTGATCCTCGGGATTGCCGGCGGTTGTCGAGGGAGCGGCAGCGGCGTTGTCTTCCTCGTTGACAAACACCACATCAGAGTCACTGTCTGAATCCAGACTCACTTGCTCGGGAGTTCTCAGATGTGGTGGCTTGAGCTCGAGGACGAACACGCACTCGTCCTCCTCGCCAGAGCTGCTGCTGCTGCTCTGCAATTCAATGTGGGCACTAACGGGGAGGGTGGCGCCAGCATGGCGACGGCTGGGATTGCTCCCATCATTGATGGCCGCCACCTCGGCATTAGCAGCCGCGTCGCCGTCATCTATCTCAATGATCTCGGCTGCCGCCGCCTCGCCGCCGGCCGGCGCTGGACGTCGCATGCTCAGGTTAATGGCTACCGTCTGGGACCCGACGTTGGAGGTGGTGGCGGCGCGGCGTACGGAGATCCCGGGAAGCTCGCTGCCATCACTGGCCATAGTCACACTAAACGAATGCGTTGCACTGGGATTCGTGACAATCACACTGGTGGACGGACGTCCTGATCCTGCTCCTCCATTGGTGGTGCCCCACTCATTAGATGCTTCGGCACTTGGCACTTCGCCATCTACGCCGTCACCCACCTCCAAGTGTAGATCACTTTCGTTGGAGGACTGTGTCTCCACCATATCCAGCAGATCGACTTCCACCTCTTCGGCCACCCGAGCCGAGTACTGAACGACGTGGTCGTAGCCGATCATGTCGAAGGGGGAACGGGCAAAGTTGAACAGCTCGTGGATGAAATGGCTCGTTCGATTGCCCAAATAGGGCGACAGGTGGCGACGGAATGTGGGTCCCAGGATATTGGTCATCGGCAGGATATCGTGCATCAGCTGCATCACAGTGCCTACGCTGTGGGCGGCATTCCGTAGCAGGCAGACAATGTCGCGCTGGATCCAAGGCATCAGGCGATGCATCTGGGCGGGATTGTTTCTGCAACAAAGAAATAGAGCTTTAGGAGGGCTCCCCAAGCACACGAAGAGTAGCTTACCTGTAGAAGCGGGCACTCCACTCGCGAAAGGTGCCCGTCAGGCTGTCGCTCACTGGCAGGGCGTATAGCTTCCTATCGTAGACATAGCGCCGCCACAGCTGAATCAGCGAACTGCTGCCAGCGGTGGCTGCGTCCGGTTCGTGTCGGTAGAAGTTCATTAGCTCCCAGCGATACGGCTCGAAGCGATTGTACGTGTGACGGCCCCCTGAGGCATCCACAGCCGGTAGGACCTCCTCCGCGGCCAGGACTCCTCCCGCTGCTCCTGCTGCGCCGCCCCCGGCACCAATGCCTGCCTCAATGTCATTGGTCATCACGGCCTGGTTCTGGACCAGCGGCATGAATCTGGGACGCCGGACAATGTGAAAGCGCATCGCCGGATGGTCGGGCTGCGAAGGCGACGAGGTCTGCACCGGATAGCGATCGTAGTCGTCCAGGGTGCGCACATTATGGATGATGGTCTTGAAGCGCTGCTTACACAGCGGGCACTCGGCCTTGATCTGATATTGGAAACCGAAAAGGAGTGATTAGAGATAACAGATGTCTTAGAAGGAATTGCCATGACTCACCTTGCTCCACTCGCACAGGCACTTGAAGCAGAACTGATGCATGCAGGAGTCCGTGAAGCACTTCCTGTGGCATCGCGACAGGCAGATGGCGCAGTTTGGCGGCGGCGAGGAGCGTGCCCCCGTTGCAGCAGCACTGGTTCCGGGATCCCCGCTGCCGCTGCCACTGCCCGCCTCGTTGTCACCCGACTCGCTGCCGCTTTCCGTGAGATCGGCAAACTTCATGGCCGACGCAGGCAGTGTGAGTGTCCCGCTGGTGGCGCCCGCTTCCACGATCACCGAGGCGCCCACATCGTCCGCAAAGGAGGATGCTGCCGCATCCGCCTCGGGCGGCACCTCCTCCGCCATCGTCGTCGTAGTCGTCGGCAGAGGGCTACGAAACGACACGAAATCGGGGACCGGAAAATGGGCGAGAGAGCTGCAATCGCAGTTTTAGTGTCTACTCCGGCCTCCTCTTCCTCTCCGCTCTCGGCTCACCCTCGCCCCTCACACCAACAACACTCTCCAATCGGGCTCTCTCGCTCGCTCTCGCACGCTACTCTATCATCTGGTTCGTATTCGTATCATGCGTCGTTTTCCAGGCTCCTTTTACGGGCCAGCGGCCACAGCAGCCGTTGCCTCTTTCAGTCAGGACGATAGCCGGAACCTTGGAGCTAGCCTCTGCACTATTTTCAGTCCGGAATTTGCACAAAAACCTGGAGATATCGACGGCTGAAAAACTTAAGAATCTCGTCTTTTTTAGTGATACGATAGGACCGTTCGTCGCTGACCGCGAAATACTCAAGTCCGACTGCGACGCCAAGCGGAATAACGATATTTTTGGTAAATACTACTCGAAGTAAAATAAATGGAAAATAACTTAATATTGTTTATTTTTAACTGATTTTAAAGATTTGAAAGAAAAACGTCTCCTTAAAATCGAGTTGATTACATTTTCCTAGCGATAACATTCTGATTTTTTTTGTGAAATTAGGAAAATGGGTAAATGTAATGTTTCTATTTGAGTAAGAGCAATAACTCAAATTTTGAGATTCTGAATTCAGATAAACATAGAAAGGCTATAGTATATGGTTAACTTATTGTAGGAACTCAATATGATACGTTAACAGAAGATAACAAGGAGGTGGATAAGTTCCAATTTATATAACAAAAAATTAAAACTCATTACATATCTAAATATACAGTTATTTAAATGAAAGAATATTACAAAATTTAAGTTTCTGATTTGAGTAAATATAATAGGCTTTGATATATGGTTTTTCTATTCAAGAAATTTAAAGTTTATAATGGCATATTTGATTACATATGAGGTGGAAGGCTTAGGTAAACATATAACCAAATTAAATTCATAATAATTAAATTAATTAGGTAAAAATATAACCAATAATAATTAAATTAATGAATATATTGCGATCTTTAAGTCGGTTACAATGCCTTGTGAAATAATAAAGATAACGAAAGTCCAGAATTTTCTGATATCTGCAAGTGTAACAGGCCGACATAACTAGTTTTGGTATTTGAAGAGAAAACTAGCACGGTAGCACTAATCTATCGATAGTTGGCAATTTATTTTCTTGTGGCGTCGATTTCAATTTGGTTTTTGTTATTATTTGAAAATAACATTTATAATGAATAGGCGCAACAAGCGGACATCCTTTAGCCAATACACATACTTCCTGGACATCATGGAGGCGAATCCCCGCCTGTCGGCGAACACATTGAGTCGCCAGTACGACGCCAAAAAGTGGAAAGAAATGAGCGTGGAGCTTAACAAGTGCCCCATGGGTCCTAAATTGTCGCCCGAAGACTGGCGAAAGGTTAGTGCTGTCCAGTACTTAGAGTTTCTACCAACTAATCCTAGATTTTCTCGCCAGCGCCTGAATGACTGGAAGAACACCACGCGCTCCAAGTACCGACGCAGTATCGCTGCCGGCGACAGGGGAGCCACCCTGAGCGCACTGGAAACCCGTGCTTTGCATATATTCTTCGCGGAACCAAGTTCCCTCGAGCCTGCCGAGTACGATGAGTTACCGGAGTATGAAGAGGAGCAGGAAGAACAGGAGGATTTGATTGACGGGCATCAGCATGCAGAGTACCAAGAGCTGGAGCCAGCAGAGGAACATGCAACACCTATGCTTATCAATAGGGCGGAGCAGAGTTCCGTCCAAAGAATAAGACTGCAAAATCCCGAATCAGTCATCTATGAAGGTTGGTTTTCTAGCGGAGACTTTGCGATATCAACTCCAAAATCCTGTATAATTTCAGTTGAGAATATACTGCCGGACAATATTTCTGAGAAGGAGGAAGCAGTTTCGTCCTTCGGCAAGGAAATCCAAGATCAGATAAAACGCCTATCGGACATCCACCAAGCCGCCCTTCACTTTAAAATTGCACGCTTCAAGTACAAAAATCCGGGATTCGAATACAATTCGGAGAATATCTAGTACAGGACGCTTAAATATTAAAACGTGTGTTAACTTTAGTGTGTAAGCATCATCTAGTGACCTGTTAATTCTGTTAAGAATTTGTCAAAAGTGGAGCCGTTTTTAAGTATAGCACTAGATACAGTTTGACCAAAACTCCGTTGGAAAATAAATCTTAAGTATTTTTATATGAAATTTGTTGGAGAACATGCATATGAACTGTATTCCCGATATTTGTACCCTTGCAGGGTATTATAATTTTGCTCAGAAGCTTGAATCGCAGTGAAGAAGTCATTTGCGACCCTATTAATCATATATATTCTTGATCAGCATCAAGAGCAGATTCTATCAAACCATGTTTTGGAGAAAAAATAATTTTACTCAATTTTTCAAAATTTTGTAAATTTTACATCGTTAAAATTGCCAAAAATTATAAACGAGTTTACGGGTATTATGCTCTTAGTCAGAAGCTTAAAACACAGTGAAGGAGTCATTTGCGACCCCATAAACCATATATATTCTTGATCAGCATCAAGAGCAGATTCTATCTAGCCATGTTTTAAAGAAAAAAAAATGTTACTCAATTTTTAAAAATTTTGTAAAATTGCCAAAAATTAAAACCGAGTTTCAGGGTATTATGCTCTTGTCAGAAGCTTAAAACACAGTGAAGGAGTCATTTACGACCCCATAAATCATATATATTCTTGATCAGCATAAAAAGCAGATTTGTTCTAGCCATGTAATCTCGAAAACAATTTTATAATATTTTTGTCAATTTTTACATCATTAAAATTGCCAAAAGCAGTTGGCAAATTTATTAATCATTATTTTATATTTGTTATTTAATTTTAAACATCTATACTTTTTAAATGTTGTGGTTCCATATTACTAATTGTAAGGAATTAAATTAAACTATCGTCAAAAATCTCTTGTAAGCAAGTTATTCATTGTTTCTTTGATATGCAAGAAAAAATACACAACATTTACTTAAGACATTCCTAGATCCAAAATCGTGATATTTTTATTGCATATTTTGCAGTATTTACGAAAAAATTTAATAATATTAAATTAATTAAGCCCGAAATATCGCAAAACATCTTTAGCTATCGCATGCCGGCTGGCGAGCATCACTGCCGCAGCGCATGCAACCCTGCTCTGCTGGATTTTTTTTACATACACCCGAAAATCCCTAACGCCTCCAATTGTTTGTGAACACTTCGCATCGTTTTGGTGGCGTCGATTTTGCATTTCAAGACCTCCTTGGGCCAAGGTTCTGAGTTTGAGGAAGCACCAAGAAGAACCCAAGCCGAGCCAGCGTGGTCAGTGCATGGACGGCAAGATGGATCGCCGCAAGAAGCGCACGTCCTCGGACCAGTATCAGATGTACATTGATATGATGGAGAGCGACCCAATTTTCGCCACCGGGCGAGTGCCGCGCGATTACGACCTGAATTATCTCACAAAGAAGTGGAAGGAGCTCTCCGACAGGCTAAACAAGTGCAGCTCAGGGCCCACACTCACGCCGGAGGAGTGGCGCAAGGTGAGCGGTTCCCCGAGTAGCCCCAAACCCCCTCCAATAATCCTTCCTAATCTCCGACTTAGCGCCTAAATGACTGGAAGAACACCACGCGCTGCAAGTACAGACGCAGCCTGCTTTCCACCGAGAAGGACATCTCGATGACCTCGCTGGAGAACCGGGCTCTGGATCTTTTCGGCAAGGTGCCCACCACCACTGGCGAAGCGCTGCTGAATCTAAAGTCCGAGAAAGACGAGCACGAAGACGATTTGGAGGAGATGGGTCAGCGTACATCAGCGGCTTTCCAAAAGGAGCTGCAAGCAGCCGTCGAGGAGGCCATCAACGATGAGGTGGAGGAGGAGGAGATGCTGGAAGAGCATGTCGACCAGGAGGACATTCTCGATGAGAACCTGGCGGACAATGGAGGTGGCGGCGGAGGCGGCATTGATGGCTCTGCCGCGGCCACCACAGCGGTAAACACGGGTGGCGGTACCTATCGCACCATTGTCGTGGACAACACGTCCTTCGAGCAGGTGGAAGAGGAGGCCCAGGCCTTGCAGCCGCATCCGGTGGAGTTTGTCACAGCCAGGCGGCCAGCGGCAGCGGTTATTAATCCTGGTACAGCCTCCACGGGCAATAAGCTTATCAATGGAGAGCTGCCGGTCAAGAGGATGCGGACACAGGCCCGGGATCAGATTATCTATGAAGGTGGGTCTCCTTTCTGCACTGCAAATATAGAAATATATTCTAATATATATGCTTTTTCCTTATTCAGTCAAAAACGCTCCGCGCTGTATTTCTAACATGCAAGCGGTGCCGCCGCTGCACAATACCAAGCTGGAGAGGGAACCCAGCTCCCAGCTGAACACTGCCTTGAGCAGCAACGATGCCCAGCAGATTGCCCATCAGCTTAAGCGGCTGGCCGACATCAACTACGAGACCCTGCAGTTTGAGATAGCGCGCTTCAAGTTCAACAATCCCGGCTTCCAGTACAATCCGCCGTCCTTATAGTGCACCATCGGCTCCTCCAGCAGCAGCGGCAGCGGCAGCAGGTCTCAGCTCCAGAACCGGCAGAAGCAGCAGCAGCAGTAGCAGAAGGATCAGCTTTAGCAATTAGTAAAAGATACCGAAGGGAACGAGTCCAGTCAACTCGAATTGTATAAATCTGTCGCCGCCGGAGACCAGAAATCATAACTTATAATATTAGCCAGTTTTAGTTTAAAATTTACATAGATTTGTATTCATTTCTCTTTTACAAGAAACACCACTTTTATTACGATATATATCCCATAATGTCTAAGCTCTAAATGTGTAATACCTAAAAGAAAGTCAACTATAATTGGACAAGTTATTTTAAACGCGCGTTGTATGTAAATGTAAAGAATAAAGTTTACCAATGATAAATGTGTGCGGTGGTGCCATGGTTTGCTCCACCTTTTGCCTGTTTGTTGCATTTTTAGGCCTTATTTATGACGCCGGCCAAGAATCGAAGCCAACACGAAAAGTCCATTAATCAAAAAGGCTGAGAGATGGCGTCGACAACGCATATGCATTGTGTCGGAGCTGGAGCTACGAGCTCTGGGATTCTGTTTTGGTTCGGGTTTGGCTTTGAGCTGGGGCTTGGGTTTGGGTTTGGGTTTGGGTCATTTAACCTGACCGCCAACTAGTGGGCGCACTTTGTAACTGTCAGGAGGGCCCCAGAGGCGGCTCTGGCTCTGCTCCGATGCGAAAGAAATCACTTGTAGCTGTTATGGTGTGCCCGATGCTGATGCAACAAGTGCCGATCCAAGTCCTCCGCCGCCGCTGCTCCTCCTCCAGGTCCACCTCCTACTCCTTCTCATCCTCGGCCGGTATAACTGCAATGGGCAATAGATCATTTGCGGGCCGTGCGCTGCGAATCATAAATTACCAAAGACGACGACGCGATGGCGACGAGGTTGCCGCTGAGGTTCAGACCTCCGCCATGGGACGACGCATGGCGTTCCGTTAGGAATCGTTGCCATCTCGATGATAACTGCACAACACGTCGTATGCTTAATCTGTTCTTTTCTGAGGAGATGCACTGCGAGATCTTTATAGATTCCCAATTTAAAGAGATAAGGGACGACTTTTTAAATTTTAATGTTAACAAGAAGCAGTTTGTATACTTTTGAAGTTTGTATTTTATTATTAAAATCGTTCATAACTTTGCTAAAAATGCATTAATCAAATTCGAAAAGCTTTTCTGTGGTTTATTTATATGTGGGATTCTACTTTGAAAGCTGCTGAATAAAATAATAATACCCTATAAGGGTATACAAATAACAACAATAAGCCAAAAATATAATTTGCTTCATATAATTTATAATTAAATCTAATTTCGGCTACAATTCAATAAAAAGCTTATAATTTCCATGTTTTTATTATTATTTTGAATTTTAAATATTTATATCTGATATGTTAAAAGTGAAGCTCTTTTATTTAATGTATAAATTGATAGTATAACTTTAGGTTAAAGATAAACCCAAGGGAATATCTTATTTAAACTGGTTTTTGTTACATATATCTCAAGCTAACACAGCAACACCCCAATTACTTATTTGGTAAATAATATTTATACATTTTTTTAACCAAAACACATTTTTGAGCTTTACTTTAACCCCTAAAAATTTTAAAATTATTTCTGTATTTGTTGAAAGGTTATAATACAATTTTCACAGCCATCTTTCTGTCAGTGTTCTTCCTTCCGCTTTTCCGCCTCCTCTTGGTGTGGGTGCCGCTCGCTCTTTGATGAAAAGCCCGCTGGCAAAGCTGATTAACCTACACACACACACACACTCACTCATTCGATGCGACTACGTCCCGGGGAAATGAGTGTCTGGAGCCCAGATGTCTTCTTCTCACGTGGCGGCTCCATCCTGGCCCTGAGTCGCTCCACAGAGTGCATGGCCAGACCATTAAACAGTTCGTGTTGCACTCGTTTCGCGATGGGTCTGGGTCTGGGATTGGGTTTTGTTCTGGGTCTGGGTTTTGGGCCAGGACACACACACATGATGATAGCCAGCGTGCAGAATTGACCCCATGGGCGGCGGGTGCTATAAAAATTCTGTAAAAAATAAAACCAGAATGCTATATGAGAGAGATGCTGGGAATCGAAGCTTAGAATGCTCTTGAATGCCATATAGATATTTATTAACATGCCAAGTTTAAAATATTTGATACTTAAACAGCAATAAAGTCCTAGGAAAAAACTATACAAAATCTCTATGGAACTGATTACCACTTCCCTATTTTATATCCCCTTCAATTTGAATCTATCATTACCTAAAAACCAACTAGAAATACCCTTTTGCAAGGACATGAAAATGCAAAGAGGACACAGCATCACTTCTGTTTGTTTATTGATGAGTCTTTCCGCCTGCTTCATGTATATGGAATGACCAACTCGAAACGGCAGGAACCAAATCCCAATCCCTCCAGGCGGGGCTTTACCTGTCTCTCTAACTCACTCCGATTCGTTTACCAGTCGTGTCTATATATTTTTCTGAAACGAAAAAACGTACTTTAATAATATCGAACCTAAAAAAGTATTATAGCAAATCAGAATGCATCGAATCGAAATTTCGGTGGATTCGGTGGATAGGCAACGCATAGATTTCGTTATATCGAAAAATATGCCGCTCTTCAAGGTAATGCAGGCTTACGCGGATTATTATGAGATCAACCGTAGTACCCTGGACTTCCGTCTACGCGGCCTCAAGATTGGGGATAGCGATACGGCCCGACTTTTGAATATGCGTGCAGGGGATATTATCAAGGTCGAGAATGCTCCAAAAGAATAAATAAAATAAATTCGACTATACACTAAACTATCAAAATAACAATGATGAGAACTCTATACAAGAACTACGATTCCTTGACATTTAACCCGCATTGGAGGTCGACAAAAAAGACTACAAGTTGGAGACGAACAACCCTCTACTGGAATTATCTCTTCATCACATCACGCTTGAGGTATATCTTTGCCACTTCCGCCGGAACTGAATTCTAACTAAATATTTTACAGATACCTTTGATATAAGCAGATGATTTCATGATAAGAGAGAACTGCAAATATACTTCATATACATTATATACAGCATATCCATTTACTGATAAAAGCCTTCCGTGAAAAACCCACACCTTGTAAATTTGCCATATGACAATTTTTCCCGCATTATTCTATCAAAATTTTTATTAAAAAAAAGGTTAAAGGTCCGAGTTTGGTATTAATTTAAGGCCAAGACCATGGCCAAGGCACACACATGTGTGCATGCTGGGAAACGACGCCAAACTGGTCACTTGTCCAACTCGCAACCTTTCAACCATTATTCTGGCGCAAAAGTGCAAAGCGTTTTTATGCTGGCGATTATTACGCTTGATCCTGAAGCACCGAAGGGTCAATTGATGTTTGTGATGACGCTGAATTGTGCTGTTGCCGTTGCTGTTGCAACGTCGCAACGTCGCCGTACCCACAGCAACATCGGCGAGCAACATGCAACAACATTGGGGTTGCTTGCCCGCAATTTGCCTTGGAATTTTAAGCATAGACGAATATTCGCCATTTCTTCTAGGGCTGTTTCCAGAGAATAAAAAGAGATATGGGTATTAATAAAAATTAAAATAAGCTGGGATTTGTTAAACAATTATTTAAAAATCTAAAAAGATAATAAAGAGCAAACAAATTGTGCAGGGAACTCAAAGTACTTATTCTTTACAGATGTTCAAGCCTATATTTTATCTAAAATCAAGTGTTTAATTTTCTTTTCTCCCCGAAGATTTGTGGAACTAACCTTATTTTACTTTTTGGCTGTTGCATTTCTGGCTGGCAGCGATAAAGCGTCAGCAGCAATATTCCTTTTGTGCTCCGGCCAGTTTTTGATATATCACTAAGCCAAGATAATGCCCTCTAGCTAGATCGGGCCATCATCAAAAGCCGGCTTTTGATATAGAAATTATTTATAGGCGAACGATGATGACGACGGCGATGGTCGCTTGGTCCCCTGGTCGTCTGGTCACTCAGCAATCGTAAATCTAAAGATCCTTTTCTTAAAAGCTTAATTCCGAGCAATTATTGTGGGCCAGCTGGGGATGGGACCGCGCTCTTCCTCATATCAAATTTGATGGCCAAGTGGCTGGCTCCTAGCTGCTAGCTGCTCCTGCTTCTGCTCCTGCTGCTGCTGTCCAGCGTGTAATTATATTAGCATGATCTATGCCATTACGGCGCACACACATCGATATGCGGCAATTAGTGCTGCGGCCGAACAACAAGTACGACTATCGGCACAAACAATATAGCCGGCGGGCGTTTATGGCCAACGACATGGCCATTATTGACGCCACTCGATGGACTCGATGGACGTTGGCCATCATCGATTCCTGCGGCGTCGGAGGCGGCGGCGTAGGCTCCATGTTGCCGCTGCTGTCGCCGCCGCTGCAGCAGCATGCAAATTGTCGGCGTACTAAGCGGTTTCCAAAGTTTGCAGGGGGCAGGCCTCAGTGTTGCCCGAAAGAACCTATTTCGAAAGCAGGTCAGGCGGAAAATAGCTTAGGATATGGAAACGCTTTGAAAAATGTACATTGTATTTCAAGTTGTCATTTTAGCTGCCTTTATTTCTAAGAATCAATGCTTATTTCTATCAAATATGTCAAGCAGGAAATTTAAAATAGATAGTTTTAATATAACATTTTCGTAATTTTTTAATTAGTTTTGTTTTGACAACTTGTTTTTCCTGTTAACAAACAATACATTTTCTACAAAAAAATGGCTCAACCGATCAGCACTGTTTTGGGCTATAATGGGAGCAGGGAAAACGTCCAAACTAAGCTGGAAAAAATATTGAGCGCTGAAATGGCGCCCTCTCAGCCGAAAGTCATAAACACGCACTAATTGCAGGCCATGATTTGTTGTGGCAACAACAGCAGGAGCACTAGCAGCCACATCTACTCGGACCAGGAGCAACGTCAGCTCAAATCGAAGCCTAATTGCCACAAAATGCCAGTTTTCGTTGGCGACATCAAACGTAAAGCTTTCAGCGTCAAAGTGAAAAAAAAACGTTGTGGTCATGGCTGGCTCTCTGATTTATAAACAAAATTTAACAGCCAAACACGGGGAGTTAGGGCATTAAAAATGATGTAGTTGCTCCTGGAGATGCTGCCTGCTGCCTCCTGCCCTGCAATTAGGCGCCACTCCTGGCGGGGTGGTCCCAGAGTCCATGTCGCCAGTGTGGCGATCGATCCAGCGTTCGATACACAAATCGATGGCTTGATCTCTCACTTGCAGCAGCAGCAACTCCAGCTGCCAAGGAGCTGCAGCTCGCGTGGTCAGCGCCAATTACTTAGAGCATATCAATTATATTACGGCCAATACATTGTAAAATAAATGCCCAGAATGATAGCCAGTTGCAGTGGCTGCTGCTGCTGTTTGTAATTGAACTGCGCGTATTGCGAAATTATTATTTTGTGCATTTGCAATTGCAAGTGGATGCATCAGCAGCACACAGAACCTCTCAGCCTTCCATCCTGCGTGTCTGTTCATATGTTTTCATTACTTTTGCCCATTATGCGTGTACGTGACGCACAATTTCAAATTGCCAGAGTCTGCGTTTTAGCCAGGAATCGGCAGTAAGAGCCAAGGGGCTAAAAGCAGAGGGCCCTGGTCTCAGGTCTCGGGCTACGGCTCATAAGCCGGATACCCGGCGTCCAAATGCGCACAATTCCAGCATTGACTTGCAACTCATTGCTGCTGCTCCGCCTCTCGAGTGGGGTTTCAGTCAGAGATGCCAGAAAATTCGTTATTATAAAATAAAGTTTAAAAATTACAATACCAAGTAGGAATTTTAGGCAATTAATTATAGCAGTTCCTTTTATGTTCTGCGGAAAATCCATACTAACCTATCGAAAGTTATATGCAAATTATACTATTTATTAAGTATTAAGGTATTAAGTACTGCATTTATGTAATATTTTCAATATTTTGCAACTGTTTCTCTAGAAAATATATAAGTTTATCCTCGAAATAAGGACAGCTCTGACACATCCATGGATCGTCGCCTGTTTGTGGCTTTTGTTTGCTGTTCAAGTTTACAATTTTAATGCACTGCCACTTGACTGTTGACAGTGGTGCGTTGCTGCTTTTGCTGTTGTTGCTGTTGCTGTTGCTGCTGCCGATGTTGTGCTGCTGTGTGTTTTGTGAGTTGGGTTATTGATTTTATGCTGTGTACGTGAACGCAACCTTGCCGGTAGTCGCTGGTGTTGCCGCTGAGCTGCTGGTGCTGCTGCTGCTACATTTAGCTCTCATTCCGCACATGCCCCCCAAAAATGAAAAGCATGTTTATGTTTCCTTCTTTCTGAGGAAGCCATCACATGCTGATTCATAGTGTGGAGAGCAGCGCTTTAAAGGCGCTTTTAAACCAAGGTTAGGCAAATATCTAGGACAGGCTGTCGGCTGTAGAGGAATGAAACCCTTTATTTAATATTTCTCAGAAAGTATACCTTGAAGGATAAAGAACTTTCCAAGAAAAAGTATAAGAAATGTACAAGAGAATCTCAGAAATTCAAAATAACAAATCTAACCTTATAAAACCCACATAGCCGACACCTATGATCCACCTAGATCTGGGTGACCCAAAACCCCATTAGGGGGCACTCCAACTCGCGCCCCATAAAGGGCTTCCTCTGCAATGGATGGATTCTGGACTGACATCGTTAGGGCGCTGCAATTGCCACAATTGCTGAATATGATTGAAGTACTTCGAAGGTAACGAGGCAGCAGCCGCAGCCGTGGACATGGCCTCCATATCAAACTGGCATCAAACAATTTCAAATGGATCGAATGAGAAATCGACAGAGCCTGGCCAATTGCTGTTGCTGTTGCAAGTTGCAGCCGATGTTGCTGCTTTGTATGCATGCAATGAACGTGATCGGTTGCAATTTCAGCAACTGGAGAACAAAGTGGCCAAGACTGGTGAGGATCGGAGGTGATCTTACACTGTGAGGAAAGATTGGAGCTTAAGAATTGGTTTAGTAATGTTTTTTTTATGATTTTTAAAAGCTGTTTTTATAATAGAGTACTTTTTATTTTAATTCTAAGGCAGAGATTACAAATTATTATTTTGTAATCTTTTAGAAGCTAAGAAAATAATTGAGGTGTCACAAAAGGTTTTAAAAACTCTTAAAGAGACCCCAAAAAGTATGCTAAGCCATTTTGTTTAGCGCAAAACCCAACATAAATAGGTTTTTCCATTAAATAAAAACATTTTTTATTAAAATTGTCAGATATTGATCATTAAAGAAAACAAAATATTAATAATTAAAGGACCAAATTAAGTCCCAGTGTATCGGCGATCAGTGATCGGAGCGACAATGTTGCCGACGCACAGGAGCAACATCAACGACGTGGCTGCAATGTTGCTGCCACTTTTCACTTGGTCCCAGTCCCGATGATTGAAATTCTAAGACCTCAGACTGAATACTGAATCCGAAACTGACTCGAAGTCGAAGACCAAGTCCAAAGTCGTTTGACGCTGACCTTTTCGCATGAGAATCGTCGATGATGGATGCACTGCCAGCAGAGTCAGCTCGATCTGGGCTTCGAAACAGCTGGGAAAAAGGGGAAAAGCATCGGAAAAGCTGCGGATGCGGAGTGCGATGTCAGCCGGAGCTGTCAGTACGTGCAGCTCGTCATGGGCAATTTAAGTGCAAGGAAAGTTGGCTTTGATGGTGATTTTTTCGGGCATTGGCTATCTATTACCTCCAAATACAAAAAATAGTAATATCTTAACCACATTCTTTGCTAATTTTGAAATACTAAAGTAACCCCTACACTTATTGGAATAATCACTCTCTTTCTATGTTTTTCCAGATGCACAGTGTTACTCCTAAAATAAGCACATACCCAGCGCCCACTGTACGCACCACGCGACGGATAATTGCGTTCACCCATCGAGGAGGTAAAAAATCTGAGAAAATCAAAGAAAAGTCAAGAAAAGCCAACTTCTTTTAAGTCGTCAATGTTGTCGTTGTTGTCGTTCCATTCCATCGTGGAATTTCACAGCGAAACATGGAAATTTGTTCGATGGCTTGTCTTTCTGCCTCGCTGCTCCTCACTGTCTCTCTCTCTACGCCTTGTTTGTTTGATTTGGATTTGATTTGATTTCCAGCCAGAGCAGTTCTACCTTTTACTCCTGCATTCTTCACTCTCTCCTGCCGACTGCCTCCCTGGAACCCACCTTCCAGATCTATTCAAATGCTCTCTCACAGTTTCTTGACCTCTCTCTCTCTCTCTTGGTCGTCGTGTGACGCAGTCGCAGTGCAGTTGTAACTGCACATGCGCGCGTCTTGTTCCTCTGCCCGACCCCTGCGCCTCGCCTCGTCCCTTTTCCACCGCCCCCAATTGCCCGTTTGGCAATTTTGCAGCTTTGGCAGCGTCGCCATCTCTTACCTGGCCGTTGTTGCTATTGCGGGAAATGCGATTGACGGTAATTGGTTGACGTTTGTCTTATTTAAATTTGTTTTCTTTGGGATTTTCTCAACGTCGCTGCTTCTGCTGCTGATTCTTCTTGTAAAGCTACTCCCGCCTGATTCTTGCACGGTCCCTTGCTTTGATACCCTGTAGAAGGAAGAATAGGTCTTTGTGGGTTTTCTGCTAAAAACTGGTGTCAAATAAATATGTCGAACCTTTTTTAAATATTTTACCCTTTGGTCTTTAAATAAAAAATGTATATATTTTTTATAGTATATAATTGTAGTAAAGAACAATGATATATTTTTATCTTAATTAAGTAACGCGGCTATTGATGCTAAAATAATAAAACAATATATAAGACCTTACAAAGAAAACCTTTTTAGTGTTAAAATATTCCTTGATTACAGGGCATCACTCATTCGCATCGATTGCTCCGCTTCCAGATCCATTTCTCGTTTTCTTTATGGAGTTCTCTCAAGCTATTCCAACTGCTCTTCCAGCATCGCTCTCCTCGTTCTCCCATTCGTTAGTACCAGTTCGTTCCGTGGCGCGCGGCGTGCAACTTTAATTGAAATGAAATGAGTTTCGTCGATTTGTGTTCTAGGAATTTGTTTTTTGATTGTTTTCTTGTAAATTTGAATGATTATCGAGCCAGTTGCAGCAGTTGCAGCAGCAGTTGCGCAATTGCTGCGGAAAAAGAAGAAGGAAGCAAAATAAACAAGCCGACGAGCGGAGCGTAATTGCAGATCACGTGGATCAAAGACTCTAGCTTGTGTGTGTGTGTATGGGAAGGGAAGTTTGCATTTTTCAGCTCCTCCTCCTCTTTTCTTCCCATCCTTCCATTCTGCACTCGCTCTGATCGATAGCCGGGACTATTCGTAATTGAGCTGCGAGAACTTTTAATTGTGTGTTTGTGTCACGGAAGTGTTTTCGAACTGGGCCAGAATTTCACAAAGCAAAAGCCAATTTGTTACCGCTATATCGGCCGCGTATCGGTTGCATCGCGATAAAGTCGCTGCCGCGCTAAACGCAGTTACTTCCTCGAGTAAATAAACGGATAACACAGTGAAAAAAATAAGGTAAGTACTTTAATCTTATCAATATTACCTTTGATTAGAAATATATACATATGTAACTTACTAATTTATTTCCTTGCTGTTAATGTGCATTTCAAATAATTTTATTAAAATTCATATTGCTTTTGTATAACTCTTAAATTTTCTCTCTGTACATTGGCCAACGAACCGCGGGAAACCGAAGGAATAGTCAGAGATTGAAACCGAAACTGATGCGTAGTTTAGGGCGATTTACACACAGTTTAAACAGACATCCCAGATACAAATCTCAGGTTTTCCCAAGGGGGTGGCATGGAGAAGGGTGGTTGGGGGAAGGAGCAAGAGGCTGAAGGCAGAGCAGCTGCAGGACCAGTCTTCCTGGTGCCATAACTGTAGCAAATGGCCAGGCAACATGCAGGTCCCCCGGCCTCAGTCTTGAATCTCTGTTCTTGGGCACCTTAACCTTAACCTTCTGTGACTCCATGTGGGATCTATGAAATAATCTTTTAAATATATATTAAAATACATAATAATAATGATAAAAGCTTTAGGAAAGACGATATTTACATTAAGACTATTTTCTTCATAATTTAAATACATATTAGAGAAGGTATATACTACTACCTACAAATATTATTTTGCTATAACATCTAAATCCAGATTTTCGTTTGGTTTTAGTATTTGTATTGCCTTATTTAAGTCTTGAAAACCATTAAATATTTCCGTGCTTATTAAGAAGGACTTAGCAGGATCTTAAAGATATTTTTCTGGCACTCAGAGGGTTAAGCCGACACTAAACTTGCGCCTTGAGAGCACCGGAGATCTCCGGCGTGGGCGTCTGTTGTGGTTATAAATTGCACATTTGATGAGCAGAGAAACGTTTATGGTTCTCCCCGATCTGCTGGCTCTTCCCAGTCCCCATTCTTTCCGTTCCGCAGAATCTCCTCTCCCGCGGAGTCTCTCGGCCTCTGCCTTTTAGCGCTTGCATGCGGCTGATTAATTGTGCCAACGTCATAAACGTGATGATATCGCAATACAAGCGCAATTTTTCATGTTATTCAATTCGTTGCCCCCAGCTCCCAGCTACGAAGCTATGAAGCTCCGAAGCTCCAGTTCCTGCCACAGCTGCAACTATAGTTTACACAGAGGACCAAATATAGAGGAAATCTGTTTAAACTTAAATATTTCATTCACTTATAGAATTTCCCAAGAGAAATAGTCTAATATATTATTTTATTAAAAAAAAATTTTACTCGAAAATGGTTTATTTATTCTAAAATCTGATCTTGAATAAATAACTTATATTTAAGATCATAACATTAATACACTTTAAAATTAATATAATACAAATTGAAGATACCATTAATTTTTATACCCTCTTTGTGGAAAAATATAATTTTCCGCAGTGTACCATAGCTCTACAATGTATTTGCATAGCTTTTTATGCGGCATTACGAAAGACTTAAGCGGCGAACTCGCGTGGCAGCAGTTTCGATATTGCAACTAATTACCAGCATTAACGCAATTTCGTCTTCATAAAGACTCGGTTCCGCATTGCTCCCCCACCAGTCTCCCCTTGGCACCCCTTTCAACTCCCTGCTATTGAGATTTAATTCGATTCTTTGCCCAAACGCGGACAGGTGTCTATGAGGCTACAAGGCAGGTGTTTCGGCTCATTGTCTGTCGGCCAGGAAGCATTTGGCATGCGTTCATTTATTTAAACTGATTTTTTTTCGCTCTGCGTCTGCGTTTTCCTTTTTGTGTGTGTGTTTCGAGAAAAACTGCGCAATTTTCATTGATTTTGGTCAGAGCTGGGTGTGCTTGTTGCTGTTGTTATTGGCGCCTTTTACGGTCTAGTATTGCAGTGTATTTAGACATGTGAGATCACATTTAATATAATGGGGGATCCGTGTGGGGAATATATAATTTCTATCGATTTGCTTTGAATACCTCAGCACGTCTTATGGCTTATCAAAAAAATTTGAGTTTTTATTTAATACATTTTAGGAATTCTTGGGGCATTTACGGGAGCTTCTAGATATACATAGCCTACCCTACCACTGCAATGTGTAATTAAGAACTAAATCAAACCTTTTTCATTGAATATTTCGCACGTCCAATAAATCGGATAAATACCAGGCCAGTTTCCACTTGCAAATCAGTTGTTACTTATAAATTATAGGTATGTCAACTTCCCCAGCGATTCCCCTACTTTTTCACCTGTACAGCGTTACCTGGCAATCGTTTATGGCCAGGTCAGGTAATTATTGAGTCAATTTCCAGGCCGTTAAGCTTTCATTGGATAGTTTTGCCTCGGGGCCGCCCACACACAAGAAATGGAATGCAAAGTCCAAGCCCAGACAACTTTCAACGGTTCGAGATTGTTTTTGCATATACATTTATTTTTCTGAGACATTTATTTAGACACAAATACAAGTAATATATTATAGTTATATATAATGTAAGTTATATACTCCCTATTTATAGGCCATATAAGCTGGGTAATACAACTAAAATGTACATACTAAACGACTAAGACAATGCGATTGCGAGCTGGGGTTGGTTCGTCAGGGGGATTTCGCGGGGCTTTCAAGGGGCTCTAAGCAAATTAATTACTAAACAGGAGCTGTTCGATTATCAACACAGATTTGCACAACATTTAAATTATGAGGAGGAAATTCATTGCATTAATTTATAAATTCATTTTAGCTAGATTTAATTGCTTCGTTTCTTGCATAACATTGTCTAAATGATTGATATATGGTTGATTGATAATACATATAGTCATATATTGCTTACTATTAGTTACACTTTTTATCATTTATGAGCTAAGTATCTCGTTTACAGACAACTAATTTTTGTTTATGGAATTCAAGAGTTCGCTTTTCTTTTGTGAAATTTGACTGAATAGCTTTAAATGGCTTTTCATTTAATTATAGAATGTATGGTTCGGAGTAATAATTAAATTAAACATAAAATTAAAATCACAATTTTATAGACTTGATGTGTTGTGTGTGTGTGGGGTGTATTGGTTGTTGTGTGATCAAAGACATTATAGGGAATAAGACACATAAAGCCATTAGCAATTTTCATAAAAATCGTATGGCGTTACCCATCATATCCCTTATATTGTCCTTGTTGTAACTGCGTGTGTGTGTGTGCTAGCAGCATTTATTTTTTGGGGGATCCATCCATTAAAAATATTCTCTTTAAATATTTTTATTTTTGTCATCCTTCTTCGCTCTCTATAATCTCTCTATAATTCTGGGCATAGCAGGGAAAGGCACAATTCAATGTTAATTAAAATTGCTGCTGCAAGCTAAACGGTGAAAGCTGCAAAAATACCAAAAACAGAGACGAAGAACTCTATTAGTTTGTTGGCTTAGTCTGCACGAATTTAATAAGCGGAAAAACAATCAAAACGCAGCACGATTTGCATGGCCATTCAACTCCCACTCCAACTCCGACTCCGACTCCAAACTCACCTGCAGGAACACACACAGCGTGCCGGATATTTAAGTTGCTCTTCTTTTTTATTTGTGGCTTATTTTGTTTCAGTTTTCCTCTGTTACTGTCTCTGTCTGTGGTTGTTGTTGTGTTGTTGTTGTGGGGGTCGATGGCAGCTAGAAACGAGTTGGCAACTCATCCTCATTATCCTCTTCCTCCTCCTCGTCGTCGTCATGATCGTCGTGGTGCCACTTGCTCGTCCTGAAGTCAGGTCCACATCCATCCTACAGATACAGCGTCGCCTGCTGCCGCTGGTCAAAGTGATGGATGTAGAGCTTCTTCTTCGACTTCTCCTTCGACGGCCGCAGATCCCACACCAGGTTGGACAGACTCCTCGGCCGGGACAGGCGGCGGGTCTTCTTCTCGGGCAGCTTGTTCGAGTCCCCGGATGTCCGTCCGCCGCTGCGCGATGAGTCCAGGGTGCCCTCGCGCGGATTGTGATGATTGTTGCTGCTGGAACTCCGGCTGTGGGGCAGTGGCAGGGGCAGGGGCAAGGGATGCGGCGTTGACAGGTAGCCGTGGACATTCAGGATGCTGCCGCACTTGAGCACCACATCGGGTGGTGTGCCCGGCGTGGCAGGGGTTCCTGCTCCTGGCCCTGCTCCCGATCCTACTCCTGTTCCTGCTGCGGATGACTTGCCGTGGGCTGAGATCGTCGGCGGCGTCACGGCGGAGCAGTTGTTGTTGTCCGGCGTCAGCTGCAGACTGCTTAGACTCTTGTACCTGTGGAAATACATTTTAAAAGAAATATTTTTATATTTAAAGTGATGAAGGAAGTAGTTGATATTATTTAATTCTCAAATTAAACTAGTTTGGTTCTATAACTTTTTAAAAGCAAACTCCTTAATAGGACTTTTAAATTTCTATTTGATAAATTCTTCATCCCTTAAAGAGAAGTTTAAACTAGAAAGCTCAGGTTATATTTATAGGCAAATAGCTTCTTAAGAGGCTTGGAAAATAAATCTTTAATACATTTGCATATGACCAAATTTTGCAGAAAGTTTCGCTTAAATTTGCATTTCATGTTTTAAAGAAAAGGAGCGTAAAAAGAAAAATCTCACATTATATAAGCTAATTTAAGGTTAGCGTTCGGTGACCCCGAAATGTCAATTGGAAATATGTACTTTGAGAAAGTCTGGTATGATAAATTGGAAAATATATCCCTGTGATCTCTATTCGTATTAAAATATAAAAAAATGCCCCTTCTTTTGGTCCGATATATTAAACGGAAATTTTCTGTCAAATCCACTTTAACTTTAAAGGATACGTCTTTATAGAGACTGATCATGAAATACTTATGAGTGATCCTAGTAGTGTCCTATCTAAGAGAAGGCATTCTCTATGTTTTTCTGCTACTCCTTCTTCGCCATAATTAATTTCGCCTTAAAGGTAACCCCTTACCTGATGTGAAATAGCGGCGACTGGGGCTCCAGTGCCTGCTCCTTGCTCGGCAGATGGTTGTTGGGCGTCAGCACCTTGCCGTGATGGGGATGCGGATGCGGATGTGGGTGCGGATGCGAACCATGGGAGGCGTGATGGGCAGCTGCCACAGCGGCAGCCGCGGCATTGGCCACGGCGTTGGCCGTGTTCCCATTGGGAGTTGGCGGCTGCTGCTGCTGGGCCGCCTGCTGCTGGCCGTGACTGTGCTGACTGTGTGTGTTGTGGGTGGAGTGGATGTGACTGTGACTATGGCTGTGACTGTGACTGTGACTGTGCGTGTGACTGTGACTGGTGCCCGTGGAGTTGCCATTGCTGCTGCTCCCAGCACTGTGGGCATTCTTGATGTAAAGCTTTGGTAGAGTGGGACGCTGGCGCTTCTCGGCCGGCTTCTTGCCGGGAATCGTCTCGATGGGCGGCGGCACCGGCTTGATGTCCTCTTGAATATGGCCATGGTGGTAGTGGTTAACCAGGTGGTGGTGGTGGTGATGACCAGGGTGGTGGCCTCCTCCCCCGCCACCACTACTGCTGTGCTTGTTCGACTCCAGGCTGCTGTAGTTGTTGTTACCCGAGGTGGAAGCCTGCTGCTGCTGCCCGCCGGGGTGAACTGGCGCCCGGATCAGGCTGCAGTAGTTTCCACTGCCGCTGTCCGTGTGGTGGGACCGCAGCGTGGGCGACTCGCAGATGGGCTCGAACCGGGCCAAGCCCTTCGAGAGCGGCGTCAGACCGCGCACGTAATCGTAGATATGGTCGATCTCGTTGTACTCCTCGGCGATCTCGCTGTTGCTCAGCGCCTGCTGCTGCTGCTTCGACCAGGAGTCGCAGCTGGCGCTCTTGCGCAGCACATAGCCACTCTCCGCCAAGCCACTGGCCACGCCCGCCGCCGAGGGCAGCATCACCACCGGCAGGCGTCCGCCGCCTCCGCCGTTGCGACTGCTGAACTTGGAGTCCTTCTTCTCCTTCTCGCTCAGCTTGAGATCCACGATCTGTAGGCGATCGCGTGCATCCGCCAGTAGGCGCTGGGCCTTGTCCAGGAAGCGTGTGTACTCGATGAAGTGCTGCAGCTGCTCCATGTTCTTGGCCCGCTGCAGCTTGATCTTGGCATTGAGGGGCACCGGCACCAGATCCGTGTCCTTCTGCAGTGGCAGGGCGAAGATCCTGTCGATCTCCACGCAGCCGAGCAGGCGGAGTTCAGGGACAAAGGGTTGCTTAAGGCCCTTGGGCGCGCTGCCGTGGACGAGTCTGGGGAGGAGAAAAGTTTGGGGTAAGGGATTAGGGATCGAACTTCATCCTCTTCGTTTCTCGTAGCAATATATTTGTCTTTGAGTCTATGGACTTACCTCACTATGACCGGCATCCTCTTGAGCAGGAGATTCTTGACGGTGTGCACACCGCTGATGCTGTCCTCGCGGGCGATGGGCGAGAACTTGGCTTTGGTATCGAGTGGCAGATTGATGATCTCGTCCTTGATGTTCCGGCACTGCAGGTACTTCCCGTTGTCGTTCATGGTGGTCAGCAGTTCGCCGGCATGGATGGTTCGGTTCATTTGCTGGCAGCGGAAGGTCTCGCGGACGAGGACGCGGGCATTCCTGCGGCGGGACAGCTCCAGCACAGAGTCAATGCATCGCGTGGAGCGACCGTCCTCGCTGAGGAGCTCGAAATAGCCGCCATAGGTCTCCGGGATGAGGACCTTAGCACCCACATTCGTAGGCTTGCGTCCCTCCTTGATCTTGATGGGCTGCGCCAGGATCTGATACTTCTTGCCGGCGCTCAGGAACAGAGCGGTGCTCTGGAGCGACGGCGCCGAGAGGGTGGGCACGCCGAGGGCCTGGTGCTGGCCCTTGAGGATCTTGGCCACCGCCGGCAGCGGCTGCTTGGAGAAGTCGCGCAGGTAGACGGGCGTGGCATCGCCGAAGCGGGAGGCAGCCAGTATGATTTGGCCATCGGTGGCGGCCATGTCGCGGTTGAAGAACGAGAGCAGCTTGCTGCGCGCCAGTTGCACATTAAATGAGAGTAAGTTTCATTGGACTGGCTGCGGATGCAGCTGCTCCCCGCCGACGGCGCCCTGCTCGCTGTCCAACCCTAGCTCCGACGACTCCTTATCGTCCTCCTCCTGCTCCTGCTGCTGCTCCTCCTCCTCCTGGTTGCAGTTGATCTGATCCTCGAGTGCCCGGCGCTTGGCCAGCTCACGGTGGCGCAACCTCAGCAGCTGGGCGCCGCGACTGCAGCAGGCGTGCTTGATCTCCTCCTCCACTCCGGTCGTCGCTTGGCCGGGATACAGATCCTGGTTGTGGTGGCCCTGGTACGTCAGCAGTCGCGTGGATGTCTGCAGTGCGTAGTTGAGATACTGCATTCGGTTCGATTTCCTACTCCTCCGCTGGCCACAGTGTGCGAATTGAGGGGTCCTTGTCGCTGTTTCCTGTTTCCCGTGTCCTGTGTTGGCTTTGCCAGTCGGTGAGCTTAGCCCCGGGTGAGTTGGAGTCGGGTATAGTGGAGTGGAGTGGAGTCGAGTCGAGTCCTTTGTCCTGCGAACAAAAATGGGACAAAATGAGGGGAGATTAATACCAGACTCGCAACCACGGGGATAAATAGTTGAAAAAGTACAGAAATAGTTTACAAAAAGCTGCAGGTATGCACAACTTTGATGCAAAAATTAAAGTAATATGGTTGGGGAATAGTAGAGACCTTCAAATACCTTTTAAAATATTTAGGGGAATGCTTAAGATTTTTACAGGGGATTTAAAATCACTTGAAAGACGTCAAAAACTGACCCATTAAGTGTTAAGAATATAACAAAAGATTTAATTTACTTTGAAGTTGGTGGGTACATTTAAAATCATACTTAAAAACGTTTTTCAAAACTCTAGTGATTTCTATGACATCGGGGGTATATTTTTATACCCTAAGAGGATGCATTACCAGAAAGATTTTTATGTTGCAAAGCTACAGTGTCCCAAAAGTAACTAAGCTAACACTAAGCCTAGCTTATTTCTCCTCCCAATTCATAAAAAACCGAGGAAGTACACCTAAACCCGTCACAAACACACCTCCTGATACCCAGTGGACATTAGGTAAATGAAATGTTGGCTACAAATTTACCATCCCACTGCTCCTCACCCCTGCCAGTTCGAAGTTGAAATATTTCCGTGTCCGCAGATCAGCTCTTCAAGTTCTCACACTCACACCCGTGCTGGGGATATACATCCCAGGTACGGTGGTATGCATATAGCGATACACCGACAGGGTGTTATTTATGAGGGCCATAAAGTAGGGAAGAGAAGACTTTAACTGAAGAAATGGCAAAGTGCACAAAATGAAAACGCAGGCTGCAGGGCAACGTGCATATAGAATATAGACAAGACTGCGACGACGACTCTCTGCGACAATGCCAAACATGCCATTAACAAAAGCGCAGAGCTGGGGGAGGACTGGACCCAAGGAGGACATGGCAACAACAGTCGGCGGACCAACAAATGGCAAGACATTAAAAGTACTTAAAGGATATTTGCATATTTTATGGCCAAACATAAATGCGGCTGATTACGAGACGTCGTGAAGTGGGAGGTGGGCATTGGCTTGGCAGTGTTGCCAAAACTATGGGGGTGACAGAAAGTAGCTAGCTTTATGGGTTGTAAATAAGTGAGAAGCCCTCAGGCCGAAGCTTGTATACCCTGACAGTCTCAACATTAAAATAATATTAGTTTAAAATACCTCCCCAGTGGAGGTATTTAAAGTAGCTTATAAATTGTATATATTGAAAAGTGCGTTTACTCTTAAATTTTATATAAAACATGATATTTTATTTTAAACATATTTTTAACATTTATTTAATTCATTTAAAAAAATACTATTTTTGTTGGAACTTTTAAATCTTCTAAACCGTATATACAATTATGCATTCTATACGACAGAAAATAAATAATACACAGTAGATATTAAAGTTAAAATGAAAGCCATTTCGTCAACACTGATGGCTTGCCCGATTGGACCATTTGTAAGGGGCTTTTGGGGCATGTTCGGTAATGGGAATCGAGTGTGTGGTATTTCACTTCACTAAATTAGTTGGCAATTAGCAAAGTGACCGCACCTGCTGCTGCTGCTACTATTGCTGCTGATTCTCCCTGCCAATTTAACATAGCGTCGCATCCATCTCTAATTGCTTTCCTATTTCGAATTGGAGCGTGGCTGGGAAGCCAGTAGGAGCTTCGTACATATATATATAGTACGAAGGTAACATCGGTTGTGGCCATAAAGAGTCAGCTCATAAAGCATTTAACGATCCCTGAGGGAGGTTGCCAGGCTTCGTAGCTTCGAAAATAAAATGCATCTGCGCTTATTATTGGGCCATAGACCATGCATTACCCATTAGCCGCAAAGGTTATTAAGCGTTTCTCAGTCCAGGCCGAGGCATGCTAAAAGTTTAATTGATTTTTTAGTGCTGGAACGAGGGAGCAACTATTTTTCGGGGTTTGTTGGCTGGGGCAACCTTTGAACCACAGAGAGGAAAAGTTCCTGCGGCGGCTGAGGAAATGTAGATGGTACACCTCTAGTCTCGCTTTTGTTTAGGGGATCTGCTTTCACAATTAATTGCCAGACACAGAGCCTGGCTGCAAACACGGCCGGCAATTAATTTTCACCATGGAAAGTACCTTTTCCTGGTTGGCGGGAAAAACACACACACATACAAGTCGAAGGAGAGCGACTGACGGACTGACTGACTGAACTGAGTTGGCAATTCTCACGCTCAACGTGGCCGAAAGCCTTTGTAACTTATGTGGAAACGTGACATTTTCTCGGCTACTGGACAAAAATTGATGCCGCTGGAGAGGATTGGTCCAGCATCGGCAATAGTTGGTCCGCAGGCTGCAGCAACTGTCTTGTTTCCTGGCCCCGTGTACGTGTCTGGATTTTTTCCCTGGTTTTTATTGCGGCTTCTCCCGGGCCGGCTCTTTTTCTGTGCTGCTGAGCTGCTGTGTTGCTGCTTTTGATGTCACACAATGACACAGTTTTTCACGTGCAGAGCGCTCGTAATTTGTATTTGGCCCCGTCCTGGTCTCCGTCTTGATCTCTCATCGAAAATGTCTTAATTAATTTGCGCTGGAAAGTGGCACAGAAGCAGCTGCAGGGTCCCTCCGCACACAAAAAGTAAGGCTTAAATGTATACTTATACTTGTGAAAACCCGAAGAAACTCACTTAATTTATGACTGACGCAAGATGACTTGGCATGAAGCCCCACAAAGGGTTTATGATTATTATTTTTTGCATTTTTTGCTCTCTGTTCTGTTTTTGCGGAATCCTTTTCAACATCCTGTCTGCTGGTGTTGCCTGTTGCTATTCGGAGCCGCCGTTTCCTGTTCCGCCGCCCCCAGGAGGGGCCTCAGAAAAAACACTTGAGCAGATGAAGCCCCCAAAGAGTCAATATGGCGCGAGAGGGGAGTGATTATGCACACACACCGCGTATACCTCATATGCTTATGAAAAATATGTAACCCAAGACGGAGCTCGAGCACATAATGAGATACGCAGCACACACGAAACGTAAAAAGTAAAAATAAAAAACGGAACCAAAGCCAACAGGAACGAAACGGAAAGCCTTAAGTTCGAAAAAAAGGAAAGGAAAGGGAATCTCTAGGGGATATGCGACCGGGAAATGCTCTGGCAGAGGTTGATTATAAGGGAAATACATTCCTTTTATTGCCAGTAATATTTGTTGGGTTTCAAAAGCTAAAATTTAAGGAATTTGTAAGGTAATTATAAAGGAAATATTATTTATGTTTCAATTTTGGGAATTAAAAAGGTTTATTATAAAGGAAAATAGCCTGGACTGTATACATTTTTGAGGCTTCTAGACTTCCAAAAGAATTTAATTTAATTTATTTACTTTATTTTATCAATTTAATATTTCAACGTATTGTACAAATTTAAATTTAAAAGATAAAGGTAAAAACCTTTGCCCTCTATATTTTTACTATTTTTAAGATTTAAAGACTTCGGAAAGAATTGTATATCATTTATTTACTTTTTATTATGAAAATGATTACATTGATTCCGAACACAACCTAAAGACTTAATTCTTTATTTTTAAAGCACCATCGGGATTAAAAACTTAATTTTTAAGCTCTTCCTGCACTTCCTGCAAAATAAGTGAGCATTTAAGTTCCTACTTTTGAATATGGCCCAAGCCGAAGCGATTAGGGCACACAGCCGTCCGTGTGTGTGTGTGTGTGTGTGTGAGAGCGTGTGTAAACAGAATATGTGTGCGCACCAAGGTGTGGGTGGCTCGGCTTTTGTTTGTCCCAACAAAGCAGAAACTAGCAAAAATGTAAGGGAAAAAGTACAAGAAAAACATATAAGAGAAAAATATTTAAAAAAATATGGCAAGGCGGAGAAGTTGAAGAAGAATAAGAAAAAGGAGTGCAAGGAAAAAGGAAAAGTGTAAGGAGCACGACCTGCTTGTAAGGCAAAGAGCTCATAAAAGGAAACACACGCAGACACACTCGCTAGTGTGTGTGTGTGGCACATTAATCACACTAAAGAGTTCTACAAAATGCAACTCAACGCGACTCGCAGAGCCAAAGCCAAAAGCTGGAGCCGAGCCCCGCTGCCACGGAGCTGCAGTTGTCGTTGTAATGACGCTGTAGTTGTGGCAGTGTAGTTGTTGTCACCACTTTAAGCCGCGGCTTAAAAATCCCGCCCGGACGTCTCGCAAGCGGCTTACAGAGAGCGCGCTGAGCTTAGGCGGCAAAAGAATCCGCGTCGTCCGCCAACGCCAACACTTGACGCTGTCCTCCGCTCCACTCCACATGTCCCTCATCCGCTTGGTCTTGGCCACAGTGGAGCCTCTTGTGGTGAGATATTTTTCGGGGAAATAATAGGTATAAATAAGGAGAATTTCTGGGAAGCAATTGAGGGAAAATAACTAGGGAATAAAGACGAGAAAATTCGGGCATTACAGGGTTACATTTGTGGTTTAAAGACAATATTTTCTAGTAGAATTTACAGAGGGATTCTTGACTTATTTTAATAATATTTTAAAATATTTATAAACTAAATTAAAACATTTTGAAGACTTTAAGCTAACTCGAGACTTAGTTGCTAATATTTGTTCAGTATTTTTAGATATTTTATTAACAAGATTGAAAACTATAAATAAATAATCTCTAATTAAACGTTTTTTTAGTATTATGTTGTCATTAGTATTGGCTTTCGGGTAGTCCTCGCTGTACTGCTCAAATATAAATGCAATATTCCTGCCACGGCGACGCTTTTTGTGCTTCGTTTTCTTTATTTGATTCCATTTCCTCTTTGTCGAGCGCTTTTCCCCGTCTTCTTCTGAGCGAAAGAAACACCTTCAGCCTCAGAACATCCCGATCCCGCACTTCTGGCTGGGATATCCTCTTCCCCCTTGCTGCCTTCTCAGTTGCCTTATTATGTCGTTCTTAGCACTTTTGATTACTTTTTATCCGCTTTTGGCCGCGGGTTTCATAGCTCACAGCTTTTTGCTTTTGTTTGCTGTTGCTGTAGCTTATATATCTCTATCCCTATCCCTATCCCTATATCTCCACCCTATGTCCTCCTCGCCGCCCGCCAGACACTTGGTGTGACTAATGACGTTGTGGACCATGGCGTTTGTTTAGTCTCCAGCCAGAAACCCCATCCCCTCGTGGCCGTGATGTAAATAAATGAAATAATATTCTTTGGCTGTTGTCCCGCCATGAAAAATTAACGCTGACCACTCTTGACTTCTTTTTTTTTGTCGGTTTTCGTGGCTATTTTTTTGTTTATCTCTGTGTGTTTTTTTTTGTTGTACGTTTTTGGTTTCTCACTGCGGACAGTTTGGATTTTTGCTTTCATTTGTCAAGTGGCGCTGAAACGGAGGGGAAATACTCTATAAAAAGTAGGGGACTTGGGGGAATAATCTCTTACGTATTTGTATTAAGGCTTAAGGAGAATTTATATATATTTAACATTTTACTTGTATTTATTCCTTTTGGCTGAAATGCAAGCTTGTTCATAATAATATTTGTACCTATAATCTTTCAAAAGTATTTCTATATCATAGGCTCACCATGCAGTTTATTTTAAAATTATAAATAAATTCTAGAAGAGTATCAATACCACCGTTCACCCAAACATAGAAGCCTTCTCTGAATTTCATTTACTTTATCACAATGAAGAGGAAATAAAACCGTGTTCGCAATGGCAAGTGGAAAAGTTTGTTTGCCCAAACTGCTATTTGAAAAGCATTAATCACATCCATAAAAATTCCTGCAGCTTAACTCGGGGAAAAAGAAGAAGATAAATAGCGCATAAATAGATTTTCTCCCTCTGATCGGTATCAATGGCGGAAACGGAAAACCAGAACGTCTACCAAAAATAGTAAAATGATTAAATGGAATTACCCAAGGCATTGGCATTACATGTTTCCCCCCTCTCGAAGGTAAATCCAATGAAATAATCATATTCCAGGGTCAGCTTTCCGATTCAGGGCGCTATAAAAATCGCGCAAACTCTGGGAGAATACCTATGCGAAACTTGAATGTAAATAATATTGTTTTGTTTCCAATTGTTTTTTTTTCTCGCATTGTGAGTGACAAATGTGGCTCAATGTAATGGGTGTTTTTTGTGTGTATGAGAAGTGCCTTGCATAAAAATAAGATGGGTTTAGGGGGAGAATAATAATGTAGTTTTGTAAGGGAAATTAAATATAAATAAAGGGAAATAAAGCAGCTAAATTATTTTTATATTTTGGAGGAGTTTTATTGGGAGTTTAATATCGATTTTATTATAAAAAACTTAAACTTAAAACTTGTAGATCTTGACAATTAACGGGATACATATATCAAAATAAAAATAAATAAATAAATAAGATGTCTATTCCAGATATAGTAAAGATAAAAAAGTAATTTTTATCAAAAAATTTGACAAATATTATGTCATCTAAAAATTTAATACTTTTGCCGAGCTTTTAATATTCTTAGCTTACATTTCCTCAGCTGAATCATGGGCTTAATTTCAAAATATTTAAAAAGACTGAACATTTCCTTAGCCATAGATTTTATTTAGATATTTTTAATGCTCACTTTATGGATCACTTAATCTCTAATGGCTGCTATATCAAAGGCAGTTCCTTCTCGGAAATTCAAACTTTTAACGGCCCCAAAAGCCCACTTTAAGCGATTTCAATATACCTCTATGTATAAATATGTGTGCATTATATAGACACATTTGAGTTGATGCCAAAAATTGAACAATCGGCGGTCGAGTCGCGCCCAATTCCCCCGATTAATAACCATTGGCAGCGGGGGCAGACAGCGAATCCGAATCCGAATCAAAATCAAAAGCAATTAAAATGCAAAGCCAGAGCCTCGTCTCATAGGGTAGAAATGTGTTATTTTTTTATACTTCTTGGCAGTGACGTTGATGAGGAGTTGCCCCCGCTGATGAGCATATATTTTTTAGGACGTCGACATGCTTACTAATCACCACAACAAAAAAGCTATACAGAGTGGGAAAGAACCGAAGAGAACTTGTCATCCGTTGGGTTCTCCTTTATTAATCACGAGCTGAATGCACAATCAGGCGAGCGGGTCGGGGGATCGGGATCGGGATGGGGATCGGTGGCCATAAATGTCTTCTGGGGGACAGGAAATCGAAACCGAAATGGAACGTATTTGGTTCGATGTGGCCGCTCGTCAAAGAACCGTTGGAAGTATCCAAAATGTTCACTGAGCATTGAATGTCCGACTTTAATTTATGCTGCGACCGTTTACTGTTTGCATATTCTTTTGCCCTGACACTTTTCATCTTTCCCTTCTTTTCCCTGGTATTTTCTTCTGTTTTTTTGTGTCTTCCGATAGCAATGAAAGTTTTTGTTGCTTGTAAAAGGGAAATCCCTTTTTTGGGCTAGGCTTCGGGTACGATTCCTCAGTTTTGGGTTGGGCTATCCATCCATCCCGACGACCATCCTCTCTATTGACCCAGAAAATGAAATACAATAAGAAAATGTTGCGCCCGCCTTTTCTTCTGTTACTTTTCTGTTGTTTGTAAGTGAAATTTTTGAAAAACTCTCCGCTTTATCGGTTAAAATGTGTCTTTCGAAGATGTGTTTTCCATGCGTTGGCGTTGACTGATGGGAAAAGTCGGTTCAAGACCGGGCCAAGAGGGGTTTGGGGTAGGCAGACATCGGCATTAAGTTGTCAGCTTCAATCTCCTCTAATGAAACCGATAATGAATAGCTTAATAGATCTTTCATAAGGTGGGTACTTTGAGAAGGTTTGTGGAAATTGCAGTCAGGGAAAGTATTAATTATGCCAAAGAAGTTCTCACAATTGTGGGAGAAGTGTAATTAATAGTTGGTAATCGTTTTGGGAGGATTCATTAAAGGTTTTTATAAAAAATATAGTATCTCATGATATTATATTAATTTGTTAAATGTTTTTATAATGAGAAGAAATTAATTTTTCCTAATGAAGTAACCTTTTAAATTACTTTAATTATTTATTATTTAAATGACAGAGAAATATCTTAAATTTAGTCCAACAATTTTCAAAATCTATAAATCAAGTAATTCAATTTTATAAAGAAAAGGAAAACTATTTAGTTTTAATTAATAAATTACTCGAAGACAATTTCATTAAAAACAAATTATATATTCATCTGAGGTGCTCCCGTTTTGCATATTTTACAGCAACACAAGTTTAAATAATCAAATATAAATTAGATTTAAATGCAAATGCAAGCCCAAAACAATCATTAACAATCAATAGGTTAAGTAACATTACAACAAACAAAACACGAATTTCTGGAGACATATTACAGCACTCGTAAGAGTTTCCGGCTTCAAGAGCCGCTGTATCCCCAGCCCAAAGTGACCCCATTTTGTCAAACCCAAAATCGATTACATCTTCTCTTTCCCCCGAAATACCCAAAACTGAAATCTAATTCACCGATCAGTAATTATGTGACATTCATTGGAAGCTCAACAGAAAGAAGGCCACAAACACTTTATTAATATCCGATATTTAACCCAATTTCTAGAGCATGACGCTAATTGTATTTTAAATATTATTTGCTGCCACAAAAAGCTCACCTTCTGCTCCACAAAAATATACAATAAAAAATCCAGAAAAAATCCAAACAGAAATCCACGAAATTGCCGTTAAGTTTACACTCTTTTTGTTGGGAATCAATTAACACGCACACCTCGCAGCTTCCCAACTCTCTTTTCTATTTGCCTTCTGCACACACTTTGTATTCGCAAGTATTTCGTAATATTTTCGCTTCCAACTGTGTGGAAATTTCTTTTTGCACAAGAATTTTTACTTTCACGCTGTGACGAAACCCGAGGAGATATGTGTTTTTTTCTCCAGTACTATGGAAATTTGCATAAAAAACGAAACGATGATCAAACGCGCGCAGCTCGGCAGCTCAAGAAAAATCTCGCGTGGGTCGACAGCGCACGCGCACAGTATCTTAAGCTCGGCTCGCGAAGTCTTTATTTATTTCTAGCTGTGGGTTGTTTTTTTTTCATATGGATTTTATAGTATGATTCTGAGAGCCGAACTGATCACAGATCGCGTAGGTAACCGGACCGGTCGGAGCGACGAGCTCCAAGCTAATGAAAAGCCGAGGTTCTGGGATCCCGAGTTGAGTGGCCAGAACGCAGCCGGCGTCGCTGTTGGCGTCGACGCCGCTGTTAAGTGGCTGCGACTTAACAGCGCAATGTTAAACCGGTCCAGTACGCACACACACATACCGGTGTATACATGTGCACTGGGAAAAATTTGACTTTATTTCAGGCATTTTATGGGGGAGTTTGAATATTCTAATAAGATTTTTGTGTGTCGTTTGGGAAGATAAATATGTAAAAGAAGGGAGCCTCTTAATAACAAATTAAAAATTTCAGTAAAATTAAGAAATATATTAAAAGTCCCTTTTAGCGTCCCTTTTTCCCCCTGTGTATTTACGCTGGGCTATGTTTTTTCTTCTTTACCATCTCCCGCTTTGTTTTGGGCTCTAATTTCTAAGCAAACCCTGGCGACGACGGTGAGAGATTCGAGATTTCGGGATTCGGGAAACGAGAGATTCCCTCAGATAAACAGGCAAACAGTTGTTTAATAGTTTTCTTTTGAATTTTCGAGCATTTTTATGTGGCTGCTGGTCGTTTGATTTGTTTGCCGAGAAATGCGACTCGACTCTCCTCGGGGCTTGGGGTTTTGTTAGCAGGTATTTAAGTTTCATTAACATTTCGTTCTCGTTTGCGGAGTGTCTCTGGTCGCCGAAAGAAAGGTCTGTGTCACCTTAATATGCCTGGTCTTTGTGTGTGGTGCGTGTGAATTTTTTATGGTTCATTAAAATTAAAAGCAGAGCTTGGCTTGGCTTTTTTCGTCGTAGTTTATTTATAGCGGCAGATTGGCAGGGGAAATGAGCTAAAGGCCAGCGACTGTGGGAGATTCTTAGTCGAGGCAATGAACTTGCGTCTCTGTAATGCAGGCTAAAAGAAATACCTGCCAATTTCTGCGGGAAAGCCAGAAGAAACTGTCACAGACATGATTTACGACAAGTAAACTTTAGAATATTCAATCGCACACACTCGGCACACACACACACACACACACGGCTTGGGATAGCCGGCATAAAAACCTTTCAAAATGCCGCAAGGCCAAAGCCATCAAAAGACCCATAAAAAAGGCAGGCAAAGCATGAAATATGAGCACAAATTATGAACAGACATCACGTCAAAGGATTAACAAGACCGAAAAATACGAAAATATATATAAAGAACTCTGACGGATTTCAAGGAAGTCAGTCCTGGTCGTCCATCGTCCAACGTCCATCAGAGGCTCGAAAGGGTTCGATAAAAATCTAACAAAGTTTTGCCTTTGCGCTGGGCGCGTTAAATGGTCAACACCCATTCGCGCTGAAGGGCCGTCTTTTGAAGTCTGTGCTTAAAATGCAGATTATGTGCGTTGATTAAATATTGTTTTTTAATTTCTTGGCAGTGGCTATGGGCATTAAAAATGCACGGGCGTGTGGGAAATGCATAGGAAAGGATTTGATTTGATGTTGTTTCTTATTGAGAATGCCCCTCACGTTGGGCTGCATAATAAAAAGAAAACATATAGAAAAAAATACATGAAGGAAAGATTATAGAGAAGGGGGAAATATTGCAGGGGAAAGTGTGGTTAGGTGTGGCTCTTATCAGCGCGCGAGTTCGTTGCCTGAGTCTTTCGTTTTTCCTACGCTATCAGCGCGCTCTCAAGTTCGCGGCCTGAGTCTTTCGTTATCAGCTCCGTGGAAATCGCTTATAACGGTCGAAGGGGGCATTTATCAGGAAACTGTTTCTTCTGGCAGAAGATTTGCATAAGACACTGCATACGATAAATCTTCGCCTTTGTGCGTGCGCCAATTCTGCGAGCAGCAACCCACACACCACACTCGCCAGATCATCTCGGAGCCACTCCGAACCACTCATGCAAATGAAGCTAAAATTAGCTGCAACTTTTGTTAGGCTCCAGTGACTCCTCTCCGCCCAGCTTGCACTTTTTGTCGCTCGTCTCGGTCTTTCCTCGGTGTTTTATTTTGTTGTATTTTATTTCTGCTTTAAGTTTTGAGCGCAGGCTGCCTTTCTTTGGAAAGCTTGTGTCCGCCCGACTGATTGATTGCCTGAGATGCAGATGCGGGCTGGGCCGGAGCTGGGATTGGGTCTGGAACGCAGACTGGTACTGGGTCTTCCCTGAACCGGCCACTCCGCCGTGCGGGCTTAACCTTTGTGCACTCTCTTCCTCCCTGCCTGCTTTTTTCTCTTCGGCCTTTGCTTTACATTTGACTGCCGACTGGGCCGACTCGACTCGGCTGGGCTCTTTGAATTTTACGCTTAATTTGGCTTTGATTGATGTTTTAGCGTTTGATTCATACGAAAAGTTAGTTAGTGCGGCGGCGGTTCACTGAACCTGACAGTTGCAGTGGACAAGAGTGGGTTGATTGAAGAGTTTGAAGCTTGAAACTTTATTTTTTTAATATATTAAAACTTTTTTTGATTGAGTATCAAAGAAATCAAGATTTTGAATATTTTCTTTTAGCATGGTTACCATTATTCAGGGCCTTTTATCTATTAATTTATTATAATCTAAAATCATGAAAATAGATTAGTTTGAAAATAAACCGTTTCCAGGTCGTGTTTATTATAAATTTAGGTATTTAAAAAAAATATTATTATAAGTAAATAAAGGTTTTTTCCAAATATGTCTCTCATTACCTTTCTTTAACTTGTTTACATTCCCCAAAACAAGTGTTACACTCCACCCTCGGTCTTAAATATTTATTTTCATAACTCTTATCGAACATTCCCCTCACTTCCTCAACTTGCATTCTTTTTGGGGTTGCCTATCTCCGGATCTCCTGGGCATTTACCTGTCTGCCACCACCTGTACCGCCCCCATCTCCTCCCCTGCGTGGCAGCACCGCCATATTTACCCACAAACACACACATTCGTCAAGCAAACAGCTGACCCACTTAGCCGCCGCTGGAACTGTTGACTGCCCTTTTGTGATTTGGACACTCCGGTTGGAAAGCAATTAATTACATTACAACGTGGCCGGCTAGGTACCACCAACCACACACCACACACACCACACACCACACACCACAATGAAATCGTTAACAGCTGCGGAGAGCCAAGAAGGCAGCGTCAATCAATCAGCAAAGCGTTTGGGAAACAGTCAATGGCCTCTGTCCGAGAACCAGAAGTCAAAGTCAAAGAATGGGGAAATACCAACAGGGTCTTGGGGGGACTCCGATTGGGACTCCTCTATATATCGGAATCGAATCCGCAACTTCACGCTCCGGGTGCCATTATCATTATTTATTTGGTGCGACAAACGTTTCGCCACCAATTAGGGCGAGAAACGCGAACATTTTTCATTCGCCATGGCTCAAAGGCAGGCCAAATGGCAGGAATGGCTGAAAGTTGCCAATTTGGCTTTCGTTTTCGGTTCACTTATGGCCATGGGTGAAAAGTTCTCAGCGACTTTCGGTTCTCGAAGAGTTAGGATACAGTGGGGACTCGATCAAAAGGATTAATAAATTATTAGATTGAGGCTTAGTTATTGTTTTTGAAAATATTTTTGATATGATTTTTATTTGCAGATATGTCATTTTTGACATTTTTATTGAATTTAATGTATTATAAACTTCTTCTAAGGAAAGGCAGTCTGAGGCTGAAAATAATAAATAAGTGTCAATGGAAACATAGCAAACATTAAATTTTAAACACACAACCCTCTCTATTTCCCGTATTTTAAACTCGAAACTGTATGCCCTGTTATTACCCTCTCTAATTAATTCCGACACCCTGGAGATTTTCAATTACCGGAGCGTTGCCTGTAGCAGTTCTCCGTTTCTATCACCAGGCCTTAATAGGGCTCCAAGTTCAACTGGCAGCCAGAGCAGCAGCAGCAGGCAGCAGCTGAAACTGGCTAAAAACAATGCCCTGTTAGGGATCCCCTTAACAAGGATGATGGCTCCCAGCCAGCGGCAGTTGGATTCCATATTCAAATGCGAGCAAACATGCACAGCATCCGCATCCTACATACAAACGGAAAACGAAACAGCCACCAAGGGCAGCTCCACGGAGTAAAAAAGAACAACAAGAAAACAAGAAGAAAATCCCCCGAAAAAAGGGGAAAAAACACAGGCGAAGAAACGACTTTCGGCATCACGTTTCACGAATTCGCAGCAGAACACGGCTCCGACTTCTGGCACATTAAAAGAAAACAAAAGCAGCCCAAAGCTGCGAGCCCAGCAACAAAAAAGATTGAAATAAACACGGCTGAGAGCCAAAGCAATAAGTAAAAGTTGCTGCCAAAACGAAGAACCCGGCCCAGAAGAGCGTTGCAGTTGCGGCGGCGAAGAAGCTGCAGCCTCAGCAGCAATCTTTGTAATGTATGCTCCTCGATGCGATTCATTGTTCGACTCCTACTCCGACTCCAGTCGCGGCTAACTCCTCCACCGCCCCCACAATATCCTGACTAAGCTCCTCCTGTCCCAAGCCCAATCCCAGTCCCCCCTTCGTGATCAACGGTTCTGCACGCGCTCACGTTTGGGAGCATCGAGAGCAGCGAAATATTGGGGGAAAATTGCAAATAGAGGCAGGGAAAACTAGGGTCTAGAAGGGTTTTCTAGGTGACTTGCTAAGCTCTTTGAAAAAGGAATAATTCAGTTCACAAAAAATGAATGATTACTCAGTAAATTAATTTAAATTTGTATGATTTGAACGTTTAAAAGATATTTATAAAAATATTTTCAAAATATATATGTTAATCTTAAAATAGCTATATCATTTGGCAATAAAAATACAAATGTTTCTTTAGTTAAATAATTATAATATTAAAATATATTACAAATAAAGGGCAAAGTTTGAAAGAATAATTAATTTTCATTATTTTAAATATCTTTTAAATGGTATTTCCTTAATTGAAAAAGGTAATCAAGTAAAAAAAGCTCCTTACAACCTTTTCCAATGCTATTCTTTATTTTTCTCAGTGCTCATCATCACCTACATAAGCTGGCAAACAGAAAAATAGGTTGCAAAGGGATAAGAAAATGCAATCAATTGAAATTCGCATTTAAAATCCCCGAGCAGAGAGCATTCCCTCAGCGACGTTTGCTTCCCAGGATTTTCCATTTTAATTTCTCGGCCGGATAAAGTGAAAATTCGTCGTTTGTTCTAGCGGGGACTTTTCCTCGGTTTTTGCTAGGCTTTCCCTTCGCAGTTACCCACGAATCTATTCACTTTTTCGTCGCCTCCAGTTGACATTTTGGCAGAGCCATGCGCTTCCTTTTCCCTTTTGCTAATTTATCGCTGCCACATGTAGTATGTGTACTAAAAGGGTTCATTTTCCCTTCTTTTCTCTTCCAATTTTTGGTTTTCCTCACTTTTTTCTGAAGATATTGCTACCGAGTGCAACTGCAGTTGCATTCTTATCGAAACCGCACAATCAGCAAAGGAGAAAAAGGGAAAAAGCCAATCACTGGCCATGTTGATGATGACGACGATGATGATGATGCGGCTGCAGTTGCAGTTGCAGTGGCAGTGGCAGTGGCACTGGCTGCTGTGGATGCGAATGAGGATGAGTGCAAAAGTTACAATTTCAAAACAAATAAATTCATGCCGAGGGCCAAAAAGGGCAGCCCCCAAACGGACGGGGAGACGCTCGTTTCGCCCAGAGCCAAACAAATCAAGGAGCGACCCTCGCTCGACTCAACTCGACTCGACTCTCTTTTCCGCCTGCAGTTAAAAAGCAAATGGGGCTTGACTTCAATTGTTCTGCTCAAGGAAAGGCAGCACAAAAAGTTTATATATAAAGAGTATAAAAAAAAACATCAGCAATTATTTCTTGACTCGCTCGAACGCAAACGCCAAAGGTTTTTGTCCTTTTTCTTGGCTGCACTTTAAATAAATGGGGTTCTTAAGGGTTTTTGGGGAAAACTTTTAGTCCGGGAAATGAACTTAAAATTCCAAATTCAAAGGAAGAAATTTATATTTAAAATTAATGCAAAGCGGGAATCATTAAGTTATTTGAAGAGCAAAAGCCAGACAAAACGTTATTACTAGAATATATTACTGAGGATTTGTTATCATTCAATAAATATATGTTTATGTAATTAAAAAACTCACAGACAATTCGCATTTAGAATTAAATATTTTAAAAGCTTAAAATAATTTTAATCTGTTGAAAGCTTTTCTTTTTTTTATTTATTTACTACATTTAAATACATTGAAAGCTTTCAAATGATTTGTATTTTAAGAGATTATCACATAAATTAAATGATCGTTAAATAATTAATTTAATCAAATACAGTAAAATAAGAAATCCCATTTTTTAATATTTGTTGTTCGATTTTTGGTGCTTTTATGGTGTTTTTATGATGTTGTCAAAACAGTTTTTATAGTGATTTTTGGGACTTTTTTCGGGGGTTTTTATAGAACATGTATATATTTTTATTAATCACCAAAACTTGCATGATAAACAGGCACATTTTTTCAATTCCTTGTTTTTTTAATGGCTGAAAAAGTTCAAGAGCTTAATGAAAAAAGTGTTTGTTTTTATATATTTCTTTTGTATTTGTGCCTGTATTTTTTCTCCCTGTGTACCACACAGTTTGCTCTTTTTAGGAGCAGCATCAGCTCAGCAGCAGCTACAATAATAATCCCGCTGCTGTCTCTGTCTGGTGGCCATTTGTTTGCTCATTTGCCTATTTGCATGGAAGCAATGGCAATGGCTTTTCAGTGTCGTGTTCTTGCGGCCCCTTGGCTTATGTGCGGCTTCCTGGCGTGGAAACTCCTAGCCCATCCGGAATCCATATGCATGTTTTGATTTCGTTTTCAATTTCAGTTTCATTTGTGGGACTTCGGCAGGCTGTCCCTGTCCCTGTCCTAGCAGCATGCAATTGTTCTCCTTTAGTCTATTTATATTTGTTTTTCTGCCGATCTCAAAGTCAGCACATTGAACTTATGCTAGCCAGTGGGGGATACAAAAAAAAAATATATATATAGTTCCATGACATGCAAGCATTCAAATAATGGTTTTGCTGTCCTGTTTGGGTCCTTTTGGCTTTTGTCCCCAGCTGTTGGCTTTGTGTGCCTGGCTTTTGGGGTTTTCTTTTATATGTTTTTTTTTTGTCAGCTTCGGACACGCCCACTTAACGCCCACATTTACCTTTTGTTTAAGCTGCCGAAACTTTCGCTGCAACTTGGCCAAAAGGAATTTTTCGCTTATGCACAGGGGGAAAGCTTGGCCAAAAAACAATAGGGTTCTTGTAGTTGAATGTTATTTTACATGGAAAGAGATTTCCCTGTGCGGTTGGACAAGTGAAAATGGTAGTTTTAAAAGAAGAATTTCTTAACAAATAAATGTTGAAGAATTCGATATTAAACTGTACTATTCTACATTAAACTCAACAAAAGAGGTTTAAAAAAATAAGTCTTTCATAAAATATTTAATTCATGCTTAGAAATATTACAATGGTTTTAGCAATTGATTAAGGTTAAGGAAAGATATAGCTAAAGGTAAAAATGCAGCCACTAATAAGCCCTCGTATCTCTTTCTTTTCTCTCAATAAATCCTTGAAATACTGCCCTTATTAAGTCTAAATATTTTAATTAAATAAAAGACCTCTAAGCTCTAATAAATATAATTTAAAACTAATCAAATTTACCCCAGCTAAGGCCCTGCATTTAACCTTGAACTTGGCCAGCCTGAGATAGAGAAGCCCCTCCATCGGTTGGCATCTGGTCCGGTCTGCCAAGGCAAGGTCAGCTAAGCAAATTCGAAGAGCGAAATAACTAAGCCAAACCAGTCGGTCGGCGGCGGAGCACCCACTGCAGGGCAGGCCCGAACAAAGCTTAGACTAACGTAATTTAATAAAACGTTTAGCCGATTAGATACGTTCGCTGTGTGCACTAAAATGTATCCATTAGATACGCTATCTGGGCCCGGACTCTCCCTGCAGATTCTGGCTTATTCGGCGGCGGCGGCAAGTGCAACGAACGATCCGCGCAGCCAAAGTGGCAGCGGCAAAAGTGGCAGCAGCTGCACTTGCCGAAGCCCCCAAAACGCTAACGAGACTTTGGCCACGCTCGCCGTTTCGGCCTAGCATGGTCTTGGGCTTGGGCTTAGGTCTGAGGCACTCAGAAAAAATATTAAAATATTTTTTTGGCTGCCTTTAATTTTTATAACTTAAATCAGAAAAAAAATTGAAATATTTAAAGGATTTTTGAGATTTTAAGAAGCTAAAATAAAGGCATACCTCTGTTTAATGTAGCTTTGAGAATGCTATAAATATAGTTGCATCAAAAAACTTTTCTATATATTTTTTCCCAAGTGCAGGACGCTCCCTTTTACTGCGAGACGGTTTTACTTTTAGCCCGGCTTTAACTGCGACTGCAACTGCGACTGGCGGCTCTTACTCTTAGCTCTTGGCCATGGTAAATCTGCGCTGCCAATCGCTAAAATTATTGCGCTCAATCTTTGTTATTAGATTAACTTCTATTTTGTTTTCCTATTTGACTTTGCCATAAAAGCGAATCGAGCCAGCCAGCCGGCCTTTGGCTGCTGTAACTACCAAAAAGGGTATTTATGACTTGGCCATAATGTTTGCTGCCCCTCGACGAAAAGGGAAAGGGCACGAAATTGGATGCAGTTTGGGTATTTCCACTGATTGGACTGTGACGGGGCACAATCGGGAGAGATGGGACTAATGATGTTTACGTTTTGAAATATGATAACAAAGTGTGTTTGCCTTCAGATGCCTGCGTAAGCCCAAAGACTCTTCCTTTTTTCTGGACAAACAAAGGATGCTCTTACCTGGGGGATAGGAAACGGAGACGGAGATGGGTAAATAGATGGGTTCACAGGGGATTCGATGCGATATATATATAATCTTTATTGAAATTAAATATTAAACTGATGTTATTTTAGATATCATTGGCATTTTTATCGCTTCTTATTTTGCCAAAATTGCAAATTGTTATCTATTTTTCTCCATTTAATATTCAGTTCAAATTGTTTTTATTTATCTTTGGTTTAGTTTTAGTTTCATGGCATTTTTCCACATATAAAACTGCTATTAATATGCAATCGTGCAATTTCCATTAGCATTCCTCAGGCAATTACATTGCAATTATGGCCGAATCCATTTACAGTTTAAATTCAAACTCATGCCAAGTCCGAGGGTAATTATAATTTCATTGCAGTTTCAATTCGATTTTGTTCAAATTAATATCAGGCTTTTAGTTGCAGTTATTTGTGAGCTCATTATGTCGTGGAATATCGTTTTAATGGCATTTGCATAATGTAAATTTAGCAGCAAAAGCCTTTAAATAGCGGGATAATTATCAATATAGAGGGGAAAGGGGATTCCCAGTTCGTTTTGGCTTAGTGAACTAAGCTTAACTTTCTTGTTATCGCTGCTGCTGCTGCCGTTGTCTTGGCCATTTGAAAACTGAAAGTGCGCCCGGTCAGCGTCTCGGAGCGAGCGGGTTACGGGTCTAAGTTGGCCCAAGCCATAGTCCACAGTCTGAGCCATAGTCCGAGCCGAAAGTCTATAGGAACAGCCAAGGAAATAGCCATTGCATTAGCCATGCCCAGACCTCTCTCCCGGCTCTTCTTGGCTTCATTTGTTTTTACTGCCTGGCATTTTGTAGCGCTGCTAAGCTCCGCTCTGCTCTGCGCTGCGGTTTTTGCTGCCCATTTTCCCCCCGATGCTGTTGGCCATCTTCTTCTGGCCTTCTCCTGGCCCCGGCTTTATCAGTCTCTGCCTGTTTTGGGGCTTTTAAATTGGTTTTGGCCGGACCGGCTGCCTGCCTGCCTGCCAAACTTGTGGCGCATCAATTGCAATTGGCAATTCCACTTGGCAGTCGCCGAGTCGCGCTATTCTACATAACATTTGCGGCATTTAGAAAGGCCAACAGCCAGCCAACTTTCCTTTGTTACTCTTGTGATGCAACTTTCCTTGCAAGCTGGCTTACGTCATTAGCTCGATTCTGGGGTATAATTTCTGGTTACAATTCCCACAAAAATATATATGATTCACGTTGTCTCTAATTAGAAAGAAAGCTGCCTAATGAATCTCTGACGGGGAACTTTTCTTTCTGCGAAAAAAAGATCTGAAGCAGAACAGAAATTGTCTTGGGCATGGAGAGAAAAGTTGGTGACTTTTTCTTACACTTTTTAGGTAATTTGTCCCACTGTGAGTGAGTATTTCTATTTAAAAGGTATGTTTTATATAAATAGGAAAATAATGGGTACTAGCTATTCCTATTTAACTTTATTTAATAACAATTGACTGAAAGAAAACCAGATATTTTAAAGGAGGCGCTTGTATAATAAATACTCGTATTTAATCCTTGCCTACTTGCCTGAGAAATTGAATAAAATAAGAAGTATTTATGACTGAAAACACCCCAAGTAATCAATTCCCCAGCAAGTGGCCACTAACATCAGTCTTACTCAACTATTAGCTCTATAATTCCCACAACCCACAACCTGCCCACGTGAAGATGACACAAAAAGCCACCGATTCTGTTACGAAATAATACCAAAATGAAGGTAATATTTTTCGTTCTGTGCGGTGTGTGTGCGTGTGACAAGTGCGGCGTAATTGAAAGAAATTAAAAAACGAGGGAAAAAAAGGTTAAAAAGAGGTAAAACCATTCGCAAAGTCGACGACGGCGGCGACAACAATGATAATGATGCTCATGCCGTTGACGATAATGTGGCACGGAAGTGGGTTAAGCCGCTTAAATGTTCTGTTCCGCCGGCATCTCCTCCGCGGAACCGCATCCTCATCCTCGTGCTCCCCGGAGCCCCAACTCTTTTTGTGGCACTTTTCTCGGACGTGCGACATGTCTGAGGAGGATTTCGTTGCTGCATTTAAATTGCGCACGCATCAAAATTAAGCTGGCCGCAATTAAAAGCGGAGAAAGTGAATATACATACACCATCCTACCATCGAGATTTATCTCTTTGATGGCCATTTTTCTCTGTGATTTTTTTGTAGCTTTTACTCACGCGTGCCACGATTCTATTTGGGTTTATGGGGTCAGAGTCGGAGTCAGAGTCGGAGTCAGTGCTGGCTCTGCCCTTCGGTCTTCGTTGAGACTCACTCCAGCCCGCACTTACCTGCAAATAGATAGAAATCCCAGATAAGCATTAACAACATTTATGTGTAATTTAATTTTTTTTAAGCAGCGAACAAAAAAGAAACTGATTTATAATGGCCTGGACTAAATGCTTTATGTTTTTATTAAGTGAAAATTATTAAAACCCTTTCTTGATGGGGCTTTTGAACGAACAATAAACACAGAGACAATTCTGGTTTAGTGGCACAAAGTAATTGAAGTGGAATTGCCTGGTAATAACAATTGGAAAGCGCAAAACTAATTTCGGCACGGCGAATGGCAAGTTGTGCAATCTAAAAAAGTCATCTTGAAGTTCTGGAAAACCATTACGAAACTTTATTCGTAATACTTAAATTCAGTATGCTCTCAAGAAGTTACGAGAAGAGGTAATTTTAGAACTATAATTGATGATTTGCAGAGGGTTTAATTCGTAATGCGAGTTGCAATTTATGTTAATTCTAACCTTACTTATTTATATATTTTGTAAGGACTATTTTAGCTATAAATATTATCCTCAAATTCTCTTAAATTTAAATGTTTTATTTCTTGATATAGCTTTCTCATTTATTATTATTTAATTTTCCCTAAGGTTTTCTGATTAATATCTTTTTGTTCATAAGAATCCCTGCTTCCACCTTTTCCTGTTAACATTTAAAAGCGCACTTCCTGCAGCTGGCCTATAAAAAATATATACCTATTAAATATTCACCTCACGCTTGTAACAACATCAAAATGGGATCAAAAATTATATACATTTTTTCTTAAATACAATTTCACTTAGTTCCCACATGCGAGCCACAGGTGTCGCGGCCCAAACAAGTTTTCCCGCATTAATTTCTGGTCTGTATAGAATCTAGTCTCAGTTTTCAGTCTGGTCATGTGCCGATCCGATCATCTTTTGCGGGCCTAGACGTCGCCAGAGTGTTTGCCTTAATGAAAAACTGGCGCCTAGTGGAGATGGACGCTCCTTCTTATTAAAGGAAATTTAATTAAAGAACTTTCCTGGCATAAATTTAAATTGGCCAAAAAAAAGAAAGAAAACAAAAGAAAAGCCTATTGAACCCAGAGCCCTGCCTGCAAGCAAACTTCATGGTCACCGAAATATCAAAGCAAATCGCTGTCAATAATAATACATAGAGCCGCCAAACCAGACCGTCACAAAAGCTTAATTTCTGGGGCCAAAATAATTTGGTTTTCGGTGTATTTTTTGCTATATTTTGTTGTATTTTTTGTTTTGATTCACACGCTCTTTGATTCCAAACAATCGGCCTGCGTCAACGTCAATGTCCCCCACACAGTCCAGTTCGGGTCCGTCATTTGTCGTTCACGCTTGTGGCCAGCAAATTTGTCAAGAAAAAAATATATAGCTATGTATACATTAAAAATGGCCAAGAACAACAGTGTAATCTGTGGCTAAGGTCAGCGGATTGTAAATTTGAGGGAGTCACCCGGGGACATACATAGATCTTTATGCTATAGATTAACCGAAACAGTTACTGCCCAGGTTGAATGCCCCCATTTGCCGATTGGAGTGGAAAAATAAATGTCAGGAAAAAGGTATTAAGTTGCCAGGGAAATAATTCACTAATTTCACAGGAGAACCAACAAAACCCAGGTAAAAGACTGGACAAGAGAGAATAATTTGAGGGTTTCAGCTGATTACAAGCTTGGGATTAAGTGATTAGCGAAATTATTCTTATTCTGGGCTTCGATTCGGGCGACCTATCTTTAAATATATTATTTGAGTAGAAAAATTATAAGAATTTACAATAGAATAATACAGATTATATTTCAGCCTAGGTAACATTATACAAAAATATTATTAAATTATTTAAAGGTAGTTTCTACGCTTTGAAAAACATAAGGAATGCGATTAATAAAATGTGTATATTAATGGTTTAAATGTTTGTCGTTTTGTGCCAATATTAATCTAAGAATTTTTTAAAAAGGCTTTAGAACCAGAGCTTTATCATTCTAAAGACAATTTTCTCAAGAGAATATAATGTAATCATTAGGCTCCATATTTTAGACCTTAACTATCTGCGTGTCAGTCAATCTCTGCAAACTGATAGTTTTCCCCCTAAAAATCGCATCCATCTCTATATCCCCGTTCGATTTTAACTTCATCTATCAGCGCTTGTCGTCGCTGAGCTGCGCGGAAAACACACAAACGTGAGCCTATAATTATGATCGCACAGACAGACGACAGATTCCCATTAAACTAAATGACATAAGCATAAAGATTTACGCACGCGGGCCATGGAAACAAGAAATCAAAAGTTGTCAGCCAAAGCGTCAAATTTGTAATGAGACAAAAGTTTTTGGCCCACACACACACACAGTTTGGCCAAGAGCAGGAGGAGGGAAGTGGCGAAGTGAGGCTGCGGCCACGCCCTGGTCTTTTGAAAACGCTTTTGATTAAAGAAGTTGTCACAGTTGTTTAAAGCGAACAAAAAGCCGCTTGATAATTGCGCGTGGGCGTTCCCCCTCTTGAAAAAATCCCCCCTCACCAGTAAGAGACCATTTATTGGGTTTGCCAGCTCTATTTGCATAGCTCTCCTCCGTCTAAGCCTTGAATCGAATTGTGCGCCCTGACTTCGTGCCCGCGTATTGTTGAAAAGACTTATTTTCAGCAGATTCGACGTTGAAGAAAAAATGGAAAATAAATTAAGAAAAGCTGAAAAAGACGCCGAGTTTAAAGCTCACAGCTTCGACGACGACCTTGCCTTGGCTCATAGAGAAATCTCTTTGACTGCAGCGAACAATGGTTCCAAGCCGGAGCGGGACACCATAGCCGCTGCGATTGCAGCAATCAATAATTAATAAATTTCTCTCTTGTCGATTCGGCGAGAAAAAATATAAGGAAAGTTTAACCAACAAAATGGGGGAGGTGGGATGAGGGGGTGGCCGGCATCCACCCACGTGCAGCTTCAATTATTTCAACAGGGAAGCAATTACGGTTATGTCGTACGAAAAGCCATCAAGATATTTTTTTTACCCATACATATGGATATGGTAAATGGCGTACAGTCAAGGGTATGCTTATAAATTAAATACAGAAATGAGTATAAAAATATAAATATTAAATACTTATCTTGAGACAATGCTTAAACAGTACTACAGTTTGGTTGGCTGTTTCCAGCTAGAACACATTGGGAATTATAGTGTAGAACAAGAGGTAAGATCTTGTTAATTAGAGGGGGTTTTTTCTTATGACTTGGAACCAACTTATTTACTAGAATATTCCTTAAAAGTTAGTTTTTAATTTTCTAGATTGTTTCTTTTATTATATTAAACAGTTTTAAATTTTTTAAGTATTTTAACCCTTTCCTTTTCAACAAATTTGCAATCGTTAAATGTTTGTAATGGAATGTTTCTCCTTCCAATGTCTTCTTCAATTTCACGTTTATTATAAACTGAAAATTCCTCCAAGCCTAGAGCGAGCACTAAACCCTATAATTTTGTTCCTCACTGTCCCTGCTTATGCACTTCCAATTAATAAGAGCGAGAGCGCCTGAGAGCAAACGGCAGCAGGAGGCTCAGTTTGTGTGTGTGGGAGCAATGAGCGTGGGCGGGCTAGGACAAAACTTTCATTGGCCGCCCTCCCGCCTTCACTCAGAATAATGAACAACTAAAAAAATACAACAAAAATAAAGCACTAAAAAAGCACAATCAGTGTAAATGTAGACTGCGGGCTGATGATGAATACCCTGGCGAACGGTGATCACTTCGAGTTAAGCTGCCAATTGCAATTGTTATCCGATGAGAGAGAGAAAGATTTTAGATCCCAAGACCCCAGCAGTTGCATAATTCATGGCAAAAAGTAAAGTACAGGGTAGAGCCTTTTCAAATGCTTAATATGCAGATCAGTAAGGCTGATTTTAAGCTGTATTTAATACACTCGAAAAGGAATTCTTAGATTAATATTCAAGTACATTTAAAAAAGAGATACATCATCTTACCCCAAAATATATAAACATTCCTATAGATTTCCATTAAAATGTATATTTATTTAATTTATATTTTTTTCTATTTCTTGCCAGTAATGACTCCCCAAATTTTCCCTCTCTGCATTTATTTATAATTTTATTTCCCAGGAGCGTGGGCTTTTATGGCGGCAACTTTTGAAGCTGTCGCCGCGTAGGTGTCCCGCCCGTCTAGGGCTTGAATTAAGGTTTAGGGTTTTTGGAAACCTGAGAGGTGAGAGATCAGGGCTGGGCCACACCTTCGATTTGGTGGCCAGCAGGGGATTTCCGCCCATTTTCGTCGCCGAACAAAATGAAGAAGACAAATGCTAAGTGCGAGACATTTTTGTCGGGCAATTAGCGCGGCTCTTGTTGTTCCAACTCGAAATGTTACCATTTACTATTTAGCGGCGATGCTGTGCTGACAGTTAAATAATAGAAACGTGCCAAGTTGCAACTGCTTGTTGCAATTGTTGTTGCTGCTGCTGCTGCTGGTGTTGCTCTTGTGTGCCGCCAAGCACGTAACTCAATAATGCGCACATTCTAACAGCCAGAACAACAACAACAATTAAGCTAACAATGTACCACACGCTACTGTCGAGTGAGAAGGCGATAGTGTTGCAGGGAGAGAAAATTTTAGGATAACTACGGGGGCAACAAGGAAAATCTGGAATCAATTTTGAATTAATTGCAAAGAAAAATGTGGTATATTTTAAAAATATGTAAAGGGTATCCAGATTATCTAGAAAATATGTAGAAAACTCTTTTGACTTGGAAATTGTTTCATTTTTTTTACTTCATTATATACATATTTTTAATAGATACCAATTACCTATTTTCAAATTAAAATCATGTTTTATAGATAAACATCTATTCATGTATTTACTTATATTTTTTCTCTTTAAATTTATATACCTAATGTTTATTTTCCCTTAAGTGAAATGTTATTTGTTAATTAAGACATTTTTATTTTCATCTAGAACCTCCCCACTCTTCTCTCAGTGCAGAAGAAGTAAAAGTTGTTGTTAGTGTCGAGTCGACATAATGAAAATCTGCTGCTGCTGCTGCTGCCTGGTCTTGCTCCCCCCGCTTTATCCCACCGCTTATTGCCGCCCCTCGCTCCGCTTTTCCCACTGGGAAATTGTCTAATGAAAAGCTGCTGTCGACACAAACGAAGCGTGGAAAAGAAGTGTAAAAAAAGAGCACTGAGAATTGCGATTGCAGCGATTTGAGAGTGGAGCCGGAGCTAAAGAGGCGAGTGACGGACGGGGTAAGTGGTATCGATTAAGCCTTAAACTTGATGCATCGCTGCCAGAGAGGGTATGTGGAGTGTGTGTACATAGTGTGTACAGTGTGTTGTCAACGGTTTTTCAGTGGACAGCTGTGATGGAAAGGCTTTCATCAATTTGGCGCTCTTCAGGGAGCAGGCTAAAGGCTTTAATAAGCCATCAAACGCATAGTGTCTGTCCGTTAAAAGGGATTCTGGGAATAGCAATCTGGTATCTGGTATAAAATAGTCTGAATATTTAAAAAAAGTTAATTTTATATATTTTTAATGTACGAAATTAGGAAATACTACTTTCGATAAGTTCCTTAGAATAATTGAAATCCCTGAGAACACATTTTATTTATTTTGAAAATCAAAACGATTTCAGGAATATTTCTATTTGATTCTATAAACAATTGCCAACTCAATTAGGCTTTAGACCAAATTCCCCACTATCAAAACCATGGCTTAGTTCGGCTTTGGCCAACATTTAAGCCTTAACTAAGCGTCTTTAAATGCGAAACACTTTGATGGGGCCAAGCAGCATAACAAAAATTGCTGGCTGCCAATTGATAATGGCCCAGAAAGGCGCAGAAAAAAATGGAAATCCACATAGAAGGCCGAAAGTATTAAGAGGTCGTGCTGGAATTGCCGCTGTGTCAGCTGCCAAGTGTTAATTACATGGCTGGCACTTCAATTGCCAATTTTCCGAGCCGCTCCTTCAAGCGGCCCGATCTTTTTTGCATGCAGAAACCTCTCTCGATTTTTTTATTGCACTCATAATGGCGAATAGAGAGAAATTGGCCTTTTTCCTGATGTACCGCACATATTTAAGCCAGATTTCCACTGACTTATGTCCATGTTTTTCGCCATTTCGGCTGAAACTTTTCTTTTCCAGCGGGCAATGAATTATAGAACATTACGAGGCAAGTTCCATTTAGCCGTAAAGACAGCAAATTACTGTTCGGGCTTGGCTTGGGCTTCCAGGTTCCCCGGCTTACTGGAGACTTGCTTGGCTTATTTGCGGCCAAAGTTTCAATTTTCCGGGGCGATGGTAGATGTCTTCTCGGCGTATGCAAACAAGCCAAGTTGCGGGGGTGAGCTGGCTACCAACTACCAACTGCCAACTGCCAACTTCCAAATGGCTTAAAGGTGAGTGAGTGAGTGAGTGAGTGAGTGTGCGAGTGAATGAGTATTTGAGTTCATTGCTCTCCGGTAGAAATGGAGAGGGGCTTGGAGGACACCTCCTCCTCCGCAAAAAAACAACAGTCGCGGGTTGAGTAGGAAGTGGCAGTCTTCTTCTTTTACTCCTGCGGACCATAAATTGATTGATTTATGCCCGAGACTCTCCACAAGCTGTGAGATCGTTTCCAGCTTTGTGCTCTATAGATTTTGAATACCCTTTCTGGAGGGTTTTCTTAATACTCTATTGATATTTCATGATTTTATTTACAACTTAAATGAAGTTGTAACATTTTTTATTTAAATTTTCATTAACAATTCTATCAAATACCGATATCTTTTATGGGGTCCAGGCTTTGCTTTTAATTTTCCATCACAATAAGCATTTTTAAAGAGTATTCCCCTCGACGTCAATACCCCACAAACCCATCTTTCACGTTCTCCTTGAGGTGGTCATGGTTTTATTGTGCCTTTTTTTTGGCGTTGTACTTCTTGTTGCTTTTAATTATGGGCGTTGCACCGGAGAGAAGAGCAGAGAACTAAACTGAACTCTCTTGGCCGCAAGCCATTAGCAATTTTAATTTATTTATGTATGCGACCAACTAACTCCGACTCCGACTCCCGACTCCATCTCGAACTTAAGTCTCCCGAGGAGTCGGAGTCGGAGTCGGAGACGGAGACGGAGTCGGGTTGGGAGTCCAAGTCCAAGTCGAAGTTCTTGCCTGCAGTTAGTGCTCGTCATGTCTTGGAACGAATGCTGGCATAAATTAATTTCAAATGCACACAAAACATGGTCTAGAACACAAGTTGGCTAACAACCGAGACACGGCCAGAACATCTGTGCCGCCCCTCCGCCGCCAACTGTTGATTTTAATTACGATTTACATTGCATTATCATCGTGATTATCAGCAGAAGGAGACCTGCACTTGACCTTCCCGCGGTCCAATTTATTATTTAATACCAATATCTTTTTTGGCAACTCATCGGCCAAGAGAGACTGTGCAAATATTACGCATACGCTTAATTATAGTGGCGACGACGAGTGATGAAAGTGAAAAATCCACCGGCGAAGACGTTATTTAACTTTGACTAATTTCTGGCGGCGAACAAAGATTGGGTTTGTTGGCAGCTCTTGACTCGACTTGACTTGGCCAAAACCGCTTTCAACCTTGACTCTCGGTCTCGCGGGGCTTATGTTCTGGCCTGACGTGGGATAAGCTGACAATTATCGCCGCGATCATTATCATGATCATCTGCGTTATGGCTGTATCGCCGTTCTGACCATGGATTCTTTTTTCTAGCCAACTTTATTAGCTAATTTACATGTTGATTGCACATCGGCTCACCAGCCGGCCGCAGTCAGTCACGACGAATGGTAAATAAACAATCAATTTGTTATTTATTGTTATTTGTGCTGTATCTTCTCATCTGTCGGAGACACGTGCTGCATTCCGTTCGAGTCAATTACTCAATTTTCCCATTGAACAAAAAACACAAAAACTTTCCCCACACGAAGTGCATTTCTTTTGTCTCGGAACCTCGGACCATCGATTTCGAAACTTTTTTAAACCGCAATCAATTACAATATTGAGTGCTCAATCTCGACTGCATTTCCTGACTGACAGACGGACATACATTCCTCGGGCCACGCCCCCGAGCGTGCAATTGAAATGAAGCATTAGCCAATCAGCGGGAAAAGAGAAACTTATATTCGGAATCTATACACTTAGTTTTATGAGCCATTAAGAGCCCGAATAGAAGCCGCTCGCTGACTTCACTGACCTTGGCCGGTGGATGATCTACCCGAAAATAATGATCGCCTTCAACTTGATCTGACTTGAGCCTGAGCTCAGAACGAAGCTTAGTGCAGAGAGAAAAATCCAAGAATCAAGCAAGCTTGACATAGATAGTAAAGGTTAAAAAATAACCATAAAATATAAGAAGGAATCTGTGTTCTTAGACTTAATTATTATTGACCAGTGACCGCTGGTCTTGGAACCATTAGATTCTTGGCCAGCTGCTGCGATGACTTCACTGACCTTGCCGGCCTGCCGATAATGATGCTTCTTCTGCCTTGACATTGGCCCAAGATCTTGCCCTCCCTCCTACATTTCCCCCGGACAGGCAAAGCTGTTTTATTGTTTAATAGTTACATCAATCCAGCAAAGCCATCCGCCAATCGAGACACTGCCTCGGCCCGACTTGAGCTGGCAATTAAGCCCGCCAAGTGCTCGCCAGACAATTACCGATTAAGTTTACCTCCGCAAAACATGTTTGCCTTTTTGTTCTCGATGCTGTGTTTTGCCGAGATTCTTCTCCTTTTTGTTTATATTTATTTATTTTTAGACATGCGCTAGACAGCGCACCACCTGAGTTGCCTGCATGATTAACCATTCGCACACCGCCGGCTCAGAGTCGCCGCTTAAAGGGTAATTAATTTATTTAGCATTGCTCAGAGTTTTTAGTGGCTATTTGCAGGTAGGAAGTGTGTACGTTTTCCTATGAATATGTTTATGTTCGAATTGAATTGAGCAATCAATTTAAATGTCTGGGTGTTAGAGGTGTCTAAATGAGTTAATAAGTGTACGGGGGACAATGCAAGCCACCTCCTATTATGAATTCAAATTATTCAAGATTTAAAAATGAAATAAGTTGCTACTTAAGCTTATCGGAAAATTCCCCAAGCCAGACCCATCTAACCTACTTATTTACTGCCAAACCAAACCTATAACTGCATTTTATTATAGCCAACTATTTGGGCCAGTTCATTGTGGCCCAAACCATATTATGCGCCAGCAATTAATTAGTATTTTATTTTGTTTGTGGGTCATGCACACACACTCTCCACGGGGGAATTATTATTTTTATGGCTTTTCTATTGTCGCGAAAGGCGGAAGAGTTATTTTCCGTGGCTCTTTGACCCGTTAGCCATAATTGAGCGTAATAACCAAAAGTTAAGCGGGAATGGCAATGGCTCTTTGTCGTTGTAGTATTGTTGCGGTTGTGTGTGCCAGCCCCATCGCTGACATTAACCCACAACAGCAGCAGCACCCCACTTGTGCCCACTTTTCCCGGTCTTAACCGCTCTCCGCGGCTGCCGCATAACTCTCTCACGTCGCGAGCCGCAAATAAAACGTACGAAAAATTTAATTCAATTTAATAAGCGAATATGTTGCGTGCCGGGGATGATGCAGAGACATATCTACGGCCATCTGTGCGCTGTGCTGGTATTTGTGTGTGTAATGCGACGCATTCGTGCATGCTCCACCTCAACCTTCTTGGCTTTCAGTGGGTCCCCTTTCCGCAGCTCCCTCTGAGCTGCCTGTTTGTCTCAGTGTACACGGGGGAAAATGGAGTGGACTCCTTTTTAACTTTTTCCCAAAAAAGTAGCTCAGAAAATGGGCTCAATTCAGTACTGGCATGTTCGAGGTCTCAGCTCTTTAAGATCATCAGGCATATTCAGTTGCAGTCAGAAATTTCCTAGAAGTTACTCGCTATACTATTTTCTCCCAGTGCATCCATGCGTGCCTGTAAGTGTTTCGGGGCCTGCAAGAAGAGCCCACAAGCATTCGGCCGAGGAGTATGGCTTAATGGGAGTACCAATCTAGGCGGCAGGAGGAGCATGGGCGAGGAGGAGGGGTCAGGCTGGGTTAGGTTACTTTGGAGGAGTCGGCCAAGCTGGCTTTGTGTGTTGGCCAAATGTGAAAATAATCGTAAAAGGCAATTAGCGCAAAATAGCTTTGACACTCATTCAAGTCGGTTGGCCATGTAGGTTACTCCGCTTTGCCGCCTTCAAATCGCTCGCTCTTGTTTTCGTTGTTTTATTTTACTTACTATAATATACATTTTTTTTGGCTCGCATGTGTGCTGCTTCTTTTCGGCCAATTTGCCTTGATTTAGTATTTTGTTTTATTAATCAGATGTGGGTCAGGCAGCTGTCAGAGTGTACGGTAGGCGGTCGATTATAAGAATGATCTGAATAAAAGGTTTTTTGGGATATTCTTTGAGTTGCTAAGCCAGGATATATACTAAATGAAAATATAATATAATGTGAGCCTTGAAATTATAAATTTAGTAAATGTGTCATTTAAACGTAGTTAAAATAATTTAATTAGAATTATTTAGAGATGTTTAAAGCAGAAACTAGCCTAGAAGGGGAGACTACTGATGTCTCTAAGCAATCAGGCAATCTCAGCTAAATAAGATTAATCTTCAAGCATCCTCATAAATATTCTCTCATTTAAGTGTCTACTGTACTTTGGCTTCCAAATTGATGGCTTTCAAGTTCTACCTTTCCGTGGGTTAGATTTTTGGGAAGACCCAACCATTTTCCGCTTTTCCCTGGCCGCGAATCGTTTGCATATTTCAGGCGAGCAGCAATATGCGGCATATTACATGGCCCAGAGGAGCTGCCTGGCGGGGGCTGACTGGGCCAAAAGCCTTGCCAACTTGCCTGGCTGACAGACACCCGGGCGGTTTTGATTGTGCGGCAACTTGAACCTGAGTCATGCGCCGGGTTTCGGTGGCTTGCGGCGGCTGCTGGGGCACCTTCAACAGTGTCATAGTCATGCAACAAAATTGGGTCTGTTCCGTTTTGTATCGAGTACGAGTATGTTGCACACCTGGGCAGGCCAAAAACAAAGGCAAACACACTCCGAAACAACTCTAGAAAAAAACACAACGAAAACAGCGAAAAAACTGGCTGGCAATGACATGGTCGATGGCAGAGCCTGGATAAGCGATTACTCAATCCCCTGGCCCCCGTCCCAGCTGCTGCTCCCTTACAAAAACAAAGGCTTATAAAAATTGATAGCGTCCGGTGGAATGATTTTTCGGGATTTGTATTTCCATTTATCGTATATTTTTCCTCTTTTTTCCCCATTGATTTTGATTTCGGTTTCGATTTTGATTTTGATTTTTATTGAAATGTTTTCGTTGTTCTCCGCGGACTGCCTCTGTTGTCGGACTGTTTGTATTGACATATTTATGGCCGGCTGCAATAGCCCCCCGAAAAAATGAACCCACAAAAAATTGCATTTGAATGCATAGCATAAATCACGAGGTGCGCCAGCCAACTCGAACACACCTTTTAACACATTTTGTTGGCATCCACAGCCACTTTTGGGCTTTTATTTCGGTAATGAATGGATGTCAAGAACCTTAGTCCTGAAACGTTTAAATAAATTAAACATAAACGTAAGCCAGCTCCGAAGTCGCCTTTCCTGGTTGTAGGCAACCCCAATTAATTATCAAGAAGCAGGAAGCAGAAATCAAATACATCTCTGGGCTTGTTTACGGGTAATCAGGAATTACACAATGAAAATAAACTAAATGAAAAGCATATTAAATTAAGAGAAATTAAAATTTTTTTAAGCACCTGAAAATATTTTTTAAGACAATATATTAACAAAATGTATTATTTTATTTAAAATATGAGACTTAAACTATACTTCTTCGACTTATATAAAAATATTTTCTTGAAGTCTTATATTTTTACTTGCATTGAATATAATTAAAAATGTTTTCCTTACAAAAATAATATTTTTCGTACAAATAACTTACTTGAATTTATATATTATTAAATTAACATTGATTAAAAAAGCCCATGGAAAGCCATTTAACAAAATAAAATTAAATTAATTTTTATTTGAAATATGAAATATGAAAACATTTTTACTGCACATGTAAATATTTTAGAAATTGATCAAAAAATAGTTTCTTCGAAGGTATTATTTCTTCCTAAAAAAAAACTCAATTTTCTGCTTCCAACATAATTATTAAGTTTGTTCAGTTTTTAGACGAAATAATTTTGAAATGTTTACAACATAATTTTCCGATATGTGGAGGCTTCAAATACCTTTGACAACACACCACAAATAATAAATTGTATTTAAATATTTTTCGCTGGTGCCCAAAGCCGTCTTGAACCCAATTTTCGTATAAATCAATGGCAATGTCACAGTGGCGACTGGAAAATATTGGCCCCTGGGTTGACAATTCACGTGAAAACTAGCGAAAATGTGTTTCAGCCAAGCGTACCAACGAATTTATGTTTTCGCCCATAAATTTTCAAGCTCTGCCAGTATACACACACACAACACACCGTACAAACACCTGGATGCCGCTTGTTTATGGCCAGCTAGGCGGTTGGCAAATAATGAAAACGTTTTCCATTTCAATGACCAATTTCCGCAAATTTCTAAACGGTGACTACTACAGCCGTCTCTGCGGTGGCTTTATTTTCCAGAAAATTATTGAAACTGACTGCTTAAATGTGTCGCGGTTTTTCCTTTTCGTTCCGCGCCATTTCCCCTTAGTTTTATAGCCATTCTGCGGTCTTGGCAGCCGTCGAGGAATTTTTCTAGCATGCATTTCCCAGATTTTTCCTTGCTATTTTGTTTTGAGTATGTCAATTGTTATTTATATATTTTAATTTGCATTAATTTCTACCCTTTTCCGAGTTCTCCTGCTTTTTGCGGTTCCCTTACCCCCAAGTTAATAGGCGTTACATATAAGTAACAAGTCAGGCAGGGCAGACATTAAATAAAAAATTCAAAGCTAGCTCTGGCTGGCACAGAAAGCCTAAAAAACCGCAGAGCCAGCTGGGGCCTTCGAAAGAGCCTGATATCTGTCGGGGAAAATGGCCGCCAGGCTTGTGAAATTTCTTGGCCTGTGTCTGCAGCTAAATTGAACAATGCCACTCAAAAAGTTAAAGTTCTGTGGGTCAGTAGAATTTTCTCAGGCCGCAATCAGCGCAGACATGGACGGAGTCGGGGCTGGGGCTGGGGCTGGGACTCTGGCTATTTGTACATAGTACCGACCATGAGGTACGCATGCGCAGGCCACTGGAGTCAAGACTCGAGCCCCGAAGAAGACCCATGTAAGCTGTGTGTGTGGTGCAGCTGTGTGTGTGTGCCACTAATGAAACCATAAAAATCAACCGCAGACCGAGAAGAGCAGAGATGAGCAAGAAGATCGCTTGGTGAGCCAGCAAACCATACGAGTTGTACACAGGGAAAGATGGATCATAGCTTAAAATATGCTTAAAAAATGTTGAACAAAGATTACGAATTTTCTAGGTTATTAATTTGCAGTTTTTAGGGTATTTTCTATTTAAATTTAAAGAAGAGGGAAGAAAAAACCCCAAAGAACTCTTCTCGAAGATTTACCACAATTCCCCCAGTGTACCCTGGTTATTAACGTGTCTTCTGGCCTGGGCCCTCGCTTCGTTTCTCTTTGGGGATCGGGTCAGAACGTCTATATGGGTAATTTGAGTGCGGGCCTAGTCCAGGGCCTTAATGTTGACCACAGACGTGGACGGGCAGACACGAGTTGCATGCAAATAATTACCGAAAGGAAGCGGAGACAGAAACAGATGAGGGCAAGACATCATCTCATCTCTCCACATGTCTGAGGTCGCCTGGGTCTTCTGTTTCCAGTGTTTCTGGGAGGAGAGCCGACCCAGCCCAGCCAGGCCAGATTGAATATTTCCTGCGTGTGCCCATCAGGTGAAATCTGTCAAAATCATCTTGCTGCTGTGTTGACACAGGTAATTAAGCTTAATTACGGCATGAGAACTATGCTCCGTTGACGGCGAAACAAAAACCAGGGAAATGTAAACAAATAAAAATAAAGTAAGCTAGTGTGTGAGCGACCTCCTACATGGAGGGGGAACGGGAACTCCACATAAAACGAGGCTAATATGCGTATTTATGGTATCCCCAGTCCACACTCCACACTTTCACACATCATTTTCACTCTTTTTTCACATATTTATGTATTTATTTCCCTTTTTTCATTGTCTGCCGGGTGCTGTCACCGTTCTTTGGCTTAACTTTTCCTTTCTTTGGGTCGGACACTTTTTTATTCGACGACGGCGGCCCTCATGACATAATTTCGTTGCTGTGGCTGTTGCAGTTGCTGTTGCTGTGTTGTCTGAAATTTATCTTACTTACAGCCAGTTCAGTTCCCCTTCTTTCTCTCTTTCCGTTTCCTGTGTCACTCGAGAGTGCCGGCAGGCCGTGGGCGACTTTCGGAATTTTTGCATACACTAAAAGGGGGTACTTCTGCAGGGCTTAGAAGTGTAACAGTGGACTTGAATCATAGGTATTGTGAAAGAGAGAATAGTTTATAGATTTTAATTTAATAAATTTAAATCCTTTAAAAATATACTTCATCTAGCTTGTTCCTACAGTATTTTTCCAGCTATTCTCAAGGCATTCCTTAACGCTTTTCCCTTTTGTCGCCACAAGGAATTATCGTTGGTGCAAAGAGGATCTGGCAAATCTTTAAGACCTTGTCTGCTCTTGCCTCACCAATGCGAAATTCCTCATGGTTTTATTTTATTTTTTCTCCTTTATTATTGTTTTGTTGTTTTTTTTTTTTTCGCCCATTGCCTTTGCCACATCAATGGATAATTTACAAGTCACGTGTGTGTATGAAATTGAAACAAAATGCGCATAAATTTTGTAACGAAGCGAACGTCAAGGCAAGTCCAGGGACAGGCATCTCCTCGGGCATCTGTCTCAGCGTACATATATGCCGCGGAATCCCCGGATCCCGTTCTCCCCATGTCCTCGGATTCCTGTCTCCCTTTCTGGCTCAGAGAGGGGCTTGTCTTGGCACAGGCATTTAATATTAATGAGTTATAGCACATAGCCTGGTCTATATGTTTGACGATGCGTTCACTCCAGATGCACTTCCAGAAATAATGGGGTTTGATATTCAATTGGTTTTATTTGTAATAAGACAATATAGAAGAGCTTATGGGGAAAGAGTATAGCAATAGAGCAATGAAGATGTATTGACAATATCGATGTCTGACATATTAGTCGCAACTTTAAAGACTTGATATCGATGAGTCTTATTTTCGTAATATATTCATCCTCTTCAGTTACTTGTCAATCTTTTATATTTTCCACAACTTATTTAGTTTTTAAACTGTCAAAATAACTAGGAAAATGTATCCAAATTTCCTCTATATGTTTTCCTCAGTGCCCTGTTGCCTCCTTTATTTTTTTTTTTCGCGTCTTGGCCATGTTGCAGATGTTGCAGTGTTGCAGTGTTGCAGTGTTGCTGTCGTGTCTAGTCCTTTTCGCCCCGTTGAGAGTTGCATTTAGTCAGGGTTCTGCTCTGCATGTTCAAGTGGCAAGAACAACCACTGACTGACTGACTAACTTGGCCATTAAAGGATGTCGATGTCTTGGCTCCATTCTGTGAGCTGCTTCGCTGCTTTGCTTTTATTTCTTTGCTGCTGTGGCTGCCTTGTTGCTCCGCTGTTTCGCTGCAGGCCCTCGATTCGTTCCGTTTCGATTTCTATTTGGTTTATTAATGCAGATACATTTATGGATCCACACCGCACACCACACACCCCGAAGCGAACCCTGGCACGCATTTTAACCAAGTCATTTCCGTGACATACTTCGAACTTTTACTCTTTTTCTGCTGGCCGGCTGCTCGGGTTCTCTGCTGTTCGTGGCTGGCTTTGATAGCCAGCCCCGGGCCACGGATGACATTAACCCCTTGGTAGCCCGGGTTCAAGCTGCAGAATCTATAAACTCAATTAGACCAAAAAGGACCCCCCAGGGCACACACATCCGATTGGAAACTGTGGGGGAAGTTAATGGAGTTTAAAAGGAGGCCAAGAGAACTAGTTTTCAGTATGGAAAACCCCTAGTTTAATGGCAGCTAAATGGGTCCATTAAATGTATGGAAATAGTTGTTATTAAAACTATGAAACAGTCAAAGGGCAGGCATGGATATTATTTTAAATATATTTTAAATGTGTATTTCTGATATATTCAAAGCTGAAATTCGTACAAGCCCAAGTGGAATGTCAAAAAGTCGGATACCTTTCAGGCAACCCTCTCCGCCTTAAGCCGGCTTCTCTCGAGTAATCCCCCCAATGCCAAACCACTTCCACTCCCCCAAAACAATGCTCTGACGTTAGCGACAACTTGCAGACATGTCAGGCACTGTCGCAGTTGCAGTTGCAGTTGCAGCTTTAGCCTCTCGGCCAAAAGTTCCCCGTTTTGTCTCAAACCTCGACTGCGACTCCAACTGCGGCTCAGCAGTTTGTCAGGCAGTCCGACAGTCCGACAGTCTGACAGACGGACAAAGTCGCTGCAAGCGACAGGCAGCGACCGCGGCAGAGACGTAATTGACACAATTTGAATTTATACCTATATATATCTATAGGTGTATACATTTTCAATGCGACAAAATGCCGGCAAGGTGACTAAGCCCCCGACCCAGCGAACCGATCTGATCGGCCAAGATACTCGGTATCTCGAGATACATACGTAGCGATCCTGGCCAGGCCGAGCCTCTCTGTGTACTGAGAGAAAAGTTTTATAGAGGGAAATATTAGGAAAAATGAATATAACATTAATTTATTAACAAAAAGATAGATAATTATGGAAGTAAATTGTTTCTGGGTTGGGAAACTTCTTGAAAATACAATTATTCAGTTGAAAATAATTAAAAGATGAAAGGTTTACTTGTCCTAAGGTAAATGAAAAACTATTAAAAGTAAAGTGAATATTGCAGCTAAGAGTTCCTAACTGATATATGAATAATTAACCCAATTTAATTGTTTTCAACTAAAGCATTTCCAAATTGTCACATTCCACTCCTAAACTTGGTTAACAATATTTTTGTTCGAGTGATTTTGATGTATGCCATGCCCGTCCTTGGCATGTGTCGCGGCCCATTAATCATCCATTGGCCAAAAGGGGTGTGTGAGTGTCGTGCTGTCTTTTGTCTTAGCCCAATTGTTAATACAATTGCCAAGAAACACACACAACTGTGAAGATAGGGTTTTGTAATTAGCCACGGCAAAGCAAATTGAAATTGCAAACCTTTCTCTTTGCGGCGCCTTCCCAAGACAATAAGGAAGTAAATGAACCGAAACTAAGAGCCAAAAATCAAAGAAATCTAAAGATGAGCCAAAGGGCAGTGTGTCAGATACAGATACCGATACAGATTCGGCAGATATCGATATGCGGCGTGAAACATTAGTGCTGTGGGTTAATTTTCCGTCTCATCTTGCTGTTCGAAGGGAAAAACAATTGAATTGTAACGCCGAGACGCGTGAGCCAAGTAAAAGGCACAAAACGCAGAATAGAAAGGTGTTAAATTGGCCAAGAGCACCGAGGGAAGTCGGGAGTGGGCGTTGTTTCTCCGGAGCTGGAGATAGGTAGGGCTAGAAGGGGCTCAAGAGAAAGATGGGGCGTGACACTGGCGTCGGGAAGAGAAAACGTTGCCCCAAAGGTCATTCCACTCCGCGGTCAAGTTCTTTAGCCCCTACGGCACAAAAAGGTATCGATTCCCAAGAGCATTTCTGGTTTTTATTTAACCGTCAAACCCATATGTCTTACTCAATTTGTTAGCTTCCGTTCGGTAGTTTTATTTGTACTATATATTAATATTTATCTGTCTGTCTGCATATATGACAGTGTTTTTGTTTATTTGCTTTCCTATTTGCCTTGTCTGTCAAGTATCTTGTCTGCTTTTCCGGTCTTGCTGGCTCTGTTTGTAAATATTTAAGCAGAACACTTGATTTGTTTAATTATTTACTGATAGCTACAGCTATCACTCGTCGAATTATCACCTAAAATTAATGTTAATTGTTTGCATTGTCTAGTGTTTGTAATTGATACAAGGGCTTATTTTATTTAATGTCAATTGAAGCACTTGGTATTTTTTATTTATATAAAAAACTGTTTAAAAAAAATATATATTGTATATGTATTATATAAAAAGTAGGTAGCGCTGGCTATTTGTTTGATTTGTGTTTTTTAGTTATTGTAACTAAGATCGATTCATACTAAAACGATTTTATTGGCATCAAATAACATCAGCAATGAGTGCTCTTTATTAGTTTTTATGACCACACATTGAATAGTTTTTATGTGTGCAGCTATTTATTATATTCAATTATTCAGGCATATGCAAAATATTCCTAAATTAGTAACAAAGCCACGAATCTCTTTCCCTTCGCCGCAATTTTTTGGTTTTGTTTCCTTAGCGCCCACAAATACACGGCTTACAGCCCACTCTCCCGTAATACCCTTTTTACCCTTCTGCTCCCACTCCTCCCTGTATTCTGTTTCAATTTTTCAATGTTTCTCTTTTTATTGTTGGCAACTTCGATTGTTATTTATGCGCATTTTAAGCTTGTTATTTTTTAATCACACGCCCACGTTTTTTGCCGCTGCCTGTAGGATTGCTGCATCCACCTTCCTTTTATGTTGGCAGCATTTGTACGTACATATAGGTATGTCGACTGGGCAGCAATTTTCCCATTGTTGGTTCGAATTTTTAATGAATATCTCTCCAACACATATTGCACTGTTTACCGGCCCTCGTCTATCATTGTTTTTTCGGGTTGGTTTGCGGCGGAGTGGAAATCGCGTATTAATCAATGTTTGGTTCGATCTCGGCTCGACCCAGTTAACAATTAACATTGTGACAGGTATGTTTGATGTTTCCGCTGAAGCGTAATTAAAAATTAATATTTAATAATGGAGCGAGCGGCAGCAGCTCGGGGCGGCGCCCCCATTGACTATTGACTAAGCCCTGGCCCAATTGTGGATACATTTCCACGTTTACTGGGTCAATTTAGTGGCGACGAGCGAGTCAAGTTCGCTGGGCCCGTCAACTCAATTCAGCCGACAAGCTGAGCTCTTTAGCATATAAATCGAGAAACTCCTCAGTCAATCAGCGGTGCCCATGCCCATGCCCGTGGTGCCCCCTGATTGTAATAAAGACATGGCAATCGGCTGCAACGCCCGCGCCATGTCAGCGATGTCAACGTTTTTGACGTCTCTAAAAAACCAATCAACTCTCAAACTAAATCAAAAATCATAAAATATTCGAGAGGAGCTGGGACACACACATGGGATGAGACGAGGCGTAGGCAGCCGTCGAACTGCAGCTGACAGAGCCGAGGAGGAGTTGCCGCTGGGCCCCTCGGCCTGGAGGAGCGACTGTATCGATGGAGCCCGTCTCTGTGCAGTCTCTGTGCAGCAATCCCTGCCAGCCGACTCTCAGTGCCTTTTATAAATAAAATTTGCATAAATTTAATAAACCCTCGCCTCGTCTGCGTTTCGGCCACAAAAGGCAGCAGGCAGCACATCTCCTCCGGCTCCGGCTCTGACTCTGCGCACTTGTTAGGGGCCAAGGAGATTTTGTGATTTACCGATATAAGCCAAACCGTTGAAGCGGTTTTGTCACAAACAAAACAAACGAAAAGCCAAAAGGAAAAATCTCTAGAAATCGACAGAAATACAACCGAAAAAAGTCAAAGAAACTGAGGTGGGAGAAGAGCTACGACTCGTAGATACCTAAGGTTTACTTGGACTGAAAGGGAGTGATTAGGGTTCTATAAAATGAGAAGTTAATTAGTTCTCTGGCTTCAGAAAATAGGGGAGTTGACATTTTAAATTCTATTAATAGAGCGGTGTTTTTATACGATTTTTTATGCCACAGATATAGCTCTTTAAACAATAGAAAGAAGAGCCTGAGTAAGGCAACCTGAAGATCCTTAAAATAAATATACCACATATCCTCCTAGGAAGCTCTATCATACACCCTTAACAAATGCATTAAATGTTTGTATAGAATCACCACATACCCTTTCTGATCAAGTACCAGGGGTATAAGTACCCCGTTGTCTCACCCAGAGACCCATAAATAACCGAAAGCAAAGTCAGTGGCACAAATAATGATGTGACATGGCCGGCAGCCGGGGAAAATGGCATGGGTATGAAAAGGAGGAAGCCCGGAGAAGTGGCTGTGGCAGCCAAACCTGGCCAAAAGGCAATCTCCACGCAGGCTCAGTGGCATCATCATTTCTGCACGCATAAATCGATTGCAGCTTGTTAGCTCTGGCCAGGGCCAACACACAATGACAATGGTGCCCCCAGTGGGGCTCCGCTGCTCCTTTGCATATGGAAAGATGAATGATGAATGCTCTTTCTAGCCAAGTAGCACTTCCTGGTTTCCCTCCACGGACTGTCTCGGCAGCCACACAAATTAATGTCAAAGTCAAAATGAAAATGGCATTTGGCAAGCGTTGCGAGCGGTGCAAGCGCTGCAACGTGCAACGTGTGTAACTTGCAACTTGCTCACAAATCGCGCCATAAATTGCTGCCGCTGCTGCCGCAAAAATGACAGAAATGCGTTTATTGACCAAATGTGCAGCGGACTCATCGATTACGAGGCCAAGACTTGCCTTGACCATAGCGCATGCGTTGCGGCGATATTGCCTTTTGGGAATGAAATCCAACGCACCGCCGGCCACTCGTGTCGTATACGTAATATGTTGTCTATGTTATGCTGGCTAGCTGTTGTTGTTGATGTTTTTGTTGCCTTTGCGTGTGCCATACTGAAATATATCGCTAGCAATTTATTTATAAACATTTTCCCTGTTAAATGTCACCAATACCAAGTCAGGGAGAGGATATGCACCAGCAAAGGCAGTTGTTAGAGGGGAAACTTTAACATTTATTCAGAGATGATCAGGTGGAAGGATAGTTTTAGCTAGGAATGTATATTTTTCTGAACCTTCATTTTGATGTATATTAAATTTTCTTGCTTTCAGTTTAATATCATATTCTTTTAAATTGTATATATTTAAGGTTTTGCTAGACATTCCTTAAATTTCAATTATTTATCACAATTACCATCCCTTTTCATCAATTAAAAGTCTTGAAATATTTATTAAATTACTATTAATCCCGCAAGGCATACATTTACATATTTCCCCCTCTCTTAGACAAGTTTTTAATGCTCCTCGAATTATCTCTCCCGATTTTAGCTGCCTTTCGCCCAAAGATCTACCGTAAATCATTAAAAAATTCTTTAAGTATCTTCGCTTTAGTCAGGCCTAATCACATTCTAGCCATTCAAAAGGTGGCTGTCTGTTTCCTTTTAGCCAGCATGGCCCGGCTGTCTGGCTGGCAGTGCCAAAAACGGGTATCTCTTAGCCATGCCAATCCGCGGAGCCCCATGTCCAAGCTATTTCTGTGACTGCCAAGCGCTAAATGTGTGTTACTTCCGAGCCATGTCGTGAGGAGTCGCACAGCCGCAGCATCTGACAGGGAACAAGGCAGGGGCGGCAGCTGGCTCGGGGGGCACAGCCACAGCCAGCAGGCGACTCTAATGCATGATTTATAGTAAAATATTTATTTTTACTGTTAAGTATATGCCGCAAACACTGCAGTGAGAGAAACGTGGGGTTACAAAGGATGAAAGCGGGGGAAAAGGGTGAGCTTTGAAGTTGAAACCCTATAAATTTGGTCTTTAGGAACCCTTACTCTTTTTCATTTACATTTAAAGGACATTTTTAGAGAAATATTATTTTATTTTTCTCAGAGTGTCTCCAAACATGAGATGTCGCATCTCTGGGGGTGGGTGCCTGCTCAGCCACATACGGACTGGGTAGTGGATACTGGGTACTGGGCACTGGGGACTGGGACAGGTTGCCACTGTGGCTGCCCCTCCTCCTTCTGCTCCTTTTGCTGTCATTGTTTGTGGCCTTATCAGCGGGCATGCAAAGGAAAGAGTCGGCAGCAAAGCCCAGATGAAGTCTAACTGTTATTCCTGGCTGAAGATGGCAGCTTGTTAGCTGGGGGATTCCCGCTAATGTCACTCATACGACACGTTGCACAGAGCACTGGCAGCAGCGGCAGCCGCAGTGGCACACAGCACAGCAAGTGGCAGATAAAATATGAATGTCAAATGCTGGCGCATATAAATCAGACTGCTATCAGCTGATGACCCCATTCAAGAGCAAGGGTTCAGCAGCTCTCTGCGCGAAGAGCTTTTCAATAAAGCGTGTCAAGCATAAATCATTCAGGCTATCATCTGCTCAATCGGCCGAAAAGGGAGAGAGTATTTAAGCCAGAAAGGCAGGCTGAGCCACCGAACCAGCGAACCGCTTGACGATAAGCATCGTCGTCGTCGTCGTCGTTGTCGTGGCCATTGATTTTGCATTGAGTTTCCTCCGTCTCCGTCTCAGTCTCCGTCTTGGTTTCCCAAAACAAAAGTGTCATAAATCTTTGAGCCAATCTGCTGAAGGGTTGCCGGCACAATTGGCAAGCTAGCAAGCCAGCAAGCCAGCCAGTCAGCAAGTGTGGCAAGTGGCAAGTGCATTGTGGCGCAGGAACACTAATGCACGTATTACGTGCTGAAAACCAGGCCAGAAACCAAGTTCGAGTGGCAGGACGTGAGCCGGCCAAAAGGGAACCGACGAGAACAAGCCCGCTTGAGCGGATTCCCAAATAAGATCCTCCATCACCCGGCAACCCTTCTCGAAAGTGATTGAGACAAGCAACTTCCTGCCCCATCCATCTCCCCAAATAACCCTTTTAATCACAAAAAACCACAAGCACTGCAAAGAAGATTAATGACAGACAGCAAATTGCGCTCAATGTCGCATTAATTGAGGCAATAAGCGCATGAATAAATTCATGAATTTACAAAAAGAGAAACACGAACCAACAAACCGAATACACACAAAGAAAAAACAATGACAAGGCGCCAAACTTCTAAGCCACAAAAATATGCGCTTAGAGCCAAGGTCGCTTACAACTCCCTGACGGGGCTGATTGCGTGATAAAGAGCTTCGAGCCACTCAGCCAGCCATTGAGGTTGCCAAAAGAATTACCTAAACGATTCTCTGTGGCTAATTTTTCCTAAAATGTTTTATTTATGTGGAAAGTAATTAACATCAATAAATGCTAACGATGATGCACATACTCAAATTGCAAATGAAAAAATCATTATTAAGGCTGTCAGGTTTAAGATTCTAAGAAGGTGAGCTTGGAGGGAATACAGCGATCTAGAGTTCTACTGATTTTATTAATATTTTTGTAAGAAAATTAAATATAACATAATAATACAGTTTAAGTTAAATATTTCTTCATTTATTTCATTTATGATTCAAATTTGGCAAACGGAAATCTATTAAAAACAATAATAGCAATATTATCGTTTAAAATTGTTTATGTTTGGCCTAAAATAACTCTTTTTAACCTCGTCTTAGGCAGAAAATTCCGCTAGAAAAAGATTTCAAGTGCTTTTTGGTCTACAATTACTTAGACACTTCCTTCTTGGCACCCGTGTCCAACTCCGGGTTATGCTTGACTTACTTAACACTTGCCATTAAACAAATATCTGTATTTTGCCGTATTTCGTGGCGCGTGTTTACGAGGCGTTGGCCACCATTAAGTGTGGCCAGAAATCGGTTGAGGCCTGAAAAACCCAGCTACCGCAGCTAAATGCTGGCACACACAGCACGCTGCACACACACAACATGGTGGCGGCAACACACCCAATTTGGCTCTCGGGCCTTTGACGCTGCTGTCTATTAGGCCGGGTTATGAGCAAATTACGGGAGCGCCGCGGCCATAGCCAATGCCATGCCCCACAGAAATCCATGGCGGAAAAAGGCTAATTGCACCACAAACACACGGCTTGCGATTGGCGGCTGTTCGATGGCGGTATCTGGCGGTGTTGCTCTTGCTTTTTTCCCTCTGTTGCGGCCTACGCAGCCTGCGGTCGTTGTTTAATATGCAACAAATCAACGCGCCAATTGTGGCGTAAAATATTTACATTGCCCTCTGGTTCAAGGGGGCTCCGAGGGGGGAATTCAAGTCCCACCTGCCCCCGAACTCCCCTGTGTCGGTCTGCTGCCTAATACTGAGGCCTGAGGCTGCCACAGGGAAAGCTTTCTTGGTTTATTTTAAATTTGCTTGATGGATGGTAAATATTTAAATATATTTATAAAGTATTTGAAAAATATATTAAAATTATACTAAGTAAATGCTGCTAGAAACATGCCTTCCTAGATACTGTCATCACAATAATGTTTCTCAAGGATAATTTGCTTGTCAAATGTAGCTAGGGACATGTGGCACAGCTTCTACAGGATGAGCTTCGACATTCTACTCCTTAATATTTCATTAATAACTCTTCTGTTTATTATGAATTTTGGGAAACACCAGCACTCATAAATATCCCTCTGCATATATATGCAAACTATTGGAAGATAAAATAAAACCCAGCAAAAAAAGGTGTGCATCGTTGCCCACTTGATGTTATTATCCTCAATAGACTCTAAAACTCCCCTGCAGCTTGGCCATTTTTCAACCGGTAATCGCCTACTCGGCTGCTGCCACTAATCCCTCCTCCCCGTGGCCGCGTAATACCCTGATTTTGTTTATTGCGTTTAATTTGCGCATTGTTTGTGTGGCTTCTGGGGATAATTGCTGGCATCAATTGCAACGGCAGCGACTGGGTATGGTGGCACCCACTCACCAAAGTGAGGAGAAGTGGCAATCAAATTGCCAGTGGACAGTGGCAATCAGATTGCCACAGACAGAGGAGGACCCCGACTCCGGCCCGACTCCTGCCTGGCACCCACACGAACCACTGGAAAAATTTGCAAAAACCACAAACTGTTCCGTTTGGCTTTCATTAAGTTTTCAGAGGCTTTTTTCATGAAGTTTTTTTTTTGTTTCGTTTTGTTTTTGTTTTTGGCAACTCTATAATCAACGTCCATTTCGAAGTAGCCGCCCGCTGAACCCCCCAGTATTTGCTTTGGCCATTTGTTTGCTGTTTGTTTTTCATTGTTGCCGTGTTGTGTTTGCATTTCACGCCTGTCTACAGCGAGAGAAAATGTGTGTTAAAAAAGTTTATAAGTTTATAAATATTCCTAAACCATTGCTAAATTTTATTCAGTGGCTTTAGGAGCAGAGAATACTTTTCTGAGGATTAAAAGTAAATTACTTTTTAAAATATAAAATAACATTTATATATATATATATGCGTATATAACGCACCAGGTAGACAAATTCGACAATTCTGTTTTACAAAATAAAATTAACTTTGGTGTTTCTTATTAATTATTTGGCTCTAAAGTCCGAATAGTCAAGATTTCAGTCAGTGCTTCAAAATGTCTTTAATTGCATTACTGTTTTTTAAATTTAAGAAACTTCTAAACCTATTTCCAGTGTAAATTTGTGTATGATTAATCCCCAAACATAGAACCAATCAAACAGCCACTGTGGCTCAGCAAAAAAGAAGGAGAAAGAAATGATTCCCCACTGTTATTGATGATGTGTTGATTAGGTTCTGACAAACCAATCGCGGTCATGTGAACAACAATCAAAGTACAAAATTTCACTTTGAACTCGAGCCGCAAAGGGGTGTGTGTGGAAGCCCCCCGCCGTGCTGGGGGGCGGCACCCCGAAATGCAACACCCGTGTGTGTGTGTACAGTATGTGCGGTCATAGGCGAAATGTGGGTCACGTTAGCTCGCGCGGGTTGCCAAACCAAACACGAAAAAACGGATATAAAAGAAAACCCTAAACCAAAATCATGCAAAGCAGCGTGTGTCTAATGAATTGCCACCCAAATGCGGCTGTCCATGGGCGTGTGTGCTGTGTGTGTGGTGTGTGTGCCGGCTGCAGTTGGTCTCTGGTCAGCGGAAAAGAGCTGGCCAAGATTTGTGGTCGGTCAAGAATAACGACGACTGTCTGTCAATTGTTCGATATTTATGGAACATAAATCCAACCTGAAAGGGTCATTCACTAATTGGGATTTTTTCGTTTACGTTGGCAGCTAGGGGGTTTCTGTGTGGTGGCTTTTCTGCTTTTTTGCTGGGAAATGAGTCACTTGGTGTAGGATTTCAAGGAAAATTTGCATTGGTCTTCACTGGGAAAAGCATTTACAGCTTCTGTCAGGGTGGCATTAATTTATGTTGACTTCTTGGTTGGCTTTAACCGGAGATAAATAATATTTTGAGATGCATTTAAGCCTGTTTTTATTTTTTAAAGTTGCAATTTATTTTATTTAAATAAGAGTTCATTAGGGTCTCAATATTTTGAAAAACTCCATTTTCTTGCGCGTTTTTCTTAGAAAATTAATCTCCCTTAATTACCATTTATTACCCTTAATTGAAACCAAATTAATGCTCAATAGTTCACAACCTTCTACACATCAGTGAGTTCCATCAGTGACCTTTCTGGTTCTTCCTCCGAATTCACACATAATTATTTCCCTCGTAATACACACAAATCAAATACAATTAAATACGAAACTCCAATTTGAAGCGAACTTCCGCAGAGGGCTAGATCTTTGCATTTATAATTTCATGGCAGAATTCCCCGATAAATTGATATGTGTATCCCCAGCTCTGTTCAGTTCAGTTCAGTTAACTCCATGGCCACATCAGTCCCAGGCCACGCCCCTTTTTGGCCCACCAAAAGCCGGCTAATGGCCTGGCCAATTGTCGCAAATTAGTGGAGGCCAGCCCAGCACGCACACCAAGACCAAGAGACCCAGTCGAAGTCCAAGTCGAAGACCAAGTCGAAGACGAAGACGAACAGCAGGTGAAGTGGAGTCGAGACAAGGCAAACACCTAAGGCCAATATCCACATGAGCGCAGAACCTACCGGCGGGCTAACGGTACCGCGGTACTCTCTTGGCCAAGCAGATGAAGATGGCCAAGAGGAGCGAAAGAACAGCTATAAAGAAGTTTACTGCTACAATTGGCAAATTGAAAATTGCTCGCTGGTGGCAGCGGCGGCGTTGGAGTCAGAGTTTTGACCGGGCCAAGGCGGAAGCTTCTTTTGGCCAGTCCTCAGACTCGGGGCCCAGAGCCGGCAGTGCGTTCGTCTGGCGGAGATAAGCTGACATCCACAACGTGCCACAGACGATGATGCATTTGCCAAGGTACTCGCAGCCCAAAGCCGCCGTTGCACCAGACAGAGACGTTTCAATTTCAAACGAGTGTGCCTGGCTAAGCCGACTGAGGAAGCGGCTAATACCCTGCAGGGGATAAGGAGGCTTAAAAAATACCCTTGAAGGTTAAAGAAAATCTGAGAGAGTATGCTAAAATACCTTATGTAGTCAGGAAGCTATTTAAAACTATCAAAATTAATTTCTTAAAGAATCAAAAGCCCAAATACTATATTACTTTCTGATCTTAGTCTCACTAGAATCATTTCAAATATATTTCCCTAACAAATTCTTAAATTTTCCTTAGTTTTCCCACCTTTTCATCATACCCTACCTAGACTGACTTCCCATAACTCTGAGGTATTCCTCTCGAAAATAGCAACAAAACGGTCTTGGCCAGGTCCAATCTGGCAGGCAGGCAGACATTTTAATGAAGCCGCCGTCAGGCAGCATTTGAGCCACTCGTGGCTGTCTGGCTTGTAACGGTGCCAAGTCCACGGGTGTAAAGTCCATGTGTCTATGAGTATACGCACTGGCACCGGGCCCCGAAACGAATGACTTAAGCGACGAACCTGATGAGCTTAGCCAATGCGTAAGACACGGCTCTAAGATTACCGAAGCTCTAACAGATCTTAGACTCCGGTATTTGGGCAGTCCATAGAGGGAACCACTCCCAGAACACCCCCGAATATTACGAATAATGTCACTTTCAAACTTTCGCTACCTGTCTTTCAAACTTGACCCAATTCTTTATACGTTTCGTTCGAGGGGAACACCTACGCGGCGGCCAGGTTCTGCTCTATAATTAAAACCCAGCGAAACGAAACGAAACGAAATGTTAACCCCAGAGTCCACTTGATCTGGGATCCACGCACTTGATTGGGACTGGAAAGAGCCCGAGTTTAGGCGTTAATTGCGGGTTCTGGCAAATTACAGGCCTTGGTGAAATGCACTTTCTCTTTGCCGAGAAGTGAGTGAGCTTCAGCCCAGATTGGATGGGGATTTGGATATGGATTTGCTTTATATATCAGAAGGGGACTTGAGTTTACTGGAGGCGTGGGCGTAATGCCAAAAATCGCTGGCAGCTGCCGTTGCTTACCTTTTGTTTAGTCTTCTAATTGCTCCCGAAGATCGCCGATCACATTACTGCAAAAATAAGGAGAGAAAGAAGCACATGAGTTGGCAAAAGAGAAATGCAAATTAGTTTATGAAAATACAGAAAATACGTAGAGAAGCAAACTCAAGCAGACAATGACCTCCAGGCCTCTCCAGGTGAAGCCTCTCACTCTCCGGGCTACAAATTGACATTGTTTCTGTGTTTATTTTGGACATGTGTTGCCGCCTTTGTTAGCCCATTTTGGCCGTTCTGCGAGTGACTTTGATTTCGATTTGATTTATTGCCTGCAATTGTCGCAGGTCTGTCTCCCCTGGAAAGTGAAAACTTTCGAAACTTTCAATTCGGTGACTTAATTTCCTGGCAGACTCGGCAGACTGAGCTGACTCCCAGCCAGAGTCGGAGCCACGGGGCTAATGAAATCGAACTGCCGCTTAACAATGGCAATAGCACTCTTATTGTCACTCTGCCAGAGCCGAACAGCTTTGCCCAAGCAATTATCAAGTGCACTTTTACTTTCATTGTCGTGGAAGTGCTAACAACCGAACAAATTTTCACTCGGAGCGAGCGAGCGAGTGAGTAATGCTTATTTTCCTTTTAGCAATGGCTAATGAGCCGAAAATGCCCACTTCAAAGGGTCTCACAGACCGAAATTACCAAACAATTTCAATGTCTTCGATTCCGATTTGTATGGGAAAATATTTCACGGGAGAAAATGAAGCGAAATGAAACTCTCACAGCGCCGCAGAGTTTATGTAAGAAAATTTATCACCCTGAAAAAAAGAGTAAAACGAATGCTTTGTCTTCAGGTGCTAAATGAAAAACAATAAAAAACCCAGCCGCCTTCAGTTTTGTAATGAAACTAAGGAAAAAAGTTGAATTAAATATTCTAAATGCCTTAATTTATTCCCAAACAAATCTCTCCATAAAACTAAATGATCATAAAATCAAGCCATAAATATTTATGCCATGTCAACGAATCTCTTTTGTAAAATATATTCCCTTCCAGGCATTTTAAGATGTTTGTTGTGCAAACAAACCATTCTCGTTCCTTTTGTTGGCCCCAGAAATGCTTTGCATATTTACGAGCTTAGTGGAGAGAACTGCTATTATTACCAATTTGTTGGGAAGCCCTTTCAGAACCATAATTCATGTTGCAACGTTTTGTAGCCCGGCTAATTGAAGTGAGAACTTTGGCATAAACCCACTCATGTGCGGAGTATTACTCGTAATGAAATAGTTCTCTTCTCGCTTTTTTGTGAGAGTTCCCAGCACTAGGTACGGGTGGCTTCGAGTGTTCCCAGGGCATTGCTTGCCGGTTGGTTGTTGGCCAGTTTTTTGGTTCACTGTACCGTGGCAATGGGGGGCGTGGCCCCACTTAATGGCAGCCGCAACTGCAACGAGTTTGCATGCGGAGCATGAAATTATCTGCAGTTGATCTCCGAGTCGGGGGCAGCTCCGGACCTGGACATGTTGGCTACTCGAATTAAGTTAACAAAAAACAGGCAAAGACTAAGCCAAACAAGAGCCAACAATGGGAGAGGCAAACAAACGTATCAATTAGCAGAAGTCAAATGCCCGGACCCGAAACGCAAGACAAACATGTCCAAGAAATTAGATATTTGCCTAGAAATAATAAATGGCAGATAATAGAAGGTAATTACTCGAGACCACTGAGCTTGGGCTCACTTATTTGGTATATTTAAAGCGATTTCAATTGAATAATTAAATATTTCCCACTAGGTATGGGGTAGTAGGTCTACACTGAATCGCTAGCAACCTGTGATACCTTTACAATCTGTTCACTTTCAAATCAGAGGCGGCCGGGACTTGTCCATTCAGAAGCTCCTAAAACATAAAAACCCTGTATATCACATTCCGTCATATTTTCGTATCATTCACACACATTTCCTTTTGATAATTTATACCATCTTGCCTGCAAATTTGTAAAAAAACTTCCACGATGGGCAAGAAATTGAAATTTCCCAGGGAGCAGACCAAGGTGAAGTCCTTCTTTCGCAGCGAGGACATGGAGCTGTGCCAGCTGCTCCTGCACGTGGACAACGCCTTCGACTGCGTGATGGAGCTGGGCCATCACGGCATGGTGCAGTTCAACAACATCTACGACGAGGACCGGCTGCTGAACAATCTCTACACGAAGAAGGTGACCCAGTGCCACGAGTACCTGCGTCTGGTGGACAGCCTGCACCAGCAGATCATCCAGCTGAACGTCAACGAAGTCTTCTACCCGAATGTGGACCGGGAGGACCGGATGCGGGAGAGGGATCTGCGCGGGTACGCGGACACCTTGCGCCGCCTCCACCTGGAGGCCTCCACCGTGATGGAGCACTATCACCGGCTGGAGAACCGGCGCTACCGGATGATGGAGCAGTGCTTCGCCATCACCAAGGCGAACAAGTTCATGACCGCGGACAGGGGCAGCGAGCTGCTGTACTCGGAGAGCACCATCGGGGGCCTGGTGCAGGACGTCTCGGTGCCGGCGAACCACGTCCACTATGGGGCCCAGCTCAGCTACCTGCTGGGAACCATTCGGGCGGACAAGTTCTGCAGCTTCGAGCTGATCCTGTACCGGCTGTTCTCCTACAATCTGGTCATCAGGTTCGCGGAGATGCGCAAGACCATCGTAATGTACACATCGAGGCAGCCGGAGAAGGTGCGCATGTTCGTAGTCCTCATGATGTCCAGCTCCTCGACGATCTGGCCCAAGGTCCTCAAGATCTGCTCCCACTATCAAATGCACATCCACGATTGCCCGTCGTCCGCCAACCGGCGAACGGAGAGGATTAGGGAGCTGACCCAGGAGATCCAGAACGTCGAGAAGGTGCTCAAGGAGGCCGAGCTGATGCGCCGCCAGATCCTGGAGATCGCCGCCCGGGATCTGTTCATAATCCGCGTCAATCTCCGCAAGGCCCTGCGAGTCTACGACCTGATGAACCGCCTCCGTCTGGTGGGTGGAGTGTACGAGGCCAAGTATCTGCTGGCCGAGGTCTACCTGCCAGTCTCCGAGTTGGGCGACGTGAGGGACACCCTCATAAACGCCAACCGATTGAGTGCAGGAGCAGACTGGGAGGGACGCGCAGGCGCAGACCGGGAGGCACCCACGGACGATAAGAAGGCAGGCGACGATGGCTTACCCTCCGTTGATTCCGATTCAGCGGACATAAAGCCCCAGAAGTACGACCCCTTGGAAACCCCCAATTACGCCACGCGCCCCATGCTGCTGAAGAAGACTCGCATGGTGAACCACATACCGCCCACGTTCTTCCGGCTCAACAAGTTCACCAGGGGCTTCCAGGCCCTGATCGATGCCTACGGCATGGCGGACTACCAGGAGCTGAACCCTGCCCCGTACACCATCATCACGTTTCCCTTTCTGTTCGCTGTTATGTTCGGGGACATGGGCCATGGGATCCTGCTGGTTCTCTTTGCCCTGCTGATGATCTGGAGGGCCAAGCAGATCGAGATCGAGCAGGTTAGTTCTCGTAATTATCGATATTTAAATACCAATTGCTTATTGTCAAATTATCGATTGGGTCTGACATTTTTCAGATACAACAATTGTATCGATTGTCGTTAATTTTTAGTTTAGGTTAATCGGGGAATATTTTTCGGAAGCTAAATTCGAAATAGATACATTCCGATACACTCATTACAAATATTCGATAGGTCTCGATAATTACTGATCTTCCCTAGATAAGTTCCGTATCGGAGAATGAAATAATGAACATTATGTTCGCCGGCCGCTACATCATCCTGCTGATGGGCTTGTTCTCCATCTACATGGGCTTCATCTACAACATAGTGCTGTCCAAGAGCGTGAACCTGTTCGGGTCCAGCTGGAGCTGTCGCTACAATGCCTCCAGCGTGAGCGACAACCTGGTGGAGCTGAGCTTCGACCCGTCGAGCAGGAACTTCTACTCGGGCGACCCGTATCCCATCGGCATGGACCCCGTGTGGGTGGTGTGCGGCCAGGTCTCGATCACCACCACCAACTCGCTAAAGATGAAGCTGGCCATCATCCTGGGCGTCACCCAGATGATGTTCGGCCTGTGCCTAGCCGCCGCCAACTGCATCCTGCTAAAGAAGATTGCCGACCTGCTGCTGGTGGTGGTGCCCCAGATAATCTTCCTGACGTGTCTGTTCTGCTACTTGTGCTTCCTCATCTTCTTCAAGTGGCTGACCTACGGAGGACTCAAGCCGCACCCGTACACCTCGTCCTGTGCCCCCTCCGTCCTGATCACGTTTATAAACATGATGCTGATGAAGAAGGAGGCGGCGGTCGGGGGCTGTCCGGTTGGGATGTTTCCCGGCGAGCGGACGCTGGAGTACGTGCTGATCATACTGGCCCTGCTGGCCATACCCGTCCTGCTGGCGGGCAAGCCGCTGTACATTATGCGCAAGAGGAAGAGGGAGGAGGCGGAGGAGGAGAAGAGGAGGGAGGAGGAGAGGAGGCAGTTCGAGGCGCGGGGCACGAGGGCTCGCCGGCAGACGATCAAGGAGATGCGCTCCGAGATCCGGTACGACTACGTTGATAGCACCAGCAGCGAGCTCCTCAAAACCCGGGCCTATGAGATTGAGAACGAGCAGGATATGTCGGAGATCTGGATCCATTCGGGCATCCACACCATCGAGACGGTCCTGGGCTCCATCTCGCACACGGCTTCCTATCTGCGGCTCTGGGCCCTCTCCCTGGCCCACGATCAGCTCTCCGAGGTGCTGTGGCACATGATCCTGTCGAAGGGATTGGCCAACAGCTGGCCGCTCTACTACGGCGTGCCCATGCTCATGGCCGCCTTCCTGGCCTGGGCCACGCTCACGGTGGCCATCCTGCTGATGATGGAGGGACTGAGCGCCTTTCTGCACACCCTGCGCCTCCACTGGGTGGAGTTCCAGTCCAAGTTCTTCAACGGCTCCGGCGAGGTCTTCAGGCCCTTCAGTTTTCCGCCCTCCAATCACAGGAGTTGACTTTATTTACGTTTATAAATTTCTGTGCATAGTTTCCTTAAAAGAATCCCCTTATGTGAACAGCCTGTGTGCGAGATTTGTGTGATTTTTGTGGCATTTTACGAATTCTTAAAGTTCACCTCTTCGCGAAGCACTTTTTCCCGGTTAGGGAAATGCAGTGGGTATATATTTTAGATGAACCTTGGCTGCTGGCTCTCCCCTATCTTTTGGCAATTAACTTTGGCCAAGAGCCGGCCGAGAGCTACCCACGCCCGCTGCTGCTGCTTGGACATTCCTTTGCAATTAGCATTGGGGCCCTGGCTCCAAGCAAAAGGCCATAAACCAAAGCTGGCTTTAAACAATTTCCATTTGTTTGCTTTATGCCATTGCCAGCTGCTGTTGCTGCTGCTGCTGCTGCTGTTGCTGCTGCTGCTGCTGTTGCTGTTGCAGTTGCTGCTGTTCCTCCTTCGATGCGGGCGCTGGAAGTCGTCGACCCTTTGGTTACTTTGGCTCTTTGTTGGATTGCTCTTGGGCCAGTATAGCTGCTGCTGTTGCTGTTGCTGCTGTTCTATTCTTGTTCGGCTTGTAATACCCTGTTTTTCTTTAGAAGAAGGTATGTTGAAAGCCTTCAAGGCTTAGGAATTAGAGAAGGCGCATTGGACCGTTAAGATCTTTATGAGGAATAGTAATTTTAGAATTTTTTTTTATAAAAAAAAGGGAGAGAATTTTGTAAATATTCTACAAAAATAACTTTACAAGCTTACTTTTCGTAACCATAATTAATGTTTTTTGTTTAATTTTACACAAACAAAACAACACAGGCTTGTTTTTTCCTTGTTTTCCAAGATTTTTCCCCAAACTATATTTATCACTTGTGTATTTAGGTATTTCTTGGTCGAAATAAACCCTTTTCTTGCCAGTTTTCCACACACACACACAGCTGTGACCGTGTTGTTGCCGCTCTGTTTGCCATTAACACCCACGCCAGCAAGTTTGGTTGCTGTTTCTGGTTGCTGGTTGCCTACAGAGCCCAAGAGCCAGGCCAAGAGAGACCTGGGACCTGGGGACCTGGCATAAATTATGAACAGCAACCGATGACGCATGCAGGCCGGCCTAAGTAGACTGGCTCGTGCATAAATAACTTTCGTTAGCCACATGGCCCGCGACTTTATTAGATCGCCAGAGAGCAAGCGGGGCGAAACACAAAAGGCGGCTGAAAGAACCCAGCGCAATGCCAGTTGGCAGTAATGTGCAGTAAGTTTCATGACCAGAGCAGGTTTTCTACGCAATTGCTGCTGCCGCTGGCCCAAAACAGGCTTTGCTCTTTGGCTTTGGCTTTGGCTTTGGCTATAACTTTAAGCCGCAGCACGCGCCATTGTTTAGGTGGTGCAGCCAGCCGCCAGCAGCGAGCAGCGAGCCAACTTGGGTCAAGTTTGTTGCCTAAGTCTTTTGTTTATACTTTCGTTGCTGTGACTCTGTGCGTGGCTCTAATGCTGGGCTTAAGGCCCAATCCCAGACCCAATCACCGTCCCAATGGCCAACTGCTTAGCACTTTTATGGCCAGCAATTGTCAAGTCTCAAAGGGGCGACTGCCAAAGCGAATAGCATCCATTGCGGCTTAGAACTAGTGCAGGGAGAGAAATTTATTGGATTTTAAGGGGTCAGAGAAAAGACTTGAAGGCCCAAAAAGGGGAAATAATTTAGAATATTAAATATACGCGGAAATATTCTAGGGCATTATATTATTCTTTATAAAATAATTAATGCCTTACCTTTCTAGTTTGTTTATTAAATATAGAACGTAAAAAATTTTGAAATCAATGCTACGAGGTTCTCTTTTTCCTATTTCCTTTTCTCTCCGTGCACTGCTAGAAAAAAGCAAGGTCGCATTGTTGTCTGGGGAGATTCAATTTGAGCCTTAAATGCGAATGGCTGTCCGCCTGTCCCCATGTCCGCTTCTCCTGCTCGTCAGTCAGTCGCATCACGTCACGTCACGATCCTCGAGCCGCGGACTCATGCTCTCGGTTCGTCAGTTTTTCAGTTTTTTGAGTGCATTGCCGCTGCTGCCTCTGCTGTCCTTAAAGGGCTCGTTCTCGGTCCGTGGATGTTGCATGTTGTCATTGTTGCGACGGCAGCTGCAACAGCACGGCAACGGCCATTGTTGGCACTGCGACTGTGTCTAGTTCTGCTTTTGGGCCTTTACATGCCCGGCCATAACAAAAAAGGTGTTAAATTCAGCCCATGCTTGTTGGCCACTGCCAGGGAAGCCACAGCAGCAGCAGGCCAAAAGCCACAGAGCCAAAGAGCCACAGAACCCAAAAGAGTCAACGAACGGCCAGGAATTCGCTGTGCTCAGCAGAAGGACATTTCCAGCAGCTCCAAACTGGGAGGCTGAAGCACCTCAAGTGCTGCCACTGTCAGCTTGGATGAAAACATTCAAATGAAGTCAGCGGCAGCGAAGTGATGAGACAAGTCTCGCAAGCAGCCAAAAACAATAATATTTTATACACAGAGAAAAAGGTAGAGCAGGTTTCAAAGTAACAACAAATTAAATTTTAGTTTGTGAATGTTTGAAATTGTGTTTCTAGGGAATTGAAATTATTATACGGGTTCCTACAAATATATTTTATACAAAGAATCTTATCCCTCTCAAGATGATCTATATTTTTCTCCGTGACTCCTTAACCGCAGCGTTCTGTGAACTATTATGGCAATTAATTAACTGGCCACACAATTTGTTGACTTTGCACATTTCGGCACAGAGATGGGGCTGTCAAGTGGAAAAATGCCATTAAATTCGCCACAAATTGTGCATTGTTTTCGGCTTTAATTAAAATTGTCTTTTGTTCATCTTCCAGCTCCATCTTCCTCTGCTATTATTTCTGTATGTTTTTTTCTTAAGCAGAACGGAAGCTGACGACAATTGACCATTAAAAAGAGCAGCAAAAAGTGGCAGCCAAGATCTGCTAATGCGAAGGGGAGAACTTTCACTCAGCGGACGAAATGTTTTAATTAAAATTGGCAAAAAACAAGGCACAGCAAGAGAGTCAGAAAAGAAATTAATTTAAACTAGATATTGTGCTTTGTGTAACCGGTCTTGGGGATGTGGGACTTGCAGTAGGAAAAGTGAAATTTTTCAGGCGCGTTTTGTATTTTTCGAGAACCCAACTTTTTTGGCATTTAGCAGTTCATTAGCAGGCCGGGCTAGCCACCAAAAATATGCATAAAATTAATCAGATAGCGCCAAATACAGGCCACAAAGGCGGAAAGTGAAAGACGAGGAACACACACGTGAGCTGCCCATAAATATTATCAAAAATTTCCAAAACATAAACAAGACAAAATGGTATTTATAAAAAAATTTTGGGGTGAAGTCGAAGTCAAACTAAACGCTGTGTAAAAACAATATAAGAAATATAACGCAAACGAATTTAATAAAATTTTTGAAATTAATTAAGTTAAATACGACAATTTATAGAAGGGCGGAGAAATTATGCTTAAAACTTAAGTAATGTCGGCATTTCACACGCCTAACAATACCCGTTGGAAAATATTAATTGAGTTAAATGCTTCTCGGCCTTTGTGACACTGCCGAGATAAGAATCTGGAAATTAGTTAAACCCAAAACATGATAGAGCTCTGAGGAAAATACGAAACTCTTCGGGCCTCATTAGGAGTGAGTTTCATGTATTAATTCTTTTGATCTTTCACCGGCAGCGGTGACCACACAGAGACTGCAGAGAACCTTTTTGATTATTTTCTCAGGCGGTTTTTCTCTCCTTTGTCTTTCGCCGGTGTCATGCATAATGAGAGAGAACGTGATGTACGGCAGAATATATACTATATACCATATAAAGCAAACTAGGGATGCCTATGGAGAAGGATTAAATATATTATATTGAAAAAAATTGAACTTCTGTATGAACTTTAAATTTAAAAAAAATGGGAAGATATCAAACACATTTAAGAACTCGTATCTTAAAAATGTTATGTTTATCGAAAAGGAAAATAAAGTATCTGAGATCAAAAAATGTTGGTCCAATTATTAACTACATTGAAAGATTAAATTTGAGCTTTAGCATCAATAAAATTTTCTACGAAATCTAGAAATCTTAAATATCAATAAATCTATTTGATATGAAACATATTGTTGCTTTAAATAGGTATTAACAAGAGGCTGTCAGATAATTAGTTGTGATAAATATATATATATCGAAGGTCCTAACATTGCACTACAAATATCTTAATCTATCGAAATTTAAATATTATATCGACATTGTATCGGTATTTCGTGCCATCCCTAAACCCAAACCAAATATATGCCAAATTGTTTTTTCTTTCCGCCACCGAATATATGTCAATTACAGCACGATCTTTTGGCAAATTCGCCGTCGCCTGACACATTTCCAGCTGTTGGCCAGAAGTCAGAAGTCTGGAGATACCGATATTTATGTCAGCGGCGACAATAAATTTGTCAGCTTTTTGTTAACCGTTAAGTAAACGCAATGCATGATTTGTGTTTTGTAATGAGGGCGAGTGAGTGAGCGAGATTGAGCGCGGGAGTGACTGAGATCGCGATGGTGCTAAGAAGACAGGCACTCGGAACGAGTTTGAGTTCAGTTCATAAAATATTCATGATATGCCAAATGTTTTGTTTTATTTGGCTCTTTCATTGTTTTGCAATCTTTTTTCTTTCTTCGCCTTTTTTTTTTCTTTGGCAAGTCAAATTGCTGAAGATTGAGTCATGGAATTTTTTATTTATTTTGGTTTTGTGGGGAGATCAAAATTCAAAAGGCAAAATGATGTTATTAATTTTGTAGAGGGTGATGAATTAAGACTGATATCCTGACTAGAAACGAATATGGTAGGGACTTTTTAAGTTTCTAAATATTATAACAAAATAGCTTAACTCATTTCTGTAACTGTCTATTTTGATAGTGTTTACTAGTTACTTGATGGTTTGCCTCCATCGGTTTAATACCTCCAGTACCTTTTATTACCTCGCTTTTATTTACTGATGAAAACAAACAAATTGAAGTGTAAACCACAAAGGCGACATTGACCACTCGAGTGCTTAAATTCGATGGCACTCGACACATTGTTTCGATTGCCTTCCCGACGGGCCACAAGCGGTGCAGCGGCAGCACCAGCAATAATCACAACAATGGGAGCAACGGCAACACCAATTTTGTGACCTTCAGTGGGCCACTTGAGGCACAGCTTCTGCATCAACAATTCCGGCGATTCGAACACGAAGTTCGTTGGCTGTCAGCCATTTGAGTGACTGACATGCAACACCAGCACAGCCGTGGCAGCAGCAAGAGCAGCAACAATGCGGCAGCAGCAATAGCGTGCCACATAGACAGCCGAAAAAAGCAGCAATTGGTGTCAAAGCAACAAAATGCTACCGAATTGCAACTGCCACTGCCGGAGAGCTAAGGGAATTTCCCGCCGCTGACTGCCGAAATTAGCAACAAATCAAAGATTGCGATTCGGCTAATTTCACAAAGGAGAAAAACGCTTCACACTAACAGAAAAGGGAAACAGGGGCTAAGAAAATTAAAATAAAATAATATTCATTACAGTTTGAAATAAATAAGAGAGTTTAAACTATACCAAGCACTAGAGACTGAGCCTAAATCCTTTACAAACTCTTTGCAAATTGCAAGATATTAAGCTGGTTGGCCTCCCACATTTCTCAAAGTGGAATAGAGCACTTTGCAACCGTTTTGGGCTGCCGAAAAAAATGCGAGAAGCACTTGGAGACTCGGGGCGGCGGAGTCGCGGTGTCTTGGAGCTCGGAGCTCGGAGCTCGCTGGAAGCTGCCCACGCCTTGACACGGCCACTTGAGAGAGCGAACAGCAAGAACGGCAACAGCAGCCCGCCAGTCACATAAATAAGTCACCATCAGAGTCAGATTCAGATTTAGATTGAGAATGAGCGACACAGACGCCGCCGAGCGCACACACTTGGCCATAAATCTTGGGCGAAGCGTGGGCAGGTCCCCGAGTAGCCCCTTTGTCAGCGCCGAAATGGGGCCACGCCCCGCTAAGCTTTCCTACATACACATATATATATTCATGCCGTTCGGGGAGCTCTTCAAGTGCGTCTTAAACACCCTGCCAGAGCAATAATCGAGAACTAATGCCATCTTATGACTCAACCCGAGAGCATCTTCGGGGCTCTAAAAAGAAAAGTGACTTGCGCCCGCGGATACATTGGCCGATAATCTGTTTATGGTCAACAGAACTAGGCCTCATTACCATATGCGCGACATAAATGGGCCAGAAAGTTGCCGTTAAGCCAACGCACTTAGCACGTCTGTAGAGAGATGGCAATACCACCAGTAAATGCCAGGCGAAGTGTGAAAGGGGAGGCCTCTCCTCCTCCTGCTCAATTGACACATTTGGCACAGAGTGGCTTTGCTCGCTTTCTGGCTTTTGATTTGCATTTATTTTTAATAAATCGCTGGGAAAACGCTACTCGGGCTCTCGAACTTGTGCCAAAAATTTGAAAATGGGAGCAGACTTTTGAGCATTTTAACCAGAAACTAGTTTTTGCACGTCAGCTACTCATTTTATACTGCATTTTGGGTCATTTAGTTGATTCTTGTATTATAAATAAATTAACTGCTGAAGTGAAATGGGTTGAAAAATAATTTCAAATAGTTTTTTATAGTTCTTTTGTCTTCCAAATTGTTTAAGAAATTGTAACTGTATTGGCAATGTCTTATGCAATATTTATTTGGATGTTAAGTAGAAGCTAGAAGTTCTTTGGAAAAGAACGTAAAAAAGAGCTCTAATCTTTCTATTTAGGTTTCAAAATAAAAAAAATCCCCGACAGCTTAAAAACAAACAACAATAAAAGGCTAGTTTAAATTGTTCTTAGCATTCTAATCCCAAACTTACCCGAAAAATCACGTTGGGATCGGTCACAAAATTCAGTAGCGCTTTCTGGAATGAGCAAGCAAATTAAAACAAATATTAGTATTTAGCGTAGCCTTAAATCAGAATTCAAACAAAATTCTTCAACATTAACGGGGCCATAAATTGCTCGCTCTAGGTGAACACACATAAATTGATTTACACTCCGAAGGCACGTCTCCAGATTTGACTTAAATTATCACTTGAATCTGATGTACGAGTTGTTTGGACAATTTCCATGACAAATTCGAGCCACAGAACGTGTGCATACGTCGGCCACAAGGCGTACGTATAGGACGTACTGCTAGTGTACTCCGGCTGGCTTGTTAACTCATCCAAAAAGTAAACCACATTCTTGAGAGCATTAGAAAAAGCCAACGACGTTGTACGAGAAACAACAACACACAGCACAAAAAATAAAGATATAGCCATGAATAGTTGGAGCACAAAAAACATGTTCAGCGCGTGTTTGCAGCAAGCAGCAGCAGTAACAGCAGCATCAACTTAAACAGCAACAACAGAACAGCACAGCAGCAATCTATACAGTTGAGGTTGAGAAAATAGTACTAAAAAAAGGATAGCAGCTACAAGAACCTAATTATAACCAAAATACCCTTTTAATATTCTTTTTAAACACTTTGGGAACCATAGCGCAGAGGAGACAATTTTAAGGCGAGGTGGGTGCTCCTTATTTGATATATATAAATATATATTAAGACCCAAACTAACTAACCCAAACTCTTCTCCTTTTCTTTCTCTAAGATTCAACAAAGTTCCATGTGCACTCCTATCACCTTAACCCCTGCTGTCTAGCTCACTAACCTGGCTTAGATGGGGGGCGTTTTGGGCGGTAGGCGTGGCCTCGAGTGCAAAATGCAAAACAACATTGAAGACGAGAAAATCTGGCTACTGTAATTTGTCTGCCCACCAAAGACACCGAGGCCCCAGTGCTCGCACTCGTACTCGTGCTAGCCCCTAAACTTGGCTGCAATATGTCCGTTGTTGATCGCGTTTGGCCAGTTGGTTGTTGTTGTTGCCTCCGACTTGGCCCGGGCCCGGGCCAGTTTGCAATTGCTGCTCCACTTTTGAGTGTGTTTTCCGAGCGCACCCTGGCCGCCCCCTCCCAGTCAGTGGTATTTGCTTCCTAAAGTTTGCCGGCGTCGTTGGCCGCCTTTTGTCGCTGAGGTCAATTTTTATGTAGCAGCCATTCTTCAGAGAGAGAGAGAAGGGAAGAAACTACATAGAAAAATTTGGTTTTGGCACACTGAAAAAAATGGGGAAAAAATCTCAAAAAGGGGGAAGGAACTTAGGCTGCAAAAATGAAGTGTTTAATTACAAAAAGTGTTTTTACAAACCTATACAGAAAATAAAAGATATCTGTGTTATTATTAGTAATTACCAAATAACCTAATATCAAAATTACAACAACATATCTATAGTATTACCGTTTATAAACCATTTATTTTGGCTTATAATGCACTTTTAATTATATATCAAGATATAATGTATTTTTGTTTAGCGGATTATGTCATTCCCCCAAAGCTAGCCATGATTCGCGCATCGTCTGCCCTGTTTTGGGGTTTTCTATTAATTTCTATGGGCGATCCAGTAAGTTTCCAGTCAGAAATCCTTAAAATGTATCTATTATTTCATTTATTTTCGCAGAGCTACTCAACATTTGAGTTCACAAACGTCAAGTGCACTCCTCTGGACACGTCGTTTTGCTCCTTTGAGTATTGCCTGCTGAAGTCGGTGAATCGAACCTACAAGTATGGCTCATTGAAAGTGAAATTGCTCCAGGTGCCAGTCGATAAAATAAAGGTAGGTCTTGCCATGACAATGATAACAAGAGTGTTGTCATAATTACAACGGAATTGGTAATTGCAGATCAATTTGGCTCTTTACAAGCGCATGAATGGCTACAAGCCTTTCCTTTATAATGTCACATTCGATTACTGCAAATTCATACAAAATCGCAACTCTTCGCCAGTGGCCGCCTTCATCTTCAATCTATTCTCGCCGTTCTCCAACTTGAATCATCCCTGTCCCTATGATGTAAGCTCATTAGCATCTGAGGTTAAGTAATTACAAATATTATAGGTTTTTTGTGTTCCCCAGCATGATATCTTTGTGGAAAAGGTGCCAGCTTCGCACGTGAACGAGCAACTCACAAGGGTCTTGCCGTTTCCGCCGGGAGATTATGGTTTCTATAGCACTTGGTACGTCTATGGCATCCAAAGGGCCACTGTTAATGTCTACGGGACTTTGTCCTTGTTTTAATGTAATTTTATTATTTTATGGTATTTAAAAATAAATGTAATTGCCGGTCCTACTAAGGCTTTAATAAAATGTATTCCTTCAATTACCATTTAAATTTTGTGACATCTGTGAGATTGATATTCTGTGTTATTATATATGGATAATATTAACGGATAAAATAAAAAATAAATAAATAAAATAATATATTTAAAAAAAAAATTGTTGTTATATTGGATATTTTTCTACCCCTGCAGGATGTTATTTATTTTAGTCAGAAGCTTGGAATGTTGTGAAGAAATGATTTCCGACCCCATATGTCATATATATTCTTGATCAGCATCATCAGCCGAGTCTATCTAGTCATGTATACTTGAAAAAAAAATTTTTGAATTTTTTCAAAATTTATTAAGGGTTAAAATTGTCAAAAATTGTTAAAAAAAAATTAATTTTTTTAAATTTCCAATTCAAGAGACATACTTAAAGCACTAATAATAAAGCACTAATAAAAGCTTTCCGAATTGAAATTACTGATTTTTTGACTTAGTTATGAGTTTTTGAAACTTTGATTTGACCAAGAAATTATCATATAAAAAATATCGATAAATATCGATTTAAAGATTGCGAATCTTTCAAGTCTTCTTAAGGTAATTTATATTCTGATTCACCATTTAAATCCTAATTAATACATCATAGCTTTTGCTTAATTTAAAAATTTGTGTAAGATAACATTTGGAATGTAATTTTATTATTTACACCTTATTATTTCTCTCAGTGCACTTTCTTTGCCTTGTTTGCCTTGTGTATATATAAATTTTTAATATCTTACGGCCTTTTTATACCCCTTTTTACGCCCTTTGCGGAATCCGTATTTGCTCTATAGTTTATGAGTTGTTTCTTTTATGTGACCTATATTTTTATGGGGCTGGAGTTACTGGCAGATGGATTTATTTATCACTTTCAGCGCTGGTAGAGGTTTTTATTTCTTGTTCCCACTCCTGCAACTAATATTCCTAGGGTATTGACTTGCTCGACTCCATTGAAGCAACCCCCTTTATGCTGGTTACCCCTATTTCTTCGAGTGCTGTGAATTTTTCATGTTGTCTGCCGCACTCGGAGTTACGTGTGAGTGTGTCCTAGGTCTAGCGTTGGCTATTTTCCGTTTTGTATTTATTTTCTGCCGCTGCCGACAAACTTTTTCCACTTGAACTAGGAGAGGAACTCCAGGCTGACACTTTCAGTTGGTAATTAGTTTTGCGGCCATGCATGTTAAATGCGATTTCGGACCGAAAGACCCAAATTTGATTTGTTTGGCTTGTAAATCAGAAATCGGAGTATCAAAAACTTTTAATGATCGAAAGGTCTCCGGCTTAAAGCCTTTGTTTACTGGCAACCTTGAACTGCTGCCACCGATGATTGGCGCAGACTTTCGAGTGTCTGCCAATCAAGTTGAATCAGAATTAAATCATTGACAAATAACAATAATCAGTAACAAGGCTGCGTTGCATGTTGGCATGCAATGGAAAGTGAAAATTCTTGGCTGGAGGGGCTAGGGGAAATGGTGAAAAGTTTCTGCCAAACAAATATGAAGAGGCAGCGCGCCCTTTCTCCTTTGTTGATGCCAAACTGTGCCGTCGTCATGTGCCACATTTGCACATTTTCAGCTGCACTCGCAGGCGGAAAGTAAAAATAAACCCAGCAAGACCAAAGCCCGACTAAAGCCTCGACAGCGTTGCCAGTGAACTGAAACTGAAACTGAAACAGCAACTGAGCATGCAGCATAAATATGTGAATAATGCATAAACAACTAGAACACACCACCGTGTTGCATGCTCGCAAAACAACTGAAAGCCTCGCAGTAATTCTGCGAAATTTGGCACAAAAATAAATATGTATGTGAGGGAGAGGGAAAAGTTTATGCACAGGTAATTAGACTCAGTTGCCGCTGCATTTTCCTTTTATTTTCCTCCCTGCCCCGAAAGTAAGCAGAGAGCAGACGCGTCCAGAGTTTCGGCTTTTCTTTAATTAAATTCCTTTACATACAATCAGAGGAGTTTCTTTTCGACGGCTAACAATTTTCGAATGCTCTTTGTGCTCCAGTTTCAATTCACAAAGCAAAATGGGGAGACTTCCCCAAAGAAAATCCAGGGAAAACGAAGGACAAATTCGTTTGGAAATGGAGTGAGATCTGGGAATAATGAGTAGCTAAGAAGGTTTCTATGATAAGTTGAAGTTTATCAAGCATTTCTGCCTAAAGAATATGTTTATAAATAATTATTTATGTTGTTAAGCTATTTCCTAACCTAAACTAACCAATTTAATCCCCCCCTTGCCTGCCTTTATCCATCTCTAACCCATATACCTCAATAACTGGGAGTACCTCTCGGGTTACAGGGCAAGACATAAAGGAAAGACCCGGAAGAACAGGGGAAAAAATATTGGCAAATAGAAAAAAGAGTGGAATTCTCACAGTTGCCACAAAGTTCATCAAAAACAGCAAAACGGCAGTTGCAGTTTGCAGTTGCAGCTTGCCGGGACCCAGAGCCACCCACCCACCACTTTTGGCGGTTAAATAGGCCAACTCGCAAGCCAAGCGGGGAATGTGGCCAGAACGGTGCCCAGGGGGCTCTCTCGGCTAACAATGCATATGACAAACTTTTGTCAATTTATTAAAAAGCGAAGAAATATGGTTTCTCCCTCCGAGAGCCAAGAGCTAACCTGATTCCCAGGAGAATCACGAGCCCCGAGTATGTGTGCTGTGGCAACGTGGTCAGCCGGAGGAGGAAGAGCTTCCTGCTGGAAACCGCAGTCTCAGCTCCCCGTGGCAGCTCCCCAGCTCCCCCATGTAACCACCAGCGATACTCATCGCCTTCACCATCGTCATCCTCATCGGCAGCAGCAGCAACATCATCAGTTGCAGTTGCAGCCAAGACGCAGTTCAAACAACTTTCGTTCGCATAAATTGATGATAACAAAGGCCGGGAATCAGAGTTTGCTACCAAAACGGGTTGCATTAAACGATTAATGCACAGGGAAAAATATTAATAAATATAAATGCCTTTTGGATCATTGATAAATTAACAACCTTTTTCTTGATATTTGCAATATTAAACTAAAAGTTTTCTTAGCTAAAGTCAACCTATTTTAAAATTAAAAATTTAAGTATTTCTCCAACTATTTCTCACAACAATTTTCCCCCAGTGTCCTCAGAGGCTGCGGCAGTTATGAATTATGTCAAATGGCATAATTGCCAGTCCAGAGCCACAGCTTGAGCTTCAGCAGCTGCTGCTGCTGTTTTCCTCGTCGGCGGTTTTTAGTTTTCAGTTTTCGGCTTGAGTTGGAGTCCAGAGTCCGGAGTCCGGAGTCCGGAGCCCGGAGTCCCCAGTCCCGAGTCCCGAGTCCCGTGCCGAGTTTTGGGTTTTGGCATCGCCTGCGCTGGCAGGAAGCAATAAATTCTATGCATTGCACTCGATACAATTTGTAACTGATATGGGATGGGGATATATATATTGATGGGACAGATGGGTTGGCTGGGATGCTGGGGATCTGGATGGACCAGATAGATGGCCGGCGATAGATGGCTGTGGCACAGATGCAGGAAATTCGCCGGACGGCTAATGAACGCGGCTAACGGTTCTGGCTAAATTGTTGGTAATTTGCGGTGCTCCCATCGCCGATCTGTGCATTTACCTGCATACAGTTATGGCACGCAGCTTGCCGGTTAGAGTATACGTCTCTCTGCTCCTCACGAGTGCGAGGGAAACTTTCCCTTGCTCGCTGGAGCTTGGCAGGCAGATTTGTACTCTAATTAGCCAGCCGCCCCATAAGCCCGTGAGCAGGCCTTCGTCTTGGCCAACGTTTCACACTCCCCTCGCTGCTGTCGTCATGCAGCTGAGTCCGAATCTGAGAACCCAACTCGAAGCGCTGTGAAAAGTGAAACCGAAAAAGGGAAAACTCTCGGCAGCGAAACATGAGAACCCCCGAAGACTTTTACCCCACAACAAATGGCAGAAGATGACGGCCAAAACGGGGCCAGTCGGGGCGCAGGCGGAGGCTGCAACTCATATTGAGGTTATTAGTAACAAGGCCGCAGCTCACATGGATACACTCCAAAAAAACAAATGAAACACTCGCTGCAGCGTGCACTTTGGCTCGCAAAATGATAATTTATGTCGGAAATATTTGAATACAATTGGAGTCGGCCCAGAGCCAGAGTCAGAGCCAGAGCCAGAGCCAGTCAGGCAGTCAAATTTTCATTTTCAATTTCCCTTTTACAGAGAACGAACAATGAGCAATCGGAAAACTCACATTTGTATATGAATGCAGCAGGCAGCATTCAGCATTTGAAATTCAGTGAAAATATACAACTGTAGCTGACGCAGGGAAAATGGGAAAATGAAAATGTGTACCAGGAAAGCATGCATTCTCTATTCTAGGTAAATACCAAACTGTTTCCATAAACATTTCCTCTTGTTTACGCTGCTTTCTGTTTATTTTTGGCCTCGCAGCAAAGACCCAACACATTTATGACATCAGTGGCAAATTCTTTGGGATTCTTTAAGCCCGCCCCTTGTGATACGGAGAATGACAATCGAAAACCCATAATTAAGCGAAATTAGTGGCTTATAACATAATAAAAACAAAGGCGAAGAAACAAAAGATTCCAACCGTGTTTATGCCTCGATGGAGGAGTCACAAGAACAAACACATAAAAGCCAAACAAAAGCATAAATTTTGCATTCGATGAAGGCAAACCCAGCGAACAGTGGGGCTCAAAATTATAGTAGAACTTTGTTGAGATAAAATATTTAAATTATTAAATGAATCAGTCGCTCCAGCTCTATTCTCTCCACCTCTGCTGTCCACTTATATAGGGGTTCCAGCGGGGGAATAAATAAAATCAAAATTGTAGTTAATTTGCATGTTTCCAGGGCGTTTTCAGAAGAAATACACAAAAAACCGGAGAACCACTGCAGCAGCAACAACAAAGCAAATAAATTATGCTGAGCATTTCGAAAGAACTTTTTGCAATACCAAAAAGGGGCGGTGCAGAGCCACGCCCACAATCAAGGCCAAATACCTTCCTCTTTTCGTATTCTTTTCGGACTCTGAGAATTTATTACGAAATTGATGCGGCCGAAGCTTGTTGCAAGCAAGACATTGTTTTTGCACAAAAAAATAATACAAAAAATACAAAAACCGGGGGAAGAAGGGGAAAAACAAAGGCAGAATTAAAGTTTGCCCACTGACCAAACATTTAATTACAAAAAAGCGTCGCGACCTGCAATAAATTTCGTTCCGCAGTTGCAATCGCCGCAGGCCGAGAGAGGAAAATAAATACATAAAAATTGCCACTTTGCCGGCCAGTCTCCATCCGGAGCCAGAGCCAGAGCCAGAGCCAGAGCCGGAGCCGGAGCCCCTTTGTCCCTGGTTCCCTGGGCCAAAGTTGCTGCAGCACTTATCCGCCAGTTTTGGAAAGGATCATCCTTATCCTTGGTCTTAGCCTTGCATAAATATGTTTTTATTTATAAGATGGGCCGAGCCGGGGCTTCGCGAAACAAAAAGCCAACTTATTCAAAGCCAGCGAAATTTGTAGCCCTGGTCGGGGCTTTTGTTTCACTCAACCCCTCCGGCCCCCACACCCCCTTCCTGGCATAAAGGGGCAGAAAAAGATATACAAAAAGAGCTGAAACTGAAACTGAAACTTTGTTGCCGCTCCGTTGCGCCTTTCTGCCGGACTTGGTTGCTGCCCCTTTCTGTGTGCCGTGTTGCCCTTGCTGTTAACAGAATTTATTTCCCTCCACTCTCTTTGGGAGTCTCATCCCCCGGCCCCCCTCATGGGCAATCTAAGTTGCTGCACTCCGGCGGAGGGTCCATGTAGTTGGCGGGCGGAATAACTAACTGATAAGAGTTTTAATCGGATCATCATCAACTTGTCCCGCGAATTCCCGAGCGAGGGCAGAGGAGAAGATGCATTCTTCCGGGCGAACTGAAGGCGAGAAAATAGAATTTTTGTGTTGTGATGGAAAAGAATGGCATCAGATGGCAATATGGTGTGAAAAGATAGGGGACATAGGAGAGGGAATAAAGGGTTCAAAGTTGTTAGTTTAATCTTTGTGAGGAGAATGAGAAAGAAGTATAGAAAGAGCCTGAATAAGTAAGCTTACACTTAAGAGATTTTACAAATTGTACTTAAAACACTTAATAAATTTACTTTAAGATACTTTTCTCTTATTTCCCCTACTTAAAAAGACAACGATCATATCAAAGACTTGTCGAGAAAGATATATCAATTATGAGCTTCTGACCTTTCTCACTCAACAAGTCATCGAAAAATCCCTAAAAAAATCCATTTCCTTCGATAATATTTTAATAACAAATACTCAAAAGTAAAATAAAAAAAAATAGTTGTAAATTCAACCTCTCTTAGCAACCTGAAGACATGCATTTCAAATTAATGAGAAGGACAACCAATCAACTTGGGCTTCTCCTCTCATCCGCATTACTGTTTGACATAAATTAAGTTCCAACGCCCACTCACACCTGGCTTAATTGCATTCCAGCCGCAGAGCAATTTTTAACTTATTACAATTTGTATTAAAAAATGTGGCCGACACTCGCATTCGCATCTGTCATCCGAGAAAGAGAGAGATTCTCCGGGAGGCCCTTGCAAGTTAATTTCATTTTAATTAAAACACCAAATGTGCAATGACAATGGCAACATCAGCACTCGAGGGAGAACCTTTTCCTCAACTGCTTTCCACCTTCGACCTTCATTACTTTCGCCAACTTTCGAGCTGACGACGCCCACGTGGCGTATACGCAACGCAGGGGATAATGTGTCTAGTGGCCATTAACGTTTTGTGGCTGCCACAGGATTACCTGGGAAATGCCGTGACCAGCGAGGAACGCCCTTCCCCGGCTTCTTAGTCACTTTAATCAAGTGCCCGTCGAGGGCTCGGTCGAGGGCCGCTTTATCAGGCCATGTTGTGTGCATGTTTATGGCCGAGGAGCCCAGGAATCGTGGCCGAGAACGAGAAAACGAGACAAAGGGCACAAAAAATACAAGGCAAAAACCCATGGAGGGAAGAGCCGAAAAAAAACAAAAGGCAGGCAGCTTTGCATGCCTTTTCGTCCGGACCTTAGCCCGATGTCAGCCAAAGTTTCATATGTCATAATTTTATCAGTCAACTCCGCACATATGTGCTGCTGCCTGCTGGTGTGTCTGTGTGTTTGTGCGGCTGGCAGCCGCCCAAAGTGGAAACATTGCGATGCCATTCATGACACGCAGGCATTAAAGTCTGCCACAGACAGCAGGCACAGGTGAGAAGGAGGGGAAACCGTAAGGGTAAGGTCAGTATCCGGCCAACGAAGCGGGTAATACCCTAGCCAGAGGATGTAATTAGGGCTTCAGACAGGGGAAAAGGTTTTTGTATCTTTACAATTTTATTTTAACATAATATTTTCATGATTTTAATAGTTTTAGGTGTTTCAAATTGTGGTTTCGGAATTGGCATTGGCTTTGTTTTAAATTCTTATCCTTTTACTGTTTTATATTATTTGTATTTATAAAGTATTTAGACTACTTGTTTCTTGTTAAATATCTTCAATATTTTATATTAGTTTATTAAATTCAATTTCCACTCCAGAGAGACTTTAAATGTATTTATTTTATTCTGTTAAACTATTTTATAGCTTAAATAAATGCTTTTAATCATGTACTTTTGACTTCAGACCAAACTCTGTGTCATTGTCTCCGACTGCCTTATATTTAATAATAAAGAAATATGTTTATTCCTTTAGTTATTTAATTAGAGACTACAATTTATACCCTCACTGGTATAGCCCCGACTTAACTTGGTTATGCCAACCCCAAAGCAGAATGATAATACCCTTTGCCAAGGCTGGATGACAGGCGGCAAAGTCAACTCGACTCAACCTCAAGTCAGCCAAGTCGCAGGCAGGTGCACGTACCTACACATACCTGTGCACGTGCAGGTGTGTGCGCCTCGGGTGTGCGAGTGTGTGCGAGTGTGTTAAGCATGCTAACAGGTACATTTGCTGTTGACTTTGATTATGGCCAAGGGGGAAGTCTTAGAACGGCGGGACGGGGCTGTGACTGCCACTGCGACTGCCTTTTAAAGTTCTGGCATTTTATTAACTATTAGCTTCAAGCGCCCTCAGCCCCCTCTTAACCCCTTTTGCCGACACGCAAACGTGCAACACATTTCTTCAATTTGAGCGCAAAGTGCAACAGCAGCAGCGGCTATAAGAACTATGAAAAATATTATGTTATTTTTAACACACTGAAAGCGTGTGGAAAAGCTATTTTTAGACGAATCGCCACGCCACAAAAAGTGGCAGAAGTATTAAAAGGAGGAAGCAGGAGGAGCACAGCACAACTTGCCACAATTTGCGGCGACTTGGACTTGAGTCGGAACCCCTGCCGAACGAGGCAGCCTCGAACCGCATCGAGACGAGACTTTGGCCTTTTGATATTTTCTTTTTCTTTGGTGGACACTTTTCTACGGATTTTCCGCTGCCGCTTCTCCTCTGTTCCGTCCCCGCTCCCCTCTCATTTGAGTGCTCCATGTTTTATAATAAATATGGCCAATAAATTGCGCCTTTAAGTGCGTCCTTGGCTGAATCAAATAACTTTAAGGACGTAACTGCAATTTCCAAGGAAAATCTAAGAGGAGCAACTGATATTTGAGCATAAAATAAAATTATCTTTTGAGTATTTCTGGCTATTTTAGTAACAATGCTTGAAATCAGGTATGTGTGTATTGTGGTTAAGTTATTTATATTTTATTATATATTTAAGCTTAAGCTCAGCTGTTTTTATAAGTTTTATCTCATATTTCACTCCACTGACTTTTAAACCCACTTAAATGATTTTTATAAACCATAAACCCACATTTACTGGCATTCTTAATGCCAAAATAACAGAGCCACTCTATTTATGGCCTGCACTTAATATTTATTTAACATATATGCGGTATTCGGTTCCGAAAAGCGAAAGCAAACAAGATATTATTTTTTCGACTGAAATTGAAAATAAACTTCGGCCTGGCTAAAGCTCGGCAAACACGGCCGCAAACACGTTGCACAAACAGTGAAGCGGCTGCAGCGACAACAACAACTTGTGACAAATGCAACTGGAAAAGCACACAAAAAATGGGGAAAAATGGCAAAGCAAACAAAAAAAGAAAATTTAACCGCAAATGCATTTTCCTGAAGTTGTAGTGCTGCGGGGGCTGCAGGCAGTGCGGGGTGGCGGTGGGTGGAAAATCTAAATCGAAGTGTGGCATGTTGGGAAAACAACAGCGTCGGCGGCGGTGGCAGCCACGCTTAACGCATATTAAAACAAACAGAGATTGCAGGGGCGGAGATTATGCGAGGGGTTTTTTTTGGGGAACGTAAAGTAAACCTTGAAGGATATTAAAAGGGAAGCTGTTTGTCTTGGCGTAGAGAGTATTATTTTGTGGTAACATGTTTACGTTGTCAGAAATCAATTTAGTCAAAGAACATGAGGTGTTCTCCCCCTCAAAACCATTTTAAAATCCCCTTTAAAATTCCTAAAAAAATTTTCCCAGAAACCCTCTTAGTGCTACCTCCTCCGCCCCTGAAACACACACGGATTTCGTATGCAATTTCATCGATGGATTAGAAAGGGGCTGAGAGGTGGAGTCTATCGGGGGGTTTCCACCAGAGACATTGATTTGTTTCCCCTTCAAAGTCGCAGTCTCAACTCACGTAATGCCAAGATAGAGGTGCAAAAACACACACACACTCATGCCCACAACACACACCGCAACAACCAAAACTAACAAAAAAAGATTGAAAAATACTCACTGAGATTTAAGTGCCAAAAAGTTTTTGAATGGAATTTACGACTCTGCATATTAAATCATTCGGAACACAGAGCGCAGCGCGAGCAGGAGAATGTGAAATTTATGGAGAGATAGGGGGAAGCCGGCAAAGACAATTGCGAATAAAATATTCATCGAAAGGGAAACAAAAAATACGAAATAAAATTCAGGAGAAGGAAAAAACAAGGGTAAGTGAGGGCCAAGTGAATTGCTGCAACTCTGGAAAGTGTCTCTGCGAAATAGTTTTCCGAAAAACTCTCAAGTAAAACCCGCAATCAAATTATGGTGATCAAAAATTAAACACATGTCAGGAATCAGAGAAAGTAAGGCAAAGTTTCCGCAGAGAATTCTCCGAGTTTCAGGAAATTCTCCAGGAGTTTACCCCTTCATAAACCAATAAATTAAGTTCCTTGGCATAAACAAATATTTAAAGTGACTTGCCGAGCTATTTTTATGGAAATTTCTGATGAGCTCGAGGAATTTTGAGCACTCACAAATTGTTTTAATTAATCGCCAGCGAAAGCAACCTTCATTAAGGCTCCGAACCCCGAACCCTTTCACTGCGGCGTCTTCCTCAGGGATTGAACCCCAACTCCATCATTATTGCCGGGGCATTTCCGCAGACGCCTTTAAGCCATTTTTCATTGTAATCCAAGCCGAAGCTCGCTGCCGTTGCGGTTGCCAGTTAACCAGATAACCAGTTAACCAGTTGCCACTTGGCAACACACTCGGTGTGACAGTAACTGTTACTGGCATCGCGGCAAGGCCGCAAGTCACCCAAAAAGACCGAAAAAGCCAAGTGAAAAAGGTTTTTCACACTTAATTGGTAGCTGGTACTTACACACACTATATACTGAGCTATAGGTGAGTTGCCCAACCCGCGGCAGCGGTGATAAATTAATGAATATGAACTGCAGTGGGAGAGAACCGAAACCAAACCGAAGCCGCGATTGCCCAACTGCCGCCTTATGAAAACCCGTTCCTACTCCTAAATGTGTAGCGCCTAGATACGAAACAAGAGACCCAAAAAACAGGGTAGAAAAATGTATTTCAGTAATTTAAAACGGAATATATTTAAAGCAAGTGACGTTCGCGTTTGCTGCTGCTCATTTTTTATTCGTAAGCAAAATCCGACAAAACAAAAACAAAATCAAGTTGTGGCAGGTCAGTTATTCGGAGTGTTGAAAGCCGAACGCAGTCGGGAATGCCAAACTGTCGACAAATACAGAAATAAATAAATAAATAAAATAAAATAAAATAAAGTGAGATGTGTAATTTATGCACTCGGCCTGTGCCAATTGAATGTGTAAGCCTAATCGATTCGAAATGAGTTGCGAAGGCCTGTTAACTGATCTGTCAGAAGAAAATGAGTTATTTCCACTCAATTTGCATACTTGTTTGGTGTTTTACTTTCCAATTTAGATAGAGAACGGAAGACGTATGGTTTTAAGCAAATAAATCATTGTTTAATTATGTTTAAAAAGAATTCGAAGCTATTGTTACTCTAAAGCTGAGTTTAAAGGATACTTTACAGTTTGAGAACTTATTAATTGAATCAAAAATCATCCCTAAAACCCTCTCAAAAACTATAACAAATATTGTATTCTTTCCCCAATTAAGTCTTCTCCCTAAACTCCCAGCTCATCCCACTTAATCAAACAGAAGATCTCAGCAAACACCTCAATCCCCCTAGAATTTGCATAAAGTATTTCAGAATCCAATTCAAAGTTGATTAACTAAAGCCGAGCAGGTTCTGTTCCCCCTTAAATGCCATTATTATTAACCTGATTTCTTAGCTCTTGACTTGTTTATGCTTGACTCTCCCAACCCGCCAGCTCATCATTAGCTTTACACGACAGACAAACACTCCGAGTATCTTTGACAATTAAACTAGAATTTCCACTTAATCGGACGGGGTCATTGACTATCCGCCCCCCTAGGTCCCTGCTGCTCCCTCGCCACCAGTCAGAAAACCAAACAGATGGACAACAAATTGCATAATGGCATTTAAATGGCCCAGACGCATAAATGTCACAAAATGCTACAAATTGCCCTACCAAATGAACATCAATAAAAGCACTTTATGTCGCAAGTCACTTACCGACACACACACACTCTGCGACACAGATGGGCCCAGACAGGGGCGTAGTTAAGTAGCTAGGGGGAGAGGGACCCCCCTCAGCTGGTCAACAAACATGGCCAACATGTCTATTCAGCAGAATATACAAATAAAAAAAGGAGAAGAACAAATAGCCCGAAGGGAGTCGCCATCGGGAGTCCCGGCAAATGGTAATGCGAACAGACCTGAACCTGGTCTTGGTCCTGGACCAACCTGAAGTCCTAACACAGCCCAACGAATCGAAACGAATCGAATCGAAACTCAATCAATGATCAATGAAAGGACACTGACAGGGGCTGCTGGCGAAAGGGGGCCCCTCCGAAAAGGGGCTCTGCGGAGCTGTTGCCTCTCGGCGGCATTTAACATTTCCGTTTGTTCGGTCTTTGGGGAGGCCCCCCAGCAAATCGAACAGAGCCGAACAGATACAGTTGAGGCACTGCGAGAAAAATTGAAGTGATTAAGAAGATTCTAAAGCTTATTTTTGGGATGCTTTTTTTTAATTTTATGGCTTCAGAAGAGGTCAAAAAATGTAATTGTAAATCAAGCATAGTTTGATAAACAATAAATATTCAAAGAGCTAAGGCTTGAGTTTGGTTATATTTTCTCTTAGCTATCATCTTCTCTTCTTTTCTTCAAGTGCATCTGTTAGCCTGCGGAAGCTGACGAGCAACGGATGTCACTTGCCACTTCCCCCGACGGCGCTCCCTTGATTAATTCAGTTTTGTTTCAGCTGCATTGCTGCAAAGGCAACGCTGCTGCAATGGCAATGGCAATGGCAAATATTTTTATTGCTCTCCAATGCTCCTTCTCCTGGTCCTGGTCCTGCTCCTGCCTCTGCTTCTGCTCGACACGAACTAATCGCTTTGGCAAATGCAAATTTGCATTTTATGCTGAGGACAGAGGAGCCCCTCCTCTGTTGGCCTTTATAAATGGCCATATCCATGGCTGATTAGCTTCAGCTGGTCATTCGATTATGAGGCACGCTGAGTCGTCGGCCGCCTGACTCGGTGCACCGTTCGCATCCTGCCACATAAGTAATTAAATGGATCGCCATCGCCCGGCCTGGCCAATTGCCAACTTCCTGCCCGCAGTCGCAGTTGCAGTCGCAATCGCAGTCGTACATATGTTTCACGAATTATGAGCCTGGCAGAGCCACCATTCCGGATCAATTCCCATTGGTCTGGCAGAGGAGCAGGAGCAGGCGGGCGGGCCCGACTCCAATGGGGAGCAATTTGTTGGCGGCGACAGAAAAATATTTGCAAATTAAGCCGCTTGGGAGCAGATCAAACACAGCCCCACACAAGGCACGTCGCTCACAAATGGCAAATGGTGATTAAATCTCATTTACGTTGAGTGCTCCGATTTGGGCGAAACATTTCCGATATATATATTCCACTCCATACAACACTATGTATGTATATGCACTCATTGGGGTTAGTGTTTAGTCAGCCATGGCCATTGGAATTTCGGCAAAGCCGGTTTTACCAAGAATCTAATGATTAAGCCAAGCTAATTTCATTATTTGCCTTTTGAGTTGATTTTAATGAAGGGAAAAATGGGTATTTAAATGTATAAAATATTTAAATTAAGTCCTATTAAATGTTACAATTTTTAATTGGATTACATGAACTTTCACATTAAATATATCTTTTAAAAGAAAAAGTTTTCAGGTCCCTGAAAAAGAGAGCTCTTTAAAACATGAAAAGTCTTTTTTTAATAAATGGAAACTTTGGAAACAAAATTTTCTATAATATTTTTACAATCATTTGAAAACCCTTTTTTTGATTTACTCCATTAATTTTTTAAACTTAATTGTTATACATTTTATTTACCTTTAAATAATAATAGTTCTTGTTTTCCACCAGAACTACCCATAATTATGTCATAAATCCGATAATTTTCTCTCTATTTTCTTTATTTCCCCAAGTCATGTTTACTCCTAACCGGGAAACCATATTCCTAGCACTTTCTAATGTTTGTATTGAAAAGAATCAAGAAATGAAATGTCCGCGCCAGCTGTTGTTTGTTTCCCTGAGAGTTCAAATATACTCGTACTTCCATGAAATCAAAACTGTCAAGCTGTAAAAATATATCCGCTTACAGCCGGGAGGGGTGTGGCCTCTGCCTCCCTTTATTTTCCCCCTTCCACCCTCCCTTCTCTAGTTCTCTATGAGGGAATCAATTTCGCTTGAGGTATTCTCCATAGAAATGCTTTTTCAATTGAAATCGCACCAGCACACACGTGACAGCTCGAAGAAAAAAGGGGAACAAATATTCGAGACACAAAATTTTCATCACAGCCAGATGACAGCTGCTCTTCCGGGGTTAAGCTGATTCGGACAAAGTGGGAAATATTTGTATGGATATCTATAGATACATATTTATGGATATAAGCCGCAGAGAAGTGTGCGGCAGCCTGCTCTTGAACTTGAAGATGGGGCCACACACGCGAATATCTCTCGCGAAATCCTCTCTTTGACCTTAAACTTAAACCTCAACTTCGGGTTGAGGAAAACGGCGAAGAAGCCAAAGAAAAATAAGGTAAAAACAGCAAAAGAAGAGGGCCAAGAGACGCAGGGAAGACGGAGAGGCACGCAAGGCAAATAGCCGCCAGCGGCAGCCAAGCTTGATGCGATCGTTGGCTGCCTCGCCAAACGACATGAGCAATTAAAAATTTGCTAAATTAATTTCTTCTCCTCCTTGCACACTCCTCCTTTTTTGTTAAGTTTAAATAATTTCTCACTCGTTGCGCTCTCCCGCATTTCGGGTTGTAAATTCATTAGGAACGCTGTTCGCTCCCTGCCCCTGCTCCCTTTCTGGTTTTTATCCCATCTTTATTGCTACACTTGACATTTTGTCAGCAGTTGCGGAATATTTAATTTCATTTTCGTTTTTATTAAATGCGGGCCCAGCTTCGCTCTCTCTCCGTTCCCTTCGCCGGAAGCTGCGCTTTCTAAGTTGACATTTATTTGTGCATATTGCGTATACGCCATGCATGCCAGCAGAAACATGGTACATGGAGCAGAGAGCAGCCGTCTGCTGCCAGGCTGCCAGGCTGCCAGGCTGCCATGGCGGTTAGCCAAGTTTGTCACAAGTTCTGGCAACCGACCACGCCTCCCTCCCCCGGCAACATGTGTGTGTGTAAATTCTGGGTGTTTATCTTCATTTCGGACTTGTCCCCTTTGCAGCAGAAAGTTCTCAGTCGGATTTGTCGCCGAGATTGGATTTGGAGACCGAACTGGAGTTGGATGCAACACTAACACACTCAGATTCAATTAGAGCCCTGTCGAATTTGTAATTAATTTAAGAAAATCATAAACTCCAGGAGGGTGGGAATATTAATGGCCAGGAAATAGCCTGCAGATGGAAATGTCTTCAATTAAATCGGTTTCATTTGCTGGATGGGTTTTAAGGGTAATTAGGGGGAAGTAAGGGTGAGAATTAAGGTAATGTCATAAGGAATTAGTTTGGGAATTGAGGGATTTTGGTTTAAGGTAATTAAATAGGATAGTGCAATGATTTTGGCAAGCAAAGGCTTACCAAGTTGTTAATTATTTAAGCTAATTTTATTTTTATGATGTATTTATTCAGGTTACACGCATCCCTAGGGCCTATCGAATGTTTTACTAAAATGCAACTCGATTCTCTCTCTCTACCTTCCTAGAAAGTCCGTATGACCCAGGATGCACTCCCAGCCTCCCACAATTAGCCATTAGAATCCAGGAATCCAACCAGAGACACAGTCTTGGGAACTTCTCGCTGTGAGCCATGGGAAACCTGACAGCACGATTTAGTGACAGCAAAAAGGGCCAAGAGCCTGGCGAATTATGGGCCATATTTCGCCAAGGAGGGCCAAGGGAGGGCTGGGAGAGAGGCTGCAGCTGCTGCAATTGCCCGCCAAAACAGTTAACAGTTGTTGGCCGATTGGCGGCGGATTGCGGCTCGTTGACAGTTGGCCCCGGTCAAATCGAAGCCGATTTCTAGCCCCGGGCAACGGTCGCATTCCGCGCAGAGAACAATAACAAAAAGCTATGAAAATTGCGAGCATCGATCACGATCTGACAGACTGACTGACTGACATCACCGGCGGCAAGTTTATGAAGGGAAAAATCAGAAAATCCGATTATTTGATTCGCCTTTTTTATGGTTGCCCCGCTGCCAACCTTTGGCTAAGGTCGCTTGCATAAGTCAACCGCAAGATTTGGCCAGCATTTATGGTTTTTCAAACACCAAAAAGAGGGCCTGAAATCCCTCCCTCCCAAAATCCCTGATTTATTTTCCCAGAAAAGTCTACTCTCCGGCATACCCTTTTGTTGCAATTAAAACTTTTAAAATTGTTTGGAAATTAATTCGGCTTTTGCTGCACACAATTGACAATAATTTCGAACAAAACAGCACACAGAAAATTGCCAAACACTCGGCCAGGCCCGAAAGAGTTGAGTCACTTTTAAAGCGATTATCAGAGAGTCGAGCCAGCCGAAGCTGGACCTCGGCCACAATTAAACAATTGCAGCGGCAGCAGCAGCCACAAAACAAATTTATGAGCAACGTCACTTCTTTTATTCTCGGTTTCCCCCGGTTCCCCCTATTCCTCCTCGTTTTCAGATAAGCATAAACTCGCCATATGCCGAGACCACAATTAAGTGGGCTTTGTGTCTCTGCGTCCGTCCGCATAACATGTCAAATGTCATTTGTGCCTGGCAATCACGATCCGAACATATTAGATAACTCCCAAACACCGAAAATATATTGCAGAAACGCAGATGTAGACACTATCCGGAGCTTGAGCGGAGCCTGGGCTGATCTAATGACCGAATGACAGCCAGCTGGCTTGGCTTTCGGGTATCTTATTATTTTCTTTAATACGAAATCAATCAGCCTAATGACACGAATCAATTAAAGACTTGTGCAAATCGCTTGAGTTGATTGAACAATAAATGCAGGGAGATAGGGCAAAAGAGATGTGAAATTAAAACGTATTAGGGAGATTTTTAACTAGATTATATAAACACGTACAAGAAAAAGATAACCCACTTCCACTTCTATAACAAATTTTAATTAGTTTACCCTTCTTTACGGTATACATTTAATTTAATTTAATTTCATTTCATTAAAGAAATTCTTTGAGTTTCCTTTATGTTCCTGCTTTAACCCTTTCCACATTACGTATACGCAGCGTTGCACCCTTCGCTCGTCTAAATTGCATGCAAATATTCGACTATCTTTTGACTTTGATGAGCTCTATCATCAAAGGGGGCAGACCCCTCTCCCGCCCTGTGGGGCAGCTCCTGCCGACTCCTGCTGATTCCCGATTCAATGGCTCCCCCGCGGGCAGTGCACTTTCCACTTTTAACCCCATCACTTCCTGCCCTAACCCTTTGCGGCGGCAATTGCTGACAAATCATTTGGCATTTGACTGCGTTGAATTTTTTCCCGCTGCATGCATATACATATCGCCTTTTTCTGCTCCTGCTTTGGCATTTTTACGCTGCGGTTGCCATTTTGGCATGTGCCAAGCAGAGTGCGCGCTTTTCCGAGCCAAGTTCCACTGTCTGCCCGTCCGTCTGTCTGGCTGGCCATCTGTCTACCCAAGCGATGTCGCAACAACTCGGAGGGGAAGTGGGAAACTTTACCTGTCTGTCTGTCTGTGGGTCCTGTATCGAGGTATTTGTCACTTTTTTGGGCCAATTTGACTGCGCATTGTTGGTGTCGCTGCCAATGCAGTTGGCCATTTTTCACACATATCACATACGAAAACCGTCGGAAAAGCCAGCCCAGTCAGTGGGCGCGCTTGGAATTCTATGGCCATGTCCGGTGCAAAAAAATGACGAGAAAAATGAAGTACGAACTGGATTTATGTAGAAAAATGTTGGCCGCACCGCACACAAAGGCAAATAATTCTTTCATATTTTTCTTTCGGGCGCTTGGCTAATGAAATTATTTACTTAGCGGGATATTTATGTGAACTTTTTTGCTGAAATCCTTTTTTATGCACGCATTAAAAAATATGCACACATTTTCTGGCCAGCTGTTGCTGTTATTGTGTCGTAAAAAAGGAACAGGCCAAACATTGCGCATACGCCACGTTGTTCAATTAAACAAAAAGGAGAAACAAGGGGAACACATCGATGAACAGCAGAAATAATTGAATTCGCTGAAAGCTGAGCGCCGAACGCTGCCAACTGAAAACTGAACACTGAAAACTTCTGTGAACTAAAAGCGCTCTCGAGCCCTGAGGGGCTTGTCTGAAAGCCATTTCCCGTGTTTACATTGTCAGCTGCAGTTTTGGAAATTGCCAAACTAATCCGCAAATGCAATCCGCAAATTCAATCCGGCAAAAAAACCGCCACGATTTAGGCACAATTTGTGAATTGCAAATATTACAAAATAATTTCAGCTGCATTTGACTAAGGAAATTTTGAAATTGAGTTGTTTGCCGGGAGTCGAACGGGAAAAATTATGTAAAATTTGGCCAGGGAGAGAAGTCATCATCGGTTCGTGCTCGAGTCATTCAAGTTCCCCTCTCGAAAATAGTTTTTGCTCGTCGATGGCTGATGATGCTTCCAGCAGCACTCCCCTTTTATTTTTCTCCACCCTAAGTTGTTTGCTTTTGTCCGCTTATTCTGCGCTTTTTGTGCCCGGACTGTCACCAATTGGTTTTTTGTTTCCATGACTTCATTATTGCATTTTCCCGGGAAGCACCAGGGAATTTCATAACTTAAAAACCAATTTCGATTCGGTGGTGAAAAACTTTCTTGCGAAACTTGACAAATTTTCGGGTAGAATAATTGTCAAATAATCAAAGTTTTCCACATCATTAAGGGGTAATTGTTTTTAACATTTAAATATGGAGTTCTCTATTTAATTTATTTAAATTGTACATCAAGTGAGTCGGCTTGCACAAATCTTATTTATGATTTGACTTCAATAAAACTCCCATTTCCTCAGTTATGCAACTCTCGCCCAGCTCCTAATTCCATAATTTTGCTGAATTTCCCACAAAACTCATATTCGTATCTTCTATCTCTTCAAATCTATCAGCAACTTCAAATTTGTTTGGAATTTTCTGTCTCTTCCCATTGGTTTTCATTGATTCTTTCTTGGCAATTTGTGGGCCATAATTGATTTGCTGAAATCTCGATATGGCAACTTGTTATTGAATATAATTTGCGGGCATCGATTGCCGCTGACCTGGATCTAATCCCGAAGCAAGTCCCTTAATTCCTGCTGTCTCCCAGTCGTTCTCCACATTTTTCCCCAACTTATTTCCTGGGCAAAAATTCATTATCATTGCCGCGAGAGGCCGGGGGGAGCTCAGGAAGTCGGAGCCAAAGAAGAACTTCACGATCTGTTGGCGGGGCAGCAACAACAACGACATACTTGCCACATGCAACATGTTATTTAAGCGTAAATCATTTCTCAACGTTGGCCAGAGCCGGCTTGCAGCAGCGTCGGCCTGCCGCTGCAACTGCTGCAACTTGGAATTGGAATTTCGATTTTTCACAAGTTCACATGTTGCTCCCCCTTGACCGTGGCAAAACTCACTGGAGCGCAACTGGCTGAGACGGGAGACGAGTTGGTGGAGTCTAAGCCGGCACCGCCACCGCCACCGCCGCCAACACAGTCCCAGGCAGCAGCGCGCATTTTCCATTTTCATTTTCACACGCGGTCATTAGAGTTGAACCCACTTAAGAAGAGAGTGAGACTCGCGCTGGAACTCCTCATTTTGGCTCATTTTTCACACAGCAACAACAATGGCAAAAAAATGAAAATACAAAAGGAGAAAGAATGCTCTAAGGTTAGGGGCCTCGACTATGAAATACCTGCGGGCAAAGCAGAGATTGTTGCATACCTGTAGGCGCTATTTTTGCATTTAATAATTTTAAATGGAAAAGTTTTGTGAATATATAAGGTAATATTTGTATATCAAAAGAATAATGCTCTAATTGAATATTTAGAAATAGATTTAAATATTTTAAATGAAGAAAATTCTGAAGATTATTTTTATAATAATTTTATGTGTCTTTCTTGAAAAAAGCATATTAGATATTTTTTTTAGCTTGTTAAGGTACGTCTATTAATTACTTTTAATATATATACATATTATTAATATTATTTAGATAGCTCAATATTATATTTCTGTTACAACACATAGACTCTGCCTAGCTTTTTTTCTCCCACTACCGTATACCCTTTGCGCTATACAAGTTCCGGGCAAAGAACACCATAGAACAAAAAAAAAACACCTCCTCTTCAAGCTCGGCAAATCGGTGGAGAAATAAATTAAATTTAACTTGCATTTTTGCCCCGCGAAGGGCCAAAAGGCTGTTCTCGTTCTCTTACTTGGCATTGCATGTACGAGTGCGAGTGCGAGTATCTTACAGATACTTGGGTTCTGCTCCTCCTGCCTCGGTTCTGGAGCTCCGCTCGAGCGCGTTCTGCCATATGCAAATTAAAATTAAAAGCCTTTTTGTACTGCTTAACTCTATTTTTGCCTGCTGCCTTCTGCAGCCACTCCACGACGAGGAGTCGGAGTTGGTCATGGACTTGGACTTGGACTTGGTCTGTGAGTTTTGGTCTTCGAGTTGGTCTTGCTCTTGGTCTTGCTCTTAAACTTGTGGCTGGTCTCGTCTTTGCCTATGACTTTACAATTTGTTTGGCCTGCTGCGGCCGCCGATAGGCCCTCTGAAGTGTGAAACATGGCTTCACACAGATGCAGAGAGAGAAAAGAGGGTATAGAAAGGGTGGCTGATTTTCTATGTTATGAATATCTGTAAGTTGGGCAAAGTTTGTTTAAAATATAACGACTTGTAAAATGTCAAATTTCTTCATTTGTATATCTCAAAAAATTCCCTTTTATTTGTATCACTTTTTTTCCGTGTAACCACAACAACTGAAGATTCCGCCACACAGATACAACTCAGCACAACATGACTGTGGACTGTGCTGGAGTCTACGTCTTCGTCTTCGTCTTCGGCTTGTCATTCCATTGCCTCCCCCCAGCAACAACAATAAAAAATAACTAAACAAAAAATAAGTAACAACAAGAAAAGTCCAACAAACTGGCTCGAAAACCCCTCTGACTTCATTGGTTCGCTTTTGGCCCGCTCTGAACCGCGCTGAACTTCTCCTGAAGCGGAAGTTCAAGGCGTTCACTCAATTGTATCGTGTAATGAAATGTTTTATAACACCAGAACAGACACCAGTCGGCCGGCTTTTGGCCTTCTTGAAATGACCAAGAAATTCTATCAATCCCGCTTTTAATTCCGCTGCGGGTCATTGGCTTCTGCCTTCTCGCCTGGCCCTTAATCGCCAGCGTTTGATGCCTCATTAGCATTAATATATGTAATATTTATGCAAATATTTACTCGCACATCGCTGGACCGACTTCTGATCTTCACATCATTTGTCATATGAAAACGAAGAAACCAATCAGTTTTATAGCAGCTAATTATGCGCCAATAATTAAACTGAAGCAGTAAATCTAAGGGAGATTGGTAGAAGGTGAAGACTTGCATACTCTATGAAGTCAAAGTAAGGAAAGAAATATTCTTAAACAATTAAAAACCTCATAAATACATTGTTAAACATTGTAAAGTGAAATGTGCAATATATTTTAATGGAGAAGTATTTCTTTAAAAGCCACCAGATTCTTGTGGTGCGTCCATAAATTAAATATTGGATGATTAAGTGGTCGTTTTTCATATTATATTAATATTTCTATTATCCCCAACTAATAAAACTTATTATATATATACTGTTTTTTTTCATTATAGCTCACATACCCCTCCTACGAAGAGTAACTCTCCCATGTCTCCGAAGTTGAAGTGACAGCCCCCAGCCCCAGCTCTAGAAAATCTGACTTAACTCTCCCAAGGTTGTAGACCTTACAGAACCTCGGCAGAACCAGGCCCGACAAGGGGCATTCGACAACTTGGAGGGGGTGTTCTCGTATACGAGATGAAGTACCCCATAGAGGAGCGGCAAGAGAAAACAAATATACTACAAAAAATTATAAAGACCACCACAAAAATTGACGTAACCTATTCGCATTCATACCAGGGAAGAACGCCGGGCCAGTGATTCGGTTTCGGATCCCAGCCACAGATACCATCATCAGTGTCGGCTCACGCAACTACCATGAGCCATGGACAACAGCAACAACTAGGGGCAGCGGCGCGTCAGAATTAATACGTTTTTAAATGCCGAAGCCACGCAGCTTCCTGTAGCGATCGAGGGAGCGAGAGACCTCGGAGCTCCACCAGATCTCCTCCGGCTCCCCAGCGAAGTTACCGAGGGCTTACGCACATGCGTGTTATTGTTTTTATTCGGACCCAACTCCGGTTTCCAGGTCGAGACCATCAGTTTTTTCGGCGAGAGGAGGTCGAGCAGTTGGCAGACAGAAAGAGTTGAGCCACAATTATTCCCTGAACTCTTAAAGCAAGTGAAACATTGCCACTTCAATTGTTGTTACCACCAACTCCTCTGCAAACCCTCGCCACTTAATGATGCTTGGCCTGAACCCTTTACGGAAAAGCAAAACCGAAATGTAAATTGAATTTTAAAAGGCAATTTAACGTGCGCGTAGCGACGACTGACTGCGGCCATAATTAAAAATTATCTTCAATTTAACACTCGACAGGGCAGAAATGCTTCAATTTCTGATCTACGCAATTTATTCATTATTTTTCCCCTCTCCTCTGCAAGGCTTTAAATGGTACTGTAGTTTTTATTATTAATTAACCGAAGACTGAGAGAAATATGAGTTATTGTATTGCATTTGGGTTGATTTATTGGCATTTGAGATAAGCACACAAATTGCATTAAAATTAATGCCAAATTAATTAGCTGCAAGGGGACTGAGTTGAAAGAAACGAGGCGGAGAAGGCTCCCAGCCGATTTCCATTCCATTCTGCTGCATTTAGTGGATTTTAATTGCATTTCTGTTCCGCCATTCAAGTGGAAAACAGTCCCATCGAGCCGAGAGTCTCCTCCGCCGGGGATTACCACAGGATTATGCCAGGCGAAGGAATGCTTTTTTATATAACTTTTTGGGGGACAAGAAACCTACATTATACTATTAAATTCCTTGTGATTTATGTGGTATTGTTTCGTGCGATGAGAAATTTATTAGGGCAATCAAAAAATGCACTTTAATCTCGTCTCTCAATTATAACTTTGTTTTGCTATGCGAACAGTTTCCAATTTACATAAATCAAGTTGATTCGACCTAAGCCAGCCGAAGCCCACGTATCTCATTTGTACGCATATTTTCGCCTGTGCAATCAGGTGGACAGTGCGGGCTATAAGTGTAAAGTAAGGGAAAATGCTCAATAAAATGTAGAGCCTAAAGAAATTATTAATTTGGCTCATTAGCTTCGTAGATAGATATAGAAATACTTTAAATGCTAAACTAAATACTCTTCGTTATCAAATTATTTCAAAATATTTTTCTTGTTTAATTCATTACTATTTAGATAAATATTAGCATTCCAAATTATTTAAATATCTACTGGGACCCAATTTAAATGCGTTAGGTAACTCTACCTTTGGTAGTCTCAGAGGTCTAACAAAAATAAATATTATTCATATTTTCCTATCAGTCCCCTTCAGCCTGTTTTATACATTTTCCTTGTGCATTAAATATTAATATGAACTAAAATATACTTATTCTCCATAAATCGCTTTATATTTATGAACCTCACTTCTCACTGTATCGACAGCTGCCGAATAAATGTTGTGCATAAAATTGTACGCCTTTTTTATGATTAATTCGCTGCCATTTTAATTTGCCACAAAATGCGACAAAAACAGATAAAATGCCAGCAGAAATTGTCAAACAAAAATATTTTCCGTTGGCCATATTTGCATATTTGGCAAATGCACAGCCACAATAAAAAACTTTGCCCAATTGGCTTTTGAATACATAGATACATACATTCGAGAGTTGGTCGGAACAAACTCGGAGGCAGAAAACTATGAAATACGATAATAAAGCGAGGGGCGCGATTTTATGCAAATGCTGCACGCGTTCGTCTGTTGATATTTGTTTTCGGGAGTTACCACTGGGTGCCTCCGAAATTAGAGTTTAAAACGTCACTTTTAGTTGCCGTACAGGAGTCGTAAAATCGCTTCGCGCCGACTTTAATTGACTCGCTCCGCGGAAAGCACTCAGGCATGCGAGGCACGTTTATGGGGGATACCGTGTCGTATGCGTGATATTTGCAAAGGGCTGCCGGGAGTTGGAGTGAGTGTGCTGAGAGTGTGCTGGGTGTGTGAGAGTGTAAATACAATCTATTAAATAATTGAAAGATGCTGATTAGATGGCTTTACACGAGTGATATCCAGGGGAGTGGGAGCCGGAGTGGGAGTGTGGGCTGGCACAATCCAATTTAATTGCAAATTTCAAATTGAAATTTTCGAAAATTTGCCTAAAGACCCTCCAGAGAATACCAGGTTTGCAATTAAACGCAGTTCAAAGGTATCAGGCTGTAACTCACCTTGTGAATGGGTCCAATGATGTCCTTGACTTTGCTGCTTTCCACTTGACGGGCTTTTAATTGTAATTAATAAATTAATAATGCAAAATAACGACACGCAAAAACGAAACCGACTTCGAAGGCGACACACAAATATTCGAAACCAAACACATTAATATTTATAAACGCATTTCTCCATATTTTTTGTTGGCTATACACTTTTTTTATAAGAAACACAAGCACAAATATTTATGAAATTAAGAAACCAATACGGGGTAAGGTTGGTTAAATCTTTTGTATTGGCTTTATTTGTATTCCAAATTGTGTATGGAAATACTGGAAATAAAAAGGAAAAGAAAAATAAATAATAGGAATATAGAAATAAATTAATTACAAATTTAATAAAGAGTTAACTAATATTTAACTTATTATAATAATCCTTTAAATCATTAGTCAAACTTACGAACTCATAATTTAATAAGGAAACCCAACTCTTTTTCCCCTTAATAAACTCCGAGAATAATTAAAATATGAAGAACTGAGCCGGCAAACAAATGTCTTCCCATTTTCCTTTCAACTTGACAAACTTTTCCCCCCTGGCTTTCCCGCAACTCTCTCGACATTTTCCAGCCGGACTGCGGGGCGGATTAGGGCTTTATCTAGGGGACTTTCGGGATGGAGGGAGTGGAGCGGGGACAGTGGCTACTAAAACTGTCTCAAGTTAATCGCTTTTATTTATTTTCGCCCTGTGCCAAGCGCAAAAAAGAGCCAAACACAGACACATATATACACAAGGAGAACCTTAACTGCAACCGGTTTTTCCACTCGCAAACACACGCACACACAGCGACTTTTTCTTCTCCTGGTTTTTGCGCGCTTTTAGCTATTTTCTTCGTTTTAATATAAACTTTTTCTGTTCGTTTGTTTGCCGTTGAAGAATTTATGAAAATCATAAAACAAAAGCGAAAATTCATGTGTGTGCTTAGTCTGGGCGCTGCATTTCGGCTTTAAGTCGGGCCGTGGTGTTGGTGAGCAGCGCTTGGGTTGCAGTGGCAGCAGATAGATAGACACCGCACCAGCAGCTCTCGTGTCTAGCCAGGTAGCTGCTCTTGGCCAGGTTAACACGCCAGGCCTGGCGACGTCATAAAGTCAGCTGCCACAGCCGCTTCTGTTTTCTTTTGTTGTGACTTGCGACGCTTTTGTTGCCAGTTGTTGCTGCTGCTGCTGATGCTGCTGCAACTATTCGGTTGACAGAGGCTGTGAGGCAGCTTTCAAGGCTGTTTAGAAGGCAGCCATCGCACAAGCACACACACTCCGGGCACATTTCAATTTTCACTGGCTTTAAAACAGATTTTTTCCAAGGGAAATCTGAGCAAAACAAACGCCAGCACTTTTTGGGGACTTTTCCTAAGCAAAAATTTGAGGAAAGCTGTCAAATTGAGCATTTAACTTTGTGAAGAATGCACAAGGTTGTTTCATGCTTCACACTTTCTATTGTCAGGTTTTAAGCTTAGTTAACTTCAATAAATTTATTTTTCCTTTTAGAAAACTTCATTGACTTTTAAGCTACTGATAAATATTATTAATATACACCCAAAAAGGTCTCCAACTATTTATTAATTAATTATAAACCCAAGTGCAATCATCTGACATCCTCTTATTAATTAATTTAACACATTTGTGTAGAGGTTTTTGGTGTTTTACGCATTTACCTGTTAAAAAATTGCAAGCAAATTCGCCAGCAAACAGGCTACCGTTGTTTATAATTAATTCAGCGATTTTGTTTTGCTTTTTGTTTTGGTTTTTTATGGTTTTTCTGGGGTTCAAATTACCGTTTTCAATGTGCGGGAGTAAAACGTGTTTTGATTTTGATGCTGCTGCTGCGGATGCTGCTGCTGTGGCCGCAGTGCTGCTGCTGCGCTTGCTGCTCCTGTTGCTGCTACTTCTTGTAGGCTCTTTCCGATTTCAGTTAACGCGAACACGAGTTGTGGGACTTTGTTTGAATTGGGAAGACCAGAACACGCTAACAGACAGACGCAGCGGCGAGTTCGACTCTTTCGTTCGGCTGGCAAAGCTCAACTGAAATGGCCAAGACAGCGACGCTCTGCCCGCTGCCAGAGCTGAAGCGTTGATGGCTAACAAGAAGCAGAGATAGCCACGAACTGGTTTTCGTGCATCGCCGGCTGTGAGCCCGAAGTGGCCGAAACGAAGGCTTACTACTACTACGCTGCGGCTGTTTGGCAGTAGAAAACGGACAAATAGTAGTAGAAATATGGCCAAAAGCCAAAAACGAAATATCCAAGGCAATTTGTGGCCACAGTCGGAGTAACAAATGTTGGCAATTAACTGGATTATTTGGACGGATTCTTTCTTCGAGTCCCCCCGAATGAGTTGGCCATATTTTTGGGAGCCTCTCTTCGACTCGCTCTCTTAGCCACTCTCTTTGGCCTGGTCGGAAGTAAAACTGCAACAGCCGGTTTGTTTACCTTTTTTCTTGGCTCTCAGCCGTTATACTGTTATACCGGCAAAACAGCTGTCTCTGGCTTGGCCAACACACACACACACACAGTCGCTCTTAAGAGTCTGAACTTCCGTGGATTTGTGTGTCGGGTTTTTTTCGGTTTTGTGGGTGGTTGCCATGGCGTGTTGATAAATAAGCAAATAAATAAATAAACAGTTTCAAGTGTTTGCCCAAATTGAGTCAAATTTTCACTCTTCTTCGGCCGGGAAATAAATTGAAATACTTTTCCCCCGCGATTGATGACTTCATTAAGTGCAATTTCAACAATTAGCTTGAGTTTCTGGGGGCTGCCAGCTGTAGAGTATAATGGTGTCGGTTTTTGTATGTTAAAAATGGAAAGGATATTGATTAACTATTGGAAGAATAAATAATTGAGTGATTAAAAGGTTTTTGGAGGAACTACTTGAAGCTTTGCATAGTTACGTAAAAATATTATCAAATATAAGTGAAATACTGGCAATAGGCGTGAGAAGACTTAAAAATCATCACTAAATTTGTAACAATAATTATTTCAATAGAGTTAAGAATTATTAACCAAGAAATTATTAGAGAGAAATGTCTGATTATTTATCATATAAAGTGATAGAAGTTTCAGAAATAATTGTTCAACACTAACTGTGACTTTTACTATAGGTTTATGATTATTATATATTTTATATTATTATTTATTATTCTTAAATACATAATTTAAAGTGCTCAGAGCCAAATGCGAATAGGAAATTCCCCACGGAAACTACTTCAATTACATAGTTAAACCCTAGTGGTGACCTCATACCTTAGGCCATCAATAAGAAATAAATAATGAATAATAAATGCATTTATTACCAGCCACCGGGGTAGAGTTATTCAACCTAATCCGATTCACACAGATGGCCAGAGTTATGTGGTTTATCATCATGAATCGATTCATGAAGAAAATCGATTGTCTTGGGCTTTGGTTAATTGAATCGCTTTGGCCCAGACTCGGCCTGACCCACTGGAATTGTGACAGATAAACATGTCTACTATCCGCGCTGGCCTCAATTATTTTCACAAATTGTAATTACTCCATCGCGAAACAATTGAATTGTTTTCCGGCTACTGTTTTGGCCCCACTCCCCTGCCACAAAAACAGAGAGAAAAAATATGAAATAATGCCCCACACCCAGGTAATATAAAATGGGTATTGAACGCGGTGGTTCGATCGGCGGGGCAACCTCCAGCGGAATCAATTGTGGACCTTTTTCTTAGCCATTTTCGGTGATTTCATAACTTTATTAATTCATTTGTTCATTGTTTCTTTTGATGGCTTTTCCCCCCTGCGGTGGCAATTCAAGCGCGACAAAAGACAAGAAGCCAAAGGAAACTACACACAGTGTCTGTTGTTGCCACAAGCCGCGGGACTCAACTGGCTCCAAAGAAATTCCAATTAATGAAAATGAGAACAAAAAGCAAGGGGGGAGGCGGGGAGGGCGAGGAAGGAGTGCTGAAGCCAAACAGGCAATAAAATTATGCAAACAGCAGGTGTTGGCCATTAGCTTTTCCAGTGCCCCGGCTGCAGTCACCAATTTGGGTCATTAGCAGGTGTTGTCATCTCTACCAATTTCCTTTTTTTATGGACAAGCCCCCCCGCTGCCCCTGCTACCCCTACTTCCCTGTTCTTGCCACAAAATAAAACCACAAAACTTTGCCCCGGGCTGTGCGCAACCAATCAAAGTTATTAAAACAAAGGAGGAGCACAAGAATTTTGTATATTTTCGCATTTTTATTTTTATTTTTCGGTTGCTTTCAAAGTGTAGAAAATTTAATTAACTGCCAAATTAAATACACTTTTCGGCTGGCCTTTTTGGGCTGTTCTAACCCCGTTCTTTTGGCTATTCTTCTGGTTTTTTTTACATTTTTTGTGGTTCCCCAAAGACCAGGGAACTCAGAGCCCAGAACGGGAACGAACCACTCGTCGACCGCCACCCGCAATGGAGCGTCCAGTGTTTTTGGAGTGCAGAGACAGAAATTTAAGGCTTTTACAGCAAGCAATTACATTTAAGGGGAAAATATAAATAAATATATTTGAGTGCTGCGATTTTGTAAATTTAATAAATACAAAATGCATATTTTTTCATTAAATTTGAACTCGCACCTTTATGATTAAATTTACCCATGACATAAATCGATCAGAAAATCGAGTTAATCGGGAAAATCCATATAATATTATATCATAGATAGCGATAGCCTAAAATGATATTATAAAAACTCCGCTAGCTTTCCATCTAATTTCTCATTATTCTCAACCTCTTTCTAGAATGGTTTTCAGTGTATTTCTTGGTGTTGCCACTGCTGCCGCCGCTACCGCAGTGCGTCGGAAGTTGTCGCCGGCAATCAACAAACCATAACGCACAACAAACACCGAACAAACGAACAACACACAACGGTACTCCCCGGCCAGGGAAACATTTAACGCCGCTTTGACTGCCACTCACTCGGCCCTCTCCCTCCCCCTCGCCGTTTGCATATTGAAAATGGAAAGAGAAGGCAACAGAAGAAATTCATTAAAAATGTATTTTCTTTCTTCGGCGAGCGCGTTTAACAAATTAGCCCAAGCTTGATAAGTGGCTGGATAACAAAAACCAAAAAAAAGCAATAGAAACAGAAAATAATTAAAACCACAAAATAGGTGCTGAGGCCCACAAAATTGTTCTAAATGCATAAATTAGGAACTGGAAACAATTAACTGAAATTGAAACTTAAATCTGGAGTAGATTATATCTAAAATTAGATATTTATTACGATATTTTCTGCCGCAATTTTTAGTTGTTTATAGGTATTTAATAATGAATACTTATACGCTTCTTAATGAAGTTTTTCCAAACTATAATCAATTATTAATAGGAATCTAATTTGTATTTTATTGCCTATCATTAAGAACTATTTCCAATAAATTAAATACAAAAAACTTCCCCCAAATGCAGCACAACAAAAGAAGGCTAGCTTCTGGGTCCGAAGATTGTATACCTTTGCATTTATCAATTTGATCAGGAATCCATCATAACTCAGCCAAAAATGAATTAAATTCAAATCGCAAAGCGTTCTTTTATGGATTTTTATCAGCTTAACAAATCTGCATATTTATTTTTAAGAGTTAAAAAAATAAATATTTTTTCAAAATTTTTACAATTTTAAAATTATAAAATTAAAAAAAAAATTTTTTTTTAATATTTTTTCTCGGACATGGCTTAATCGACTCGGCTGTTAGTGCTGATCAAGAACATATATGACTTATAGGGTCGGAAATGACTCCTTCGCTGGTTTACAAGCATTTTATTAAAATTACAACACAAGGGTATACAAATTATTCTAGTCCATGAAGTTTATTATTAATTTAAAGTAAATTCTGAAACAACTCTAAAGACACTAAGAATTAAAGAAAATAATATTTTAAATGGATACAATATTTCCCTTCCAATTGTACTCCTTTAAAACCCCCAAATAGAAACCATTTTACTGCCACAATAAATACTTGTTCCCCTTGATCGCCCCTCCAATCTCTGCTCACATTAAGTAAACAATTTTAAAACCATAAATACGCTCAAATTAAAACGATCTTGTATGTCCTTTCTAATAGTATCAGAAATCGATCGTAATGTATAGTTTTAGTTCTGCTTAAATTGTCCATTGTATTCTCTTCTGTTTTTTTATTTTTATCAATTTCCCGGCCATAAGCTGTCAATTTTATGGCCAAAAGCGGCGCTTCTCTTTATGAGTTTCAACACCCATTCCCCAAAACATGGTTCTCCCCTCCGCGTTTCGCCGCAACGCACTAAAAGTAAATTTATGTTGATGATTTTGTGTGCGGCGTCGGCCTATTGCCAGAGCTCCGAAGCTCCACGGCTTCGTGGCCAAAGTCATGGACATGGACTTTTGCTGGCGGCGCACGCAGACAGAAATTGGCAGCCAAAGTTGGTAGGCTATATATATATATATACAGATAGATAGATATATATATAGACGGGGGGAATCCATGGACAATGCAGTTTTGGACCGCGCGCGCGGTCATTGGACTTGCTGCCCACCCAAAAAGGCGGCACTAAATTGCTTTGAAATGCCGTTAGAACAATAATTGCGCGCACACCATACTGCCATACTGCCAACATATGATTGGATCGCGTAGATAGACCAGCTTTTTGCCAATTTATTGAGTTGTAAAATTTTGCAGACGGCCGAGTGCAGCGTATTAAAAATAAATAAATTAAAAGATGTAAGCCAGACGGAGGCTGCCGCTCATTAGAGGCCAGCAAAGCCAAAGGGGATGCCGGAGCCAGAGAGCAGCCGGGATGCCGGGGATACTGGGGATACTGGGATGCTGGGATATTGGGATGCTGGGGAGAAAATAACGAAAGAGCTGAGGTTCCGACCCACTCCAGACTAATTGCCCAACATAAATGTGGAGGCAGGAGAGTTCACACGAAAATGCAGTGGAAGTGCACAGGGAAAAATTTGTTGGCAAGGTATTGAGAGAGGAAAAGTCAAATATGACACATTTATATCTCCAAATATCAAACTATTTCCGAAAAACAAGCGAAAAATGTTATTCAATGTTTTTCCCCTCTTTATAATTATATTAATAATAATGTTAATTAAGCATAATATAGATATATTATCATATATCACAACGAGAAAAGGCGACTTTCCTACATATCAACTTCTATACTATCCAATCTTAAGAAATTAAATAAATTAAAGAGAAGAATTAGGTCAGCTAGTTTATAATTATTTTGTTAAAAAAACTTTAATCTCTTGGTGTCTAAGATGTGTAATGTTTAAATATAGGTAAAGATTTTCTAAAAGGCCTTACCCATCGTAAAAGTTTTCCCTTCTTGCAGTGCATTTCTGCCGCTACTGATGCTTCTGCTGTTTTCCTCAGACAGTGACGAATGCCACTTCCTTATTGCAAGGTCAACTGCCGCTCTCTGGGATTCCCCGGAACCCCGAAATGCAACTGCAACTCCATAGATTGATGCTCTGCCAGCTGCCGTTAGTCGCGCGATTCGAGCCGCCAAAGAAACAGAGGAACAAATGCAGAAATGCAAAACTTCACACCGAAATTGGCAGAGCCTTAACCAGGTCCAAAAATAGGCAGCCCCCTGCCTGATGTCGCGTTGTGCCCGCCGTATGTTAACAATAAACATAAATTAATGAAATGCTACGGCATAGCGCGGCAGTGCAAACAAATTGGACGGGGCAGGGGGATGTTTATGGGCACTGATGGGAATGGGAAGCAGTGTCCCCACTCGTCGGCGAGTCTCTCACTTGGTTCGGCGCACTTTTTTATGTGGCCATTTTCGGGGTAATTTGTTGTATTTTCCATTTAATGTGCAGGGAATTTGTAGCTTTGGCTAGTTGGTTTTGGATATTGTGCTTGTATTTCTTCGTTTTTTGTATTTTTTTCCGGGATTCTGCCACTAAATAATTAATATATGCCAGCGAACGCGGGAGGAAGGGCGGTGAAAAAACGGGAATAGAGAGGAATGTTAACGACTCAATAAAGAGATGCAAACAAATGACACCTGCGGCTGAGGAACAACTTCGCTAAGCCAAAACGATAAAGACCACGCACTGAACGAAATAACTCACTGATAACTAACACTCGATAAAAACAAATAAAACACGGAACACGGGATTTTGCGCGACGCAATATTAATTATTTGGACTGAAAAGTGGAACTGATGACACGTGACTTAAACACAGTTGCTGAGAGCGGATTGGAAAGCTCTCTAGACTGGAATTCCAGATGGAGAGAGAGAGAGTGGCACTATTCCCGGCTGCGAGCGGGATCTCACTGTATGTGATCCGGAGAGCGAGAGAGAACGTCATTTCATTTCCAAATAATATAAATGACTTGAAATGTGTGTATGTACATATATTAATGTAACGAAGAAATTGTGAGCTTCTTTGATGATGGCTTTTTCCATTTCTGGAAATTAGGAAATAGTTTAACTATTTTCCTGAAGCTCTTTGCTAACGAATATAAATGTTAACCTTATTAATATTAATACCTAGAATTCCTTACTAAAATATATTTACCTCCCTAAGGAACCCCTGTTTTCTCCAAGTGTGTAAAGTTGAGGTATCTTCCTGGCTGGCCATGCAAATCATTAGAATGTTTCAGCAGCTTCAGCCTCCGAGATGGAAAGAAAGATGGCACAGCTCAGCACCAGGAGAACTGCACAGTAGTTGAAGCTCATCATTCGGATGTGATTAACTTAAATACACAAGACATAAATATTTAAACGCCGGCGGCCATGGGCGAAAGCAGCAATGAAGCGTGTTAAGTGCGGTCAAGGATGGGACTGCGGCCGAGAGAGGAGACTGCCGGCGGCACAAAATTGCTTTCAGCTTTATGCAAATGCAGGGTCCAGGCCCCAGCGTAAAAACCAAGGGGAATTAACAGGAAAGAATGGCTGGGGGAGGAGGGGCGGCGGGGCCTGGCCATGGCCGATTGTGGCACCTTGTTGATCAATAATTGCCACACGACAGCTAAATGGGCTTTAATGCCACGTTAGCAGCCACGGCAGCATCCCAAGGAAACGCAAATCAAATTCAAATGATGTTGTAATGCCGACACCCCGCCGAGGAAAATGCCTTGGAAAATCCAGTAAAAAGGAGGAAAACCGTTGAGACAATGCCCAGGCGGCACGCAAATATTTCTGAAAAGCAGTGCAAAATAAAGGCCGCAGCTGGAAGATTATATTATTAGAATTGAACATGCAATCTGACAAGTGTTTAGACCGCAGAGAAAAAAGGAAGGAGGATGGGTTCTAGGGGATCCTAAAAATACCCTTTAAATATTAGAAAAAATAAATACAAATATTTATAAATACTCAAAGCAACTCCTTGGAATATAACGACATGCTGGCATATATTTCAAAAGGTTTCACAATTTATTCCCTTTCGAATAAGCCAGAACCAGTGTTGCCAGCGCCTCAGCACAAAAAAAAGACAGATGATAAAAAAAAAATGACAAAAAAAAGGACAGACATTTTTTTTAAGGACAAAAAAAATGACAAACATAGTTTTCTTATTTTTCATTTGTTTCAAGTAAAATTTCGTCGATTTCTTCGTTAATTTCAATTTCGCCTTCCTGTCGTGCATATGCTGCATTCGACCCGATAAGCTTAAGGCAACTATCAGGTATCTTATAATCATGGCAACATGCACCGCTTCGACGCTCGAACGGCAATGCACTTTGTATATGTTTTTTTGTTTTTCCATGTGCACGCACCATGTAAATTTTTGGATTTAATGTACACTTGCAGTATTTGCAGTATGCCTTGTTAGAATCTGTGGCATCTCGGCACAACCAATTCATCAGCGCCGGTTCTTGCAACCATGATGCACGAAATTTTTGTTTGTATTGTTCCTTTGGCATGTTGAAACTTTTAGGCACATTTAACCGATACTAAATACGTTTGATGTCGATTACACAAAAACACAAAACACTGCACTGCTTTCAAAAATGCTTATCGATTTCAGAAATTCGATATGAAAGCGATACCACACAGTTTTAAATAAATTGAAAATTATACATATTTCATGAACATTTAAGAAATAAAAAATTTTTGAAAAAAGGATGAAAAAAAGGACAACAAGCCAATAAAAGGCTGTTTCTTCGGATAGAGGATGTTTCAAAATTTTTGCGGACAAAGCTGTTTCAAAAAGGACAGATCTATCCTAAAAAAGGACAAATTGGCAACACTGGCCAGAACTCAGAGACATACCCTACTCCAGCGAGTGCCAGGGAAACGCTTCCTGGTTCTGGCCAGATCTTGGCCCGGCTAATTGCCTGGCCATGAACATAAACATTAGCATTGGGGCAGCCGAGGGACTCGCGGGACTTGAGAGGGCCCCGACTCTATGGATTTATGATTGCATTTCCTGTAACTGCCAAAGCCGAAACGCGAATTGATCGGTCACCGTTGCTTTGTCGCCCATGGTGGTGGCACAATGGGACACCGTCATCGTCAACGGAAATGCCACCGTGGTCGCCATCGCCGTTCTCATTGATATTCCGTGGAGACTGTGCTGAAGACCCTTGTCTAATAAGGTATTAATAAGTTTTTGCCAGCCAGAGACAATTGCCGTTGCATTCTTGGGCTTCTTGTTGGCTCTTAGCTGTTAGCTGTTTAGCTTTTTGCCTTTCTTCCGATCGTGCTGTTGAATTTTAAGTGCCCGATTAGCTATCCACACTGGGCAGCAGCGGATTTATGCTTTATTGAACTTAGATTCCGATTCCAAGAATGTGGCCATATAATTTCCTTAACTTGAGTCGCAAATATTTGCCCCTAGAAGTTACAGTCATCAATTCAATGGATAAACATGAAGTTATATCCCTTAAGATTGAGTAGTAATATAACAGCAATAATAAAATTGAGAACTTATATGCATTTGCTTTTTAATGATTCAAGTTGCAGGTAGTTATAGACCATAGATATCACATCCCGACATCATTTAATCCAAAGGTAATTTATGTACTTTTACAACTGAACTGAACTGAAGAATTTTATAGTTCATCATTTTATAAAGGTATTCTTATTTGGGCTTACTTGGTAACTAAGTTTATTCTGCAATTTTAACCTTAAGTGGCACAAAAGTTTATTTCAAGTAAAAGTAAGATTTTTTAGTTGTTAAATGTTCAATTCAACTCCCTAAATTCTGTGCTGAGCAGTGTAAATCCCCGACAATGAGACAGGCAATCTGACTGATGCAACAAGCTAAAATTAACGAATGAATGTCAGATTGCTGCCGTAGCCGTGGCTGTTGCTGTTGATGTGGCTGTGGCCGTTGCTGATGTTTCTGATGTTGCTGATGGGTGGAAGTTGATGTTGCTGCTGCCACAAAGGTCATCCAGCGCGTGCTGTTGCTTCTGCCTCTACAGCCACTTCTGCCCGATGGCCACGTATGGGTATTTCTGTGAGGAGAAGTCGAGTGGAGCTGAGTCCGGGGTTGAGTTCGGTGATTAATCGGACACATGACAAAGATGCGTCAGGTTGTGGGAATCGCAACGGAGTCTGCGGCGACCTTAGCCGAGACTGAGACTGCGGCTCGGGTTGCCGGTTGCAGCTCTCTGAGATTTGCCATCGATTGGCAACCACTTGGACTTGGACTCGGACTTCTAGTGGTCACTTGTGACACACTCGGACGTCGGGCTACGTGAGATTGGGGAAATGGCACTGGGAAAAATCACAAGTCGATAAATAGGTCGGTTTAAGTGTATGAAATGGGAGATTGAATTAAAGAAAGATGGACTTTGAAATAGTAAAATTTAATTCTTAATCAAACTATAATTATGTTGTTTAAAATATCGGAAATGGATATTCAATTTGTTTAATTGCAAATAAAAATAGAAACCATTATTATATTATACCCTGAGAATCGAGACAGTTTTTCTTGAACATTTTGGTTTTTACCGACAGATTTTTCTCTCTGTAAGCTGGAGGAGGCATACCCGTCCTGGGCCTGCTGCAGCAGATGCCAATCGGGAGATAACCACACACTCACACTGGCCTACAATTTCAATACAATATTTGAAATAATTGGCTACAAATCGTCATTACAATGCTGCAGTTGCCGGTTGCAGTTGCAGTTGCAGTTGCTGCTGCCGCTGCTGCTGCTTCCCGTAGGCCACAAATTGCAAGTTGGCTTAAACTGCTGCTGCCGCCTGACCTACGACACCATCATGCGGCTTTCCCTCTCCGGTCTCCGCCCCCAAGGAGAGCCGCCTCAAATTACTATTGATACTGATAGCACAACTTGCAACTGGCAACTGGCAGCAGCAACATCAGCATCAGTAACTTTTGTTCTTGTTCTCTTAATGCGTTACGGTAAATATTTTGTCTTCATTTTTACTGTTACTGTTAAGATCGAGATGAAGTTGAGGCATCATTCCCTGTCCAGTCCTGCCCCTCCAGCATCTCTTCTGGTTGCCGGACTCGGACTCCGACTTGGAGTCGGAGGCCAATTAGCCAGGTTCTCTGCGGAGCAACACATGCGGGCTCTTAGCCGGCTTTGAGAGTGGCAAGGGGTTAGGGCCATAACATGGCGGAGGCTTGGCCAGGTGCCAAGAACTCAATCATTGCATTTGCTGAAACAATTGACGGTTGCTTAATGTGCAAAACGTGAGTCCAATTTGCATGACAACAGCAACGGCAACAGCACCACAGTCACCACAATGCCAACCTTCATTAGGGTGAGGAAATCAAAAAAGAATACTACGGAAAATAACTACTACTTTGTGCGGACAGATTTGTGCTTGATTTCGATGTCGATTTATTTTAAATCGAAGTCGAACAATTTATTAAACTTTTGCCCATCGCGAGGCAGGGAAACCTATAGAGATGGGAGCGTGAGGTAGACTTTATTGGTTTAAATTGAGAGGAAAACGATGATATATGATATATGATGATGATAATGCAAATGGCGCATGCGGTCATACTTTGTTGACAACCGGCAATATTTTATATATAAAGAGAAAGAAGCATACAGAAAGTCAGAAAGAGATGGAAACATATAGAGAAAGGCAGAGAAAGATGGAGCCGCAGAGATAGAGACTCTACTATTGATTCTCTATTTATCTCTTTCTCCCTCTCATGTCTCTCTAATTCTCTACGTATCTGTCTGTCGATTTAATTTCCTAAATCCCTTTCTCTTTCTCTCTCTCTCTCTCTCTCTCTATCTCTATCTCTATCTCCATCTATTTCTGTCTCTCGATTTAATTTCCTAACTCCCTCTCTCTCTCTCTCTCTCTATCTCCATCTTTTTTTATCTCCCTCTCTCTTTCTCCCTCTCTCTCTCTGTCTCTATTTTTCTCTATATTTCTCTCTCTCTAAATCTATCCATCTCCCTCTCTCTCTGTCTCTATTTTTCTCAATATTCCTCTCGCTCTTAATCTACCCATCTCTCTCTCTCTCCACCTCTCAGACCTATAAATAGGGGCGACTCGCCGCTGCAGCCTCAGTCTGTCCGCGGCTTTCCACCCGTTCACCAACTTTCAATTATGTGTTAATAATCCTGTGTTAATAAGTGTGTTAATAACTGCACTGGAAAGGACTTAATCATCGATGAATCTCGGCGAGATCTGCGGTGTGGCGATGAGAAGTAACTGGGTGTCCCTAACTGCGGGTAAGTCCGAACCAAGATTATTATCCTATATCCTATATATTTTAAGCTGATAGCACCGATAAGTAAGCGCATAAAAAGGATTTATTTATATAAAGCTAAAAATTGGTTATAAACTAAGGGCTAACTTATTAAGAAGGAGCATTAACTACTATGTCTTATCCCTCAACTGGGTGGTTCCATTTTTTATGAGATTGGTTTTGTTGGTGGAGGAAAGGATTTGGTTTGAGTTTGCTGTTGGGTTGGCTAGGAGCTGGATTGGGTTTTCCCGGGAAAAGTAATCAAATCTCGTCATATAACTGGCACAGGTTTTCCAGCTTCTTCTCCACTTTGTTGGAATTTCCGTGCTATATATAATATATATAATTCTGATTGAATTTTTAGTTTTTACAATAGTTTTATATTTATTTCCAAAAATGATGGAAACTAAGAATACACTATTCTTAGGCTCTCTTCCGATATATCAACTTCAGTATAGAATATGAGGCTACGTGTTAATATTTAATTATCTACATTCAGAAATAAGTATTAAGTGTATTCCTCGAATTTCTTCTCCCTTGGTGCCCCCCAATTTCCTCCGCTCCTCTTTTTTCGTGTCACGCAGCCTCACGCTCATTTTCTGTGACGAAGCCCCACCGATTGCCACTCTGCAGCCTGCAATAGGTCACGTGTTCCGTCGTGTGTCTGGCCAAAATATCAGCAATTGAACTATAGACATTTTGGCCAAATGCAGTAAGCAGGCCAAAATGCCGCGATCCCGCTTTTCTGTATTTTTTCCGCGGCCTAGAGGGAAGCAGTTTGGCGACGGCGCATCTTGGCAAATGTCAAATGCAAATGCGAAAAGCCAAAAGTCTGTCTGGCACCTGCTAACTTTTGCACTTTTCGTCTTGGCCATTTCTCTTCCTCCAGGAGCCGCGGCAGCAGTTTAGTTTGCCAGTCATAATTAATACACTTAATTTGAGTTACTTAGTCGCCAAGTTCTCGGTGGCAGCGACGGCGGCTTCATTAAAAAGCCATTAGTGGGAGATGGATTTTCACGGCCCTTGGTAACCCAGCCCACTTTCTAATGCACACGGAAAAATAAATACTGTGATAGAATTTATTGGAATTTAATTGAAAGCAGAAAACTGTATAACGATTGATCTTTTCAATTTAATAAAATTATATTTAAGATATTTACATGTTACCATATTTATAAGTTTTTTCGACAAATGAGTTTCTGATGAATACCCCAACAAATTAACATCTCAATACCCAAACGAATTGATTTCTGGCAGATCTCAACCCTACATTAACTTGGTTATTTGTGTGTACAGCTTTCCTTATGGAGGGCATAAATTTTAGCCATGTTTGTTCGCCTGCCGATACAATCAGAGACTCTTGTCGAGGAGGCTCTGGAGTGTTGAGTGTGTCAAACAATTTATAGTAACTAGCTGCAGTCCTCCAGCTCGAAGTTTGCGTGGGAAATGCCGTCGATCGTTGCGATCAGCGCTTTTCCCCTCATTTTCCTCCGGCTTGCAACACATGGAAAATGCAAAGTTGATTTTATCGCCGACTCTAAGTCGGTCTTTTGGCTCTCTGCGTCTGCGTCTAACTGTCGTGGCCTAAACTGATTTGCCACTTGACAAATGAGTTGACTCCCCTGCCACATGTGCAATTTGGAAAACAATCCAAATCCACTCCACCTCCTCTTTGGCTTTCCACGAACAGTTTTCCTGGACGGGGCCAATTTTCCCCGGTGGCAGCAGCAGCAGAAGGAAAACAGAGCGAAACAAAAGGAATTCTCTTGCTTTTGACTTTGACAATTTGCGCATTGATTTAGAAAATAGCTCTTCCACTGAATTGAAGCACTACTGCTCCCCATATGAAAATGACATGGAAAGTAGAGGAGAGAACTCGGTGAGATAGGGTCAGTTTTTCCTGCATGTAGAGGTGGGGAATACCCTGGGAAAACCAATGAGGTAGATAAGTTTTTGTATAGTTTATTTTTATACTTATGCACTTATGGGCTTTTTATATTTAATTAAATGGATTAAATACTCAGTATAAACTATTGAATTTAATCACATTTTTAGTCTATCTACTTGTAGCTCTTCTGAGCTTCCTTCAAAAGAATTTCCCTTTGTAAGTTACCCCTCTACAGGGTATCCCGAGGAAAATTGGCCAGAAATTGAAGCTATCAAAAAGCAACTTGCCCAGTTGGCCCAAGACAACGGCAGTGAGTCTCGTCTCAGCCTCAAAAACAAAACGGAGGCAAGAGCGCAACGAAATTTCTGATATTTTTTGGTTTTCTTCTTTTCAGTTTTCAGGGGTTTTGGTGCATTGAAAAAAGTCATCACAGCCTGACCTTCATTGTTGTGTTGCTTCTAACATTTAAATTTGTTTTTCTTTGCCATTTTTGCTGGTCGGTTGGATCCGGTGTGCTGCTTTTGTTTTGGCTTCTTTTCGATTTCAACAGAAAACGTGCCAAATTCGGCTGCCAAGTTGCACGTTCCCCAAAATTTAATACAGTTCGGCCGGGTCTGGGGCTTGGCTTAGGCTTTAGCTTTGACCTGGTCCGGTCTGGTCTGCCTGGTCTGGGTCTCTAGTCTTGACACACATCGAGAGACAGAGCCCCTCGCCGGGCTTATCAGGGTCTTATCAGCTGGGAGGGCAAAAAAGACGAGTAAAATGGGAAGCCGAGGGCGTACGCTCAGTCGGACGCTGCATCTCCCGGAGAAATGTTGGGCATTCTGAGTCTCTGGTTCATTTTCTACCTCTTCGGCCGCATCCAAGGGCGTTCGGTGGGAGGGCCGGACGAGTGGCAGCAGGAGGTCAGTACTTGGCTTGGTTTTGTTCCCCTCGAAACCCACTCAAAAGCGCCTTTGTGCTCACAGTTTCTGGGTCCGCAGCCTGATTCCACAATCTTTGTCTACAATCAAACCGATAAGGAGTTCGACTTGAGCCAGGCTTGGCGGGGAAATATATAAATTATAAAGTTATAAATTATAAATGTTAAATAAATCAGTTTAATTGTTGCTTGGAGGGAATGGATTTTATTTATAATATCTTTTAGTTGTTATTTAGATTAAATTTTAAGTAGCTCAGGTGGTTCCTTAGAACCTAAAGGTGTAGACACCGCCGGCTCCCCACTGGGGACGGCTGTTGCCATAGGGTCCTCCCAAGTGCTGGCCGTACTGGCCAGTGGCATCGAAGGAGTGGCGTCCATTGGGGCTCTGCCACACGGGAGCCTGGGCATTGAGGCTCAGATCGAATCCCTGCTTGGGGGAACCGCCACCCCCGCCGTTCAGTTGGAAGGGACGACGATCCGTGGGTGGGGAGAACTGCCATAAAAATAGAATTTAATTAAATATGCGGCAAAGTACGTGCAATTTGTTAACTCACATTGAAATTCGGAGGATTCTTTTGCTGAGGATTAGGTTGGGGATGAGCCCAGGTGCTGGAGCAGGCACAGGCCAGGGCGACTAGTAGAAAGGTGTAAGCGAACTGCATTTTGCTTTGATTAGACTCTGTCAACTGAATGTGGCTAGAAATCCAACTGGTGGGCCCTTTTATACCGAAGATCAGAGCAGCGTCTGCTTATCAAAATGGGCAGATGATTCCCCAACAGGGAACCCCACTCGAGAAGTCCAGTGGTTCACCCGTGGATCCCCGCAGCTTCTTGATAAGGAGGTCGGACGTGGTGCCGACATACAACTAAGTAAATCCCACAAAGACACAATGAATGAGGTGCACCAGCGACTCAGGTTGAAGAATCACTCATGTGTGTTCAGTTGGGCTAATAATCGTCACTCATCTGTGGTTTAAGGGGGAGTACTGGGGGCCATTGCCAATTGCCATAAACATGAATTCATTTTGTATACCCGATCTTTATTTTAATTTTTAATTATTAATATTGGTAAATAACCTATAATTTATCATAAGAACCTCTGACATAGTTCAGCTGCGTTTAATCAAAAGCACACTTTTTACAACATGGATTAAATTCAATATTTTATTTACATTTCAATAAAAACTTAACAATATTTTTTGTACAAATAAAATTTTTTTGTTTCTAAACTTTTTATAATCATTTTTCATGATCAAGCTTCTTAATTGAACTTTTGTAAGTTTTATTAAGTAATTGTAAGAAAAGGGAAATGTTAAAAAAATTCCCAACAATCTCAAGCCCCTTGTATTATATAATATAATAAGCCTTTTTATTTTTTAGTCCATTTACACCTGAAAAAAATGTTCTCTTAATATTTGGCACAAACTTTCTCACGTTAACCTCATCTTATATATTTTAGTTTTCTGTATTTTAATAACCAAGAACTCCACCTATTGGTTGGCTAATCCCTAAAAAATCTCCCACTAAAGTCTTTCCTCAACAAGCGATTTCCTGGCCAACAAGAACCCATAAAAATAAAAATAAGTAAGCAACCCACAGGTTCCGCCGGTTGCCTCCGAGAATCGATTCATCATTCTTCATCCGCAAGGTCAACTCAATTCGGGTTTCCTCCAGGTCAGATTAATGATGTGAAAAGCTTACGTGGTAATAACCAAATTCGCTTGTAAAATGGGCTTAGAACACGGTACCATCTTCATGAATCATTTTTCTTGGCAAATTTTTTGAGACAAATCGTATTCGCTTTCGTTGACGGGGGATATGGCGTAATATTTGGCAAGGCATGATAAATTTCCATCGAAGGTTCTCTCGACAGTTTGCGCAATAAATCCAATTAGCAAAAAGGCAAAATATACACTTTGTCTTGGCAGGTTTCATTAAGACCGCCTGTCATCGTAATTTGTTAATTCGTTATTACCCAACCGAGTTGGCCAAACAAGATGTATCCACAATTAGCCAAACTGCAAGATCATCTGTGACCCAGCCTCAGTGTCTCACAAAATGTGCCCGAATGTTCCGGGTTTTGAAGAACCCAAGGACTCTGATGGCATTTTAGATATGGAGATTATGAGCAGGTAGACATATGCTTATAATTGGTAATTTATTTCATATTTAATCAGATAAAGCGCAGGTGTATGTGGGGTTTACGGTCTGGAATCTGAAGTGCGGCTTATTATCTAGAATATAAAGCCCAACTGCCATTGAAACACGTACTGAAGGTTACTTTCAGGAATTTGTATTCGAAAATATTTTATAATATATTGTTAATAATTTAGAATTTACACTCAAGTCAAACATTTCCTTGAATACATTTAATGTTGTCCGAATCTGTAGCGATAAACTGTGCCAACGTCGTAGCTCGGCGGGGAGTTTCCCCAGGGTCCTCCCAGGTGCTGGCCATATCTGGCATTCACGTCAACCTCATGGCGTCCATTGTCGCTTCTCCAGACATTCTGGCTGCCTCCCACATTGAAGCCGAAGCCATCGCCTCGCTGGCCACCGCCTCCGCCCTGGAGGTTCAAAGGATACTGCGGCGGTGGTGTGGAGGGCATGGTCATGTCCTCCTTCGGCATCGGACTGGCCAGAGTGGCTCCAACAATACAGGACAGCAGGACGAAGATGGTGGTGGACTGCATCTTTGATGATTTTCTGTTGGGGAGAGCTGGTAAAAGGTGACTGATAATGGTGGCAGAGCTGGCAGCTCCTTTATAGGTTGAACGGTGTCCAAAGAAATCCCCGATGTGAGCTTATCAGCAGACAGGGATTCCCACAAGGGGATGTTCTCTTCTAAATTTTATTTATATTTATGGAGCATCTTTATGATAGCTAATAAATATATTAAATAGACAGCAAAAGCCTACAGTATAGACTTGGTTTTGAGGGGACTAAGATTTAAGAGTGAGTATTTTCATCAAAGAAAACCAATGGATAATTTTTGACTGAAAGAAGCCTAGAAAATAGTAATCACTAAGAATAAATCCCTTGATAAATAAAATATAAATTATTAACGCTTATAATGTAATACTGGAGAAAATATTTTCATTAACAACCTTCCTATAAAAATATATAAATATAAATAATATAAAAAATCTTCACTTCCATTCAGCGTAAAATCATTTTCGAATGCTCTTTCCCAGTAGCTGGCGAAACATCGACCTTTTCATTGTCACACGAGTTAATTTAAAACTGTAGCAGCGGCGGCAGATAAAGCGCCGTGCTCGTAAACAAACATAAATACAAATATAAATATTTAATACGCATTAATTGATTGAGAGAGCGGCGGGCAAACGTAAAAGCAAACAAACAGGGAAAAGCAGGCACAGTTTCCCATCGGTTGTTGAGCTCGCAGGCAGTAAGGAAAAATGTTGACCCAATCAATATTTATGAAAATATTGGCCCTTCTCTTGGTCTCTTGCTGGGCGAGTAAAAAAATTAAAATTTCATTTTGAAAAAGTAATGAGAACCTCCAATTGTTATTTAATTCACAGCTGGGACACGTCACCTGCCAATCTGGCTATGATCTGGAGCTGGAGGTGGGCAGGCGGGAAGGTCCGCCGGAAAAGCAGGAAATTCCAGTCGGAGATATTGCCCAGGGAAACTGGGACTTTGAAGGACTTCTTTATAATTAAATTAACTTTCGTTATATAATGCATATACAATATTATGTAAATAAACAAAAAATATTTTGTAGACAATTTTCAGCTAATCAGTTTCTGGTTTGTATTAAAATTGTTTGCAGACTTTTAGGCAGACTTATCTACCAAAAGTACTAAAAGTTTTTGTTCATAATAATATAACTAAGAGTGAATAATTTAAATGGATACTTTAAGAGAATACTTATCCATAATTACCTCTGGCATACACTTCTTTTGCTTTTACTTTAAAAACTTTAACTTAACATTAACTTTAGGGTTAGAACAATAACTATATTTTTCATTGCTAACTCTTAGGCTTTCTGGTATTAATTAAAAAGTCCGCCTAACTATTTATTTTTATCTTAGTGAAATTCCATGACCTATAAATATTATAATTAATAATAAATAATAATTTTAAATACTTTGACTATGTTTTTTTATTATTATTTTATTTGATTCCTATTTATAACTGAGGGTCCATAAAGCCAGAGAAACGTGTGCAACTGTTGAAGAAGAACGTTTTAAAATTAATGACAATTATTTAGTTATTTGTGGAAACATACTAGCCAGAGGCCAAACAGGCAGACAGGCACAAGGAAAGGCCAAGCTAAGGAAAATTCCAAAAAGAAAACATTTAGCCCTGGACTATAAAATAGAGATCAAATATGAAATCAATATTTGTGTCATATAATTTAAAATATAAACTCACTTCATTTAATGCCAAGCAAAGAAGTACTGAAGATATTATTTGGCAAACCATCACCACAGAAATGGCTATCAGCACAGCCTGGTTAATAGTTCCATGAAAGATGTGGTATATGAACTTTCTTTTCTCATGACCTAGGGGATAATAAACTGAGGGGAAAATATGTATTAATCATATATTTTAATTCATTTAAATATGCATACTATAAGTGTTGTTTTTAATCTAAGTTTTGTACATATCATTCTGAATTCAATTCAGCAGGCCTGAATTTACATGTCAGAATACCAAACCAAAATTCATTGATTCATTCCCCATTTGGTTATTTAGACCCACCGTAGCAATCCAAGATGTAGGCGTAGAACCCGAATCCTGCCAAAATATTCCACGTGGCCAGGCTGGTAATAACACACCGGCGTTGATTCGGCATAGTTCAGTCCCATTTATAAATAGGATATATTTCAGGAAACAAGTTTAACAACTGAATCACCGAACGTGTAGCCTGCCCGAACGAAAATCAATTTGGCCACCGGTTCAACGGACTTTACGACAAGTGCGTGTTCCGTCAGCTCGATGAAAAACTAATTGCGACCATTAAGTTAGGACCACGCCCACCGCAAAAGGACCTTTAGCCCAGGAGGGGGCAACGGAGACCGAGGGAGTTGCCAATGGCTACCCGGCGTCCCAAACTTTTGGCCCGTAACTGGAGCACTCAATAAAATGGGAGCCGACATTAATGGCCAACGATTGGAGTTGCCTGCGGGGAAGGTAGGAGGAGCCCTGGAACCCAGAACCCAGAATATGGGGGAACCCTGGAGAACCTGCAGACCCTAGGGAACCTCTCTATTACCCCGGAAGGTGGCAGCTTTGACACGCTTCCAAGTATCAATGCGATTTGTTTGCGGCACGCGAGCAAACTTTTCTGGATCCCGTTTCTATTTTGTTTTCCTTTCCCCAGTTTTCCTCTTTTAGCTGCATTGCATCGGAAGTGACTCGAGTCCTTTGGCTGCGGCTGGGTAATTGCGTTAATTTCACTCGAATTACCTTTCACATCAAATTGTTTACGCCTCCTTTTGTTTTTCTGAGTCTTGCATGTTCGGCGGCACTTTTGTGCAGGATATTTGCCCGGGGTCCTTTGCTCTTTGATAGATCCTTGGGTAGTTGCATGTCGACAGCCTAATTGTTTGCCGGAAAAATTATCCAAGGGGGGTTTTTGGAGACAGTCAGGAAAAATTATGGTAATTTTAAAACAATGAAAATCTTTGAAAAATATATACTATACTAGACTCAAGCAAATCAAAAGGCAAAAGTTAAGGGATATTCTTACAAATGTGTGTTTTCCTAGAGTATAGTTTCAATTTTTAATATGTATGCTATGTGTTTTTGTCAGTCTTTCATTGCCTTTTTAATAAACAAATAAAATCAGGGTTATTCAATTTTTAATAGATATAGTTATCACTGGTAAATTTTATTTTATTTTCCTTATAATTTCCTTCTGTTAAAGAAACCCCTACCAAACATTCCACGTGAATGTACTCCAGTTTCATTCATTTTTTCGTATTTTGTTTGGGCCACATCATCAGTGGCAGAAGGGCTGAGATTTACGATCTGTTGCCGGCGTAGCGCTAATCAATAAATAAGTTCGATAAGATAATGAAGCCTTCTAAGTAGCAGTGGCTATTCCCATGTCTGGCATGTGTGGGTCAGCGTATCTCCGACGCGAAGTCGTCGATGGGCCATTAAGGAAGGTGCAGACGTGGGCAAGTTAAGAAAGTTACTGGTAGACTAAGTCCAAAGACACCTTGGTTTGAGTCACTCGGGAGTATATATTTTGAAATGATAAATAATACAATTTTGTAGAGAAATATTTATTTAAAATATCTTAAAATTCATTGATTGAATTTTTATGCATCGAAATATATAGCACTCTTAAAAAATATTATGATTTCATTGTTTCTATTGATTAAATTATCGATTTATATATCCAAATACCTATAAATCCATACATCTATAATTTCCTCCCATCCCCAATATTTCCCATCGTTACACCGCTGACATTGACACACACTCGAGTTTTAAATGATAAAAAGCACTCAAATATTAACCCCGAATAATAATGGGGTTCATAGAACAAAGTGCCGAATGACGGGGCGAATTTCGACCCACTGTCGCCGTAGGTGCAGGTGTAATCTAAACGAATTTATAAATAATATACGAACGCATACTATCTTAATGTTCCGAAAGAGCTTCGCCCGAGGCCCACTCTCCGGCGGACAGTCAGTTCATATTCCGCTTTCTGGCCGGGCAGTCGTGTGGATCTCCGATTCGCGGGTGGGAACCAAACGAAGCCATTATCTTGCGTGGAACTTTCGCATTTGAATTCGAGACGAGCCATGAAGTGCCTGATAGTGTTCGCGGTGATCGTGGCCCTCTTCGGCGCCTTCGCCGGCTACGGATACCTGGTGTTCACGGACCTGACCAAGCCGCTGCCCAAGCCGGAGTTCAAGGACGATACCTACTGGGGGCCCGGCGATGTCAAGGACTACAAGCCGGACACCAAGCTGTATGAGTTCAAGCTGAACGTGCCCCAGGAGGAGATCGATGATCTGAGCCAGCAGCTGAATCGCACTCTGAAGCTCACCGAGCCGCTGGACGGGATTGCCTTTGAGTATGGCTTCAACACCTACGCCCTGGAGCAGTTCGTGCACTACTGGCGGGACAAGTACCTGACCAAGTGGGATGAGCGCCAGGCGCTGTTCAACTCCTTCAAGCAGTTCACCACCGAGATCCAGGGGTGAGTTGTAGCTGGATCCGCATATCTTCAGGGGATTGCATGTAAACTCCTGGTTTCCCTCCAGCCTGAACATCCACTTCATCCACGAGAAGGCCTCGCCGGAGGCCCAGGAGAAGAAGCACGTGTATCCCCTGCTGCTGCTCCATGGCTGGCCGGGATCGGTGCGGGAGTTCTTCGACTTTATACCCATTCTCACCAAGGAAACCAATATTACGGACTACGCCTTTGAGGTGGTGGCACCTTCCCTGGTGGGCTACGGATGGTCTGATGTGAGTATGAGCTTAAACTGTGTACTATAATATATTTCATCGTATTCCCTACCCCGTTCCAGGCCGCCACACGGCCCGGCTTCAATGCCGCCGAGATGGCGACCGTGATGCGCAACCTTATGCTGCGTCTGGGCCACAAGAAGTTCTTCGTCCAGGGTGGAGACTGGGGCAGCATCATTGGCAGCAACCTGGCCACCCTCTACCCCGAGAACGTGATTGGTTACCACTCCAACATGTGTGTCCTGAACTCCCCCCTGGCTATCCTCAAGGGCATCTACGCCAGCTTCTATCCGGAGAAGTACCTGCCCTCGAGGTTCTTCGTGGACCACCACTTCCCCATCTGGGACAAGTGGCTGGAGCTGCTCAAGGAGAGCGGCTACTTCCACATTCAGGCCACCAAGCCGGATACCATTGGAGCTGCCTTGACATCCAGCCCAGTGGGTCTGGCCTCGTACATCCTGGAGAAGTTCCAGACCTGCACGAATCCCGGCCTGCAGCAGGACTTCGGTGCCATTGTCACGGTCTTTGGTCTGGAGGCGGTCCTGGACAACCTGATGGTCTACTACCTGACCAACTCGGCCACCACGGCGGCACGTTTCTATCTGGAGAACGTGTCCAAGGCCTACCGGGATCTGCAGCTGGACAGGGTGCAGTCCCCGGTCCCCATGGGCTGCGCCCGCTTCCGGTACGACCTGCCCTCGGTGACGGACTGGCAGCTGAGGGACAAGTTCCCCAACCTGAAGCACTCGATGTACTTCCAGCAGGGCAGCCACTTCGCCGCCCTGGAGATGCCGGCGATGCTCTACAACGACTTCACCGCCTTCGTGGGCAAGCTGGGTCTGCACGGCGAGCAGCCGAAATAAATTGTTTATATTTTTTGTATTTACTAGTAAAAGTGCGATCTTTGTACTCGTGGGCTCGGGGAACGAACTGCGCTGGCTATCGCGCTCGTAAATGGATTGCAGCTATCGGAAAGGCGGGTTTTCGTTTATTTTTGTCCAAAAAATTACTTTTATGGCAAAATGATATTTTTATCGGTATAATTATTGTGATAATAAACAAGCATATAGTACAACATGGGCGGTAGCTTAAAATTTGCTTACTTTGTGGTTAATTTAGTGCCTATTCAGTCGTAAAATTGCTGTGTAAAATTATTACCTAACGTTTTATGACCTATTTTAAAAGATTATTTATTTTCATTTATTTTTTTTATTTTGTATTAATTTTATACTTATTTTAACTGAAGTTTATGCAGCTTACATCAGCATTTTGTAACTATTGAATATTATATATGTCATTTCAATAGGTCAAAATCAGGGACAGATCTTTATTATACAACTGTTGGGCTTACAAAAAAATAATATAAGACTTTAATTTAATTATATTTGTATAATAATATTTAATAATAACTTAAAATTATTATTTATAGTAACAATGATATCAAATGATATAAAAATATATAACAAAAAATCGGGTTCAATATCTTACCAAAAAATAGTTAATTTTAATATATCCAAGTTTTAAAACTCGAAAAATATGGCGACTAAAGATGAAATATCAATCATTTCTATTATTTTGAAAAATAGTATTTAGTTTTATCGGTCATTTCGAACAATTTCTAATCAAATAATTAATAAACGTATTATATAAATTTTAAATTCTTTATATTTATATTTTATATTTCTTTCTATTATAAAAGAAACCCCAAATATCTTTTTTTTTATTGTATAGATAAGGGTGCTGCAGAAATATAGATACTACTTGAATATAAAATAAGAAACAAGAATCCGAAAATAAATAATTGTTACTGTTCTACGCCTCGATTCCATTCGAAAGCTCTTGCGTGTTGATAATTGAAATTCATAATCATCATTGTATTATATCACTCCGCCTTCAATTCGCGCTCCTTGCTTTCATTATTCTTGGGGAATATCTATTTACAGTCTAAGCGTGAGTTGCCGCCACTCAATTTAGCCTCTGCCAGCTGATAAATAAACATGCTGATCATGATCATCTTCAATATTATTTAATTTCAAAAGTTTCGTCTGCCGAAAGCCCTCCGAAAATACTCATTTTTTCGCTGATCATGCTCGCATGGCAGTGCAGCTGGGGCTTGCCTTCCACACGCCATCCACAAGCGGCCAGAAAGCTTTCGTTTGCCGGTTTTCTGAGAAAATAAAATCATTTGTGTTCGACGATCGCACTGGAACAGCTGCTATTTCAGAGTAGGAAGGAGTTCCCCACTAGGTTTCCCACTTATTATATACACACCACTGGAGTACACAATGGCGAGTGTCTGGGTGCGGATATTCATCGGCGGCCTGGCCATGCTGGCTGCCATAGGGTACAAAAACTACAAGGATCTCTCGGCGCCCGGCAAGAGGCCCGATCTGGACAACAATGCCTACTGGGGACCCAAGGCCAGGGAGCCCTACAAGGAGAACAAGGCCATCTTGCCCTATGACATCAGTGTGAAGCCAGAGGTGAGTCGAGAGCCCGTTTTGGTATTTATATTAATTTAATATAATTAATCTCTACTAAACGTATAATACCCCTGAATATAATATTATATTTACTGTAAATTAACGCATCCCTCAGGTAATCGAGGACCTCAAGGCCCAGCTTAGTCGTCCCTCCAAGGCCCAAGAACCCCTGGAGGGCGTGGGCTTCCAGTACGGCTTCAATTCCCGGGAACTGGCCAAGGTGGTGAAATACTGGCGAGACACCTACCTGGCCAAGTGGGGCGAGCGAGAGCAGTTCCTCAAGCAACTGGATCACTACCAGACTGAAATCCAGGGGTAAGCAAATACTGTACTTCCCTAGTCGTATAATTAGTTGCGCATATTGACCCCGGACATTAGCCCCGGATATTAACCCCTTGCGTTTGTTTCTATTTCTATTTTAATGCTTTATTTCTATTTCTATTTGTAGCTTAAAAATTCACTTTATCCATGCCAAGCCCAAAGAGGTTAAGGGCAAGAAGGTGCTGCCCCTGCTCCTGATGCACGGCTGGCCGGGAACTGTCAGGGAGTTCTACGACTTCATTCCCCTGCTCACCACTCCCAATGATAAGAGTGATTATGTCTTCGAGGTGATTGCACCCAGTCTGCCCGGCTACGGATGGTCCCAGGTAATTATCTCTTGCATAAAGGGGTTACTGTATAATGTCTTGGTTGGCATATTATGCAGACTTTCCTTATATAATGTTTCATCTATGTTTTAAGCTCTTAAATCAAAATATTAATATTGAACTTTGGGTGATTAATAGCTTTTAGTAATGAAGTTGTTTTCGCTTGGAGAGTTCCCCTATTCCCCTTTTAGTATTCCGCTTCAGCCTCAGTTTACCAATATCTCCAAAGGTTTTATTGGCTTGACAAATTTTTAAAAACCCCTCAGCTATTAGCCAACCAGCAAGTTAACCCATTAACATACAAAATATGTCTGCGAACTCTGAACTAACTCCCGGCTCTCTTGCACTTCCAGGGCTCGTCAAAAACTGGCTTCGGCGTGGCCCAGGTGGCCGTGGTGATGCGCAACCTGATGGTCCGCCTGGGATTCCAGAAGTTCCTGGTCCAAGGCGGCGACTGGGGCTCGCTGATTGGCTCCAACCTGGCCGGCCTCTTCCCGGAGCATGTGCTGGGCTATCACTCGAACATGTGCGGCAACAACAGTCCCATGGGCAGCCTGAAGATGGTACTGTCCTCCTTCTTCCCCAGCTGGTTCATCGATAGCCAGTACGTGGATTACTACAAGGGACTGGGTCACCTGTGGGCCACCATTACCGAGGAGATGGGCTATGCCCATATCCAGGCCTCCAAGCCGGACACCATTGGCAATGCCCTGATCGACAACCCAGCGGGCCTGGCGTCCTACATCCTGGAGAAGTTCTCCACGTGGACGAACCTGAAGTTCAGGGATCTCCCCGACGGCGGCCTGACCAAGAGGTTCACCTACGACCAGCTGCTGGACAATGTGATGATCTACTACGTGACCAACTCGATCACCACCTCGATGCGCCTGTACTCGGAGTCCATGAACAAGGCTCAGTTCGCCCTGGAGGTGGATAGGTTGCCCATCCTGGCCAAGACTGGCTGCACTCGCTTCGCCCATGAGATTATCCATTCCCCGGACGCGGTGCTGGCCAACAAGTTCCCCAATCTGGTGCACAGCACCCACCATCCCGACGGCGGTCACTTCCCGGCCTTCGAGCTGCCCCAGCAGATGTACGAGGACTTTATTGCCTTCGTCAAGAAGGCCAACTTCTGAGGGGATGCGACATTGTGATTAGTCTTAAGAATTCATTGTAAATTGTCCATTTGTGGTGTGAAAATCAAGGTAAAAATCGGCTTGGTGATAAAGCATTCCTTATCTTCTTTAAAAACTGAAAGTTGAAGGGTTGTTTGTTGGGACTCGGGGGAACGGAGAACCTATCCCTGTTTTTATTTATTTTATATATACACGAGGGTATAGATAAATCTGAGCTCTGGAGAGTCTTATGTAATTTTTGAGTGATGGGTGTATGAGGGTTTACTGAATACCCTTTAATCTGGGTATAAATTTAAACAGGAGATGCCTTCTAAGGTCGCGTTGCGAGTCTTGAGCTCTTAAGTTTTTGCTCTATTTAATCAACCCAAATATTAATAAATAAACATTTTTCTAAATGCTTTTCCCAAGTCTAAATCACCCCTTGTCACACCCAACGCCTAGGGTATTTCTACCTAAGTGCCCAGCCCCAGCTGCGCCGCAAAATAAATCAATAATTAGCCGCCGAGTGTCGCTCTCAGACCCCTCAGAGGCGGTTTCTCTCGCCGATCTCAGCCCCGAGGAAAGCTTTAAACACCAAAGCTTTTTTAAGGTAAATAAACAAACAATTCAAGCCGCATCATACCCGATTTCGAAAGCCTCTACTGCGTCTCAGGGGAGTCCAAAGTAAGCGATAAGCCTTAACTGATCGAGTGTAGGGAGGGCGGTCACTCAAAGTCGCTTATCATGGTGAGCGGCGGAATCGAGAGCTGTGCTGGCGATGATAGGCGGGAATTGTCGTCTTCGTGGGTCGGAACCGGAGCCGCACAGTCAGTGTGAGTGGAACCGCTGATAGCAAAAGATGTCGGGAGTGACGTTCAAAATTCTGGTCCTCATTCTGGCCATTGGCGGAGGTCTGGTCTACAAGAATGGGAGCCAACTGTGGGGAGACCTGCCCAAGCCAGAGCTGGATCCTCAGCAGTGGTGGGGCGATGATGCGGAGCCAAAGGACTACGCCGCCTATCTGGTCAACTCTTCGGAGATCATAGGCAACCGGCTCAGTTATCCCGAGAAGGTGAGTGGCACAACAGTAGCTGAATTGGTGTATAACTCTCACGTATTCCTCCAGACCATCGAAGACCTGAAGAATAGACTTAACCGCACCCTGCGCCTTACTCCGCCCCTCGAGGGAGTCGCCTTTGAGTACGGCTTTAATACGGATTACCTCAAGGAAGTCGTGGAGTATTGGCGCGATGACTACCTGCCGCGTTGGCGCGAGCGCGAGGTGTTCCTGTGGCAGTTCAACCACTTCACCACCGACATTCAGGGGTGAGATAAGAGCCACTTATCATATCCGAAGATAGTAAAGGTAGATGGGCTTGGCCCGGATTTCAGGCTACGCATGCACTTCCTCCACCTGATGGTCTACGACGAGAACAAGGTGGGCAAGCAGCACTACCCGGTGCTGCTGCTCCACGGCTGGCCGGGATCGGTGCGGGAGTTCTACGACATGATCCACCTGCTGCACCAATCCAACCTGGACAAGAACAACAAGTACATCTTCAACGTGGTGGTTCCCAGTCTGCCCGGCTACGGCTGGTCGGAGGTGAGTTCTTTGATGCCCTTGTAAGTAGTTCTGGGATTAATGATTTTTCGATTTTGCAGGGCACTCGGCGTAAGGGTCTGGGTCCCGCTCAGGTGGCCGTGATGATGAGGAACCTCATGCTGCGCCTGGGCTACAACAAGTTCTTCATCCAGGGTGGAGATTGGGGAAGCGTCATTGGCAGCAATATCGCCACCCTTTATCCGGAGAACGTCCTAGGTTACCACTCGAATATGTGCAACAATATGAGTCCCAAGTCACTGGTGAAGGGCGTCGTGGCCGGTTTCTGGCCCAGCCTGTTCGCTCCCTCTGGCTTCGAGGACTTCTTCTTCCCGAAATCCAACGAACTGAAGTACCTCATGGAGGAGAGTGGCTATTTCCACATCCAGGCCACCAAACCGGACACCGTTGGAGCCGCCCTCACCGACAATCCCGTGGGACTGGCTGCCTACATCCTGGAGAAGTTCTCCACGTGGACGAATCCCAGTTACCGATCACTGAAGGACGGAGGCCTCACCAAGCGCTACAAGATGGACGCCCTATTGGACAACCTGATGATCTACTACCTGACCAACTCGATCACCACCTCGCAGCGTCTGTATGCCGAGCAGTACGCCCAGGAGCAGAGAGATTTGCGTCTGGAGCGTGTACCCACCTCTGTACCCACGGGTTGTGCCCGTTTCAAGAGCGACATCATGCAATTCCTGGACTTCCAGCTGCAGGATAAGTTCAAGAACCTGGTGCACAGCACATATCACAAGCAGGGCGGCCACTTCGCCGCCTTGGAGGTTCCCAAGGTCCTCTACAAGGACTTCATCGACTTTGTGAAGACGGTGGAACGGAAGTTTAAAATAAAGACTTTGTAGATAGGAGTCAGAGCTCTTCGATCTGCAGATCTTTTTGGAAATTTGCGATTTTTATATCATATCGATAACTCGAAACGATATTTTTGTTTGTCCTGGTGAAGAAGTTTCTAATATGTACCTAATTTGGTGTATAATAAAATATACCCTTGCAGCTTACAATTGGATCATTAGGAATTAATAAAATTTAATCAAATAGAAAGTAAAACTAATAGGAATTGTATACAACATTTGTACATATAAAAATTTGGTTTAACATTGCGTGTAAGTAATATTTCCCCAACATTCCTATGGCAGCTATATGATATAGTAGTCCAATTTTGATCAAATTAAAACCGAAATTCTAGAATAATATAAAATGGCCATGACTCGAATTATATAAAAATAGGTTGAAAATTGGCCAAGTTATAATTTTTTTTCTGAAAATTTACCGATCGTTTTTATGGCATCTATATGATATAGTGCTGTCTCCTTCACTGCGTTGCAAACATCTGACTAAAATTATAATACCCTGCAAGGGTATAATAAAATATACCTACTAAAGAATATGAGATTAAGTGTGTGTTATTTTGTAACAATTTACTTATTCCTCGGAAACATTTTTTTAAACTCCTACTTTCTTTAATCTAACCATATTTTACATTTTACCATAAATTGTTTTAATTTTAAAAACACAAAGTGCAATCAGAAAGTATTTTTAACCCGACTCCTAAGAATACTGCACTATTTAGGTACCTGAATTATGCTTCAGGTACCAGGTACCTGGATGCCTCCCATCTCTGAATCGGCGTTCTGTGCACAATTAAGCGACCAAGGGAAGGAGCCATTTGTAGTTCAATAAAACCAAGGAACCTTTATTTATAAAACTCTCAATCTCGAGTGAGAACCAGGCCGGCCTTGAAGCTCACAACGTCAGTAATTGCGTATAACTCAAGCTATTCATTTTAAACTAAAGTTAAGCAACAAAAAATATTAAAAGAAAACTCTAGTAAAGAGGAATAACCGTAAAAGGAAGACATTTTTACAAACGAACGAAATAAGTTAAATTATGAGTGATCTAAAGTTAACCGTGGCCCTGACCAGCGTCAACGGGGAGAATATGTCCCGCCACGACATGCTGCAATGGGTCAACACCATGGTCCAAGGCCACTTCAAGAAGATCGAGGAGCTCTGCTCTGGTGACGAAAACCCCTAATGGTCAAGACCTTCCTATTATAATCCTCGATTTTCCACCAGGTTCCGCCTACTGCCAGATGATGGAGATGATCTTCCCGAACTGCATCAACATGAAGCGCGTGAAGATGAGCGCCAAGCTGGAGCACGAGTACTTGCACAACCTGAAGCTCTTTCAGAGCGCGTTCAATCGCTTGAAGCTGGACAAGACGGTGCCCATTGATCGCCTCATCAAGGGCAGATTCCAGGATAACTTCGAGTTCCTGCAGTGGTTCAAGAAGTTCTTTGACTCTCAGGCACCCAACTTGGAGAACAAAATGTCCCTGGCCAATGCCCCGGTAATCAAGCCCATTAAGCCGCGGGGTTTCGCCAAGGACGAGGAATCCCCCACCAGGCATCCGCAGTCGGAGCAGGAACACGTTGGGGACGATGATACTCTCAAGGAACTGATTGGGGAAACGCAGACCCTTAGTCTCAAGATAGAAAGTGCCATTGAAAACCGTGATTTGTCCTACCGAAAGCTACTCATGATGGAGAACCTGATGATGGATATGATTAGCAAAAATCAAATGGTGGATCTCTGTGAACGCATACAGGCGGTGATCGTCGCTCCAATGGATGGCCAGGCAGGTGGAGAGGATGGAAGCCCCGGTGCTGCGGATCCCAATGAGGGAATGTATTAGGGCATATTTTTTGTACAATGTTCCGTTTGTAAATAACTATTTTATTATGTAAAACACAAATCGAATGTGAAATCAAAGTACATTATTCAATTTTTTCAAAACTTACGTTTTCTTATTTGTTTAAATTAAATTAAACTCCCTTTTCCGGCCTCACATGTTCGTACTCTATAAATATTTTAAGCTTCTGTACAAATCACAATTCGAATTCAACAATTGGATTCATTATCAGAGGAGGAATAGTCCCCCACCAGGCTCTGGGGTTTCGCACTTGAGGTCCTGGCTTCCGTTTCCTCAACTTTCTTCCGCCTAATGCCCAAATCTTGCAGCTGGAGGTGGTTATTCAGAGCCTTTTGCCGCTTTAAGCCTCCAAAAGTAGTCTGAGTTGCTCCCGGCAATGCGGGACGCATGAGCAGCTCCAGCCGCTGCTCGGATTCCCTTTCCAGGGCCGACTTGGTTTGCAGCTTCATCAGGGCAGCCATCTCACGATCTTCACTGGTCTCGGGTAGCAGAGCAATGTCCAAACTGCTCTTGGCCAGCAGCTGACGATCCAGATCTTGCTGTCCTTTAATTTCCAGCTTCTGCTGGCGAAACTCGGCGCGGAGACGGCAATTGGCCACGTAACTATCATCCCATACACTCATGTTACGCTCCACAAGCTTCTGCAGCACAGGCTTGGCGTCTGCCGCCGCCTTGGCATCCTTGGCCTGGTGTTCCAGCTTGTACATGGCATCGTCGAAGAGGCGCTTTTGGACTTCCTTGGTTTCCGGCACCACCTGTTCGTTCTGCAGCGGATCCCAGCGGTTCTCCTGCCGCCGGGCCCCGGACAAGATCACATAGTCTAGGTTGCCAGGATCCGTTTGGATCTCGAAGTGATTGTCGCACAGATGGCACTTCATTCGGAACTTGAAGATCGGCGTCGTGTAATACATGCCCACCTTCGTCTTCTCCGCATTGTAGCGCACCCCCATGCCGATGTGGTTCTTGCAGCCGTCGCACCAGATATTGTAAGGCATTTCGAAGCGGATGATGATGATCCCGAGGTGGATCTTCCGGGCGCGTTCCCGCAGCGCATGGGTGCCCCGGAACTTGTTGAGGCCTCCTTTCTTCGGGTCATAGTCCGGCGGATAGTACTTGTTCTGGCCCTTGCGTTCACCCATCTTTCCAGGTTTTCAATTTCGCTCTATCTTTAAATCGGGAAAGATTGCCTTTGCAAAAATATAAATGTAAACAACAACTTTTGTGGCCGGAATAGCTGTTCAAAGGGCGCTAGTGATGGCACTAAAGAGTGACTGGCTACTGTGCCGACAACGTTTCCAATACTCTGTTTTTAAATTCAGATATGCAAAAGGATCGTAACATCAAATGAACTAATTTTATTTTGATATATGTTTAAATAAAAATCATATTTATAATAATACATTTTATTCTATATATATATTAAGATTTGAGTTTTAAAAATTTATGAATACTGCTACTGTATAAAAATCACTTTTTAGCATCACCCCAACAGCGTGCCTTTCGATATACCGATGACAAAGTGTGACACTTTTGTCCGACAAACTCCCACCTCTAAATAATAATAGTTTCTCGTGCGTGCGGGCAGAATTTCGTACAACTTTTTTAATCCTTTTCTGCCACGTAAATTGAATTAGTAGTAGCGCCAGATCCCGGCAAGATGATCATCTACACGAACGAGGGCAATCCGCTTGGACTGCAGCTACTGATGCTGGTCAAGTACGCCAAGCGGCAGGTACAGGTGCAGCTGGTTAACCTAAATGGTGAGTTCTTTGGTCTTTCTGGGGAAATCCATTGGATTCCCGCGAAGCTGCCCGGTCCAGTGACTCATTTCTGATGCAATAACTGGTTGCACTTTCAGATCCCAAGTACAAGGAGCTCCTGGTGCTGCCCACTCTGCAGCTGGACAACGGCTTGTCCCTGTTCTCACCGGCGGCCATTGCCAAGTATCTGCTCGTGGACGAGGGACAGCTGCGGGATGAGGTAAGGGCTCCCAAAAAACGTTTTGGGCGCGCGGTGACCCCTGAAGGTTAAACTAATTGAGGTTTGTTTATTCGCAGTGGCTGGAGTGGTCTGCCACGTTGCTGGCTCCGGCTCTGGCCCACCACATGGCTGTGGGCCACAAGGCGGACGCCAATGCACTGCCCGTGCTGAATGCTTTGGTTAAAAAACTGAATGACAGCCTGAAGACATCGCCCTTCTTGGCTGGCGATAAACTAACCGCCGCCGACATTGCCGTGTGGTCACTGCTGGCGCCTGAAGGCACCCTGAAAGGAGCCCAGAACGTGGATCGTCTGAGGGATTGGTATGGACGTATAAAAATCCTCCCCGAGGTGCAGGAGGTGCTAGCCGAACAGCCGCTGAAAGACCTTAGCTTCAATGCGTTGCAGCAGTCCAATCGCTACGGCGGCCTGTACCATATTCCTCTCAAGCGTCTCAGCGTGGCAGATGCAGGCAAACTCCTCGTGGATACCACGCCCACGGTGGCGGACACGGTTACTGATGAAGAGATCAGAGCAGCACAGGCTGCCTTCACCTACACAGCTCCCAAGGAGATCAAGGAGGAGCGAACAGTGCTGCCTAAGGCTGGCCAGCGCAACGTTCTCATCACATCGGCTCTGCCGTACGTGAACAATGTGCCCCATCTGGGCAACATCATTGGTTGTGTTCTGTCTGCGGATATTTTTGCCCGCTACTCCCGTTCCGCTGGCTACAATACTCTTCTGATTTGCGGCACCGACGAGTACGGCACGGCCACAGAAAACAAGGCTCTGGCTGAGAATCTTACGCCGCGCGAGATCTGCGACAAGTACTTTGAGCTGCACAATGCCATTTACCGCTGGTTCGGCATTGGCTTCGATTACTTTGGACGCACCACAACACAGGAGCAAACAGAGTGAGTTTACAGATCTTTTAGAGAGAGAATCATTCATCTGTAAGCTTTTATGTTCCACAGCATTGTGCAGGAGGCTTTCCACGATGTCCTCAAGGCCGGCTACATCATCACAGAGAGCGTGGAGCAGCTGCTCTGCCAGAAGTGCGATCGTTTCCTGGCTGATCGGTAGGTTGGGCTATGGTGACTTTGTTTCCAAAATTACTAAATCCGATAATCTCATCCCCTTCAGCTTTGTGGAGGGCACTTGCCCGCATCCTGGTTGTGGCTACGAGGATGCCCGCGGTGATCAGTGCGACAAATGCGGCAAGCTGGTGAATGCCACCGAGTTGATCCGTCCCCGCTGCAAGGTGTGCAACAGTGCGCCCGTCCTTCGTTCATCCGATCAGTTGTTCATCGATCTGCCAAAGGCAGAGCCATATCTTAAGGATTGGGTGGACAAGTCAGAGGGTGGCTGGACACACAATGCCAAGGTGATAACGAGAGCCTGGCTAAAGGAAGGCCTTAAGCCGCGCTGCATTACCCGCGACTTAAAGTGGGGAATCCCTGTGCCGCATGCTGGCTTCGAAAATAAGGTCTTCTACGTGTGGTTCGACGCTCCCTTCGGCTATGTCTCAATGACCAAGCGCTACACCAAGGAGTACAAGCAGTGGTGGCAGCCTGCCGAGGGCACTGATGTGGAGCTCTTCCAGTTCATGGCCAAGGACAACGTTCCCTTCCACTCGGTGGTGTGGCCCAGTGTCCTTCTTGCCATCAACAAGGGACACACGCTCGTTTCGCACATCATGGCTACCGAGTATCTGAATTATGAGGATGGTAAGTTTAGCAAGAGTCGCGGCATCGGTGTCTTTGGCAACGATGCCCAGGATACGGGCATCCCCGCCGACGTTTGGCGCTTCTACTTGGCCTCGGCCCGCCCAGAGGGTCAGGACTCTAGCTTCAGTTGGAACGATCTGGCGGCGCGCAACAACTCTGAGCTGCTGAACAACCTCGGAAACTTTGTGAACCGCGCCCTGGTCTTCTGCGAGAAGAACTTTAACAGCACAGTGCCAGAAGTGGTGGCCACGCAGGATGAACTGATTCTGCTGGCCTTGATCAACCGCGAACTGCGGGGTTATATTAACTCCCTGGAGAAAGCGAAGCTGCGCGATGGCATCCGTCATCTGCTGGCCATTTCCCGTCATGGCAACGGCTACATGCAGACCCAGCAGCCCTGGGTGCTGCTCAAGGGCAGCGAGGACCAAAAAAAGCGGGCTGCCACTATCATCGGTCTGTGCGCCAACATCGCCTGCCTGCTGGCCAATCTACTCTTCCCCTATATGCCTGCCACGGCCAGGACTCTTTTCGGGCAGCTCAATGCCAAGCAGACGCCGCTCAATGCTGAGTAAGTAAATTTGTACCTTTCTTTTGAGCTTAGTCTTAATCCTAATTTTCTCCACAGCAAACCCCTTGCCACTCTGCTGCTTCCCGCTGGTCACAAGATCGGCAAACCGGCTCCGTTATTCGCCAAGCTGGAGCAGTCCTTCATCGACGAACTCAAAACCAAGTACGGCGGAGCACAGACTGCTGCCTTGCAGAGCCAAGGCAGTGCCGCAGAGCTGGAGAAAGCCGTGCAGGATCAGGCAGATAAGGTCCGTCAGCTAAAGGCCAGCACCAAGGACAAGACCGTATGGCAACCGGAAGTAAACAAGCTACTGGATCTGAAAAAACAGCTAGAGGAGGCTAAGAAAGCAGCCCCTGCTGCCGCTGCCTCTACCACGCCTGCTCCCGCGAATGGCTCCAGGTCAGTGCCGGAACTGGAGGAGGCCATCCAGCAACAGGGCGACAAGGTCCGCAGACTGAAGGGCACCACAAAAGACAAGGCCGTGTGGCAGCCGGAGGTGAATGTCCTACTCGACCTCAAGAAGCAACTGGAGGCGGCTCAGAAAGCGGCCAAGACAGCTCCTCCAGCTGCAGCTGCTCCAGCACCTGCAGCCACCTCCTCGGTGGATGCAGCACAGGTCAAAGCGTTGGAAGAAAAAATTGCCCAGCAGGGCCAAAAAGTTCGGACTCTCAAAGCTGCCGGCAATGCCGACGTGTGGAAACCCGAAGTGGCTACGCTCAAGGCCCTAAAGAACGAGCTGGCGGTACTGACTGGAGAACCCGCAACCGGCGGGCAGAACAAGGGCAAGAAGAAGTAAGGCTGGGACTTTGAGACTTCATAAACACGACGCTGGCTGGACATTTTTACCTCATTTCTTTAATCGAGCATTCGATGGCAAACCCAATAGTCACGAACTGACACAGTTCTACACATTTATTAAGTTATTGCTTTGGCATTTAACAATCTTTGTATTTATTTGAAGTATGGCTAAATATTCAGTTAGTAATTTATTGAGTTTTGTGAAGGAAACATTAAATCCATTGACTTTTCAACGTGAAACTTTGTTTTTATGGTACTCTTACAGGGTATTTTAATTTAAGTTGGAGATTGTGAAGAAATCATTTCCTTGTAAACCGTATATATTCTTGATCGGCATCAACAGTTAAGTCAATAATTCGATACAAGAAATCACTTTTAAATTTTGAAACTTAATTTGCAGCTTTGTTCACCTTATGAAAACTAGCATAAAAAAGCAGGGACCGCAAATAATTATTATGAGTAAAAAAAATTTAAGCCCAAAACAGTCTCCAAAAAAAATTTGGAAAAATTGTCATAAGTTAAATTTTCATGGCGAATTCAAAAACAAGATAAATGTTTTTTTTTTAATTTTTATGAAAAAAATTGATTTATAATAATTAAAATTAATTTTAATAATAAAAAATTTGTAATAATTATTAAATATCAATTTTTATATAAAAATTACTCAATAACTTTTATTTTCAATTTTTATTATATAAATTGAAAAATAAAAATTATTCGATAACTTTTATTTAAAAATTTGAAAATAAAGATTGAATCTATATATCTTTTGATCCGTAGAAGCCAGATCCCATATATATGTATATATATGATCTACACATCAATACCTTTCAGATGGTATATAATAAGTATGTATATATATATATATATATATATATATGTTTATCCGCTTATGTGCCTGTGCAGTATTGACAGTATAAATAGCCCAACTATTGTTGCGGCGGCTGAGAAAGAGTAGTTCATTAAATTATTAATCGAGATTAAATAACAAAAATGAATTAGTTTTTAATATATAAATGGCTAATTATTTAATAGATTCAATCTTTATTTTCTATTTTTAAAATAAAAGTTATCGAATAATTTTTATTTTTCAATTTATATAATAAAAATTGAAAATAAAAGTTATTGAGTAATTTTTATATAAAAATTGATATTTAATAATTAATACTAATTTTTTATTATTAAAATTAATTTTAATTATTAAAAATCAATTTTTTTCGTAAAGAGTAAGAAATAACTTTTATTTTGTAATTTTTTGCTTTTTTAATTATAACCTTTACAGTCCCTGTAAAAAAGCTATCCGAATTAAAATTAATATAAAATTAATATGCCAAACTATGTCTTTGCTAGGTAATATAATTTTAGTCAGATATTTGTAACGCAGTGATAGAGTTATATTCGACCATATAAAGTATATATATTCTTTAACAGCATAAACAGTCGAGTAGATCTAGCCATGTTCGCCCAGATCGGATGACTATATCATATAGCTGGAATAAGAACCACTGAAAAATTTATAGAAATATACATATATAACTTTGCCGTCTCCTTCGAGATCCAAATCTAATAATTATATTATTATATAATACATATATGCATATAAATGTTTTCTATCTCCTGTAGGTCTTTCTTTTCCTTTGATCAAAATTTTTAGATTCTATATGATCCAATTGCAAACAGCAAGGGTATAAAAACATCGGCTTCCGAAGTTTGTTTTTTTCCTTGGTAAATTTCGCTATCGATAACAAGCCTTCGTGATAGGTCAATCTGATTGGTGTTTAAAATCGCAATTAATTTGTTATTTTAGTAAGAACGAACTTTATTTTTAGATAGCATTGTACAAATTTTGGTTTCGGCCTTATTCTTTAAATTTTATATGTTTATTTTTTTAATAAAATATTCATTTAGAGTAGTAAGATAAACAACGGCGGAGCTATCGCTGGCGAAGAAGTCACGGTCATCCATAACGAAAGTCCATCGCTAGCGAGTTACAGCCAAAAAAATTTGCCAGATGTAAATTCCCCACACAAAAACAAAAGTGCAATCTTTATACAATGTAAAATGTGTTAAAATCGCCAGATATACGCTGTGGTAAGCGGGGGCGACAGTTGCAGTTGCAGGTGGCCGTATTAGAGAGTTGGAAGTCGCGAAAAAGTCCAAAACAATTGCGTTTGTCTGTGTCTGTCTCCGTCACGCGCACCCCCACTTCCCCGCGCTCCCTGCAGCCTAAGGCAAACAGCAGAATATTCGTCATCAGCTGGTCTCCGTCGCTATCGCTCTCTCCGTTCCAGTTGCATTTCGAGAAAGAGAAGAGAAAGAGAGAGAATTCACATATTTACAATTTTCTGCTCCTGCCACGCGCGACGACGTCGCTGACGTTATTTTTTGGGCCGATATTGCAGTTGGAAAGTATAGATTGCCCCGCAAACACGAACCACACACACATCTAGGGTTAATTGCCAGACCCGCTGCCAATTAAGCGGAAGCGCCGTGTGTGAGTGTGCTGAGGGAACAAAGAGTGGGTTTCGCAGGTGCTTCACTTGCCACACTTTTCGAATATGCAAGCCCCAACTCGACTTCCAAGGGCAACAAGTGTGCTTAACTATTGATTATTTGCAGAGCTCTTCTCCCACCAATTCGCCAACGACTCCGCACACACACACGCGTAGTTAGAGATCGGAGCCAGCATGGAGACTTCTGCGGACGCGCTCGTCGAGGAGCAGAAGCTCATGGCGGAGGCCAAATACCGCACCTACATGACCAACATAGACAAGGCGCTGCGCAATTTCGAGTACTCCAGCGAGTGGGCGGATTTGATATCGGCCCTGGGCAAGCTCAGCAAGGTATAGCTCCTCTCTGTCTCCTCAAACGAAGCTGGAGCAGCTGACTCATTACATTTACCTTATCTCTTCCTGCTTGCGCCTCAGGCCATATCGAGCAATACGCAGTACCAGGTCATACCACGTCGCCTGAAGATAGCCAAGCGTCTGGCACAGTGCATGCATCCCGCCCTGCCCTCCGGCGTTCATCTTAAGGCCCTGGAGACGTACTCGGTGATATTCAGCAAGACGGGGCCGGAGCGCCTGGCCACGGAGTTTATATACAGGTCAGTGGCCTCCGGAATATAGATAGAAAGCAAGCCTAATCTCTGATTTAATTACTCCTTTAGTGCTGGCCTGTTCCCGTTGCTCGGTTATGCTGCCATGAACGTGAGGCCTGCTTTGCTGGCCATCTACGAGAACTACTTTGTGCCGCTGGGCGACAAGCTGAGGCCTGCGCTGAGCGGCTTCCTCAATGGCGTCCTACCCGGCTACGACTGTGGCCTGGATCACTTTGAAAGAATTAGCTCTCTGCTCAAGCAAGTGTGCAATGCCGTGAATCCCATGCACTTTTACACGGTGCTCTGGGAGTCGGTGGCAAACAATGCGGCTATTAGATTGCCGGCCATCACCTACCTGCTGGAGCACTTCAACAAGCGACTGGATATGCAGGAACAGATCTACATAATGGGCCACAACAGGGAGATTATGATGTCGGCGTTGTGCGCCTGCCTGAATGACTCTTTGATTCTGGTTCAGCGCAACACCCTGGAGTTTTTGCTGCTGGGCTTTCCCATGCACACGGCTCTACTTAGCGAGGATGATCTGGTGAAGCTGGTCACCAACGGGCTCAATACCATTCTCCGGCGGGATATGTCGCTAAACAGGCGACTGTTCAGTTGGTTGCTGGGCAGCGAGGTGGCTAAGAACTCGCCCACCTACGACACCCTTTCACTGGACACCACGAATGCCCCGGAGGAGGAGCCGGAGCCGGAACCGTACTTCGTGAAGCATTCGCGGCACATCCTTATCCGAGCTTTAATCACCACGTTGCGGCTGAGCTTAGATTGCTCGCCCATGGACCTGAAGCCCTACAGGATCATGCTTTCCCTGCTTGACAAGGCGGAGATTGGCAGCGCCGTACTGGACTATGTCCTCCATGACATAATGCGCGCCATGTACATCTCCAGCGGGAATGCGGAGGCGCTGAAGTCCGCCAACCTGCTGTTTGCCACCTTCGATCCCGCTTACATTTGGAGCTACATGACCAATATGTTCGAAAGAGCCTGTCAGCAGGCCAATTCCTCGCAGGAGAAGGTCCAACATGAAGAAGTCTCTGGAAAATACGCCTGCGATGTGGGCTCCGGAGATCCCTGTGTGCTGGAGATCTGCGTGCTGACAGAATTCCTGCTGGAAACCGTTTCCCTGGAGATGTATACGGAGACCACAAGGGTGTATCTGCCCAAGGTCTTTCTGGCCATCATCCAGTTGCTCTCCCTCCACATGGATCGCGTAAGCAGCAGCGAGATTACGGCCTCGCTCAAGCTCTGCATGAAGATTGTCTCCAGGGTCCAGCCCATGATAATGTAAGCTAAAACAAAGGCATATTTTGAAACCCGCTTATCTCTTTTGTATTTCTCCGTAGAAGTCCCATAAAACTGAACAAGCTGATAGAGCAGAACGGTGGCTCCTCGTCGGACGAGAAGATTACCGTAAATTCTGTGAGTGACAAGGTGGAGGCGCCTAGCAGTTCCCTGGAGAAGAGCAAGTCGGACTCCCGACTAAATCATTTTGCGGAGAACTCGCTTCACGGCAACGATCCCAACAACGATGAGGAGCTTATTCGACGCTCGGCCTCCAATCAGAGTGTGGGTCGTCACAGCCCCAACAAGAAGAAGGCCAAATCCATTTCTAGGCTGTCCGAGCTGGACAAGGATGTGAGTGGTCTTCTGGGCTTAAAGTTTAACTTTTTATTTTTAATATTTTTCTAAATTTTTCTACAGATCAGCGCCTCGGACACACCACAGTCATCCTCGGATCTGGACACTCCGCGGAGCATCAAGAAGCTCAAGGCCAAGGCCAAGGTTCCTTTCATACGTAGTCCCAAAAAACAACGGCCCAAGGATATTGTCCTGGTTCAGTCAAACACCACTCCCGATGCCGGCGATGGTCCAAGCACCGAGGAACCCAAGAGTGCGCCTCCGGAGGAATCTCCCCAGTTCCAGTTGGACGAAGAAAGCCGCGCCACGCAGCGCGGTTTTTCCATTCTCGAGAAATGCATCCGCCAGTATGAGATCTTCTTCGAGGTTTACCTGGCGCGCAAGATACTCCAGATCCAAGCGGAGCCCAAGGAATGCGCGGTGAGGGTTCAATTGCAGAGAACTACCAGCACCAGTCACACCTCCAATCTGTTCATGGCCGAGCAAGTCCTAGAGCATGAGTGCGTCGAGCGAGAGTCACAAATAGAAAGGCTGTTTAACTTGCTCCGTGTGGACATAGTGCCGCGCTCCAAGCAGCTGCAAAGGCTGTTGAATCGTTCCCTTCCCCTGCCCGCCAGCGCCAGTGAGTTGAGCAGCGACAGCGAGGCGCAGGAGGACAAACAGCAGAGTCTGCTCATCGATGGGCAAACGCAGCGCAGTGTCCAGCAGCTGTCGGAGCTCCAGCTGAGCCTATCCCTTCGCGGAGCTGTCAAACTGGCGTCAACTCTGCTGGTGGAGATGTCCACGTTTCCCAACTGCACTAAGCACATTGTGCTGGACAGAAATGGTGAGTATTTGGTTAATCATAGCTGTTGCAATCAAAAGATTGCTTAACTAAAACATTGCGTGGGGTACACCCTTCCTGGGTCTCGTGATTCACGGGATTACTTTTTCGCATTCTATAGCTCACTCAGGGACTTTTCTTGCTCAGTGATTAATGTTTTTTGGGTTAAACCCATTTTAGAACCGGAGCTGCCCAACTGGTTAAAGGTCCTCTGCCTGGTGGCCTGTTTTGCTCAGAGCGACAAGGAGCTTCAGGTGTCTGCCATTACCACGCTCTTCGACCTAATCAGGTGAGTTAAGAACGATTTTGCATCCGTTAACAAAATATTAGTTATTCTTTAAATCCTTCTTTCAGCCTTCTGTGTTCGCAGATCGAGCACAACACCAGACCCGGGGTCACTTTTGTGGTGATGCTGCCCCTGCTCAAGTTCGGCCATGTCAGCTACATGGAACAACACACTCGCGTCTTCCAGCTGGTGAGCTCCATACTGTGGGATTACCTAGGAGTTGCCGGCATAGATCCAGCCCAGATTGCAGCGCTTCTCCATCAGCTACACAGTTGCCTGGAGAGCGGCCTGGTTGAGACTGTAATTGGCAATCGGATGCAGGCACAGCATCTTCTGCAAATTCAACCGCCTATCCTTGGCCGGACAGCCCTGCGCAGCTTTCAGTTAGAACGCTTGGCGGATGCCCAGCTACTGTGCCCTACAGAATCAACGGAGAGACTGCGCGAGAGCCAGGCGCGCAGCTTCAAGAAGTTCGAGCTGCTGTGGCACCTGGGCAGGGCCAAGCAGCCGACGCGTGGGTTCGAGAAAACGCTACTCAAGGTGCTGGACACCTTGGCGCTGCCACACTACATGTCGGAGAGGACGTTCGTGACCAACTGGCTGCAGGCATCGTTACTGCGTGGAGATCTCGCCCGTGTAACAAAGCCGCTCTACAAAATCCTTCTATCCGCCAGTTCTAAGCGCGTGGGCATCGTCCACATGCAGCAGTTGTACCGCGAAGCCGATGCGGAAGTCACTCCTGCCTTTGAGCGCGACGTGTACGCCATCAGTTCGGAGCAGGGCAACGTGAAGTACCACCACATGGAGACCACCAGCGGGGGTAAGAAGAAGAGCCCCATTCGGAACTTTCCCAAGAAGATCTTTGGGGTAACACTGAGCGGCGGCAAGGCCAACAAGGTTTCTAATTTCGTGAGTGACAAGGCGACGACAACTGCGGTCGCCAGCAGCAGCGAGGCAGCCCAGGATGTCAACACCATTGGGCTGATCATCAATCCGCTAGAGAATACTAACGACTTTGACGACGAAACGGATCTGGAGGAGCCGCGGATCGAGATACCGCACAAGGAGACGCCGCTCGAGCAGAAGCTGGCCTGTGCCATGGATGAGAGCGAGCAGCCCTCGCAGGAGCAGGAGCATACACAGACAGGAGTCCAGCAGCCTGACCAGAGCCTTCACTTTGACCAGGATATAACGGACAACTCGGACAGCAGCGACTTCGAGTCGGACTCGGAACTGCGCGAGACCAGTCTGAGCTTGAGTGCCGCCATCAGCGACGATGTGAAGCGATTTGTCGGCGACTGCGAGCGGGTCTCCGAGGCCTTGACCCAGCTCGAGAAAATCAAGAGCCGCAAGACGTATCGCCTGACCAGAGAGAAGACGCCCGGTGAATCCAGTCTCAACTCGCTGGAGTCTCAACACAAGGAGCAAGAGCAGCAGAGCACGCCGGACCTTCAAGCGGACGCTCTGCCGGCGGATGAGTACTTCCGGGAGGACAAGAAGGTGGGCAAGCGCAAGAAACTTTTGATTGCCGGCGAGAAAAAGCGACTCAGTTGCATCTCAAAGACCTCCACGGACAGCAATCTCAGTGGCTCGCACGTGGAGCAGCCGGAGCTTGAGGAGGAGTCGGAGGAGCCGGCCACCACCGAGTCCACTATCAATGTGGAGGACAAGCGCCGGAACCTAAGCTTGGAGACGAGCAAACTGCAGCCGGATATGCAAAAGACCCTGGAGAAGGGCAAGCAGAATGTCGAGATCCTGCGTCAGAATAATGCGGCAGCAGCTGCAGCAGCGGCGGCCGCGGAGGAGCAGTCCTGCAGCCTGCGCAGCTCCATGAAGAGCCGTGGCTCCCTCACTGATGCCGCTTATCTGTACCACAACCACTTGCTGCTTTACCTGTCCATCTATGACACCCGCCAGACGCTGTACGCCCTGCAAACTCTCCGCAACATCATCTGCTGCGACCGCCGCACCTTCCTCTGCCTGTCCATCACCACGTCCTTCTCCAGCGGCAGCCTAAAGCAGCTGCTGGTGCGTCATCGCAAGAGCATCTCCGGCAAGGGCTTCGACGGTAGCGTAGGCAGCTCGGAGTACGCCCAGGCCTATCGGGGCTGCATGCAGCTGGAGCTGCTGGTCACGCTGTGTCTGTTCTACGCCCGTGGCTACTTTCAGAGGGAATCGCTGGATGCCCAGCGGCAGCCGCCCACGCTGCAGGACATCGTGAACAACCGCAGGATCCAGCTGGAGAGCATCGAGCTGCTGACGGTGATCTGCTCCGAGCTGATAGAGATCGTCAAGGGAATGGGCACAGGGCTGGCCCGCTACATCGCCGACCTGCTGGCCCGTGCCAAGCTGCAGAAGGTAATGCTGCACTGCCTCAATAGCTCGGTGTGCAGCTATGGGCGCAGCAAAACCAACAGCAGTTCGGCCAGCTATGCGGAGCAGGTGCTCAGCTTCAACGATCCGCAGGATGACCAGCTGCATGCCGACTGCTTCCAGCTGCAGCTGCTACGCCTGCTGCTTGCCGTAATTCGGCTGGAGCACGAGGTACATCAGGTGCGGCAGGACACACCGCCCACCGCGGGCGAGGATACGGCGGGCAATGCCTCGCCCACCCGCCTGACCGAGGGAGCGGCGGCGGCCAATGTTAAGTATCTGCCCAACTGCCTGATTAGCCAGCAGCCCATGTTCCTGGCCGCCGTCTTGGGTGCCCTGCAACAGGAGCGGCTGCGCCACCTGCACCGCAACTGGACAGACCTGGTGACCTCCTCGCTGAACTGCTTCTCCTTCGGCTCGCTCACCAATATCGTGATCAGTGTGGTCCACCAGCTATGCAGCAACCTGGATCGCCTGGCCAAGCTGCCACTGCCCCAGCAGCGCCACTTCCCTCCGGACTACGTGGTCTCCCAGCTGGAGGCTCTGACCATCCTCTGCCACTACTGCCTGCTGGATAACACGCAGCAGACGGCACTCTCGCACCTGTTCAACCAGGCCTATCCGCAGACCAGCTCCTCAGCCCAGAGCTCCAGCACAAGCCAATTGCTGAACAGCATTGTCCACTCCATCCTCTCGGCCAGCGAATCTTCCGGCACGTCGGTGCCGGCGCCAAGGAATCCCCAGCTGCAGGCAGCGCGGAATGCCGTGCTCTCGCACCTGCCCAGGATCATGAGCAGCGTGGCTGCCATATGGGACAGTGAACTGGGACAGCTACGGCCGGTGAGACAGCAGCTCTTGGAGTTTCTGTCGCCGGTCTCACTGCATCACGGCTGCAACTTCCTCGCCGCCGTAGCCGTCACCTGGCAGCAGCGCGGCGTTTCCGCGAATATGAGTGGGCTGAGCATTTCCGAGCAATTCCAGCGGAACTCCACACTGCAGGCGTGTCCCGCCCAGCTCTCGCTCGTCTCGCTGGTGTCTAGCATTCGCGTGATGCCGATGGACTCGTTCGTTATGACCCTGCACCATGTGGTGCGCTCGCCGCCGCCGATCCACCGGCCGCCTGCCCAGCTCAGCATTGAGGTGAGCGCGCTGGAGCTCTTCTACTTCTACATGCGATCGGCCCCGGCTCCCCAGCTGGCCGATGCCTGGAGCTCGCTGCTGGCCCTCATCCGGGATGGCTTGAACCTGACGCCGCCGGCTCAGTTCGCGCTGTTGATGTTGCTTAACGAGTTCGTTCAGCGTTGTCCGCAGATGCCCTTTCAGGACAAGAAGGAGGTACGGGAGCTGCACGACGTCACCTCGCGGCTGGTGGACTCGCTTTCCAGCGTGGCTGGGTCCTGCCTCGAACAGACCACCTGGCTGCGTCGCAATTTGGCCGTGAAAGAGGACACTGACGGCTTGGCCAAGGACAACAGCGTGGGCGGCGGCGGACTGCAGCAGTATTCTCTGCAGGCGCAGAGCGTCCTGGCAGCCATACTTTCGAATCTACTGGACGTGGCGTACGGGTCGCAGGAGAAGGACAAGGTGGTCAATATCGTGACCCCGCTGCTGTATAATATAACGCCGTACTTGAAGAATCACACGGCCCGGAACGTGCCCTTCTTCTACGCCTGCTCGGCGCTCTTGGCCAGCCTGAGCGGCTATCAGTACACGAGGAAGGCGTGGCGCAAGGATATGCTGGACCTGCTGCTGGACAACGCCTTCTTCCAGATGCACCTTTCTTGCTTGCCCTTTTGGCGCATGATCATGGACAGCCTAATGACGTACGACAATACCACATTCCGGGAGCTAATGACCCGCGTCTCGCTCTCGCAGGCGGGCAGCCTGAACATCTTTACATCGCGCGACCAGGAGTACGAGCAGCGGGCCATGCTGCTCAAGCGTCTGGCGTTTGTCATCTACTGCAGCGAGTTCGATCAGCACAACAAGTACATGCCGGATATCCAGGGTGAGTGTGGGGATTACGACTGAAGCGGAGTTTTCTCTTTAACTTTTATCGCTAGAGAGATTGAATAGAATGGGACTAAACTGAGGCGTTTCTTTAATTCCAATGCAATTGTTTTCCGCGGTTAACCTTCACTTAGTTAAGCTAGAACCTATCTTGCAAGCTCTTAATTTATTAACAGAATGAAAAGCAGCTCAACTGAAAGAAAAACAGAGCGAAGTCAGGAAGACAGCAAATCTTCTTGGGAACTTAAATTCAGGGAAATTTGCTGCAAGACTTAGTATTATGTCGTTGGAATTCCATTAAACATATAAACACATAATTTGTATATGTATATACGATAAGGCAGGCAGGAAGTACCCTAATTAATCGTATTAACGTATAGTTATTAAAACTTAATGTGCTCGAAAAATATGTACATTAAATCTTTGGGGAATTAAAGCTATAACTTTTTCTGTGTTCCAACAGAGCAACTGGCCAACAGTTTGCGACTCGTTCCCATGGGTCCCTCCGTTCAGGCCGCCGTTTTCCTCTGCTTCCGCGTGCTCCTCCTGCGCATGTCGCCCGATCACGTCACCTCGCTGTGGCCCATCATCATAGCCGAAATGGTTCAGGTGTTCCTGCAAATGGAGCAGGAACTCAAGTCGGAGAGCGAGGAGAGAAAGTGAGTCCATCCATACATATAGAAAATATTGCAAGATGTAACTAAAAAATCGTTATACTTATGCAGCCAACAAATGCGCATACCCTCGGGCATTGATGTGTCCTGGTCCTCCGCCTCGACCGCCAGCAATGGCTACAGCTCTCAGACTCTGCAGCACTGGCGCTCAGTACAGCTGGAGGCCTGCAAGCTCCTAGAATTAGGATGTGTGCTGCCGGCCACCAAGCTGCCGCATTTCCAGATGTATCGCTGGGCCTTCGTGGGCACCGAGTTCGACGTGCACGAGGAGGAGGTACGGCTGCCCAATGGCAGCCTGGAGAACTTGGCCACGCTGCCCAGCGCTCTGTACGTGCCGCATGTAAGACGGTTGGTCAGACTGATGGATATGAAGTACACCAGCCAGTCACCGGTGAGTTGGGTTGTATGCTGCCACCTCTTCGCCTGATTAAGCTAATCTCCTGGCATTTCTTTTAGCTCTTGCAACGTCCCAGCAACAGGCATCTGATGCTGCACTACCAACAGCTGCAATCGCTGCAGGAACTGTACGCCTTCTTCTCCACACTGGGCTTTAATTGCCCGCAGCCGAGGAATTTTGCGGACACGGAACAGGATGTGGCCAACTGCCTACAGGAGATCGAGGAGGTGCTGGCCAATGACTTCCTGGAGAAGCTGCCCAGCATCACCACGCCCAGATGAAAACCGGTTGCTGTCCACCGGCCGCCGACGCAGTCGCAGATCCAAGCGAGTGGATCTCAATTCGAGCTCAAGCTGAATCTGAATCTGGGCATGGAGTCTGCCTTGGAGGCGGGCCAGCCATCACGCATCCTGGCCGCCGTGCAGGCTAAGCTGAGCAGCCAAAATGCCGAGACAAGCTTCATGCAGCAGACCCAGCACAGCACCAACAATAACAAGAAGACCAACTTTCCATTTTATGTCTAAGCGGGATGAGAAGGATGTGGAGTTGCAGCATGAGACGGTGCCGATGCCGATAGTATGATAGCTAGATATATAGATAGAAATGTCCGTAGTGTGATCGATCGTTTTACCCGTTGTGTGTTTGAGGAGGACTAGCACCCTGTAATTGTATATGTTTAACTATAATATAACCATAACCAATGTATCTAACTGTTGATAGTTGCGGATGTTACGGATGTGAATAGGAGAGACAAAACTGCAATCAAAATACAAAAGCGCATTGTTTATTGCCAAACTAACTAAAGTTAACTCGAATCAGCCTACACCACGGCCGTAGTCCGGGGACTGCTCGTCTCGCGGTTCTTCAGCTGGACGTAGTGCGAGTAGATGAGGCGGGCGCAGAAGGCAACGATTACTAGAGGAGGGAAGATAAGGAGAATATTTTGAGTCCTGCAGTGTACAAGAGGACTGCTTAAACTCACATATCGATATGATGTACACCAGCAGGGCCCCGAAGATGTTGTTGAAACCGGTGGCCTCGCGATAGCCTCCATAGTGGAAGATCACACCGAAAATGGCAAAGGGAAAGCCGATGGCTTCAATCAGGGCGAAGATAAGCCAGCCCAGGAGCAGCACTCGTTTTTCCTAGAAGGTGATTAAGAAGGGTACACAGTGGTGAATCAGGAAGTCTTATCTGGTCGGATGTGAGCTCACCTTAAGGGTTCCGATCAGCAGCAACACATTGGCGATCACGGCAATGGCAAAGCCAACAAAGTTTACAACTGCACAGGGAAAAATATGGTTACTTTAAATACACATTCAAAGCTTTCCCATAAATTGGGTATTTATAGATTCATGTTTATATTAAAAAAATATTCTCAAGATCTTTGACCTCAGGTACTTGATACGTATTAAGTATCAAATAACAAAAAAGATCTAGAATATTTTCACACATTTTCGGAATGAAGTCATAAGTTTGTCATACACTACTTTATTTATTTAAGAGGGAAATATGTATATTTTCGGTATTTGCTATTAGTCTGTTAATCTGCGCTTCAGTTACGGGCTAGTTATCAAGATCTTGTTGTTGAGGTCTCCCAGGTATCAAATATCAGAAGAGAATATCCCACCAAGCGTGATCTTGAATTTTTTCATGTGTCTGCACATTTTTAGAATGAAAACATCAGCTTGCATCTGTCACCGATGTCGTCATCGATCCAAAAAATGGAACGTGTTTTTTTGTCTCCATGGATTAGCTCATGGTTTTAATTTATACACCGTGGCCGCGTGTGTATTCTATGCTTTGAGACAATGGACCGGAGGAGGCCGGAGCATTGGAATAAACAAATGCCGCCACGCCTTGAAATTTCTCCTACCCGTTGGAGCGAAGAGCACGCTGAATGTCATGGATATAAGCGAGTATATGGCAATGCCCAGGCACCAGCTCCTGAGCTCCGTTTGGCACGGTCCCTGGTCGACGATCAGATCGATTTTCATATTGATCTTTGGGCTTAAATGCAGGTTAAGTTTTCACGAAAAGTAACCCAAAACGGCGAAACCGGTTTTGGCGGCAAGTTGGAGCTCGGAAAAGCGACTAAGCTCGGCGAGAAGCGAATAACAACTGAATTCCATTTTACAAATTGTTGGGGAAGCAACAGTTTGGTTAGACTAGACAACAAAGCAGGCACTGTTTTTTGAGATAGCTCGTCTATTAATAATTAATTTTGAAATATTATAATAAGATTTCACTACCTTATGTTTTTTAATTTTAAGAATTTATTTGGTGTTACTAACCACAAGGGAAGAGCAAAACTCACGATTTGGTAGCCAAAATAATATATTTAAAATATTGAAATATTTCAAATGATTTATCTTAAGTTTATTACTTGAAAACTTTTATTACTATTGATAGGCGTAAAAAACTAGGGATATAAACTATATAATTTAATACAATAAATTTCTCCTAAAATTTATGAATATAAAAAAAAGAAAAACAGGGGAAACCTGTTGCTTAGTGTTTCTAAATATAAATGTGTGTGCGTGTGCATTTTTAGCTTTGTGTGCTCTCTAGAGGACCGGAACAACAACAATTATACTGTGTGGGAAGATGTTAGCTTGCATTGACCTAAGATAGTGATGATATACGATCAAGATAACGAGTCGTAGCATCACATCTCGACTTTAAAAATAACAATTATCTAAATGGATGTTGTTCAATTCTTTTTCTAACCACCTTAACGGTTTGAATTCAAATCTAGCTGTTGCAGCCCTGGTAGTGTGACTATTTCATCTTGAATCAAGGCAGTGACTCGAATAAAAAATATACCTTAGTTATACAAATAAAAAATAGGGAAAATTAAATTAAATGCCTCCTTATTCTGGGCATACAGTGGCGAGCAAAATTGAGTGCATGTTCTCAACTCTGACTTTGACCATCAATAAAAACTTAACCACACAAGCGAATCCCACAATTTTTTTTTTATTATTATTCTTAAATTATTTAATACTTATTTTAGGAAAGAAACAATAACTTATCAGTAAGGGAAAATTCTTAGAATAAAAAAACGAAACAAACTCATATAAACTCAATTTTGCACGTTTTAAGTTTTGTACCTATTTTCGCTTTTGCACTTCTCTTATCAGCAAACAATCTCCAGATTAACCGTTATAATAGTTATAATGCTTTTTTGGGTGGTCGTAGATTAGTTTTAAATTTGCTTTTGCGGAGCGAAACTGTTTTTTCGTAAATAATTACAACATTTATTGAAAAAAGCCCAAAAATGCGAAAATTATCGGGAGAAATTGAAAATAATGTTGTGAGCCTGACCGAAAGTGGCAGTTCTACAAGGAAAATTGCCGAGAGGCTTGGAATCAGTCAATCTGCGGTGATCTCCATTCAGAAGAGGCGAAAGCTGACTCCGAAGTCTCAGGTCGCAGGCCGGAAAAAATTATTGAAGGACTCTGATGCTCGTCTAATGATGTCAGAAATGCGAAAAAACAAGCTTTTAACACCAAAAGGTGCTTGTCTGGCCATTAACAAAAATGTCAGTGAGTGGACTGCTAGAAGAGCATTGCAGGACATCGGATACATATCGAGCGTAAAAAAAGTAAGCCTGCATTATCCGACAAGAACGTCAAAGCTCGCTTAAAATTTGCTAAGGATCATAAAAATTGGACCGTTGACGATTGGAAACGAGTTGTCTGGTCCGATGAGTCTAAATTTAACCGTTTTCAGAGTGATGGAAAACAGTACTGTTGGGTTCGACCCGGAGATCGAATTCAAAGAAACCATGTGAAGCAAACCGTTAAACATGGCGGTGGTAATATAATGGTATGGGGATGCTTTACATGGTGGCATATCGGACCTCTACAATTAGTTGAAGGAATCATGAAAAAGGAGGACTACCTTCAAATCCTACAAACTAATCTTCCCAACTATTTTGAAAAATGTGCGTATCCCGAGAAAGATATCGTCTTCCAACAAGATGGGGATCCAAAGCACACAGCAAAAATAGTTAAGGAATGGATTGGAATGCAGCAGTTTCAATTGATGGAGTGGCCTGCACAAAGTCCCGACCTCAACCCGATTGAAAATCTTTGGTCAATCGTGAAAAGACGGCTTGGGCAGTACGATGCAGCTCCAAAAAACATGGGTGACCTTTGGGATCGTGTTGCAGTGGAATGGAGTCGAATTCCGAAGGAAATACTTCAAAATTTGGTCGAGAGTATGCCAAAACGCATATCCGAAGTTATTGCGAATAAGGGACTTTGGACCAAATACTAAAATTAATTAAGTTATTACATTTTGTTTGAAACGTGCAAAATTGAGTTTATATGAGTTTTTTTAGTTTTTTTATTCTAAGAATTTTCCTTTATTGATAAGTTGTTGTTTCTTTCCGAAAATAAGTAATTAATAAAGTAAGAATAATAATAAAAAAAAAATTGTGGAATTCGCTTGTGTGGTTAGGTTTTTATTGATGGTCAAAGTCAGAGTTGAGAACATGCACTCAATTTTGCTCGCCACTGTATTTACTTTTAATAAAAGTCCCTTTAGTTCTAAACGAATTTTAAAATTTATTATTGTAAAAATAAAAGGGTGACGCGCCCATTATTTTTCTTAGCGATCTGGCAACACCGCCGCACGAAAGCTTCCAAGTGTCTTGCATTTGCGACTCATTTTATTTGATTCAATTGCATTTCGAGTACGCCGGCAAGAGCTCCTGTGTTTTTCCAACCGAATAGAATCCGAACCCAGTGACAATGTTGTCCAGTGTGTTTTGCATGCGACTCAACACCTATGGTGTGGTCATCGGCTGGCTCGGCGTGATTTTCTCCTTCCTGGCAGTGATCCTTTTGTCCGTGGCCCTGGGATTCGCGGATGAAATTGCGCAGCAGATTGTAGGCACCAGCAAAAGTGCTGACTTGACAGTGGATCAAGTGCATACCGGTAAGGGTTCTCTTGAGTATATATGTGTAGATATCTAGATATAATGTTCTGCGTTTGTGGCTTTTCAGTTCTCGTGATCGGTTTGAGTGTTTACCTGGCGCTGAAGGTGATCAATCTTTTGGCATCGGCCATGCTGGTTGTGGGAACCGTGAAGGTAGGGAGTCGAATATCGTAAGGGCAATGTCACCCCTGTTCCCTATTGGCATCTTATTATATATATACATATGTAAAGCATAAACTAATTAAGTTCCCCATACCTCCAGGAACGCCACCTGCTCCTGCTGCCCTGGCTGATCAATAATGGAGTGATCCTGGGCTTCGCCATTGTCGCGCACCTTGGCCTCTGGGCGCAAGTCATCAGTGCCCCGATTCCCTTTTTGGATGCCCTGCCCATCATTCTTTTCTCCATGGCTGCTCTCGGTAAGCTTGTGGCATGAGTTTTTCCCCGCCGCATCTGGAAATGCGATGTACACAAAAATTATTGTGAAATCGTTCAACCTCAACTGGGGTTATCGCAGCGCCGCTGGCTGCTGTGTTCATTTAATTATACTCTGGCACGATGCTGATGGCATTATTTATTTATCTTTTTTGTTGCTTTTTCCAGCTCTCGGATGGTATCTGTACTATGGAATCTACTCGCTGTTCAAGCAAATCCAAGTCACCAGTGATATCCAGCGTCCGCTGATTGCACCCGCCTCCCAGCAGACTAATTCGTACCCCAGCTACACCAAGATTTAGGCTTAGAATTAGTCATTCTGAGCCTCGCTGATCAACAGCTTTCGAATCTTATCAGTGACGCTTCCTATATGCGACTATCATATATATATTCATATATTAACCCGATTCGTTTGTATCATTTGGACGAACAAAAGCAATCTTTGTATGCACGTCAATATCTAAATCTGTGTCCTTTGGCGCATGCTCGATATATCTTTTTCTCTGTTATATTACTCACTCGATCTGGCCTGCACATGTGGTTATTGCATTTCGAAGAAAACTGCAAGGCAAATTATGTATGTATATTCAAGTGTCTGAAAAAAATATATTTTGTATACACCTAAATTGGAGAATGTTTATTTAAAGAGGGTTAGCTTTCGCATAAATACTGTGCATTTAATAAATTAACAATTACGATGCACTTATTCCAATTTTGCCGTTCTTCATTATATTATAATCTAATTGAGACATGGTAATTTTGTATGATTCAACAGGCTTTTTTACGAAAATCAGACCTCTGACTGGTATATGAAAGTATGGAGCTGTAAATATAAAGTATATGTAGATAAAATCAATAACAACCGATAGTAATTCGTTGTTTTTAACCATTTTTTTTTGTAATTTTTTATTAAATGGTAATAGTAATTACACCAGTGCGTATACGTACTTTGGGACTCTACTAAAACCACCAAAAAATAAATATAAATATCGTCAGAAGAAGTATTTTTAATTTTTGGTGCCATAAATCTATGGGTTATAAACTGAGTAGTCAAATCCAGTAGGATTTCAATTTTAAATAAAGTAAGTTTATTTTTCTTTTGAAAAATATATATATATACATTTAAATTCGATAATATCAAAATATTAGCGCCAATCTTTCTATAAATCTCGGCAGTCCGGCATCGCTGTCCCAAGAACAGAGGAGTCGTGATGAAACTGGAGTTTTTCGTTTTTATTAATTTTCACCTATGTATCTTAACTACAAAAAGTTGTATAACTTTCTTTAGAGTTAGGTATGTTTTTTATTTTCAATTCTGGTTTCTTTTTGATAATTAAGAATCCGTGAGCCTTAGGTCGTGTCATGTCGTGACTTTTGTGATAAATGTCCCACCCCTAAATAATAAACGATAACTGCGACTTATTTCGCAATTGCATTGCGCCGCCGGCGAGTCGTAGTTTGTTATTCTTTTCTTTTGCTGCTGAGAAGGGGAATCACCGGGAAAAAGCAAAAATGCTAAACTCTGTGTGTGGCATGAGGTTGAACACCTACGGTGTCGTCCTCGGATGGATAGGCGTGATATTCTCCTTCCTGGGCGTGATCCTCACGTCCGTTGGTCTGGGAAACGCCGATGCAATCGCCCAGCAGATCGTCAAGAACAGCCAGAACACCAAGCTATCGGTGGACGAACTGCGCACCGGTAAGGATTTTTGCATAAATTAAATGCAATCTTTTTCACGCGTATCCTTTTTTCCAGTCTTGGTAATTGTGTTGAGCATTTACCTGGCGCTGCAGGTGATTAACATCCTGGCCTCGGGCATGCTGATCGTGGGCACGCTTAAGGTAAGAACGATGGGCAGGGTCAGGGAGGAGGTACCAGTGTATCCGGTAAATAATATGGCCAGATAGCGTGTCAGTTATTGTCAGAGTACCGCTTGTTTTATGACTCAGAGATTGACAATCAGGCGCTTATTATTACTAAACCCAGCAAAAAAAAAAGACAAAGCATTTTATCAGTTGTCGAAAATCGTTGCATACTTGTTGGCGTCTGCGCCAAAGGAACTTGGTAGAGAAAAATATTTAAATACTTATCCGATCTATAAATAATTTATGTCACCATAAATTTCTGATTTTTAGAGGGGAAAAGGTGTTTCCTTTCACAATTTATCTTGAACTCGACGAGTACTTAGCAAGTATCATATATAAACAACAGTACAGATAAGGGTCAAGATATTGATAAGTTAAGCAGAATGAATCACTGATCGGTGGAAAATAAAATGCATTGATGGCCGATAAAAAATAGAGTTCACACAGCCATTACTTGTTCATTCATTAGGGACTTAACGATTTGATTAGTGATCGTAGATCCAATCTATAATTTAGACTTGGTTGATAAACAACATGTAAACAAACAATAATGAAATTCCCGCTCTTTAGGAACGCCATCTATACCTGCTGCCCTGGTTGTTCAATAATGGCGTGTCCCTGATCTTCAGCATCGTCACCCAAATCGGAATGTTGGTGCAGGCCAGTTCAGTGTCCTTTATGAGCGCCTTGCCGTCCATTCTGGTCTCTTTGGCACTCATCGGTGAGTAACCTATGGAGTTCCTGATTTGTTCTGAACATTCTATACACTTCCCTTTATGCTTTTCAGCTCTCAGCTGGTATCTGTACTACGGCATCTATTCGCTCTACAAGCAGATTCAGCGAAACAGCGACCTCCAGCGTCCGCTTATCCCGCCGCAGAGCAGCGCCAGAAACTACGAGGGATTGCCCGTCAATCAATAAGATCCTTTAAATCAATGGAAACTTGCTCCAAATATATTTAAGACGCTTCTTAACGGGCATTTTTCCAACTTTTTATAAACGAAACTATTAATCTAAACATCCTTATATAAATGGGACTTTTGAATACCAATTATTATTATTCCAAGACCCTTTACCAGTTTTCATTAAGAAATGTGCCTATGAATAAATATAATCGATACTGACCTTTAAAATATATTTTATATGCATTATCCCGAATTGTTAAACACCTGAGACCCGCAGAATTTGGATTTAGTAATGATACTTACCTCTATAAATGTTACAGAAATCCGAATACCTTCTGTCAATTGCCTTTAAGTATACATATATATTTTCTACACACACGGAGGGACAAACGGAGGGACACATTCATAGCTTAAATTGGGACACGAAGTGGCTTTCGTTGTGGCCACTACCGTAGTAGTAGCTCGTTCTGGATGGATGCATGGTCCTGGACTCTTGGTCATTTTCCCAGGCCCAGCCACATGTAGCTGGGGTCAATAAGCTGGGAGCGATAGCCCTGCGGGTTGCGCGAGACCAAAGATCGTACCTTTTGCGAGGGCCGGTAGCTGCGCAGGGCATGGAGCAGCTTGGATGTCTTACGGTCCTGCTCCTCCTGCTGGACGGGATCTGGTTCGGAGCCATCGGCGGGCGGCATCGCTGGTAAGTGCTGGAGCGGATGCGGGTGCTTGCCCTCCAGTAGCCGTGTCTCCGACTCGCCCAGCTGGGATTGCTCCGCGAAGCGCACATTCGCCTCCAGACGGTTGAAGAAGTCACCCAGATTGGTCATGGCTCCTGGAGAAACAAGAAAAGGCACTTACTGAGGGTCCATCTGGCGCTTCACTCTCCTGCAGTCCCCGATACCCACCAGCACTGATCGATGGCATGTAGCGGAGCGACGGCGTCATGTGCTTGCGCTTCCAGGGCAAGCTGTAGGCATAGGCGAAGGGATAACGCGGCTCCCCAGGCGGAGGTTGCTGCTCCTCATCGCCATCGCCGGGTGGTGGCCACTGTATGGGCGTCCGTTTGGCCTTGGCTGGCGGAGATTGCCATTTCTGCTGCACCTGTAGCTGCTTGAGCTGCTGCAAGTACCACTGGCGGCCCGAAAATTCCGGATACGCTGGGAAATAGCTGCCAAACAATTGCTTGTCCATTTCCGTGCTGCTCGGTTTCGGCTGTCGGGGATTTCCGTTGTCGGCGGAGTAAAGGTCATCGTCGAAGGCGCGTGACGTCGTCGGCGGCGGCTGCCCGCTCTCAGTGGACTCCCAGTCAGGATCCAACTCCCAATCGCTTTGCCACCCCGGCGGAATTCGGAGGTCACGGCTCTGGGTCGTCTGCTGGTCCCCAGTTGTGGCCGCCGCTGTCGCTGCTCCGCCGAAAGGTGCGTTTCGCAGTGGAGCTGTCGGTGGGAGAATGGGAACCGGGAGAATGGCCCATTAATTGTGGGTTCCCCGAGGAGCCGCGAACAGGGGTGGCCTTTTACAAAAAAGGGTATGACATCCAATTTCCGCTCCCGCCCCTACAGATTTTAATTAGTGATAGGCGCAATGCGACTCCTAATCAAAGGTCAACTTTCAATTCGACAAAAGTGTCGAGCACTGAAAACGAGTGGGTGGAATGGGATAGTTTTCTAAGGGAGTTGCACCCTCTGCGAACAAACAAAACTTATTAAAGAAAATAAATCAAGTTGGATGGGAGTTGTTTTATTTTAAGAAAATTTTTTTTTCAAATTTAAAAAGCTTCATGAATAAAAATATTTAATTGTTTGACTATGTTTGTTTACTGAATCAGTGAGATATTTTTACTCTGCTGAGGGTTTTATAAATTAATTCAGGATCTTGATCAGTATCAACAGTCAGGTCTACCTAGCCTTGTTCATCTATTCCATTTTGTTAGTCTTTGTGTCCTTTAAATTTATATTTATGGCAAATAGCTTATAGGTCGGAACGGGGTGGTTCAGACAACTATATATTGTAATTATATTAAGAAGAATGAAAGAAGAGTGCAACAAAATATTAGAACTTTGTTCATTTACTTGTAGATATGGCAATTATTTAGGATATAAGAAAATTATTTAATTACAAAAAATCTACCATAGGAAAGATCGGAAAGAAAATCGAAAAGCCTTTGTTATTTCGTAAATCTTACCCCTAAATTTCTAGCTTTCAAAGGATCTTTCGGGTTAACATGTAAAATCAAAAGAATATAAAAATATCACTTTTACGAAGTTATCTTCCTTTCTAAATTGATGTGTAAATAATAAGTAATTTTTTTAAATTTCTCATATGTAGACCCGTTAACTCACCAGCACAGAGTAACACCATCAGCAGAATCCGTCGCCTCAACAGGAGTTGTGACATCTTGAGGCTGTTTCCTAAGGGTTTCCTGCGGGATGTTGTTACATTCTTTGGAGACACCAACGCGGGCTAAATAGTTGCCAAATTTGATAACATTTCCGGTGAAACTTGGACACAAACACTGGACAATTTCAAAGGGGAACTGGGCCCGCGGCGGAGATCGAGTTGCACGCCGGAGGGGCGAAGTCGACTAACGGCCAAGTCGCTGGCACCGTGCGCTTTTATAGCTCCTGGAGGGTCGCGAACCCAGCCCAACTCCACGGGAATCCTTTCGGTCTCCTCTTTCTGGTTCAGTTTCCACCTGCCAGCGAGCACCTGTTGCCCGAGGTCCACGAAGAGGACAACAACGACGGCAGCGACGACGACGACGACGACTGCTCCTCGCCCATTAAGGGACGTTGGGGACATGCGCACCAGCCAGGATGGACGTGTCACCTTTGCTTGGTTTCCGTTAAGTGCGACTTGAGCTTTGGCAATTTTCTAATATGCACGGAAATGGCAAACAGCACTGGCAATTGGGAGTCGAGTGTCCAAGTGGTGCTTGGATTCCATTCCATTCCGCCAGCGGGCCAGCCAGTCAGCCACTGGCTCAGCCAATAGGGCTCAGGTGTGCCAAAGGACCCTTTTATGCAATTATCCTGTCATATTGCGCAATTTCCAAGCAACTGATATTGCCAGGGCGCGGATTTAAGCTATCGTCGTGCTCCCGGCTCATCCTTTATGCCCAGGATTCCCGGCATCTCTCAGACATTCGCCTGACGTGACGTCAAAGGCTTTTGAGTCTTGCCACCGTATTAGCATAATTGGGTCAGTGGTTAGCGCCGGCCATTGTGAGCCTTGCATCCATTATCCTTTCAGCGCCAGCCGGCCACCAGCTACCAGCCAGGAGCAGGAGCAGGAGCGGGAGCCAGGTCAGGTGGCCAGTGGCTGCTCCTAATTGGATTTGTGTGTGCAGTGAGTGCCCGGCGAGAGAGTTGCAGCTTCTTTTGCGGCACACGCTGGGCGTGCTAATGGCTCCGAGTTCTGGGTCCGAGTCGGGAGACAGGAGACAGGAGTCAGGAGGTCAGGCGGTGGTCCGCCATGGGCCATTGGCAACTTTGTCTGCACGGCGTTTAAACAAAAACTTTGTCGCACAAACAGTTTGTTAATTAAGCGTTAATTACAAGTTCAAGTCAACTTCTACATTTTAGTTTCGATTTTCCAGGGGGAGTAGTCAAGGTTAAACTATATTTTATTCTATTTTTTACCCTTGCAGGGTACTAGTATTTTATTCAGAAGCTTGAATCGCAGTGAAGTAGTCATTTGCGACCCTATAAATCATATATATTTTTGATCAGCATCAAGAGCAGAGTCTATTTAGACATCTTTTGGAGAAAAAAAAATGTTACTCAATTTTTCAAAATTTTGTAAGGGGTTACATTGTTAAAATTGCTAAAAATTAAAAACGAGTTTCTGGGTATTATGCTCTGACTCAGAAGCTTAAAACACAGTGAAGGAGTCATTTGCGACCCTATAAATCATATATATTCTTGATCAGCATCGAAAGCCGAATCGATCCAGTCATGTCTTGCTGAAAAAAAATTTTACAAATTTTTTGAAAATTTTATAAGGGGTTACATCGTTAAAATTTTCAAAAAATCAAAAAAATTTTATTTGTTTTATTTATTAAACTAATAATGCAGAAAAATAAACATTTTAAAAACGAACACAGGAAAGCTTTCCGAATTGAATTTAATGCATTTTTGGCTAAGTTATGATCGATTTCCGATTCGATCCCTACGTCTTATGGCAAAATGAAAAAGTATGAAAGTTTTGGCTTCCCGAAGTCTTCTTTTTTTTTAATTGCAGTTCGAGGATCAACTTCCTTTTAAATATTCTTAACAACTCATGCGACTTCCTAATGCATTTTTGACCATGTTATGATATTTTTAAACCTTGACTTACCCAACGAAAATTGCTTATAAAAATACTGATTTATTAACATTATAAACATAGATTTAATAATGGGTCATAATATAATTCAATCATAATCTTAATCAAAAAATAATAAAAGCATTAAATCAAAATTCCACAAAAATGTACTCAGTTCATCAACAATTTTGTTAAGGCGTAACATTATTATGATTGTTAAAAATTCACAAAAGTGATAATTTTTTTAATATGTTTGTTTGTAAACCCTACAACAGCCAACACAGAAAACCCTTCAGAATTGAGATTTAGGCATGTTTGGATTAGTAGATGATCGGTTGCAAATTCGAACCCAGCTTCTAATAGTTTTATTGCTTAAAATGTTGGTAAGAGGGATCATGGTGTTCCATATTTTATTATATTAAAATCATTGTAAAATTTATTTATAATTTAGCTTGTAGCGCACCGAGAAGTCGCGCTAGTTCGTAAGCTTTCCCAGTGTTCCGTTACTCATCCATTCCAGTCCACGCCGAGCTTTGGCTTGTGGGGCCCCACCGGACTGACTCTCGCTCAGTCGCTCTCAAGCTTTCGTGCCGCGAAGTTGTCGTTAGCGCAGCAGCTCGTGTGTGGTAGTTGCGACCGAGTAATTGGCTTCTCAGCAGTTGAAATTCGTAGTGAAAAGTGAACTCCTTAATGGACAGGACTCGCCCGAGAGCCACCAAAGAAATCAAGTGCAATTAAGAGGAATTTAAGCCCAACGGAGAGGGAGAGGAGAAGGAGCGAAGGCCATACCATTTTCGGGTAAAAGGTGCGGCGCCCCAAGGTTTTCTTTTTTGGAGAAGGAGAAGGAGTAGGAGCAGGAGCAGGAGCCCCTGGCCTGTGCACATGCCGTTGCATCCTGCTAACTCCCTTTCTCGACCATCCCCAGGGAGTAGTCTTTCTCGCGCTTCAGTGCGCCGGCGCGTTTGGGGGAAAAACGGCTGTTTTCACATTTCCCGCGCGGCTGCCAGCAGGTTGACGACCCGTTGTCAAGAAAGCCCCAAAAATGCCGGCAACACACGCTTTCGTTCACATCAGCCCTCAATCCTCAACCCTCATCCCTCATTCCCGAAATCAACTAACACGGATTATCCAATACAAGACCAATCTGTTGGTTAACGCGGCGTATACTTGATAATACCTGGCCATTACTAGCTTCTGTTGTTTGTCGTCGTGCCCCGTTCCGTTGTTTACTTGGCCCACATCCAGATGTAACCCTCATCCCAAATTTGGCACTGGGAATCTCTTTGCCAAGCACGCACTGGCACTTGATTTCGCCGGATTGGGGCGCGGGCGTCTTTGAGAGTCTCTTTTTTCTTTTGGGGGGCTAAGAGCCTACGAAATATGTGCTAAACATTTGGGAAACATTATGCGGGGGAGTTCAATGAGTTCTGGAGAGGCACACGTGCTTTAGGGGACTAGTTTTCTAGTTCTAGTTAAATATTTAAAATAACTATAAATTAAGATATATTTCTATGGTTTCGTTGATAACACAAATGAAATAGAGACAGGTAACAATTAGGTTTATAAACAATTTATCAGGTAGATAACTTTTAAAATTATTTGCCTAATGAACTTAATAATTGGTTTTTGCCAGCCTAACTATTATAATTTGATTTACCAAATTCTATCAATATTAAATATTTCCCTAGCTTTGCCTTCCTCTTTATCTAACATTTTAATATTTAAATCCATGACCCACAGTAAACTCATAAATCTTTTGGCATTTAAAAACTACGTTTGTAGAACTAAAACATAATATTTCGAAACACCTTTTTGATTGTTTCTGTGTCACCTGAAATTCTGGGAAATAAATCACAAGTCAGCTACCTAAGTTCGGCTTCATCAGTCAGCAAAGTAGCCCCTTGTCCCGCTCCCATAATTTGCATCTTATTCACTGTAACTAACTCGGAGTCTGACGGCTGATTTCCGCTGAATTGCCAAAGCAGTTAACCTTGGCGGGGCGCAGATATTATATTGCATTTGCAGCAACAGTGGGTTAATCATCAATGGAGCGTGCAGCAGCATATACATACGTATATATCAAAGGTTCCCTATGGGCTTTGCAGTTAGTTTGTGATTTCAGCTGGGCCCAGTCACGTGGAGCAGGCGAAGGAGGCAGAGTTCCAGCATAGGTGGCTAAGCGAGTGTTCTTTCGGGCCGAAAAAACTACAACCGGTCCACAATGTTTGCACAATTTTTGTGCTTCAGCTCTCTTTTTATTTGTTTTGTTTTCTCCGCTGTTCTGCTCTGTCGCCAAAAAGCATTAAATATTACTGAATGACTGCCGGGCTCTCGGGTCGTCGGGTTTTTCGGGGCTCTACGTGCGGAGCAAACTTTATTTTTTTTGTATTTCGGCTGGCTTGTTAATTTGAATTTCACACCCAAACAGTCGCCACGAGCAGATGTTGCTAGGGAGCTGGTGCCTCTCTCTCTGTATTTTGCCTCTGATAATCATATTTTTAGTAAAGTTTGTTTTATATTTAGTCACCCGGCCACCCCTTTGGGCCTCTGGTTGAGTCAGTGCTTCCCACTCATCGCACTCACACACACACACACACACTCCTGAAGGTCAGCGAGAGAGTTACACCTTTGCTGAAGCTCGCTTCCTGCTCCACCTCGCCCACTTCCGCTTCCTGTGAATCCACCTCCTGCTCCCCCTTTTTTTTTGCGGCTTTGCGTGTATGCTAAACATGGTGCTTGCCCTTTAACTGCACGCCAAGAAATTTGCATATCTTGTCTACTTTGTGTAGGGAAATTCTTGATTTAAATTGGTGTTCTTAAACAAGAAGTTAAAAATTAAGAACAGTTTGAACATCTTGGGAATTATTCCTAATAATTAATTTACAACATTCACAGAATACGTAATTTGTATCTCTTATTCCTTTACCATTTTCTCTCTGTGCCTCAGTGAGCTCAACTAAAGGGCGAATTAAGTTCACTATTAGCATAATTTAATTGTTGTTGCCGCACCACAAAAACCCGTTAGCTGCGTTGCTTCCACAAAGTGTTAGTTACTGGAGGCAACCGCACAACGCAACGCATTATTCTGCTCTGACCCTGGCTGGCTGCCTTTAATTACTCATACGCCCCGTGTGACGACTGCTGACCCCGCAAAGAGCAGAAAAAAATGGGGAAACTGACAAATGCACCAGGCGAATCGAGGGCTGCTGTCCCACGATGGCAACTGCTGGCAGGCTGGCCTGCTTTTGATTTGGCAGGGCAGTAAACATTTAGCCTAATGGGGCTTCTTCGCCGGGGGAGGTAGGCTTTTCTAGGGGTAAGTGGTGGCAGCCCGCGGACATTGCCCTCCAGCACAATTGCGCCCTCAAGCATGGCAGGCGGCTAGCACTGGCTGCTTGGCTGACTGACTAAAAAAAAGGAAAACTAAAAACACAAACCGAAATTGTCGTTAATTCGTGTGCGTTGTGCGCAAAGTGAAATTTTGTATGTTTTAAGCGCTCGCTGCCGGCACTGTCCATTTTTTGTTGCTGCCTTGTTTCTGTTAATGCAGCTATAAATTCGTGACGTTAAATTCAGAAACATGTGCTGCCAGAGACACGTTTTATTGACCCCAAAGTGAGAGAGAACTTTCCAAGCGTGTTATGACGAGGCTCGCCTTCAGACCGAAAAAATAAGGCTTATATTCGACCATCGACTTGGTATTTACCATCTTTAAAATATGCACTTATAAAATGAAAAAATCATTAGGAAGTCACATGAGTTGTTAAGAATATTTAAAAGGAAGTTGATCCTCGAACTGCAATTAAAAAAAAAAAGAAGAAGACTTCGGGAAGCCGAAACATTCATACTTTTTCATTTTGCCATAAAAACTAGGGATCGAATAGAAAATCGATCATAACTTAGCTAAAAATGCATTAAATTCAATTCGGAAAGCTTTCCTGTGTTCGTTTTTAAAAGGTTTATTTTTCTGCATTATTAGTTTAATAAATTAAAGAAATAAATTTTTTTTGATTTTTTGAAAATTTTAACGATGTAACCCCTTATAAAATTTTCAAAAAATTGGTAAAAATTTTTTTCTGCAAGACATGACTGGATCGATTCGGCTTTCGATGCTGATCAAGAATATATATGATTTATAGGATCGCAAATGACTCCTTCACTGTGTTTTAAGCTTCTGACTAAAAGCATAATACCCAGAAACTCGTTTTTAATTTTTGGCAATTTTAACGATGTAACCCCTTTCAAAATTTTTAAAAATTGAGTAACATTTTTTTTTCTTCAACAGATGTCTAAATAGCCTCTGCTCTTGATGTTGATCAAGAATATATATGATTTATAGGGTCGCAAATGACTCCTTCACTGTGTTTTAAGCTTCTGACTAAAAGCATAATACCCAGAAACTCGTTTTTAATTTTTGGAAATTTTAACGATGTAACCCCTTATAAAATTTTGAAAATTTGAGCAACATTTTTTTTTTCTTCAAAAGATGTCTAAATAGACTCTGCTCTTGATGCTGATCAAAAATATATATGATTTATAGGGTCGCAAATGACTCCTTCACTGCGATTCAAGCTTCTGAGCAAAAAAAAACTGAAAGGGTATGAAATTTAAGATATATATAAAACTGGTAATATTAAGAGGAAACAACTGTAAATTTCACATATGTTATCAAGCTTGTTACAGGGTATCCTATACTCGAGCACTCTCATATTTCATTTTTTTACTTGTTTAGCTTGTTTGTCAGCTTAGCCAAATCGCTGGCAAAATGCGCAAGTTGCATGCGACAAGCAATTTGGCGGGGCCACATCCTGCCCCATTTCCTGCGGTCCTTCAAGTCCTCAGCCACTCCGCATCCTGACATCAACAATGCTTGGATGTGGCCAGAACAATGGTTAGGGCTTTCAAGGAGGAGGACGAGGCAGGCACTTAACCCAGTTTTTAGTTTCATTCAGATGCTTCCTTCACTTTGACATGCCAAAAAATACAAAGAAAAAGAAGAGAAGCCGGAATGATATCATGTCAAACGAACCCGCCAGGGATATACATATATCCATGTGACCCAAATTCGGTGCTATTCTCTGCTGGGCGGGTGGCGGCCACAACAATTGTCCCAGGTATTGATTTTTGGCTCTCATTCCAGCCGAAGTTGGAGCGCTGGAACTGCCAATGAAAAGACTGAACCGAACTGAAGACATCAAACCATCAAGCATCAAACAAGGACCAAGACAGGAAATGGTTTAGGAGCAAGTGGGCTGCAGCATTGCGATAAGAGGCCACACACAAACCCCCATTATAAACGTTAACACAGGACAACGCCAGACGCAGTCGGAATGTTTCTGCCCGTGAAATCAAACCAGTGAGTACAGAGTACAACATTTAATGAACATAATTTCGTTAAGAAAAGAAAACTTTTTTAAGCGAAGGGATTGGACCTTTCCTTTAGAAGGCGTCCGAAATTATGCAGTAAATAATTTATTAAAGTCGCCAAGACCCAATTCTCTCAGTGCACAAAGCTTAACTCGAGTGGCGACTTGATGCGCCACGTCCGCCGCTCCACCATTCAACCCCCAAAAAACAGAGAGAAAATTCCTCCAACATAAAAACATAAACATGAACACGTAGCATAAACAACCCCCGAGTTCCAGTTCCTGTTTCTGTTTTTGCCGACACGATGTCGCGCCGCCATTATCATTATGTTTACAAAACTTGATTTCATGTCGGTTTTGGATTTTGGGACTCACACGAACTGTTCAAATTCTCGTTGCAGCTCTGGTGGCGAGGCGAGTGGCAACAATGAGGATGTCACCACCACCAGCAACAACTCGACACAGACGCCCAGCGATCTGAGCCCGCCGGGACCCAACGAAGAGGTCCTGCCCCAGGCCCATCACCAGAATCCAGGCCACTGCATTGCCTCCTTTGCAGCCATTAACCAGATGAGAAATAATGCTCAGGTGAGAGGAGGGGAATCTCTAGGGGTTCTCTGGGGGAAATTAATACTTTTCGTAGAATAAAAAGTTTTCTGGGAAAGGGTAAAGGAGTTAAATACCTTATAAGTGGTTTTTAAATAAGGAATTCATCCATATTTCTTATCTCGACTTCCTAATTAATCAAGTTCGAAGCAACATATGGTCAGTGTCTAGCAAACTTATGGGTGTCAAAAAGTTAAAGCTACTAGAAAAATCCACAATTATATATTCCCCTCCATCTTTCGCTCAATTGCCATATCTTGATATATTTTCACACTAATTGCATTAGGCGTGAACATAATTAAAAGTGTGTGTTTATTAGAATGGGCGCGTGATTGAGGTCGTCGCAGGTCCACATGGCGCATACATAATGTCTTTCGCTCGTTTCTCTGTTTTTCGTTTTGGGCAGTCGGCAAACATTAATTGCTCCCCAGTACCTCCTCCTCCGCGCCAGAGTTCAGCTGGGTGAGAAGGCGGCTGGCTATTAGAGCAAATTGCCGCTTTAGACGCCCAGCGGGTGAAATGTACATCATCGGTAGACGGATGACTTAGCCTTAACCAGAACCAGCGAACCGGAGCCATGATGTAAGCGACACTTTGCTATTAAAAACTGCCTCCTTTGTCGGGGTCAATAAACTGACTGCCTGTCAAAAGTTATTGATGGAGGGGAAGGACTACCTCGTAAGGATTCTCAGGGTGTAGTGGTGCAAATTGAGCACGTAGCCGGGCATTAATCGGATTTGTAAAGGGACACGGACCCCGACCCCATCCAGAACCCTGTCTCAACAGCTTTTCCCTGCTCTTTCTCCCTTTCTCCTAGCTCTGCGACGTTCGCCTGGAGGTGGGCGGCGACACCATCAACGCTCATCGTGTGGTCCTGGCCTCCGTGTCGCCCTATTTCTATGCAATGTTTAATGGTGAGTGTAGCAGGGAAGGGTTATGTGGGGCTTAGGAGGAACCAGAGTGTATTTAAAAGCTTTGCTTGAGTTTTAAAAAATATTAACTGAACTCTGAGAGCGGTTTAATCATTGATTTGGATCGAATTCCGTAACTAAAACCCTCCTGATCTGCAAAAACCGTAACCCATAACCAAGTAAACTAATCCAAAACTCACCCAACCATTCCATTAGACGACATGCTGGAGCGCACACAGGGATTGGTCCGGCTCCATGACGTGGACAGCTCGGCTCTGAGGCAGCTGATCGACTACACGTACACCGGCGAGATCACGATCACGGAGCAGAATGTCCAGGTGCTGCTGCCCGCCTCTGGCCTGCTGCAGATGCACTCCGTGCGGGATGCCTGCTGCAAGTTCCTGCTCCGTCAGCTGCATCCCTCCAACTGCCTGGGCATCCGCAGCTTTGCGGACGCCCACTCCTGCAAGGAGCTGCACACACGGAGCCACAAGTACGCGCTGCAGAACTTCCAGCAGGTGGTGGGCACCGAGGAGTTCCTCCTGCTGCCCTTCGAGGAGGTCCGCGAGCTCATCTCCAACAGCCAGCTGAACATTAGCTCCGAGGAGCGTGTCTTTGGGGCCGTCATCAACTGGGTGAAGCATGATCTGCCATCGCGGAGACTCCACATTGCCGAGCTGATGTCCAATGTGAGGCTCCCGCTTGTGAGCCGGGACTTCCTCATGAGCTGCGTGGAAACGGAGACCTTGATGCGGGACGACTCCGAGTGCAAGGAGCTGCTGCTGGAGGCTATGAAGTACCACCTGCTGCCGGAGCAGCGCAGCCTAATGGGCAGCCAGCGGACGCAGGAGCGTCGTCCCGAGGGCATGAAGCCATATGTGTTCGCCGTGGGCGGTGGCAGCTTGTTTGCCATCCACAACGAGTGCGAGGTCTACAATCCGCGGACGAACTGCTGGAGTCCCGTGGCTCCCATGCTCTGGCGACGTTCTCGGTCTGGTGTCACGGCCCTGCACAAGCAGCTCTACGTCGTTGGAGGCTACGACGGCGTCAGCGATCTGGCCACGGCGGAGAGCTACAACCCGCTGACGAACAAGTGGAGCAACATCACCCCAATGGGCACCAAGCGCAGCTGCCTGGGCATCTGCTCCTACGACGCCTTGATCTATGTGTGTGGCGGCTACGACGGCGCCTCCTGTCTGAGCAGCATGGAGCGGTATGATCCGCTTACTGGCATCTGGAGCTCCTGCCCGGCGATGAGTACGCGGCGAAGATACTGCCGGCTGGCCGTGCTGGAGAACTGCATCTATAGCCTGGGCGGCTTCGATTCCACCAACTATCAGTCGAGCGTGGAGCGCTTCGATCCTCGCGTGGGTCGCTGGCAGCCGGTGCCCAGTATGTCGGCCAGGAGGAGCAGCTGCGGTGTGGCCTCCACGGATGGGCATCTGTACTGCATCGGCGGCAATGACGGCACCATGTGCATGTCCAGCGGGGAGAGGTTCAACCTGCGCCGGAACAGCTGGGAGCCCATCACGGCCATGCACTCAAGGAGGTGGGTATTAGTTAAAGCTGGAGGATACTCCTTATTCTTACTTGAATCCTGGTCTCATGTTCCAGATCCACCCACGAAGTGGTCGAGGTGGAGGGCGCCCTGTTCGCTCTGGGCGGCAACGATGGCAGCTCCTCGCTCAACTCCGTTGAACGCTACGATCCCCGTTTGAACAAGTGGAGCGTGGTCAATGCCATGGTGGCGCGGCGCAGCTCCGTCGGAGCGGCAGTGCTGGAGTGCTTCCACCTTGAGCGCGGACTGGTCCAGACGACGAACTTATGACCCTTGGCCAGCATAACCGAGTCCTTCGCCGCAGCTGCAGCGAGCGGCGCTAGCAATGGTTCGGGAATCGGCCCAGGAGCTGGAGGAGTAGTGTTGCCGCCTTCGGCAGGCGTGGGCGGAACCCTGACGGTGCCCAGTCGAGCGGAGGCAGCAGCATTTACGGCCAACATAGCGCTTAGCAGCTCGGCGCCCTCGGCCAGCTCCACGCTGCGTCGTCATCGTAGGGACACGCCCGGATTGGCGGAGAGTCGCAGGGCCAATAGCAATGCCAGCAGCAGTGGCAGCGAGAGCGGCAGCAGCAGTGGAGCATCCGCTGGAGGAGGAGTTAAGCCACCGGCGACGGCCTGATCCTGGTCCATGTCGCGTCGCTTCTAAGCAACCTTACAAAATAACACTTAAAAATACAAAAAGCTATCCCCACGCGCCTAATGCAGGAATTTGATTGTTCGAGTTCGTTATGGAATAGATATAGGAACATTAATATAGTTATACGACGGGGAGGAAGCACACGCTCATGTCTCTAGTCAAGATCTCGCTCTCTCACACCACACCTCGTACACACACGACATGGGAATGCCTCCGGGAGAGGAAGGAGGAGCAACCGAACCTAATCTGCCTACAATTTACATAAATAAACCTCTATATACACTCGGATTATACATACTATATACACTCTTATGTACTATTCTTATGTATTTTGTACACGCAATTATTAAAACGATAAGTAAGTGTTTCGTAGTCCCATGTCCTCCTCTTTGTACTAGGCTCTTGGGTGAGCTGGAGGCCGCGCAGGTCACAGCATCTTCTTGGCCAGGTTATTGGCCACATTGCCCACATTGTCGCCCTTGTCGTCCGACTGGGCCACCTTCGAGGCCATTTTCTTCGCATCCAGCCAGTTCTTGGGCAGCCCGGTGCCAACTGCAAGAGATTTGGGTGGTGAATATATATGGGATTAGTGAAGGAGGCGAGTCGCTGGCGCTTCGTTGCTTCACGATGAGCTAGAAAACCCACATTCAACCGAGAGGGACACACAACGACGATCGATGGACAGTTCTCAGTACGCATTTATTATCAGTTTCGTCTCACGCGACTCTCTCCCGATGAAGGTAATGATGGGAACAAGTTAAATGCTGGTTGCGGAGGCCGCCTGCCCGCGTCGACTCATCGGTTCACAACGCAACGGATGCTGGGCGTGCCCTTGGTGCCCGGAGAACGGATGTGGGATGAAGCTGTCCCAGGGCACCAGGGACACTGGGATAAGTCGACGCGAAGCGCCGCTTTAAGTGGTTACAACTAAACGGTACTTAGGCTCTAGCTCGAAGGATTTAAAGTTACAAATTAATTAACAACGAATGTGGATCCTCCTAGTCCAAGTCTTCGGCTACTGCGAATGCGGGAATATTGGAGAAACGTTAACAGAGAACCCACCAAAAAATTTGGTAGCAAAAAGATAGAGAGGGAGTACGGAGAACGCGTTAGAAGTAACTCAGTTATAAGGTCTAAGGTCTAGGGTTTTGGGCCAATTATAGTTTTGGAACCAAAAGCACAAGTGTTTGTGTGTTTTTTCAACTTAAAAAGTAAACTCTTTTGTTTTGGTGGATCAAAAAGAGAGCTATTTACTTTTGTAAACCTTCTCGGTCATGTCATCGAAGCCAGAGTCCTGGATGTTCAACATCAAGCTATCCGCCGACAGGTAGACCTTGTTCTGTGAGCTGGCAATCTATGGAGGCATTGAAATGGATTATTTCAGGCTGGGATTTGCAATGAAAAAGTAAACTTACCGTTCGGGCAATGCTTTGGGCGGCACGCAGCTTGCGCAGCTTGAGGTAGGCTGGGTTCTGCTTCACGGCCAGACCTAAGTGAACATATCAGTTAAGGAGAACCATTCGGAAGGTAATAATAGGGGTTTCACATAGCATTTCCTCTCAAGCCAAAAAGTAGCTGGTAATCAATAGAACATACTGACTACCAGCTTCTCTAAGCTTCCAAGGAAGATTTCTAGTCAGGTTTTTTGTAAAAGGATATCATTTTTGCGGCTTCAGCTTCTCCCTCGGCCTGGACAATCTTCTGCTGCTTCTCCTGTTTGGCGCGCTCCACGAAGAACACAGCCCTTTGGGCCTCCTGCTGCGCCACCTGTTTGGCCTCAATGGCGGCCGTGTATTCCTTGCCAAAGCTCAGCTCGGTGAGGGACACATCATCCAAAATAATGTTGAAGTCGCGGGCGCGCTCCACCAGCTCCTTGCGGATCAGCAGGGAGACCTTTTCAGCAGATATGAAGTCAATTTAAATCGTATTGCATTTAATAACTTTGGATAAACACACCTGTTGACGCTGGGTAATCAGCTGCGAGGCATTGAACTTGGCAATCACACTCTTCAGCACTTCGTTGCAAATAGAGGGCAGCACCTTCTCGTCATAGTCCACGCCCAGCTGCTTGTGCAGGAAAGGAAGGTTCAACGAATCGGGACGCGAGAGCACACGCAGCGAAATGTTAATCATTTGCAGATCCTTGGAGCCGGTGGGCGAGGAAATCTTGCGGGGACGCGAGCGAATGTCATAGATAATGGGATACTGGAACCAGGGAATGCGCACATGAAGGCCTTCGGAGTAAATGTCGTTCTGGATGCCGCCCAGACGGCTGAAGATAATGGCACGGTGACCGCCATCAACTGAAAGTTGATTTTTTTATTATCATCATGTTTTTTAAAATCTTAAATAAAATGATAGCTTAAAAATATAGGAAACCTCATTGACATGAATTTATCACTAATAAACTTAATCTTAGAAAGAATAATTAAGTTATTTTTGACCCTAACAAGAGATTCATCGGATGAAATGGAGTTTGTTGTTATGCAACCATCAAAAGATCAAATGAGTGAATGAATATTAAACTCCTAAATAAAATAAACATCCCTTAAATAATTTTAACCAAAGTAAGCCACTCGCAAATCGTAGACCTTATAAATCTTGTTGAAAATTAATTGTTAGTTATGAAATCCGGCAAAATACACACACACACTACCATAGAAACCCGCAGCCATTTGAGGTTATGTGTCCATGCCGCTACAGTTTCCATGTTTCTGCGAAATCGGTGGATTTGCAGGACTGTGGCATGTCCTTACCTGTGTACAGGGACTGGCTAACACCATAGGCAGCAGCTCCAACGGCGGCCAGGACCTTCAGCCCAATTCCCAGTCCCGGCGGTCCACCTTTGCCCAGCTTGCCAGCGAGATCGTTCAGCTTGCTCTGTGCCATTTTGTTTGAGTTCTAAAGCGAGGAATTTATCGTAACTATATGTTTCAAACACGAGGGACACTGCCTATAATTTTCAAAAATAATGATTTTTACTTGTTAAAAATTGGGAAACAGCACGTTCTGATTAGAGCTGTGATAACTTCGATTTCACTATCAATAGCAACGATGTTTATACAACAGGCGATATATCGATCTGGTCACACTGAAATGTCTCCATACATTCGGCGCTGCCGGACGTTATTAGGTGTTAAAGAAGGTGTTATCGATTAATCGAGCGCGCTTTTTGAATTTTCTACGGGGATGATTTTCTAAATTCTTATAAACGGGAAATGTTGGTAAACATCAAAAAATAGTTACAAATTTATCAGAAAAAATATTAAGCACAAAGAAAATTCAGCTAAAAATTATTTACTTTTTCACTTCATTTTTTTTACTTTAATCAAATTTTTCTAATTAAAAATTAAAAGTACCTTTAACAACGCTCAGGAATGCATGGAATCCACATATTTTAGTTTTAAATAAAAACAAAATTCAAGTACCGAAATTATGAATCAATTTACTCTGCAATTAGTGACAACGAACTAAAAATAAGCAAACAAAAGGTTATGATGAGACCTCGTATGGGGGTTTTTTTTTTACCCAGCACTTACAATTAGTTAGTCTTGCTGTATTTTTTTCAGCTTTGCAAAATTGTGGCAGTGCATAGCTCCAGTGTGCTGGAGCGGAAAGGAATTTGGATCTGGCGGAGATTTATTATTTATGCCAGCCATTTCACCTTATCACCGCCGTCAGAGGGTTTTTCTTTATGTTTTGACAATCTGATTTCGGGCTTATAATTTGTATTTATTGCTTAGCCTCCTCCTCCTCCGTTCTTGTGATACTACGGAAGTGGCCGATTAGAGCTTATGGGCGGTGTTTATGGCACTTGTCGCCCAAATCGGCCACTGATGGATTTGTAATTAATTTCGGGGCGCTTCGATTAGATACGGGATGTGAAAGACGACGACTCTGCTTTGTCAAGTGGCGCTGGCGCGGAAAATTCCTCGAATTAGCTGCGCTAAAAGCCGAAGTGAGGATTGCCAACTGACGTAGCTGCCACCTCACCTCGCGTTGAGATGTTAACAACTTCGAGTGAGTGCCCCATATTGGCTGCGAAATCTTCTCCTGGCTCTGACGTCGACGAGGTGCCAACGGGCCTAAGACAACGTAGGCTCAATTGAATCGAATATCGGATTAATCAAAATCGTATAGCAAGGTAATAAAATTATATGGTAGTGACGTTGCTTTCCGTTTTTGCATTGCAAGAAATTCCCCTGGAAATCTGCATATAAAGCTTCTACACAGGGAGAAGAAGTGTTGTAGTGTTTTGGCACTTTTTGTGGTGGTAACAGATTGCTTTAAGCAAGCTCAAACTCTTCTTTAAAATGGATTTAAAATATATTTTAAGCCAAAAGATCGATCCTGTTAAAAGTAACCAGCAGGCTTAATTGGACTCCATCAGGGATTCAATGCTAAATGGGCATTTTACTACTTCATATCCCAAGATACTGCTTAATATATATCACTAATTAATCTTCTGCATTATCCCCAAAACAAAATCTTTAAAATAAAAAACCTGTAAACAATATTTCTCCCCCTGCACTATAAGTGTAATGAGTTTGGCTGAAAAACCGCAACCGATCACTATCTGAATACCAAAGTTCTAGACTCTGGACTCCGTCTACAGAGGGATTACTTACCAAATGGACGTGTGGGGGTGGAAGTACCCAATCAATGTCATTGGTGCGCGTTAATCGCGGGCCAAAATCGGCTATCAGGTGGCAATTAACATGCGCAACGGCCCGCTCAAAAAGCCAAAATGCCATACGTACTGTACCCTGTACACTGTACTCAACGTTTAAGCTTAGTTATTGGCGGGGCCAAACCATGAAGCTTGCCAATTTAGCGGGAGTTCGATCGATTTCCATTGAGCGGCAGACACTTGAACTTGAAATTCCATGTGACACCGAGAGGAGGGGGTGTAAACACACTAAACACTAAAGTATTGAGGAACTTAACTTGACTCAGCCGGTGCCGGGCCAACTTGTCTGTGGCCAAGTTCAAACAGAACAGCACGTTTTGCATATTAAGAGCTCGAGAGTCGCACTTCTCCGGCGGTTGTGCAACAGTGCAGTCGGGTAATACCTTTTTTTTAATGAATCCCTTATGGGGGTTTGCTCTAATTTATACTTGAAAATGTATTATTTAAATTTTAAACTTAAGACTTCAGAGCTTGTAAAGAGGAGAAGGAGTCATTTGCGACCCTATAAATCATATATATTCTTGATCAGCATCAAGAGCAGAGTCTATTTAGACATCTTTTGAAGAAAAAAAATTTTACTCAATTTTTCAAAATTTTGTAAGGGGTTACATCGTTAAAATTGTCAAAAATTTGAAAAAAATTAAAATTTTTAAATTTTAAAACTAGATATGCTTATTTGTTAGCCTGATAAAAACTAGCACAGAACAGCTTTCGGAATTGAAATTAATGCTATTTTGACTAAGTTATGATCGATTTCCGATTTGAATCCATGATCCTATGGCAAAAAAAACTTCGGCTTCCTGAAGTCAGCTTTCATTCTTGCTTAACATTTATATTATTATTTTATTAAGTATTTTAATGATTCTTATAAAAGTAAATAACAAATTCAAAAGCCAAAATTAAAAAAGAATTTGTAAAAACCCTTAGGGATTTGCATAAAAAACGTTAAATTATAATTATTTAATAAATTTAAAATACAATTTCCGTTCTTATTCATATCTTTCAGATTTTTAAACTAAGTTTTTCTGCTCTTATGATAGAAAACAATCCACAGCTTAAAGCCATACAAAAGCCGTATACCTACTATATACTAACCTATGGCGGATCTGTAATGCATTTACACCTATTAATTTGGACTGCAAAAAATGTGTAACGGAATGTAATTGCTTCTAGCCCCCTCTCGTCGCTTCAAAATCCGAGTGAGGATGTGTAATTGCATCGACTGACAATTATTTTTGCACCAATTCTCCGCCCCCTTTGGACGTGAAACAAAAACCCCGCTTAAATACGGATTTTACAAGCTCCAGAGCATAGCGTGATTTGTTGTTAGATGTGGGGGAGATGTTTATTTAGGTTGGAAAATCGGAAAATGCCACGTCATCCGACGGCGGAAGAAATGCCATTGCTGCCATGACAGAGACCTTTCCCATTTACATAAATCAATAATTATAAACGATTTGAAAACTGAACATGGGAGTTATTTTAGTCACTGAATTGATCCATTAACAGGTGAGTTTGTTTTTGGGGGAACCTTTAGTGCCTAGCACGAGATCGGTCAAAAAAACCACATTCGGCCTTGGTAACACAATTAATTCGGTACCGTGGACACAGATTTATATCATAATATTAAATGGAAAACACATAAATGCATTTGGAGCTTGAGTTACCCCTTTATGAATTTTTTATGACTGTAAATAAAACTATTGTTGTTTAATTAATTTATAAATGGAGGATCGGTGTTTTAGGCCTGTGAAAGTAGAATTCAAGAACAAAAAGTATCTAGAGGTAAGTTTTTTAACGTATATAAACACATAAAGGTATTCTTAAACCTTTAATGGCGAAACCATAAAGTATTCGATTTAAAAAGGCTTCTTTTAAACCTATTTTTGAAGAATCCGAAGCCTACTAAAAGATCTCAACGATCCGTAGGGTATTTCACCCAAAAAATATCTAATTTCTGCTAAAACTTAAACAATCCGACATTGTGTCGTGACTAGACCATCAGCAACCATCGTCCAGGTTATTTTCGCTCTCTCATTAACTTGCAAGTCGTTTGATGGGATGATCACAAATCAAATAGCGGCATCATGACAGCTGGATTAGAGATCAAGATCAGGGATCCCACCAACCCCCGCCTGGCACCGATTTCTTACAGAGCGGTTTAAAGGCACTTAGCACACCGTTCTGGAGCACGCTCCTCGGACCCCATTGTTTAGCGTCTGGAGACAGGTAATCAGTTTGTTGTCATTTCGATTTCAGCAGGAGGCGACATTCGTCGGAGACACGAGACGGACGTGTGCCCGAATTATCTGTCAGATACTTAGCTTGAGATACTCCGTATCTAAGAGACACTTGCTTGCCATGCTGACGCACCATTAAATTAGATCTAACTTTCATTTGCGGGGGCCATAAATTCGGCTTCAGCTGCGAGATCAGAGATATATATACGTACTTATGTACCTACGTGTCACTCTGTAATTGCAAGACATTCCAGTTATTGTCTAAAAAACAACACGAGACGGGAATACAGTCGCAGAGAGCGGGGGATAGCTACGAACCGAATTCCATCAGGGCAGCCAGGCATGAACTATGCATAACTAAGAATTATAAATCTCGCTGGCGAGAGGCTGAATGGCACCTGTGAGGCAGCTGGGAACAATTCTCGCCAGGCGGGTGAAAGTGAAAGTGCCCTAATGTCAAGAGCACTCCACTCAGTGGGAGTACCGGGAATTTCTGAAGCCCCATGGGTTTGCAGCTTCAAGTTCCGTGGCATCCACGAGTACGGCAAGTGATCGCTTAACCAGTTTGCCAGCTACGCCACTCTACGCTCTTTTTTTCGTATTTTGTATTTATATTTTGCGTTTCGGGTCGGGGTTTCCCTTGTCGGCCAATAATTCAATCTCTGCGTTGTGTTTACCAAAAAAGTTTCATTCATTCGGAGCAGTCAAGACCCCCAACTGGCTATAAATTTTCCACTGGCCCATTTCCGTTGCCTCTACGGGGTTTTCGTCTGATTTCGTATCGCCCTCGGGATCGTAGGAATCACTTTGTCACCTGCTAGGGGTGGGTATAATGGGTAGAAATGCTCCTTATAGCTTTGCCTTATATATATTTGTTATGGAATTTTATTTGTAAGCCTTAAAACCCTATCTTTTTCTGTTAAAAAAAAAAGAAATTGTATTAAAAAATCTTCTTACAAGTCCTGAACTTAATCTTTTTTAAATCATTGGAAATGTTGACTGCTTTTTAGTTTTCGATGTGCCACCGACTGACCGTCTTCAGTGCCATCCCTCGTGCACGGCCAAGAATCAAACGCCCTCGGGATTGATACCACGAAATATATCATTATGTCAAGAGCATCATATGAGCCTCCTTTGATTGGGTGCGAGGTCCGCCCACTTGAACGGGTCTTACGCTCGGTGTGCTCCACATATACATGTGTACTACAGAGACCCTGACAAGTCTGGTAATCTAAAGATGACTCCGATAAGATTCGATTTTACGGATATCTCCGCGGCGACTACGCCCACCCCGGCCCCACGGGCTGTTCACGAAGCGGGCAAGTGGTCTGGTCTGGGGCTTTGGGGAATTTCGCCCTGCCGTGTCCGGAATCGAAGTCGGAATGGGTGGTGCCTGGCGGTGGCTGCTGACTTCTGGAGTGGAGAGCTCCGTCCGTGTGACGTATTCGGAGCCGCAGCGGAGCGTGTTTGAGTGGGGCGCGCTGCCGCCAAGCGCCGAGCGATCGGATCGATCCGGCGATCGAGCAGCGTATAAATGGAGTCCCCGCGCCGACTCAGCGTTCAGTCGGTCTCCAAACGCAGCGGCGGCGAGAGCGTTACTTCCACCACTCCAAATAGCCAATATATTACACACATACCGGCCAAAATCGGGCAGTAACGAAAGCAATTAAAGCTGTTGTGAATATGGTGACATTTGCCTCGATCGCTGGCCACCATTCAATTACCACGCCGCATTAAGAACGCGCAGTGCCAGAACAATTCACAATATATAGTATTTTTTCTATATAGTAAATAATTCAATTTGCATAAAATATAAGGCAATTTACTTAACCAACGAGCTCATCATGAAGCTTATGTGCTGTGGCAGTAGCAACGGCTCCATGGACGTGGACGCCAAGAATTCCAAAAAGGAGGATGAGGCCGTGGGCCAACGTAAGTGGAGCCACCAAGGGCGGTTAGATAACCCCAATAGATGGGGCCTTAAGTAACCATTGTCAGTGGAGTCGAGTGGGGCGGCTGATAAACACAACAAAAGCAGGGAACACATTACGAAAGTAGATTAGAAACGCATTAGAAATGTGATATTAACGCCTTTCGGAGGCTCTCGCTATAAACTAAAACTCTTAATTGGGGTCTCCAAATCAAACTCATTCTCTTTCAAATTAATTTCAGGCATCTCAAATTCAGTGAATATATTAAAAAACAAGTTTGAAAATGAGTTTTAAGTTGTTTTTATATTTGATTTATAAAAAAAGGGGGTTGTGAATTATTAGATTTTTAAAATTACAAATTAGAAAAGAATTAGAAAAGTATTTTTACTAGAAATAAAGAAAAATTCAAGTAGCGGAAAAAATAGTTTATAATTAAGACAATTAAGGGATACATTAACTATTTAGGTAAGCACTTTGTAGAGAGGGAACGAAGGATATCTTAGGGTGGCTCAGGAGAAGTTAATCAAATAAATAGTTAAATTAAATATAAAGCAATGTAATGTATTTGAAATATGTGTCTATAAATATGGTTCTTGAATTATAACTAAAAAACGTATCATACTAATCAAGTTAAAATCAATATTTTGCATCAAAATCCTTTATTGTGATTAGTCCTTCTTAAAGCCCCTATAACTAATTAAAATTTATAATACACTCCTTAAGTCTAGTGAAAAATCAAAAAATAATTTTCATTGGCACCCTCAAAATCGAACATATTTTATTATTGAGAAACAGTTTTCCAAAACCTCAAGTGCTGTTTGATTACGTCCTAACAATTAATGTTCAAGTGCTGGCAAGCTGCTAATTTCAGCTAAATGTGATTAAATCTTAAGTGGCGGTGACTTTAACTTTTGTTTATTGTGAGTATTTTGTTTCACCTTTTGCTTTTATTTTTTGTTTTGCTTTTCGTTTGCCACAAGTGTTTTCTTGGTTCCAAAATGAGTTACGACACGCTTAGTCACTCAAGGGAATGCAGACTTTGTCGATAATAAGGGAACTTTAAATATATATTAGCAGAACAGCGGGGAGAAGTGGGAAAATCAAGGCTCAGACAGGCAGGAAGCCAAGTCATCAAAGTTCGTATGCAAATCCGGCACACTCATTATCCGATCTACACAAAAATATATGATAAATACAAAACAGATCACAAAGATCGCATACTCTCGACAGGCAGTCTGACGCGAATCCAGTTTAGTTCTGGCGGCTAATGAGCAACTACTGCGACTAAAAAACGGCAGCTAAACAGTACAAAAAACAACAGCAAACATCGGCTAGAGATTCTAGATAGCGAGCTACGATTCTTTGAACAATTAGAGTCGGAGGCGTATATGGCGAAAACATAAATCTCGCATATTTCCTATTATGTTCCTGCTTTGACTTAAGTTTCGAACGAAAACGAAACTAGACCGAGCGGAGACGAGGAGGAAATCACCCGGGGAGCCCAGACTTTAGGGTTATTTACAGTACATATCAAGTACTCATATTTATCACTGATAAATCTTTATTTAAAGCCGCGTTTAATTATCGGCTGGCGGCATGCAAATTTCCATTAGCACTTGACAAAACCCGAACGGGGTCTTCCGTCAGAGCATAAATTACACACAAAAAGTGCGCTCAAAATAAACGGCGGCCAAGTTTGGTTTATTTGTAATTGTATATTTAAATAATTTCGCTAGATATTCAAATTGGCAAGGCAGGCGCCACGGCGCCCGACTAAAAAATAAATAGAAAATAGAAAACGAGACGCGAGGCTGACACCGCCGGTTGGGTCACAAATCACAGCGGAAGGTTATAAAGTCGATAGATTCGAGCTAAGCCATGGAAAAACTATAGATCATAACACAAATAAGTCTATGATAGCCTGTACCAATTTAAATATGCCTTCAAGCTGTTGATGCCTTACTAAATGCCAAATATAACGTATGTTTTGTGTGCTCATTCCGTCCTAAGTATCGGGCGAACGCCGGCTTATCACCTGTCCCATCTGCTTGCACTTCCATTACCTGCGGACACAAGGTGGCCGAGTGACTGGGCCTTGTCTGAGTCCGTTGTGACATCGATGTTGGCTTCCTTCCACCAGGCACTTGACGGCCAGGCCAACCCACCAGCCCCCATCAGACCCTATCTAGACCGCGGGCCCTATCATAAATGTCATCGAGTGGCGCTGGCTATCTGGCCTCAAGTGCCTGGACATTTGAAAGTCGTTGGTCTTCAGGCGGGAAACTCCGCCTGCCAAATTGGCCATATCCTTATCACTTGATACCTCTGTGATACCTCTTTGATTCCCTCTTGATACCCTCTAAGACCCCGCCACGAGTCGACAGAAAGAGACATCACCCATTGTTTATTTATTCATTCATCGTCGTGCTGTGGGAATTCGAATTTAATTACCTCTCCGTTGGCCTGATAATTACAATTACAATTAGCCCAGTTGTGGTTCCACCAAGCTCTAGGCTTAAATAGTACTTTGGGTGCTATATAGCCAAGTCCAACCGTAGTAAACAATAACATTGCAGCTTTGGCTTGGTAGCTTTTCCGATTCGCAATGAAAAGCTACACGATCCCAATTTCAAACTGCTTTCAAGTTCAAAGCTAACGGAGCAGCTAACGAAAGCTGTTTCAAAAATCGAGGGGCCATAAATTCCGGATAATAATGGTGGCAGTTCTGATACGAGTTCTGATACGCGGCCAGCCCGAGGACATGCCTTGACCGAGTGATCGGCCTGGCTAATGCCCCGAATTGGTAACATCGAATTAACCTCGGAGATTACCTAATGGCAGATAATGGCTTTTTCCCCAGGGGGGTGCGGACTCAAGACTGCGAGGGTGATGAGGGTGTAGGTGGGCGGCTGCTGCGCTTGCCACGCGCTTTTACACGGTCCACAAATCACACACAGGGCGACAGCTAACGTCACACACGGTGAGTTACAGATACAGATACAGCCACAGTTACAGATACAGCTACTGGCACTCGTACAGATACGGACTCAGAGATACGGTTTCCCAGGGCGATGCTGGCTAGGTGATCCAGCCCCTGGCTCTGGCTATTTGCGTAAAGCACCTGCGGATGCTACGCCAAGAATCCACCAGTTAGTGAACAGGCTCCAAGCCGAACGGTAGTGTTTTGGCAGTGATTAAATTCAATAACTAAAATAAAGCGTATAGAGAGCTAATCAGACTACTGAGCAGTATGGTTACCACCGTCAAGAATCGTCGTTTTGAGGATGAAGGTGGGTCCTTTTTTGGAGAGGGATTTTGAGAGAAAAGAGTTGGATTCAAGCTAGGCAGTGTGTGTTTTACTTTTGATAAAGCTAGATTTCCTTGAAAGATACAATTAATTTAAACTATTAAAAAGAAAATGAAAGTTATGGAAAATTGAAAGAAAATTTGAAAGAGAAAAGGATATTTAGTGGAAAAATACAAAGAGTTTCTTTTATCTCCTCAAATTTAATTACTAAATTAGGCCTTCATTTGATAATATTTTATATATCCTTATATACCTTAATATATAAATGTTTTAAATGGTCAGTTTAATTTTTTAAAGGTTTTTTATATGAAACATGTTAGCTAAACAGTTTTAGTCTATCAAAAAATTCAAATCCTTTTAAAGGAGTTACCCAAAAAATGTAATGAAGAAAATTAAATTTTAAATGTATAGCAATTTGAACGTTAATTCGCTATTGTTCAACCTCAAATCTTTGCATTTTTTCTTACTACACATTGTAAACCTCAAAATATTCCCAACTCAATCTAGCTTAACCCAAACATTTCCCCATTAAATTAACCCCCTTAAAGGCGAAATCTACCAATTAGAACCCCCTTAGAGCCCCACAGAAAACTCTTATCGGCGTTGATAACCAAAATATCCATAAAAGACGAGCCCCTTTTTCAACAAGAAAGTACAAAATCTGGGGAAAAGGGGGACTGTTTAAGGACTTTACGATGACACTTAAGCCTCGGGTGCAAAGCCGCTGTAACTGATACACTTTAATGGCCCACTCACAGCCAGTTAATCTCTGTCACTAAACCAGGGATTGAACAAACACGGAAAACTAGTACTACATAGATATAGAAATAGATACGGATAAGAGGCGGGCGAGCGAAGGGGTTAAATGTCACACATGGCCGACATTTCGGCGCCACATCTATGAATGGAATTTTTTACGGATAGCATGGGGCCCTAATCCAGGAACCAGAAGCAGTGGCAGAAGCTGCCCCCACAGTGCAAATAGAAAGGCAAATAATTATATCTCCAGCGTGCCTGTCTGCCAGAGATAAGGGATGATGATAAATTTGGGCGCTAAATTGCGGCTATCGCAGGGGACTGAAAGAAGCGCCACAGACTTGTACGCTGTCGGCCATAAATCCATAGCTGGGGGCCCGCTTTGGTCTAAAAACGTAGAAAGGCAGAAAGTGACCGAAATCTTGGGTCTAGGCGTTGCCCTACAGGTGACCTACAGACACAGCCACAAATCTACTGAGACTGCACGCTTATAATTATATATGTAGAGCTGATAACTGATAGGTGATAAGCGTTGGCTAATCGATGGCTGAATGGCCATTGATTGGCACGAAGATCAATACGGGTTACAGATTACAGTCCCAACATTACCTAATGGCCTGGGTGTCTGGATTATTTTAGATTCCGGCTTGGGAGTACGCCACTTCCAGGTATTCCTGCTCTTCTTCGCGCTGACGGTGGCCTACGCCCTGCGAGTCAACCTGTCCGTGGCCGTGGTGGCCATGACCGATGCGGAATCCGTGAATCCCAATTTTCCGGTAAGAATAAATCCCAATAATACCAAGAACCCTTTCTAATTGGATGGCCTAATCTTCCCAGGAGTACCAGTGGTCGGAGAAGACGAAATCCCTGCTGCTGAGCAGCTTCTTCTGGGGCTATGTCATCACCCAGGTGCCAGCGGGTCAGCTGGCCCGCAAGTTCGGCGGCAAGGTGATGATCCTCTCCGGCCTGAGCATCTGCTCCGTCCTGAATGTCCTCACGCCCCTCTGTGCCAGAATTGGTGGCTGGCAGCTGGTCTGTGCCCTGCGCGTGGTCGAAGGATTGTGCCAGGGTGTGGTCTTCCCCTCCACCCATACCATCCTCTCCCAGTGGGCACCTCCGAAGGAGCGGGCCACCCTGGGTACCTGCGCCTACGCTGGGAATCAGTTCGGAACCATCCTCATGCTGGCCACCAGTGGAGTGATAGCAGCCTCGCCCATCGGCTGGCCCAGCATCTTCTACATCTCGGGGGGCATTGGTTGCGTGTGGTCTGTGGTGTACTTCTTCTTCGGAGCTGGCTCCCCATCGGAGTGCAAGAGCATCTCGGCGGAGGAGAGGAAGCTGATCGAAATGGGACACGCCAGCGAGGTGAGCAACGCCACCGATGTGCCCAAGGAGCAGCTGCCGACGCCCTGGCTGAGCTTCTTCACATCGCCCGCCTTCCTGGTGCTCATCGTGGCCCACTCCACCCACAACTGGGGCTTCTGGACGCTGCTCACGGAGATCCCCAGCTACATGAAGAATGTCCTGGGCAAGGACATCAAGTCGAACGCCCTGCTCTCCTCCCTGCCCTACGTCTGCATGTTCTGCATGTCCTTCGTGTTCTCGGCCATCTCCGCCCAGCTGAACAACAGGAACTGCGTGTCCACGGTGACGAGTCGCAAGCTCTTCAACTCCATCGGTCTGTGGATACCCATGATCACGCTGGTGTGCCTGGGCTATGTGGGCGCCGACCAGTCGGAGCTGGCCGTGGTCCTGCTCTGCTTCACCGTGGGCATGAACGGAGCCACCTACCTGGGCTACAACATGAACCACATCGACCTGTCGCCGAACTTTGCCGGCATCCTGATGGGCATCACCAACGGAGTGGCCAACATCATGAGCATCATTGCCCCGCTGATCGTGGGATTCATTGTCACGGATGAGGTAAGTCCTGGGGACTCCTACAAATGATTCAGAATCAGTAACTAACACTTTGATTTTTCGCTCTCTTCAGCACGATCCCGAGCAGTGGCGCATTGTGTTCTTCATTGCCTCCGGCATCTACCTGGTGGGCAACACTCTGTACGTGATCTTCGGCAAGGCCAGTGTCCAGCCCTGGAACGATCCTCCGCCGAAGCCCCGTCGCAACTCCACTCCCCAGGTGGAGTCGCAGCACTGAGGACTGAGGACGACGAATTTAGTGGAAGGTGGACCAGAAACCGCCTAGTCAGCTATGTAGTTCTCCGCCAGTCCAGCCCCAGGTCCACCGAATCCAAAAGGAAACTGTCAAACTGTCAATCCTAAGTTAGGACCCCTAACTGTAGCAATGGGCGCTATGCATTCTCGCATTCCCGCCGCTTGTATATTTGTAAATCGTATTTAAATACTTTGTATTTGCATTCCCTCGTCTTAAGTCTTAGCTAGTACCGCCTAATTGATAAGGTCAACCGAAAAGAAAGAACAAAAATAACACAATAAATTAAGCGTGTGCAACATGTGAAAAGAAAACCACAGAAATGTTATATTCCCACCTGCGGCTAGTGTTCGGTAGGGGGAGTGGCTTAACGCCTGTTAGAAGGTCGGAAAAATATGTAGCCAGGTTTTCAAATAATAATAAAAGGTTTTTTTCAGTTGAGCGACTCCCGAATAGATTTCGAACTTTTATAACGTCAGAAGCTTGCAACTCAGTGAAGGAGTCATTTGCGATCCTATAAATCATATATATTCTTGATCAGCATCAAGAGCAGAGTCTATTTAGACATCTTTTGGAGAAAAAAAAATGTTACTCAATTTTTCAGAAATTAAAAACGAGTTTCTGGGTATTATGCTTCTAGTCAGAAGCTTAAAACACAGTGAAGGAGTCATTTGCGACCCTATAAATCATATACATATATTCTTGATCAGCATCAAGAGCAGAGTCTATTTAGACATCTTGTGAAGAAAAAAAATGTTACTCAATTTTTCAAAATTTGTAAGGCGTTACATCGTTAAAATTGTCAAAAATTAAAAACGAGTTTCAGGGTAAAATTTCCTTAGTCAGAAGCTTAAAACACAATGAAGGAGTCATTTGCGACCCTATAAATCATATATATTCTTGATCAGCATCGAGAGCAGAGTCTATTTAGACATCTTTTGGAGAAAAAAAAATGTTACTCAATTTTTCAAAATTTTGAAAGGGGTTACATCGTTAAAATTGCCAAAAATTAAAAACGAGTTTCTGGGTATTATGCTCTTAGTCAGAAGCTTAAAACACAGTGAAGGAGTCATTTGCGACCCTATAAATCATATATATTCTTGATCAGCATCAAGAGCAGAGTCTATTTAAACATCTTTTGGAGAAAAAAAAATGTTACTCAATTTTTCAAAATTTTGTAATTTACATCGTTAAAATAGCAAAAAATTCGCAAAAATTTTTAAATGTTTATTTTTGAAGCTCATTACGCAGGTTAATAATCCTTTCCAAAACTAACACAGAAAAGCTTTCCGAATCTAAATTAATCCATTTTTGGCTTAGTTATGACTATTTTCATGATCCAAGTGCGAACTGCAACGGTACAAGTTGGCTAAGAACAGACACTTTCAAGTTAATATTTATTTATTTATATTTATTTATATTATTTATTAATATTTACATTATTCAAAAATTATTAGAGTTAAGTTTGAAATAATGAATGAAATAAATAATGAATGAAATTGCTTGCTTCCCAACTAAAAGAGCAGAAAAGTATGCTACAAAAAAGCAAATATCTCAAAGTAGAAGGTACGTCAAGTAGCTGTGTAGCCATGAAGTAGAAGCTCATGTAGAAGATACATCTTAGGTAGAAAAGATGTAGAAAACATTCTAAGGTAGGTTCTATAACTTTCCCCAGCTGTAATCTGGATGTTTTAGATCTGCTGATATAGCAAAAAATATAAGGTAGATTTGCACTTCCAAAACTTTTCCGAGTCTCCTCCGACATCTATGATAAAGCCGTAGTAAGTCGGGGCTGGCAAATCAATTCTGCAATCATATAATCCCCGTAGCGTTCCGAGCGTATCTCTCACATGCCGTAACGAAGAGAGTGCCGTGCACATTTTATAGCTTCGAACTCGGGGAACTCTGGAGGAGGTCGGGGAGCTGGGCACATGGCAGTGGCGGCGGCGAAAACTTGTTGATAAGCGGAATTTGAATAAATGCCTGTTGCTTTTATTGTTGTTTTTATTTTTGTTTCTGTGCTCCTTCCAGCACGCGATATGAACAAAGGCAGTGTTATGTTATGTACTCCGCGACACATATTTAAATACACTCGCGTTTGTATTTTTAGCCGTGTGTGACGGCAACGTACGAGTGTCTGAGCGCTTGTAAGCGTGTTCGAGTCACCCAATTTGAATTTAAATTCGATTCCGAGTAAAACTAGCATTTCGAATCGGATCTCGTGCTGGGTAAGTTCCCGTTTCTGTTACTTTCAGCATTTTCACTCTCCGTTCACATGTTTCGGAGCTCTCCAGAAGCCACCGCGATAAGGCAATCCATTAAATGCCCATTTAAGGGGAGTTCTTTTTATGGAATCTCAAGAGATCTTATCACGTTGGCCATAAAGCCACAAGCCTTAGTTGGGGCCACTTGTACTAACAGTCAGGTAATTTTTTACACAGCGGGAAACTCTGGAAACTCAACTAAGAAGAGAATAATAATTAACTAGTGTTTTGCAATCCATGTGTTGTATTGTAAAGGTTTTAGACTGATGAGAAACAAATATAAAATTCTATAGAGATCATGGGATTTCATTCCATAATAACATAATTATTAGATTCAAAGTTTCTTAATGTGGATGAAGCTCGCGGCCTCGGCGCTTTTGGCCATCATCGTAAAACTGGTTGGATGGGCCCAAAATAAAGTGTGCAAATCTCGACCGGAATGGGGGAATGAGAAATGCGTGATAGTCGGCCGACCCAATGTGAATCGGCAGTTTCTGCTTTGTATCCCTCTACCTCTGTCGGAGTGGTGAAATCATGGGTGTGCGTGCCCCAACAACTCCCCCGCTCTTTCTCTCCAATATCCAATCTCCTATCCGCCCCCCTAGCCCCTCCCCCATGGGTGCGGTAAAAATGGCAAACTCATTTTGTGACTCGTTTTCGACATAAACACACACGAGGAGGTGAGCGAGAGAGGCAGCGCACATGGTTATCACGTGAAAGAGGCGCCGAGCGACTTGACTCGGGTGCCTTCGTCGTGTGCGGGAAACGTGATCAAAGATCACTGAGAGAGGGAGAGAGAGCGAGACCGATCATGGGAGCTCTCTTTTTGGGGGCTCTTGCTTTGCGTGTTTATGTGTGTGTGTGCAAAATGGCAAAAACAATTAGCACAGTGCGGCGCCCCAAGCTCTCGCACTCACTCTCTTCTGTCCTGCTCTTTCTCTCTCGCCGATCGCATTCTTTGTCCCCCCTTCGCCGTCGCTCCTTAAGGTTATCGCTTAATCACTTTTTGCACTGTTAACGCAAATACCCAATGCCGTTTGTTGTTTTTCCACAAGTTGTATTCGTATTTATATTCGAGCGAGTGTTCAGCTGTCTCTGCGGCGATAATGAATTGTTAATTTTCCCATTTCACAACCAGCTCCGATACTCCCGCCACTCGCATATTACCAACGCCCATTTGTGCCGAGTCACACTTCTGACGGTTTTTAACTGATCTTTGTAACCAAGATTTGTGCCCTTTGTGGAGATATCGTTTATGGCCACTAAGTGATGTCACGAGGGTGCAGGGAGAGAAATTCTTCAGGATTATGTTTTAAAACTATCATTAAGATATTTTACAGAACAGAAAAAGCATAGGGAAATTAAAATTCCTCAAATCCATTAATTAATTTAATATGTATTTGACGCTGTTCCTTTTTTTCTTAATACTATAAATAATATTACGTATACGTAATATTAATGATGTTTTGTAAAAGCTTTTTCTTGTAATTGAAAATAAACATAAAAGTTCTAATGCACCATCCTTTTTAAATCTTACAAATTCGATAATAAAAAATATAATAAATCTTGAATCTGAATCTTGCGCTCTGCACAAGAAAATGTTTAGAGCCAACTGTTTTCTACAAAACTAGTATTATAATATCGGAAGCTTCTCAAACTGACATAGACTGTGTCTATCATAATGTAATTATAGATTAAAAGAAAAAGTTAAAAGACAATCAAATTTTTAATATGATATGTTACTAATTTCACAATCCCCTGAATTAATCCAGATTTTTCTCTGTGTGTCCGTGTGATGTCACAGGGGGACTGTGTACCGGGTGATAAATCCCCTGCACAAAATGATAAAGCCTTACACAATAGAACAATATGAACTACGCCTTTCTTTATGGCTCCCACGAAATCTTCCGCGCGATAAGATTCTGTGGAGCTTAGATTCTGCAGTGGCACTGCGTCCTCTGCGTCCACGGCGAGATTTGTCGAGTGACTCAAGGCAATCATTATTTTTCCTACCTCCGGCGGAAATAACTGCTCCGAAACGATCTATTTATAACGGATTGTCGCTCTCGCTTGTGGCCTGTGCAATTAAATTGAATCAAATTTTTGTTTGTAGTATTTCTGGGGAATAAATTTTTCCGCAAATACCCGAATTGGGTGTCGCGTCTTTGAGTGTTTGCCAAGTGGCTGACCCACAGACGGACATGGTTGCCACCAGAAGATGACGGGGTGCTAATGAAGCGCCACGCCCACCGCCTGCCACACCCACAAATGAACATTTCATTTCCAATTCCGATATCCGATAAAGTTTCCAGCGATAATTGAAATTGGCGGGTGGCGCTGTGGACAATTGCCGCTGATTGGACACAATTCAATTACGCCGCCGTCGGCAGCTCAAATATGCCTTTGGAATTCACACAATCCGTAGACTCGATCCGATCCCCCGCTGTAATGACATTTGCCCAAACATTTAGATGCTATCAAAATGGGTATATATAAATTCCAATATTGCCATCGATTATTCACACTTATTTGCATGCCAACCCAATCTAAGCCTGGAGACACCGGTCGAGAACGCTCCCGGCGATCGACTCGGGAATACTCTATTCAATTGCCTTTATTGGCAACGGTAACTGATATTGATCGAATTTAATTACGGCTATCTTTGGGACCTGAATGGAAAAGTTTCAGCTATTTAAAGATGTTGGGCAACAAGCCGGTAGAAGTTTATGAGAGCTTCACGACTTGCTGGCCAAGTTGGTTTTGGTGTCTAATTGATATGATTTTGGTGAAGGTTTCTCTCTGAATATTTTGGGAGAGTTAAGCTATAGTTCTAAGTCTTCTTTCACATTTTTTATTAACTTGAACTGTGTGTTCGTCAATTGAACAAACATGTGCTCTTTGAACTGAGAGCAGTATAAAATTCTTAATTTAAATCTTACAGTGCTTTTTGTAGCTCTTCAATTGTCAAGAATCTTTGAAGATTTAATTGACAGTACTCAGAAGGTTCTTCCGAAGAAATCTTTTTATTTTGCAGCTATAATTCCATTTTATATTTCAGCCAAAACCTATTATATGCCATATATGTACCTTTTATACAGTAATACTATAGAATGCCAGACAGACATAAATAGGAACATTTTGAGAGCACGCTGATGGGACGAAATATTTTAAATATTCTTTTAAATACATAGTCAAGTATATATTATGCCATTCCACTAAGTTCTCGTTATTACTCTTCGGCTATAGAACACAAATAAATCCCCATTTCAAACCTTCTGGAATACGATGTACCCCCTGAAATAGAGTATCAACAAAGACTAATTTCCATAGGCCAACATTTGTGGAGGTTATTAAAATGCTGTTGGCGCCAACGCCTCAAACAATGTCCACCTGTCCGGGGACATTATGATTAGCAATGGAAAAAACCTTCGAAAGGAGTTCAGAATCATCCATAAACTGGATCGTATGACCCATCCACAATTAGCTCTCGTTTAGAGGGTTTTTGTTTGGTTACACCTGGCGTATACGTAATGCAGGCAAATAATTTTTCCGCTGCCGCTGCTGGATTGATATTTGAACAATTTGTGTAAGAACAGGCTGCATATTAATTAGTCTAAGGCAAGGTGTGTGCCATATGGATGCCCTGGAACTATCGGATCTGCCTCGATCACCTCCTCCTCCCCTCATCCCCGCACTAGTTGACGTCAAGCGGACTCTGACTGTGTGCCATTTGTCGGGGAATGATAAGCCAATGCGCTGTGGTGTAACAATCACATCCATCAGTGCCAGTGACTGCCTTTGGAGTGGGCGTGTCACCGGCATTTGATTAGATTGCCATCGCCGGGATTTCTCTCTCTAAATTTAGCCAGTCATAAATCCGCAATCCGGTCAAATCATTTACCAAAAGTGTCCCATTAGGCGCGATGCCTAATTCTTTTAGTTAGCCCAGATCCGGGGGCGATAAGCTGGTTATGGATCGAGTCCCGGGGGCTGGTGAATCGAACGCTCGCTCGACTGCCCGAAATAGGAAGGGAAACCGATAAGGGACGTCTCGAGATTTGCGAGCGATCGTCAGCGAATGAACGTGCCCTGAAACGTGTCTGCCATGTGCCAAAATTGATTTGCCATCGCCGCATTGCACGGCAAATAAATTACTTATCTATTTGCGTGTAAAAATAAACTGCACTGGAATTTATTTGTAAAAGACAATCAGCATTATTTTATTATTTGTTTTTACGTTGGAGGCTCATAATCCTAAGATTAGGAATGCTTTGTAAGAAATTGCAATTGAAAGTTGAGACTTTGCTGTATTTAAATGGTATTTAATGGAATTAAAAACATATTAGCAAAATTATAATTTAATGAAGTTTTTGATATAAGTTTTCAGAGTTTTTATGCATTTGGTTGGTTTGGTTTATGCATTTGGTTTTATAAAATAGTTTAAATGCATTTTTGATGCCATTTTAAAAGCATTGTGTGTGTGTTTTTGTGTGGCTTCTGTTCCACAATGGAGTATTTTTTAAGAATCTATTTTAAACTTTTAAATAATATTGAAATATTATAAAAAAATATTATTTAAATATTTATTGAATTTATAAGTACGTTTTCCACTGTGTAAAGAACAGAATGGGGAGTGGATCGTTGTTATCAATCCCAGTGGCTGTCGTCATTGGCCCCTGACTCCTGCCCTCCTCCACCTCCAGCTCACCCTTCTCCCTTTCCCTGCCACTTCCCTGCACGTCCATATCCCCATAGGTAACGATTGTCAGAATCAGAATGAATTTGCAGAGCGTTTCCTGGAGCGAAGTGGGGGAACCGCGGCGGAAGAATTCGCCTGCCGAGCGGCTCATATATACTTAGTCGAAAATCAAAGTCTGAAGTGTCGCCGCACTGATAAGCATAAATAATTTGTTTAAAACATTTCATTTTCAGCAATTATATTTTGATAAGCGCGAGTGAGTGGTGTGAGGGAAAGCAATAAAAACAAAAATAAAGGAAGCCAAATAAACAAGTCAGTAATTAAAGAAATGGAAGAGCAGAGGGAGCGTAGGGAGAACTCATGTCATCTTGAAATGAAAATTGCATTGATCAAAGGTTTTGTGGCTTATGTAAGAGAGTGAGTGAGTGGTATCAAGGGTACCTATCGATCACCCCTGAACGATCGTCTCAGGGTCTCGTTATGTCATTACCCAGGACAGAGAGATCAGCTTCCCCGATAGAGAGCGGGATCGGATCTGACTGGGATGAGGTTGTGCTAGGCTGGCGGCTCTTATCAATGGAACACAATGACCTCGCTTGAGGTTTCATTACAATGCTATCGCTGTGAAAACAGTCTCCCCAGAAAAGCGAAAACTAAGGGAGATTTTCGGGGGCTTGGAGATAGGGGCATCTAGAAGGAGACCATAAAACCAGCTGAACCGTTGTAATTGTATGTTTTATGATGAGTTTGCTTAAAAAAATATATTTCTTATGAAGCTAACTGAGAAAAATATCATTATAGGGCTACTAATCTATCTGCAATCTATTAGACATTAATCTAGATCATCTTAGAGGCGTATTTCTTTAATACTTCCATGCGTAAGGAGTTTATAATGTATCTATCCTCACATTCTCTCGCGATCTACCTTAAAAACCCCTCCAATTTGTCCGAAACTTGATACTTCCATGTACTTCGAGGTGCTTACATACATATTGTGGATGGTTTTCCTGGTAACACCAAAGGATGCATTTCATTCATGATTAGTGCCAGAGTTTGTATCTGGAAGATACCAGATCTCGGGAGAGACACCATAGGAGAGAGTGCAATCAAGAGAGCGGTATTTTGGGGAGAGCGTTGCAATCTGTGACTAATTTTACAGCCTGCTGCATTTACCCAGAAATCTAGCAACAGAGGCCGGGAAAGGCGGGAAAGGGCAGCGGAGTGCTAGTGGAAAAAGAGACCTGGAGAGGAGAGCGGTGGCAAGGCAAGGCAACCACTTGGCCCGAACTGATAACCATGTGCTGGTGTGGGTCTTGTTTACTTACTCCCGTTCGCCGGCTCGCCTAGGGAGCGGGAGAGAGCAGAGTGTGTGCGCACTTCTGAGTGTGAGTGTGTGCCAGCGTGTTCGGTTTGACTGATAGCGGAATTCACGCGATACACACGCTGGCTCTCGCGCCGTGCCAGTGTGTGCGTGAGAGCGCCGCTCGGCGCGAGTTCGATCATATTTATAAAAGAATCGACCGCCGCCAGTTACTCAAGCAGTCGCAGTCGTTCGCCAGAACGTTCAAACCCAAAGTCACTCGAGATACAGAGTATTATTTTCCAAAAAGTCCTACGCCCAGAATTTGTTGTTGTTTCTGGATCGGATCCCTCGAGGAGCGCAAAGATTTTCCCGCAACCAAATCGAGGGGAAAACACGCGAAAAGAGCTGCTACTCACACTCACATGTGTGCAACGGAACCGGAACACGTTGCGTGAAATACCAACGATTTCCAGTGACCCAAAACGTGAACGTTACGGTTTCGAAAAAATCTAAAAAAATAAAATTGTAATCAACCCGCGCCGCACACATGACCACCGCATTGACCATGGTGAAAACGGGTGGTAAATACGCCAACGGTGAGTACACCCAAACCCCCAAACTGGAGCAGAATAGCTGCATTTGATGCAGCCAGTGAGACCCCTCCCCCGCCCCGTAAAGTAATACCCTGTTAGAGCCCCTAACGTGAGTGGAAAGCACGTGTCTTATGTAAGCGCCACGACGAGCTTCCAACTTGATCCGATCCGATCCGATCCGAGCTTGAGTGCGGTGTGTTGTTGCCTTTGTTGCCGGAAGCCGCCTAATTGGTTCTCCGGCACACAGCACTCCCATATTTCTATCTCGAACTCACGCCAGGCGGCTCCATTTGTAGAAAATACCTATTCCATCTCGGCGGTTCTGAAACACACGTAATTATGCATTCGCATTCGCATTCGCTTAGGCGACCTCCACTGCAGTGCAAATGCATCCTTCGGAGCGATCGTATAATTTAATTTTTCCTCAATTTACTCGGTATTCTTTTTTTTTTTTTGGTTACGCTGACAAACAAAATAAAATCACATTTTAGCACTTTCGGGTGATAAAAATAAACAAAAAAGAAATTAAATAAGAGGAAAACGCGAGAGGAGGAGGAGGGGGAGAAGTGTCTCTGCGCCAATGAAAATGAGAAAACTTTAAATAGAAACCCGCTGGCACGGGGCACAATGGGATGAGGGGGCGACCGAGTAAGTCAGCTGATAAGCTAAATAAACCCGCCGACAGAATTTTTAGTTGTAAAGCTAAACTAACGGTAAACAAAGGGCTCTCTCCGCCCTGTAACGGGAGTGATAGTCAGTTAGATAATCTTATCGCCTGGAAACCTCCGCTTGGCTTCGTTCCAGTTTTTATCGGTGCCTATCGGCTATCAATACGGCCGGCACACTTGACTCAGTTACCGTTATTGTTGTGTGCGCCGCCGCCGTGTCCTTCGATTGTCCGCACTCCCACACCTAATGGCCCGAAGTACAGTCACCACAGCGCCGTAGCACCTGGCAATCAATCAAAATATACTCGACCATAGTATACTATATGCACATAATGGTCTCCAATAAACACTCAAAGCTGGAGCCTTCTCTGGACTTTATGGCGACAGGGCTCCATAAATGCTGATTGATTCGGGTTGAGTATTTCGTCGAAAATTGGGTTTGCAATACGGGGTTTTATTTTCGGTACGGCCGTACGGTAAACTCTTTAGCGCGAGACAAAAAGTTCTGTATCTTGGCCATAAATTCGCTCGGGTGTTACGCTGTAGGGGAAGACATTGCGCAAATAAATTTAAAAACGTGTCAGATAAAGCGTTCTCACACGACCACGAGTCATCGCGTTCAACACGATAAACCCAGGCAGGCGGCAGGCGGCAGACGGCGAAAGAGACGGCGGTAGAAGCGCAGAGAGAGATCGAGAGAGAGACCGCCTCGTCAAGAGGAAATGGAAGTGGGAAGTGGGAGAGCGAGAGGGAGAGAGCTCAAAGTTCGGACAGCAATTCGAATTTGAATTTATTCGAAAAATACAGTCCAACTTCAGTAGGTTGCTTCTAAAAGGTACAGAGAGATATTTTGTACAAGTCTTTGTTTGGAAAATTTTTAATCGATTTCGACAGCAATTCATATGAGGAATTATAGGAAATACAGTAGAGCTTCAAGAAGTAGTACAACTTTATTTTTAGAAATTATATAGCTTTCTTTCTTTGCATTTTGCTCAATTTTATACCCCTTAACCTATTCCTACTTATGACCTGTTTTTAGAACTCTCCTTATCAAAGTTGGTTTTGTGGAATTATTCATTCATCATTTATATTTTCCAACCACACAGAAATCAGAATAACAAAGATAAGGCTTTATAAACCGAATATAACAACCATTAACTACCCAGAAACTCACTAGTTTTCAAGTTACACCAATCACTGGATAGGAAGTTTGAGTATCAATACTTTGGACTGTAGTTAGTTAATTATTGGTTTTGGAATCAAGCCAGAGCGGAGTTCAATAGACCCCAACGCCTTGTAAGGCCGCGTTGCAAGGTTGCCGGCGGTGGAGCGGTGTTGCACCACCACAACACCACCCAATCAACTGGCCAACCATCTAGACTCCTATTTATAAAGACTAAGCCATTTATGGCCAGCCAAAGTCGGGTTTAAAAATAGCCAAATACACGAAAACAAATCCGCGTAAGGCCCAGACCGGACCACATACCGCCGAGAGATCGGATCGGACCGTCACGTGAGGATCGCCCGATCAGGTAGTCTGTGTGGGCCACTTGCACCTTATATCAGCATATAGGTATGGGCATCTGTGCAGTACAGTCACAGTTGCAGTTTACACAACAAAGACATCGGCGGGCTCTCTTGATTTTGGCCGAGTGGGTGTCCATGTGTATGTGATGTCTCCATCTCCATCTCTCTCTCTGGCTCGATCGCATGTGCGTGCCGTGAACAAGATTTTGACATAGTCAAAGTGTTTTATAAATAAACGCGCCCCACATACTTACATGGCTACCAGTTTGGGCCCACTGAGAAGCTGAAAGAGAGATACAGAGCTGTGAGATACAAAGATACAAAGATAGGGAGCGAGCGAGAGCTCCGAGTGATAAGAGAGCGCCACATGTTCAGCTTTCCCCAATATAACGCCTGTGTATCCTCTTCTTGCAGAGAAATTCTTCGGCGTGAGGCATGTCCAGTGCATCCTGTGCTTCTTCTGCCTGGCGATGAGCTACGCCTGGCGGGTGAACCTCAGCGTGGCTGTGGTGGCCATGACGGAGCACCCGGGGGCAAACAACACCGACCGGCCCGGCGAGAATGATACGGATCTCAGTGGAGAGGATGACGATGATGACTTTGGGTTTGATCTCCTGAATTCGGAGGTGAGTTAAGGGAGCTCTTGGGATCTGGAGTTTCCTGGTTTTAAGTACTTTGATGAGCTGTTTGTGATAATGTTAATTGAAGTGATAAAAAAAACCCATTGATAGAACGGAAAGTGCTGATAAGGAATCGCTACTATATACTGAAATCTATACTAATGTCAGATATATTTTTTAATTTGCTTTAACTAAAGTAAATGCTTGAATAATGTTATATTCTTTTGAGATACATTTATTATCATGCGGTTTTTGAGGTTTTTACGCTGAACTTGAATTTTATGTAGTTTCACACTTCAGTATTCGCATTTAGCAATCAAAATACATAAGTAAACCCAGTTTCAGATCGACTGAGAAAAAGAATACTTTATTTAAGACCCCCTACTAAACAATCTTTGTCCTCACAGCGCTACTACACCTTCAACGAGTTCCAGAAATCCGCCATGCTGAGCAGCTTCTTCTGGGGCTACGTCGTTACCCAGGTGCCCGGTGGTTATATCGCCCAACGGTATGGAGCCAAGGTCCTGCTGATGTGGGGCTTGGGCATCGCCGCCATTATCACCATGCTGTCGCCACTCTCGCTGAAACTTGGAGGATGGTTTGCTCTGTGCGCCATGCGTTTCGTCATGGGTCTGAGCCAGGGTGCAGTCCATCCCGCCACGCACGCTCTGCTGTCCAAGTGGTCGCCCGCTGAGGAACGAGGCATCCTGGGAACCATCTGCTACTCGGGTGCCCAGTTCGGAACGGTGGTGATGCTGGCCACGAGTGGATTCATCGCGGACTCCTTCATGGGCTGGCCCAGCATCTTCTATCTGGGAGGAGCCTGCGGCTTCCTGTGGATGATCTTCTGGTACCTGTTCTCGGCGAGTACGCCCGAGGAGCACCGCCTGATTTCGCCCGGAGAGCTGAAGTTCATCACGGAATCCCGCAGTGATGGCAAGATGCAGTCGGCGGAGAAGCTGGCGCCCACGCCTTGGGTGGCCATCTTCAGCTCCATGCCCTTCCTGTCCCTCCTCGTGGTGCACTGCACCCACATGTTCGGCTTCTGGCTGCTGCTCACCCAGATTCCCAGCTACATGAAGAATATCTATCACGTGGACATCAAGTCGAGTGCCCTGCTCTCCTCGCTTCCCTACCTGGTGATGCTCCTGCTCAGCTTCTTCTTCGTCTGGCTGTCCAAGGTCTTGCAAAGAAAGGAGGGCCTCTCCCTATCCTTCAACCGAAAGCTCTTCAACAGCATCGGCCACTGGATTCCCATGTGTTCGCTGATCGCCTTGGGCTATGTGCCCCAGGAGGACGCACCGCTGGCCGTGGCCCTGCTCACCCTGACGGTGGGCATCAGTGCAGCCACCTATCTGGGCTTCCAGGTGAATCACATCGATCTGTCTCCGAACTATGCCGGAACGCTGATGGGTCTGACGAACGGAGCGGCGAATGTGATGAGTGGCATTGCCCCGCTGATTGTGGGCCTGATTGTCCAGGATAAGGTGAGTTTGGATTAAATTGTTACGTTAAATCATTACTAATTGGTACATCCCCCTTCTCTACAGGAAAACGTGGGCGACTGGCGATTGGTGTTCTTCTTGGCCGCCGCCTTCTACTTTGTGGGCAACCTGCTGTTCGTGATCTTCGGCCGAACGGAGGTGCAATGGTGGGACTCCCCGCGTGACAACAAGGAGGATGCGGAGCAGGGCACGCCCCTGTCGCCCAACGGCCAGGTCAAATAGAGAGAGAGGCTGGCACCGCCTCGAGAGTCATCCAACCGGGCTGTTGTTTCGTAGTTCGTAGGCTTAGTTAGTTAGTTAGAGACGAGAGCTGAAAGTTAACTTCAGTGACGATCGCGTGCTTCCATTAGCGATATTATACGGTAATTGCTTAGTCCGTAAGACAGCGTAAATTATTATTGTTTGCAGTATTTTCCGTAATGTACATAATCCGCAAAAGAAAAAAAAGAAAAGAAAAACAGCACCAATTCAACTTGCAAATTGAGAAAGCGTTCAGTGTAAATAGGGACGGAGCCGTCTGCTACCCACAACGACTCTACTAATTGTTATATGTTTTAGTCTTAAGTTAGGCATTAACGAAAAACCAAACTTGTGATGAAAGAAAGTAAACTAAAAAGGCAAAAAAAGAAAACAAATCAAAAGAACGAAGAATGAAGACAATTCAAGCCATGAATAAAACAGCTCACTTTGCAGCTGAAAACGAGTCAAACTGTACCGAAATCATTGGTGTTTTAAATTCGTGGGAGGTGAGATTTGAATTTGATAGAAATGCGCCAAGAGAGCAAAGTATTATCGATAGATGTGGCACTATCGAGAGGTGTTGTTGTAATATCTCCACTGGTTTGTTGATGAGCATTTTTGGTGTATATATATTTAACGGATTTTGAATGAACATATTTATATGCTTCGAACTGGCATCTCAAATAATGGTTTTATTTATACTTTAAAACATTTTCCAAAATGGTTTCCGCTTACACACCTGCCGTTAGTGTGACCCTTCCACTTCCGTTATCGGCACACTTGTTAGAGCGTTAGTTTCGATAGCTTCGCAGCTGTGTGCGTGTCCACAGCAGAATTTGAGTCAATCAGCTGTTATTATTGTTTGGACGCCCGTCCGACGCTTTCCTCCCCCAGGCCACCGTCCACCAGCCTTCCAGCTCATCTAACGCAGCATCCAAGTTGGCTACGTGGATAAGACTGCACCTGCGCCTGCATCCGCACCTGCGACATGGTGCTCGGCTGCCTGCCCTGCTGCGGTCGCAATGGCTATCAGCAGATTGGGAACACGGGTGAGTGAGTCGCGACCTTGTGGCCTTTGTTTGCCTGAATTAACATACGTGGATAATTGCGCATATGCAGGTCCTCGGTTCGGTGTACGTCACCTGCAGTGCATCCTGGTGTTCTTCGGGTTGGCGGTGGCCTACTCCCTGCGCGTGAATCTCTCCGTGGCCATTGTGGCCATGACAGATCGGAACGCCAGCAATCCGGATTTTCCGGTATGTTATCTGTACTTTCTTTTATATTACATTTTACAGGGAGTTTCTGTTTATAATTTTAATTTAATTTAGTTTAGTTTTTGTATAATTTCCTTTGTTTTGATGCCTAGCAGTAACTCTTGTGGAAAGGGGATTCCCGGAAACTACATATGTATTTTAATTTGCTCTTGTTATACATTTTTAATTGACATTAAATCACTTTAAATTATAATAAAGTAATTCGAATTACTTTAATTATTCAGTATTTGAATGATTTTTTTGATTCAATGTTTCGGCTTTCCTAATACGTTTTTGCGCAGCAGGAAATTGGAAGATAAGGTTCAATAATGATTCAATTATTCATTTAAAACATTATTATTGTAGGTTTGTGAGAATTTGAAACCTATAAGAGCTTAAAAACGTATCGCAGCGAGCCTTTAAGACTTTAAATATTATATTTATCTTATCTGAAAAGTCCAGTTTTTAGGAAAATGATTTTAAAGAGTTACAATAGCCCAAGATTCAATTTATAAAAATATGCCATTCCGAACTATCATAAATATTCCATTTAAAAACTCATTAAGTTGCCAATATAAAATTATAATTAACTTAAGCCTATGAGTTCCTAATCACGCTTCCATTACAGGAATACGACTGGAATGAGAGCACCAAGTCATACCTGCTGAGCAGCTTCTTCTGGGGCTATGTGGTCACCCAGGTACCTGGTGGCCACCTGTCGGCAATTTATGGAGCCAAGTACATGCTCTTCTACGGCGTGCTCATCTGTTCCTGCCTAGCCCTGCTCACACCCTTCTGTGCAGCCTACGGAGGCTGGAAGCTGGTGGTGGTGCTCAGAGCTGTCCAGGGTCTCTGCCAGGGGGTCATCTTTCCCTCCACTCACACGTTCCTATCGAAGTGGGCGCCCGCGGAGGAGCGTGGCCGCCTGGTGGGCTATTGCTACTCGGGATCTCAGTTTGGCACGGTGGTGATGCTCTCGGTCAGTGGCTACATATGTTCCTCCTCGCTGGGCTGGCCCAGCACCTTCTATGCTCCTGGCTGCGCTGGCATCCTGTGGGCCTTTGTGTGGTACTTCTACTGTTCCAGCACTCCGGGACAACATCCTTCAATCTCTCCGAGCGAGAGGCGCTACATTGAATCCTCGGGACAGGCGAGAAGGCCGTCGGATGCGGGACGCGAGGAGCAGCCGAGATTGCAGACTCCCTGGTGGAGGATCCTCACCTCGGGACCGTTTCTGGTGCTCGTCCTGGCCCACTGTGCCAATAACTGGGGCTTCTGGACGCTGCTCACAGAGATTCCCACCTTCATGAAGAACGTCCTGGGCATGGACATCAAGAGCAACGGGCCGCTGTCCGCCCTGCCCTACTTTGCCATGATCCTGCTGACCTGCGTCTTCATCTGGCTGTCGGATGTGCTGAAGCAAAGGAACACGGTGATACCGCTGAGTTTCTCCCGCAAGTTCTTCAACACGCTGGGCATGTGGCTGCCCATGCTGGCCTTGGTGGGACTGGGTTACATCACCCAGGGTGAGGCTAATGTCCGGCTGGCCATTGGACTGCTGACGGCGGCAGTGGCCACCAATTCTGCCACGTATCTGGGCTTCCACGTAAATCACATCGATTTATCGCCGAATTTCGCGGGCACCTTGATGGGCATTACGAATTGTGCGGCGAACTTTATGAGCATTCTCGCGCCTCTGATTGTGGGACTGATTGTGTGGGATGAGGTATTACTTTACTTATCATTTGTATTTCGTTAATAATTTATGTAATTAATTCCTTCTAGACAAATCCTGCTCAGTGGCGCATCGTGTTCTTCTTCACCGCCTTTGTCTACTTTATTGGCAACCTGTTGTTTATGCTTCTCGGCCGAACTGAGGTCCAATCTTGGAACTCTCCTGTTGCCACGAGAACACCTTCACCTGGTGGTGTTGTAGAGCCTGAAGAAGCTGCCCAGGATCGCGCCCCGCTCATAGATGCCTAAGCCAAGGATTGGTTGTAAATGCGAAACTTTTGTACCTTGTGGGAGACGACGCATTCCATGGAATTGATCGTATTAATAGCTATACACATGACACACACATACGTATTTATGTCTACTTATATACGGAATATATACATACATATTATTATTTATGTAAATAGCCAGAGACTGGATTTATCGTTTCGTTTTATTGGTATTATTCGTAGTCGTAATGTTAGTACACAACGATGTACATATGGTACAAGACTTACATGCTGGCTAATGGGTATCCTGACGTAATGCTAACTCTACGATACTAACAACTAATTGCTCTATGTGTGGGAAATCTCAAGGGGTTTTTGTGGAGGAAGTTCCTGGATAGGATTACTATGTACTTCCCTCTCATCCTATCCAAGAACCTCCCGTGCCCTTCGCTCTGGGTTTCGTCTGCTTATCCTTAACATATTTGTAGTTAAAGCTAGGTAATTACAAGTAGACGCGGCCAAGGAGGAGTTAAGGTCCCACCTCCTTGTCCGTATCCGCTCTGCCCCTATGTACATAATCAATCGCTTCGCCCTCCTCTGTGATGGAGGAGTGTGTGGGTGTGCCTGCTCAGTGCAGTTTGTGGTTGGCGGGCAGATCCTCGGATCGAATGCAGCGTCCGCGGTAGCAGATCTCCGTCTCGGAGGTGACTTTGGTCGACGTTGAGGTGGCATACACCACGTGCTCCATCAGATCCTTGTGGAAGCTATCCTTTTTGCTCTCCGCAACGGTGGCTTCTGTGGTGGTGGCGGTGGCCTTGGCATCTTCCTCCTCATTCGCCGGCGCCAGAGTGGTTTTCTCGGCGGGCGTCGAGGGACTGGTGCGTCGAATGCTCGTGTACTCCTGGCGACGCTTGCCCACGGCTGCCAAAGCGGCGGTCACCGCCTCATCCTCGCTCTCCTCGATGGCAAAGAGATCGTGCAGCTGCTTCCGCACCTCGGAGAAGATGCTGGGCTGCGACTCCAGATCGTCCACATCCGCAGCGGTGTCCATGCGACGCGTGGCACTCTCCTCGCTCACCGGCAGCGTCGAGGTCATTGTGGCCTCTTCCACGGCGCGGGCGGTGGTCACCTCGTACTCCTCGGGCGTTGTTGGCGAGACCATTGTGGTGGTTATTGCTTGGGCTTCCGTCTGGACTTCGGTGACTATGGGACTCAGGGGAGTCGTGGTCTTGGGCAGCTCCTCTTTTTCGCCGGCCGCCTGCAGGGCATTGTACAGCTGCGGTCCCAGGTTTTGGGACTCGGCTGTCTCAAAGTTCTCCGAGTTATCTGTCGCCACACGGTTCTTCTTCCACTTGCCACGTCGACTGAGGCGACCCAAGGTGCTGCTGGGGGACTCGGTGGTGTGATCCTCCGGCGCCTTGCCCATCACTTCCTCCAGAAGCTCGGCAAAGGATTTCTCGGGTCTGTAAAGTAGGAGATTTAGTTTCAGGCGGAAATAAGGCCAAAGTCTCTAATCCCTACTTGAGATTGGGCGCCTTGATGGTGGTGCGCTGACCACCTGATCCTCCCAGATCGGCAGCCACATTGAACTCGTAGGTCTCCGGCTGTTCCGTGGGTCCCATGGTCACTATCTCTGGCTCACTCTCGAAGTTGTGCGTCTCCGTCTTGTACTTGGGATTCAGGGGCTTGAAGCTGTTCGAGTTGGTATTGCTGTTGGCTGTCTCCGAGGAAGGCGACCACTGGGACTCCTGGCCCTCCAGCTGGAACGGTTGCTTATAGCGACGACGCTGGGTGAGGGGAGTGGGACTGGGAGTCTGCAGACAAGGGTTTAATATATAAATAAGGGAAATGCTTCTTGAAAAGGTGAGAAAGTACCTCCTTTTCCTTAACCTCTGGGTTGTTGTAGCGACTCAGCTTGCGGAGATTTGTCTTTTGGGTTACGGGCTCTGATTCCTCCTCGGGTGCCACTGTAGAGGAAGAGGCTGGGTGTCCAGGACGACGCTGGCGCTGACGCACCTTCACCACGCGACGGGGAGGCAGACGAGAGCGAATCTGAAAAGAAATATACCTCATCAATAACCTAGTTCTTATGGAAACTCTTCCTTTTCCTTACAGATGGCCTCTCATCCGAGGGCGTGGTACTGGTCACTGGCGCCTCAGTCGTCGTGGTTGTCCTCAATCTCGGATAGTTCCTCCTCACGAAAGGCGAACGCCTGGTGGTGGTAGTTGGAGGCGCTTCAGTGGTTGTCGTAGTCGAAGTCGTCGTGGTCGATGGCGTGGTGGTGGCCAGAGTGGTGAAGATGGGGCTGACTTCGTTGCGAACGATGGCCTCTGTGGGATTGAGATCCTCCTGGTTGGGGAAGTAGCCCGGTCCGTAGTTGTCCTTGGAGAACTCCTGATAGTGCTGAGCTATCTGCATGGGCTCCAGCAGATTGGCGGGGAAGCCGCTCTGCTCGTTGCCGCCATTATCGATGCTGTTGCTCGGGGTCACCGTGTAGACCTGCTGGGACTCGGAGGCGGGTCCCTCGGTGGTTCCCTGGACGTCGTAGGAGCTGGGAATGGCCGTGGGGCTAGTGGGTCGCCTGGAGGAGGCCTTGAACACCGGATAGTTCTGCTTGAGCACATCCCGCTGGTAGTCCAGATCCTGATCCTCGCTGCCCTTGCCGTTCTTCGATCCCTTCCTGGTCTTGGTCTTCAGGGTCTGACGCTCATCGGTCGTTGGCCTGTAGCGGATGCGATTGGGATTGCGGATCAGTGGGTTCCGGGCGCTGGTAGGACGACGAGTCGGAGTCGAAGATGACTCCTCGCCGCCATCTGCGCTGGCCGAGGAGGCAGCAGGCGCCGTGGTTCCTCGGCTGCTGTACGGCCTCCTGATCCGGTGTGTGGGCAGCTTGCCCGAGGACTCCGACTCCGAGTAGGACACGGAGGAGGTGACCTTGGACACGGCTGGCTTGCGGGTACGGAGGACGGGTCTCCTGGTTGGTCGTGTCTCCGGTTCCGGCTCAGGCAACGGAGTGGTGGCGACGGCAGGCTGCAGCTTGTCCTTCTCCTGCAGATTGTTCACCAGACCGGGAATATCTGGAGTCAAGGGTGGCAGCTCCGAGGGCACATGGTAGGGATTGGGGTCGTACTCCACATTGCTGTTGTCCAGGATCTCGTTCTGCACCTGACTGTAGCTGGGACGATGGTTGAGAGGAGCCTGTTGCTCCACGTTATTGTAGCCCACGTCTGAGGTGGTCACTGGAACAGCTGCCGGTGTATACAGATTCACCCGCTGCTTGGTTTTGACTCTCTGCGTCGTCGTTGTGGGCAGAGGAACCTCATAGTCCAGGGAGCTTGGTGTATATTCGAACGGAGGATTTGTGGTGTGCGGCCGCTGGCGGAAGGCATCCTGCTGGCGGAAGTATTGCTTCATGCGCTGCTCTTCCTCCGCCGTGGAAGCGGTTGGAGGGCGCGTGGTCAGCCTGGGAAGTTGCTCCTGCACGGGTTCCTGGACATACTGCGGATACAGCTGGCCACTGGAGCCAGGGAACTCCACCTGCGGACGGGTGCTGTAGGTAAACAGCGACTGGGGAGCAGCCGTGGTCGAAGTAGTAGAAGTCGTAGTTGACGTGGAGGTGCTGGACGTAGAGGTAGTGGTGGGTTTGGGGCCCAGCGTCTTGAAGAAATCATCGCCGCCGATCTGGTTGAGATTATCGAAGGGATTCTGGCTCTGGGCCTTGGTGGGAGAAGGACGGTACTGAGGCTGATCCACCTGGACGCTCTGGGGTCGCTTTTTCTTGTGACGCTCCTGCTTGGCGGGCACCTTCGGGGCGTTCACCTCCTGGATGCCATCCTGGACATAGTAGTAGCTGAACTTGTTGCCACGTCCGGGAACCTGGCTCTGAGCCTGGCCAGCCTGTAGCTGGGACTGGGTGGTGGTGCTCTCGAAGGGATTGCGAGTGCTGCTCACAGTGGCATATGGACGCTGGGGCCTTGCAGGCGGCGACAGCTGCTGACTCGCACTGATATCCTTGGCCCTGTTGACCACAATGGAACCCACATGCGGCTCTGGCAGCAGGATCTTGTTGAACCCATTCGGAGTCCTGTAACTCAAGGGAGCCACGAAGAAGGAGACATCGCTGAGATCCCGGTTCTGCGAGAGCTGCGACAGGTAGGGCAGGTCGAACTTCACATAGCCATCGGGAATGGGCATGCCGGCGGGTCCCACAAAGATCTCCGGCGTCTGCTTGGTGGGCGAGTCAATCACCGAGATGCTGTGGGCATTCCTCAGGGCAGAGACCACATCCGATTGCGAGGGCCGGGAACTGGAGCGCAGCAGGAACATGGCCAGGGGAGGCTGGTGGGCCTTGGGCTTCGGTTTCGCTGTGGTGAACTGCGACTGCTGGGCCTGCGGCTGGCCGAAGCTCTGGAAGATGCTCTGCGGCTGACTGGTGGTCGTACTGGGTCTCGTGGTGGTGCCCGAGCTGAAGAAGTCACTGCCCACGCTGGGGTCCTGCGTGTAGAACTGGTTGATCTGGTAGGGATTCACAGCGGGCAGACCAGGGTTCACATTGAACTTGTTTACCTCGAAGTTGGAGCTGGAACCCGATCCCAGTCCCGATTGCTGCCTTTGCTGGTTGTACAGCGTGTCGTAAGGGACGTACAGCAGCTGCACATCCTGATCCCGACTGGAAGAGGGGGCTGACGAAGGCGGTGCCTTGTTCAAACCAAAGAGATTCTCAGGTTCGGGATTCACTGGGAAGACCTGCGGAGTCACACTTTGCAGCGAGGGCTGTGTGGGCAGTGGCTTTCCCAGAGTCTTGGGAGGCAGTATGTCCTGTACATAGTTCTGTTGGTGGAGTGGCTTGTTCAGTGCCTGAGCCAGAGGCTTCTGGGAGCCCAGGGAGTGGAAGTCCGCCCCAAAAGGCTGTGCCTGCTGCTGCCCAAAGAGCGAGGGAGGGCTAAACAGCGAGGAGGGAGCTTGAAGTCCAGCAGCTCCTGCTCCAAAAGTGTGCTGGATCTGGTAACCCGTCTGCAGAGTGGGCGGCGCCTGAGCCTGTCCCTCGTTGTTGTTGTGGAAGGGCATCTCGAACTTGAAGAACGACTGCGACGTGGGCTCCTGACCGGCTCCGCTGGTCTTCAGACTGGCTGGCGGCGGTGGTGGTCCCTGGCGGAGAGGCAAGGCCTGACTTCCTCCATTGGGATACCGCTGGAACTGGAAGGGATAGTCGAACTGGGAGCCCCCAGTCTTGGTCAGGTCCCCGAAACGTGCGCTGGGCGGAAAGGTCTGCGAGTAGGTCAGCACGCGTCCATTACCCGAGCGATCCTTGCTGCCATCTAGAGGTTGGGCCAAGGGCACCCAGTCCAAGGAGTCCAGGGAATCGGATTGGCCAACGCTCTCCAGTTGGCGGGACCACTTGGCAGATGACTCCTGGTTCTGAGCTAAGCTGGCCGTGGCCAGTAGGCACAGCCAGGCGGCGGTGAGTTGCATGCCTCGCTTCATAGCTTAATTGCCTGGAAGGGGAAGAGATCAGGTAGGGTGTTAGCTAGGAATTGGGGATAAATTAAATCTGGATCAGAGAGTTAGCTTAGGAACTCTAGGGCTTCAGGGGCATTCTAATTGTTTATCTACTCATAAATCCACAAACAAAAAACCTTAAAAACTAAACAAATTTTAATTAAAACCAACTAAACAAAGCTAACCGAGTAACTAATGAATTTTCTGCACGCAGAGTTTGACATTCTGAAATGCCAAGTTCCCCAGCCAGAAACCTGCAAGAGGTCACCCATTGTTATAGTAACTTATATCTCTGCCAATTTGCAATGAAGTAACAGACAAAGTGGAAATATTTTTGGGTTATTTCAACCCACAATTAAAGGAATTTCCCAATACCAGAGGAAAACCCACCAAAAACGTAATGATCTCCAGTGAAAGGTCACCACTAAGCAAAGGAAAATGAACAAAAAGTAGACCCAGACAGAAACCGGAACACCCAGAACCGGTAACTAATTGTCGCCCGTAATTACACAAATCCAAATGCAAATTTTGCTGAATTTCCAATGAGATCTCGAGACTGTACTGGGCTTGAGATTGCCCAACCCGGAGCCAAGGTCGCTGGGCGTTAGCTCTTTGGATTCTTTCGAGGCATTTGCATTTTTCACGACCGCCGACGAGTTACTGGGGGCAAGTGAAAGGTATGTGTATCTGCAGTGAATCAAAAGGTAATTGCCGGGTCTGGCTATGGATTTGTAGCTGTATCTGCAGCTGTACCTGTACCTGTCTCGGGTATCTGGATCTGTATCTGTATCTGTATCTGTCTCTCTTCGGTGTGGCAAGTGTAACTGTAAGTGCAACTGGTCGGTGGTCGGGCCATAACTGCCGGCCAAGTGGCCATAATTGTGCGCTTGTTTTCATTTGGCCAAATGCGAGAAATTGCAATACTTAAGGCGAAATGGCAGCCTGGCTTGCTGGTAATACGCCTCATTGGCCGAAGCCATGATCCATGAACCACAATCAATGAATCGCCGGCGACAGTTTGGCTTCCTCGTTTCCTCATTTCGCACTTTGCATACGTCTGGGGATGCTAATTGCATCATCATCAGCGCCCAGTCCCCGGAGTCGGTGTAATCGCAAATTATGGCAAATGACCAAGCCAATCCAGAAGATTCGCCGGTCTGAAAACGAAAGTGAGGCCGAAATAAAACCTGACCAAAACCTGACCACTGAGCACACACACATGGTGGCCACCGATCTGCGATCTCCTCGAGCACTTTCGTTTTCACTTTTCCACTGAATTAATCGTGTGTGCGAGTGTACCAGCGGATGCCGCATTAAATGGGTTAAACGAAAGCAAAAAAGTGCGGCAAAACCACTGAACAAAATCGTTTAAAATAAAACCCGCGAAATATATCGTAACAGCGCCAAAAACGGAACTTGCAGCGGTGCATTGGAACGGGAGAGCACTGTGTCTGGCACAGTGAAAGAAGAAAGTGAACTCCGCTGGCCGGCGGAGAGGAAAATAATAGAAATTAGACTCACTTGCGGTCAATATTTCGGACCGTACTACACTCTCAAAAAAACCAGTTATCAAAATTCATAAAAGCCCCCACAAAGCAAACAGAGAGCCGGCCCATTGTCACACCTCGCTGGAGACCGAGCACTGCACTTGAAATCTCCGCCGATCATTGAAAGTGAAATGTGACAATGCCCTCGCAAAGGCGGCAGGTGAGGAGCCGGCCCGCAGTCCTCTCTTGAGGTAACTGGCAATTTCCCTTTCATTTCTGGCGCAGACATCTGTTGGAATCGAAGCGGACTTGGACTTTCCTTGCTGGCGGGGGCGTGTACCTCGCGTCTCTCTGGGACTGAGGATGGGGATTTATGGCAGGTCGTTGGTAGCTGACCACAGAGCCGGATGTAAACACAGGAAAGCTGTCTCAGAGCGGCTTACAACCCGTGAAGGGATTATGGATTATGGTTTATGGTGGCGACTCCAGGGATTACTCGATGTACACCTTCTGGCATTGACATTGTTTCATCGCTTTGCTGATCATTTGGCGAGTGATTTAATTGGATTACTGGTGTCCGCACCCAGGTGAGTAATACCACACCCACAACACCAGCAAGGTCACTCCAATCCCATTGTAGACTTACCATAAACAGGGGCAGCCAGACAGACACTCGAAGCTAACTAACTGGGCCCAAAGACGGTTGAGGTAACTGCAAACAGAAAGAAATACAAACAAAGGGGCATTAGTTGGCGCGTAATTAAAAGGGCTGCAAATAGAGGGGATTTCAAGCCCCAGATGTGGTAATATAGCCAAGAGATCTTGGTTTCTAGAGCTCTAGTTTTTCTCCTTTTTTTCTGCAGCTTTAATTGCATCTGGAGGCTGCAACGGCCACGCTCAGCTGGTCACACACACCTCTCAGGTTGGTTTTTTCGGGGCCCCGCCTACGGATCCGTCAGATACATACTTGCTGCAGCCGAGTTATTAGAGCACAGCCACCCAAAGCTGGCCAAGGAATGTGCGTGACCCGGCTGAGCCATGAGTCACGAGCAGCTCACCACATTGGCAATAGTTTCCCCTACTCGCCAGATACTTGCACAATTCGCACATTAAATATTGACTGATTGTATCGCTCTAGTGCCGAAATCATTTGTCTTTTTCCAGTTACAGTTACGGCCAATTAGCCTGCGTTTGTGGCCAACGACAAACGTCAGGATTGATGGCTGTGTAGCCCCTGCTGCTGGGCTGAAAACGCATAAATTATGCAGAGCCAATGAACTCGTCGTCGAAAGAGAGATATATAAAGCAGGAGCAGCAAAAATAGGGGAAAATAAATGGAAAAATACGAAACGAAAGCGACAATGAAATGCACTTCGGGCTGGCATTCAAAATTGGCCCCGTCCGCGGATTATTGGGGGCGTGCTCCTGGGCCTGCCGGAAAGAGTTTAACCAGAAGACATGGAAAACATGGGCTAATTCCTCAAATTTTATGCCACAGCGACCCCGAAGAAATGTTCGAAATTATTAAACGAAATGTAAATTTCACGCAACTTTCATTTCTCCGCTGCTTTCCAAATGAGGTAAGTGGCTGAGGCGCAGAGGCAGAGGCAGAGGCAGGGGCAGGGGCAGAGGCACCACTACCACCTGCTCAGCAAACCAAAACATGCCTCGCGGGGGCCTTGGGCGCTTGCGTAATCCCAAGAATTTATGCTCGAGCGTTTGAAAGCGAAAGTATTTCTCCGCCGAACATTTCTTTTATTGTTTTCTCACAAATTTGGCATGCGGGGGAGCCGATGTTAGGTCGCCGCTGCTGAGTTGCGCAACTTCGAAAACCGGATGCCTTGGGCCGTTGTTTGACAAACGGAATTCACAGTTAAATTGTCTTAAACGCTTATCACTCGCCGCTCATCGCAAATCGAATAATGATGATACTGCCGCGACGGCTCCTCGGCTAATTACAACACTCCCCGACTGTCTCTCTCGTTTCTTGCCAAACCTAAGGCTGGTAAAAAGCAGGTCGATAACTGGCTCAAAACAATGTGACAATTGCAACAGAGAGCCACTTTACCCCTACCGCACAGGGTTTTATATATAAAGTACTTGTATATATGAAAAACCATAAAGCAAAGGCTGTGACAAAACAAAGCAGCAGCAACTGGAGCAGCTGAAGAAAGCAAGAGTGGCTCTGAAATTGGTTACACTGGAGGAAAAGTGTTAAAATAAATAAGACCTCTAATTAAGCCTCTAAATAAGATTATCAAATTATAATTATAAACCCTGGATTTTGTTAGGGTTCAAGTAACAAGGCTTTAAAATGTTCTATGTTTCTAATTATTATAATATTTCACATAATAAAGTTAGCTTAAACATTATATATAATCACAAGATAAATAATCAATCTCAAAACTCAACATTTGTTAAGAACATTTGTTAAGAATTAATTCCCATTTAAGAGTTTAGATTCCACTCACAAGACTATTCTATAAAGTTCCTTATATAGTAAATCACAAATAAACACATACAAAAGATTTTATATAGACCACTAAAAGTTCTTTAATAGTTGTTCAAGTCTCAACATCGTATATAATTTTTCAAGTACGTCCTAAAACGTAGTCCTCAACTATTTCAAAAATATTATTTGCTGCTAAAAATGAATCTTTATCTTCTCAAACAAGGCAATCTAATATGGTTTAACATCTGCCCACATTTTCTCTCCCTGCACTTAGCCATGTCTCAAGTGGGTCTCATTCTCGGCCCCCAAGACTTGTGCAACGCGTCGAGGGTATCCACATAAACTGAGCTGAGCCGCCTGCCTGGCAGATATATGCCCAGATGAACATTAGCAATCAATCCACATCCACATCCGTGACCAAGGCAAGAGTGTGAGAAAAAATGCAGTAGGCCAAGACACTTCAACTTGTCGGGGTCTAGAAGAAAAACGCCGAGTCTGAGGCTGAGTCTTAGGCTGCGACGGAGACGGAGACAAAACGGAGCAAAAAGCCCCTGGCAATTGCTAGCAGCCGGGTGCTGACTAATCAACAGTGTGGCTTTTCGAGGGGGTCTTACAAGGGGTCCAAGAGGCGACCTGCACATGCAACTGCAACTCACGATTTTGGATACCAGTCGACCGAGCTATAAATGCCCCATTTGAATTGATTTTGTTTTTGTCTTGCGGCTTAAATGCGATTTAGATCTGATATAGCTCGAATATTGCTTGAATAATGCCTGAATATTGCATAGTAATTATTCACGGTGAGAATTCAGTGCGTGTCACAAGTGCCTGGGATAATTGTGCTCTGTCGAAAGACCGCTGAGCTTTGGCGACAAATGGACTTATTGAAGAGAATCAATAAATAGATGAATCGATAAATAAATTAATAGATCATTGGGTCTGAAAAGACATGACAATATATTTTTCTTGTAACTACTACTAGTTTTTGTTAAGGTTTTTGAACAAATGACAAATTAAATCGGTTTGATTTTGTATTTGTAAATAAATTCATTAGGATTTAATATGATAATTTGGAAATGAAAAGAGAGATTTTTCATGGAGTTTATGGTATTATAAAATGTAATAAATATTGTTTTGTGCACATTAAAATGACTAAGCTTTGCTGTATACCTAAACTTAATTTTAATATTTATTCAACCAATAACGACGAAAAATATATCTGTTCAAACAATTGGAAAATCTTTAAACATTACGTTCTTCACCCCTTTCTAAGGAATATTTATGACGTTCATCTTTTAACTAACTTCGCTAGTGCTAATAACTAAATTTCTAAACTAATTAAAAGTACAAGTTGAGCTACCTCAATCCCCTCTTAAATTCTGCAAGACATTTATTCCATCGGACAAGCCCCCGCTAATGAGCCGAGTTCGGGTCTTAAGTCTTTTGTCTACCCAAGTTTGTGTCCTAAGTCTTTTGTTTGGCCCGCTGAGAAGAAAGTCGTAATCGCTCATCTTGGCTCAACGCTTGACAAATTGAACATTTCGAGGTTGAGTAATTGAAAGCGGCGAAAGACGAAGACCACACACTGGTGGATATATTGCAATATGGCTGGATGGCTGACTGGCTGACTGGCTGGCTGGCTAACTGGCTGACTGGATGGTTGGATGACGATAGATGGCTGGCAGGGCACGTGCTGAACGATGGAAGCTTCTGCAAATACGCAAAGCCATTCGCACGTTTCACTTTCATTGCGGGGACGGGGACACAGGCGAGGTTGTGGAGGCCCGATGGCGCAAATAAACACATCAGGCGCCACATTAAGACATGACAATAAAGAAAAAGTGAGTCTGAAGCGGTATTATATTTTCTTGACACTTTCGCGAGTTTTGTTTCTCTCTTTTCTTTATTATTATTTTTTTTATTGGCTTTGGCATTGGCCGATGGGGCGGCTACGTGATTTCAGTCTTCAGCCAAAGGCTATGGACATTGGCCGGCCGGCAGCCGCCAGCGGCCATCGGCTGCGTTTATTGTAATTAGAAAGTATTTAATTTCGAAAACGCTGACCGCTCGCATAAAAAATAAGAAAAAATACCACAACAAAGTGTGTATAAAGTAAATAAAAAACGAGGGTACTATTTGCCTTCATGTCACTCGTAAAAATCACAAAACAAACATCTGAAAACATCTCAAGCAGCGGCAAATAAGTGCAGACATTAGTTCCGTTAAGATCGGAGATTAGGGAAGAGAAATGCCCCACCGACCCTATGTAAATTGGCCCGATAAACAAGATTTTTCTCTTGTCCAAAAGCCAAAAGTTTCTCTCTCCGGGTGAGGTGAAAATTGGGTTAATGAAGTGGCGGCGATGCGTTTGGAAAAGCAGCAGCGAGCCAGCAAACAAAACCCAAGGCATCTTCTTCAAAGAATGGAGATAGCGAGAGGATGGACCAGTTATTTCCATGGTGGTCAGCCGGGGCAGCACCTTTTACACATATAACTTTTTATTGCTTAAATTGAGGAAGTCTCTGGCCATAAAGCCAGACTCTCCAGGGGATGGATGGCTGCCTGGCCGCCTGGCTAATCTTTGGGCAAACAAATTGCATGCCAGTTAACGAGTTAAACAAAATGAAATTTCCAAATAATTAGAGCATGAAAAAATAACTAGCAAAAAACTGCTAAGACATGCGTTACAAATTTCTATTTTGCCTTTTTTGGCACTTACCTACCTAAGCTCTCCGCTGGAGCTGGGAGCTGGGAGCTGGAAGATGGAAGATGGAAGCTGCTCAGAGCTGCTGGCTTCTTCCTGTGATCTTTCTCTTTCACTTGATTCAATTTTAGGTTTTTAATTAGCGGCCATCCAAGCGTAAGTTCCGAAAGCTGCTGGCCGGGGCCTTTAATTTTTATTTGTATTTTATTTTATATGTATTTAATTCACTCGAAACAAATGCACTTTGGAGCAGGAGGTGGCGGAACAGGAGGCGGTCGCACTTTTTGTTGGGCGGTGTATAGCTGGCACCACGGTGCGTTGTGGCTCAAGTCGAACAGTTACCAGGAGAGCTGGTTTTTAGCCGCGTCTGCATCGTTGGCGTGCCGTTAACAGACTGAAGAAATGAAAAGCGTCGCGGCCCAAAGTAAGTAAGAGTGCTCCGGCTCCGCTCGCGGGTTTTCATCCAAGAGCGATCGGCCGCAGTCGCCGTCGCTGCTGAAGGCGGCGTCTCCGCCGCAGTCGCAGTTGACGTCGCAGCCGCCGTCTCAGTTAACTCAAGCAGCTTCGACTATGTCCAAGTTGTGGCTTTTTCGGGCCAACACAAAAGATCTGGCCAAGCAGGCGCTGGCTTGTTAGATCCTTCAATGATTTGTGGGCCATAATTGAAATTAACAGGCTAACGGGGGGCTGCCCCTCAAAGTGTCCCCAAGAATGCACTAAATGCAAATCAAGTTGGCCATAAATGCTAACATGTTTTAGCATTAGCTGCAGCGATGTCGTTCCAGTTTTGCAATCCACCGGGGACGTGTTTTTTGTCGCTGCTGGGAAAATATTTAATGTGCAGCGGTTGGGATATATCTAATACCCGATATGTATACCATAAAGCATCCAATGCAGACATAATTCTGACTCATTGCCATGTGGTGGTGGCCAGCTTTTAATTGGCTTTTCTGGGCCTGAAGGTCGTTGGGTTTGTTTGGTTATTACACAAATTCCATTATGGTTTTAATTGAATTGTTTGTTATGGATTTTTTCTCTTGCGTTTCCTACTCTTTTTGGTAACACACATAAATGGCTTTATTTTTCATTCAAAAGGCGTAGAATCCATACTGACCTCTAGCGGGTTTTCTTTTTTGTTACCAATTAGTGCAACTTATTGAAAACTATAATTAAGTAAGAGTGCCATGAGATGTGTGATAAGCTTTTAAGTATAAGGTTTAGTTTTGCTATGGGTTAATTGGGGTAAAATTGCAAAAGCAATAGGGTATTTGAGATGGGTTAATACATAATTTTATATGAGAGATAGAAAGAAGAAAGAGGCAACCAACTTAATATATTTTTTAATAACATTCCCTAGGTAAAATTGCTCCAAGTATTTTAGGTATTATTTTCCAGTGTATATCCATTAAGTTGGCAGTCTGCAAGAATTGGCCTTAGGAAAAGACCTTTTTCGGCTTCTTTGGCTGGACAATTAAAATATTCTCATAGCCGCCGCTGGATTTCCGCCAAAGCCAAGACAATTGCCTAAGTGAGACGTTTATGGATCGTGGAAATTGAGTTAATTAGCATATCGTTCAGCGTTCAGCGTTCAGAGCCATTATCCATTATGCATTCGGTAACCCAAACACACAAGAGCCCCGCGTTGTCGCGATTTTCTTTTCAATTTTCGCAGCTTGGAAAGGCGAGTGCGAGTGCATTGACAGCAGCATCGGCAGCAGCCTCACCGCCAAATCCAATCAGTCAAGTTGTCATAACGCCTCACCTCAGCCCAGGTGGGCGTGAGTTATGTGCGGAGCGGTGACGTACGAGGAAGGTTTCCACCTCTGGCCCGGCCTGAGTTATGTGACGGGGCGGTCGGCCAGTCTTCCGAGGAGATCATTCAACCGTGACTGCCTGGGGCTTCCGCCGAGTGGTATTTCCACTAGAACAAAGCACTTTCACCTGCCCAGCAAGCCGAGAATCGAACGAAATCAATTGGAATTGCTGGGGCTGAGTGTAATTAGCGTTGACCTTTTCACAGGTGCCTCGCAGATCACAGAGACTCACGCCCAAGGCAAATGGCAAATGTTAGACAGACACACACACAGGTGTCGCCGAGCGACCTTCAGCCCCGTTTTATGAATGGCTTTCCCAGGCCAAAGCCATTTTCCGCGACGTATGCGGAAAAGAGTAACGAGATTTGCATAAAATCCAAGTCAATCTCCAAGAGTTCCCACCGAGTCAGATAGATCAACTCTTAATTGACTGCTGTTTTCTGGCATAATTTCGGCTTAATTACCTGTAGAATCTTGGGGCTCCAGCCGGAGATAAGCTGGCCATCTGATGCAACGCCGATTGACAGGCATTATGCAATGCAACCTGAACCACTGGCCAGGTGAGATTTGTCCCGAAGGAGAGAGAGCTGAGCGCGCGCGACATTTGTCGATGCGTCGACGCATCGCCTTGCCATTACATTTTGGCTCACGAAAGTAAGACTACTTTTTGTGCTGCTTTTGGCCATAAAACGCTTCCTGCTCCCAAGTGCTGCACTGCAATGGTCGAAATCTAAACTGGATTGCCCGCGGAGAGCCTCTTGGCAGCGCCTGGCCAGTTTTCCGGTTTCCTTCCTTGTGTGTGGATTTGGGTTAGCCAAACATTTATCTGCCGCTCGAGCTGTTGCTTTTCATGCTGATGATGTGGTTGGTGGCGGGATAAAAACACTCTCCAGTAATCTTTACGGGAAGGGGAAGAGGGCAGGGTATCCAGTGGGCAGTGGGTGAAGAAACTGCGGGGGATTGGCCTTCGAACAATGGGGCCTTAATCTGGTAATTATCGTACATGTCTTTCCCTGTTTTAAGCCAAGCTTCCGACGTGTCTTAAAACCAATATTTAATTTTTTCTTGTTATTAATAAAGTTAAATCCGCAGCGGGAGTTTAATTAGGAGCTGTTTTCCTAGTTTTTTATTAGTCAAAGATTAATACTTTATGTTTTCGTACTATGCTTCAGCAGTTTTCCATTTTTAGTGGCATTTTATTGTTAGTAAATGTCAGAGTAATGTTAACACTGTTTTTCCTAGTTACTTGTAATATCCTTTAGTTTTATTTTTTCAAATACAGCAGTTCCTTATTATTTTTATTATGTTTGTGGTATTTTATTGCTATGGCTACAGGAATACCTGTAATGTAATACAAAATAAAAGACTTAAGCTTTCTTTTTGAAGCAGCTTACTGTGCCGTTTCATTAAAACAAAGTAATGAATTAACTTCATTTGAAGTATAAAACTTGAGAAGAAACCCTCACATCTGTGTTACTTTTCTCAGCACATATTTTTATTTTTTAAAAATAAAAACCCACTTTGAATCCCTCAAAAGATTAACTAAAAACTCGTAGAGCATTCACTTGCTGCTCTTGGCTCCCCTCAAACTTGCATTTCTTTTTTGGTTCACTCTGCCGACTGCAATTAAAATTTTGTAATACAGTGACCAAAAAAAGAGGGAGAAAAAATCGAAAAAGCCCGAAGAAAAACATCCAAAATACAAACAACAACGCGATGAAAAATTACGACAAAAAACATTTGCTTTAAACGGTTCGCCTGGAATGTGTGTGTGTTTCGTCGGGGCAGCGAATAATTTTACCACTTTCAAAAATGATTTTCAATTTCACTGCGCGGCGGATCGAAAACTATAGGCCGCGAACCCGCCTGAGCGACTAAGTGAGCCCGATATGTGGAGGTACGTATACGTAGTACGTATGCATAATAATTATTCAGGCGGCGTATTAAAAAGCGCGAACCTTAGAAACGATTCAAAAACCGAACGAAATCGAAAACGAATTGAATCGAATTCACAGAGGTGGGGAGGGCAGGGGGCTGGCCGATAATTTCACTTTCCTTTTCCCAGACTGCATTTCAATTTTCCGTGTTGGGCGGCTGGCTCTTAGTTTTCCCATTTCCATATCGCCGCTTGGAGTGGTCTCTTCAGCTGGCATGTTAATGTAGGTCCGTCGAGAGTCTGATCGAGAGCGAAAGAAAGTCCAGCCCAGGTAGCACTGGTGCCACTGGGAAGTAATTAAGTCCGAGTTCGAATTTAAGTCCGAAGCCGAGTCCGTATCCGAGGCGATTATCGAATGCGGTGGTAATTTCACTGCCAAAAATTTCTGGCCAAATGTAATTTCAATTACGTGCTGGCCGGAAACGAAATCGAGGACTGACTACGTCTGAAAATGTCAGTAGTCGCTCACGATGTCACTGGAAATCACTGGGATAAAGTGTGTGTGCTCCTCGGTGAGTCACGGGTCTCTACGCAGCGGCATGCAGATATATAGTCATTGGGCTTTAAGGCCTTAAGCTGTCTCATTCATCAAATTGCGTGCAACGAGTTCGGGACGGGTTCAGGTCAAGCAACTATCTTGTAGATACAGTGCGTTGCGTGGGCATTGTATCTTGTTTTTGCTAAATAAATTGCACTATAAATCAACAGAAATGTGGAGCTATATATGTAAAATAGAATATATTAGAGTATTGGGGAGAGGAGGTACAATTAGGTTATTACAAATAAAAAATTTTACATCCATTACATGATTATTTAATAATAATAAGCAAATAAAGTCTTATAAATTACGATTTATACCAGTTGCTGACACCGACATTGCAGTAAAAGCCCCTTTAAAATCAAGTTTAATTGGAACCATTCATAAATAAATACTTCGGAAACCAGGCTAATCCCCAAGATGCGCTTGCCCAAACAATTCCCAAAATAAAATACACAAAGCCCCTAAGCTCTTGTGCCGCACTGTAAATATGTGCGCTAATAATGCAATGTTTGCGGGTATCTCGAGTTGAATTATTTCACCGCATTGAAGAGCACTATAATTCGGTTTTGTGGGTGCGCTGAGTGAAATTTCGCCTGTCTGTCCGTCCGTCCGTCTGTCTGTGTTTGACATGGAAATTAGTGGCAGCAACAACAGCAACAGCTATAGAGAAATGTTATAATGTCTGCCTAATGAGCTTGGCACACCGCTGCGTATACTTGATGTACGCAGGCAACTAAGCCATGAACATGAACATGTTCCAAGACAAGCCCGTGGTTTTTTGCTGTGATTTCTGGAGTTGTGTTGTTTGCGTTGTTTTTAATGCCTCACTTCGCCTGTGGCTTCTTTTTTGGCGCCTTTTTTTTGGCTTTTGGTTGTAAAATTTGTAAATTGTTTCAAAGAGACAAGACTCGCTGCTCTGTGGCTCCACATCCACCTTTATTCGTGTTAATCATTCGCTGAATTGCACTTTATGGCTTTAGATAAGGGTCTTTTGGCCACCGCTTTGACAATTGACAGCTGCCAGCCCTGGATTATGTAATTCGGCCAGCGATGTCCCCCATTTCGCACCATTGTCGTCGCCATCGCCATCGCCATCGCGATCTCGATTCGCTCCACTCCCCAAAAATTGAAAATTGAAATGCACTTAACCGCCGTTGGCGGATGCTGCAGACAGGGCGCTGTCGCTGCTGGCACAGATAAATCATCAAATCATCATCGTTACTGGGGTCTCAGTGATCGGATCTGCCTTCGCCATATAGTGATATATACATGCCACCGCTTTACTGGTTCTCTTGGGTGAAAATCGAGTTTAGTTTTATGGCTGCTGCAGGAAAAGAAAAATTACATTTAAGGTGTAAGGAGAATATTATAAAATTTTAAAAAGAAAATTAAAGGTTCTTTTATATGTTTTTTTAAGGAATTTTAACATATATTTTAGTTAATTTTTGCCTAGGCATATGCCTATACATACATACATTATTTGACTATTGATAATATATCGTCTTATTCCTTGGGTTTTCAGATTTCCTAGAATTTCCGCAAGCTTTTAGTTCCTTTATTTTTCCAGTGTACTCCTGGCGTTTTCTTTTTGATAAAACATAATGCTGCTGACGTAGACGCAGACGCAGGCACTGACGGCCCAGTCCCCGGACCTGAAGTCATGAAGACCGACGATTGCGTAACCAATTCGGGCCAAGACAGGCGGGTTGTAAATTGGCCGAGATTTTGCGAAACGCAGCAAGCCGCTCGGGTTGCAATTTCATGCATGCCGATTTTTATGCGAGCAAATAAACATTAAAAACAACAACAACAGCAGAGGAGCAACAGCATCGAACCTTATGACCATTGTACCATTATTTTTTCGGGGTGAACAAAACAAGGAATAATAAAAACAACAAACAAAAACTATCTCCGTGCCAATTGAGGTTCGGAAAGCAGTGATAAAAATAGCACAAGAAAACAAACACAGAAAATCGCGAAACATTAAATTGTTTATTGTGGGATCAAGTATTGGCAACGCGCGAAACGCAAGAAAGGTGCAAAAAATAAAAGTAAAACATGAAATAAAATAAAGGGGGGAATTTGTGAAAGCGGGAAGATGGAATACCCTTGAAGTTCAAGATAGATAGTAGATGATATTTATCTTAAATAAAAGTGTTAAAAGAATATTATATACCAAGGGGGAATAATTAAATGTTATCTTAATAGAATATTAAAATTTTAAATAATTATATAAAAATGAATTTTCTTTCAACCATACTTGAAATTCCTAATTTAACTATTAACAAAATTTAAGATTTTCTGATAACCAAACAATTAAAAACCTTGTAAAACCAATGAAACCCTTCAATAAAGTGTATAAAACCCAAGCGTAAATTTGGAAATTGCGCGTGCGAACTTTGTTATGCACGATATCTCATGCAATTGCAGCGATTCCCAAGTTTGTCGTTCCGTTTCAGTCAAGGCAAAAGGCGTTGAACTGAGGCCACTACACGCCGACCAAAATGAATTAAATTATTTTTAGATATAAATAAATTTTAAATTAACAAGAACGGCTGAGAAAGACTCTAAGACCCAAAATAAACACTTTAATTAGCATGGAACCCCAAGTGCGAAAGCTCACAGTTTGGCAGCCACTGCTGGCGGCACTCGACGACGACGACACACCCACCATTCCCCACATACATTTCACACACAATCGCAGCGAACGCACACGAGCCAGCTGAAGGTCAAGGAAAGTAAATGAAATCGAAAGTTTTTGGCCATTTTTGCTGATAATCAAAACAACGGCACGTGTCGGCTCAATTAGAACATAAATCCGGGGAAAGCATTGGAATGAGTGGAGCGGAAAGCTTTTTGTCGGCACTGGAATGGTTTATACAGTAAGTATATATCTATATATACGTATGTGTAGTAGAACAAGCCATATATCAGATGGAAAGAGAGAGAACCAGAGAGGAAATAGTGCCTCAGAGAACTTGTTTTGGACATGACAGAGTAGTCGAGGCTGCAAAAGCAAGTGGTGGAAAAATAGAGACAACTTAGTAATAATTTAAGATGTATGCCTTAGAGAATATGAATATATATCTACAAATAATAAAATAATAAACTTTAGGTATTTATTTTTATTATTTATTTATTTTTATTTTTTAATATAGCCTAATAGATTCTATAAATTCAGAATGTATTATTTTGAATAAAAGTAATGAAAAGGTCAATAAAGATTTATTTATTCCTCAATACTTTTCCTCTTCAAGCCCACTCGACAACCCTAGATCTCCGCCTGGAACGAACTGAAATTACGTGACTCGCCAGCCATGGGAGACAGTGAGCTTCTGGCAGCCGTCCGATCGCGTAGAACTTTCGCAGTTTTTAGCCTTCCTCCCCAGATAGTTATTCTAGATCCACAGGTGGGTGTGAGATACTCTGGGCCCTCCTTCCCGATTACATAACTAATAAATACAATATATTCCCCGTAGCTATGTCTCTGCGTGTGATGTCCCCCGCGATGCTGAGTGCCTGGAGCCAGACGTTGGTGCGGGCCATGTCCTCGCAGAGCGGCAGCGGCAAGAATATCGGCTTTGTGGGCCTGGGCAACATGGGCGCCAACATGGCCAGCAATCTGATCAAGGCCGGCCACAAGCTGCATGTCTTCGACATCTCCAAGCCCGCCTGCGACGGGCTGGCCTCCAAGGGAGCCACCGTGTACTCGAAGACCTCTGAGCTGGCCAAGAGCTCGGACTTTGTGATCACCATGCTGCCGAACAACGCCATTGTGGAGGCCTCGTACGAGGAGATGACTGCCGATGGCGTGAACAAGGACACCATCTTCATCGACTCCTCCACGATCTCGCCGGATCTGGTCAAGTCCCTGCAGAAGAAGATCAGCGGTAAGGGAGCCAGGTTCATTGATGCTCCGGTTTCCGGCGGAGTCCCCGGCGCCGAGCAGGCCACCCTCACCTTCATGGTTGGCGGCACCGAGGCGGAGTACAACGCGGTGAAGGGCGTGCTGGAGTGCATGGGCAAGAAGATCACTCACTGCGGTGTCTATGGAATGGGACAGGCTGCCAAGCTGTGCAACAACATGATGCTGGCCATCTCCATGATCGGCGTGTCCGAGGCCATGAATCTGGCCGTGCGCCAGGGACTCGATGCTTCCGTCTTTGCCGAGATCATCAACTCCTCCACCGGCCGCTGCTGGGCCTCGGAGATCTACAACCCGGTGGCCGGCATCTGCCCCACCGCCCCCGCCAACCGGGACTATGCCGGCGGCTTCTCCACCGCCCTGATCACCAAGGATCTGGGCCTGGCCTCCGGTGTGGCCAACTCCTCCAACACCCCCATCCCGCTGGGTTCCCTGGCCCACAAGGTGTACTTGTCGCTGTGCGAGAAAGGTCTGGGCAACAAGGACTTCTCCGTGGTGTACGACCTGATGAAGAAGGAGAAGTTCAGCGTTTAGACTTAAGGACCTTAGCTAAGGCTGATCCCCACCAGTCCTGCATTTATTATTATATACTTATGCCCGTATTTTCAACGTGTATTTTGCGTGAATTAAAGACGTATTCGATTGTCGTTGGTTGAGTGAAAAAGTTCCATTCCATTGCGTAACAGTGGGCTGGTCTGGCCACCATCAGACATCCGAGAAACCCCGACGAGCTGATAGCCAGTGCCAGATGGGGGATTTGCTTTATCGCCGCTCTCGACAGACCCCAGCAAACAAATGCGAGCAATTAATGATTAAAGCTTATCGGCCAGCACTCGTGGCATTAGATTCCGCGTGGAGATCGAGCATTAAGCTCGCGCCTCCTCAGGTAAACAGAGAATCTTGGAGACGGAATAAGTATTAGACAGACGACATGATAATGGAAATTATGGCGTGTTGAAAGCTCACAGTTTGGGGGTCACTGCTGGCGAATTAATTTCAGATGCGTAGCACTAAAGCTTGTGGTTTAAGAGGCACTGTCGGGTCTTGAAATATCAGAGGCAGATTCACTTGAGAGTTATTTATTATTGAAAAATATTGAATTAAGTAAAAATAAGTTTAACAGCAACGCTGCCACCGAAAGTAATTTGAAGATAAAATTGATCAATCTGACGAAATAAAATAGGTAATTAGTGCGTTCCTGCTGTTTTTTATCACAACGCTAATTATTTCTTAAAGAAAAACAACTTGTTTAGATGTATTTTAATAATTACAAGAATATTACCTTCAAGAAGGTTGATTTAAAATTATTCTAATAAGTATTTATATTTCTAGTTAACACGAACTTTTAGCATGTCTTACCCCATGTTGTCCCCTTATAACCAACATATCTGGAGGCAAATATCGTTGCGAAGCATGTCCCAAATCGGCTTTATAGGACTTGGCCATATGGGCAATCCTATGGCCAGGAATCTACTCAAATCTGGTCATAAACTTCATGTCTTTGATATAGACAAAACTGCCTGCAATGATTTGGAGACCGAAGGAGCCCTAGTTCACTCGGGAGTCAACGAAGTGGCCAAGAATTCGGACTACGTGATCACCATGCTGTCAAACAATGCCATCGTAGAAGCCACCTATAAGGAAATTATGTCAAATAGCCCAAAAAAGGAATTCACATTCATTGATTGCTCCACAATCTCCCCAGAGTTGGCCAAGTCACTGCAGGAGAGAATCAGTTCCCAGGAAGGGCGTTTCCTGGAGGCCCCCGTGTCTGGCGGAGTTCCTGGAGCTCAGCAGGCCAGCCTTACCTTTATGGTGGGAGGAGATGCGGCTGACTTCAAGGCAGTCAAGGGAATCCTGGAGTGCATGGGACGTCGCGTTGTCCACTGTGGAGGCCATGGAATGGGTCAGGCGGCCAAACTGTGCAACAATATGATGCTGGCCATCTCCATGATCGGCGTTTCGGAGGCCATGAACCTGGCCGTATCCCAGGGTCTAAACGCCAAGACCTTCGCAGAGATACTCAACTCTTCCACGGGGCGTTGCTGGACTTCCGAGTTCTACAATCCAGTTCCTGGCATATCAGCATCAACTCTGGTCAATAAAGTCCCCATTTCATTGATCAACAAAGACTTGGACTTGGCCTTAAATGCTGCGAAAGCCTCGAATTCTCCCATACCCATGGGAGCACTGACCCACAAAGTCTACAGTTCCCTGATTACCCAGGGTCTCGGCCACAGGGATTTCTCTGAAATTTATCATTTAATGCGGCAGAAGTTCACTTATTAACTGCTGTTTTCGTTCTTCCCTTTAAGCAAATATATACAAGCACATGAATGGAAAAGTTTTCTGGCATTGCATAACCTTCCAACAATAATACTGATAAGTTAAGGCAAAAAATAGAAGCCGGGTATTTGTTTAGTGTCCAGTTCGGGACCCCCTCGATCCACAGCTAATTTCCAGCACTCGAGGGCTAAATTGGTAGGTAAACAGAAGAGTTGAGCAAAACCAACAATGATAAACAAGAGAGTAAAGTATACCAAATAGAGGCCGAATTTGGTTTGTCTGCAGTTTGAAAACTCTGATTAAAATTAATAATAATAAAAAAATTATATATTATAGAATTAATAACAACAAGAACAAAATAAAGTTTTTACAAAAAAAATTTAACTATATTTTACTTCCTTATATGTTTTTGTACTGAAGAACTATAAAAAGGTATATTAATTTGATAAAAAAATTATAGAAGGAAATCTAATAAATGCGTTATTTATTTATACCGTTACACCGGAAAACCGGTGTTACATCGTTAAAATTGGCCAAAAATTAGATATCGAGTTTTAAATGCAGAAAAGTTCGCATTTAAAAACCAAGAAGAAAAAACTAAACCAGACTGAGATCGGTTGAGTTTTAGCCAAGTTATGATCATAAAACCGTTGAAGGTGTTTGCAATTTTCAGCCAAAAAATTTGACCCAATTTTTGAAAAAAATGTAAGGGGTTACATCGTTAAAATTGTCAAAAATTGGCCAAAAATTTGAAGTCGAGTTTTAAATGCAGAAATGTTTGCATTTAAAAACCAAGAAGAAAACAGCAAACCAGACTGAAATCGGTTGAGTTTTAGCCAAGTTATGATCATAAAACCAATGAGGGTTTGACCCAATTTTTGAAAAAATGTAAGGGGTTACATCGTTAAAATTGTCAAAAATTGGCCAAAAATTAGAAATCGAGTTTTAAATGCAGAAATGTTCGCATTTAAAACCCAAGAAGAAAACAGCAAACCAGACTGAAATCGGTTGAGTTTTAGCCAAGTTATGATCATAAAACCAATGAGGGTTTTAGTATTTTTCAGCCAAAAAATTTGACCCAGTTTTTGAAAAAAATGTAAAATTGTAAAATTGTCAAAAATTGGCCAAAAATTAGAAATCGAGTTTTAAATGCAGAAATGTTCGCATTTAAAAACCAAGAAGAAAACAGCAAACCAAACTAAAATCGGTTGAGTTTTAGCCAAGTTATGATCATAAAACCAATGAGGGTTTTAGTATTTTTCAGCCAAAAAATGTTACCCAATTTTTGAAAAAAATGTAAGGGGTTACATCGTTAAAATTGTCAAAAATTGGCCAAAAATTAGAAATCGAGTTTTAAATGCAGAAATGTTTGCATTTAAAACCCAAGAAGAAAACAGCAAACCAGACTGAAATCGGTTGAGTTTTAGCCAAGTTATGATCATAAAACCAATGAGGGTTTTAGTATTTTTCAGTCAAAAAATTTGACCCAATTTTTGAAAAAAATGTAAGGGGTTACATCGTTAAAATTGTCAAAAATCGGCCAAAAATTAGAAATCGAGTTTTAAATGAAGAAATGTTCGCATTTAAAAACCAAGAAGAAAACAGCAAACCAAACTGAAATCGGTTGAGTTTTAGCCAAGTTATGATCATAAAACCAATGAGGGTTTGACCCAATTTTTGAAAAAATGTAAGGGGTTACATCGTTAAAATTGTCAAAAATTGGCCAAAAATTAGAAATCGAGTTTTAAATGCAGAAATGTTCGCATTTAAAACCCAAGAAGAAAACAGCAAACCAGACTGAAATCGGTTGAGTTTTAGCCAAGTTATGATCATAAAACCAATGAGTGTTTTAGTATTTTTCAGCCAAAAAATTTGACCCAGTTTTTGAAAAAAATGTAAGGGGTTACATCGTTAAAATTGTCAAAAATTGGCCAAAAATTAGAAATCGAGTTTTAAATGCAGAAATGTTCGCATTTAAAAACCAAGAAGAAAACAGCAAACCAAACTGAAATCGGTTGAGTTTTAGCCAAGTTATGATCATAAAACCAATGAGGGTTTTAGTATTTTTCAGCCAAAAAAATTGACCCAATTTTTGAAAAAAATGTAAGGGGTTACATCGTTAAAATTGTCAAAAATTGGCCAAAAATTAGAAATCGAGTTTTAAATGCAGAAATGTTCGCATTTAAAAACCAAGAAGAAAACAGCAAACCAAACTGAAATCGGTTGAGTTTTAGCCAAGTTATGATCATAAAACCAATGAGGGTTTGACCCAATTTTGAAAAAATGTAAGGGGTTACATCGTTAAAATTGTCAAAAATTGGCCAAAAATTAGAAATCGAGTTTTAAATGCAGAAATGTTCGCATTTAAAACCCAAGAAGAAAACAGCAAACCAGACTGAAATCGGTTGAGTTTTAGCCAAGTTATGATCATAAAACCAATGAGTGTTTTAGTATTTTTCAGCCAAAAAATTTGACCCAGTTTTTGAAAAAAATGTAAGGGGTTACATCGTTAAAATTGTCAAAAATTGGCCAAAAATTAGAAATCGAGTTTTAAATGCAGAAATGTTCGCATTTAAAAACCAAGAAGAAAACAGCAAACCAAACTGAAATCGGTTGAGTTTTAGCCAAGTTATGATCATAAAACCAATGAGGGTTTTAGTATTTTTCAGCCAAAAAAATTGACCCAATTTTTGAAAAAAATGTAAGGGGTTACATCGTTAAAATTGTCAAAAATTGGCCAAAAATTAGAAATCGAGTTTTAAATGCAGAAATGTTTGCATTTAAAAACCAAGAAGAAAACAGCAAACCAGACTGAAATCGGTTGAGTTTTAGCCAAGTTATGATCATAAAACCAATGAGGGTTTTAGTATTTTTCAGCCAAAAAATTTGACCCAATTTTTGAAAAAAATGTAAGGGGTTACATCGTTAAAATTGTCAAAAATCGGCCAAAAATTAGAAATCGAGTTTTAAATGAAGAAATGTTCGCATTTAAAAACCAAGAAGAAAACAGCAAACCAAACTGAAATCGGTTGAGTTTTAGCCAAGTTATGATCATAAAACCAATGAGGGTTTGACCCAATTTTGAAAAAATGTAAGGGGTTACATCGTTAAAATTGTCAAAAATTGGCCAAAAATTAGAAATCGAGTTTTAAATGCAGAAATGTTCGCATTTAAAAACCAAGAAGAAAACAGCAAACCAAACTGAAATCGGTTGAGTTTTAGCCAAGTTATGATCATAAAACCAATGAGGGTTTGACCCAATTTTTGAAAAAATGTAAGGGGTTACATCGTTAAAATTGTCAAAAATTGGCCAAAAATTAGAAATCGAGTTTTAAATGCAGAAATGTTCGCATTTAAAACCCAAGAAGAAAACAGCAAACCAGACTGAAATCGGTTGAGTTTTAGCCAAGTTATGATCATAAAACCAATGAGTGTTTTAGTATTTTTCAGCCAAAAAATTTGACCCAGTTTTTGAAAAAAATGTAAGGGGTTACATCGTTAAAATTGTCAAAAATTGGCCAAAAATTAGAAATCGAGTTTTAAATGCAGAAATGTTCGCATTTAAAAACCAAGAAGAAAACAGCAAACCAAACTGAAATCGGTTGAGTTTTAGCCAAGTTATGATCATAAAACCAATGAGGGTTTTAGTATTTTTCAGCCAAAAAAATTGACCCAATTTTTGAAAAAAATGTAAGGGGTTACATCGTTAAAATTGTCAAAAATTTGCCAAAAATTAGAAATCGAGTTTTAAATGCAGAAATGTTTGCATTTAAAAACCAAGAAGAAAACAGCAAACCAGACTGAAATCGGTTGAGTTTTAGCCAAGTTATGATCATAAAACCAATGAGGGTTTTAGTATTTTTCAGCCAAAAAATTTGACCCAATTTTTGAAAAAAATGTAAGGGGTTACATCGTTAAAATTGTCAAAAATCGGCCAAAAATTAGAAATCGAGTTTTAAATGAAGAAATGTTCGCATTTAAAAACCAAGAAGAAAACAGCAAACCAAACTGAAATCGGTTGAGTTTTAGCCAAGTTATGATCATAAAACCAATGAGGGTTTGACCCAATTTTTGAAAAAATGTAAGGGGTTACATCGTTAAAATTGTCAAAAATTGGCCAAAAATTAGAAATCGAGTTTTAAATGCAGAAATGTTTGCATTTAAAAACCAAGAAGAAAACAGCAAACCAGACTGAAATCGGTTGAGTTTTAGCCAAGTTATGATCATAAAACCAATGAGGGTTTTAGTATTTTTCAGCCAAAAAATTTGACCCAATTTTTGAAAAAAATGTAAGGGGTTACATCGTTAAAATTGTCAAAAATCGGCCAAAAATTAGAAATCGAGTTTTAAATGAAGAAATGTTCGCATTTAAAAACCAAGAAGAAAACAGCAAACCAAACTGAAATCGGTTGAGTTTTAGCCAAGTTATGATCATAAAACCAATGAGGGTTTGACCCAATTTTTGAAAAAATGTAAGGGGTTACATCGTTAAAATTGTCAAAAATTGGCCAAAAATTAGAAATCGAGTTTTAAATGCAGAAATGTTTGCATTTAAAAACCAAGAAGAAAACAGCAAACCAAACTGAAATCGGTTGAGTTTTAGCCAAGTTATGATCATAAAACCAATGAGGGTTTTAGTATTTTTCAGCCAAAAAAATTGACCCAATTTTTGAAAAAAATGTAAGGGGTTACATCGTTAAAATTGTCAAAAATTGGCCAAAAATTAGAAATCGAGTTTTAAATGCAGAAATGTTTGCATTTAAAAACCAAGAAGAAAACAGCAAACCAGACTGAAATCGGTTGAGTTTTAGCCAAGTTATGATCATAAAACCAATGAGGGTTTTAGTATTTTTCAGCCAAAAAATTTGACCCAATTTTTGAAAAAAATGTAAGGGGTTACATCGTTAAAATTGTCAAAAATCGGCCAAAAATTAGAAATCGAGTTTTAAATGAAGAAATGTTCGCATTTAAAAACCAAGAAGAAAACAGCAAACCAAACTGAAATCGGTTGAGTTTTAGCCAAGTTATGATCATAAAACCAATGAGGGTTTGACCCAATTTTTGAAAAAATGTAAGGGGTTACATCGTTAAAATTGTCAAAAATTGGCCAAAAATTAGAAATCGAGTTTTAAATGCAGAAATGTTCGCATTTAAAAACCAAGAAGAAAACAGCAAACCAAACTGAAATCGGTTGAGTTTTAGCCAAGTTATGATCATAAAACCAATGAGGGTTTGACCCAATTTTTGAAAAAATGTAAGGGGTTACATCGTTAAAATTGTCAAAAATTGGCCAAAAATTAGAAATCGAGTTTTAAATGCAGAAATGTTCGCATTTAAAAACCAAGAAGAAAACAGCAAACCAAACTGAAATCGGTTGAGTTTTAGCCAAGTTATGATCATAAAACCAATGAGGGTTTTAGTATTTTTCAGCCAAAAAATGTTACCCAATTTTTGAAAAAAATGTAAGGGGTTACATCGTTAAAATTGTCAAAAATTGGCCAAAAATTAGAAATCGAGTTTTAAATGCAGAAATGTTTGCATTTAAAAACCAAGAAGAAAACAGCAAACCAGACTGAAATCGGTTGAGTTTTAGCCAAGTTATGATCATAAAACCAATGAGGGTTTTAGTATTTTTCAGCCAAAAAATTTGACCCAATTTTTGAAAAAAATGTAAGGGGTTACATCGTTAAAATTGTCAAAAATCGGCCAAAAATTAGAAATCGAGTTTTAAATGAAGAAATGTTCGCATTTAAAAACCAAGAAGAAAACAGCAAACCAAACTGAAATCGGTTGAGTTTTAGCCAAGTTATGATCATAAAACCAATGAGGGTTTTAGTATTTTTCAGCCAAAAAATGTTACCCAATTTTTGAAAAAAATGTAAGGGGTTACATCGTTAAAATTGTCAAAAATTGGCCAAAAATTAGAAATCGAGTTTTAAATGCAGAAATGTTTGCATTTAAAAACCAAGAAGAAAACAGCAAACCAGACTGAAATCGGTTGAGTTTTAGCCAAGTTATGATCATAAAACCAATGAGGGTTTTAGTATTTTTCAGCCAAAAAATTTGACCCAATTTTTGAAAAAAATGTAAGGGGTTACATCGTTAAAATTGTCAAAAATCGGCCAAAAATTAGAAATCGAGTTTTAAATGCAGAAATGTTCGCATTTAAAAACCAAGAAGAAAACAGCAAACCAAACTGAAATCGGTTGAGTTTTAGCCAAGTTATGATCATAAAACCAATGAGGGTTTTAGTATTTTTCAGCCAAAAAATGTTACCCAATTTTTGAAAAAAATGTAAGGGGTTACATCGTTAAAATTGTCAAAAATTGGCCAAAAATTAGAAATCGAGTTTTAAATGCAGAAATGTTTGCATTTAAAAACCAAGAAGAAAACAGCAAACCAGACTGAAATCGGTTGAGTTTTAGCCAAGTTATGATCATAAAACCAATGAGGGTTTTAGTATTTTTCAGCCAAAAAATTTGACCCAATTTTTGAAAAAAATGTAAGGGGTTACATCGTTAAAATTGTCAAAAATTGGCCAAAAATTAGAAATCGAGTTTTAAATGCAGAAATGTTCGCATTTAAAACCCAAGAAGAAAACAGCAAACCAGACTGAAATCGGTTGAGTTTTAGCCAAGTTATGATCATAAAACCAATGAGGGTTTTAGTATTTTTCAGCCAAAAAATTTGACCCAATTTTTGAAAAAAATGTAAGGGGTTACATCGTTAAAATTGTCAAAAATCGGCCAAAAATTAGAAATCGAGTTTTAAATGAAGAAATGTTCGCATTTAAAAACCAAGAAGAAAACAGCAAACCAAACTGAAATCGGTTGAGTTTTAGCCAAGTTATGATCATAAAACCAATGAGGGTTTGACCCAATTTTTGAAAAAATGTAAGGGGTTACATCGTTAAAATTGTCAAAAATTGGCCAAAAATTAGAAATCGAGTTTTAAATGCAGAAATGTTTGCATTTAAATACCAAGAAGAAAACAGCAAACCAGACTGAAATCGGTTGAGTTTTAGCCAAGTTATGATCATAAAACCAATGAGGGTTTTAGTATTTTTCAGCCAAAAAATTTGACCCAATTTTTGAAAAAAATGTAAGGGGTTACATCGTTAAAATTGTCAAAAATCGGCCAAAAATTAGAAATCGAGTTTTAAATGAAGAAATGTTCGCATTTAAAAACCAAGAAGAAAACAGCAAACCAAACTGAAATCGGTTGAGTTTTAGCCAAGTTATGATCATAAAACCAATGAGGGTTTGACCCAATTTTTGAAAAAATGTAAGGGGTTACATCGTTAAAATTGTCAAAAATTGGCCAAAAATTAGAAATCGAGTTTTAAATGCAGAAATGTTTGCATTTAAAAACCAAGAAGAAAACAGCAAACCAGCAAACCAAGCCAAGTTATGATCATAAAACCAATGAGGGTTTTAGTATTTTTCAGCCAAAAAATTTGACCCAATTTTTGAAAAAAATGTAAGGGGTTACATCGTTAAAATTGTCAAAAATCGGCCAAAAATTAGAAATCGAGTTTTAAATGCAGAAATGTTCGCATTTAAAAACCAAGAAGAAAACAGCAAACCAAACTGAAATCGGTTGAGTTTTAGCCAAGTTATGATCATAAAACCAATGAGGGTTTTAGTATTTTTCAGCCAAAAAATGTTACCCAATTTTTGAAAAAAATGTAAGGGGTTACATCGTTAAAATTGTCAAAAATTGGCCAAAAATTAGAAATCGAGTTTTAAATGCAGAAATGTTTGCATTTAAAAACCAAGAAGAAAACAGCAAACCAGACTGAAATCGGTTGAGTTTTAGCCAAGTTATGATCATAAAACCAATGAGGGTTTTAGTATTTTTCAGCCAAAAAATTTGACCCAATTTTTGAAAAAAATGTAAGGGGTTACATCGTTAAAATTGTCAAAAATTGGCAAAAAATTAGAAATCGAGTTTTAAATGCAGAAATGTTCGCATTTAAAACCCAAGAAGAAAACAGCAAACCAGACTGAAATCGGTTGAGTTTTAGCCAAGTTATGATCATAAAACCAATGAGGGTTTTAGTATTTTTCAGCCAAAAAATTTGACCCAATTTTTGAAAAAAATGTAAGGGGTTACATCGTTAAAATTGTCAAAAATCGGCCAAAAATTAGAAATCGAGTTTTAAATGAAGAAATGTTCGCATTTAAAAACCAAGAAGAAAACAGCAAACCAAACTGAAATCGGTTGAGTTTTAGCCAAGTTATGATCATAAAACCAATGAGGGTTTGACCCAATTTTGAAAAAATGTAAGGGGTTACATCGTTAAAATTGTCAAAAATTGGCCAAAAATTAGAAATCGAGTTTTAAATGCAGAAATGTTTGCATTTAAAAACCAAGAAGAAAACAGCAAACCAGACTGAAATCGGTTGAGTTTTAGCCAAGTTATGATCATAAAACCAATGAGGGTTTTAGTATTTTTCAGCCAAAAAAATTGACCCAATTTTTGAAAAAAATGTAAGGGGTTACATCGTTAAAATTGTCAAAAATTGGCCAAAAATTAGAAATCGAGTTTTAAATGCAGAAATGTTTGCATTTAAAAACCAAGAAGAAAACAGCAAACCAGACTGAAATCGGTTGAGTTTTAGCCAAGTTATGATCATAAAACCAATGAGGGTTTTAGTATTTTTCAGCCAAAAAAATTGACCCAATTTTTGAAAAAAATGTAAGGGGTTACATCGTTAAAATTGTCAAAAATTGGCCAAAAATTAGAAATCGAGTTTTAAATGCAGAAATGTTTGCATTTAAAAACCAAGAAGAAAACAGCAAACCAGACTGAAATCGGTTGAGTTTTAGCCAAGTTATGATCATAAAACCAATGAGGGTTTTAGTATTTTTCAGCCAAAAAATTTGACCCAATTTTTGAAAAAAATGTAAGGGGTTACATCGTTAAAATTGTCAAAAATTGGCCAAAAATTAGAAATCGAGTTTTAAATGCAGAAATGTTTGCATTTAAAAACCAAGAAGAAAACAGCAAACCAAACTGAAATCGGTTGAGTTTTAGCCAAGTTATGATCATAAAACCAATGAGGGTTTTAGTATTTTTCAGCCAAAAAATTTGACCCAGTTTTTGAAAAAAATGTAAGGGGTTACATCGTTAAAATTGTCAAAAATTGGCCAAAAATTAGAAATCGAGTTTTAAATGCAGAAATGTTCGCATTTAAAAACCAAGAAGAAAACAGCAAACCAAACTGAAATCGGTTGAGTTTTAGCCAAGTTATGATCATAAAACCAATGAGGGTTTGACCCAATTTTTGAAAAAATGTAAGGGGTTACATCGTTAAAATTGTCAAAAATTGGCCAAAAATTAGAAATCGAGTTTTAAATGCAGAAATGTTTGCATTTAAAAACCAAGAAGAAAACAGCAAACCAGACTGAAATCGGTTGAGTTTTAGCCAAGTTATGATCATAAAACCAATGAGGGTTTTAGTATTTTTCAGCCAAAAAATTTGACCCAGTTTTTGAAAAAAATGTAAGGGGTTACATCGTTAAAATTGTCAAAAATTGGCCAAAAATTAGAAATCGAGTTTTAAATGCAGAAATGTTCGCATTTAAAAACCAAGAAGAAAACAGCAAACCAGACTGAAATCGGTTGAGTTTTAGCCAAGTTATGATCATAAAACCAATGAGGGTTTTAGTATTTTTCAGCCAAAAAATTTGACCCAATTTTTGAAAAAAATGTAAGGGGTTACATCGTTAAAATTGTCAAAAATTGGCCAAAAATTAGAAATCGAGTTTTAAATGCAGAAATGTTCGCATTTAAAAACCAAGAAGAAAACAGCAAACCAGACTGAAATCGGTTGACTTTTAGCCAAGTTATGATCATAAAACCAATGAGGGTTTTAGTATTTTTCAGCCAAAAAATTTGACCCAATTTTTGAAAAAAATGTAAGGGGTTACATCGTTAAAATTGTCAAAAATTGGCCAAAAATTAGAAATCGAGTTTTAAATGCAGAAATGTTCGCATTTAAAAACCAAGAAGAAAACAGCAAACCAAACTGAAATCGGTTGAGTTTTAGCCAAGTTATGATCATAAAACCAATGAGGGTTTTAGTATTTTTCAGCCAAAAAATTTGACCCAATTTTTGAAAAAAATGTAAGGGGTTACATCGTTAAAATTGTCAAAAATTGGCCAAAAATTAGAAATCGAGTTTTAAATGCAGAAATGTTTGCATTTAAAAACCAAGAAGAAAACAGCAAACCAGACTGAAATCGGTTGACTTTTAGCCAAGTTATGATCATAAAACCAATGAGGGTTTTAGTATTTTTCAGCCAAAAAATTTGACCCAATTTTTGAAAAAAATGTAAGGGGTTACATCGTTAAAATTGTCAAAAATCGGCCAAAAATTAGAAATCGAGTTTTAAATGAAGAAATGTTCGCATTTAAAAACCAAGAAGAAAACAGCAAACCAAACTGAAATCGGTTGAGTTTTAGCCAAGTTATGATCATAAAACCAATGAGGGTTTTAGTATTTTTCAGCCAAAAAATGTTACCCAATTTTTGAAAAAAATGTAAGGGGTTACATCGTTAAAATTGTCAAAAATTGGCCAAAAATTAGAAATCGAGTTTTAAATGCAGAAATGTTTGCATTTAAAAACCAAGAAGAAAACAGCAAACCAGACTGAAATCGGTTGACTTTTAGCCAAGTTATGATCATAAAACCAATGAGGGTTTTAGTATTTTTCAGCCAAAAAATTTGACCCAGTTTTTGAAAAAAATGTAAGGGGTTACATCGTTAAAATTGTCAAAAATTGGCCAAAAATTAGAAATCGAGTTTTAAATGCAGAAATGTTCGCATTTAAAAACCAAGAAGAAAACAGCAAACCAGACTGAAATCGGTTGAGTTTTAGCCAAGTTATGATCATAAAACCAATGAGGGTTTTAGTATTTTTCAGCCAAAAAATTTGACCCAATTTTTGAAAAAAATGTAAGGGGTTACATCGTTAAAATTGTCAAAAATTGGCCAAAAATTAGAAATCGAGTTTTAAATGCAGAAATGTTCGCATTTAAAAACCAAGAAGAAAACAGCAAACCAGACTGAAATCGGTTGACTTTTAGCCAAGTTATGATCATAAAACCAATGAGGGTTTTAGTATTTTTCAGCCAAAAAATTTGACCCAATTTTTGAAAAAAATGTAAGGGGTTACATCGTTAAAATTGTCAAAAATTGGCCAAAAATTAGAAATCGAGTTTTAAATGCAGAAATGTTCGCATTTAAAAACCAAGAAGAAAACAGCAAACCAAACTGAAATCGGTTGAGTTTTAGCCAAGTTATGATCATAAAACCAATGAGGGTTTTAGTATTTTTCAGCCAAAAAATTTGACCCAATTTTTGAAAAAAATGTAAGGGGTTACATCGTTAAAATTGTCAAAAATTGGCCAAAAATTAGAAATCGAGTTTTAAATGCAGAAATGTTCGCATTTAAAAACAAAGAAGAAAACAGCAAACCAGACTGAAATCGGTTGACTTTTAGCCAAGTTATGATCATAAAACCAATGAGGATTCTAGTATTTTTCAGCCAACAAATTTGACCCAATTTTTGAAAAAAATGTAAGGGGTTACATCGTTAAAATTGTCAAAAATTGGCCAAAAATTAGAAATCGAGTTTTAAATGCAGAAATGTTCGCATTTAAAAACCAAGAAGAAAACAGCAAACCAGACTGAAATCGGTTGACTTTTAGCCAAGTTATGATCATAAAACCAATGAGGGTTTTAGTATTTTTCAGCCAAAAAATTTGACCCAATTTTTGAAAAAAATGTAAGGGGTTACATCGTTAAAATTGTCAAAAATTGGCCAAAAATTAGAAATCGAGTTTTAAATGCAGAAATGTTTGCATTTAAAAACCAAGAAGAAAACAGCAAACCAGACTGAAATCGGTTGAGTTTTAGCCAAGTTATGATCATAAAACCAATGAGGGTTTTAGTATTTTTCAGCCAAAAAATTTGACCCAATTTTTGAAAAAAATGTAAGGGGTTACATCGTTAAAATTGTCAAAAATCGGCCAAAAATTAGAAATCGAGTTTTAAATGAAGAAATGTTCGCATTTAAAAACCAAGAAGAAAACAGCAAACCAAACTGAAATCGGTTGAGTTTTAGCCAAGTTATGATCATAAAACCAATGAGGGTTTTAGTATTTTTCAGCCAAAAAATGTTACCCAATTTTTGAAAAAAATGTAAGGGGTTACATCGTTAAAATTGTCAAAAATTGGCCAAAAATTAGAAATCGAGTTTTAAATGCAGAAATGTTTGCATTTAAAAACCAAGAAGAAAACAGCAAACCAGACTGAAATCGGTTGAGTTTTAGCCAAGTTATGATCATAAAACCAATGAGGGTTTTAGTATTTTTCAGCCAAAAAATTTGACCCAATTTTTGAAAAAAATGTAAGGGGTTACATCGTTAAAATTGTCAAAAATTGGCCAAAAATTAGAAATCGAGTTTTAAATGCAGAAATGTTCGCATTTAAAAACCAAGAAGAAAACAGCAAACCAAACTGAAATCGGTTTAGTTTTAGCCAAGTTATGATCATAAAACCAATGAGGGTTTTAGTATTTTTCAGCCAAAAAATTTGACCCAATTTTTGAAAAAAATGTAAGGGGTTACATCGTTAAAATTGTCAAAAATTGGCCAAAAATTAGAAATCGAGTTTTAAATGCAGAAATGTTCGCATTTAAAAACCAAGAAGAAAACAGCAAACCAGGCTGAAATCGGTCGAGTTTTAGCCAAGTTACGATCATAAAACCAATGAGGGTTTTAGTATTTTTCAGCCAAAAAATTTGACCCAATTTTTGAAAAAAATGTAAGGGGTTACATCGTTAAAATTGTCAAAAATTGGCCAAAAATTAGAAATCGAGTTTTAAATGCAGAAATGTTCGCATTTAAAAACCAAGAAGAAAACAGCAAACCAAACTGAAATCGGTTGAGTTTTAGCCAAGTTATGATCATAAAACCAATGCGGGTTTTAGTATTTTTCAGCGAAAAAATTTGACCCAATTTTTGAAAAAAATGTAAGGGGTTACATCGTTAAAATTGTCAAAAATTGGCCAAAAATTAGAAATCGAGTTTTAAATGCAGAAATGTTCGTATTTAAAAACCAAGAAGAAAACAGCAAACCAGACTGAAATCGGTTGACTTTTAGCCAAGTTATGATCATAAAACCAATGAGGGTTTTAGTATTTTTCAGCCAAAAAATTTGACCCAATTTTTGAAAAAAATGTAAGGGGTTACATCGTTAAAATTGTCAAAAATTGGCCAAAAATTAGAAATCGAGTTTTAAATGCAGAAATGTTCGCATTTAAAACCCAAGAAGAAAACAGCAAACCAGACTGAAATCGGTTGACTTTTAGCCAAGTTATGATCATAAAACCAATGAGGATTCTAGTATTTTTCAGCCAACAAATTTGACCCAATTTTTGAAAAAAATGTAAGGGGTTACATCGTTAAAATTGTCAAAAATTGGCCAAAAATTAGAAATCGAGTTTTAAATGCAGAAATGTTCGCATTTAAAAACCAAGAAGAAAACAGCAAACCAAACTGAAATCGGTTGAGTTTTAGCCAAGTTATGATCATAAAACCAATGAGGGTTTTAGTATTTTTCAGCCAAAAAATTTGACCCAATTTTTGAAAAAAATGTAAGGGGTTACATCGTTAAAATTGTCAAAAATTGGCCAAAAATTAGAAATCGAGTTTTAAATGCAGAAATGTTCGCATTTAAAACCCAAGAAGAAAACAGCAAACCAGACTGAAATCGGTTGACTTTTAGCCAAGTTATGATCATAAAACCAATGAGGATTCTAGTATTTTTCAGCCAACAAATTTGACCCAATTTTTGAAAAAAATGTAAGGGGTTACATCGTTAAAATTGTCAAAAATTGGCCCAAAATTAGAAATCGAGTTTTAAATGCAGAAATGTTCGCATTTAAAAACCAAGAAGAAAACAGCAAACCAAACTGAAATCGGTTGAGTTTTAGCCAAGTTATGATCATAAAACCAATGCGGGTTTTAGTATTTTTCAGCCAAAAAATTTGACCCAATCTTTGAAAAAAATGTAAGGGGTTACATCGTTAAAATTGTCAAAAATTGGCCAAAAATTAGAAATCGAGTTTTAAATGCAGAAATGTTCGCATTTAAAAACCAAGAAGAAAACAGCAAACCAAACTGAAATCGGTTGAGTTTTAGCCAAGTTATGATCATAAAACCAATGCGGGTTTTAGTATTTTTCAGCCAAAAAATTTGACCCAATTTTTGAAAAAAATGTAAGGGGTTACATCGTTAAAATTGTCAAAAATTGGCCAAAAATTAGAAATCGAGTTTTAAATGCAGAAATGTTCGCATTTAAAAACCAAGAAGAAAACAGCAAACCAGACTGAAATCGGTTGACTTTTAGCCAAGTTATGATCATAAAACCAATGAGGGTTTTAGTATTTTTCAGCCAAAAAATTTGACCCAAATTTTGAAAAAAATGTAAGGGGTTACATCGTTAAAATTGTCAAAAATTGGCCAAAAATTAGAAATCGAGTTTTAAATGCAGAAATGTTCGCATTTAAAAACCAAGAAGAAAACAGCAAACCAAACTGAAATCGGTTTAGTTTTAGCCAAGTTATGATCATAAAACCAATGAGGGTTTTAGTATTTCTCAGCCAAAAAATTTGACCCAATTTTTGAAAAAAATGTAAGGGGTTACATCGTTAAAATTGTCAAAAATTGGCCAAAAATTAGAAATCGAGTTTTAAATGCAGAAATGTTCGCATTTAAAAACCAAGAAGAAAACAGCAAACCAAACTGAAATCGGTTGAGTTTTAGCCAAGTTATGATCATAAAACCAATGCGGGTTTTAGTATTTCTCAGCCAAAAAATTTGACCCAATTTTTGAAAAAAAATGTAAGGGGTTACATCGTTAAAATTGTCAAAAATTGGCCAAAAATTAGAAATCGAGTTTTAAATGCAGAAATGTTCGCATTTAAAAACCAAGAAGAAAACAGCAAACCAGGCTGAAATCGGTCGAGTTTTAGCCAAGTTACGATCATAAAACCAATGAGGGTTTTAGTATTTTTCAGCCAAAAAATTTGACCCAATTTTTGAAAAAAATGTAAGGGGTTACATCGTTAAAATTGTCAAAAATTGGCCAAAAATTAGAAATCGAGTTTTAAATGCAGAAATGTTCGCATTTAAAAACAAAGAAGAAAACAGCAAACCAGACTGAAATCGGTTGACTTTTAGCCAAGTTATGATCATAAAACCAATGAGAGTTTTAGTATTTTTCAGCCAAAAACTTTGACCCAATTTTTGAAAAAACTGTAAGGGGTTACATCGTTAAAATTGTCAAAAATTGGCCAAAAATTAGAAATCGAGTTTTAAATGCAGAAATGTTCGCATTTAAAAACCAAGAAGAAAACAGCAAACCAAACTGAAATCGGTTTAGTTTTAGCCAAGTTATGATCATAAAACCAATGAGGGTTTTAGTATTTTTCAGCCAAAAAATTTGACCCAATTTTTGAAAAAAATGTAAGGGGTTACATCGTTAAAATTGTCAAAAATTGGCCCAAAATTAGAAATCGAGTTTTAAATGCAGAAATGTTCGCATTTAAAAACCAAGAAGAAAACAGCAAACCAAACTGAAATCGGTTGAGTTTTAGCCAAGTTATGATCATAAAACCAATGCGGGTTTTAGTATTTTTCAGCCAAAAAATTTGACCCAATTTTTGAAAAAAATGTAAGGGGTTACATCGTTAAAATTGTCAAAAATTGGCCAAAAATTAGAAATCGAGTTTTAAATGCAGAAATGTTCGCATTTAAAAACCAAGAAGAAAACAGCAAACCAGGCTGAAATCGGTCGAGTTTTAGCCAAGTTACGATCATAAAACCAATGAGGGTTTTAGTATTTTTCAGCCAAAAAATTTGACCCAATTTTTGAAAAAAATGTAAGGGGTTACATCGTTAAAATTGTCAAAAATTGGCCAAAAATTAGAAATCGAGTTTTAAATGCAGAAATGTTCGCATTTAAAAACCAAGAAGAAAACAGCAAACCAAACTGAAATCGGTTGAGTTTTAGCCAAGTTATGATCATAAAACCAATGAGGGTTTTAGTATTTTTCAGCCAAAAAATTTGACCCAATTTTTGAAAAAAATGTAAGGGGTTACATCGTTAAAATTGTCAAAAATTGGCCAAAAATTAGAAATCGAGTTTTAAATGCAGAAATGTTCGCATTTAAAACCCAAGAAGAAAACAGCAAACCAGACTGAAATCGGTTGACTTTTAGCCAAGTTATGATCATAAAACCAATGAGGATTCTAGTATTTTTCAGCCAACAAATTTGACCCAATTTTTGAAAAAAATGTAAGGGGTTACATCGTTAAAATTGTCAAAAATTGGCCAAAAATTAGAAATCGAGTTTTAAATGCAGAAATGTTCGCATTTAAAAACCAAGAAGAAAACAGCAAACCAGACTGAAATCGGTTGACTTTTAGCCAAGTTATGATCATAAAACCAATGAGGGTTTTAGTATTTTTCAGCCAAAAAATTTGACCCAATTTTTGAAAAAAATGTAAGGGGTTACATCGTTAAAATTGTCAAAAATTGGCCCAAAATTAGAAATCGAGTTTTAAATGCAGAAATGTTCGCATTTAAAAACCAAGAAGAAAACAGCAAACCAAACTGAAATCGGTTGAGTTTTAGCCAAGTTATGATCATAAAACCAATGCGGGTTTTAGTATTTTTCAGCCAAAAATTTGACCCAATCTTTGAAAAAAATGTAAGGGGTTACATCGTTAAAATTGTCAAAAATTGGCCAAAAATTAGAAATCGAGTTTTAAATGCAGAAATGTTCGCATTTAAAAACCAAGAAGAAAACAGCAAACCAAACTGAAATCGGTTGAGTTTTAGCCAAGTTATGATCATAAAACCAATGCGGGTTTTAGTATTTTTCAGCCAAAAAATTTGACCCAATTTTTGAAAAAAATGTAAGGGGTTACATCGTTAAAATTGTCAAAAATTGGCCAAAAATTAGAAATCGAGTTTTAAATGCAGAAATGTTCGCATTTAAAAACCAAGAAGAAAACAGCAAACCAGACTGAAATCGGTTGACTTTTAGCCAAGTTATGATCATAAAACCAATGAGGGTTTTAGTATTTTTCAGCCAAAAAATTTGACCCAAATTTTGAAAAAAATGTAAGGGGTTACATCGTTAAAATTGTCAAAAATTGGCCAAAAATTAGAAATCGAGTTTTAAATGCAGAAATGTTCGCATTTAAAAACCAAGAAGAAAACAGCAAACCAAACTGAAATCGGTTTAGTTTTAGCCAAGTTATGATCATAAAACCAATGAGGGTTTTAGTATTTCTCAGCCAAAAAATTTGACCCAATTTTTGAAAAAAATTTAAGGGGTTACATCGTTAAAATTGTCAAAAATTGGCCAAAAATTAGAAATCGAGTTTTAAATGCAGAAATGTTCACATTTAAAAACCAAGAAGAAAACAGCAAACCAAACTGAAATCGGTTGAGTTTTAGCCAAGTTATGATCATAAAACCAATGCGGGTTTTAGTATTTCTCAGCCAAAAAATTTGACCCAATTTTTGAAAAAAAATGTAAGGGGTTACATCGTTAAAATTGTCAAAAATTGGCCAAAAATTAGAAATCGAGTTTTAAATGCAGAAATGTTCGCATTTAAAAACCAAGAAGAAAACAGCAAACCAGGCTGAAATCGGTCGAGTTTTAGCCAAGTTACGATCATAAAACCAATGAGGGTTTTAGTATTTTTCAGCCAAAAAATTTGACCCAATTTTTGAAAAAAATGTAAGGGGTTACATCGTTAAAATTGTCAAAAATTGGCCAAAAATTAGAAATCGAGTTTTAAATGCAGAAATGTTCGCATTTAAAAACAAAGAAGAAAACAGCAAACCAGACTGAAATCGGTTGACTTTTAGCCAAGTTATGATCATAAAACCAATGAGAGTTTTAGTATTTTTCAGCCAAAAACTTTGACCCAATTTTTGAAAAAAATGTAAGGGGTTACATCGTTAAAATTGTCAAAAATTGGCCCAAAATTAGAAATCGAGTTTTAAATGCAGAAATGTTCGCATTTAAAAACCAAGAAGAAAACAGCAAACCAGACTGAAATCGGTTGACTTTTAGCCAAGTTATGATCATAAAACCAATGAGGGTTTTAGTATTTTTCAGCCAAAAAATTTGACCCAAATTTTGAAAAAAATGTAAGGGGTTACATCGTTAAAATTGTCAAAAATTGGCCAAAAATTAGAAATCGAGTTTTAAATGCAGAAATGTTCGCATTTAAAAACCAAGAAGAAAACAGCAAACCAGGCTGAAATCGGTCGAGTTTTAGCCAAGTTACGATCATAAAACCAATGAGGGTTTTAGTATTTTTCAGCCAAAAAATTTGACCCATTTTTTGAAAAAAATGTAAGGGGTTACATCGTTAAAATTGTCAAAAATTGGCCAAAAATTAGAAATCGAGTTTTAAATGCAGAAATGTTCGCATTTAAAAACAAAGAAGAAAACAGCAAACCAGACTGAAATCGGTTGACTTTTAGCCAAGTTATGATCATAAAACCAATGAGAGTTTTAGTATTTTTCAGCCAAAAACTTTGACCCAATTTTTGAAAAAAATGTAAGGGGTTACATCGTTAAAATTGTCAAAAATTGGCCCAAAATTAGAAATCGAGTTTTAAATGCAGAAATGTTCGCATTTAAAAACCAAGAAGAAAACAGCAAACCAGACTGAAATCGGTTGACTTTTAGCCAAGTTATGATCATAAAACCAATGAGGGTTTTAGTATTTTTCAGCCAAAAAATTTGACCCAATTTTTGAAAAAAATGTAAGGGGTTACATCGTTAAAATTGTCAAAAATTGGCCCAAAATTAGAAATCGAGTTTTAAATGCAGAAATGTTCGCATTTAAAAACCAAGAAGAAAACAGCAAACCAAACTGAAATCGGTTGAGTTTTAGCCAAGTTATGATCATAAAACCAATGCGGGTTTTAGTATTTTTCAGCCAAAAAATTTGACCCAATCTTTGAAAAAAATGTAAGGGGTTACATCGTTAAAATTGTCAAAAATTGGCCAAAAATTAGAAATCGAGTTTTAAATGCAGAAATGTTCGCATTTTAAAACCAAGAAGAAAACAGCAAACCAAACTGAAATCGGTTGAGTTTTAGCCAAGTTATGATCATAAAACCAATGCGGGTTTTAGTATTTTTCAGCCAAAAAATTTGACCCAATTTTTGAAAAAAATGTAAGGGGTTACATCGTTAAAATTGTCAAAAATTGGCCAAAAATTAGAAATCGAGTTTTAAATGCAGAAATGTTCGCATTTAAAAACCAAGAAGAAAACAGCAAACCAGACTGAAATCGGTTGACTTTTAGCCAAGTTATGATCATAAAACCAATGAGGGTTTTAGTATTTTTCAGCCAAAAAATTTGACCCAAATTTTGAAAAAAATGTAAGGGGTTACATCGTTAAAATTGTCAAAAATTGGCCAAAAATTAGAAATCGAGTTTTAAATGCAGAAATGTTCGCATTTAAAAACCAAGAAGAAAACAGCAAACCAAACTGAAATCGGTTTAGTTTTAGCCAAGTTATGATCATAAAACCAATGAGGGTTTTAGTATTTCTCAGCCAAAAAATTTGACCCAATTTTTGAAAAAAATTTAAGGGGTTACATCGTTAAAATTGTCAAAAATTGGCCAAAAATTAGAAATCGAGTTTTAAATGCAGAAATGTTCGCATTTAAAAACCAAGAAGAAAACAGCAAACCAAACTGAAATCGGTTGAGTTTTAGTCAAGTTATGATCATAAATCAATGAGGGTTTTAGTATTTTTCAGCCAAAAAATTTGACCCAATTTTTGAAAAAAATGTAAGGGGTTACATCGTTAAAATTGTCAAAAATTGGCCAAAAATTAGAAATCGAGTTTTAAATGCAGAAATGTTCGCATTTAAAAACCAAGAAGAAAACAGCAAACCAAACTGAAATCGGTTGAGTTTTAGTCAAGTTATGATCATAAATCAATGAGGGTTTTAGTATTTTTCAGCCAAAAAATTTGACCCAATTTTTGAAAAAAATGTAAGGGGTTACATCGTTAAAATTGTCAAAAATTGGCCAAAAATTAGAAATCGAGTTTTAAACGCAGAAATGTTTGCATTTAAAAACCAAGAAGAAAACAGCAAACCAAACTGAAATCGGTTGAGTTTTAGCCAAGTTATGATCATAAAACCAATGATGGTTTTAGTATTTTTCAGCCAACAAATTTGACCCAATTTTTGAAAAAATTTAAGGGGTTACATCGTTAAAATTGTCAAAAATTGGCCAAAAATTAGAAATCGAGTTTTAAATGCAGAAATGTTCGCATTTAAAAACCAAGAAGAAAACAGCAAACCAGACTGAAATCGGTTGGCTTTTAGCCAAGTTATGATCATAAAACCAATGAGGGTTTTAGTATTTTTCAGCCAAAAAATTTGACCCAATTTTTGAAAAAAAATGTAAGGGGTTACATCGTTAAAATTGTCAAAAATTGGCCAAAAATTAGAAATCGAGTTTTAAACGCAGAAATGTTCGCATTTAAAAACCAAGAAGAAAACAGCAAACCAGGCTGAAATCGGTCGAGTTTTAGCCAAGTTACGATCATAAAACCAATGAGGGTTTTAGTATTTTTCAGCCAAAAAATTTGACCCAATTTTTGAAAAAATGTAAGGGGTTACATCGTTAAAATTGTCAAAAATTGGCCAAAAATTAGAAATCGAGTTTTAAATGCAGAAATGTTCGCATTTAAAAACAAAGAAGAAAACAGCAAACCAGACTGAAATCGGTTGACTTTTAGCCAAGTTATGATCATAAAACCAATGAGAGTTTTAGTATTTTTCAGCCAAAAACTTTGACCCAATTTTTGAAAAAAATGTAAGGGGTTACATCGTTAAAATTGTCAAAAATTGGCCAAAAATTAGAAATCGAGTTTTAAATGCAGTAATGTTCGCATTTAAAAACCAAGAAGAAAACAGCAAACCAAACTGAAATCGGTTGAGTTTTAGTCAAGTTATGATCATAAATCAATGAGGGTTTTAGTATTTTTCAGCCAAAAAATTTGACCCAATTTTTGAAAAAAATGTAAGGGGTTACATCGTTAAAATTGTCAAAAATTGGCCAAAAATTAGAAATCGAGTTTTAAACGCAGAAATGTTTGCATTTAAAAAGCAAGAAGAAAACAGCAAACCAAACTGAAATCGGTTGAGTTTTAGCCAAGTTATGATCATAAAACCAATGAGGGTTTTAGTATTTTTCAGCCAACAAATTTGACCCAATTTTTGAAAAAATGTAAGGGGTTACATCGTTAAAATTGTCAAAAATTGGCCAAAAATTAGAAATCGAGTTTTAAATGCAGAAATGATCCATTTAAAAACCCAGAAGAAAACAGCAAACCAGACTGAAATCGGTTGACTTTTAGCCAAGTTATGATCATAAAACCAATGAGGATTTTAGTATTTTTCAGCCAACAAATTTGACCCAATTTTTGAAAAAATGTAAGGGGTTACATCGTTAAAATTGTCAAAAATTGGCCAAAAATTAGAAATCGAGTTTTAAATGCAGAAATGTTTGCATTTAAAAACCAAGAAGAAAACAGCAAACCAGACTGAAATCGGTTGGCTTTTAGCCAAGTTATGATCATAAAACCAATGAGGGTTTTAGTATTTTTCAGCCAAAAAATTTGACCCAATTTTTGAAAAAATGTAAGGGGTTACATCGTTAAAATTGTCAAAAATTGGCCAAAAATTAGAAATCGAGTTTTAAACGCAGAAATGTTCGCATTTAAAAACCAAGAAGAAAACAGCAAACCAGGCTGAAATCGGTCGAGTTTTAGCCAAGTTACGATCATAAAACCAATGAGGGTTTTAGTATTTTTCAGCCAAAAAATTTGACCCAATTTTTGAAAAAATGTAAGGGGTTACATCGTTAAAATTGTCAAAAATTGGCCAAAAATTAGAAATCGAGTTTTAAATGCAGAAATGTTCGCATTTAAAAACAAAGAAGAAAACAGCAAACCAGACTGAAATCGGTTGACTTTTAGCCAAGTTATGATCATAAAACCAATGAGAGTTTTAGTATTTTTCAGCCAAAAACTTTGACCCAATTTTTGAAAAAAATGTAAGGGGTTACATCGTTAAAATTGTCAAAAATTGGCCAAAAATTAGAAATCGAGTTTTAAATGCAGTAATGTTCGCATTTAAAAACCAAGAAGAAAACAGCAAACCAAACTGAAATCGGTTGAGTTTTAGTCAAGTTATGATCATAAATCAATGAGGGTTTTAGTATTTTTCAGCCAAAAAATTTGACCCAATTTTTGAAAAAAATGTAAGGGGTTACATCGTTAAAATTGTCAAAAATTGGCCAAAAATTAGAAATCGAGTTTTAAACGCAGAAATGTTTGCATTTAAAAAGCAAGAAGAAAACAGCAAACCAAACTGAAATCGGTTGAGTTTTAGCCAAGTTATGATCATAAAACCAATGAGGGTTTTAGTATTTTTCAGCCAACAAATTTGACCCAATTTTTGAAAAAATGTAAGGGGTTACATCGTTAAAATTGTCAAAAATTGGCCAAAAATTAGAAATCGAGTTTTAAATGCAGAAATGATCCATTTAAAAACCCAGAAGAAAACAGCAAACCAGACTGAAATCGGTTGACTTTTAGCCAAGTTATGATCATAAAACCAATGAGGATTTTAGTATTTTTCAGCCAACAAATTTGACCCAATTTTTGAAAAAATGTAAGGGGTTACATCGTTAAAATTGTCAAAAATTGGCCAAAAATTAGAAATCGAGTTTTAAATGCAGAAATGTTTGCATTTAAAAACCAAGAAGAAAACAGCAAACCAGACTGAAATCGGTTGGCTTTTAGCCAAGTTATGATCATAAAACCAATGAGGGTTTTAGTATTTTTCAGCCAAAAAATTTGACCCAATTTTTGAAAAAATGTAAGGGGTTACATCGTTAAAATTGTCAAAAATTGGCCAAAAATTAGAAATCGAGTTTTAAATGCAGAAATGTTCGCATTTAAAAACAAAGAAGAAAACAGCAAACCAGACTGAAATCGGTTGACTTTTAGCCAAGTTATGATCATAAAACCAATGAGAGTTTTAGTATTTTTCAGCCAAAAACTTTGACCCAATTTTTGAAAAAAATGTAAGGGGTTACATCGTTAAAATTGTCAAAAATTGGCCAAAAATTAGAAATCGAGTTTTAAATGCAGAAATGTTCGCATTTAAAAACCAAGAAGAAACCAGCAAACCAAACTGAAATCGGTTGAGTTTTAGTCAAGTTATGATCATAAATCAATGAGGGTTTTAGTATTTTTCAGCCAAAAAATTTGACCCAATTTTTGAAAAAAATGTAAGGGGTTACATCGTTAAAATTGTCAAAAATTGGCCAAAAATTAGAAATCGAGTTTTAAATGCAGAAATGTTCGCATTTAAAAACCAAGAAGAAAACAGCAAACCAGACTGAAATCGGTTGACTTTTAGCCAAGTTATGATCATAAAACCAATGAGGGTTTTAGTATTTTTCAGCCAAAAAATTTGACCCAATTTTTGAAAAAAATGTAAGGGGTTACATCGTTAAAATTGTCAAAAATTGCCCAAAAATTAGAAATGCAGAAATGTTCCATTTAAAAACCCAGAAGAAAACAGCAAACCAGACTGAAATCGGTTGACTTTTAGCCAAGTTATGATCATAAAACCAATGAGGGTTTTAGTATTTTTCAGCCAAAAAATTTGACCCAATTTTTGAAAAAAATGTAAGGGGTTACATCGTTAAAATTGTCAAAAATTGGCCAAAAATTAGAAATCGAGTTTTAAATGCAGAAATGTTCGCATTTAAAACCCAAGAAGAAAACAGCAAACCAGACTGAAATCGGTTGACTTTTAGCCAAGTTATGATCATAAAACCAATGAGGGTTTTTGTATTTTTCAGCCAACAAATTTGACCCAATTTTTGAAAAAAATGTAAGGGGTTACATCGTTAAAATTGTCGAAAATTGGCCAAAAATTAGAAATCGAGTTTTAAATGCAGAAATGTTCCATTTAAAAACCCAGAAGAAAACAGCAAACCAGACTGAAATCGGTTGACTTTTAGCCAAGTTATGATCATAAAACCAATGAGGGTTTTAGTATTTTTCAGCCAAAAAATTTGACCCAATTTTTGAAAAAAATGTAAGGGGTTACATCGTTAAAATTGTCAAAAATTGGCCAAAAATTAGAAATCGAGTTTTAAATGCAGAAATGTTCGCATTTAAAAACAAAGAAGAAAACAGCAAACCAGACTGAAATCGGTTGACTTTTAGCCAAGTTATGATCATAAAACCAATGAGGATTTTAGTATTTTTCAGCCAAAAAATTTGACCCAATTTTTGAAAAAAATGTAAGGGGTTACATCGTTAAAATTGTCAAAAATTGGCCAAAAATTAGAAATCGAGTTTTAAATGCAGAAATGTTCGCATTTAAAAACCAAGAAGAAAACAGCAAACCAAACTGAAATCGGTTGACTTTTAGCCAAGTTATGATCATAAAATCAATGAGGGTTTTAGTATTTTTCAGCCAAAAAATTTGACCCAATTTTTGAAAAAAATGTAAGGGGTTACATCGTTAAAATTGTCAAAAATTGGCCAAAAATTAGAAATCGAGTTTTAAATGCAGAAATGTTCGCATTTAAAAACAAAGAAGAAAACAGCAAACCAGACTGAAATCGGTTGACTTTTAGCCAAGTTATGATCATAAAACCAATGAGGATTTTAGTATTTTTCAGCCAACAAATTTGACCCAAATTTTGAAAAAAATGTAAGGGGTTACATCGTTAAAATTGTCAAAAATTGGCCAAAAATTAGAAATCGAGTTTTAAATGCAGAAATGTTCGCATTTAAAAACCAAGAAGAAAACAGCAAACCAGACTGAAATCGGTTGACTTTTAGCCAAGTTATGATCATAAAACCAATGAGGGTTTTAGTATTTTTCAGCCAACAAATTTGACCCAATTTTTGAAAAAATGTAAGGTGGTACATCGTTAAAATTGTCAAAAATTGGCCAAAAATTAGAAATCGAGTTTTAAATGCAGAAATGTTCGCATTTAAAAACCAAGAAGAAAACAGCAAACCAGACTGAAATCGGTTGACTTTTAGCCAAGTTATGATCATAAAACCAATGAGAGTTTTAGTATTTTTCAGCCAAAAAATTTGACCCAATTTTTGAAAAAAAAAGTAAGGGGTTACATCGTTAAAATTGTCAAAAATTTGCCAAAAATTAGAAATCGAGTTTTAAATGCAGAAATGTTCGCATTTAAAAACCAAGAAGAAAACAGCAAACCAGACTGAAATCGGTTGGCTTTTAGCCAAGTTATGATCATAAAACCAATGAGGGTTTTAGTATTTTTCAGCCAAAAAATTTGACCCAATTTTTGAAAAAATGTAGGGGGTTACATCGTTAAAATTGTCAAAAATTGGCCAAAAATTAGAAATCGAGTTTTAAATGCAGAAATGTTCGCATTTAAAAACAAAGAAGAAAACAGCAAACCAGACTGAAATCGGTTGACTTTTAGCCAAGTTATGATCATAAAACCAATGAGGGTTTTAGTATTTTTCAGCCAAAAAATTTGACCCAATTTTTGAAAAAAATGTAAGGGGTTACATCGTTAAAATTGTCAAAAATTGGCCAAAAATTAGAAATCGAGTTTTAAATGCAGAAATGTTCGCATTTAAAAACCAAGAAGAAAACAGCAAACCAGACTGAAATCGGTTGACTTTTAGCCAAGTTATGATCATAAAACCAATGAGGATTTTAGTATTTTTCAGCCAAAAAATTTGACCCAATTTTTGAAAAAAATGTAAGGGGTTACATCGTTAAAATTGTCAAAAATTGGCCAAAAATTAGAAATCGAGTTTTAAATGCAGAAATGTTCGCATTTAAAAACCAAGAAGAAAACAGCAAACCAAACTGAAATCGGTTGACTTTTAGCCAAGTTATGATCATAAAATCAATGAGGGTTTTAGTATTTTTCAGCCAAAAAATTTGACCCAATTTTTGAAAAAAATGTAAGGGGTTACATCGTTAAAATTGTCAAAAATTGGCCAAAAATTAGAAATCGAGTTTTAAATGCAGAAATGTTCGCATTTAAAAACAAAGAAGAAAACAGCAAACCAGACTGAAATCGGTTGACTTTTAGCCAAGTTATGATCATAAAACCAATGAGGATTTTAGTATTTTTCAGCCAGCAAATTTGACCCAAATTTTGAAAAAAATGTAAGGGGTTACATCGTTAAAATTGTCAAAAATTGGCCAAAAATTAGAAATCGAGTTTTAAATGCAGAAATGTTCGCATTTAAAAACCAAGAAGAAAACAGCAAACCAGACTGAAATCGGTTGACTTTTAGCCAAGTTATGATCATAAAACCAATGAGGGTTTTAGTATTTTTCAGCCAAAAAAATTGACCCAATTTTTGAAAAAAATGTAAGGGGTTACATCGTTAAAATTGTCAAAAATTGGCCAAAAATTAGAAATCGAGTTTTAAATGCAGAAATGTTCGCATTTAAAAACAAAGAAGAAAACAGCAAACCAGACTGAAATCGGTTGACTTTTAGCCAAGTTATGATCATAAAACCAATGAGGGTTTTAGTATTTTTCAGCCAAAAAATTTGACCCAATTTTTGAAAAAAATGTAAGGGGTTACATCGTTAAAATTGTCAAAAATTGGCCAAAAATTAGAATGTTCGCATTTAAAAACAAAGAAGAAAACAGCAAACCAGACTGAAATCGGTTGACTTTTAGCCAAGTTATGATCATAAAACCAATGAGGGTTTTAGTATTTTTCAGCCAAAAAATTTGACCCAATTTTTGAAAAAAATGTAAGGGGTTACATCGTTAAAATTGTCAAAAATTGGCCAAAAATTAGAAATCGAGTTTTAAATGCAGAAATGTTCGCATTTAAAAACCAAGAAGAAAACAGCAAACCAAACTGAAATCGGTTGAGTTTTAGCCAAGTTATGATCATAAACCAATGAGGGTTTTAGTATTTTTCAGCCAAAAAATTTGACCCAATTTTTGAAAAAAATGTAAGGGGTTACATCGTTAAAATTGACAAAAATTGGCCAAAAATTAGAAATCGAGTTTTAAATGCAGAAATGTTTGCATTTAAAAACCAAGAAGAAAACAGCAAACCAAACTGAAATCGGTTGAGTTTTAGCCAAGTTATGATCATAAAACCAATGAGGGTTTTAGTATTTTTCAACCAAAAACTTTGACCCAATTTTTGAAAAAAATGTAAGGGGTTACACCGTTAAAATTGTCAAAAACTGGCCAAAAATTAGAAATCGAGTTTTAAATGCAGAAATGTTCGCATTTAAAAACCAAGAAGAAAACAGCAAACCAAACTGAAATCGGTTGAGTTTTAGCCAAGTTATGATCATAAAACCAATGAGGGTTTTAGTATTTTTCAGCCAAAAAAATTGACCCAATTTTTGAAAAAAATGTAAGGGGTTACATCGTTAAAATTGTCAAAAATTGGCCAAAAATTAGAAATCGAGTTTTAAACGCAGAAATGTTCGCATTTAAAAACCAAGAAGAAAACAGCAAACCAAACTGAAATCGGTTGAGTTTTAGCCAAGTTATGATCATAAACCAATGAGGGTTTTAGTATTTTTCAGCCAAAAAATTTGACCCAATTTTTGAAAAAAATGTAAGGGGTTACATCGTTAAAATTGTCAAAAATTGGCCAAAAATTAGAAATCGAGTTTTAAATGCAGAAATGTTCGCATTTAAAAACCAAGAAGAAAACAGCAAACCAAACTGAAATCGGTTGAGATTTAGCCAAGTTATGATCATAAAACCAATGAGGGTTTTAGTATTTTTCAGCAAAAAAAATTGACCCAATTTTTGAAAAATATGTAAGGGGTTACATCGTTAAAATTGTCAAAAATTGGCCAAAAATTAGAAATCGAGTTTTAAATGCAGAAATGTTCGCATTTAAAAACAAAGAAGAAAACAGCAAACCAAACTGAAATCGGTTGAGTTTTAGCCAAGTTATGATCATAAACCAATGAGGGTTTTAGTATTTTTCAGCCAAAAAATTTGACCCAATTTTTGAAAAAAATGTAAGGGGTTACATCGTTAAAATTGTCAAAAATTGGCCAAAAATTAGAAATCGAGTTTTAAATGCAGAAATGTTCGCATTTAAAAACCAAGAAGAAAACAGCAAACCAAACTGAAATCGGTTGAGTTTTAGCCAAGTTATGATCATAAAACCAATGAGGGTTTTAGTATTTTTCAGCCAAAAAAATTGACCCAATTTTTGAAAACTATGTAAGGGGTTACATCGTTAAAATTGTCAAAAATTGGCCAAAAATTAGAAATCGAGTTTTAAATGCAGAAATGTTCGCATTTAAAAACAAAGAAGAAAACAGCAAACCAGACTGAAATCGGTTGACTTTTAGCCAAGTTATGATCATAAAACCAATGAGGGCTTTAGTATTTTTCAGCCAAAAAATTTGACCCAATTTTTGAAAAAAATGTAAGGGGTTACATCGTTAAAATTGTCAAAAATTGGCCAAAAATTAGAATGTTCGCATTTAAAAACAAAGAAGAAAACAGCAAACCAGACTGAAATCGGTTGACTTTTAGCCAAGTTATGATCATAAAACCAATGAGGGTTTTAGTATTTTTCTGCCAAAAAATTTGACCCAATTTTTGAAAAAAATGTAAGGGGTTACATCGTTAAAATTGTCAAAAATTGGCCAAAAATTAGAAATCGAGTTTTAAATGCAGAAATGTTCGCATTTAAAAACCAAGAAGAAAACAGCAAACCAGGCTGAAATCGGTTGACTTTTAGCCAAGTTATGATCATAAAACCAATGAGGGTTTTAGTATTTTTCAGCCAAAAAATTTGACCCAATTTTTGAAAAAAATTTAAGGGGTTACATCGTTAAAATTGTCAAAAATTGGCCAAAAATTAGAAATCGAGTTTTAAATGCAGAAATGTTCGCATTTAAAAACCAAGAAGAAAACAGCAAACCAAACTGAAATCGGTTGAGTTTTAGCCAAGTTATGATCATAAACCAATGAGGGTTTTAGTATTTTTCAGCCAAAAAATTTGACCCAATTTTTGAAAAAAATGTAAGGGGTTACATCGTTAAAATTGTCAAAAATTGGCCAAAAATTAGAAATCGAGTTTTAAATGCAGAAATGTTTGCATTTAAAAACCAAGAAGAAAACAGCAAACCAAACTGAAATCGGTTGAGTTTTAGCCAAGTTATGATCATAAAACCAATGAGGGTTTTAGTATTTTTCAACCAAAAACTTTGACCCAATTTTTGAAAAAAATGTAAGGGGTTACACCGTTAAAATTGTCAAAAACTGGCCAAAAATTAGAAATCGAGTTTTAAATGCAGAAATGTTCGCATTTAAAAACCAAGAAGAAACCAGCAAACCAAACTGAAATCGGTTGAGTTTTAGCCAAGTTATGATCATAAAACCAATGAGGGTTTTAGTATTTTTCAGCCAAAAAAATTGACCCAATTTTTGAAAAAAATGTAAGGGGTTACATCGTTAAAATTGTCAAAAATTGGCCAAAAATTAGAAATCGAGTTTTAAACGCAGAAATGTTCGCATTTAAAAACCAAGAAGAAACCAGCAAACCAAACTGAAATCGGTTGAGTTTTAGCCAAGTTATGATCATAAAACCAATGAGGGTTTTAGTATTTTTCAACCAAAAACTTTGACCCAATTTTTGAAAAAAATGTAAAATTGTAAAATTGTCAAAAACTGGCCAAAAATTAGAAATCGAGTTTTAAATGCAGAAATGTTCGCATTTAAAAACCAAGAAGAAAACAGCAAACCAAACTGAAATCGGTTGAGTTTTAGCCAAGTTATGATCATAAAACCAATGAGGGTTTTAGTATTTTTCAGCCAAAAAAATTGACCCAATTTTTGAAAAAAAATGTAAGGGGTTACATCGTTAAAATTGTCAAAAATTGGCCAAAAATTAGAAATCGAGTTTTAAATGCAGAAATGTTTGCATTTAAAAACCAAGAAGAAAACAGCAAACCAGACTGAAATCGGTTGACTTTTAGCCAAGTTATGATCATAAAACCAATGAGAGTTTTAGTATTTTTCAGCCAAAAAATTTGACCCAATTTTTGAAAAAAATGTAAGGGGTTACATCGTTAAATTTGTCAAAAATTTGCCAAAAATTAGAAATCGAGTTTTAAATGCAGAAATGTTCGCATTTAAAAACCAAGAAGAAAACAGCAAACCAGGCTGAAATCGGTTGACTTTTAGCCAAGTTATGATCATAAAACCAATGAGGGTTTTAGTATTTTTCAGCCAAAAAATTTGACCCAATTTTTGAAAAAAATGTAAGGGGTTACATCGTTAAATTTGTCAAAAATTTGCCAAAAATTAGAAATCGAGCTTTAAATGCAGAAATGTTCGCATTTAAAAACCAAGAAGAAAACAGCAAACCAGGCTGAAATCGGTTGACTTTTAGCCAAGTTATGATCATAAAACCAATGAGGGTTTTAGTATTTTTCAGCCAAAAAATTTGACCCAATTTTTGAAAAAAATGTAAGGGGTTACATCGTTAAAATTGTCAAAAATTGGCCAAAAATTAGAAATCGAGCTTTAAATGCAGAAATGTTCGCATTTAAAAACCAAGAAGAAAACAGCAAACCAAACTGAAATCGGTTGAGTTTTAGCCAAGTTATGATCATAAAACCAATGAGGGTTTTAGTATTTTTCAACCAAAAACTTTGACCCAATTTTTGAAAAAAATGTAAGGGGTTACATCGTTAAAATTGTCAAAAATTGGCCAAAAATTAGAAATCGAGCTTTAAATGCAGAAATGTTTGCATTTAAAAACCAAGAAGAAAACAGCAAACCAGACTGAAATCGGTTGACTTTTAGCCAAGTTATGATCATAAAACCAATGAGAGTTTTAGTATTTTTCAGCCAAAAAATTTGACCCAATTTTTGAAAAAAATGTAAGGGGTTACATCGTTAAAATTGTCAAAAATTGGCCAAAAATTAGAAATCGAGTTTTAAATGCAGAAATGTTTGCATTTAAAAACCAAGAAGAAAACAGCAAACCAGACTGAAATCGGTTGACTTTTAGCCAAGTTATGATCATAAAACCAATGAGAGTTTTAGTATTTTTCAGCCAAAAAATTTGACCCAATTTTTGAAAAAAATGTAAGGGGTTACATCGTTAAAATTGTCAAAAATTTGCCAAAAACTAGAAATCGAGTTTTAAATGCAGAAATGTTCGCATTTAAAAACCAAGAAGAAAACAGCAAACCAGGCTGAAATCGGTTGACTTTAAGCCAAGTTATGATCATAAAACCAATGAGAGTTTTAGTATTTTTCAGCCAAAAAATTTGACCCAATTTTTGAAAAAAATGTAAGGGGTTACATCGTTAAAATTGTCAAAAATTGGCCAAAAATTAGAAATCGAGTTTTAAATGCAGAAATGTTCGCATTTAAAAACCAAGAAGAAAACAGCAAACCAGACTGAAATCGGTTGACTTTTAGCCAAGTTATGATAATAAAACCAATGAGGGTTTTAGTATTTTTCAGCCAACAAATTTGACCCAATTTTTGAAAAAAAATTGGCCAAAAATTAGAAATCGAGTTTTAAATGCAGAAATGTTTGCATTTAAAAACCAAGAAGAAAACAGCAAACCAGACTGAAATCGGTTGACTTTTAGCCAAGTTATGATCATAAAACCAATGAGAGTTTTAGTATTTTTCAGCCAAAAAATTTGACCCAATTTTTGAAAAAAATGTAAGGGGTTACATCGTTAAAATTGTCAAAAATTTGCCAAAAATTAGAAATCGAGTTTTAAATGCAGAAATGTTCGCATTTAAAAACCAAGAAGAAAACAGCAAACCAGGCTGAAATCGGTTGACTTTTAGCCAAGTTATGATCATAAAACCAATGAGGGTTTTAGTATTTTTCAGCCAAAAAATTTGACCCAATTTTTGAAAAAAATGTAAGGGGTTACATCGTTAAAATTGTCAAAAATTGGCCAAAAATTAGAAATCGAGTTTTAAATGCAGAAATGTTCGCATTTAAAAACCAAGAAGAAAACAGCAAACAAGACTGAAATCGGTTGACTTTTAGCCAAGTTATGATCATAAAACCAATGAGGGTTTTAGTATTTTTCAGCCAACAAATTTGACCCAATTTTTGAAAAAATGTAAGGGGTTACATCGTTAAAATTGTCAAAAATTGGCCAAAAATTAGAAATCGAGTTTTAAATGCAGAAATGTTTTCATTTAAAAACCAAGAAGAAAACAGCAAACCAGACTGAAATCGGTTGACTTTTAGCCAAGTTATGATCATAAAACCAATGAGAGTTTTAGTATTTTTCAGCCAAAAAATTTGACCCAATTTTTGAAAAAAATGTAAGGGGTTACATCGTTAAAATTGTCAAAAATTGGCCAAAAATTAGAAATCGAGTTTTAAATGCAGAAATGTTCGCATTTAAAAACAAAGAAGAAAACAGCAAACCAGACTGAAATCGGTTGACTTTTAGCCAAGTTATGATCATAAAACCAATGAGGGTTTTAGTATTTTTCTGCCAAAAAATTTGACCCAATTTTTGAAAAAAATGTAAGGGGTTACATCGTTAAAATTGTCAAAAATTGGCCAAAAATTAGAAATCGAGTTTTAAATGCAGAAATGTTCGCATTTAAAAACCAAGAAGAAAACAGCAAACCAGGCTGAAATCGGTTGACTTTTAGCCAAGTTATGATCATAAAACCAATGAGGGTTTTAGTATTTTTCAGCCAAAAAATTTGACCCAATTTTTGAAAAAAATTTAAGGGGTTACATCGTTAAAATTGTCAAAAATTGGCCAAAAATTAGAAATCGAGTTTTAAATGCAGAAATGTTCGCATTTAAAAACCAAGAAGAAAACAGCAAACCAAACTGAAATCGGTTGAGTTTTAGCCAAGTTATGATCATAAACCAATGAGGGTTTTAGTATTTTTCAGCCAAAAAATTTGACCCAATTTTTGAAAAAAATGTAAGGGGTTACATCGTTAAAATTGTCAAAAATTGGCCAAAAATTAGAAATCGAGTTTTAAATGCAGAAATGTTTGCATTTAAAAACCAAGAAGAAAACAGCAAACCAAACTGAAATCGGTTGAGTTTTAGCCAAGTTATGATCATAAAACCAATGAGGGTTTTAGTATTTTTCAACCAAAAACTTTGACCCAATTTTTGAAAAAAATGTAAGGGGTTACACCGTTAAAATTGTCAAAAACTGGCCAAAAATTAGAAATCGAGTTTTAAATGCAGAAATGTTCGCATTTAAAAACCAAGAAGAAACCAGCAAACCAAACTGAAATCGGTTGAGTTTTAGCCAAGTTATGATCATAAAACCAATGAGGGTTTTAGTATTTTTCAGCCAAAAAAATTGACCCAATTTTTGAAAAAAATGTAAGGGGTTACATCGTTAAAATTGTCAAAAATTGGCCAAAAATTAGAAATCGAGTTTTAAACGCAGAAATGTTCGCATTTAAAAACCAAGAAGAAACCAGCAAACCAAACTGAAATCGGTTGAGTTTTAGCCAAGTTATGATCATAAAACCAATGAGGGTTTTAGTATTTTTCAACCAAAAACTTTGACCCAATTTTTGAAAAAAATGTAAAATTGTAAAATTGTCAAAAACTGGCCAAAAATTAGAAATCGAGTTTTAAATGCAGAAATGTTCGCATTTAAAAACCAAGAAGAAAACAGCAAACCAAACTGAAATCGGTTGAGTTTTAGCCAAGTTATGATCATAAAACCAATGAGGGTTTTAGTATTTTTCAGCCAAAAAAATTGACCCAATTTTTGAAAAAAAATGTAAGGGGTTACATCGTTAAAATTGTCAAAAATTGGCCAAAAATTAGAAATCGAGTTTTAAATGCAGAAATGTTTGCATTTAAAAACCAAGAAGAAAACAGCAAACCAGACTGAAATCGGTTGACTTTTAGCCAAGTTATGATCATAAAACCAATGAGAGTTTTAGTATTTTTCAGCCAAAAAATTTGACCCAATTTTTGAAAAAAATGTAAGGGGTTACATCGTTAAAATTGTCAAAAATTTGCCAAAAATTAGAAATCGAGTTTTAAATGCAGAAATGTTCGCATTTAAAAACCAAGAAGAAAACAGCAAACCAGGCTGAAATCGGTTGACTTTTAGCCAAGTTATGATCATAAAACCAATGAGGGTTTTAGTATTTTTCAGCCAAAAAATTTGACCCAATTTTTGAAAAAAATGTAAGGGGTTACATCGTTAAAATTGTCAAAAATTGGCCAAAAATTAGAAATCGAGTTTTAAATGCAGAAATGTTCGCATTTAAAAACCAAGAAGAAAACAGCAAACAAGACTGAAATCGGTTGACTTTTAGCCAAGTTATGATCATAAAACCAATGAGGGTTTTAGTATTTTTCAGCCAACAAATTTGACCCAATTTTTGAAAAAATGTAAGGGGTTACATCGTTAAAATTGTCAAAAATTGGCCAAAAATTAGAAATCGAGTTTTAAATGCAGAAATGTTTTCATTTAAAAACCAAGAAGAAAACAGCAAACCAGACTGAAATCGGTTGACTTTTAGCCAAGTTATGATCATAAAACCAATGAGAGTTTTAGTATTTTTCAGCCAAAAAATTTGACCCAATTTTTGAAAAAAATGTAAGGGGTTACATCGTTAAAATTGTCAAAAATTGGCCAAAAATTAGAATGTTCGCATTTAAAAACAAAGAAGAAAACAGCAAACCAGACTGAAATCGGTTGACTTTTAGCCAAGTTATGATCATAAAACCAATGAGGGTTTTAGTATTTTTCTGCCAAAAAATTTGACCCAATTTTTGAAAAAAATGTAAGGGGTTACATCGTTAAAATTGTCAAAAATTGGCCAAAAATTAGAAATCGAGTTTTAAATGCAGAAATGTTCGCATTTAAAAACCAAGAAGAAAACAGCAAACCAGGCTGAAATCGGTTGACTTTTAGCCAAGTTATGATCATAAAACCAATGAGGGTTTTAGTATTTTTCAGCCAAAAAATTTGACCCAATTTTTGAAAAAAATTTAAGGGGTTACATCGTTAAAATTGTCAAAAATTGGCCAAAAATTAGAAATCGAGTTTTAAATGCAGAAATGTTCGCATTTAAAAACCAAGAAGAAAACAGCAAACCAAACTGAAATCGGTTGAGTTTTAGCCAAGTTATGATCATAAACCAATGAGGGTTTTAGTATTTTTCAGCCAAAAAATTTGACCCAATTTTTGAAAAAAATGTAAGGGGTTACATCGTTAAAATTGTCAAAAATTGGCCAAAAATTAGAAATCGAGTTTTAAATGCAGAAATGTTTGCATTTAAAAACCAAGAAGAAAACAGCAAACCAAACTGAAATCGGTTGAGTTTTAGCCAAGTTATGATCATAAAACCAATGAGGGTTTTAGTATTTTTCAACCAAAAACTTTGACCCAATTTTTGAAAAAAATGTAAGGGGTTACACCGTTAAAATTGTCAAAAACTGGCCAAAAATTAGAAATCGAGTTTTAAATGCAGAAATGTTCGCATTTAAAAACCAAGAAGAAACCAGCAAACCAAACTGAAATCGGTTGAGTTTTAGCCAAGTTATGATCATAAAACCAATGAGGGTTTTAGTATTTTTCAGCCAAAAAAATTGACCCAATTTTTGAAAAAAATGTAAGGGGTTACATCGTTAAAATTGTCAAAAATTGGCCAAAAATTAGAAATCGAGTTTTAAACGCAGAAATGTTCGCATTTAAAAACCAAGAAGAAACCAGCAAACCAAACTGAAATCGGTTGAGTTTTAGCCAAGTTATGATCATAAAACCAATGAGGGTTTTAGTATTTTTCAACCAAAAACTTTGACCCAATTTTTGAAAAAAATGTAAAATTGTAAAATTGTCAAAAACTGGCCAAAAATTAGAAATCGAGTTTTAAATGCAGAAATGTTCGCATTTAAAAACCAAGAAGAAAACAGCAAACCAAACTGAAATCGGTTGAGTTTTAGCCAAGTTATGATCATAAAACCAATGAGGGTTTTAGTATTTTTCAGCCAAAAAAATTGACCCAATTTTTGAAAAAAAATGTAAGGGGTTACATCGTTAAAATTGTCAAAAATTGGCCAAAAATTAGAAATCGAGTTTTAAATGCAGAAATGTTTGCATTTAAAAACCAAGAAGAAAACAGCAAACCAGACTGAAATCGGTTGACTTTTAGCCAAGTTATGATCATAAAACCAATGAGAGTTTTAGTATTTTTCAGCCAAAAAATTTGACCCAATTTTTGAAAAAAATGTAAGGGGTTACATCGTTAAATTTGTCAAAAATTTGCCAAAAATTAGAAATCGAGTTTTAAATGCAGAAATGTTCGCATTTAAAAACCAAGAAGAAAACAGCAAACCAGGCTGAAATCGGTTGACTTTTAGCCAAGTTATGATCATAAAACCAATGAGGGTTTTAGTATTTTTCAGCCAAAAAATTTGACCCAATTTTTGAAAAAAATGTAAGGGGTTACATCGTTAAATTTGTCAAAAATTTGCCAAAAATTAGAAATCGAGCTTTAAATGCAGAAATGTTCGCATTTAAAAACCAAGAAGAAAACAGCAAACCAGGCTGAAATCGGTTGACTTTTAGCCAAGTTATGATCATAAAACCAATGAGGGTTTTAGTATTTTTCAGCCAAAAAATTTGACCCAATTTTTGAAAAAAATGTAAGGGGTTACATCGTTAAAATTGTCAAAAATTGGCCAAAAATTAGAAATCGAGCTTTAAATGCAGAAATGTTCGCATTTAAAAACCAAGAAGAAAACAGCAAACCAAACTGAAATCGGTTGAGTTTTAGCCAAGTTATGATCATAAAACCAATGAGGGTTTTAGTATTTTTCAACCAAAAACTTTGACCCAATTTTTGAAAAAAATGTAAGGGGTTACATCGTTAAAATTGTCAAAAATTTGCCAAAAACTAGAAATCGAGTTTTAAATGCAGAAATGTTCGCATTTAAAAACCAAGAAGAAAACAGCAAACCAGGCTGAAATCGGTTGACTTTAAGCCAAGTTATGATCATAAAACCAATGAGAGTTTTAGTATTTTTCAGCCAAAAAATTTGACCCAATTTTTGAAAAAAATGTAAGGGGTTACATCGTTAAAATTGTCAAAAATTGGCCAAAAATTAGAAATCGAGTTTTAAATGCAGAAATGTTCGCATTTAAAAACCAAGAAGAAAACAGCAAACCAGACTGAAATCGGTTGAGTTTTAGCCAAGTTATGATCATAAAACCAATGAGGGTTTTAGTATTTTTCAGCCAACAAATTTGACCCAATTTTTGAAAAAAATGTAAGGGGTTACATCGTTAAAATTGTCAAAAATTGGCCAAAAATTAGAAATCGAGTTTTAAATGCAGAAATGTTTGCATTTAAAAACCAAGAAGAAAACAGCAAACCAGACTGAAATCGGTTGACTTTTAGCCAAGTTATGATCATAAAACCAATGAGGGTTTTAGTATTTTTCAGCCAAAAAATTTGACCCAATTTTTGAAAAAAATGTAAGGGGTTACATCGTTAAAATTGTCAAAAATTGGCCAAAAATTAGAAATCGAGTTTTAAATGCAGAAATGTTCGCATTTAAAAACCAAGAAGAAAACAGCAAACCAGACTGAAATCGGTTGACTTTTAGCCAAGTTATGATAATAAAACCAATGAGGGTTTTAGTATTTTTCAGCCAACAAATTTGACCCAATTTTTGAAAAAAATTGGCCAAAAATTAGAAATCGAGTTTTAAATGCAGAAATGTTTGCATTTAAAAACCAAGAAGAAAACAGCAAACCAGACTGAAATCGGTTGACTTTTAGCCAAGTTATGATCATAAAACCAATGAGAGTTTTAGTATTTTTCAGCCAAAAAATTTGACCCAATTTTTGAAAAAAATGTAAGGGGTTACATCGTTAAAATTGTCAAAAATTTGCCAAAAATTAGAAATCGAGTTTTAAATGCAGAAATGTTCGCATTTAAAAACCAAGAAGAAAACAGCAAACCAGGCTGAAATCGGTTGACTTTTAGCCAAGTTATGATCATAAAACCAATGAGGGTTTTAGTATTTTTCAGCCAAAAAATTTGACCCAATTTTTGAAAAAAATGTAAGGGGTTACATCGTTAAAATTGTCAAAAATTGGCCAAAAATTAGAAATCGAGTTTTAAATGCAGAAATGTTTGCATTTAAAATCCAAGAAGAAAACAGCAAACCAGACTGAAATCGGTTGACTTTTAGCCAAGTTATGATCATAAAACCAATGAGAGTTTTAGTATTTTTCAGCCAAAAAATTTGACCCAATTTTTGAAAAAAATGTGAGGGGTTACATCGTTAAAATTGTCAAAAATTTGCCAAAAACTAGAAATCGAGTTTTAAATGCAGAAATGTTCGCATTTAAAAACCAAGAAGAAAACAGCAAACCAGGCTGAAATCGGTTGACTTTTAGCCAAGTTATGATCATAAAACCAATGAGGGTTTTAGTATTTTTCAGCCAAAAAATTTGACCCAATTTTTGAAAAAAATGTAAGGGGTTACATCGTTAAAATTGTCAAAAATTGGCCAAAAATTAGAAATCGAGTTTTAAATGCAGAAATGTTTGCATTTAAAAACCAAGAAGAAAACAGCAAACCAGACTGAAATCGGTTGACTTTTAGCCAAGTTATGATCATAAAACCAATGAGAGTTTTAGTATTTTTCAGCCAAAAAATTTGACCCAATTTTTGAAAAAAATGTAAGGGGTTACATCGTTAAAATTGTCAAAAATTTGCCAAAAATTAGAAATCGAGTTTTAAATGCAGAAATGTTCGCATTTAAAAACCAAGAAGAAAACAGCAAACCAGGCTGAAATCGGTTGACTTTTAGCCAAGTTATGATCATAAAACCAATGAGGGTTTTAGTATTTTTCAGCCAAAAAATTTGACCCAATTTTTGAAAAAAATGTAAGGGGTTACATCGTTAAATTTGTCAAAAATTTGCCAAAAATTAGAAATCGAGCTTTAAATGCAGAAATGTTCGCATTTAAAAACCAAGAAGAAAACAGCAAACCAGGCTGAAATCGGTTGACTTTTAGCCAAGTTATGATCATAAAACCAATGAGGGTTTTAGTATTTTTCAGCCAAAAAATTTGACCCAATTTTTGAAAAAAATGTAAGGGGTTACATCGTTAAAATTGTCAAAAATTGGCCAAAAATTAGAAATCGAGCTTTAAATGCAGAAATGTTCGCATTTAAAAACCAAGAAGAAAACAGCAAACCAAACTGAAATCGGTTGAGTTTTAGCCAAGTTATGATCATAAAACCAATGAGGGTTTTAGTATTTTTAAACCAAAAACTTTGACCCAATTTTTGAAAAAAATGTAAGGGGTTACATCGTTAAAATTGTCAAAAATTGGCCAAAAATTAGAAATCGAGCTTTAAATGCAGAAATGTTTGCATTTAAAAACCAAGAAGAAAACAGCAAACCAGACTGAAATCGGTTGACTTTTAGCCAAGTTATGATCATAAAACCAATGAGAGTTTTAGTATTTTTCAGCCAAAAAATTTGACCCAATTTTTGAAAAAAATGTAAGGGGTTACATCGTTAAAATTGTCAAAAATTGGCCAAAAATTAGAAATCGAGTTTTAAATGCAGAAATGTTTGCATTTAAAAACCAAGAAGAAAACAGCAAACCAGACTGAAATCGGTTGACTTTTAGCCAAGTTATGATCATAAAACCAATGAGAGTTTTAGTATTTTTCAGCCAAAAAATTTGACCCAATTTTTGAAAAAAATGTAAGGGGTTACATCGTTAAAATTGTCAAAAATTTGCCAAAAACTAGAAATCGAGTTTTAAATGCAGAAATGTTCGCATTTAAAAACCAAGAAGAAAACAGCAAACCAGGCTGAAATCGGTTGACTTTAAGCCAAGTTATGATCATAAAACCAATGAGAGTTTTAGTATTTTTCAGCCAAAAAATTTGACCCAATTTTTGAAAAAAATGTAAGGGGTTACATCGTTAAAATTGTCAAAAATTGGCCAAAAATTAGAAATCGAGTTTTAAATGCAGAAATGTTCGCATTTAAAAACCAAGAAGAAAACAGCAAACCAGACTGAAATCGGTTGAGTTTTAGCCAAGTTATGATCATAAAACCAATGAGGGTTTTAGTATTTTTCAGCCAAAAAATTTGACCCAATTTTTGAAAAAAATGTAAGGGGTTACATCGTTAAAATTGTCAAAAATTGGCCAAAAATTAGAAATCGAGTTTTAAATGCAGAAATGTTTGCATTTAAAAACCAAGAAGAAAACAGCAAACCAGACTGAAATCGGTTGACTTTTAGCCAAGTTATGATCATAAAACCAATGAGGGTTTTAGTATTTTTCAGCCAAAAAATTTGACCCAATTTTTGAAAAAAATGTAAGGGGTTACATCGTTAAAATTGTCAAAAATTGGCCAAAAATTAGAAATCGAGTTTTAAATGCAGAAATGTTCGCATTTAAAAACCAAGAAGAAAACAGCAAACCAGACTGAAATCGGTTGACTTTTAGCCAAGTTATGATAATAAAACCAATGAGGGTTTTAGTATTTTTCAGCCAACAAATTTGACCCAATTTTTGAAAAAAATTGGCCAAAAATTAGAAATCGAGTTTTAAATGCAGAAATGTTTGCATTTAAAAACCAAGAAGAAAACAGCAAACCAGGCTGAAATCGGTTGACTTTAAGCCAAGTTATGATCATAAAACCAATGAGAGTTTTAGTATTTTTCAGCCAAAAAATTTGACCCAATTTTTGAAAAAAATGTAAGGGGTTACATCGTTAAAATTGTCAAAAATTGGCCAAAAATTAGAAATCGAGTTTTAAATGCAGAAATGTTCGCATTTAAAAACCAAGAAGAAAACAGCAAACCAGACTGAAATCGGTTGAGTTTTAGCCAAGTTATGATCATAAAACCAATGAGGGTTTTAGTATTTTTCAGCCAAAAAATTTGACCCAATTTTTGAAAAAAATGTAAGGGGTTACATCGTTAAAATTGTCAAAAATTGGCCAAAAATTAGAAATCGAGTTTTAAATGCAGAAATGTTTGCATTTAAAAACCAAGAAGAAAACAGCAAACCAGACTGAAATCGGTTGACTTTTAGCCAAGTTATGATCATAAAACCAATGAGGGTTTTAGTATTTTTCAGCCAAAAAATTTGACCCAATTTTTGAAAAAAATGTAAGGGGTTACATCGTTAAAATTGTCAAAAATTGGCCAAAAATTAGAAATCGAGTTTTAAATGCAGAAATGTTCGCATTTAAAAACCAAGAAGAAAACAGCAAACCAGACTGAAATCGGTTGACTTTTAGCCAAGTTATGATAATAAAACCAATGAGGGTTTTAGTATTTTTCAGCCAACAAATTTGACCCAATTTTTGAAAAAAAATTGGCCAAAAATTAGAAATCGAGTTTTAAATGCAGAAATGTTTGCATTTAAAAACCAAGAAGAAAACAGCAAACCAGACTGAAATCGGTTGACTTTTAGCCAAGTTATGATCATAAAACCAATGAGAGTTTTAGTATTTTTCAGCCAAAAAATTTGACCCAATTTTTGAAAAAAATGTAAGGGGTTACATCGTTAAAATTGTCAAAAATTTGCCAAAAATTAGAAATCGAGTTTTAAATGCAGAAATGTTCGCATTTAAAAACCAAGAAGAAAACAGCAAACCAGGCTGAAATCGGTTGACTTTTAGCCAAGTTATGATCATAAAACCAATGAGGGTTTTAGTATTTTTCAGCCAAAAAATTTGACCCAATTTTTGAAAAAAATGTAAGGGGTTACATCGTTAAAATTGTCAAAAATTGGCCAAAAATTAGAAATCGAGTTTTAAATGCAGAAATGTTCGCATTTAAAAACCAAGAAGAAAACAGCAAACCAGACTGAAATCGGTTGACTTTTAGCCAAGTTATGATCATAAAACCAATGAGGGTTTTAGTATTTTTCAGCCAACAAATTTGACCCAATTTTTGAAAAAATGTAAGGGGTTACATCGTTAAAATTGTCAAAAATTGGCCAAAAATTAGAAATCGAGTTTTAAATGCAGAAATGTTTGCATTTAAAAACCAAGAAGAAAACAGCAAACCAGACTGAAATCGGTTGACTTTTAGCCAAGTTATGATCATAAAACCAATGAGAGTTTTAGTATTTTTCAGCCAAAAAATTTGACCCAATTTTTGAAAAAAATGTAAGGGGTTACATCGTTAAAATTGTCAAAAATTTGCCAAAAACTAGAAATCGAGTTTTAAATGCAGAAATGTTCGCATTTAAAAACCAAGAAGAAAACAGCAAACCAGGCTGAAATCGGTTGACTTTTAGCCAAGTTATGATCATAAAACCAATGAGGGTTTTAGTATTTTTCAGCCAAAAAATTTGACCCAATTTTTGAAAAAATGTAAGGGGTTACATCGTTAAAATTGTCAAAAATTGGCCAAAAATTAGAAATCGAGTTTTAAATGCAGAAATGTTTGCATTTAAAAACCAAGAAGAAAACAGCAAACCAGACTGAAATCGGTTGACTTTTAGCCAAGTTATGATCATAAAACCAATGAGAGTTTTAGTATTTTTCAGCCAAAAAATTTGACCCAATTTTTGAAAAAAATGTGAGGGGTTACATCGTTAAAATTGTCAAAAATTTGCCAAAAACTAGAAATCGAGTTTTAAATGCAGAAATGTTCGCATTTAAAAACCAAGAAGAAAACAGCAAACCAGGCTGAAATCGGTTGACTTTTAGCCAAGTTATGATCATAAAACCAATGAGGGTTTTAGTATTTTTCAGCCAAAAAATTTGACCCAATTTTTGAAAAAAATGTAAGGGGTTACATCGTTAAAATTGTCAAAAATTGGCCAAAAATTAGAAATCGAGTTTTAAATGCAGAAATGTTTGCATTTAAAAACCAAGAAGAAAACAGCAAACCAGACTGAAATCGGTTGACTTTTAGCCAAGTTATGATCATAAAACCAATGAGAGTTTTAGTATTTTTCAGCCAAAAAATTTGACCCAATTTTTGAAAAAAATGTAAGGGGTTACATCGTTAAAATTGTCAAAAATTTGCCAAAAACTAGAAATCGAGTTTTAAATGCAGAAATGTTCGCATTTAAAAACCAAGAAGAAAACAGCAAACCAGGCTGAAATCGGTTGACTTTTAGCCAAGTTATGATCATAAAACCAATGAGGGTTTTAGTATTTTTCAGCCAAAAAATTTGACCCAATTTTTGAAAAAAATGTAAGGGGTTACATCGTTAAAATTGTCAAAAATTGGCCAAAAATTAGAAATCGAGTTTTAAATGCAGAAATGTTTGCATTTAAAAACCAAGAAGAAAACAGCAAACCAGACTGAAATCGGTTGACTTTTAGCCAAGTTATGATCATAAAACCAATGAGAGTTTTAGTATTTTTCAGCCAAAAAATTTGACCCAATTTTTGAAAAAAATGTGAGGGGTTACATCGTTAAAATTGTCAAAAATTTGCCAAAAACTAGAAATCGAGTTTTAAATGCAGAAATGTTCGCATTTAAAAACCAAGAAGAAAACAGCAAACCAGGCTGAAATCGGTTGACTTTTAGCCAAGTTATGATCATAAAACCAATGAGGGTTTTAGTATTTTTCAGCCAAAAAATTTGACCCAATTTTTGAAAAAAATGTAAGGGGTTACATCGTTAAAATTGTCAAAAATTGGCCAAAAATTAGAAATCGAGTTTTAAATGCAGAAATGTTTGCATTTAAAAACCAAGAAGAAAACAGCAAACCAGACTGAAATCGGTTGACTTTTAGCCAAGTTATGATCATAAAACCAATGAGGGTTTTAGTATTTTTCAGCCAACAAATTTGACCCAATTTTTGAAAAAATGTAAGGGGTTACATCGTTAAAATTGTCAAAAATTGGCCAAAAATTAGAAATCGAGTTTTAAATGCAGAAATGTTTGCATTTAAAAACCAAGAAGAAAACAGCAAACCAGACTGAAATCGGTTGACTTTTAGCCAAGTTATGATCATAAAACCAATGAGAGTTTTAGTATTTTTCAGCCAAAAAATTTGACCCAATTTTTGAAAAAAATGTAAGGGGTTACATCGTTAAAATTGTCAAAAATTTGCCAAAAATTAGAAATCGAGTTTTAAATGCAGAAATGTTCGCATTTAAAAACCAAGAAGAAAACAGCAAACCAGGCTGAAATCGGTTGACTTTTAGCCAAGTTATGATCATAAAACCAATGAGGGTTTTAGTATTTTTCAGCCAAAAAATTTGACCCAATTTTTGAAAAAAATGTAAGGGGTTACATCGTTAAAATTGTCAAAAATTTGCCAAAAATTAGAAATCGAGTTTTAAATGCAGAAATGTTCGCATTTAAAAACCAAGAAGAAAACAGCAAACCAAACTGAAATCGGTTGAGTTTTAGCCAAGTTATGATCATAAACCAATGAGGGTTTTAGTATTTTTCAGCCAAAAAATTTGACCCAATTTTTGAAAAAAATGTAAGGGGTTAAAATTGTCAAAAATTGGCCAAAAATTAGAAATCGAGTTTTAAATGCAGAAATGTTCGCATTTAAAAACCAAGAAGAAAACAGCAAACCAGGCTGAAATCGGTTGACTTTTAGCCAAGTTATGATCATAAAACCAATGAGAGTTTTAGTATTTTTCAGCCAAAAAATTTGACCCAATTTTTGAAAAAAATGTAAGGGGTTACATCGTTAAAATTGTCAAAAATTTGCCAAAAATTAGAAATCGAGTTTTAAATGCAGAAATGTTTGCATTTAAAAACCAAGAAGAAAACAGCAAACCAGACTGAAATCGGTTGACTTTTAGCCAAGTTATGATCATAAAACCAATAAGAGTTTTAGTATTTTTCAGCCAAAAAATTTGACCCAATTTTTGAAAAAAATGTAAGGGGTTACATCGTTAAAATTGTCAAAAATTGGCCAAAAATTAGAACTCGAGTTTTAAATGCAGAAATGTTCGCATTTAAAAACCAAGAAGAAAACAGCAAACCAGACTGAAATCGGTTGACTTTTAGCCAAGTTATGATCATAAAACCAATGAGGGTTTTAGTATTTTTCAGCCAACAAATTTGACCCAATTTTTGAAAAAAAAATTGGCCAAAAATTAGAAATCGAGTTTTAAATGCAGAAATGTTTGCATTTAAAAACCAAGAAGAAAACAGCAAACCAGACTGAAATCGGTTGACTTTTAGCCAAGTTATGATCATAAAACCAATGAGAGTTTTAGTATTTTTCAGCCAAAAAATTTGACCCAATTTTTGAAAAAAATGTAAGGGGTTACATCGTTAAAATTGTCAAAAATTTGCCAAAAACTAGAAATCGAGTTTTAAATGCAGAAATGTTCGCATTTAAAAACCAAGAAGAAAACAGCAAACCAGGCTGAAATCGGTTGACTTTTAGCCAAGTTATGATCATAAAACCAATGAGGGTTTTAGTATTTTTCAGCCAAAAAATTTGACCCAATTTTTGAAAAAAATGTAAGGGGTTACATCGTTAAAATTGTCAAAAATTGGCCAAAAATTAGAAATCGAGTTTTAAATGCAGAAATGTTTGCATTTAAAAACCAAGAAGAAAACAGCAAACCAGACTGAAATCGGTTGACTTTTAGCCAAGTTATGATCATAAAACCAATGAGGGTTTTAGTATTTTTCAGCCAACAAATTTGACCCAATTTTTGAAAAAATGTAAGGGGTTACATCGTTAAAATTGTCAAAAATTGGCCAAAAATTAGAAATCGAGTTTTAAATGCAGAAATGTTTGCATTTAAAAACCAAGAAGAAAACAGCAAACCAGACTGAAATCGGTTGACTTTTAGCCAAGTTATGATCATAAAACCAATGAGAGTTTTAGTATTTTTCAGCCAAAAAATTTGACCCAATTTTTGAAAAAAATGTAAGGGGTTACATCGTTAAAATTGTCAAAAATTTGCCAAAAATTAGAAATCGAGTTTTAAATGCAGAAATGTTCGCATTTAAAAACCAAGAAGAAAACAGCAAACCAGGCTGAAATCGGTTGACTTTTAGCCAAGTTATGATCATAAAACCAATGAGGGTTTTAGTATTTTTCAGCCAAAAAATTTGACCCAATTTTTGAAAAATATGTAAGGGGTTACATCGTTAAAATTGTCAAAAATTTGCCAAAAATTAGAAATCGAGTTTTAAATGCAGAAATGTTCGCATTTAAAAACCAAGAAGAAAACAGCAAACCAAACTGAAATCGGTTGAGTTTTAGCCAAGTTATGATCATAAACCAATGAGGGTTTTAGTATTTTTCAGCCAAAAAATTTGACCCAATTTTTGAAAAAAATGTAAGGGGTTAAAATTGTCAAAAATTGGCCAAAAATTAGAAATCGAGTTTTAAATGCAGAAATGTTCGCATTTAAAAACCAAGAAGAAAACAGCAAACCAGGCTGAAATCGGTTGACTTTTAGCCAAGTTATGATCATAAAACCAATGAGAGTTTTAGTATTTTTCAGCCAAAAACTTTGACCCAATTTTTGAAAAAAATGTAAGGGGTTACATCGTTAAAATTGTAAAAAATTGGCCAAAAATTAGAAATCGAGTTTTAAATGCAGAAATGTTCGCATTTAAAAACCCAGAAGAAAAAACCAAACCAGACTGAGATCGATTGAGTTTTAGCCAAGTTATGATTAAAAAGCCATTGAAGGCGTTAGCAGTTTTAAATTTTGTTTTTGTCAAAATGTATTTTGCTCAAAATTTGTTGTACACACGTGGTTGTTGTTAAAATCAAGCACAACGCTTCAACCTTGACGTTTTCAGTACAAATTCTTCGCTCGTCCGATTTCAGATACCAGGCGAACAGAAGGCAGCAGAAGGAGGATTAATTATTGGCGCCCCCTGTCGGAATTTGGGTGAAACAGTGCTAATTTTAGCGCCTCCTTTCGGAATTTTGCTGAAACTTTGCGAGCTTTTAGCCTGGTTTTAAACCACATCGATGAGCTCAGTAATAAAGCTTAAAGCTTTGTGAGCTTTTAGCCTGGTTTTAAACCATATCGAAAAGCTGATTGGTAAAGCTTTAAAGCTCGCATAGTTTCAGCAAAATTCCGAAAGGAGGCGCTAAAATTAGCACTGTTTCACCCAAATTCCGACAGGGGGCGCCAATAATTAATCCTCCTTCTGCTGCCTTCTGTTCGCCTGGTATCTGAAATCGGACGAGCGAAGAATTTGTACTGAAAACGTCAAGGTTGAAGCGTTGTGCTTGATTTTAACAACAACCACGTGTGTATAACAAATTTTGAGCAAAATACATTTTGACAAAAACAAAATTAAAAACTGCTAACGCCTTCAATGGCTTTTTGATCATAACTTGGCTAAAACTCAACCGATCTCAGTCTGGTTTGGTTTTTTCTTCTTGGTTTTTAAATGCGAACATTTCTGCATATAAAACTCGATATCTAATTTTTGGCCAATTTTTGACAATTTTAACGATGTAACCCCTTACATTTTTTTCAAAAATTGGGCCAAATTTTTTGGCTGAAAATTGCAAACACCTTCAACGGTTTTATGATCATAACTTGGCTAAAACTCAACCGATCTCAGTCTGGTTTGGTTTTTTCTTCTTGGTTTTTAAATGCGAACATTTCTGCTTATAAAACTCGATATCTAATTTTTGGCCAATTTTTGACAATTTTAACGATGTAACCCCTTACATTTATTTCAAAAATTGGGTCAAATTTTTTGGCTGAAAATTGCTAACACCTTCATAACTTGGCTGAAACTCAACCGATTTCAGCCTGGTTTGGTTTTTTCTTCTAAGTTTTTAAATGCAAACATTTCTGCATTTAAAACTCAATATCTAATTTTTGGAAAATTTTTGACAATTTTAACGATATAACCCCTTATACAAAAATGAAAAAATTGAATCAAATTGTATAAAAAAATGAAAAAATCGAATAAAATTTTGGATTTTAGATTTCATCGATTTCAACGTCATTTAATGCTCATATTAAAACCAAATATAAAGATGCGCGACATTCCTTAATACTCTTTTTTTAACAAAGTTATGAACATTTGATGTTATATAATTAATTAATAAGATGATCACCAGGACTTACCTTTTGTTAAAATAAATTTAAAAAAATTCGCCCCCCAGATTGATTTTTCTAATACCTTGAGCGAAATCCAAAAATATGTTTTATTATTTTTGCCGTCGTATTTGTTAATATATATATATATATTTTGAAAAATAACAAACTTAACTTAGGTGCTGATTAATTAATTGAGTTCGGTATGTATATAAAAACTTTGTTGTTGCTCTTTGTTGTTTTGTTTGCTTGTGGCGGGGTATAAAATAGTTTGACTATCTAAAGTTTATCAAATCGACCGATCGGAGTGGGTTACATAGCAATTAATTTCTTTAAAGTATTAGGTATATGCACGTACACCTATATGGCTGGGCCGGGGCCTTCTAAGAGCTGATTATCCTAGACAAGAGTTGATAATAAATATAAATGTAAATTTTAGAAAATGTTTTGAACAATCTTGATCGAATCCTTCAAATGAAATAATTAGGATTAGGATTATACTAAATGTGTGTATAAAAAGGTGTATATCATGAAGAAGCGTCCTTAAACGAGGCTAGGGTGCAATCGAAAGGTAATTCTTGGTAGTTGGTAGGTCGCAAATGGAGTTGTTCGTGGACTGGAGCTTCCGTGGGATTAAGTCACATAAGTAGTAAGTAAGCCTAGTTGCAAAATTCTTTGAAAATATCACAAATTGAAATACACAATAAATAAGTAATCGCAATTGGATTCGCGCATAGGGAATCTTAGGTAGTTAGCAATATTCGAGTAATTCTTTGAGAGAGATAGAGGTTACCTTAGGTACACATAGAGTCCGAGTGTATGTACATTTTCATTATTTTTACGGTGTAAATAGTTTTGACATTTATAATTAACTGTGTGTATATATATATATAGTTCTAGGAAAATAAGTGAAGCGAACTTTGTTTTTGTGCTGCGTAATTGAGTTGATTTGATGTCCTTGGATCCTTAAATTACTAGCTAACTTTGTTGGTGTCTAATTGAATTCGCCGTGGCTCAGACTGAGGCTCTTGGCCTGGCCAAAGCGCTGCTTCAGCTGGCTGGTGTTGGCCCGGAATCTCTGCAGCAGCTGCTGCCTGGAGCCACTGGCTCCTGATGAACCAGATCCTGGCCCCGCTCCTTGGGTAGCGCTGGACTGCAGCTGCGATATGGCTGCATCAGCGCTGGTTATGGACTATGAGCCTTTCAGCTTCTTCTTGGGATTGGAGCGTGACTGGTCGGCGGGAGCCGAGGGAGGCAGTTCCCTATATTGATTCTGGAATAAGGAGAATTTAAAATAAGTGAAATGTATAGAAATTTCCCCAGTTTAACTCACAATCTCTTCGTTATCCGGCACCCGGGATAGGAAGTCCAACAGCTCGTTGTTGGGTATGGTGTTGGGCCTCAGCAAACGGCGGGAGAACTTCATCAGGCCCCAGAAGAGGAGCAGCCAGCGCAGAGGTACGAAATGCAGGACCAGAATGGCACCCAACAGCAGGACCACGGCCAGCCAGGTCAGTTCGGGGACGGAAAAGTTGAATGTGCTGGGAAATCAGTATACTAAATGCAGTTTCCAAATAAAACATAAATTATTAAGGCTCACTTGATGGTGCTCTCGCCTAGAGAGGCCAGATAACCTATGGTATTCTGTACGGTTTGGGAGACTTCTTGTATGGCCTGCAATCTCTCCTTGATGGACTTTTTCTCCTCCTTCTCCTTGTCGTCGTCATCGTCCTCATCATACTCATAGTCATAGTGGGCAGCAGGATCTGTGGTGCCTGTGATCAGGCGGATAAGCCAGTTTCTGGGGGCAGTAATAAAGAAATTTTTAATTATCTGGGCTAGTTTATTACATATAAGAGATCCTACTTGAGTATGATGAGTAATAGAACCAGAGGCACCGTATCCAGGTCGCCGTAAACACAGGCCACAATCCACAGGACAAAGGCTATGCTGGAACGCACGGGGGACTCCCACTCGAAGCAGCTCCTATGGGGAAAATGGTATATAGGGATTACAAAAATAATTCAATTAAGAAACTACACACTGAACGTATCGCGCTGCTTCTAGGATATCCATAATAATCTCCTTGAGCCGGTTGACATTGCGCAGGAAGAGTTGCCTCTTGAACTTGGCCTCCTGTTGTATAAGCTTCTCCTCCTTGGGCTGCAGGGCACGGCAAACAGCTCGGACCTCGTTCCAGACCACAGTTAGCTCCAGTTGGATTTGCGGGGAGTTGCCCTTGGCCCTCACACACAGGTTCTTGTCCTTGAGAGTGTACCAGCGCTTGACGCCGCTCTTGATTCGGAGCAGGGGGATGACCAGTTTGCCCAGAAACTCGACACGATGATCGCGATCCTCGTCAAAGACGGTTATTTCCAGCACCTGAGTGATGTCCTTCACGTTACTAAAGAAAAAATGAAGGAGTAATTAATAATTATAGATCTTTAAAGGGTATACAAGGCTTACAAGGTAAAGATCTTATTCCAGTTGGGCGTGAGGGTCTTGTACTCCGTTTGGGTTTGCAGCCGGGCATTGCCCAGTTCCAGAACACAAAAGGGATCAGATTTGCCGCCTATATCCGCCGCGGCCAGTCCCGTGGCTCCAAACACCTTCACCGTTAGGTGACCCACATCCCGGAGGTTTTGCAGGCAGCGCAGGAAGCGATACCGCTCTCTTAGAAGCTGTGACTCCCGAGGATCCTCCTTGAAGGCCTTCAGATCGCTGATTGTCTCCAAGGCGGTGGTTCCACTGATCGTGAGCATGAGGTGGACCTCGCCAGGACAATCCTCGAGGGGCTTCCATATGCCATGGGTGGTCTCGCGCTGGAACACACTCAGATCGATGATGGCCTTGCCGTAGAGGGAATTGCGATTCCACAGAGCCAGCTCCAGGTTCTGATCCTCGTCGAAGAGGTGGAGGTCGAACTGCTCCAGCCAGCGTTCCGTCCAGGAAGACTTGCTCTTGTACTTCTCGTTGCCCAATCTGGATTAAAAATGTTGGATTATCTAATGTTATTGTTTTTATTGTTTCCTAAAAGTGCTAGCTTTTTTTTATTTTGAGTGTATTTTTCAGCCTCATCTTTAATAAAAGCTTGCAGCTTTAAGTGATAAACCCTGAGCTGATAGGAGCTATAAAACGTTTATAGGTCTGAGCTCAAGCTGTTCGTTAAATTAAATAAAAATTGTCTTCAAGTTACTTATAAAAGAATTCAAACAATCTCCCTCTTAAATAAATGTCTCCCCAAAACTCACCTAAACTTAAAGTGAATATCAATCAGCTTGCTGCCATCCTCGGCCAGCGGCAAATCCTTGGCTTTGACCAGCAGAATGGTGACCACGGAGCTCCAGATCTGCGACTTCAGACGCTTCGACGACTCGGCCAGCTTGGAGTTACGCTGAAAGTGCTGGACAAGATCCGGGAAATGAGTCTCGGCCGCCTCCATGAGATCGTCGCAACCCTGCTCCAGCTGGCCCCGCACATGCTTGAGCACCATGCGCGGCGCCCGCTTGCAGCCGGGCCAATTGCCCAACATTCTTCACTCGACCGGGGAGTCCAAGCCCCAATCCAAAGTCGAAGCCAAACTCGAAACCGAAGCCCAAAACAAAGCAGACAACGAATGGCGAGGAAAACAAAATCCAAACTAGATCCCAAAGCCGCACTTAACCGGCGACGCTCGAAGAGTGACTAAAGCCGCAGCCGATTGGGACAGAGAGGTCTTGCCAGGGGAGTCCGGCTTGGCGAGATTGCGAGAGAAGTACAATAATTACTGAATAATGGGGTATGCCGGACTAGGGAACCGGTATGTGTGTGTGCTTTACTCATGTAAGTGGCAAGTACCAGGTACTAGGGGAAGTGCTGTAAGCCTAGTGACTCAGCTTGACACCTCACATTCCTCACACGAACTTGGAAACATGAGCGGTATGAAAATGCCCTCATAAATATTTAACTAACTTTGTTGATCATTTTATTTAATTTTTAAAAAGATGCACTCTGTTAAGTTGGGTCTCTCTACTTTGAAACTTGTACCGAAGTTCTATAAACCATAATAGTCTAATTATACAACATGTTTTTAATATCAATGTAATATAACATATTAAAACCATTTATTCTACTTCCTTTTCTACCTAATAGTGAAGGGAAAATTATATTACAAAATATATTTAGGGTCTCTCCAGAGAGATTCAACAATTTCCACAGGTTTCCGCGATTTAATATCTTTAGGTTTCCGTCTATGCAACCTACAGGGCATCCCCTCTTCGACTCTCCTGTATGTACCCCAATTTTCATTGTTTTCCCCCGTTTGTCAATTGTTTGCCTATGCCATTGCCTTCGTTTTGTTGAGAGATAACCACATGCAATGCCAATGACAGGCGACAGACCGAGCTTTTTCTCCGGCGAGTCGCCGCGATCAAAGTTCGTCGTGATGAGTGTGCCATAGTGAAAAAGGCGCCTCAATTGTTCGACTTCGTGGCGGGCACTGGATCAAATTTTAAGCGCCGTGTGTGCTTCCACCAAATAATACAAAACACAGACAAAAACACAACGAAAAACCCCAAAAGCAATTCAGGTGAGCCATAAATAAAGTCAGTGGGTAACCAGACGCTTGTGGATAAACGTCTTGATACAACAAAAGGGTCGTAGTCGTAGGTGTTCGTTATTCGCTTGTTGAAAGGCAATTAAAAGTGGCCAGAGAATGGGCCAGGAGACCGAAGCCGAAGGAAAGGCCTGATAGCTTCCGCTTATGGAATAAAGTGAAGGGATTCAGGGAGACACTCACCATTTCCTTGTCCTCCTGACTGCGCGGCCAGAGCGTCAAATTGATGAGTATCTCGCCCATGCCGTGCTCCCCGGGACTTCCGCCGGAATCGCACAGCTGCAGGTGGATGTCCTCGGCCTTGCCCAACTCCAGTTGGGTTAGGTCCAGCTTGGCCGAGCCCATAAAGTCGTCCTGCAGTCCCCAATCGTAGTCGAAGACCTGCCAAGGCGGAAATTCATTTCGATTAGATTTTCGCTTTATACTCCTGGGAACATATCCCCATCAAAACGTTATTCGATTGTGTGTTCACACTGCTCAAAATATATATTCCCCGAATGAATATTAAATAACGAGTTTAATCAAAATTAGATCAGGAAAAGAAAAAAGAGAATACCAAATGGCAGCGGTGGGATTCGAACCCACGCCTCCGAGGAGACTGGTGCCTTAAACCAGCGCCTTAGACCGCTCGGCCACGCTACCATGGAACTAAAAAAATGCCTACCACTTATCGTTGCCATAAATTCTCAGGAAACTATTTATGGAACTCCGGAGACCACAGCAGAATTGATATAAACAATAACTATAACGATAATGCTTGTAAAACCACAAGTATTTTTTTGTAACCGGAGTTCTTTTAAACTTTTTTATCATGTTATTTTGCTTGATATATTAAAAACTATTTTTTATAGCCTTACATTATATAATTATAATTCCAGTATGAAACTATATACAAATTAAATTACTCTACCATATATCTGTCAGCAATTGCTCAAAGTTTAAAAGAAATTTAAGATAACTCTCGGAAAATCTACAAAAATATTCCTCCTGTTGTTTGAGTTAATTTTTACTGCTAAAAATAATTGAACTAATCAATTTTAGGCCCTAATTAGCCTCAATTTATTTTCTAAGTGTAGATTAAACTTTTCCTGGAGCACCTGCCGCAGCACTCCCCCTTAACTTTCACTTTCCCTCCCGGAACTCACCTTGACAATAATCGGCTGGAAGGGGTCCTCGATGGGCACGATGAAGACCTCGTCCCACACCGGATTCAGGTCCCTGTGGATGGTGCGCGACTTGTGGAGGAGGCGGCCTCCGACCTTGAACTTGACATAAGGATCACTGAGTCCTGCGGCACAGAGGACGAGAGACAAAGAACAATTTTCTCGCTGCAGTGCCCGAGCATTGTGGTAAGTGCTTGATTAAGCACAAAAGGGGGGTTTGTGTTGGGTGTTGGAAAATGGTAGGGGAAACTGTGTGGCTTTCCTTGGCAGTGCTGCCAACTTAAGGTTTTTCTGAAGGCCTTATGCTTATTAAAGAATTTCAGCCAGGACCAGAGATAGACAGGGTCCTTTGAATAGTATCCTTCGAAAAGTGACTAAGTTCCTAATGTTAAATTATAAAAGCTCTATTTTACCATATTTCCCTTCAATTGAGAGGCTAGTTGACAGCACTGCTGGGACTGGGGAAAGGGTATTTAAGAGGGTATAGGTCCTTGTTCTCACCATTCTTGTCCATGGCCACCAGATCGCTGCCGGACTTGAGATGGACCCGCAGCTGAAAGAAGACGAATTGACGTAATTGGGCTTCGCGCTTGCGACGCAGCTCGTCGGCCTGATCAGATTGCAGATTCAAGATTGCAGTTTGCAAATTGCATTTTTGCAGTTTTTCAGTTATCAGTTAGTTGAGAGTTGTGCAGCACAGCGGTCGTAGAAAAAAGCCAAAAACCGGACAATTGTTGAGAAGTTTCAACAGATTTGAATTAGTGATTAAAACGAAGTGCGAATAAAATAAGAAAGCCAATTAGTGAAACCAAAAGCCAAGCGGAAAAAGCAAAAAAAGAGATCAATACCCACCTGCAGGGCCTCCAGCTGCTGCTGTGTGGTCAACTCCGGCGAGGCAGTGCATCCGCCGGGGCCACCATTCTCGGGATGCTCATCGATCCGGCCCTCCATAGAGCCACCGAAGCGCTGGATAACCTGAGCCATCTTGGCCGTGGCCCGGAACTCCCTGGCCAGCGGCGAGCCACCGATGGTAGTGCTTCGATGTCGCGGACTCTGCGTCACGGAACTGCTCTCCGAGCTGTAGTCGGCGGCATAGTCCGTGCTCTCCTCGAGGAAGTCGCTGGGCGACTTGCGGCCCAGGCGATCTTTGCTCTTGGCACGACTCCAGCGGTGCCGCAGATTGTTGAAGAAGCCGTGGGTCTTCTGCAGGACACCCACGCCGCCGGCCACGCCTCCGCCTCTATCTCCGCCCCCGGACAGGTGCTGGGCCACGGCACTCTTGGCCCGCTTGGGTGATATGTGCGGCGACTCGCTGTGATGGCAGTCGTGACCATTCAACTCCGAGGCGGATTTGCTGAGATGTTTTCCCAGGCGCTGCTGCTGCTGCAGCTGGGGGGATCCGTGGGGGGAAACACGGAGCGGGGGCGTGCTCCCGCTGACGGTGGAGCTGCTGCCAGGCTGCTGCAGCTGGTGGTGCTGATCCGCCTCCTCCTCCTGCTCCACCTGGTCAACGTAGTGGATGCGTGCTGGTGGGGTGAGAAGGTGAAAAGTGCCAGAGGTTAAGTGTTATTTCAGCCGGCACGCACGCTGCCAATGGAATCGATTTAACAAAAAAATCTAGCCACCAATTGATAAGCCAAATAAAAGGTATTTTTGGAGCAAGGAAAGCTTCGGGGAAAATAGGAAAGAGCTTAGTAAGAAGGCATTTATTTAAATATATAAAAATTTTTTTTAAGCTTAAATGACCTTGCAAAAAAGAGGTCAACATTATTATTTAGAAAATCATTATTCGAAATTGTCTAAGCTCTAAATTACCTAAATTGTATAATTAAATACTTTTTTATCTTTTAAAAATCATATAACTTACTTAAGCATATCAAAAGTTTTAACTTGACATTTGATAGTCCCCATGAATCGCAGAAAATATATGCCTGTAGGCCACTCTAAAATTTAAGCGCTTTCCCACCCACCCAATTGCCACCCATGACATCACTTTGTTCTTTTTTTGCGATTGTCTTAATTATGAAAATTACACAGAGCCACAAGAAAGCGGAATGATTCGTGCCATTTGTCGATGCGGTCATCAGAAAGTAGAGGAAAATAAATGCTCTCGGCTCCCTATAAACGTCTGGCCAAATGGTACTTTTAAATTTTGTATAATTTACTGCGTTCTTTTAAGTACATAAGTACTTGGTTGTGGTTGTTTTTCTATGAGTTATGCCACAGTTTTGTAAGCACAATTTAGCATCTATTTAAAATGTATGTCACTTGGGTTTAGTTAAAGTGGAGATTCAGACAGCTTTTAAGCTATTGCACTTTAATTTAATGAAAGATACACAGCAAACAAAACTATAAATTCATTGGCTTTTATTGCAATTTAGGTATAGAAAACACTTTGAATAAATGTTAGTTGAAAAATATATTCTAGGGATTCGTTTTACTATTTAACCTAAAATTGTATAGGTCTGATTAAATTGTTCAGTTATTAAAAAGATAGCACTTTAACCTTTGCAAACAAATTCCTTTTGTCTGTGTTTATCACAAATCTTTATTTTCCTCACTTTTTGGCACATTGTTTTCCTGTTTTTCCGCTTTTCCCACACGCATTTATCTCTTGAAAGTGACAGCCAAATGGATTATACCAAGCAATATACATAATAAATGGTGGAGTTTTCCCTCCTTGCTCTGTGTTTCTTTAACCTGCACTCATTCTGATGCTGCTGGGACCTGGCCTTTACCTGTGGCTGGGAATATTTTATTAATCCTGTGGCACAGTGCAAATGTATACGGCTGCTTCGCGGCTTTCTTTGAGGATTTTGAGGACTTGGGATGCAGCGGTTGCATGACATGGCCACAACACTCGCGGTGGAGATAGAGAGAGTCAATTGAAATGAATAAATGATTACACAAAGCATAAAGGATTTAGGAGGTTCAGTGGGGATTTTGGCACTAGCTGGATTTTTTGCAGAATTATTATTTGCTCTTTTCCTGGCACAAATTTGTTCCGAGCGCGGAGCTTGGCGACCTGCACGCTGGCAGTGCCCCTAGAAGACTGCTTCGGCAACGGATTCGCTGTCTGCTGTTGGGGTTTCATCCCCAGCCCCGGAGAAAAACACCCGCAACCCACGACGACAACAACACCCGTAACATTTGCTCTCCTTTCTGGCATTTGTTATTGTTAACGTAACATGGATTGTGGCATTGAGTTTGGGAGGTTTTTGGGGGCTCTTCGGGGTGCTCTTGGTGGGTTTTGTGGGTGGCCTTAGCCTCTCTTGCATTATTTATGCCACCCAATGTCCTGCGATGCTGAGGGCTGCAGCTGGGTTTATGCCGCGCAAATTGGAAAAGCGTCCCGGCGATGGCGTCATAAAATGCAAATGTGAATGTGAGCCGCTTGCCAAAGCTTTACGCACCCTCAGAATCCAAAGAGCTTTACTTTGGCGTTTTCCTCGGACTTTTTGCGTCCGGTTTACTTTTATTTTAATGAATGAAATGGCAGTTCAGTGAGCGGGACAGAGACAATCCTCAGGAGGCTTATGGCAAGGACATCGGTGCTGTAATAACAGTAGTTTCGCCTGCCTCTTGTGCAACCCTCGAATGGCTTTGCATATAATTTTAATTAATTTAATGCAAGTGACTGCAGTTTGGCGAGGCGTGGCCAGGATCACACCTCGAGTAATTCCTGGATTAAATTGATCCCGGGAGAGCACTTTGTCCACAAACACCTCACATATGTCGGTTGCTTTTTGTGTGGCTTGTGGTTTGTTTACACTATTCAACTGGGTCTAAGAGTGGGGACTCCAGTGTGTGTTGTATGGCTTTAAGTGTGCGGCATACTTTTGGGCTGAATTTCCTTGAGTTAAAGTCAGCTCTCAGCTGGTTGTTACTAAATTAATTTACTGGCAACCTTAGCCAGGGTTAAGTCTTGCAGTTATCCAAGTTCTTCAAGTTTTCACTTTGTTTCGTTAGCCTTGAGTGGAAACTTGCCCTAATGCCACGAAATTATCGCACATACGCCGTGTGGGCCGCATTCGTTTAATACCATTAACAATGCCCTGCTGCCTTAATGATCCCATCAGATGGCACGTGCTTTCAGTATGCGTAAAAAAGTGAATGTTTGGCCGGGGGTATCGAGGTTTATATGGATCAAGTAATGAAATCGTCAGAGGGAGTAAATATATACGTATGTCCTTTCGGGTTCATAAACGCAGCGTCATTAATGTTTTTATTGGCTCCTTGTTTTTTCGGCCTGGCCGTATCATGCTGGCCTCCATATCGGAAATTGGTCCGCGTAATCGGGCAATATGCAGGCAACATCAGGCATCAATTATGGATTTGACATGGCCGACAGAAGGACCTCCGACGGACTCGTGTATCGCAGCTTTGGTCAATAAATCAAGCTCGAGGTCAGTCATCAATTATTTAGACATGGGTCAGCAAGTGTCATATGGCACTACTAATGGCTCTGTCTCTGTTCTTCACCTGCTCGGGACACCTGTCTCTTTTGCTCCTTCGCCGCGCTCACCTGTTGACTTTTTGCTGACATTTGCGAGATTCTATTTCTGTGACAGTGCAGGGGGAGAAAAGATTGGTTAGATAACCTCACACTGCTCTCTGAACTTATATATCTACACCTGATATTATTTATTGGAGATTTTGTTTGGCTTTCATTGAATCCAAAATCCTAAAATAAATATATATTGCATTATAGGAACGATTAAAGTTCTTCAGGAATTTCTTATGAATTTCCAAGAACTTAATTAAAAATTATTATTATATTTTTCTAGAAGACAGCTTTATATTTCCTCACAGTGTAGGGTAACTTTATTTTACAACACATGCCCTTTGCCCCTGCTTTTTATTCCCCTTTTGTTGGCTTCTTGTTTAAGTCCTTTCGCCCTTTGGCTTATTGGCCATATACATACTACATATACATAGATATGTGTAGTAGTAGGGAATGACGTCACGGCCCGAACCCATTCATGCGAAATTGGCGACGCCGGATCCCGGCGCTTCCCCCAGTTCGTTGCACTTAGCGGGACCCCACTGTGCCGCGGTTTGTTGTGGCGCTGATTATCATGTTTACCGAGCACGCAACGAACCGAAACTGAGCTTATCAGAGGCCTGAAGTTTAATCGCCTGTCGTGGCTTGGTTTGGTGTGGTTTGCTTCTGGATAGAGAACAGTGCCAGGTGGGAGGCAACCTCACCTGGTTCCAGGCATGAATGAGCGCCTTTTATTGGATTCTTAAATATTATTAACGGCAGACAATCGTCTGGCTTTGTTCTATGCCATGTGGCGCAGATATGCCTCATAATTAGCACATTTTATTGGGATATTTGGCAAAACGAAACATCTGCCTTGAGCTACTCAAAATTTCGATGGGAAATTCCTCAAGTTTTTATGATTTGCATTTCCCCCATCGACAACTGCTGCAGCTCTCCAGTCTGCGGCTCTTGGATAAATGATTTTCCCTCAATCTGCTTGCGACTCTGAATTATTCATGGAATTTCTCCTTTACATACAATATTTCCTTGGTCACCGCAGGGCCCCCCAGCTGACGATTTAGTTGTTTTTTTACGGCTGAAAGTCCTGAATTATGCATGGCTTATTTATGCGGATTTTGTCCTTATTTGAAGCCCGAACTCTTAGAAATGCATGACGATTGCATGGGGGTTCCGATGGCTGTGTGACCATATTACGCATACGCCGCGTGAGCCCCGAGCTGATGGACACCTCGTTTGGCAGCTCATAAATGCAGCAGATCCTGGGGATCTGGGCTGGACAGCTGCTTAATTAACTGCCAGGATAATGATGAAATTAAACGGGATCATGGCAGCTTGCCTGATGGCCTGGCTTATATTTGAGAGGCTCTAAAAGCAGGGATTACCTACGGACTACCCAATGTCCAACCTGCAGCATACGATGAGCGATGTGCGATGTGCGACGTGCGTGTGCTTGCCACAGTGTTTGTGTGACCGCCCCGGGGAAGGAATCCGCAGGATAATGGGGGGCAATAAGGGAGCCGCAATACGCGCTGGCCCGAAGCTTTCATTTTAATTAACTGGGTTACCTTTGTGGGGCAGCCATTTCGGAGCCAAGTAATTACAATTTGCCAGGAAAAACAAGAGCTACAAAAGCGGAGCGAGATTCACAGAGGGAAAAGTTGGGCCAAAAATAGGTCTTTGTAAGCAGTCTATAGCCCCATTAACGTGTCGTAGGGTTTGTAATAAACATTGTTATCACTTTGATAGGATAAACATATTATTTGATTTAATGTGTCAATAGTTATATCCATCTAATGGCAGGTTAGAGGTAACACAACAATTAATTGATGAATGAACTAAATCCATTAACGTATAATGATCTGATACCATATATATCAAAGCAAAATGGAATAAATTTAAGAGACAATGAATAATTATAATTACTATTATAATTTGATAAAAAATATATTTCATAGTTTATTATACATTGTGTAAAGCCACAAAAATTTAATTTATCAAATTTCCACAACAAGGCAGCTGTTTTTCTCAGTCTCTACACAAGCATTGCAAAAGTGAAGGAAACTTGTCACTGCATGGGGGAAATGCTTTCTTTTCTCCTGCCATTTGTCTCCTGGCATTTGTCTCCTGCCACTCGCCTCCTTGATATGTGAGAAGAACTTGGCCAGAAAATGAGAACAAACGAAGCTTTTGAAACCCAATACCAACTGACTCTGACTCCATTTCCCAGCTGCGTCTGAGCCAATTCGAACATTCAATTTATGTTCAATTGTACAATTTCACGTTCGGCAGTTTGCAGATGGCGGCTGCAATCTCAATCAAGGAACACAGAGCACTCTCGATACCAAGATAGGGTCCCTACACAGCGGGAAAAGCGAGAAAAGCCAAGATGAAAAGGGCAGACACCTCGAGGCCGCCACCACCAACTGTGGCGACAATTTTCCTCGCCTTTGTATCAGCCTTTCATCCCTATTTCCCGCAGCCAAGAGATGTTGACTTGTCAAATGGCCGCATAAGCAGGGAAAACTAATGACAGAGAGGGCTGGCCAAGAGACAGAGCGGAAAATGAGCGCCGGGCGGTAATTAAAAACTATATCAGGCGAATAGCACGCGACATCTAGACAGAATACAGAAAACCGAACAGAACCGCATAGGACGGCCATGTGTCGGCCATTCATTTCGAATTCGGCCATGTATATTGCCAATTGCGTGCTTTATTATTCAACGAGACGCCAGAGAGAGTGTAAGTATGTGCTTGGCCGGAAGCGCAGCGGCATGCAAAGACGCCATAACGGCCATGACGAACGGCAACAACCAGGGCCAATACGCCGCAGCAATGGCCGCGCGAAAATAGCCAGCGGAGCATCCGCGGAGGAACCTGTGCGTGGGGATGGTCGCCAGGGGGGTCGTCGCCAGCGGTTATCGGTCCTAACCCCTTGCTGACATGGCGCCAAAATACGGACGAGGTGGGATCTAGAAGTTTGTGAGAGCAGCGCAAGTAAAGGGGTATCATTTTTGCCTTAAAATCTGTTGACTACCAACTACGGGGAGTTCTTTTTGGCAATTACTTGTTGAATATTATTATTTATTAATATTAAATATAATTTTTGACAATGCAAATAAATAAATAAAGTTATTTGGATTAAAAAATACAGGTAATAAGGAAAATTATATTACAATTATTGTCTATGAATAATATAAATTAATATGCAAATTTCCCAGGAAAGCAATTAGTTTTTGATGGCAGTAACTCTACTAATTTTAAACTGATAAATAAATGTTATTCAAAAGTATTAGTCAAAAAAAAAAGAATTATGAATAATGAATTCTTTAAAAACAATACCAATATAATTTATACAGTTTCCCATTGATTACAGGAAGAATGCAATCTCATTTCTCTTTAAATGAACTAATAAACTTCAGGTTTTCTTTATAAAGAGTGTGTAAAAAACTGTAATGATACAAAATAGATAAAAACAAATATCAATAACAGTAACACATAAGACTTAAATGGTTTTGTTAGTTACCACATACAGAAAAGAATAGTTCTGCCTTTAAATAAATAATTAAATATTGTTTTCTCTCTTGCCGACCCAAGAATTCCGTAATAATAAGAGAAAAATAAACAATACTTGATATAATAAATAGAACCTTTCCCTTGCTTCCGACTCCAATATTTAAACAGGTGATATTAAAAAACATCCAATGATATATCATGGCCAAATCTGCTATTTGTGCAAGCCAATTTGGTCTGATTACAACTCATTTATTTTTGAAAAGCCCGTTCTGTACGTTTTCGGTCACAAATTGCTCAATCCTCCGCCCCAATTTACTCTGGCAAAAATTTATGCGCAAACTAATTTAGCCAGAGCCCGCACTTGGCCCGCATAAAAATAGCAGGCTCTTCAGCTAAAAAACACGGCTCAGCCGCAGCATCAAAGGGAGTGGAGCCAGGACGACCCCTTAAAGGATAAGGGACAGCGGATTACGTGCTGGCTGCCGCCCGGAAAAAATATATTTAAAAATAAGGAGGGAAGGAGCGGAGGAGCAGGCAGCTGTCACAGGTAGGAATTTTCTACTCGTGGCTTATCAATGGCGAATCGTGGGAGCCAAACAACACTTACACATCCTGACGGGCTCTCCGAGTGGGTGTGCGGGGTGCGGGGCGTGAGTGTGAGGTCACCAAGACAAGTGCATTCAAATTTCGCGACTACATCCTCCGCGCTTTTGCGAGTTTCCTAGTTTTGCTGCTGCTGCCGCCGCTGCTGCTGTGGATTTTCCTAGGCGCTGCTTGGCTCTTGCATTTGGCCAAATAATTTTCACAACACACTGCACAGGGTTTAGCCTTTTCCGTTCTCCCGATTTCCCTTACTATTATTTCCCTTTTTGAGGGGCACACACACTCTACACACACGCGAGATGAATGGCGGGGCCGGAGGTGTGAGCGTCGAACTTCGCAGGGCAGAACGCGCGGCGGCGTTCGAGTGAGCGAGATGGGACAACACTCCGGCTGCGTGGGTGCGTCCGCTGCCGTGGAGAGTTTTCGCGCAACTGAACGCTCGACGAGAGCTTTTCCGCACTCGCGAGCTCCCGCGAAGAGCTTTCCTGCTCGCTCTCTTTGAAAATTGAGTGGAATTCGGTCGAGTGTTGCTCGGTCGAAGGGAGGAAGGGCCCTCGAAACTGGGATAAACAAGCCAGGTAAACATTGATTGCCATTAGTGACTTGACTCGGGACTTCGACAGGCTTTAAAACAAATAAAGACAAGCTTTAATTCGCTGATCTTTTATTTAAAGCCAATCGACTGCAATTGTTTTTGGTCTCTCAGTGGGCCAAGTTAGGCTCCCTTTCGCGCAACCTAATTACAGGGCCTTGGCTTTGCGTAAGATCTGAAAAGTAGGCTTCGGAGCTTTTGAAGGACACTTTAAATGAGCTAGGGAAAAAGGAGTAAAGGGGATTAACCTTGGTTCGGGAGTAGTTTGGTGGCAATTTTTTTGTAGCAGATTCTATTGTTGCAGATTCTATCTAGACATGTTTTGAAGAAAAAAAAATGTTACTCAATTTTTCAAAATTTTGTACATTGTCAAAATGGTCAAAAATTCGAAAAAATAAATAATTTTTTTTTATAATTTAAACTCTATATGCAGATATGTTAACATAGTCAAAACTAGCACAGAAAAGCTTTCCGATTTGATATTAATAAATTTTTGGCTAAGTTATGATGTTTTTCCGATTAGATCCAATGATCCTATGGCAAAATGTTAGGGTATACAGCCTTGGGTTTCGTTTATTTCAGATTATCATAATAGATCATAAATATACAGTAGCATAAAAGCTGCAAAGATTCCCCGGATAATCTGGACAATCTCTCGAACATACCCTTCAAGCAGAGACTTTAAAAAAACTTGGAAAAAGAGAGGCTGGGCTCGAGTGAATTCTTAAAAGAGAAAGATCGTGCCCAAGCTTTTGACAGATGACACGATCGCCCGGCCGAAGCCCTGCCGAGGCTAGGCCGATTCCTCGGGGTTCGAGAACTCTGAAAACCGAAACCGTTGGTCAGTTCGTCGGGAATTGTGCTGCCGGAAGCTTGGATCCTCACAGAGATCGTTGGTCCAGAAACCATAGGCGGATTTAGGAAAAGTGTCTGCAGCAAAGTGATATCTGATCTATCTCCACTTTTTAACTTTTATCCGAAAAATATTGAGACTGGCGGCGGGCTCCAAAGGTTTCGAATATTAAAAAAAGTAACTCTATAAAAGCAGCTGTGAAAAGGAAAGCAAGCTGAGAAAAAAGACCGGTAAGTGGGCAAGCTTTAGTCGGTGTCTGCGCTTTGTGCGCTGCCGCTGCTAGAGCGCCATTGCAGGACGGCGAAACTACCGTTATCATCAGGCCTTGCACTTTACACTCCTCCTCCTGCTCTGCCTTTCTCCAGCTCTCCTGCACTCCTCCTTTCCTTCTTTCATTGCCTTTGCCTTGCTTCTGTCACTCGCCGCAAAACTTCTGCATTTCCATTTCTCGCTACACTGACCATCGTGGTTTCGGTGCGGACGGAGGGGTCCCGCTGCGCGCTCTGTGTTTGCATTTTATGGAGATACACTTTGATCCCGCGAACAAATTTTTGATAATTTTATTATTTTTGTTATTTAATTGAGAATTGGCGTATTTTCAGGGCGATGCAATAAGCGGCTATAAATATCAAACAAATCGAATGCGAGTGCTTGTGTAACTTTATATTATATTATATATGTAGTACTGAAGAAATAAGAATGGAATCGGAATGGGAGCTATCAACACAATATACAATTTAATTTATGGGAAGCAAACGAAAAAAGAAAAATAAATAACGACAAGGAAGAGCGGGAGAAAGAGGGGCTTCAGTTGGGATCATCCCTGATAGGGAATATAAGCTAAAGATCTCGCCAATCTCTAAATAACCTAACTAATAACCTCACCCTCACCAAGCCGATTCCGAGACGGAGATTCATCACAATCTGGCGATAGCCGGCGGCGTGGAACTATTCCTCCGCCCGGAATCGAACAAAGTTCAGATCGTCTAATTTTATACTACTTCATTCGATTTGTTGTTAATTTTTCCGCCTGTTAGTCACTGGTCCGGCGGAAGGCATTAACTATACATATAATATAAGTTTTGCCAGACGACCTCAAATCCGAAAGAGCCAAAAACGAAGTGCGAAGTGCCTGCCGATTGGCACCGATAAGCGGATCCACTTTCGGTTGCTCCGGCAGACGACCTCGCCGAGTCAGGTTTATTAATACTGTATTACCTACCTTCCTCTATTAATCTCGGATTTTGTCTCGGAATTGGAATTCTTTATAAGTATTCCAGCCGGTAATCACGCGGTAATCTCGAGTCGCCTGAATTACCTTTACGACAATTAAATCGCCATTAAAGGGATTATATGGCGAAATATGGGGGCTTCTCAGGAAAGAATCTTAAGGGGGGTTTATAGGGGTTATAACAAAGTAACATATAATATTCTGATAATATTCTTATTTGAAATAATGTCAGGATTAAAGATCTTAACCAACTTACAGTGAATATCTAAAAAAACAATAAGAGACTGATATAATAGTCAAAGATATTTAATACGTTAATTAGTAAGCTATTGATAGATAAACCTATATTAAGGTAAGGCAACTAACTAAAGTACTCCCAGAAATGAAGCTTTAATAATAAACCCGATCTCAGGAAGATCTCCAGAACTTTCAGCTCTTCTAAACAAAGGCTTACTTGCACTCCCATTTTCCGACTCTATCTCCTCGAATTAAAAACCAATAAAATGCAATTAATTTAATCAGCAACACGATGGCTCAAGAGACGGGAACAGCGACGGGAACGGGAACGGGAGCCAAAGATCAGCGTCAGCACGACCATATCGATGAGGATGAAGTCAGCGAACTGCAGAAGTCGCGCAGCTTCTACGATCGGGTTCGGGAGCAGGCGGAGCGCTTTGCGAGCACGCGGATGGGACAGTTTGTGATCGAGCGTGCGGACCGGGCGCTGGTGATGATCGAGGACACGGCCAAGTGGAGTCTTCCGCAGGGTGAGTGCATCTCTCTCCCCTCTTTAGCCTTATCCAGTATTTTTCTGCGATCCCCTGCAGAGAAATCAGCTGCTCCCTTGGCCCGTCCCTTGCCTTGGGGTCCCTTCCTCATGCTCATTATCCTGCTGCGTCTGACTCGCATTTGGTTGTCGGTGGGCGCCCTGATGATCGGTAACGGACCCATCTCCCCCTCGGACATGGTCTACTTCATCCAGACCAGGCGTCGCAAGCTGAGAGCCATCCGGGTTCATGGACTGAAGGTAATGCGGCAGCGCCAGCAAGAGGTCTCCTACGGCAGTAGCAGTGCCACTGGCCGAGGCCTGACCCACAAACTCACCGAGTGGGTGTCCAAGGCCATGTGCCGACCAGGAGTGCAGAGAGCCAACTCCGGACGACTCTTCGCCGTGCGCAACACGGAGCAGGTGAGTCTGCGGATACAGCCTTTCAATGGGGAAAATATTCAAAGGCTTCAGTTCGCACAGACCACGCAAACCACTCCTGCAGTGATGAAGCGTCCCCGGGAGGAGGACTCGAATGCCGATGCGGATCACAACCTGACCATCGACCAGATGCTGGCCAAGTACGCCAACGAGAACTCCGAGGATGACTCTGACTTTGTGCCCAACGCCGAGGAGGAGGACACAAGCGGCAGCAGCTCCGAGAGCAGCGAAGAATCCAGCGACGAGATCAGCAGCGGCGAGGCGGAGGAGGTGCTCAGCCAGGTGGGTTTTGGCAAAAGGCCTCAAACTAAATCCCTTTTAACCACGTGTCGTTCTTAGGCCAAGCCAAAGCCCGTGGAAAATGGAGTTCACAAGGCCCCCGAGAAGGAAAACGATAAGGAAAAGGCTAAGGGAAAGGCTCATCTAACGACATCCTCCAGCAATGGGGACAAGGACACGGAGCAGGTGTCGGCGGCAGAAGTTGGTAATGGACATTGAACTTGAACATTATTAAGACTCTCGTGCACATAGCCCCCTAAGTCTAGGTTAACTCCAAGTATCGAATATCGATTTAAGCGTAGATGAAAACTGAACTTGAAACGTTGTCATGAAATACAATACAAAACCAACATAAAAAGCTGCCGTAGATCATTCATTCCAATCAGCCCCCGTTACCCGTTGCCGTTGCCCGTGTTGCCCTGACCTCGAATCTCTCTCTGTGACAGGAGCCGCCGCCCTGAAGGTGAAGCTGGAGGATCCGCAGAAGTCCTCGCCGGGGCACATCAGTGCGGCCATGATGAACACCAGGACGTACAACAGCACGGCGGCTGCAGGTAACTCTCGCGAGAATCGCTCCGTCTGGTCCCCATTAACATTTTAACGTCAGTATTCTGTCTCTGTTTCTGTTACTCCGTGCATGTGTTCAAACACAACAGCCAGCACTGATCCCGAGACTGATCCTGAACGTGAACCCGAAACCGAAATCGAAACCGAATCCTTTCCCGAATCCCCATCCGAACTTCCTAACCAAAGCACAACCGAAAACGCAAAATCCGACGACGACGACGAAGAAGACGATAGTTGCAGCACCAGTGGAAGTAGCCAGACTGGGAGCACTGTGGAGTCCCCGGAGAACCAGCTCCAGCAGGCCCAAGCCCAGCCAG